>OX387425.1:36794093-38261754 GCA_947563755.1 Lochmaea crataegi | reverse complement strand
TTTCGAGTGCTCTACGCAAGCTCCAGGGGAAATTATTAGAAAGTTTAGGGACATAATATACCATCTCGGAAAAATTTTATGTTTGTGTCCTATCTTCCCCGGACTATAAGTTGTAATCTTCTCAAGGAGTTTAATTAAAATATAAAACATTTATTTTGATTTTATTTGTAAAGGACTGCAGAAAAAATATTGTATACACCTATGCCTAATGTATCTTTTTTCACTCATGGAATTGCCAACTTTTCCATTCATAAAAAAAGTACCACTTTATGAACTTGTTGCATATATTACTATTTTTGAAATTAAAACCAAACCAGCAACTTTCTCTTACAGTGCAACCCAACACGGATCTTGACTAAAATTTTAATTAGCAAATATGTGCTATAAATCTTAAGAATACATTGCATGAAAAAAACTATTTTTTTTTGTCACAAACAACCACTATCAAGAATTTAAAATGCCGAAAAATTCAAATTATTTGAAGCATTTGTAAACGCATTGCTATTGGCTGTGAAACAGAATAATTCGGTACTGCGCGTGCGTCCATGCGACAAGGAACGAACTTATGTATGTATAGCCCGGTACTGACGGTGCAATTCATCAAGGAAATTAGTTGTAGCAACTTCTCTCTGCAACACGTCACCTTTTAAAGTTGCATGAGCGTTCACACCATGTTCATACTATTGTAGCAATTTCTTAGGGAAATACCATATTGATGCCAATATTCTAAATAGTCGCCATATTTTTAACATTATAAGATAACCATAACCTAACTTATAGATGATATATTTAAATTTTCAAAACAGCAATTTATTGCTCAATTTTTCAACAATCCACAAGAGCAACAGTTTTTTTAGGAAAACGAAGAACACAATAACAGATAACCTCTTAACTGTCTTTTCAGTTAGTCACACCAACAGAAGTTTTAGGTTTGCGTAAGAAAAGTTGCTGCAACTTGTGGCATAAAATTAAAACCAGTTCTATTTTGGTGCCACTCAATTGCATTGATCAGTTGCATGGTAGGAACACCTAAACTGCATGCAATTATGTCGCCGCGATCGAGTTGCAGAGTCGAAATTGCATCGTCAGAACAGGGCTTTAACCATTAAAACAGCCATTATTGGTTTTTTTTTGTAATTCCGGTTCATTCTGATTTATTAGACTTTGTGAAATTTTGTTTGTGTCCACAATATTTTTAACATGACTGAAGAAGGATTTTACAAGGGCCAATCCGACAATCTGCCTTGTGTTGATATTATTATGGTAGCGCAAATTTTATCAAAAACAATGAAAATTTTTCTCTTGGAGAAGTTCGTGGTGTTAAAGCAAATAGGTAAATACAGAAGCTGTTATGTACTTTGGTTTTTCAAAAATAGATTTTAATTTGAATGTTCTTATAATCAACATCAAAATTATGTCGCTTGTTTTGATATTGTTATTTTTAATTTGAAATTATGAGAGAACTGAAAACTAAATATATTACGAATACGATCTCCCCGTGCAGTGTTGCCAGCATAGTACAATAAACTATCCCTCGTACACGTCTAAAAAAATACCATATTTGTTCACATAATCCCTCCAGTTTCGAATAATGTTACAGCTTCAGATATTTCGTTTGTGAAGTTGAACTTTTCAGCACTTTTTTACGAACCCTGTATACAAAAAAGAAGTTTTCGATATGTCACCAATTACCTTGATCGTCCTACTAATCAACCTTGGTATCGGGGATGTTCACACAGAATTTTCAATATGAAGATCTGCACCTGTCAATTTTCAATTGAAAAAATGTATATCTCGATAAGTATAAATTTTTGATATGGGGTATTCTACACAAAGTGACAATAAAATTTAAAGTAAAATCCGAAAAGTTGATAATATACAAGGTGTTAGATTTAAAATAACAAAGTTGTCGTTCACTTTTGGTATAACCGGAAGTGACATATATGTCAGAATATTTTCCATAAATTCGCCATAATTTGTTCTCCATCTATGCCAATTTTTGTAGAAATCGTGTGTGTAGCCTCCAATATACCTGTGTTCATTTGAAAAGGACCCACCCTTAATATTTCAAAAATGGGACATATTAGAAAGAAATGCCGAAACACGTCAACTTTTAACTTGAGGGGGACACTTTTTGGCGCTAATGTCATAAACGTCAGATTCACCCCCTCCCTACTGGATACACCCCTTACATTTTTTCAAACGGCATTAGGTATCAAGCCACACCTCATTTAAAAGGTCTGGTAAATCTCTATTCAATCATTTTGTTTTGCCTTTGATACCAGCCTTCCATTGTTATTTAATCGTTGTTTAAAATTGGCTCTTTTTCAACTTTTCGCATGCTCCCGTATTGTGTTATGATAGAAAGACTCTTTAAAGAATAAAAAATTTACAAATAGTAAAAAGACAACTGTTAACAAGGAAAAACTGCTATTTAATCATGCTCTCAAAGTGACCACCGTTAACATTCAGGCAATACAAGTTGAAAAAGAGCCAATTTTAAACAACGATTAAATAACAATGGAAGGCTGGTATCAAAGGCAAAACAAAATGATTGAATAGAGATTTACCAGACCTTTTAAATGAGGTGTGACTTGATCCCTAATGCCATTTGAAAAAATGTAAGGGGTGTCTCCAGTAGGAAGGGGGTGAATCTGACTTTTATGACATTAGCGCCAAAAAGTGTCCCCCTCAAGTTAAAAGTTGACGTGTTTCGGCATTTCTTTCTAATATGTCCCATTTTTGAAATATTAAGGGTGGGTCCTTTTCAAATGAACACAGTGTATAGATAGTGTAAGCTCGTCGTGAAACAGCCTGTATATGTATATTACGCCGTAGTAAAAAAATAATTGAATATTTAAAGAAACTTCATAAAAATACAAAATTCAAAAAATGTGTGTAGTCCTTCCAAAAATTGTACCTATGGAACCCCGAAAATCCTTCGAATTGGCATCGGTCGATACACGAGTACACAGCTGGGCATACTACTGTTCTACGTCACACGCTTTGGCGCGCTAAGGAAGTCGTTTGAAATAATTTTAAATAACACGTAACGTAAAACTATGTTTTCCAAGTTAATATTGATTTGAAAAAAGCCTCGAGGATTAGGATTTTTGGACGCCACTTAATGATATTGAATAAAAAAAAATTGGAAAATTCCCTATTAGTAAATATCCTAGTTCTTCACGTTAAATGAAATTTTCATAAAAACCGAACTACTTTAACGACTTTTTGAGCGGTTCTGCAAATATAGGTAATCGCGAAAACAATATAATGTCAATGCAATTGTTGTTTTTTCTTTTAAATTTTCAATATACTTTGGGTGTATTATTCGTCTATATTTCATAATATTCGATGGCATACAAGTAAATACCAGCAGGCATTTCTTTAATGTTTAAAACTTCAGTTAGAATTTAATGTTTCCTTAATTAACCATTGACAGACACATTAAAGGTCAAACTTCATATATCACCCAATAATAAATTCCATCAAAGTTTGACTCGCTGTTATTCAATAGATAATGATCGGAAAATTAAATAATAAAAAAAAGCAACATGACCGTAATAGATTTTACGACATCCTTAGCCTTGACGACGAGTGTTTCATTCATAATGTTGCCATATTTATGTTTATACTGTTACATAATGCAATGTTGCCAGTGGAAGTTTTAAAATATAAAATGTTTCACTTTGGAAATCGTAAATGTGAATTTTTCAAGCAGAAAGACATATAAAGGTGTTTACTGACATGACGCGATGCGCACGCGCCAAGCGCGAGTGGCTCGCGAACCTGCTGCGATTCATTTTTGAGTCAAGGCTGCTACACGCCAAGCAAACATTTACACTCCCCGTCTTCATCTCAGCAGCTGTTCTTATTTCGCAATACGTGCTTGCCACGCACCCTCTACTCCCATAACATTGCGCCAAGTGATCCTTTGATACGCAATCGAAAAACTGACAGTATACTCTCAAGGCTGCAAAATTCATGATGGTTGTGAACATAAGCTTGTTTTATGTTTTCTGGTCACTGAATCCGAATTTTCAACCTCTCACCAAAAAGTCCACCGCAATCCCCCAAATTTCGAAAAAAAATATCATTTTCTGTATTTTAGAGGACAATTATTTGGAAATTCGGAATGTAGTCAAAATTTTCGACAAAAAAGATCATATAATATTTTGACGTTGGGCGAATGGGCGAATTGGTGCCTTCCACGTGCCGGGATATCAAACCGTAACCAAATCCAACTTTGGCAAGGAAATCTCATGGAACAACAGAAATAGGATTGAGAAAAAAACTTGCTACGAACCTCCTGCCACTACCTTTAAATCTTCCGCTCCACCAAAACTTCTAAAGCTTATCTCCTGCAGGTGTGAAAAAGGCCGCGTGTGGATGCAAGAAAAGTAGGATGAACTGTTCAATAATGTGTTTCGAGTGCAACAATTCATGCGATAATAGCCCTGAAGATATCGTAGGGGATTTGGATCCACAAGCAGTGGCACTCGAACTGTTGTTTGAAAAAGTCGATCCAGCTAATGAGACTATTTTAGAAAAATCACGTAAGTCTGACGGTCCAGTTATTCCAGAGTCCGAAAACATGGAAAAATTGTTAGTCGTTTCCAAACATTTTGAGTCTTCCTTCCTACAATGAATCGATCAATCTACTTTGAAAATGAGAGTTTGAAGCAAATTATATTTCGAGCTTGACTGACAAATGTTTCTTTGTTTCAATCTTGTATGGAACCCACGGAAATAATGACGGATCTGATTTTAATGACCGAAGTGACATAGATAGGCAGTCAGCTGCAGTTAAGCTGTTAAGCAGAAAAAAATGATTTAAACTTATCGCTCAGATGTGTAATAATATTAATTTACAGTATTTCTTTTCTTTTGTAAAAAATTCTCATTAGTAATAAAAATCTATATTTTTTAAATATGTAAATGTATTTAATTTTCAACTTGTCTGTAAATAGGTGAGGAAAAGTTGGGGGTTGAAAAGGAGGAAGGGGTTAAAACAAAAGATAAAGGGGGTGAAGAAAGATCGAATATAAACAACGTGGGTTGTTAAGCGAAGCGCGTAACTCGGAAATTAGCAAGCCTCAGTACACAGTGCATGTCAGCGCCCCCTATGTTCGTTTTACGTCAAAATGTGTCAGGACGTTTCTTGTTGCATATTTTGTCTATGTGTATACCAAATTTGTTGGTATTTTAGTCCTAGGACCAAAAAACCATTTTTTTCCAAAATTCGGGGGTTATTATTGGTGGGAAGTTAAAAATTTGGATTCCGCGACGCATAAAACATAAAGCAAGCCCATTTCCTTTATTACCTGACGATAGCAAATCACTTTTGTCAGGCGGGGCTTGAGCCTCTAGCAGTCCCCATCCACACTTAGTAAATTTGGAGTGTATCGCGCTCGTCGCTTCATGTCTGTACGCACCTTTTGGTAGCCAAAACAACATCGCGCAGAATAATAATAAAGTCAATAACCCAACAGGCTGCTAAAGCTAAAGTGAAATTAAGAACATAATAATAATGAGATTCTACGATATATCGTTAAATTGGCAACTCTGTATATACCGCATTGCACTGTTATAAACGTGTACCACGTACCAATTTACAATTACGGTAATGCGCGTGTTGGTACAGTTTAATTGAACCATTGTATTATAATACTCACTAGGATATAAACTTTTTTTTTTCAAATTTTTTTCAATGGCTACAGGAAATTCTCTCTACAAGGTTCAATGTGCAAGGTAATTCTAAACAAAAATAAATATTAAATGTGTTACCAGAAAAAAATATATAATATGTTAAACGACTAGGTTTACAGGTATCGATAATAACGTGATAACATGAAGTGGATTGTTACTCCAAAATCAAAGTACCAAAAAAATCAACAAGTTGACAGTATTGACGAGTAACTATCGCCTTCTGGCCACGGCTAAAAGCGGCAAAAGTAAATATCTAGCTAACTCACATATTTATCTTAAGGGAGGGTTGAAAAAAGGCAAAAAATCTCTGTCTAGGGTATATTTCTCAAGCCTTTAACAATAATATTAAATGAGTTACAATAGAAAGCGAAAGTGCAGGCGATCTTTAAAATCAGACAACCTTTAAATTCACTAATGGTTGATACAAAAGGGTGGTAGTTTTCGTGCTCCTCCCATTAACTAGGTCAGTTATTTGAAAAGCAGGAGGATGAATACCGCAAAACATCAGGTATACTAGTAATGTCGTTCTACTTATGAGTACTAAAAAGTATTCTTATAAGCCGGGGCTTCACCAGACTGGGCTCAGCCGGCGTACATGATGAAAGTGTTGGTTTCGACATCAAACTCACACGAGACCAATTTTGTCGAATAGCATGAGCTGACAACACCGAATTTACAATGTGTCCTGTGCACAGCACGTCGGTTTTCGATTTAAAGAGCACATCATAGACACCTGTCATTCAGTATTCTTCTTTTAACTTCTTTAACCACTTTATTTTAAATAATAGTGACATCTTTTTATTTAATTAAAGAGAGGTAACTTTTAAAAATTGTTATGTTACGCCAGACTAATTCGATAGTATTTGATTCGGGGTAATATGGAGGCAATCGTAGAAAATCAAACCCATGCGACATTATTAATTCATCGATACAATAACGTTTGTATTTGGGTTTATAAGTTTTAATTGTGGTTTTAGCAAATTGTCGTTAAATGAAATATTTCTTTCCCTCAACCACTGTTGCATTTCTAGTTTCTTTATTGAAGATATTGGCATATTTTCCGCAAGTTTGTTGCGGTAAATTATTCAGTACAACACTTCCCATGGCATTTGGCATTGACCACTTAAAGGTTTATTTTTTTATTTACTTTTAAACTCCATTCTAATAATTGGTTGGGGCTCCAGGTCTATGAGCTGAGACTCACCTCCTCTCCTAGCAAGTTGGTCCAGTACTCCGTTATACAGGATTCTGGTGAATCAATACCAGACAACACAGTGCCCTTATTGTAGCCTGGCAGTCAGAAAACGCACATATTAATCGTGAAAACATGCGCTTGAAAGGTAGTTGCATGCAGTCCAACACTTTGAACAAGTTTAGTTTTTGGACGGTTGTACCAGGCGGCGGATCCAGCTTGGACGTCCATTTTGGATCTGTCTGCGAACCAGCCCATACCCGTTAGAAGTTGATTCCCCTCCCATTTTTCAACAGTTAAAAGAATGTATTTAACGGTCAGTTGCTGTGAATCAGTGAGAATGTGATCCGAAAGCATTTACTAGGACTCCGAGACGTCCAGCTTACTTAGCATGGTCCTTTGCCGACCAATTATTCCCCATTATCTATTTTGTATATGTATATTTAAGTAGTCATTCTCGCTGCCCTCTCAAGGTGGAGATAAAGGGGTGTTATGTTGAGAATGGTTTCCAGCACCGCCGTGGCAATGGTGCGAATTGCATGCGT
Source organism: Lochmaea crataegi (assembly GCA_947563755.1). Lineage (NCBI taxonomy): Eukaryota > Metazoa > Arthropoda > Insecta > Coleoptera > Chrysomelidae > Lochmaea > Lochmaea crataegi. The sequence goes on along the minus strand of OX387425.1, from coordinate 38,254,308 downwards.
ATTCGCCAAACAGACTTGTTTCTGTAGTCTAACACGCGCCAGATTTTGCGGGCACTTGCCTCACTAGACCACGGTGCTATATTATACAGCCAGTAGATCTGGTAATGATGAGTACTATAAACATTATTTTATGTAGCATCAATAAAGTACTATAAACATTATTTTAGTTAGCATCAATAATGAAACAGTTGAGTAGTTTTTGAGTTTAGCCATTACAAACAAACATAAAGACAAAAATCTATTGCAAAAGTGCACGTGCAGGTCTCCCTTGCCGACTTTTTCCTTGGTTTAGGCATATGCAGCTCAAAGGAAAAAGTTGGCAAGGGAGACGAACAGGTGCTTTAGCCTCCACAATCTATTTCAGGGGGACAGGTATTCTCACCAAAAGTAAATTATTTAATCATTTTTCGATTTTTATGATAATAATGCTAGAGGTAATTTCGCCAAAACACTTTTCAGGTAGAATTTTGTGACTCTATATTTGGGGTTGTAAATATCATAATTTAATGCGATTATTATTACGTTTTAAAACAGATCATTATCGATAAAGGCAAGGAAAATGATCGAAAAAGGTATACATTGTTGAATTATTATTACGTTTTAAAATGATTGAAGAAGGTGTGAAGGAATGGCCGCGTAAATTGAAAAACTGCAACTGCCTATATCAAAGTAACCAGAAGTTTGCGCCAACAATGGAGTTATGTATCCTGAGGGTATAAAAAATAATTACCTAATAAATAATCCGAAAGTTTTGGCCAGATTACATGTTGAATTTTATACCTGAAAAGGTTTCTTGGCGAAATTCCCAAAAATAAAATGAGTTTATGACCTTCTTTGGCGAAATTAGCAACATCCGATTTCAGATGAACTTTACTTACCTTTTTTTATAATATTAGATTATGTACGAGAGATTAATAAAACCTAATTTCTAATGCAAAACTTAGTATAGCAAGCGCCAAACGTGATGGCGAGCGATCGCGCAGGTATAGACTCTCCCAACTAAATTATTGGGTTACGATAAGCCCCTTGCCTGTCATTGGAGGACAACTAATGATACGCCTCTGTACAGAGCATTTTTATGTCTTGCAGAAGCTGTACTGGGAGGAAACATTGAAAATGAGTTTGTGCGCATGGGGGCGGGCTCGCCATCACGTTTGGCGCTTGCTATACGGTCGTTTGAAATATTATTACAGAATAATCTAAATATTTCCTAAAATTTTCATAAATGTACCTAAGCTAATACAAGTTTTCGGTCTTTTATTGGTTTTTTATAAGCTGTACAGAACAATAGAAAAAGGTTTGGACCGGCCAAAAGCCCTGTGTATTAAAGATTACATAGCCGTATCATAAGATTATTGTAGGTTTTTCCATTTAGTAAGGAGGTCCAAGTTGTGTATTCTTAACAGTTTACTAAAAGTCGTTTAGTTGCAACTAGCAAGGTGCAGTGTGCAGTCTATTGTGAATTCTAGTGTAATTATGAAAAATTTGGAAGGGCCACGTAAACTCCGAAAAATCGGTCCTTCAACAGTTAATGAAAAAACATTAATATTTAATTGTTTTCAATCATTTACAGACAAACATTTATGTTGATGACACAGTGGAATTAGTTAGTAGTACGCTTGTTGTTGGAAAATCTACGACAGAGTTATTGAAGAAGAGAAATGTGGCGAGTTTCAAACAGCATGTAAACCTCCAGGAAAACAAAAATTTCAAACAGAAAATCATTGGAAAGAAAGACTTCGAAGGAAAGTGCATGCGTTTTTCTTTATAAAAGAATTTACGACAGTAGACAAAGTTCTTGCCACGGTTCGAGATGATAAGGATTACCCTGAAATGAGTCGAAGCACACCATGGAAACTTTTAAAAGAAAAAGGTTTTCGCTGGAAAAAGCATTCCAGAAAGTATATTTTAATTGAAAGAAGCGATATTGTAGTATGGAGAAGAAATTACCTAAGGACTATAAAAGAAATGCGAAACCAAAGAAGAAATATATTTTATTTAGATGAAACATGGATCAACGAGGGACATACACAAAATAAATTTTCGCAAGATGAAACTGTTACAAGTCGAAGACAGGCTTTTTTAAATAATTTATCTACTGGTTTAAATCCACCATCAGAAAAGGGGCGCAGACTGATAATAGTACACATCGGCAGTTCAAACGGTTTTGTTAAAGGTGGTTTATTGACTTTTGAATCTACTCGTACCGGTGACTACCATGAGGACATGGATGCTGATGTCTTTAAAGAATGGTTCGAACAAATGATAAAACTTCTTCCTCAGAACTATATAATAGTAATGGATAATGCAAGTTATCACTCAAGACTTTTAGAAAAGTTGCCCACTGCCAAGTGGTTGAAAAAAGATTTACAGAATTGGATAAATTCAAAGAATGTTAAGTTCCATCCCGATTCTGTGAGAAAAGAACTGTATTCTTTATGTTCCCTTCATAAAGAAAAATTAAAAAAATATGAAATTGATGAAATTGCAAAAAATCGTGGGATGACGGTGGTTAGATCACCTCCATATCATTGCGAACTAAACCCGATTGAACTGGTACGGGCACAGATGAAGGGAGAAGTTTCAAGAAAAAATAATTATTTTGAAATGAGTGATGTTAAACAGTTGTTTTTGGAGACTGTAAATAATGTGACGCCTGAAAATTGGGAAAAGGCAGTAAATCATACGATTAAAGAAGAAGAGAAAATGTGGAAGTTGGACAATATTACTGATGAAATGATCGAGCCACTCATTGTAAATATTGGTTGCGACAGTTCATCTTCTGATTCCGATTCTGATTTGGATTTGTAAGAAGTAGCTCTACTTATACTGGTGAGTTTTTATATTTAAAATATTTTTTATGAACGTAACGTTGTTTAAAAGTTTAAACCCTTATACCTATATATCCAGTATCACACAATGTTCTTAACATACCTTGTGGAAAAATAAAACATTTTAGAAAAAATTACACTTTTTTACCTTCAGCTGTTTATTTAGGTAACAATTTAATTCATGTATAAAAAATCCCATAAGCCGCGTTTTGTCATTTTGTCATTATGACAGCGAAAAAAGTTTGCCCTAACTTTTCCAGCGACAATAACGGAACCTAACTTTTGAAAGCATGACAACCAGCATTCTAAACAAATTTTTGATGACGTTATGTCAATTTTTCTCAAACTTGCGTTGTCAGAAAAGTTTGCATTTGTGGAAAGTTCTGAAAATCAAGCTATTTTTAATAATTGTACTTTTCCGTTAAATTAAATAAACTGATTTACATCTCATTTTTTAATTTATTGATTTACATATTCATTAAATTGTCTTACCGAATTACACTTTAGCTTTTTTTTGAGTCGAAGTAAACTTGACATTTATAATTCGAATTTTGTTGCCATTAGGTAAATCAACTCAAAAAACTGCAAGAAAAAATTACTCGTCCTACGGACTCGTAATTTTTTCAGAGGCAGTTTTTTTCGTTAAATTGCCAGGCAACAAAATTCTTATTGATACATGTCAAGTTTACTTCGACAAAAAAAAAGCTCTCGTGTAATTATAAGTGAAAATATAAGTGTACACCCGATATATTCATTATATTTATACAAATGTTATTTCATACGAAAATACTCGAGGTGTAACTTCAAACACACGAGTGAGAAAAGTACTTTCCCCTCATGTTGCACACTATACTTTTTCTAGAACTGCACAAATTTAAAGAATACAAGTAAAGTAACTTAATATTTATATTTATGGTAAGTAAAACAAAAATAACACTAAAGTATCCCATCACTATACTGTTAAATAATTTAATTTAAAATTATAGTTGATGGTGAAATTTGTACAATTTTGTATGGTCAAATCCGGAACGTCATTTCTTTTCACTAAATTCTCCGTTATCTTAATTAATCTGACAGTTTTCTGACAACTAAGTAGGTATTTAAAGATGACAGAAGCCTACTAAGTTTTTGTCCATTTTATTTGATTCTCCATTTAAATGTATGTGGCGTGGGCAAAGTGCCGTGAGAAATAATATTTCTCACAGTATGAGCAATATTTGGTTTTGAAATCAGGTAAGGTATGAGAAATACTTCACTTTTCATAGCAGTTGTAGAAAAAATATTTTAACTGTCTACTAAAAGAAGTGATACGCCCATGGATTACGAATGCTTTATTATTTTAATACTCTCTCATTCATAAAAATAGACTAGAGAAAGTTGGATTTACAACTAATTGAGTATATAATATAATCTCTTTCAATCTACGTTTCCAGAAAGTCCAATTTCCGTTTTCTTTTACAGACATACAATATATCTAGTTTAATGTTAGGTGTTAGTGAGCGCCCTATGTTAATGAGATGTTTTGCATATTGTGATTTATTTGGTTTTAATAAGGTTGGCTGTAACTAACTTTTCATGTGTTTTACCAATTTAGACTGTATTACATTGTTGATATTTCAATTCATATACAATTGACAGTTGATATAATTATTTCTGTTTTCATATAGATGTGCATACATTACTCTCAAGGGAAGAATTTGTTATACATAAACATTATACCAATTAGTCGCAATCAACAATTGTAAAATAGCAGTTCAAAATGACGTCGAACGTTTTGGGAGTATTTCAGGGGTGCGTTCAGATCCTACGTCTGGCGCGTTTTCTGCGTTCAGATGCTTACATCTGGTAAATAGTCGGGTCATTCAGATGCTAGCAGTAAATTTCACCGATCGTCCAATCATTTAACCCAGTCGACACATTGGTAGAAATTGACCCGCATGCGCATTGCAATTTATAATGACAGGATTGAGGAGTTTAGAGGTTATGTTTACAAAATTACAAATAATATAATAATTGAAATTGATCTACATAGATAAGTGGGAATAATATTGATCAATATATCAGAGTGCAAAGAGTACAAATATGAATAGTTTGTCTACACATTCTCACAATCTTGTGGTTGATGATCAAAATAAATTGATATACAACGAGAATGGTCAAGTCCTTTTATCGAAAGTTACCGGTAAGCACAAGAAACTTTTTAATGCATTGTGAAACTAGAATGATTTAATCTTTATTCTTAGATGGATCCTTATTGTATGCAGAGGCAGCAGAAGTATCAAGGGTGTTTGGCATTTTACATAATGATGCAGATTCTCTTATTTCATGTGATATAGAATCTCCTTCAAATCATTCAGATGTAAGCATCCACATTTTTTTTTTCGAAATATTGCTATTGATTACGAGCATTTTTCATTTGTGTTATTGTAGGATCCCACTCAAGCAGAGGAAAGATTTAGTAAATGGTCGAGAAATGATATCTTAAGATTGATTGATGTATATAAAAAAACATTGACAAATTCAAATCAATCACTATCCGGAATGAAAAAGTTTGGGCAGACATATCCAAGGAAATCAGGGACTTTCCTACCGAAAAGTGTAAAAATAAGTTTAAATATTTAAAGTCTCAATATTTAAAAAAAAGGATAGTATGAGTGATAGGAATACAGGAGGTAAAAGAATACGTTTTGAGTATTTTGATGAACTTGAGGATTTGTTTGGGGATGACCCCAATGTTACACCTATAGCAATTGCTAGTCAAAATATGTCTCTGCAGATGACAAAAATAGTTACTGTAATTTAAAGCCTAAACAAAATAATGACAAAGAAGAGAAAAAAATAAAACTGGTTCTATTGGTAAACACTTGATTTGTCTCCAAAATCAAATGAAAGTAAGAGATAAGGAAAGGTAGAGGAGGCACAATGAAAACTATGAACAAAGGGAAAGAGAAATAGAGTCTTTAAATAAATATTTGGAATTTATAATGAACAACAAAAGAAAAAGAAGTAGTAGTGATTGTGAATTAATAGGTATTGACCACTTACTTTTCAATATATAATACTTATGTGGAACTAATATTAAAATTTGGTTATTTTTTTTATAGATACTTAGGTATATAGGTAGTTATTTTTTTATTACATAGGAATTTGATATTTATTTGTGTTTTGTTTTATAATTTTCTAACAGAAACTGTTTAGTTACTTAGTTCATAGGAAATAAATGTTTTGATGTTGAAATATATGTACACTTATTATTACAAAAATGGGACATATTAGAAAGAAATGCCGAAACATGTCAACTTTTAACTTAAGGGGGACACTTTTTGGTGCTTATGTCATAAACGTCAGTTTCACCCCCTTCCTACTGGAGACACCCCATACATTTTTTCAAATGGCATTAGGTATCAAGTCACACCTCATTTAAAAGGTCTGGTGAATCTCTATTCAATCATTTTGTTTTGCCTTTGATACCAACCTTCCATTGTTATTTAATCGTTGTTTAAAATTGGCTCTCTTTCAATTTTTCGTATGCCCCCGTATTGTGTTATGATAGAAAGACTCTTTAAAGAATAAAAAATTTACAAATACTAAAAAGACAACTGTTAACAAGCAAAAACTGCTATTTAATCATGTGGTACAAAGTGACCACCGTTAAGATCCAGGCAATAAAAGTTGAAAAAGAGCCAATTTTAAACAACGATTAAATAACAATGGAAGGCTGGATCAAAGGTGAAACAAAATGATTGAATAGAGATTTACCAGACCTTTTAAATGAGGTGTGACTTGATACCTAATGCCATTTGAAAAAATGTAAGGGGTGTCTCCAGTAGGGAGGGGGTGAATCTGACGTTTATGACATTAGCGCCAAAAAGTGTCCCCCTCAAGTTAAAAGTTGACGTGTTTCGGCATTTCTTTCTTTTATGTCCCATTTCTGAAATATTAAGGGTGGGTCCTTTTCAAATGAATACAGTGTATATATTTTTAACTGCTTCCATTTCTAACTTAATTTTCTTGAATACTCAGAAAATATTTCAGGAATTTATTTGTCATCTAGATGTAGCTTATTATGGAATATGCATTCAATAGAAACACAATCACACACTAAGATCAGGGAAATAAAAGTCAGAGAAAAAATAAACAAATAGGTGCTTTTATGGGAATGTATGTTCCATCAATTGCTCCAATACAACCATGAAATTGACACATAGAATAAAAGTGTTCTTCACTTTGAATTCTTTCTTCTAGTGTTGGCCATTTCAAAACTTTGTCGGTAAGCGAAATAATTGCATTGATTACTCTCTCCATTGACACAAACAGAGAGGATTTGGCCATATCAAACCTGCTTGCAATGCTTCTGCAAAATAAAATCAATGGAAATATTTCATAATTTATTTATTTTTTCTACTCTACCTATAGCTATCTGGAGTGCTCAAAATCCAAAGAGTGGACAGTAGCTGTAAACTAGGATCGATGTTTTCTTTGAATGTGTTGGTGCTTTTCAGCAAATGGGCAATTTGGATAAATAAATAATTATAAGCAGACCTCGTCAAACGAAAATGTTGTTGGAATTCTGCGTCACTCATTTTTTCTATCATCTTTAAAAATTCATGAGTTCGAACAATATTTTCTCTCCCAACCTCTCCAACTCATGCCAATGTGCTAGTTTTAATGTCATCGTCAGATGATGACGATTCACTATCTTGAAATATAATATTTGATAACTCTCCAACTACCTGTATATTCATTTTTGCACTCACAAACATTAACAAATTATCACAAATGTTTATTTCTGTTAAAAGTGTTTTGACATCTGACATCTAAAAATATTACACCAAGTCGTTCAGATGAATCTCGTGTCAACGACTACAACCAAGAAGAATCCTACCGTGCGTTTTTTCTTTACCAAACAAAGCATCTGAATGCACCCCATGAGTTGTTAGACTGTTTTATTATAAACCCTGCTCTTAAAATAACATAATAAAAAGAAATCCAAGGGCGTTAAACCGAAAGATTTTTTCTGGTCATTTAATAAAGCCGCTTTTTCTAATCCAGAGTCTAGAAAGCCGTGCTTTAGGGCTCTTGCTTGCTCTGATGTAAATTGTTAAAGGTAGTTGAAAAATGGAAAGAAAAAAGTGAAAAAAATACAAAGTAATCCATTAAAAAAAATCAGACCTTGATACATCAAATAAAATTACCAGCGAAGAAGGGGAAAATTGGCAATGTTTATGAACATAACAATTCTTTAGTAACAGATATTGCGGATGGGGCTTGGTTTAAAAGATCTTACAAGACGAACTATAATGATTTCTCCGGAGTAGCTGTGTTAGTGGTGAAGCAACCAAAAAAGTGCTATTTCTGGGTGTAAGAAATAAATTTTGCTCAATTAACAAGTATCAAATTAAAGGAAATATCCTCATCTGGGCGGTATAGGAAAATCAGATAAAAGATACATATTTTTTAGCAAAAATAGAAGGATTTGAAAAGGAACAAATCACATTTTAAAAACTGAAGGTTTTAAAATTAATATAGTGTTGTTAAAGATATTCTTTGACACGTTCTATAACCTAAACTGTTTAACGGATTTCAACAAATATGAAGTATCAATAACTTCGTCTTGATTGTGGCATAAGGTATAATATTTCAATATGGCGCCCGAGAAAAAGAAAGTAGATGGAGATATCTAATAAAAGGTAATCAATAGCTAATTCCAAATATAGATCTAATAATAAAAATTGTTGAATAAACGGAATTATTTAAAAAACCCATTACTGCATTAACATTTTTTATTAAAAACCGAAAAACAAGTAATTGCCGACGGGGATTTGCTGATGCCCGAAGGCGTTGCTTCTAAAAAGCTTTTTACTTTCAGTAAAGCTTAAACATATTTTTATTTGCTTCAAACAACAATTAATACATGCATCAATCAATTTTAAATCGGTCTAAAGCAAATTGTTACCGAGACCTAACGTTCTGCACTATAAATAACCCCATCTTTTTTTTTAAATCAAATGTTCATTTGACCGTAAAAATCCTTTTGCTCTTCTCTATGGAAACCACGTGACGGTAAATGACAGCTTTATCATTACAGGACGGGCTTTGAAAATAGTAAATCAATAAAATAAATGAAGTTAACTACTTACTATGAATAGGAGCAACTGGTAAATTTTAAGGCATGGTTAAAAATTAGACAATTCGCTAACTCCATTTTACTATTCAGTATGCATGATAAACTTTAAAATATGAACGAATTGGACACGATAGTTGTTAAAATTTAAATTATAATCTTGACTATGTATGGATTAAAACATTTATATATAATAGCGGAAACTTCATCAAGTATAACTGCGAACCTTTAATTAACCAATTATAGAATTGATCTTAATATCAGTGAATAAAAAAAAACTCTCCAAAATACTGTCAGTTTATAAATAATATTAAACCGTACTCACCCTGTACAGGATGAGTTGTTTTAGTTGTATTTGTAGACTATAGAATCTAGAACTTTTTTTGAACTTAAATAACTGGTTGTATTTGATTTTTTTCTTATACTTTTTATTTGGGATATACGAGGATAAATAAAAAAATAGTCAATTTTAATGATAATAACAGAATCGCAATCATTACTGCTGCTTGAATCAGTTTCATCTAGAGAAATGATAACTTGGTTGATTTCTAATAGCCTGTTTTAACTTCCGTCTCAAAAAAGTCGTTTTCGACTTTGATAACGTGGTCACATATTTTCTTCTACTTGCATGCTACTGACTGTTCTACACCGTTTGGGCGTTTACTCAAATAAGCTTAACCAATAGTAGTCGATATGAAACAATCGATATCGCTATATCACTTGTCTAGTACATTTAAATATTTGGCGACTAATCTAGGCTATTAGGAGCTTTATCAAATATTTCTTGACTTAGATTGAAAGAGTAAGACAGTGGCGTATACAAATTTTTTAAGGTATTAAAATTTGGAGTTATCATACATGATAAATTTTTTTTAAATGTAACACCCTGTATATTATTACATTATTTTCAAGCTTTGTTTCAACCATATTCGATTAAATACAAAGTAATATGTCAAGGAGATTTCTGTTTTTATTTGAACAACGAAAATGCAACAGCAAAAAAAGAAAGATATTAAATTAAGTGTTTAAATAGCAGTTCTCTTTGTAGAATACATAACCAAATATTATCACTCAGTTCACGTAACGTGTTCATTTTTACTTTATTACCAGTGATTTAAATTCCAAAAAAAGATCGGTTTATGTCTATCTATTCTAAATTTTGAGACAACTATAGTAAGTCTTCCTGTACAATACAGTACAGTATGATACGCCAGCGTCTTTAACAAATCATTTAAACATAAATTCTGAACTATATTGCAAGTCTGTTAAGTTTTCCAATTCCCCATCGAAGACAAAGACTACTACAAACAGATAAGGTTTACTACTTATTGGAAATACAAACTTCGATGTTCGTATCCCATCTAGTTGCCCATTAATTTATAAATTATTGTTTGCTCAAAGTTCTAACCATCTTAGGTAATTCCTTTTCTTTATATGCCATTTTCTTTCAAAAGTATGCTACATTTTCGATTAATTTAACGTATTTAAATATATTTTTTTGTGTTGCAAAACAATTTCTTCATCCCAGAAAAAATCCATTAATTTAAAATTTTAAATACAGTCTCTAAGCCTAAGCAGTACTAAGAGACAGCGCATCAAGATTGTAGATTATGAAACCACGTTGGTTGTATAAAGGCCTTCTTAGGACACGACTAAAGAATCACAATGTTCCCGGGTATATAATTAAATCCAGACCGATTAGGCTAGATTATTAACCTTCCGTAACTTGCGGTTCTTTCTGTCCATAGAGAGAGGCGGCGGACAGTAAGTCCAAAGATTACCAAATAAATACTTATTTTGTAATTTTTTGTCCATTAAAGAGTTTAATGGTGTAGCATATAAAGTTATAATCCATTATCTGCTGCAATTTACTCACATACAATGGCAAAAAAACATGATCCATGAATAGGCAATTCTAGTGTAGGCAATTCTAGTCAAATGGTTCCTAAGTAGGTAAAACTAAAATCAACAAAATATGAACCAATGAACCTACTAGAAAGTCAAAGTCAAAGTTTATTTAGGTTTTTATTTTGGAAATGGATAAAAAAAAATGGACAATTATCAAGAACAAATAAAGAAAATAACTAACGAAAATAATGAATTAAAGAACAGAGTCACCCAAATGGAACAAAAAATCGAAATTCAGGATAAAAGAATACAACAACTAGAAAAAGAAAGCAAGAAAAAGAACCTTGTAGTATACGGAATAGAAGAAACTGAGAACGAAACGTGCGAAATAAGAAACAACAAAATTTAACAAATTTGAGATAAAATAAAGGTTAAAATAAACATGGAAGCAGATATAATTCAAATAAGAAGAATCGGTAAAAAATAGACAGACAATAACAGAAATAGACCATTATGGCTAGAGCTATCAAGAGAGGACAAAAAAATAGAAATAATAAGAGAAGCCAAAAACTTGAAAGGTACAAAAATATGGATATCAGAGGATCTACCAAAAGCAATACAAGATAAACGGAAAGCACTCATCCCCTATCTAAAATGGGCTAGAGAAAAAGGACACAATATATACCTTAGAACAGCTGGAACACAATAGAGAAGAAGAAACAAATGCAAACAAGAAAAAAGGAAGAACGGCTAGCCAGTGGTCACCCAGCATCGAAGACGATGAAGATATAGTACCAATTCGGAAAATGATACAAACAGGGTACCCAAAAAACTAGAAGACATAGACGAAGATAAATTAAACAATAATAATAGTATTAAGAATAGCATTAAGGGTAGCAGTAAGAATAGAAATAGTGTTAGCAATAAGGATAAAGAAGAAACTAATAGGAAATTTAAAAACAAAAATAATAATGGTAGGGGACAGGATAGAAAAAATGATCAGAGCAGTCAATGGGGAAAAAATAATCATAGGAAATATAATATAAATAGTGCAGACCAAGAACATATAAATATAGGTATATGGAATTACATTAACCAGGAAAGGAAATCGAAATAACGGAGGAAATGGAAAAAAAACAAAGTACATATTCTAGGAATAAGTGAAACAAAGAAAAAATGATCAGGACAAATAAATTTAACAAATAATCAGACGTTATATTACTCCGGGGTAAAAGTAGAACAAAGAGAAAAAGAGAGAGTAGGAATAATTTTAACAGAGGAAATAAACAAAAAGGTAATAAATATCAAAGATATCAATTCCACAAATCTAGTTCTAAGTATACGACTAAAAGAAATATTGAATGTAATACAAATATATGCACATGTTGAAGGAACAGGAGATGAAGAGGTTTCAGAATTTTACATAAAATTACAGGAAGTAGTGGATGATATAAGAGAGCAAAACGAAAACATAATCATTATGGGGGATTGGAACGCAAGAGTTGGTAAAGACTACAATCGAGGAATGGGTTGTATGGGAGTTTATGGAGAGGAAACAACAAACAGAAATGGTCTTAAGTTGATAGGTTTTTGTCAAAGTAACGATCTAATAATAGGAAATAAGATGTGGAAACAAAAACTAGAAGATAAATATACCTTTGTAGCGGAAGAATGAAATGCAAAAAGTTTAATCGATTACATAGTTTATACACAAAACCTATCAAATATGGTGAAAAAAGTAGAGACAAGAAAAGAGGCTGAGATGGGAACAAACTACAGATTAGTAGTAGCGGAATATGAAGCAAAAATAATGAATACAGAAGAAGTAAGATTCAGTAGAATTGCAATAAGTAAATTAAGAAACACAGATAAAAAATCTAAATATCACGAAGAAACAGACAGGGAATACGGAAAAAATGATTAATGAAAACAACGAAAAAACTCGAAAAACGGTGGACAGTATTCAAACAAATAATACTTAAAAAACAGAGAATATATGTGGAAGAATTAATTTCAACAAACATTTAAAAAGGACTAAGTGGTGGAACAAAGAAATACAAACATTAGTAAAAGAAAAGAAAACTTCATGGAAAAAATACCTTCAAACAAAAACTCAAGACGATAAGGAAATATATAACGGTAAAAGAAATATAGTCACGGAAGCGGCTAAGAAAGCGAAAAGGGACTCCTGGAAAGAATTTGGAAGGGAGATGTCAGAGACACATGCATCAGATAATAGAAAATTTTGGACAGCAATAAAAATACTACGAGGAAGTAAAGGAAAAGATATAAGAGCAATAAAAAATAAAAATAACGAATTGGAGACCGAAATAAATCAAATACTAAAGACTTGGAAAGAACACTATGAAGAAAAATTTAGTAATAAGTCGAAGAAGAAAACATCAAATTTAGTTGATGAGGAATGGAATGAACATGAATAAGGAGGATGAAGTAGCGCCAGAGATGATAAAATGGTTAGGAGAAAAAGGAAAAGAATGGCTGTGTCTCATATGCAGGGAAGCATATGAGACACAGACTGGGAAAATAACCTTATACTGCCAATACATAAAAAAAGGAGATCAGTCCCTATGCAATAATTATAGACCAATATGTTTAGCCCAGACCAGCTTCAAAATATATACGAGAATAATAGAGATCCGATTAAGACGTTATATAGAAGCAAAATTAGAAGAGGAACAAGCAGCTTTTAGACCAGGACGACAAGCAAATGACAATATATACATTTTAAGAAGGCTAATTGATAATACAATAGAAGCGGGAGAAGAAATGTATTTAACATTTATAGACTTGAAGGCAGCTTTTGACACAGTGGAAAGAGATAAAATTTGGGTGGTATTGGTACTTAGAAGTACCGAAAGCTCTAATTAATATAATTAAAAGCACATACGAGACTGTCAAAGTAAGAGTGCAGATAGGAGGTCAAAGATCGGAAGAGTTTTTAATGAAAAAAGGTATAAAACAAGGTGATAGCCTAAGCCCACTATTGTTTGTCATTATTATGGACAAAATAGTGAAGGAAATAAAAATACAAGGAGGATATCTGGACATGATAATAGGGTACAAAAACATGGTGCCGGTCAGATTAAGTAATCTACTGTATGCAGACGATATTGTACCCATAGCAAAATCAAAAAATAAAATGCAGAAACTAATCAACTTATTGGCAAGAGAAATAGAAAATATGAAAATGACAATAAATACAGAAAAACCCAACGTAATGATAGTAAATGAAAAACAGCGAGAGGGGAGTAAGTACAAGGAATTGAAATGTAATCACAAAACATTATAAAGAGTAACAACTTATAATTACCTAGGAAGTATCATAACAGAAGAAGGGAAAATAGATGCAGAACTTAATAACAGAGCATATAAATCAACAAGATTATATTATTCCTTAAATCGAACAATACTAAGCCATAAACACAATGATATGGACACAAAGCTAGAAATCTACAAAAAAATTACAGTACCAACTATAACTTATGCTAGTGAGAACTGGGTACTGCAGAAAAAGCACGAAACAAAAATAAATGCATTGAAAATGAAACATTCAAGGAAAATAGCAGGTAAAACAAAATGGGACAAAGTAAGGAACGAAGAAATCAGAAGCATAACTAATCAAGAACCAATAATATCAAAGATTAAAAAGAAACAATTAAACTGATATGGCCATCTAGTAACAATGAAGCAAGATAGAATTGCGAGAAAAGTTATGGAAATGGGAATATTAGGAAAAGACAAAGAGGAAGACCCAGGAGGAAATGGATAGACCAGATTGAGGAAACTGGAAAGAACAAAGGAAAAACATTAGGAGAGATGAAGGCATTGGCCAGAGACAGAAAAGAATGGAAAAAATGGGTACAGGAAGAACTCCAATCCGACTCCTGAGAAGGCATAAGGATAAGAGAAAGAAAACAAAGATTCTGCTGGATTTCATAGATGTTGCCATATCGTATTATTCATATGTAATAATAATCCAATGACTTGAATTTTTTTGTGATTGCTCAATATATCGCACTCCTGGTCAACAATGACGCAAGTGCAAAAAAAGCAATTCCTCAGAAATGACGATTAAATTTTTTTTATTCCTAATTATTGATTAACAGAGCAACAGTAATTTTTCAAAAAAACAAGAAAGCTATGATGTACTAACGAAACACGTGCGTACCGGTCCGGATTCAAAGCACAATTGAAGGTTACGTCGAGGTTGCTCCGAAAGAGGCTACAACGACGCACCTTCCCTCTAGCACAACAGTGCATACTATAATTAAGTCTTTGTACTATTGGAAACAATGATTATTTTTGACAGGTTAGCCATATTTAACTGGATTTTCGAAATATTCACACTTGCGTCATTGTTCTTCTAGAGATGCGATATGACGTTTAATACTATTAAATAATTGAGATAAATGTATAAAAAGTTCTATTTAATACTTGACAATATACAAAATTTCATTAATATATTTATAAACAATATGTCAATTTGATAATTTGAAGGTTTCTGTAATTCTACATTTTTTAGTAAATGTGACAAAACGGCTTATATTGAGTGTTTACGTTTTTTGACAGCTGTTTGTTTTGATTTTTACTAAATATTATGTTATGGCTGTTCTATTCAACTGTGGCCATGAAAAAATTTCAATGTAGTTCAATTGAGGATACGTTATTTAGGTATTAGTTGAATTATATTTACAAGATGGTGAATCGTTGTGTACTACGCAAAAAAAAAGTATAAGTGATGTTTACAATATATCCTTTCACAGGTAAGCAACAACTTCTCAACAGTTCTCAAACTACCAGTGTCGTATCACTTCATATATAAATACTATTTACCCATTCTGATATGAATACAAATTTATAATATTAACAGAAAATTTGCAATGTGTAACTATTCTTGTTTATAATTCAATAAAGGCGGCAACTAAAATTCCTTTCTCGAGTAGTAAATGAATCTGTGTAAATATTTCTATTAAATTTATATCCTCACACAGCACGGCACTGTTATTGGAATCTGTGACCTTTTAGATGTTGGTTACAAACAAAGTGTGTTGTCAGTATAGCGGGTTATATAGTTTCTTTAATGATCGAAGGGAAAACCAATGGCCGTAAGTTATGTTCCATTTCGAATTTTTCATTGATTCAACAATTCTTTGAACAAATCCAAGATCGGAATTATTTAGAACATATATTCCAGTTGGTTGTTTGTTTCTCACTACACTTACAGTTATATCAATGATGATATGATCACTTAAGGAAATGTCACTCAAAATATGGTACAAGAAAATAAAATAGATCGATTCTACAATTCATCGCAATAACCATATTACAAAAAAAAGAAATAAAACAAAGAATTCTTTGGAATGTTGGTTCGAGAGTGACAAGAGTCTCTCAGAAGTTACAGCAATACATTGAGGCAACAGTTTGAGGAAAAGACCATTGTCATATACTCTGACAGCCGAGCGGTTATGAAAGCATTCAACTCCGTGCAGATTCATTCAACAAGTTTGAGATTGTTTAGAAACCTGCAATGAAGAGGCAGATTCTCTATGCCGGAGAGGAGCACGATGGTCCAGAACTTTTCTGTGATATAACAAAAGCCGTGCAAAAAATGAATATAAGTACTCGGATAATAAAACATAGGTAGTCGAGAATTGTTGAAAAAGTCGACGGTAATGATGAAGGTCAGCATTCATCGCCAAAATTCACGGAGTACTTACCAAGTCAGAATAGACCAACCAGCATCTAAGTTGGGTTTCTGAAAAGGCACTGTGGACTCAACAGTATCGGATTGGCTGGTACGACCATATGCAGGTTTTGTGATGAAGATGAGGAAACTTTAGCATATACAGGTTTGGCAAATATTCATCTTCCATATTATGTAGAATCTCATATAGGAGGAACAGTGAGCACTATACATAAAATTATATAGCATACTACCCCTCCATGAAATACCCACTTCTCTAGACATTGTCACTTTGTTATTCTATAGCTTTCTATCTTCCACTCACAGAATGGCTATATGCGGAAGATAATTATTTGCCGAATCTGTATACTACTGCTACTGTGAAAACATGACTGGGAAAAGGAAAAACCACAACCTTCCCAATATATGGAGGACCTGAGGTCTGGCTTATGAAGTCTAGTAATAAGGACAGGTTTAAGCAAGGAACTCTAACGTAACTTGAGGGCACACAATAAATCTGTAAATGACGTAGAGGAGATACTCTTATAAGCACATACTCCCCATACTATCCGACTCCTGGTTTGTTGCGAGGATCTCAAATATATTTTTCATAATTTTAAAATAAACAGTTTTGAAGTTATTTGAGAAAATAGATGAAAATTTACTATTCTCTCCTTTATCTCAGAACCTGCTTAGCCTAAGATTTTGAAAAAAAATAGTTTCAAAATTATTGTCAAATTTCAATGTATGTATATATGGTACTCTCTTCACGTGAGTTAAACTAGCACTTGCCCGGTTTTTTATTGCAACTCGAGAAATTTGAATTTTACATTTATTTTGAAAAAACTAGTGAAGCTGCGTGTCATCGGTATACGTATGAATAGATATTCTAGTTGATTAAACTGAATCCGCCTCTGGCGAAATTACGGACACAAAGATCCCTTGTAGGGCGTTCTAGTTAACCAATAAATTCCTGTATTTTGAAATTGGAACCAATTCAGGTGTGAGACGTGGTGCTACAAACAGTCGAGGACTATGTTTGATCGACCGTCTGTGAAATTGTCGTTGGGCTTTGTGCTGCTCGTCCGGTTTACCAATCGATTTTGAATCAAAAGGAAATTTTATATTATTTCAACAATGTATTAAAATGCACGTTATTTGACGTAATATTTAGATTTCATCAACATAGACAAGAAAAATTTAAATGCAAACATGAAATATTCAATTCGTCAGTGACAGTACTTGACAAATATTTTAAATAATAAAAATGTAAAATAAAACATTAGTATTGATGGAATGAAAACGTCTATCATTCAAACTATTTCAAGCAAGATTCTTTAAGTTCTATTCAAGAAAAAGTGACCGAAAGTAAACCCAAAAATACAATACCGAACCATAAATATATATATGGGTTGTGGAAAAGACGTTGATAAAAATTACTGGCCATTCAAATCCGAAGTCCATAAAGCCATATCGACAACTAGACGAGGAACACCATTTAAAAATAGTAGAAAAAATGAGAGACAATGATAGAGCTAATCTTAATACAGAAACTAATATAAGTTCTTTGAGTTCTAATTCAATGGCACATACATCAACAAGTAGTGCAGCGGGCTCCAAAAATAGTAATTTTTACAATTGTGTTTTCCATTGTAAATCATGCAATTTTTAGTTTTTACAATTTCTGTCTCATTTTAGTTTGTTCATGTTCATATACCTAATTGTTGTTTAAATAAAAATTTCACACTAACGTACATTTATTTCTTCTACTCGTGAAATATTCTACCGAATTACACTCGTGCATCAAAATAAACCTGATAATTTTTCATTCAAGCATGTTGTCAGAAAAAACAGCATTCGGTTATTTTCATATTTTGTTAAAAGAGCCCTCCTCCTTTCTTTCGCCAAAACATGAAAATAAACTCATGCAGTTTTTAGTCAACATGCTTTCATGAAAAATTATCGGTAATTTTGACGCACTTGTGTAATTACTTCCGATAAGTTTATGGTAGCAAATTTTATAAAACCTGGTGAACATTTTTGTGGTATTAAAGCAAATAGGTAATACAAGGTAATAGAAACAAGTTGTTTTGCACTTTGGTTTTTCAAACAATAAAAAGTATGTTGCTAGTATTTTAGACTGTTATTTCTCATTTGAAATTATCAGCAAACTGAAAATCTTTTTACAGACAGAGTTGGATATTTTAGCTTCAAAAGGATATTTGAAATATTAAACGCAAAAAGTTTTCACAAAATATATGAGTATTTGAACTGAAAAAGAAATAATTTGGTGCAATTATGAGGGTATTTTTAAATTTAGATATATTACAAAGATCATGATGGTTTTCCAACTCCAAAGCATAATGCGAATCAGTGTCGTACAATGCCGTAGTGTGCTGATGTTTAATAAGAAGAATTGAGCAGTCAGGCATGTTGCAAAATGTATTGCAAGGTTTTAAAAATCGCATGGCTTGTTGTGTAAATGGACAACATTTTGAGCATCTGCTGTAATCGCCTTTACTGTATGTTTTCTAAAATTCCTAATTTTTCTACTACTCCAGTGTGGACATACCTTTAACATGAAACAAACATTTAAAGATTTGTTTTCAGCTGCTGTTGGTTTTCTGCGCAATGATTAGGATAAATCTTTTACTGCATCAGTTTCGTTAAACTAACTACTAATTTACTGACAGTAGACCTTGTGATGATATTTCTATTAGGATATGAATTATTAAAGATTATTCAAATTAAATGAGTTTCAGTTGCGGATTTACCACTAGGCTGAATAGGCTGGAGCCTAAGGCGGCAAATTTGGAACCAACATTTTTTTATGTCTCACAAAAATAAATAAAAATCATATTTATATAACTAAATATTATTAGGTTGTCACAAACAATTCAATATGTAGGGGAGCGTGGGGCACGGATGACTTCATAAATATGTCTTTGCTACTCCCATTCTTTAATTCCATCATTATAAATGCAGAAAATGTACTCGTATCCATTATGACATTCACCAATTTTGATAAGCCGGAATCTGGATCATTGAAAATATCTTCGTTCCTGCGGAAACAGAATTTGCAAAACGTTTATGCTTACTTGTATTTAGCAGTTCGCATAGCTCTATGTTCACCAGCAACAGCAGTTGACAAAAGCTTCCTTTGCTGGAAATGAGTCTGAAATTGTCTATGATCTACCTTAAGCCAAGAAAACCAAAACGCCTTAGCTTTGTTGTACAAAAAATATACAAAATGGTATTGTGAAACTTTCATACCTGCTGTGATGGAATGTGATCGACATTATCAGCCGGATTCTTACTAGATAATCAAATATATTTCTTCTAAACTTTAAGTGAGCCTAATTAGTACCTTATTAGTAGTAGGCGTACAATGACATAGGCGGATAAAATGGCACACCTAATTTTCTCCAAAACCACAGACATACTAGTTGTCACAATGGCCTGTAAAGTACCGCTTAGTAACAGGTCGCAACCTGTGGCAGCGCCAATTGCGTCCGTTGGTCCGTGTGGTGGGGACAAGTGTTTGTTTGATTTTTGCAGTCACGAGTTTTACTTAGGGGATTTTGTTTTTTGTAACAGTAAGTATTTTTTACGTTAATTTGGTATTTTATTTAGCGTTAATTTATTGTAATTTTACTAAATAATTTCGAGAATGTTTTGAAATCTCAAAATTCTAGTTACATTTTTAGTTATTGTTTTCTAATGTTGTAGGTGATGAAGTGGACAAAATGGCATATACCTTGTGCGGGTAAAATAGCATACTATGTCATTTGACCCACCTTTTTTCTTTTTTACAGATAATTTGAACATCGTGCCTCGCAACTATTCTAGAAAAACAGACCGACAGGATTTGGATAAAACCTTCATGGAAAAGGCTAGTGAAACTGAATAATGAAATGGGCTGGCTATTGGCTTCTAAAGTGTTTAACGTCCCACAATGACTCTTAGAAGACATGCACTTAAACAAAATAAACTCTTAGCTCCAACTGCAAAAGGTATCTACTTAGTGTTTTTTAAACTTTCGCATTTTGTTAGCATGATTTGAACGGATATAATCACGTACCTTATTGTTTTAGGTATGGGTACAGGAGTATCTTCACGTATGAAATGGAACGAGATCTGGTAGATCATATTAAATTGCTAAAAACGAGATTGTTCGGATTCACAAGGATGAAAGTTTTGAAATTGGCCTACCAATATGCAGACGTTAATAATATTCCTCATAACTTCAACAATGAAAAAAATATGGCAGGCAAGAATGGTTGGCTGGATTTCGACGCAGTCACCCGGACATATCATTGAGGAAACCTGAAGCGACTTCAGCTGCAAGAGCCCAAGCCTTCAACAAGACGAATGTAGCACTGTTTTTCAACTCTTACCAAGACATAGAGATGCATCAAGTCAAACTAGTTTGATTTTATTCAACAAACTTGACTTGACTTGAAAATCAAACTCTTTTATGTAAAAAAGTTTGCTTGATTTGATTTCTGTATCTTTAGGTTTGACTTGAAATCAAACTTCTTCAAACAGTTTGAAGTTTGAATATCATATTGCGCAACGTGTTCACTTCCAATTCTAATAATTGAGAGCTTACCGCCTTCCCCTACCGCCATTTGTTTTCATGTCTGAACCTGTACTCTGCTACTCCGCAAATTAGTTATAGTTCATATTTAGAAGGATACTCTTGGCTTGTTACGTTTGTTTTGAAGTGTGTGCATTGTGCGTTGTGCGATAATGTCTGATCTCGAAATGCCTGAACCTGAACCTTTTTCATGTAGCGGCTCGGAATACGTACCAGAACAAAGTGAGTCTGATTTTGAAGATCTCCCCGATCCCCCCTTGTAAAAATTATGAGAAAAAATCTGTAGACGAGGCAAAATTAATCAACAAGAAAAAGAAATATATAGATTTTTTTGATATTGCGGCAGGCGATTCCAAAACAATGAAAATTGCAAAGTGCAAATTATGTAAAAAGAAAGAACAACGGTATAAAATGTCAAATAGTGGAACTAGTTCTTTAAAACGACATTTGAAGAAGAGCCACAAAAAATTGTATGAAGAAGAATTTCCGCAGGAAGCAACAACTTCTGGAACAAGTAGTATTAATTTGTAGTAGTAAAAACATAAATCATTGGATCCAAAATTATAAAAATGACCTGGTTAGTTTTGATACAATTAAAAACGAAACCGATTAAATGACCAGTCTATAAGAACATTAATGTGTTTAGATTCGTAGCTTCAACAAGAATCCTCAACAAATATCACACAAGGATCGTAGGAAGATGTTACTATCTAATTTATTGTTGCTTTCACTTCATTTGTAAGAACTTTACTTTTCACGAAGAAGTTGAAGTTGATTAAAAAAAATGTTTTTTCTTTTTTTTTAAATAAATGTACTTGTTGTAACTACTTACTATATTTAACATAAATATATTACCCATTTAAGGTATATTTACTAAATAAATTATTTTTCAAACTCTTTCAATCTAGTTTGACAAACAGTTTGAATTTTCAAACCTGTAACCATTGTTCAGTTTGATTTGACTTGAATTATTTGTCAGAAAGATTGACTTGAGTTTGACTTAATTTCAAGTCAAACTCAAGTCAATCTCAAACATTCAAGTCAAACTTGTGCAACTCTAGCCAAGGCATTATCAAGAGCAATAACATTCCTCCACATAGGCTCTACAACGTCGATGAGTCAGCTTTATCAACGGTCCGGAGACCCCAGAAAGTCTTTGCTACTACTGGGCGTAAGCAGGTTGGGGCATTGACTAGTGCTGAAAAGGGATCTCATGTGACAGTTGTTTGTTGCATGAGTGCAAATGGCCATTTTATCCCGCCGTGTTTAATTTATCCTAGAAATATCATGAGACAGGAGTTGGTAGACGAAGCTCCAACCGGTACTATGAGTATTGCGCAGGAATCAGGTTGGATGACAACAGCTGTATTCTATAAATGGTTGGTACATTTTCAGTTGCATGTAAAAGCGAGTCTTGATGACAAAGTGCTTTTGGTAGTTGATGGACATATCAGTCATAAAGGTATTGAAAGCTTAACATTAGCAAAAGAGCATGAAATCATCATGGTGTGCTTGCCATCTCACTGCACTCACCGCATGCAACCATTAGACGTATCTTTCTATGGTCCACTGAAGACTTATTCACTTCTTGGTTAAAAAGCCATCCAGGCAGAGTTGTTACTCACTTTCCAATAGGTGCAATACTCAACAAAGCTTATGGCAAAGGAGCAACGGTTCAAACTGTCGTCAATGGGTTTCAAAAAATAGGTCTCTGGCCTGTTGATCCAAACATATTTCCAGATTATTTGTTTTAGCCTGCTGAGACGACAAACATCCCCATGCAACAAGATCGGGTAGAGCCCGAAGAACCGAAGAAGAAGGTTCAACGGCAGCAGAAAACCTATGCATACCCATCTTTGCAAGCACATCAGCCGCAGACAATCCACGTCTAATCTCAGCAGCCCAATCTAGAGACACATCTACTACAATTCCTACGTTACCCATATCATCTAAATTGATACTTCAAGACATGAATATCAATGTTCCAGTCAGCGTGCTATTTCCAGTGCCGAAAGGAACATATGTGGCTGGACAAGGTAAAAGAAAACCACGCAAGAAACCATCAGTATTGTTGTTAACTTCAACGCCAAATATAGAAGAAGCAAAAGCAAAATCAGCTCCTCCACCTGTTCCAAAGAAAAAAAACGAGAAAGGTTACAAAAGCTTTGGATTTTAGTTCCGACAGTGATAATGATGTATATTCCTTACAAGCTTACACTGAAGCCGGAGATGAAGATGTTTTATTCTTTGATGTAAATTATTCCGAATAACACACATGAAGTCATTGGTGATTAGATAAAAATGCCAATAACAATTTTATAATACAGTTTAAAAAATCCTTCGAAAATATGTCCCTAAGATACCCCAAAAATTCCTCGAATTGGCATCAATTTTGTGGCCGGCAACCGATACACGATTACCCAGCTGGGCATCATACTCAATGACGTCAGCAGCAGCAGCAAATGATTTTAAATAACACGCAACTATAAACTATGTTCTCCAAGTTAATATTGATTTTTAAAAAAGCCTTCAGGATTCGGTTTTTAGACGCCACTTAATGATATTATTGAATAAAGTTGGAAAGTTCCCTATTGGATCAATTAGTTTCTACGCTACTGAGTTGCGCGCATCACACAAATCAGTGCTTTTCAAAGTTCCCGATTGTTCGAGGCGTTGCTGTAGTTGGAACACTCAATGTTAAGCATTGTGCGGCAAAATGCGCTTTTATGCTATTATCCTATTATTGGAAGACAGTCTATACATATATTCTGTCGCGGGAAGTCTGGAAAGTTGAACTGCCTTCGCATTGTTGTTATAATTCATCAACAAATTTGGAGTCTAAACTAAACCATCTTGGAATTTTTTGTGAACTAATAGTTGAAACAAACAGAAAAGAAACAATAAATATATGCAACTTCAAAAAAGGATAAATTATAACAATATTCAACAAACCCTTTCTAGCATATACTCCAACAATCAACATACAAAATAAGTCGTAGTTATTTCAGAATCCCATCTGTTACAGTCGATAATTGAACAGACTAGAACAACACACTTTGTTTTAAAGTAAACATCTCGGTGTTCAAAACTTGTTTACCTGTGAGACTGTGTAACACCACTTTTGCATTCTCTTTTGCACACTTCACGAAAATTAACATTAAATATCCTTCAGTACTTATTATACAGATTGCGAAAAATCTTAGCTCGACATACGATTTACACAAGTACGACAAGGATAATATGAACAATACTACTTGAAAGAGAGAGAAGAATTGTTCGCACACGCTCATCTGTGATCTGTGATGGGCGTGTGCGAACAATTCTTCTCTCTCTTTCAAGTAGTGTTGTTCATATTATCCTTGTCGTACTTGTGTAAATTGTATGTCGAGCTAAGATTTTTCGCAATCTGTATGATTTAGATAAATGTTTGAATCATTTAATCATTGGCAGTACGTATAAGAGACTTTATTTTTATACATAATGTTTATAAACAGCATGTAAATCTATGGAGGTTCCGGTAGCTTGGAGCCGGAGCTTGCTTAGATCGAATGTTTGTTTTGCTTTAAAATCGGATCTTGTAATGAACTATTTAAAATATTGAGAATTTTGTGAAGCAAGTTGAATGGAAATGAACTAAGGATACTTTGTTTATTCCTTTAAATTGTATTTAGTGAATAGTTATTCGATGACAAAAGAAAATAAATAAGTGGTGATTACAATACATCGTTTCACAGGTAAACAAACAGTTCTGAACTCTGAGATATTGTGGGTTATTCATCTATCCTGTTGTAATTGAAAGTTGCAATATATTTTTTCGGCGACATGAGTATAAATTCTCGTTTCGGAGATGTCAGGTGTCCGTTGGAACCTTATTGAAATATTCAAAGTTTTCAATGTATTCTTGAGTCAGATGAATGTTTAAGTTGAAATACTTCAGTTACTTCTTGAAGAGATAAAATACCACACATTTTTTAGTTCTGAATGAATTAAAACATTGTGGGCTCTTTCGTCTATTCCATGAATTGTTAAAAATAACATTAAAGAGTATTTTCCTTTGAAATTCAATATAACTGATGTTGCTGTTAGTTGTATTTAAATTTTATATTTACACATAAAGTATGTATACCACAAAGATAGTCCAGTAAACGAGAGTTTTTCCCTCTTTTTTCCGCACTGGTAGTCTTACTGACGTGAAGTGGAAAACAACTCAATTATCAAAATGTATATTGTGCTAATATATGCCGTTGCTCAGTGGGTGGAGGCCACCCCTTCTGTAAAATTCTGGCAAGGAGTACAAAAATCATAAACCTCTCTAATGTATGGAAGAATCGAAGTTTGATTTATGGATTCCAATAATAAGCATGGGTCTAATCTGGGATGTATTGTGGGGTTATAAATGATATATATCTGTAAAAATCGTAGTAGAAAGATTCCTTGACCATTAATTGGATAGTACCTAAAAGGTTCAGTTAACAAAAATAGTGTATTTAAAAGCAACTAAGTATCTACTTGACATTTTTTTAATTTCGGCGAAATATTTTAATGAGAAAATCAAAAAATGTATCTTTCCTTGGACAGTCAATCAGTGAGCACACTATATTAAATAAATAGACGATAACATTAAGTAATTGAAACATAATAAGACGTTTCTTAACATATGATAATGCATGTTCGTGATGAAAGATGACCTGCCTTACAGTGAGATAGGTCTCTAAAAATGACTAAACCACGTCTTGACAGCCAGACAGTGGTTTTATTCATCTCGACTTCCGATAAGAATCACGTTAGTCGCACTAGAATTAGTATTACATTAATCGAACATGACAGGATATTATAATATTTAAAAGTGACGGATGAAGCTTTTGCACTGTTGAGTAGATACTCGATAGATGGTCATTGAACATGTCGTTTTAGTGAATAATTGTACTATACAAGGAGTGTCAGAATTTATTGTTGCAAACTCGAATTTTAGTAGATACCTATATTAAAATAATATTGGCTAAAAGCAATAATACAGTAAAGTCTGTTCACACTTATCGTAAAGTGACTAAAACCGATTATTCAGTAAATTTAAAAAAATTACCCGTTTCGTCTTTAATTAACCGCTTTTTTATACAATCTAGGGTTGGTATCATTTGTTCTTGGTATAGGACATATATCGTTCTTCGGTTAAAATTTTTTGCATTTGGTCAACACATTTGGTTTTAATAGCGTCACTTCGTTTTTTTCGTTTATGTATTGGGTGATTGATAATGTCTTTTACTGTGCATATTGGGGTTTCGGTTATACTATATGTTTCAATGATTCAAACACATTTTTCACAATTCGCTTCGCATCCGGCGATAAATGCCTTTGTTTTGCTCTTGGACGAGACATACTTAGTTTTAAACACAAGATTACTTTCGGAGTGAAATGTTTATTACAAACTAAAATTCTGAGATAATATTAAAAATCATTATCCCGAAATCCCCACTTTCTATTATATCTATAAATATTTTAATCCCATTATGTAAATATAAAAAGGACATTGGGAATAAAGTAGGTAGGTGCAGTACAGGTCAGAGAAAGGAAAACTAGCAGAGAAAGCGCTTTGAATATTTACACAATCAGATTAAAATATTTATAAATTAAGTGGTCAACCATTTATCGTGAAAAATACTTTCAACTTGAAAAGTAAATATTCGGAAATATATCTTCCGAAGCACAAATAAATAATAGAATAATTGAATAAATAAAAAAAACAGTTTCAAATATTATTTTACCTGCCAAACATTTCAGTTGTAAAATAATCATTCCATTACGTATTATCTTTTCGATGTGGAACTGCATTAAATTAAGTAGAACCAAACATAATTAAAAATTCCACAATACTATATTATCTATTTTGGTCCGTTAAACTGGTCAAGGGCCAAAATAAATACTATAGTATTGTGGAATTTTTAATTATCTTTTCGCTTTTCTTAGAAACGAGTACGATACTTATTGTTATTAAATTAACAACTACCTGCTGTGGGCTTTGGTCTTGAATCAATCATGTTGGCATAAGTCAAAACGAAATATCTTGGAATGAAGTATACACATATATTGAATACTCGATTGACCCTTATATTTCAGTCCTGCTTCAATCAGTTCCACAGAAAATAGGACCTAACTTTATTTTATATCGTATCTGAAACCTGCTGATATTTTATTTCTAGATTTGTTAATTTGATTTTGACTGTTTTTTGAATATTTTAATAAATAAACGTATAAACAAAGTAGTTTTTTTATGTACTTGCTATGTATAACACAATAATTTTAAATCCAATATGGGCAGTGAGAATATTACTTCGCACTTCAAATATCCGTTGGAGGGGATAATTTTTTCCAATTGTGTTTAACGTAAACCCAATTACTTAAGTTCCAACTTTTACAAAAAAAGTTTAAAGTTCATGATAAATTGTATCTTACCCATGGAAGGGTTAAATATCGTTTGGTAATCAAATATTGAATGCCAACAATACAAAAAATTAAAAATGATTTTTCTCCAAAACGGTGCATAATAGCGAATTCAAACAGTATCACTTTTTTTGGAAAATGCCTTATATTTTTGAACATACAATCACATCTAGTTTCTGTAGCTTGCGTTTGTCAAAATAGTTTCTGAACACCCTATATAGAGGTAGGTGTTACATAACGCTAGAGAGCGTTGCCGTTAAAAATTAAAATTGATGTTATGAAATCTACCTTTAAAATTCTTTCCATGGAAGCTAGACTTTTTATTTCAACGAAAGACACTTCCCCACCACTTTATAGAACCTAAATGATACAGAAAAATTACAGTTTTACCATAACGATAGTAGTTTCTAAAGTTGATATTTTTTATCAACCAAAATATTTTTAAAAAAACGCAATTCCAAAGTGATAGATTGCGCCACCTAACTGAAAAATATGGACTCGAAAACATTTATAGCATTTTTTTAGGGTCGCTTTGGTTACAAAAATTTTTCCCCAAACTCAGGGCCTATTTTGAACTGAGGTGGGCCCTAGGCACCATCGAATTTTCGGGCCCTGTTTTGCTCCGTATATTGGAATGTAACCAATAGGCTTAGAGACTCTGTTTTAATTTTTTTTATGAGGATCCATGTAAAAAAACAAAATAAAATAATAAAAAAAATATTTAGATACATAAAACAAAAAATGTCATTCAAAAGTTAAGCATGACTAATAAGAAATAAAGGAACCCGAGTTCCCGAGTATTTATGATTTAATAACATTGTTAATAACTAGCTAGGCACTTGACTAAATTTTCTTCCTCACTTGTATTTCGGAGAATTTATTGATTATCCCATCTATGTTTAATTTATCCAAAATATCGCTTTGGACATTTAAAACAGCTAAGGATGCAATATACTCTTCATTTAATGAGAGAATCATCCACCCGATGCATTGTTAATAGGAATTGTTAAATATAATCGCAATATTTCAACATTTGAAAAAGTAGACAAAATCTTGGTGTCAATAGTATTGTTTTTGCATTTTTTTATGATTTTATGCTCGCCGTTTCGGGCCCTCTGATCATTGGGCCCTAGGAACGGGCCTAGTAGGCCTAGTGGTAAAATAGGCCCTGCCCAAACTGTAGGACATATTTTAGAGATTGAATTGAATTAGTCTGTACATTGCAGTTTTCTTACGAATTCATAATAATTTATACAAAATTCATGAGTCCAGTCAAAATAGACATAAAAATAGTCATCAAATAACAAAAATTAGGGGAGAGCCAAATTTTGGTGGAGACCTTGGGTTCACCATTAGAAATAAAGTGTAAAAAATCCCCATCGATCCCATGTGTGCGTCAAAAGTTATTTGGGGGCAAAGGTCAAAATTTGAGGTTTTTTGAATTTTTCTCAAAAATGGTAAGTTTAATCAAAAAAGTACTTCAGACCAAAGTTGTAGATCTTAAAATTATCATCATTTTATTATGATTTTTTTCTAGGAATCACCATTCCTGAGATATCGCGATTATAAGAGTCACGTTCTATGTAATATGCACACATACGCCACGTATATACATAGACAGGCAGTCAAGACAAGTAAAAATGCCCATTTGTGTCTCTTTTATGTGTAAACTTTACTATTCTGGAAATATATACTCAAATCATGTCAGTCCCCTACTGAATCCCCTACTTCTTTTAGTGTTAAACGTTCGGTTCAAGTGAATATAGGTATTTATTACAAGCGTTTCCCATTTAGGTTATTTGTGCTGTTCAATATCTTTAAAAAATGTCACAATTTTGCTTTATTTGCAATAAACTTTTGAGTGAAGATGAAACTGTTGTGGTTGTGGAAATGAATCCAACTTTTGTTTTAAAAATTGATGTTTATTTTGTGGCGATGAAGCCGATGAAGAAGCTGAGAAAAAGAAAGCAAAGCATCTTCGAAAAAACATTTATAAAGTTTCTTCTCTTACATTTAAAGAATCTCTTTTGAAGATTGCTAATGGTCGTTCTGATGACGTATCAAAAGCAGTTATTGCACGTATTAACTTTGAGTATGATTTAGTCGCTGCTGATGCTAAATACCATAGTTGTTGTTACAAATCTTTCCAGAAATGTGGTACTGGTCGTAAAGTTGGCCGACCTCAATATGAAGCTGTAAACTCTGCGATGGAGGAAATTTTTCAATTCATAGAACGTAGTGATGATTGCCAGTTTACGTTGGATGAATTAAATAATGTTTGTCAAAATATGGCTTTAGATAACAGAATCATAAAAATACGATTGAAGTTAAAGTATGGTAGTAGAATTATTATTACAGAGAAGCCTGGAAAATTAACATTTATTTGTTTTGTCGACAATTATCAAGACATTTCAAGTCAAGCCTGGTCTGCTAAAAAAGACTTGGATGAAAAGGAAAAAAGGTTGAAAATTTTGAAAGCAGCGGCAGCAATTGTTCGAGAAGATATTCAATCTTGTGTGTTTGATAATACAATGTATCCCCCACCGGGTAGAATGTTCGAAAATGTAAATAACGATATTCCCGAATCATTGTCGTATTTTTTGGAACAAGTCATTCTAAAAACAAGCGTCATAATTTGGATCATTTAAAGTTAGTTTGTACGAATATTAGCCATATCATAATGACTGCTGTTCGGCCTAGATCCTTCCAATCTAAACTACAACTGGGTCTTTCTGTTTTTTTTCATCACCGGTTTGGTTCGAAACGTCTGATACAAATTTTTTCGTCTTTTGGTTTATCTTACAGTGAAACAATGAGCTATGAAGCAGCAGCAGTTTTCAGTCGTCCACCTCATATTTTATCACCAGAAACAGGCACATTTGTTCAATATGTTGCGGACAATGCTGATGTCAATGTAAATACTTTGAACAGAAATATATTCTTCTAAAAGTTTAACTGCTTTTCCAAAATGCCAAAACTATATTTTATTTTCACATGCGATACTTCATCAGCAATGTACAGAAGGGGCAAAACATCAGTATTAAAATTATTTGAAAAAAAAGATTTGATTAACTGCGCGAACGTATTTACAGAAATTGATTCTTCTCCTCAAACAATAATTACGAAAGGAATTCGCTTTCTTCTTGCTGTTTATGGAGCTCTAAAAAAATTGATTGCATAGACAAATACAGATATTTAACCTTTGTCAAAAATACACGAATCAAGAAGAAAGTACAACTATCATGTCTTCCTCAAACATCGGCATCTGCTATTCAACACCTGTATCGAGTATACTATCAAGTTTAGACATGGCTAGGCTATCAACTGAACCCAGAAGACTGGGTTGAAAAATAATAGATAATACTTTGGAACCAATTCAAACTTTACTCCCGCCAGCTCCATAAAAACTTCTAAACACTATTTTTTGCAATTGCAAAAAAGGTTGTAGTGCCATATGTGGCTGTAGAAGATTAGGGTTACTGTGTTTTCCAGCGTGTACCAATTGCTAAGGTCAGTCTTGCACAAATGTCCAGTTGAATACAACAGCAGAAGATTCATGTGATTTTGATGAAGAGACAACTGATTCATCTTTATTTGAACAATTTATGAACATCCAGCAAGAGGAAGAGGAAGATGAGGAAGAAATCGAAGAAAACATGACTGTTGAAGTTGACTTTGAAGAGTATGAATCAGATTAAAATATCCAAAGAAATCAGAACTATAGTTAATCTCAAATACCAATATCAATATTAATAATCATCATGCAATCAAAAGTATTGTCCCTGAAAATACGTCACAACGGTTCGTGGAGTAGGCCTACCGGGGAAACCACGTTAAAAAAAACGCGCCGAGTACACTATCTCACAGGTGGCGTGAAAATGTGTGCTTATCAGTTAGAACGTGACCCTTAGAATCGCGATATCTCGGGAACGGTCATTCCTAGAAAAAAATCATGATAACCAGTTTTATAGATAATTTTAAGATCTACAACTTTGGTCCTAAGTACTTTTTTGATAAGACTTACCATTTTTGAGAAAAATTCAAAAAACCTAAAATTTTTACCTTTGACCCCAAATAACTTTTGACGCACACATGGGATCGATAGGGACTTTTTCCAATTTATTTCTAATGGTGAACCCGAGGCCTCCACCAAAATTTAGCTCTCCCCCAATTTTTGTTATTTCAAATGTCTACTTTGACCGGACGTTTTTATACTAATACGATCTTCGGATATCAATTTTCTGACAAAATCTATTTTGGCCGACTTTCACAAAGTTCGATCATGAGATAGCTTCGGCCATGTTTGAATTCAACGTACCACCAGTTTACAGAGATTTTTGATCGTCAAATGTCGAATTTATTTCATCGATGCACTCTTATTATTGAGGGGAAAATATAATGTTGAGTTTACGAAAAAGAAGAACAAAGGTTGCCGCAAGCAAAAGTCACTTCCAGAAAATATTTGAAGAAAACAAGTTTTTTCGTCGACCTTTACAAAAAATGACATTTTACGTACTAATTTACAGATGGAAAATCGTCTATTTTTGAGGTAATAGTTATTTATGTACCAAGGACGAAAAACTGTCTATTATAGTCGAGTCTGCAAATTGATAGTCGAGGCGCAGCCGAGACAATAGACACTGTTTCGCCCAGGTGCATATTACATTTTTTCGTCGATCTTTACAAAAAATTACTAATTTCCGAATGAAAAAACATCTATTTTTGAAGGCAAGTATTTTTCGTCCGCAGACACTTTTCGTTCGCTGTGCAAAAGAAAAGTTTCATCTGGGGCATCACGAAGAAATATGTTTATTTCATCTCGATGGATCTAGATTTGGCTTTGTACCTAACGCTTTGTTTTTTCAAAAATGCAACAAGTTTCGTATTATGTTAACGTTTTAGAGAACGAAAAGCGTTTGCGGGCGAAAAGTACTTGACTTCAAAAATAGACGATTTTTCATCCGGAAATTAGTACGTAAAATGTCATTTTTTGTAAAGATGGACGAAATAGTTATTTTCCTACAGTCGCGCGTAAAATGACTAATTACTATATTCAAATGAAATCGTTAAGTCGACAAATGACGAGGACTGTTACTTTACGCTCTAGCGCAAAAAAAGAATCTTTTTCGCTCGCTTATTTATTCAAATTTGCTGGAATTAGCCATGACGACGAAAAACAATAAATGAACGTCAAGTTACCAGATAATACTATACTACCTACTTTATCAACCATTTTAATCGGCTTTATTAATTTCTCACAACATTATAATAATTTTTATAACAATTTATATAGATTGCGAAAAATCACAGATGGGCGTGTGCGAACAATTCTTCTCTCTCTTTCAAGTAGTGTTATTCATATTATCCTTGTCGTACTTGTGTAAATCGTAAGTCGAGCTAAGATTTTTCGCAATCTGTATAATAATTTAAAAGAAATTAAAAGGTGAATTTCAAAAGTCATTGTTATTATTGATATCTCGGGCACGCCTCTACCTACAGCGACGGCGAATCAAATGTCGATAGGGGAGGGAGGTATAAGCGCTCTGCAGATTCTGACAAGTCTGAACAATTCAGTAGATCGTTAGCGGATCTGCAATTGCGTGCGGAAAAGTATCACTTTCCGCACTTGTTAGGTAAACTACTATTTCGGACGCTGAGAACGACTGTATATTTTTCTCTTGTCGATAGTCCATAAATTTTGTATAAGCTCTTTCATATATTTCCTTAGATTTTTGCGGCAACAATGTAACATAACATCATTGGCAGCTTCTTGAACATCAGGTGGCGTACATACAAGATCTTCACTATCACTTTCTAATTCCATTTTGGAGTTTTTCCGATTTTAAAACTCTCGTCTTATTGACAAAACGTCAGTTGAATTTAATTATTTGTTATATCCATAGATACGCAAATGAGGTGACAGGTCTCATTTATCTTTCAGTGCAAAATTAATTGTATTGATTTACTTTATTTATACATTTTAGCCATTTGGATAAAAAACAATCAGATAAAAAATATCGTATGTAATATGGACGAAAGGGCGTCGGCCCAGCTTTGTAGTGGAACGCTTCTGAAGCGATAATGACAACCAAGCAAGGTCGAGCACGGTTAGTACTTGGATGGGTGACCACTGGGGAAACACCGTCGTAGAGCCCGTACAGCCTGCAGCGAATCACTTTAGATTACTAGGGACAGTAGCAGTAGCATATCACAGCTCGCAGGCATTATACCAATGAGCACGAGGTATAATGGAGATATGCCGTCTTTCGGATGAGACGTAAAACCGAGGTCCCGAGTCCATGGATGTTGGGCTCGATAAAGATCCCTACCACTGGTTGGAACACTAGTGGATTCGGCAAAATTTCCGGTTAGGGGTAGAGTGCTCCCGGCGTCGGTGATTAGCCTAAGTTGCGCAGAAATAGACCGACGTTAAATAACCGAATAAAAAAAAATATGGACGAAAACTTTTTTTCGGATTTTTCGTCCTTATAACATAATATACTATTTCGTCCGTAAACACTTTTCGTCAGCTGTGGTTACTATGAAACGGCACGGTGGGAGAATAGCTGTGACAATAATTGTCATTTGCTGTTGTCAATTTTATGTGTGAATAAGACCTTGGTGTGAATATTAGTTTACATAATAATCAATAATGGATAGTGATAGATGAAACTTTTTTTTTGCACAGCGGACGAAAAGAGTATGCGGAAGAAAAGTGCCTGCGGAAGAAAAGTGTCTGCGGATGAAAAATACTTGCCTTCAAAAATAGTCGAATTTTCATTCGGAAATTAGTAATTTTTTTTAAAGATCGACGAAAAATAGTTATTTACATTACAAGCTGCGAAAGCTTACTTTTAGGTGCGAGGTGTATTTAAATAGCCGAGGCGAAGCGAAGCGTAGCCGAGGTTATTTGAATACTTCCGAGCACCTGAAAGGGCTTTTGCAGCGTGTAATGTATTAAACTTTTCATTCTTCCCCCGATTTTATTATTAAAACACACAATTTAAAGTTGCAAAAAATTCTCTGTAGACTGTAATAAAATGGGTAGAAGGCGTGAGTTAACGTTACTTTGGTAACATTCGTGTCAACAAAAACTAATATTTTGACAGTTGTCAAATAATTATTCTTCCATAACGTCTACATCTTTCAAGTTTAATATTTGGCTAGAATCTAGTTAAAAATGAATTCCATTGAAGAAGCAGCAATTATTGCGTGCAGAAGTTTGTTACCGAAAAACCTAAAGACCGTTACAATCAAGCCTATGAAAATTTCATCAAATGGTGTACAACGAAAGATGTGTCCACAATAACTGAAGATGTATTATTGGTATTTAAATCGACAAGCAAGTCAAAATTTCCAGTGACGTTGCTTTCAAACAAGATTTCAATCAACATTTGCCGTTAAATCTTTCAGGAACATACAACAATTGTAATTTTACATTTAATTTCCAATCTAAATAAATATTTGACATTTTATTTGTTCGTTGTCCAGGGCACGAAAGTTTTTCATACTTAGCAACCGATTTTATTTGTTCGTTGTCCAGGGCACGAAAGTTTTTCATACTTAGCAACCGATAACCTAGCATGTTTTACTTTCGCTTTCGCTTGCGTATTTAAAATAAAAAAGTCAATTTTCGTAGGGGGGAGAATGAAAATGTAATATGCACCTCTATTGTCTCGCCTGCTTGCTAGTCCCGGCTACGACTCGACTATGAATTTGCTTTAAAAAAAACATGTTATTATATGATACCAGCCTTATTTTCGAGCAATAATATATGAGAAAATTATGATTGTTCTTTTACTATATTTCATTTTCGGATAATAGTACTTTTGGGTCAAATGAAATTGTTTCTACCCTTGAACAAGTGAAAATCATTATTACAGGATTCAATGTAAAAACCAATTATTTTGAAAAATTAAATGTTTGGTTATAATTAGGATTATATTTTCTGGGTAAATCATTCAATTAAGAAATTTGTTTGGGTTTGCCTTTTGATAACAGACTTAGTGAACCTTCCCCAATGATGGCTGAATAAATGTTTTCCGAAAGGATAGGACGGTAAGGACTAACATTCTTTCTGCCTCGATCACCCGACTTAACATTAATGGTCGAAAATGGTCAGAATTTAATACAACCGCCGGCGCCGTGAATTTTACAAAACACTGTGAAGAATACAACTTTGGCTCGTTCGTGAAAATGTTTCAAGTACTTTAACGATAAAAATGTCAAACTTAACATACACTGTGTCCGTAAAGTATGGAACAAATTCATTTTTAGCTAAACAGACCATTTTAAGAAATAATCCTGAAACATGTCGATTTTTGATTTTAATTTACCGTATTTTAAAATAATAATCTAATATACAGGGTGAATTACTTTCGAGTAATGACGTCACCGTCATTTTTTTTAAATGGAACACCCCCATTTTGTTTCAATTTTCGGATTACTCTAGCTGAGCTGATTCCAAAAATGTATCACATGTTGATTCCAATTGGTACAGGGTGAACAAAAATACAATAGTTTTGTGTGTGCTCATAAAGTAACGCGTAACATTCTTTATTAGTTAAATTAACAATATTATCAAAAATACTTTCTGTCTAGCGGCAATTGGTTTAAATGTAACACCCTGAAGTTGTACTTGTGGTCTATCAGACAGAATATGAAAGAATGTTACGCGTTACTTTATGAGCACACACAAAACTATTGTATTTTTGTCCACCCTGTACCAATTGGAATCAACATGTGATACATTTTTGGAATCAGGTCAGCTAGAGTAATCCGAAAATTGAGACAAAATGGGGGTGTTCCATTTAAATAAAATGACGGTGACGTCATTACTCGAAAGTAATTCACCCTGTATATAAGATTATTATTTTAAAATACGGTAAATTAAAATCAAAAATCGACGTGTTTCAGGATTATTTCTTAAAATGGTCTGTTTAGCTAAAAATGAATTTGTTCCATACTTTACGGACACAGTGTAGAAGTACCAGTATTATTCATTCCCTAAATATATCTAACAGCTTGGAATTCAATTTTAAGCATTTAATATACAGTATGGTCGAAATGGAAGGAATAAATTCATTATTTCGTAAACTGGTGATTTTAGTATAAAATCCTGAAACCCGCCGATTTTTAGTTTTAAATGAAAAAATTTAGAGAAAGGGGTCATGTAAAAGACCTCCCTATATTATGTAGTAGAAAAGCAATATCTTAAAACAAAAAACTAGATGATCTGCTAGCATTTGAAGATAATCCCCATACCAGTTCACGGCAAGTAGGGTTAGACAATGAGGTTGGCCATCAAACAGTTCTTAGCAC
This sequence comes from Lochmaea crataegi, assembly GCA_947563755.1. Classification (NCBI taxonomy): domain Eukaryota; kingdom Metazoa; phylum Arthropoda; class Insecta; order Coleoptera; family Chrysomelidae; genus Lochmaea; species Lochmaea crataegi. Next base: position 38,217,442 of record OX387425.1, on the reverse strand, counting down.
GTTAAAAAATGAGTAAATTTAGTGCAAGAGCTGATGGAAGAGGATTTTGATAGACGAGTTGAATTTTGTGAAATTATAATGGACGAAAATAACATGGACCCGACGTTTAAAAAAAGTTCTTTTTTCTGGTAAAGCTATATTTCTAGTGAATGTTTGGGTGGGAAAATAGATAATAAGATTATAGGACCATACTTTTTCGAAAAAATCTTAACAGGTCCTAGATACTTAGAATTTCTGTAGAACTTTTTGCTCCTCGAATTAAACCGGTTGTTCCCAAACAGAAATGACTTGTGGCTGCTGCAAGATGGTCCGCCGCCGCACTATGCTGCCTTGGTGAGAAAATACTTGGACAACGTCTTCCCAAATCGGTGGATAGGTCGAAGAGGAGCTATTGAGTGTCCACCGAGGTACCCTGATTTAACTCCTCTCGATTTTTTATGGGGATACTAGAGAAGTAAAGTGTACGCATTGCGATTGCAAAAATAGCTCCGGAAGGTATAGTGAACGTTCGAAAAGAGTTCACTGCTCGTCTTTCGCATTGTTTTTCAAGTGACGGTAAACATTTTGAGCATTTGCTTTAAATTTGGTTGTACTTAAACATTAAAAATTTAATAAATAATTTTGTTGAAATAACAACATACAAAAATTAATTACTAAAATATATTGATATAGTTGAATAGATATTTAAAAGACCTATCAATTGTTGTATTGCAAGACCCACTTTTCTATTTAAACATTTCATTCATAACGTTATCATTCTCACATAGATGACGTCAAAAATAAAAAAAGTGATCTGACGAAGCACCCATTTAAAAATAAAAATCAACGGGTTTCAGGATTTTCCCCTAAAATCACCGGTTTACGAAATATACATACTGTATAAGAAAATACTATGATCCACCCAGTATAAACACGTCATTAATCATTTTTTATATAGTCAAGGACAAATATCTTTTGTTCCTAATATAATGGAGAATATTATATCTTTTAACGGTTAATTGCATGCTGTGATTTGTCAATACATATTTTTGTTTACATATTCGTATATCGACAACATACATATATATTATTTAGTTACAGCTAATGGCATTGTTAATTTACATGCATTATATATTATATTTGGTTATATAGATACATAGATGATAGTTATATTCACATACTTTAAATGAAAATTCATAAATATTCCTAGATTTCCCAATAAATTTTGCATCAGTCGACAAATCTACTAAGCCCGCATTATGCAGAAACACCTACCCATATCAGAGAATTAAATAGTATCCAACACCATTGTGTTCCGATTAACGACCATTTTAATTTTAAGCCTAACCAAAATACCTTCAAACTGTCGTTACACAAATATTCCAAGACCCGATTATTTAATTTGTACTGTTGATCATATGCAAAAAATTATTTCTTGACATTTTTGTCGTAATAGTTATTTTCCGTCGACCGTGCGTTTTTGAGCTATATCAATGTAGACAAAATTAAATTTTCCTACCATTTTTTGTTTCCCTCGTAAAACTCTGAAAATAACACACATTTAAAATGATCATCCTGTATAGCACAAAAAGGCACTGTATACGATAAATGAAATTAATTTCCTGTATGAAAAAATAATGTTTCTATTTTCATTTATTTTTTAAACATGCTATTAAACCAGTAAAGATACTGAATAAATCAATGTTACCGTCCTTGATTAATTTATGACTACTTAATAGAGAAAAAAAAATGGTTTGTTAAATCACCTGCGCAAAAAAACTAGTAATGGCTCCTTTACAATTATTTATCGCCATTAAAATAAAACAAACACCCGAGTTTCTTTCTAGGCCAGTTTGAAATTTCAAACATAATATGTACTTTCGTTTCAATAGTTTTTTACTTGCACTTACTCGTAAAACACTGTTGACCATTTTTTTCAGTCTTATGGCAGAAAATCAAATTGATCATACTGGATGAGTTTTTTCACACCGATCACACAGGTAGAGCGATTACCTCACGAGATGCTAAAAGACACTCGCGGCTCCTAAATCATTGGTTAATTTATCGATAAGGGCAAGGAAAATGATTGAAGAAGGTAAACAGTTTTTCAATTTTCAGCACTGTATACCTTCTTCAATCATTTTCCATGCCCTTATCAATAAATAATTAACCAATGATTTAGGAGCCGCGAGTGTCTTTTATCATCTCGTGAATACCTCTTGGTCTGCTAATTTGTTTTATACTGCGGAGCGCCCCGATGTTTAGACACAGATTCTATTCGTCGGGCGGAATGTGAGCATACGTACATCACTCCCCGATAAATAGCAACAGCAATAGAATGCCTCTTAAGTAGGTCGCGGGTCGCGGGGCACAAGAGTATTGCAGGCAATGAAACGATAGTGATGCCCTAGCAAAGTAAGGGTCTCATACGGCATTTACTGGTTTGAAACAAGCATTTGGTATAGCAAAAACTGCATCCTGGATTCAAACGAAACGAAACGAAACGAAACGAAACGAAACGAAACGAAACGAAACGAAACGAAACGAAACGAAACGAAACGAAACGAAACGAAACGAAACGAAACGAAACGAAACGAAACGAAACGAAACGAAACGAAACGAAACGAAACGAAACGAAACGAAACGAAACGAAACGAAACGAAACGAAACGAAACGAAACGAAACGAAACGAAACGAAACGAAACGAAACGAAACGAAACGAAACGAAACGAAACGAAACGAAACGAAACGAAACGAAACGAAACGAAACGAAACGAAACGAAACGAAACGAAACGAAACGAAACGAAACGAAACGAAAATGGACTGGAGCCACGTTCCAAAGCAGAAGCATAGAAAACTCCTTTAAAAAACCCTCGGAGTAGTCGTCTAATGAAATATTAAATCTAAGCAGGGGTCAAATGAGGAAAGTGACTGGATTGCTCACCGCAACGATCGTTGTACCCTAAGGAAGAAAATTATAACAATTGGTAGATATAGAGAGGAGCCTATTTGTTGGTTTTGCATGGGAGAGGAGGAAACAGCCTAACACCGACTCATTGGATACATAAACTCCTGGGACTAGAGCGCCCAAGGGAGGATTTCCCCTAGAAGGATCTAGTGTAAAGATTAAGCCTGGTAAGGACAACTAGTCTCTTCGCATAAACGGTAAAACAACAGCACAAAACGCCCAAAGGCTGAGCTGCCGCGCACTCGAAGCCTCTGACTGGACGTACAGTATAAGCAATTAATGAATCATTCAATACAACTTAAGTCATCTTGTTCGACGTAGTCCGATGAACGTTGGCCAGAGGGGCCAGAGAAATAATAAGTGGCTTTACATTACAGAGGGTTATAATATGTTATCAGGTTTCCACATTCTTTCTTCTACGCCAATCACATGTTCGACGATTTCCCCTAATTATCTCATTAGTCTTTAATGTATAAAATAATCTGATTTGTTCTTTTTGGTACTAATAATAGTTATTCATGCAACAAGTGCATAAAGTGGTTCTTTTTTTCACGAGTGGAAAAATTGACGCATGAGTGAAAAAAGACCTTATGCATATGTTGCATACACTATTTTTTCTACAATCAAGCAAAAACCAAAAAATGTGTTATTTTAGGTTGCTCTAAATGGACTAGAAATGGCGTCGATTCGAATGTTTATGTTTTTCATGATGTAATGTAATGTGACTGTAATGTCACTTTATCTCACTCTAATGTCACTTTTTTAAACTATTTAACAAATACATATTTTATGTACGAAAATCGATTAAAAAAACGTCACTTTTATTAATGATTGTAGAAAAATACATTTTTGTTAGTGTTTTATTGGACAATATCAATTATCGTCAAACGTATTAAGAAGTAATTGCCCGAAAATATTTGATAAAGACATGTTCTTATAAAATGGTCGTATGAAGCAAAGTATAATAAATTGCACGCCAGAGAAGTCGAGCTTTCGAGATATGATATTCATGACAAATTCAAGTTTTGACTTTGAACTAAAATTGAGGAATTTTTGATAAACTAAAATTGTCAATTGTCCAAAAATGATCTTATTTTGACATTTTTATCAATTTTTTGAGGTAGGTATTCAACTTTGTAACGCTATATCTCGCAAAAACCAAGAATGATAGAAATGATATTCATGACAAATCCAAGCATTGACAGTTGGACAAAAATTAAGGAATTTTCGATAAACCAAACTTGTCAACTTTCCAAAAATTAGCTTATTTTGACATTTTCATCAATTTGTTTGATATTTTCAACTTTGTAACGCTATATCTCGCAAAAACCAAGAATGATAGATATGATATTCATGACAAATCCAAGTTTTGACTTTGAACTGAAATTGAGGAATTTTCGATAAACTAAACTTGTCAATTGTTCTCGAGAAAGTTTCTGACAGCAGGTTTGATATGCTAAAATGTGATAAACAAATTCATCATAAGTGTCAGGAAAACACTAACGTCTCGTAGTCTCGCATCTGTTAAGCGATACGTTTGGCCGTTACGTTTGTCGGTTATAAGTTAGTTCACTTAGCGAATTACACATAATTAACAGTGATGTGCGCGAACTAGAAAAGGAGAAGTAGTCAATCAAGTCAACTTAATGCTATGACGAGACGCCATGAACCCTCGAAATGAACTGTATACACACTATAAATACTGGAAGTCATCGTCATCGTAGCCATCTCATAGATGTTATGAAAAAAGAGTTTTTCTATCCTTCATGGTTGAAGATGATAATGATGGAGAAAACAAAATATAGAATATGACGAAGAAGTACTTCAGGGATTTCCAGCTGCGAAATACTGAAACGTTATCTTTGTCGATAACATTTCAAATACAAAAATATTTCAATATTTCTTAAAATTTATCTTTTGGTGGAATAAACTAAAAATCAATAATGATAGTTTGCGGTTTTTAACTTAACCGCGGAATTTAAAATATTTAAATTTGATATAAATATGGATAGAGAGGTTTCCGGCTTTCTGTTATCATTGCCTTTGAAGCCACATAGTAATAAGGAACCGTGCAGAAGTTCATATAGTGGTAACATTTTTTTTCAAATATAGTTGGTCGAATTATCTGAATTTTACTAGGATTACTGGTATGTTATAATTTTTGATTTAATTTAGTTAGCTTTGTAGATGTTTTAAGATTAAAAATAGTAATGTACTGCCTAAAATAATACATAAAAGGGCACTAATTTTTGAGATGCCACATAGCTTTACCTTTTCCATATAAATTCAATCAACCTACATTTTCTAGATAAACTTCTCTCATTTTCTTGTATTTTCTTTAAAATAAAATAGATGTTTGTCCAGAACGAATCATTCAGCTATTAGTTAAATAATTGTATATTTATAGTATGTATTTATCCTGGACAGATATCCTGATATACTTCATTTTGTAGACTTCTTTTTTTGTAAAAACAAATGCAATTTTAGCACAGTTCCTGGGCAAAAAAGTTCCTGGGAAAGACAGTTTCCCTGTAGACAATTTCCCTGAAGATAAGTTTCAGGAATAGAAAGTTCCTGCAATAGATTGTTCCTTTTAATAAACAGTTTCTGCAATAAACAGTATCCTGGAATAGACGTTCCTGTGAATTTACTAGTTCCTGGAGAGAGTTCCCGGAAGACACAGCTCTCAGAGATACAGTTCTGGATGTCACAGCTCCCAATTTTATGTATTTCCTACTGGTTGTAATTTTTTCAATTGATAATTTTAATACTAACCCATTCATATAAACTTCATTATATATAAATATTTTTTAAAGTTTTGTGGTTTTATTTATCACACAGAAACTAAAATTTACCTTTACTTCAGAGTACCTTAGTAAGTTTTTTAATCCCTATGCAGATGAAAATAGTTAACTGATTTATAATTTGAATTTTTTCTGATTTTTTTTTCATAAAATAAAATTAGTGGCTAAATTAGTATCTAAATTTCACAGATAACAAAGCCCTGAGAACTGGCTTTGTTATCTCCAGATATAACAATAGTTCACTATTCAAAAATTAAATGTAACACTTGGTATTTCTTTTACATCTTTCAAGTACCAAGCATTTTTTGATTCATTAACGCCCCACGTTGGGCGCCAATGAAACATAAGTTAACTCTTGGCGTAGGGCGGTAATAAATCAAAAAAGATATAAAAGAAATACCAAGTGTTACATTTAATTTTTGATATAACAAATTTATTTTATTTTAAATTCCGCGGTAAAGTTGGAAACCGGAAACTATATTATTGATTTTTAGTCTGAATAAAATTATTGTCTATTCCACGAAAAGGTACATTTTAAGAAATATTGAAATATTCTTATATTTGAAACGTTATCGGCAAAGATAAAGTTAGAATACCTGGTAAGACAATAAATTGATGAAAGAAGAAAAAACCAATAGGTATTAGGAAAATTTACATATCTGGTGGAAGAATATTTTGCCTCTTGCTTTGGTGCTTTTGTAAAACATGGGCGGCTAACAAGGGGTGGTAAAAAACTTTTTTTGGTTTTTCAACTGAGAGTACAGACTATACCTGACATTTAATCGAAGATACTTTTGTGATACAAAGCAATGTTGGTTATGTTAGCTTGAAATCGATTAATGTTGGTTTTACCCGTAAACTCACAAATCTCATATGAAAGAATGTCAGTGACAGTTTCGGTTTTATCGAGGATAGAAAAATCTTTCCGAGATATAGTTTGTCTTTCTTGAGCCGTTAAACGTTTTTCAAAATGGAAGAAAATAATGAACAAGGCTGTTATTTATATTTCCGAATTTAGCAACACTTGTGTTTTTCCGTTTAATATTGACCTATTTTTCGTGAAGTTGCATTATTAGAGTTTTTAGAGAAATTGAAGATACACAAACAATTAAATACTTTCGTGTGTAGTTTTTTACAACTTTGAACATACATGATGCAAACAAAGTTGCATATATAAACTTATTTCGATGTACGGCGATTGAATACCATAAAAAACCATTCTCCTTGATATGCCGTATTCAATCGAGGTTGCAATTCAGGATTTCATGAATGTCGTCCAAAATCGATGCCGTAGTTAAACAGATATTACAAGATTATCATGTGACTTACCCTAATAAAATATTGTGGGAACATTTCATACAAATTTGTTGATGTGGATTCTCAACTAATTCGAGAATACCTCAAAAAATGATAGTGTCAACAAAACATTGATCTTAGTCCCAGTCCACCTTCCTGAAGAGGACAGGATATGGACGATGACCTAGGAGGACAACTCTTCGGGAGGATGTATAATGGGTCACATGTGCTGTGGGCCTAAACTCACCCTCCCCACTCTACAGATACAGAAGATATTGATCAAATAAATTGAATTATTAAAAGACCCACCTGCATTAACATTTTTTATTTAAAAGCGAAAAAAATGTAGTGACCGAAGAAAGCTTTATCGCCCTCGGGCATCAGGAAATCCTCGCTGGCAATACCTTGTTTTTCGCTTTTAAATAAAACACTTTAATGCAGTCGGTTTTTTGTTTGAATGATTTAGATATTGTTGTAATTTTTCTCTTGTGCTTTTTCTCGGACGCCATATTGAAATTTCAGATATTATATACGCTATATCACTGCCAAAATTAAGAAGAAGTTAATGACACTTCACATGTTAAAATCCGTATTTCAGGCTACAGACCGTACCTGTAATATATGACCGGATGCCATATAATAATATTGAGGGTGCACCAGAGAAAATGCAGGTTATTCACCCTCGACCATCTGACTTCTTGGAATGAAAACTACTTAAGTTAAGTTATTATATTTATTTTATATACATATTACTTAATATAGTATGGAATAGTAACTATTATGAATCACAATTAGGTACGTCTTAACTAACTTAAGCTAAGTCAAAGATTACAAAATAGTTATTTGTGTATTTAGAGCGTAAAGTAAGAGATTGCCGCTTGAGAAAGAATGTTGCAGTGCGACGTGGAGCGGAGCGCGGCGATCTTTCGAAAGCGGCAATTTTACTTTATGCTCGAAAAACACACATAATTTTTTCTACAGTCTCCCTTTTAATAATTACAGTTTTTTATATTATCTTATGTTATAATAGGAGTGCTAGAATAATCGTCATTTTCGCTATTCATCATGATTAACCTTAAAAAGATCTACTTGTTCAGACTTGTCAGAATTCGAATCAGAATATCAGTCAATAGTCGAAGTGAGAGGGAAGAACACACGCACGAGCTTGCCAATAGGAAGTCATGTCAGAAGTCAGAATAGCGGTTCCATAAATATTCACCAAATTGAGTTAATTCGGAGGGCGTGGTTTGATTAAATAAGCGAGCGGAAAAGATCTCTTTTTTGCGCTAGAGCGTAGAGTAACAATCCTCGTCATTTATCGACTTTACGATTTCATTTGAATATAGTAATTAGTCATTTTACGCGCGACTGTAGAAAAAAATATTTGGCTAAGTCCTCACAACTTGTCTACAGAACTTGGACCTTTCTGTTTATATTATATTTAATAAACATACCTTGTCACGCGTTGACGTTGTTTATACAACAAGTTCAACGACAAGCACATGATTAATTAAATGCATTTCTTTTAATTACTCTTTGTAGCCCAAAGGACTTCACATACAAAAAAAATGGACATCATACATAAACTCGAAAAATATAAGCCTCCTTTTGGAGGTCGGGTAAAAACATGATAGCAGTGTTTCAATTGCAGTTCATAGAATGAGCGCAGGCGGTGAATATTAGAACAATTATGAGCTAAAAATGAAACAACTGCAAATATGTCGAATACGAGATAAGTTTTTCGGGCATACAAACAACTTAGAGCAACAAAGGATGGTCAAATTTATGTTTGCCAAATTCGTTGGAGTAAAACAAGTTAGTTTCAATTTTGATGGGTTGGGCTAGACCGTTGAATTAACATATTATGTTTTTTAAACCATTATTTATTACATAAGCAAATGATCAACTGCTTTTGCAACAGCATCGAATCTTATGAGCATTATAAGATTGGCAGTATCAACTTTCCTGTAAAACCTAGAGGGACAGTAGAAGAAGTGTTTACAGAGTCTGAACCGGAAGATATTGAATCTGCTAAGCCTGAATTGACACCTACACCAAACAAGTCCCCTCAAAGATTAGATGATGTTATAGCTGGAACGAGTGGCATACGGAATTCATGTTACAATACTGGAGATTACGTCCTTGTAAAATATCCAGTTAAAAATGAAGAATATCGTTATGCTGCAGTAATTAATGAGATTGATGACGATGAAGACGATGTACGTGTTACTTTCCTCAAGATTTGTAACCAAAAGGTACAGATCTTTAGAATGGATGATAATGACATTTCGGACGTGTCATTTGATCAACTGGTCCAAAAGTTGGATAAGCCTAACTTGATTTTGAAGGGAAATAGAATATTTTATCAGTTTTCTACTCAAGTAAACGTCTTCGAGCGCTAACCTCCTTAGGATTTGATTTGAGATCTCAGTTGAAATATCATATATTTGAGAGAAAGATATTAATAATCGTAAGTATTTCAATGAATACTGCATAAAGCATTTAATGATTGATATTATTACAATAAGACTATGTTTATCTCAGTGAATACAAAATGTTTCTAGCACTTAAGGTTAATTATTGTTATGAATGTTTAAATTCTAATAATTATATTAATAATAGTAGGTATTTCATTTATTGATTAATATTATAATAATAAGACTTTATGTTGATCTCAGTGAGTACAAAATGTTTCTACCACTTAGGGTTAAATTTTTGATATGAATGTTTAAAGAAAGTTATATTTTGTTTTCATTTTTTATAAAGAAACTTTGTTGATTATTGATGCGAAAATATGACATAAAAACAATAAATGTTTGATTAATGTTAAATGATTTTTTTAAGGACAACAGTCCTCTGTCTCACTAACAGCCCCCTGTCACGTTCAAAACAGTCCCCTGATACCTCAAACAGTCCCCTGTCATGATTTTTTGGAAAATCGCTAATAACTCGGAAAATACCTGTAAATTCAGTGGGCCTCCTTATCTAACTGAAATAATAGTTGATTTTCTTCGAAATAGGACACGGTTTTTTGGCAAATGGCAAAAATAATTGCCAGGACAGCATTTGTATGGGACCTGTACGAGCTTACAGAGAAATGCCCATATAATCAATAAACAAGAAATGCCTCAACAGAAATATAACATATTATATTACTCGACCTGTTTCACATATAACATTTGCATCGTCAAAAGTAAATTATAGAAATTAATATAAATAAACCAGTAACTAAGATACCATGCTATTTGTGAAACCGGTCGATGTTATATTTCTGTTGTGGAATGTTGTATTTATTGATTTTATTTAATAATTATGGAAAGATTCCACGTAGTAAGGGTTGAATTTAAATTGTTAAAGCCATTATTTATTGTTTTCTATTTCCGTAATATAATTATCAATCCACGAAAATATTGTTATTCCCAACACATCTCATAGCCTTTTTATAGCTTTAAATATTTCCAAATAATCTAAAAATACTCTCAATAATTGTTTCCACAAAAACTATTTCACTGGCCTAAAACGGCTTTTTGTTTACAAGTTATATTGTACTGAAGATACAAACATTATTTCATAACTTAATACTGCATGTTTATGACAACTTTGACGCACATAAATCTAAAAATAATAAATATTCAGCGTAAATTTATCATTGAAATTTTTTATAATATGTTACCAGAGAAAACTGTGGGTGGAAGCTGGCACCTGTTAATCAGTGGTTTAATCAGCCATTAAAACGCGTCATTCAATCTATTTCATATAAAAAAAACTTTATTTTATATCCGTTCAAATTATATTTTATCAGATTCAATCTACAACATTAGGTTTGTTCTAGCACATAATTCGAACTGATTTACTGCGCATGACAATCAGCGTTGCCAGACGTCCCGATTTTTCAATCAAAATTAAATGTCCCGCGCGGGACAGGCTCAGTTCCGTTTTTTTGGGATAACTCAACCGTGCGTGCAGCGTGCTGAGGAAGCGCGGGCGGGCGGCACAGACTTTGGACTGTGGACTGGACTTTAAAAGAAGTTAAATCTTCACAAAAATATCATGAATAAATAATTCTTATGAATAATGATTCTCTTATTGTAAGTTGCAATTTGTAACTCTCACTCCTCAAACTATCGATTGAAACGCCATATTTTTCTAATGAATAAAAATTTTTTGTTTTTGATTTCTGTTTTTTTAATTTTTTTTATTCAGAAGACGAATAAGACTCTACTATTTAACGATAGGTTAAATCTGATTTAAAATATCATATTTTTATTAAAATACATTTTCTATGGCTATTTTTGCTATCTATTGTCACGTAAACGTCATTTGAACTCAAATAAAAAGATAAATAAAGATTAAAATTTAAAAATTATAAACGTCAAATAAAAAGATAAATATTTAAAAACTTCTGATTATATACGTTTTTTTACTATGTCCCGCTTTCGACGAAAGAATCCCGCTTTTTCAGTCAAAACGGTCCAAAAACCCGACAAAAATCTGGCAGCGCTGATGACAATTCAAATAAGAAGTCGAACTAGTTTGGAGTGTGTTGGTACTGGAACGAAATTTTCATCGTTAGGAAAATTTGGTTACTGAATGTTATGTTTCTCCACCACATTGTTAAAACTAGACGAAACACTCTAAAATGTTCTTTGAATAATTCATCGGAACAGTTTCTTCGACGTAACCTTCATTTTTTGGCCATTTATTCCTTTGCATATTAATAATCAATAGATTCAAAAGCTGCACATCATCGTCAGATAACATTTCACTAGAGCTTGAGCTTGATATTGAAATATCAGTCATGCTAAAAAAATTAAAAGGTAAATTTTTCAACTTTACAAAAATTCTGACATTAAGGAAGAACTGAAACTTTTTATAAATGATTATATTCTAAGTAAATATTAAAAAGTGAAAAAAAACTCACTCCCTTACCTCATATTTACATATAATCACAGAATATTTATAAAAGATCGTATGCGTTCGTATGGAAGTTTGTTGTAATTGTACTGATTCTATAAATTAACCTCAAATCAAAACTGAAACATGCGCTGCGTTTGCGCGAAATAAGAGAGAATTTGAAATACCTGCTCAAGAGCAAGAACTGATCAAACTATTCTAGAACGGGTCTATTGAATGATGACAAATTGCTGGAACGTCAAATTAGTAGTTCAGCGTAACTACTAGTTTTCAAAAATAGGCGCTGGAACACTTATAGTGAAAACCAAATAAAGTTGCGTTTACGTCACCAAGGTCGTATTTCTATCGCATGTGTGGCTACATTTCTATCGAAAAGTACATATACTTAAATTTGTTAATTAATCGGTTCTAAAGATAACCCAATCAATAAAAAAACTTTTGTACCAAAATAATGTATAAGCAATATAGCTTTATTGGGTTTAGACGTCCCTCGATGTAAAAATTTGTGTTAAAATTTTTATAAAGAAGCCTCCAATTATTGACGGTAAAATAGTCACTGCCAGAAATAATGTCATGTTGCCGCGTTGTTTGTGACTTTTCTACTCGTGTAGTGTCATCGATTTTGAGGTTATAGTACGTGCTTTATAAAATTTTCTTGTGACAAATATTTATAATCAAAACTGTTTTTTTCAAAACAACGAAGCATTTTCTTCTGTGATTGTTAAAATGCCCAAACAGCTGAATAGCCGATGCAAAGAACTTGTGGCTTCATTAGTAAATTATTTTGAACAAGAAAGAAATAATAATGGCCCTTCGTTGCCCTTAAATGCTGTACAAGAGGTAGGTAATACATGAATAATATATCCTTACTTTACTCTACGAAAATTTCTATTATTTTAGCGTGTAGCTGCTGCTTTAAAAATCAGTGTAAGAACAGTAAGCAAAATTTGTCAAACAAAGAAAAAAGGTGAAGAGTTTGAGTCACCAAAGAAAAAACGTTGCGCTCATAAACGAGTAACAAATACAGAAACTTTAAATACAAGCTCTATTCGTGATACCATTTACAACATGTACCAGAGAAGTAAGTATAATTACGACAATTGTATATTTAACATATTTTTATTTCTGTATGCTTTCAGAACAGCACATAACGATTCAATCATTGTGGTCCCAACTAAAAGAAAAAGAATTATTTAATGGTAGTACCACTTCTTTGAATAGATTGCTCAAAGAACTTGGGTTTAAGTGGATGAAGGATAATCCACGACGAGGACTTATGGAATTACCTAATGTTGTTTTGAAAAGAGTAGAATTCTTAAGATATTATAAAGAAGCGAAGGACGAAGGTATATACCAATTTGTGTTCATCGATGAAACCTGGATATTTCAAAATGGCAAAATGAAAATATCAAGAGTGTTAAGACCACTAAAACGGATGGCAAAAGGTTTGTTGTATTGCAAAACATAAGTGGTTACTTGAACATTATTTAAATAATATTATTACAGATATATTATACTCCATGCTGGAAATGAAAACGGATTTATTGAAGGTGCTGAAGCAATATTTTGTTCAAAAACCCAACTTAATGATTATCATGGGGAAATGAACCAGGCAAATTTCTTGAAATGGTTTGAATATCAGTTGCTGCAAAATTTAGAGAATCCTTCTCTAATTATACTTGATAATGCACCTTATCACAGCATGTTATTGCATAAAACTCCAAATACAGGATGGTCAAAATGTGCTATTCAGGACTTGTTTGACAGAAAAAAGCATTCCCTACTCTCACATGATGTTCAAAACAGAACTGTTGCAAATCGTTTCTCAGTAAATATACAGATATATTCTTACTTATTGCCATTTATTTTAAACATTTCTTTGTTTTTTTTTAGAAATAAGCCACCAATCAAGTATATAGTGGACGATATGGCAAAACAGTATGGACACAAAGTTTTACGTCTTCCTCCTTACCATTGCATATTCAACTCTATCGAATTAATTTGGGGCATAGCAAAAAATTACTACAATAGGCATACTGGTAGGGATGGTAACAGTGCGAATAACTGCCTGAACATGTGGCACGAGGCACTGCACATGATAACTCCTGATATGTGGAAAAATTCTATACATACTGAAAAAGAGATATTTAAATGGTATGAGAGGGAAAGAATATTTGATCGTCCAGAAATTATTCCGATAGTTATAAATTTTAATAGTGAAGAGAGTGACACTGATATTGAATCAGATGAAGAAATTGAACAAGAATTTGAATCTGCCTAGTTTCATTTCACAATATGATGATTTGTTTAATGTTAGTTTTTGTCTTTGAAAATATGTTCATTATTAAACATATTTTATTTTATTGCTTGTATTTTTATTATATTTATTTATTAAAAGATTTGGTAACTCAGTAATAACCTTACAACTTTTATTCTAGAATTCCTTACTTTGTGAAATCTATTTATAAATTTAATTAACAAAAAACGTCAATGAAAAAACTCCACACTATATTAAACGAAAACTATCAAACTATCGATAATTTTGTAGTTTTTATTTATAATATTGTGGAATTTTCAACTTTTATGTTTTTTGTTGACTTCAGTTATTTTCTGTTAATTTCCATATTTCGTGAACAATTTGACAACGCTGCAAATGTTCACAATGATGACGTAAACGCAACTTTATTTGGTTTTTACTATAGTTGCGCATACGCAGTACAATTCCGAATTAGTTTCATCGGGTGCTGGAACAAACCTTTAATCAGATAAGCTTGCGAGGGCTAATTTTAAGGATGACGCCATACAGTGTGAAATTTTTATTATGAAATTTACGACAATGCAGGTTGAGCTCCTGAGTTCTCAAAACAAAAAACGTGAGAGCGGGTGAACGATTGATTGATTGGTTGATTAGTTCAGCACCACCAGTCAGAGGCTTCAAGTCCTCGGTACCTCAGCCTTTAGGCTTTTTGTGCTCTTGGTTATAGCGTTTATGTGAAGAGATCAGTACCCCCTATCAGTCTCATAAGTCTTTTCACTAGGTCCTTCTTGGAGAAATCCTCCCTTGGGTGGTCAAGTCATAGGAGTCTATATATCCAATAGGACAGTGCTTCATATTCGAAGATAATGTGTGAGGCTGTTTCCTCTTCTCCCGTGCACAACCAACAGATAGTTTTATCCCTATATATACCAATTGTATGCATGTGTTTCCTTAGGGTACAGTGACCGGTGAGTAATACCACCACCTTCCTTATTTGGCCCCTGCTGAGGTTCAATATTTCGTTAATCAGCGAATCCGAGGGTTTTTTGACCAGAAGTTTGCTGTGTTCCTGCTTTGGCACGTGGCTCCAGTACGTTTGATGTTTTTGTTATCCACCGAGATGTACAACCACGTGCTGTAGTTTTTAATATTCCAAATGCTAGTTCAGGTCCAGTGTCCCTGGACCCATTTGAGTGTCACCCTAGAGTTTTTGAAGGCAGTCCCAGACCAGTCTAAATCTGATCTGGGGATATTTTAAGATTTTAGTACTGCCTGACTATATGAGAGTATAAAGCACTTTTGGCCTCTACACCCCCATTCAATGTTCATTTGCAAACACGTGTCGATAGGGTAGATACGGATGCAAACTTCCCCAACGATGCGTGGACTAGCACCATGGCCCCATCTCCAGTTTTAGATACGTCTGTGTACCACACCAACATTCCTTCCTGACTGCATGCTTCAAACCCATCCCAGTTCAGCTGGATATGGAATGGTTGGTTGTCGTTGATTGTGACCAACATGTTCTCACTCCAACAATCGAGATTGTGATAACATTTGTGATTCTGGAATGACTGAGGGTATTGGTTCCTTTGTGCCAATTCCCATTGCATTCCAGCCTGTATGCAGCCATTTCCCCTCACGCCTTAACATGCAGAGCAAGAGGCGGCTGATTGAGTATGGCTTCCATTGCCGCAGTCGGGCTACTTCTCATCGCAACCGTTTTGCACAGACAGGCAAGCCTCTGAAGTTTTGATAGATCCAGTACGGCTTTCCTTTGATCTGTTTTGGCCAACAAACTAAGGCTCCATAGGTGACCATGGGTCTCACCACAGTTGAGTACAGCCAGTGTACAATCCGTGGATTTAGTGTGAGCGATTGGTCATAACATCCCATTTTGCGATATACGAAATGCAATACGTATAATAAAAAATGTTTAATGTTGAAGACATTTTTATTATAACTTTTTTATAAAGGGTGGTTTCTAGGACTTGAAATATGATAAACAAAATATAAATGATAACCCAGATAGAAAGACATTATACCGGGTGTCCATCTTTATTTTCCCTCATTTTAACTACCCATAACTTCTAAACGGTTTGAGATCGAAACATGCGGTTTTCACTAAAATGTTACATTTTAGCACAAGTTTTGTTTAAAAAAGTTAAGTTTTTTATTCGTTTTGCCTACGTCACAACAAAAATGGCGGATGTTTGACAATCTTTTTGTTGACTTTTGTTAATGGAACACCCAGTATATTTTTTTGTAGTTTGAAAGAACCGACCTTTACCTATTCAGTGCTAAATTTTTTAAAATCGGTTAACGTGTGACTGAGCAAAGTCAACAAAAAAATTGTCAAACATCCACCATTTTTGTTGTGACGTAGGCAAAACGAATAAAAAAACTCAACTTTTTTAAACAAAACTTGTGCTAAAATGAAAACCGCATGTATCTTTCTCAAACCGTTTAGAAGTTATGGGCAGTTAAAATGAGGGAAAATAAAGATGGACACCCGGTATATTCTATATATTTAAATATAATTTTGGTTTATAAAGCGTTGATTTTTGCAGTTTTCTAGTTTTCAAGCATAAGGAGTGGTTTTCAGTTTTCACCCCCTAAAAATAATCAGCAAACATTAAGTACATATAAGTTTTGATCTATAGGGAGAAATAAACCTAATTCCAAATTTTCATAAAAATCGCTCAGCCCATATGGAAATATCCTATTTTACTCCTTGTTTACTGGACTAGTAGTTTAATATGAATGTACACTCTGCATAGTTTTGCTCGTTTGAAAAAGATTTATTACCCGCGGCATGTAGGGACGACGTATAGCAAAAGACAATATACGAGTTCATTATTTACCATAATCTGTTTACAATAACAAATATCAGACCCCTCACTGAGATCTCTACAGAGTTGTACTTGAAAAATATTAAATGATTGGACTTTTATGTGGAGATATTTCAAAATCATTATAAATTTGTTTTTAATAGGAATTAAACCACAATCTTTTTTTAATAGTTTTATTTTTTTATCTGTGATTATTTCCCATTTTCAGAAATTCTTATCACTAAAACATTAACAGGATATGAATCAAGTATTTAC
Source organism: Lochmaea crataegi (assembly GCA_947563755.1). NCBI lineage: Eukaryota > Metazoa > Arthropoda > Insecta > Coleoptera > Chrysomelidae > Lochmaea > Lochmaea crataegi. Next base: position 38,200,116 of record OX387425.1, on the reverse strand, counting down.
CGGAAACCAATACACATTAATAGGTATTTCAATTTTGTGTCCAATTATTTTAAAAGCATAAAGAAGGGATAGTAAAATCAATATATGATGAGCCAAAAACATTTGTTCCAATGATAATAATTTTACAAAGGAATAGTATATTCTGTAACAAGGTTAGAATGAAAATTCGATGCGAGTGGAAATTTCCGAGCGCGAGCCGAAGGCGAGCGTGAGGAACCACGAGCATACGAATTTTCATCCTAACCGAGAAGCAGATTATACTTTCTCCACGATCAAAGATTTTAAATATATATTTTTAAATGGAAATGAACAAAAGATAATTTATATTACAGAACTCAATCACAATTAACACTCAATGTGACAGCAATAATTTTGACACTTACTCAAGTTGACAATCTACTGCGTCAAGGCTAATGTTATTGTTGCTAACCAGTGTGAGAATATTATTCTATCACTAGAGAGAGAATGTAAATACATTTAAATTGCATGGGGGCAGAGGTGTTGCAGAATATTTCTTCAATCTCAAGAGAGAGAATTCCAGCATTCTGTAATCAAATTTGATTTCAGAATTGGCAAATTCTGGGATGATCTTGGAGAAAAAACTTTACTAAAGTCAGATTTAAATTATAATAATAATCATTACACTACAGAGTTTATAAACGAAAAAATGAGAAATATAGATAGTAAATAATTTTAATAATAGTTATGATTATTATTCAACTAACATATTTTTAAAAAAATTAACAATACCGTATGTTAAGGGTTTATCCAAAAAAATAATAATAAATTGGTAATTAATTAAATATTCGAACTAGTTTCAAGTCTACCAATACTTTAAGATCTATCCTAACAAAAAATTAAACCAAAAAATGGAGAACTATGTCCCAAAACTTCATATATATTAAATATCCGGTGAATGTGACAAATTCATACATGGAAAAGGGGCAATCCATATAGAACGAACGTCGGGCGAGGACGTAGCAAGACGTGGCGGAGACTTGACGAGTGCAATTCACGCAGAAGGGGCGGGAAAGTGACGAGAAAAGTCAACAAAATAGACGTCAAAAAATAATAGTTCAATACTATTAAACGCTTTACAAAATTAGAAAAATTAATTTCCAAAGAGCAGACCACCCACTAAGAAGCAACAACTACTTCTCGGGCTATATGCCCCGACAGACGTTGAATTACACTTTTAAATAAACGGGGTTGGTATATCTGTTAAGATAGAACCAACCATTCTGGTTTGCGATTAGAAGGAATAACATCACTTGTGGACCGGTTTCGGCGTGTTGCGCCTCATCAGATGCTATTCGTCCAGACAGAAGTGATGTTATTCCTTCTGATCGCAAACCAGAATGGTTGGTTCTATCTTAACAGATATACCAACCCCGTTTACTTTAGAAGTGTAATTCAATGTCTGTCGGGGCATATAGCCCGAGAAGTAGTTGTTGCTTCTTAGTGGCCGGTCTGCTCTTTGGAAATTAATTTTTCTAATTTTGTAAAGCGTTTAATAGTATACAACTATTATTTTTTGACGTCTATATATCACGCTTTACTAATATGACAATTATTTACAGTTAACTGTAATTAAGTAAATGTCAACAAAATAGTTTTAGATTGCAAGTTTGGTTATCGAGCCTTGCGTCACGAGGTAATCAAACATGATGTGAAAACTACAATTGTTGCAACCTGTTTGACATTTTTCTTGCATCCCCTGGACAAATTAAATGTAGGTATATATTTAAAAACCTATACTAAAATTGATTTATCTCAACAAGAAATTCATTTATTTTTATAGTTTTAGTTTTTAATTTTTGTCTGTAATTCATTTTAGATTTATATAAGTGATGTTTTCTTATCTCTAATTTGTTATTGGGTAACTGTAAATTAGAGTAAATTAAATAAATATTTTGGTTGAAATAATCCGCCCTTAGTCTATGTCTCAACAGTTATGAATCGCCCCGTATAGATCTGGTTCTATTTTACCAACTATTGCCGAATGGTATTCCCACCTCCACAGGTTTGTTGGACCCAGTCTTGCCACAGTCAGTACATAATGGGGTCGATTCTGTTTGCAATAGCAATATGGTTATTTATAAGATAGCAAGCTTTGCAAAATATCGTATTCTGATCGTCGATTTTAAGCAATATGATCTGTCATTTATTAATAGATCTTGCTAAAAATCTTGCTATCTTTGCAAGGTACTTTTTATACTTGTTACTATTAACAACAAAGTGGATAAATTGTTAAAATGGCGTTTCCCTTAATTTTTTATGCGAATATACGAAAATATAGCAAACAGGTAAGTTATATAAATTAAGTATTATATTTTTATCGCAAATACTATTTTTAGAGAAGTTATGAGACTAGAATTTAGGCACATCAGGGATACTAGTAATCCTTTCGAACTGCCCCAGAACAGATTTGTTAAACTCTTTCGTTTAAATAAGAGAGCTACTCTTGACCTTATAGACCAATTAACACCATTTGTGGAAGAGGCAAGAAGGAGGGATACAATTCCTTTTCATTTACAAGTAAGTATGGTAATAATAAATAATTATTGTACCTTCTACTTTATAAATTCACTCTTTTAGGTTTTTGCTAGTCTTTTATTTTTTGCTAATGGAAATTATCAAGCAACAGTTGGAGGTGATATTAATCTAGGCCTTAGTCAACCAGCTGTAAGCCGAACAATTAATCAAATCAGTAGGCTTATAACTGATAATTTATTACCCCGGCACGTAAAATTTCCAACAAATGATGAAGATGTGAGGAAAACTAAGCAACAGTAAATATAGAAATAATTACATTGATATATCTTCAACCTAATATATTTATAGATTTATGAATTATAATTTTCCAAATATAATTGGTACAATCGATTGTACACATGTTGCAATTGTACCCCCTAAAATTGATGACCCTGTCCAACCTGCGGCAGCGTATATAAAAAGAAAAGGCTTTCATAGCATAAATGTCCAAGTTGTAAGTATAAGCTAATTTGGTAATAAAAATAATGTTCATAAGATATTTTATTTTAGATTTTTGATGCAAATCTGATTATTACAAATATTAATGCTCGTTATCCTGGGGATACTCACGACGCAGCAATTTGGAATTCCTCAACAATCCAAAGGCATTTAAGAAAAAATACCAAGAAGGAAGAAGAAATTGTTACCTTGTTGGAGACTCTGGCTATCCAATTCAGCCATGGATGTTGACTCCTATTCTAGACGCTCGCCCCAATACCCCAGAAGATCATTACAACATTTTACATAGGCAAACCAGAAATATTGTTGAGAGAGGTATCGGAGTACTAAAATCTCGTTTCAGATTCCTTAAAAAAGATAGGGTTTTGCATTATAAACATGCCACTGCAGCTTATATTATTAGTACCTGTTCAGTTTTGCATAATATATGCAGGAAATATAATATAGAAGACTTAGATGATGAACCTGATGGTAATGAACCAGATATTCAGGAAAATCAAAATAACGAGATCGCTGAAATAAATGGTAAATAAAAATACAAATGTTAATCGTTTCAAATATTTTTTATTTCTCTGTCTTTTAGATGGAATTGAGTTTGAAGAAGGAAGACATGCACGAAGAGAAATGGTTGATTACCTTTTTCAAAGAAGATAGTATTAATACATTTAATAAAAACTTACAATTAAAAATAAAATTTTATTCAGAAACAAATATAACATTTTTTTAAAAACCCAGTTTTAAAAATATAAAATTAAACTAAAAAGAAAACATCACATTAAAAATAAAAACTAAAAATCTTATTCTGAAATATATATATAAAAATCTTTCCAAAAATAAATAATTCAAACTTAAAAATCATTCCTAAGAATATCACATTGTTATAAACTTAAAAACTAATAATACCATTAAAATAATAAAAAATTATCTTTAAAATCCCATGAACTAAAATAACATCTATTCAACTTTATGTAACATTAAAGACTGTGGAAGTTGAGTTACTGCTACTGCCATTTCCCTCATAGCAAGTGACATTTCTTTCATTGCTTCTGCCATTTCATGCGAGCCTTTGCAATATGCTTCAGCCGATTTTTCAAGTTCGGTTACATTTTTTCTTTTCTTTGGTGTCTGATATTTTGGCACTGTTCCTAGAATATCAATTTAAAAAAAATTTAAAATTACATATTAAATATTAAATTAACCTACTTGAAACATAATTTTCCTTTGTTTCGGTTAATCCTTTCGAAACAGTCAACACTTCTGAAATTGTAATTTCAATATTATCATCATTTATATCTTGTCCCATTTCTATATTTTGAATATCCAGTGGCACTTCATTATAGGTTTGAGTTGCATCTGCATCTGGATCTAATTCTAAGGGTGCTTCTGGACACCCAACCACATGTACCCATCCAAAAACTTTTAATAATCTGTTTTCAATATCGGTAAGTTCCTCGCAAATATTTCCACCACCTCCAGTTTGTCTTATTGCTTCTGTATTATTTCTCGCTTTTTTTTGGTCTTACTTTTCCACTCATATAAAAACTACAATATATATCATATTATTACACCATAGAGTGAGTTTTGAACTTTTAAATAGTATAATAAAAATATTATTTACTGTTTTCCATTGTTTCTTGTCCTTCCTTGCCCCTTTATCAATACCATTTAGTAAATTTGCTAACTCGTCCCACTTGCTCACTATTTCATTAATATTATGCGGATGCATTTTACCCGTTGTTAAGACCCTATTGTTTTCTAAATAATTAATCATGAGCTCCATTTGAGCTTTCGTTGTTATCTTACTTCTTGGATTTTTATTATCCATTTCATTTAAATAAAAACACACCAAACAAGACGACTGTTAAACACTATTTTTAACAAGAGTATTTAAATGTCACATTTAACCTCACACTCTTCTTTTTTATCACAGATCGTAGTTATTTACATTGTTGTCAGCGTTAAAACAAAAATTTTTTCCGAATGCCATAACAATATTGTTATGAATGTAAGTCGTAACCAACATTGCTGTTATAGCTTAAACAGAATACGAACTTATACTACCATATTGCTATTTATTAAAACATGTAACAATATGGTTACTCTAACAAGTTTCATAGCAATGTTAATCAGAATCGACTTGAATATGTACTTTTTCAATAGTTTTTAATCTCCACTAAAGTTGTCTGGAACATTCAGTACTTTTTTAACATTTTGATGCTTTTAGTACATTATCAGTACCTTTTTAGATAGTAAAAATGAATAAATAGCATCAATCGATATCAACGTGAATATTTTATTAAAAATATGTATTTTATTTATGTATTCATAACGGTTCGATGTCAATCAAATTTATACCGAATACAATAAATAAGTACAAGATATAATATTCAGACGATTTCGTTATATGTGGCGAGTGAAAATTTTATTTGTAACAAATATCTTGAAAAAAGTAGAAATATATTTGTGACGTCGTTGTTTCTAAGTCAAATGGAGGCCTACGTCTACAGTTAATTTTAAGAAGTCAGTACATTTTTATGTTTAAAAAATGCCAATTGTGGCAACGCTGGTTCGTCACATCCCATTCGTTTGTGTCGTTCTGTCCGTGTCCATGTGCCTTGACGATACTTAGAGATGAGAGCATGTTATAATATAGGCACAGCGATTCTCAGCTTTTCAAGTTCTATGGTCGGTAAAAAAGTGGCCAGATCTGTATAATCTTCGGCAGAGTTGTGAATCTGGATGTGATTTCAACCTATGCAATGTAGTACACTTTAGGATAACACAGGAACCCTTTTGTCTAAGCATATTATTTAGATGTACTGAAATGAGCCTAGGAAGATTATGACTCCTCCCGAACGACAACCATTCGTCAGACGAATAAATTATGATAGGCAGTGGCGTCGGTTCAAGTCGATCATTAATTATTATACTAACAAAATAAATGTACAAATAAGATTTCTTTTGCTAACGTACTGTGATCCATCTGCAAAAGATATACCTTACACTGTTCACAATTTTAATATTGCCGAGATTCTTCGTTTGTTTTTACTTTAATCACACATCTTATAAACTTCCCAACACGACTACAGCTTGCACGCTACTGAGTGTTTTATACTGTATGGGCGTTTGCTCGAATATGCTCAACCCTTAGCCGTCAATATAGAACAATCGACATCGCTATCTCACTTGTCTAGTACATCTAAGTAATTGGCGACTACTGTATTTCAACTTCATTTTGAACACACCTCTTTGCCTTAAAGAATTAATTAAACGTTAATGATTATTTGAGTACACATATCTCGGCTACTAAAAAAATGTCCTTCAATCAGTTTTCACATTTTAAGCTGATTGAGGCCTAAGCTATGTGGTCGAACTGAAAAAAGGGATTAACACGATCCTTTTCAAGTGCCAGATTATTGTATATATACGTGGTCAAACTCACCGGTGTCCATTACATATGTTCGTAGTAAATTATAGGGGTGAAACTTCGACTATTAAATTACAACTACATGGATCCTTTGTCCAGTTTAAAGCTTAAATACTGACTTTTTGCCTGTATGCCATTAACGTGAAGGAATAGAGAGGAACAAACATCTGTCTACATTATTTCCTAATGATACTTGTGATAATAATTTAATGACGTATTTAGAGTTTGAAGCAGTATTGAGTGTCAATTATTTGAAGATCAATGCGATTTTCAAGGATCAGGAGATTTGTTACTTAATTTTCAATTGCATTATAAGAACCTTGTAAATCAGGCTGTCATTTTGATGATATTTATAGCGGGGAAATAGGACTAGTCCTTTTATCTGATCATACTGTGAAATATAGTTACAAACTGTACGTGTTTTATTATTGAATCTTGCTTCTTATTGCACGACATAGGACTTTTGGAAAGGCTACGCAAAAATTGTCAAAAATTTGGAAAAATGGTGAATATTTGTCAAAAATTGTCAAAAACTGTCAAAATATTGAAAAAATGGTTAATAATTGCCAAGTATTTTCAAAAAATGTCAAAAATTTGGAAAAATGGTCGATAATTGTCAAAAACTGTCAAAAATGGTCAATAATTGTTAAAATTTTGAAAAATGGTCAAAAATTGTTAAAATTTTGAAAAATGGTCAAAATGGTCAAAATTGTCAATAGTCAATAGTCAATAATTGTCAGAAACTGTCAAAAATGGTCAATAACTGTTAAAATTTTGAAAAATTGTCAAAATTTGGAAAAAATGGTCAATAATTATAAAAAACTGTCAATAATTGTTCAAAATTGTCAAAATTTTTGAAAACTGGAAAAAAAATTTGAAAAATTGTCAAAAATGGTCAGGAATTGTCAGAACCTGTCAAAAAGCTAAAAAATTGTCAAAAATGGTCTTTAATTGTTAAAATTTGGAAAAATGGTCTAAAATAGTCAAATTTTTTGAAAAATTGTGAAAAATGATCAGTAGTTGTCAAAACTGTTAAAATTGGTCAATAATTGTCAAAAATTGTTAAAATTTGAAAAAATGGTCAAAAATTTTGAAAAAATGGTCAATAATTGTCAAAAATGGTCAATAATTGTCAAAAATGGTCAAAATTTTCGAAAAATTATCAAAAATGGCCAAAAATTGTTAAATTTTTTGTAAAATGGTCGATAATTATAAAAAACTGTCAAAAGTGGTCAATAATTGTTAAAAATAGTCAAAATTTTTGAAAAATTGTCAAAAATGGTCAATAATTGTCAGAACCTGTCAAAAATGGTCAATAGTAGTTAAAATTTGGAAAAATGGTCAACATTTTTGAAAAATTGTCAAAAATGATCAATCATGGTCAAAAACTGTCAGAAATTTGGAAAAAATGGTCAATATTTGTCAAAATTTTTGAAAAAAATGGTCAATAATTATCAAAAATTGACAAAATTTTGAAAAAATGGTCAATAAAATATAAAATAAAACTTAGTAGAACGTACTGGGCCTAATGTAATTCCCAACATCGCATTCTGTTGCGCGTATTTTTATTGATGGTTTTCCCAACCTCGCATTCTATTGTGCGTCGGCGGTCCGACGACCGCTCACCTTTTTTTTCGGTTTTAAACTGTCAGGTCAGTGGTTGTCAAATTTATGACTTTGAAGGATCAAATACTGGAAGTCTACACTTTATAAGCAACAGCCATTAGGTGCGTTTACTATTACTCATTGGCTGGATGTGAGCGAAAGGATAGTCTTCCAACAAATAATATCAGTTGTCTTCATAATCTAAAAAATCTTTTGATGAACTGCCACTGATGGATACTAAAAGAGTATCGATATCGGAAACCTCTACAAATTTTTTAATATCCCAGTGTTTCAAAATTAATTTGTCGCACTGTTCCATGTAATGTTGCCAACAGGTTTTGGAAATGTTTTGAAGTGTTTCATTTCAAGTCCGAATTACATCATTTGCAGATCCATTAGTTTCAATAATTTCTTGATCTTGTTCTTTTGCTTTCTGACTAAACCATGTCAATGCCGATGTATAGTAAAATTAATACCTATTTAGAGGTACCAGCCGTTTTAGTAACTTAACGTATGCGGCTTCTTGAACCATCTGAACCCGCATGAAAAAAATTAGGTTATGACCTTTGTCATGTCAAATGCTTGACATATTTCTTATTGCATTGGCGTAGTGACTTGAAATTTCATATTATCAGTGGCGGTTTGTAATAATACAAATTAATTTTATGAAATTCATAAAATTCTAAAGATGTTTACATAATAAAAGAAGCGCACTAATTTTAAAAACATTGTTTTATTAACTAGATACATAGTTTTCTTAAAAAAATATGGCAATTCAGAGTTCGATTAAGTACAAATTCTAGATTTTAAAAAAATGACAACGTGATCTTCAAGGCAAAGTTTAATTAGTTTCTAAATCAGAATAACTTTCGGAAAGTGATAGTTCATCATCGGATTCATTGGATACAGAGATCACCATAGATTCGATGTTTAGTAGGTCCAGTTTGTTTTCTACTTCCCATGCTTCAGAAATAATTTTCTCTGTATGATTTATGTAATTCTGCCAGTGTTGCTCCGGTACATTTTTTACAACGTCATTCCATACTTTTAAGACTTCAGTAGGTGACCTTGCAGTTTTCGTAATAGCTTGGACATAATGCCTTTTAGTTTCTGACCATACCATTTCGATGGCATTAAAATGGCAATGATAGGGTGGTAGCCTGAGAACACAATGACCATGCTCGGCAGCGTATTTGTCTAAATGATAATTTTTTTCTGGCAAAACTTGCTTTTCAATTATATTCCAAACAGCATCCTTTAAAATGTGATCTGGAAAAGGAATATTCTTTTTTTTGAGCCATTCTAACATGCGTGTTTTACTCCAACTTTTTCTTGGGATTTCTTCATCCAGGCGACTGTGATACGTTGCGTTATCCATTATAATTAACGATGGTTCTTCCAAGTTTACAATTAGTTGCTGTTTAAACCAATTTTCAAAATTTTCGGTGTTCATGTTATCATGGTAATCGCCTGTTTTTTTATTGCATTTAAAAATAAGCGATGCATTTGCCACAAAACCTTTTTTATTACCGGCATGAACAATTACATATCGTGTCCCACTTCCAGTTATTTTTAAATCACTGTGTTTAGTACCATCTTGCCACATTCTTCTGTCCCCGCTTTTACTAAAAACCCATGTCTCATCCAGAAAAACAGGTGTAAAGAGCTTTTCGCTTTTAGCAGCATGGTATTTGTTCAAAAATAATATTCTTTTTAATCTGACTGCAGGCATTTCCAATAAATGTTTTCTTCCATCCTGTTTTTTGAAATGAAAACCCATTTTTTTAATTCCCAAATATAACGAACCTTTGGAAATCTTAGTTTCTGGAGACTCTTCGATAAATTGCCGTAAAATAGTTTCTACTGTGATTTTATCCTTTCGCGCATACATTTTATAAATTACTTCCCTCAAACAATGCAGGGTATTTTTTGTAATTCGGGTTTTGCTCCGGGAAACGCTTGCAGACATATTTCTTCTAAATTCGAAATCTGTAGCTCTGTTTGGTTTTTCAAGATTATATAATGTGCTTTCTGGAACTTTTAGTGCTTCGGACGCTTTTTGAATTGCCTTAAATCGAGATCCTAAATCGTTTTGAAAATAGTTTACTACATTAAGCATAAGTTTTTTGGATTCATCAGAATATCGCATTTTTATATCTTATTTTGAGTTATGACATTAACATGAAATCAAAATTTGACGTAACTTCAAAAACGTGACATCTAATAAATTAGTTACGACGTTCATTTTTGTTGGTAATTTTTTGTTTCAACCGATTTATTAATAATAAATAAGGATGGTCTTATTCTAAATGGGTATAAAATTTACTATACTGGCAATTATATGGCGGTAAAAGATCGATGTATTTTTCGAAAAAAGCTGGCTTTCCGTATGAACATCTTTTCTTCGTCGGATATTTATGTTTTGTGACCGGCTTGCAGCTGCAACCTAGAGACAATTTTTTTGAATAATATTTGCAAGCCATATCAACATATTCGGATAGAATGTTTGAGACAGTTTAAAATTATTCTGCGAATGTTTTGTTAATTTACGACGTGCCCAAATCTAATAACTTTTTGTTTGATATATTTTATATGTAAATAATAGAGAAAGAAAAAAGGACTTGGGGTGTTTCTCCGACTATAATGTTGTATGCTTTTAAGTTAAAGTGCACGTTGATGTGAAAACGTTTTTAAATAATATCTCCCCTTGTTTACATTTAATTTGTAATGTGATTCCAACGACATATGGCGTATGGAACACACCAACATTTAAATTCACTGTATAAACAATAATATGATGTCTGTAAAACATATGCGTGCACTTTTCTTACAACCATTATTTATTAGTAAATACATACGATGATATTCCAGGCATTTTTCTTATTTTTTATGAATGGTATAATTATGATGGCCGTGTTGTTACTGTCACGTCTAAATATCTTCACATATCTACGTCACTTTAAATATTTTATTTATCTACAGTGCGTCCATAAAATAACGCATACATTCCGGAAATAGGCCGATTTTTCATTTTAATTTACTATTTCTTAAATTAATATAGAATATGGGTCAAATAATAACAATACATAAAAAGGGTGATGGAGGAGAGGAGATGTACGAAAGATTATACCGGCTAATAAAGAAAATATGGAGAGAAGAGAGAATGCCCGAAGAATGGGAAGTTTGGCAAATTGTCACAATACACAAAAAGGGGATCAGCAGGAGTGCAAAAACTATAGGGGTATAACTCTCTTAAATGTAGCATACAAAATAATGTCAGCAATAATTCAAAGTGAAACCCATAATAGGTCAATACCAATACGGTTTCACACAAGGAAAGTCAACCATTGACGCTATTCACACGCTATTCACAGATAATGGAAAAGGCCCATGAATACAAAATGGAAATAGAAATGCTATTTATAGATTTCCAACAAGGATTTGATTCAGTAAGACGAAGTAAACTGATGAGAGGACTGAAAGAACAGGGGATAGAAAGTAAGTTAAGAAGATTAATTGCAATGACTATGAAGGAGTCAAAAGTGAAGATACTTACAAGTAAAGGAGAAACGGAGGGCTTTGTAGCTAATAGAGGCGTAAGACAGGGTGACGGTCTATCAACAACATTATTTAATTTGGCCCTGGAGCATGTTATGAGAAACGTGAACAAGGGAAATTTAAAAACGAGCGGGGGCCAGATAGTCGCATATGCAGATGACATAATGATAGTAACGAAAAAAAAGGAATAAAATGAAACAAATGCTACTAGAATTAACAAAAGAAGGTGAAAAAATGGGATTAAAAATAAATGTAAACAAAACGAAAATAATGAGAGTTGCCAAACAGTGTGAAAACAGAATGATAAAAATAGGAGAACATGAATTAGAGGAAGTGGAAAAATTCAAATATCTGGGTTAGGTTTTTGATGAGTGGGTCTATAAGGCCCTCCACTGCGACTCGCAAGAGTCTATTGTGGCCCAAATATCTGGGAGTCACGATCAGCAGTAATGAGGAACGAAGATCAGAAATAGACGAAAAAATAATGGTAGCTAATAGGGTATACTATGCCAATAAGAAACTACTAAAAAGCAAACTATTATAACAAGATACACTAAATTTAACATTTACAACACAATAATAAGACCTGTGATAATGTATGGAGCAGAAGCGATGACAATGACAAAAAAATATGAAGAGGATTTGAGGATAGTAGAACGAAAAATAATGAGAACAATTCTAGGGCCAATAAAAGTTGAGAGAAATGAACTGGGAAGATATAGTAAAGAGAATAAAGAGGCAAAGAATAAAATGGCTCGGACATGTATGGAGAGAAGGAGAGCGCGCAATCGCTTGCTCAATGTTACAGTGGGAACCGGTGGTAGGAGAAGGCAAGGAAGACCCAGATCTAAGTGGCTGAAGGAAGTAGAGGAGGATAGGAATCGTTAGATAGAAGGAAAAAACGTCTAGCCACTTTATATATATAAAAAGAGTGATCAACAAATATGCAAAAATTACAGGGGAATTACTTTACTTAACACAGTATATAAGATAACATCAACAATTATACAAAGGAGATTACACGAGACAGGTGGTATAGTAGGAGAATATCAATGTGGATTTAAGAAAGAAAGATCTACGGCAGATGCTATACATTAATATACATACACTAACAGATCATAGAAAAGGCCAACCAATATAATATTGATTTCGAAATGCTATTTATAGACTTCCAACAAGCTTTCGATCCAATCCGGAGAAATCAATTAATAAAGTCATTAAAAGAACTGGGGGTATGTGACAAGCTCAAAAGATTGATAAAAATGACACTGGCAAAAACAGTAGCGTACATAAAAACCCAGAAAGGAACAACAATAAAGTTTGAATATAACAAAGGAGTAAAGCAGGGTGATTCATTATCCTTAGATCACGTATTAAAAAAGATAAGTAAAGGAATCTTCAGAACAAAGGTAGGCCAATTACTTAATAGTATACGCTGATGATGTTGCACTAGTAACAAAAAATTATGAAAGAAATGCTACAAGAGATAGTGAAAGAAGGAAAAAAATTGGTCTAAAATAAATGCGGATAAAACCAAGCTATAAAGATTCAAAAGGAAGTGTGAGTACAGGCATAAATTAGAGATCATACGTTTCAAGAGGTAGATAAAAAAATACTTGGGAATAACTAATGACGGAGACAAGAAAACCGAAATACAAGAAAGAATAGCAGCAACAAATAGAGCATTTCATATACCAACAAAAAACTGCTAAGTAAATTAATAAGTAAGAGGACGAAAATAAGAATCTTCAAAACAATCATAAGACCTGTATTAATGTATGGATCAGAAACATTAACAATGACTAAAAAACATCAAGAAGATTTGAGAATACATTATTTTGTCATCTCTGGCGCTGTCAAAGTATTGGGTTGAGTTATGTTGTGTTTTTTGGTAATAAACAATAATAATGGAACTTAGAAGATTACCAAGTAGTGATAAATAATGAAATGAGTATATCCAATGAAACTGGAAGAATATTATTAGAAAGTTAGGTATTGTTCCACCGCTAACTTGCAGCAATGCGTTCAGACAGAACTCAGCCGCTGACTGCAAGCACACTCAACATGTTTTGTGCTAAGTTCCAACCGTTGAGCCCGGCCGAAACGCGTCCTATGTGTGTCTCTTCTGTAGTCACACTGTCGTGGACCAAAGGCCATGGAAAATCTGAAAGTAACCGCGCGGTTGATGCGCTGGCTAGGAAAGCAGCTCAAGAACTTTTTGAATCTGCTTGCTTCGCCAATGTAACGGTTTCAGTAGTGGCTAGCCTAGTCCGTGAATACACTCAAAATGAGTTCAAAAAAGGTGGGATGAAACAAAATACCGCAAACTAGTCAAGGAATTACTGTACTATCCTGACAGAGCAGCAGAAAAATATTTTTACGATGACCCGGCGGTTTCTACCGGACATTGTCAACTAAAGAAACATCTCTTCATAGAATGAGGTTAACAGAGACATCCTTTTGTTGATCTTCTTTGATTGCTAGGCTCTATCATCCATTCGTACATTCCTCTTGGCAACGTTATCAACTATGTTAAAACCATAGGCGGGTTGGCGTACTGAGAGGGACTTCCAGGAGCACGAACAAAAGGTCTAATGATGCCTAGATGCTGTGGGGTTTTCCCTATCCTCCCAACTTACTAGATAAGCTGTGTGTCCCTTTACAGCATAGGATAAGCTTAGATGTTGTCTTCTTAATTCTAATGGACTATTAGTTTATTGAATAATACAATACTTTTTTTCCAACAATTAACATGAACTACTTAAATTTTATTATTTAACAGAACAAACACACCATTGTGTAAATTGCGTGATGTTAAGTAAATCATAAAAGCCTTAATGACTTGTTAATTCGTTTGATCTATAAATAGAGGTTATAACGCATGTCTTAAATTAGTGGTTATTATACTGAGTTAGCGTGAGAATTGATAAAATAAATAAATAGAACTAGAGTAATTGGGATGTAATCATTTTTACCTTTAATTTTGAATTGTTGCTTTACTTGAAATTAATGTTTGATAAGAAATCACTACAACGTATAAATCAGAAAAAAACACGCAAATATTGTGATCCTCATGATAAGTCCAAGTATAAAAATAACATGAATACTTGACACATATACATCTATTGAATACTTAGATGTAATGCAAATGAAAAAATAGACAAAGAAATTGTAAATAGAGCAAATCCGTTAAGAGATATATAAATCTAAAAAACCATAAAGCAGTACGGGTGGACAATATTCCTGCAGGAATATTAAAAGACTCTAAATCAATAGGTGCACCCATCACATATATTATTAACTTATGCTTTAGTAAAGGAGTTTTTCCGTCCATATTAAAAGAAACGATAGTCACACCTATCACATCTATCATTAACAACTCATGTATCCAAAATATTTGAAAAAATAATTAAAACGAGATTAACTTCTTATTTGGAGAAATACAAAATATTAACGCTCAAACAATTTGGCTTCAGAAATAATGTATCCACAGAAGATGCTATACTTACTATATTACATAGCATATACAATGCTTTGGAGGAATATGTCTTCACTTATATAAAAGCTATCTATCAGATCGATATCAGACTGTAGAAGTGGCTGATGGAACAAGTGGTAGAGACCGGATTAGATGTGGGATCCCGCAAGGAACTGTATTAGGTCCAATACTATTCAATATATATCAATGACCTTTTCTCGGTTCAAACTAAGGGAGTTGCCATAGGTTTTGCTGATGATACTGCATTTTTTATGAAGAAGCTGATTGGGACAAACGATGCATCAAGTCAGACTAGTTTGATTTTACTCCACAAACTTGAGTTGATTTGAAAATCATACTTTTTATGTAAAAAAGTTTGACTTGACTTGATTTCTGTATCTTTAGGTTTGACTTGAAATCAAACTTCTTCAAACAGTTTGAAGTTTGAATATCATATTGCGCACGTGTTTATTTCCAATTCTAATAAAATAAGAAGAAAAATAAATTTATGGATTTATTAGTGGAGTACACCGTAAAAAAATAATTGCCATTTAACTTCTTTGAAGATGATATAACCCACCAATTGTACAACTAAATTAATCCGAACTTAATTGTCCCTTCAAGAAACCAGTTGATGTCACGAATATTTTCCAAATTTGATGTTTTGAAAAATTCCGTAAAGATACTTTTAAATGCTTGTGACTCAAAAATTTCGTTTAAGATGGATGGATGGTCTTCCCATTCGATGAAGGGCTACTATGGAGTAGCCTTTCATTTTATTGATATAGTAACTGGACATTACATTATTTTTTATTAGATTTTGTACCCGCAAAAGTACAACATACTGGCGTTTCAATAGCAACTTAGATTTTTTAAATAACGGCTGAATTCAAAATTACCCACTCTATTCAAGGTATTACTACTGACAACACTAATAGTAATTTCACTTTTTTAAAAGAATTGGGAAACATAATAGAAAATGCGAATAAGCATTACGTGCTCGAGATTTAATGAAAGTGTTTGAGTTAACGTCTGAAGAGAACGAAGACGAAGACTCTGATACTAGTGATAACGAAAGTACAATATCTGAAAATACTGCAACAATTATAAAGGTTAATTTGTGAAAAACTTAAAAACTCCGATATGTTAAGATTAAACTTCGCAAAATTTTGCGACTTATTAAATTTACACATGTCCATTCCCAAACTGGAGGTAAAAACCAGATGGAACTCTACATTGGAAATGCGATAAAATATTCAACCCTTCCTATGGTGGTCATTGGGATCAATATGCTACTCGACAAACTAGAACGATGGGCGCATGAACTAGATAATAAAGAAAATAGAGACGATCTTGATGCAAAAATAATTCTTACAGTAGGACTCACTGGATGTATTGTATCGTTTTGATTTTGGATCCTGGTCATAAAATTGAAACGTTTTCTTTAACGACATGGGTACAATCCTTAAAATATGAAGCTATCAAGAAATTTCAAGACATTTGTAAAGAAAATTATTATTCACCTTACACTGACAAAGAGTCACCCCAAACCCAAACTGAATGTACAGTCAGTGTGTTCGAAAAAAAGTCTGATGAAATTACCGATTTTGATTTAGACTTGTTTGGACTCTTCCAATCATCTCCAAAAATAAATAGAAACGAAAATTCATTGAGATACGAAATCGACAAATACGCAGCTGAATCACGAGCTGACAGTACTGAGAACATACTAAAGTGGTGGAAACGGCAAGAAACTGTATTTCCAACTTGATCAAAAATGACGAGAGACTTTCTTGCCACCCCAGCAACATCAGCCTGCATAGAATTCTATTTTTCGAGAGATTCTTTGACAGTCACAAAAAACGAAACCGATTAAATGACCAGTCTATTAGAACATTAATGTGTTTTAATTCGTGGCTTCAACATGAATCCTTAACAAATATCACACAAGGATCGCAGGAAGAGGTTACTATCTAATATATTGTTGCTTTCACTTAATTTGAAAGAACTTTACTTTTCACGAAGAATTTTGAATGTTTAAAATAATATATTTTCTTTTTGTTTTAAATAAATGTATTTGTTGTGCCTACTTACTATATTTAACATGAATATTTTACCCATTTAAGGTATATCTGCCAAATAAATTATTTTTCAAACTCTTTCAAACTAGTTTGACAAACAGTTTGAATTTTAAAACCTGTAACCATTGTCCAGTTTGATTTGACTTGAATTATTTGTCAGAAAGATTGACTTGAGTTTAACTTAATTTCAAGTAAATCTCAAACATTCAAATCAAACTAGACAAACTGAAAACTTTAGCCGAAAAGGACTTTTCAAATATAAAAAGATGGTTAGATTCTAAGCTATTAACATTAAACTTTGACAAAACTTATTACCTTCCTTTTGGTTGTAATGTGATTGGACTACCGAAATATAATTTATTTATTCTGCCCGAATCAAACCACGTTATACACTCTATGAAAAAAATTAAATACCTTGGTATTTATATTGATTGCCATTTGAGATGGGACTACCACATACACTATGTCGTTAAAAAACTTCAAAGTATCTTATACAGATTTAGATATTTAAAAAAATGTTTACCATCCCAAACTCTCAAACAATTATATCATTCATTAGTTGAAAGCCATTTAAGATATGGAATAGTGGCATGGGGTAGTACTACTGATTCGCGAATCTATTGTACCGGGAATGTAATGTTTTGGATGTGAGAGAACTTTACTTCTTATGCTCGAGTGTAAAGTACTACACAAGAAACAGATCATTAAACAAATATCCCGACAGTAACAAAAACTCTAAGCCAACGATCGTTTTATTACCTTTCCCCAAAAATATTTAATATTTTTCCTGAGACAATTCGATCCACTAAAATTCAAAAGACTTGTAAAAAAGTTCCTGTTAGAAGTACCAAGAAACCTCACATCCAATATTTTTTTATACCAATACTTTCTTAATTTCTTGAGTGTTATTATTATGTTTTATTTGTGTATTTTCACCCATTTTATTTTATTTATTTATCTGTTTTTATCCATTTTATCTATTGTATTTGAATAATTCTCAAAACAAGTTATTGGGTATCAATTTATTCTTATTTTATTATAATGTAATTTTATCTATGTACATTAAAAATAAAAGAGCACAGTTTTTGGACTAATTTTTTTATTAAAGCTGGGTGGTTACACTTTAGGACCCACTCTCCACAAACCTAACCTAACTTTTATTTGGGTAAAATTAGTGACAATGAAAAATTTTACCAGTTATGGCCGTTTATAGTACTATATAAACCCGATTAACTAAACTGGTTTAAATAGTTAAACGCCCTTAATGTTGCCTTGGTATGCACCGAACGAAGTTTAGTTAAACCTGAAAGAAGTTTGACAACGTCGAAAAATGTAGGTACTTTTTTGGGTGAAAAATGTTCGTTTGTGACAATGCATGACGTTATTTGAGTTTTGAGTACTCTCGTTTACAGTTACGGACGTGAAGGTTGTTATTTGAATTCCGAATTACATGTATTTCATTGATAAAACGTGCAACAGTTTAAATAATTAGAATCAACAACTTTTTCTTGACAGCCACCACATCAAATCTAACCAACCTTTCATGAGACATTGACATAAGTTACTTAAGTGTCAAAAAGAACAGTTTAAAGTTAAACCTCCAATATTGGGCGTTTAATTTTAAACTGGATTAACTTCCATATAGTCCAGGCAACGAAGACCAAAAAATACCAAATAGCGGAAATAACTGATGTAGAATCCAATTTTGGCACTCTTGTAGGGGAAGGTGTCTTTAACAACATACTAAAAGTACTGAGGGGTGGGGGGTGAAGCTTATGGTGGTGGGGGTCTCTAAAGGTACCTTTTTCAGTTTTTTGTTAAATTCGAAAAATACTGCCTTTATCGAAAAAATGTTCATATACTAAATTAATCTACATAAAATTCTCTATAAAATGGAAAATTTTAAAAAAAGTTTTCATTTTTAAAAATGAAATGTTTATTGTTAAAAATAAAATGTTTGTAGTTAAAAATAATATGTTTATGGTTCAATGGTTCATCCCTCTTTTCCAAAGTTGGATTCGCTAATGTCGCTATCATCGAGCATCCTGGGAAATTCCAAAATAAACTGCCACCAAGCCCTCGATATTGGAACGAAAACTATGCAAAGTTTCATTGGCAGCAAATTTGGTGACATGAAGCAATCTAAAAAGAATGTGGTTTTGTCAATAGCCAGTATGAGCAGCACCATTAAAATTAATGGTGAGAAAGTTACTATTAACCCTCTGACAATTTTCCAACGAATTGTCATAGTAAAAAAAACGACAGCGATGTAGCAGAGCTTTTGGCATATGAATTAACTCCATATCCCAGCGATGGCGGAATCCGAAAAGGAAAAAAATCAACCCTCTACGATGTTTTTTGCTAACAGAGGACAACGCAACTCTCGATCTCACCAAGAGCAGTGTCGTAGATGGCGGTTTCCTTCTCCACCGCATGAAGTGGAAACAGTCCTCCGACATTTCATCAATTTGCCATCAGTACATTGCCTATGTACAGAAACATTACGGTGAAAATTGTATGGTGGTTTTTGATGGTTATAGTGATGTCGACAGCACAAAACGAGCGGAGCGGAAGCGAAGAGGGATCACAAAAATTTCTGTTGACATCAACTTTCATGAAAGCATGGCCATCACAGTTCAACAAGAGCATTTTCTTACTAACGAAAGAAACAAAACAAGGCAAAATGACAGCAGATGGGATTGAAACAACTGTTGCTACAGGGGATGCTGACGGCACTATTGTGAGGTACGGGTTGGATAAAGTTGCGGTACATCCAACTGTAGTAATAGTTGGGGAGGATGTGGACTTGATAGTTCTCCTCATTGGATTGGCACCACAATCAATCAATATGTACTTCATGAAGCCAGGCCGTGGGAATGTGGAGATCAAGCTCTTCACAGTAAATCCTGACCTTACTCAAGAGATTTCAGCAATATTCAAGGATCCCTCAGCATTACCTGAGGATATTGAACAGGCTGGCGAGAAGCTTTTTTGGCTGCTCATCAAGACAACCTGAACGAACATCGGTACTCGGCATTTTTGAAAGCGTCAATGAAGCCCAAATCAGACATAGCCACTCTTCCTCCAACCAGAGGAGCTCCAAAGCAACACTCGCTCAGAGTATCCATTTACATGTAGCTTTAAATTACAAATATTAAATTGTGATGAATTCTTACGTTGGTCTCATTACTTTCTTACAGATACAACAGTGGCTCGGCAACCCCCTACCACCCATCCAATGGGGCTGGGTCAAGGGAGATGATGGGATTTTCCATTTCCCCACTCTATATCTCCTTAAGCATTGATCCAAGCAAAAAAGTGTATAGAACTTTTTTATAGAGAATTTTATGTCGATTAATTGAGTATATAAACATTTTTTCGCTAGAGGCAGTATTTTTCGAGTTTTTACCGAAAACTGAAAGAAAGGAACCTTTAGAGACCCCCCTACCCTTAGCTTCACCCCCACCTCTCAGTACTTTCAGTATGTTGTTAAGAACACCTTCACCTACAAGTGTGCCAAAATTGGCTTCTACATGAATCATTTCCTCTATTTTTCATTGGTTGCCTGGACTAATAGAATCGATCAACTAAAATTATAAACTAGTTTATTTCTTAAACGTGTTCAAATGTAAACGGTGCTTTCGGCCATTAATCTTTTTAAAAATTTCAAACATATATCAAAAAATCGCCTGATAAAATCGCGAGTAAGTACTAAAAAGGAAATATCTAACAATAATGATACAAAAAGCAAGCACATCTACGCCACTGACAACGTCCTCTTAGTAGTTGTAATTACTATTATTGTATTTTGGTTAGCTGTGCGGGGTGGACATTCTTAAACTCCTACTATTACTAGATATCATTCTACACCTTACAACAATGTTTTGAAAAATATTTTTCAAAAACAGTGACCGTTCAACGGAGAAAAAACAACTACTTCCCGGGCTACTTGCCCCGACAGGCATTGAATTACACTTCTAAGTCAAACGGGGTTGGTAAATCTACAAGATTTAAACCAACCATTCTGGTTTGCAACTAGAAGGGACAACATAACTTGTAGACCGGTTTAGCGTATTGTGCCTCATCAGTACAAGGTATATGTTATCGTCCGAGAGTTAATGCCGAACTGAATATGTCTCTACAATCACCAACTATACCTACCTTCCAATTACGGAAATGTAATAGTTGCGAAAGTAGCGACACCTTCACCTCCAGGTCACAAACCAAAATTGACTTGGAGGTGAAGGTGTCGCTACTTTCGCAACTATTACATTTCCGTAATTGGAAGGTAGGTATAGTTGTAGACGGCTTACTCTGAAATGTTCAATAAATTCCTTTCAGTTGAACTGTGGTATTGTGTTTTCAAACAAATTTTGGTTCTTGAGCCTCACCCTTTCTTCTAAAAGATTTTCCAAGTCTGTATCTGAATCCATATCAGAGAGCGCTGACGGTTCTAAATCATCAGATGTCTCAAAATCACTCATTGTTTTAATTTGAATATCAACTTCTCTAATAATAACGAAAGCCGAGAATTAATTTCCAATAAATTCCAAACAATCAGAAATGTCAAAAGATATTTGATGTTGACATAAACACTGCGCATGATCCGGACATATTACTTGTAAAAGATCCGCAAACTATTTTGACAGTTTCCAAACTATCCACAAAACGTGTGGGAACACAGTACCGAGTATTTCCAATCAATCAGAAATCTTTGTAGGAACGCTTTCGATCGAGTCTTTGCGCCGAATCCGGATTGTCAAGGACTGTCTGTGATGCTTGTGGGAACCAACCTGTTGCAAGCGTTAGAATAATATATTTTTATTCTTCGATATCTTCTGGTAACACGCTTTACTAAATACGACAATGTTACAGGAAACTGTAATAATTCTTCCTACTATTACTTTTGTAATATGAGAAATGAAAACTTGAAATAATTGTGACTTTCTGGTACCTATGAGCTAATCTGTAGAAACACTTTCAAATAGACTATACCTTATGACACAACTATAACAGGAATAGAAATATAGAAATTACGTATCTATTTATCTTAAAATGACGTTATTTCAAATATAAAACAATATTTGAGACAATCAGGCAGATGAGCGAACACGCTTTTGTAATAGTAGCAATAATTCGTATTGCAAAATGAATTATCTTCTCCTCCTAACCTGCTAAAGTGACATTGATTTACGAGATTGCGATGGTAGCGTTGATGATATTAATCACTAGATGTTTAGACGCCATCATTATAAACAGACACCAGCTATCTGTATAAGATTATGTCCTCTAAGAAAATCTCAAACCCACAAAATTACACTTTCTTTTTACACCTGTGTTCTAGAAGCGATGAAAATGGGACATTGCAGAAGACAACCAATGAATAAAAAACAATATGTTGGGAACGTATGCGAAAAAATACCAAACTATACCTGAAAATTCTTCCGTTTGACGCTATTGAAGGAAATAGGGTTTTAATGAAAAAAAATTGCATATATATGGTTTTAAAAAAATACCTAGACTAAAAGAAAAAAATAATATCTTGGATTTACAGTGTAGCGTATTTTAAAGATTTACATGTATATACCGGGTGTGTCATTAAGAAACATTACCCGGGTCTCAAAAACTTTTCGTCTCGAGTTGGTTAATTCACCATTAGAGGGCGTCAATAATGACATCTGTAATAATATTTAGAATATTTTAAGTAACTTTTTTCTTGTTAAATAACTGCTATGGGTATGTGGGAAAGTTAATTCAATAAAACAGTGCAACGGGTGCTCAGTTTAGAGAGCACCTCAGGTGTAGATTCTGAGACCAAACTAGTAAAAATTCAGAGAGTAGTCTTACCGGTTCTCGGGTAATCCTACTTGAAATTTATTTTAATTAAGGTACTGAAGGAAGTTAATTATTAATCAAGTTACTGAAATTAATAATTAAAAATTATGAAAGTTAAGAAAGAAGAAAGTTAAGTGGGCGCCACCCTGAATAATACTAGTCTATTTGTTACTCACATCAGGATTATAGCGACAAATCCTGGAATATTGGAAGGGAAAATAAACTTTATGAACAACGTTATTAAATTTACAAGTTGTATATTAACTCTTTTTTAAAAAAACAATAAACAGGAAAAAAATGACTATTGGTTTTTATTGGGTTGTTCTATGTTGAAGAGTTGAAGAAGCGATGAAATATATAGATGTTACTTTCCTGCAGTGATAGAGTCCTGGTTCCAGATAAAGTCCTTGATAGATGGAGTCCTTGTTGAGGTTCCAGGTAAAGTTCTGGTTTCAGGTAAAGTTCTTGTCCCAGGAAACGTTCATGACCCAGGTAAAATTCCCAGGTAGAGTGTCCCAGGTAAAATTCATGTCCCAGGTAAAATTCCTGTCCCAGGTAAAGTTCCTGTCCCAGGTAAAATGCATTCACATGAATGCACTATTTAAAGATAAGATAAGATACAGTAAAATTTTGCTTCAATAGCACATGTTCACAGGAAAGAAGAATGAAACCTCTTCGCCACTGTTTAAATACATGAAATCATATGAAAGAGAACAGACTTACGTCTCGTGTTCATGTCAAGCTCAGACGCTTTGACCAGGAAAGGAATTTACATTTCAATAGTGAATTCTTAATTCACATTCAATTAATAATTGGTAGAAGAAGAGATAAGAACGAGGTCGAATGGGAATAACAAATAGCAGTGACTATTTTCACGACAGATGGAACTCGTTCGGCCCGTATGGAAACGTTGATTTCGACTGTCGTAAATATATTCAGCCTCGAAACATTTCTCGGTGTTGGGTATGAGAAAGGACTGTCTATTCGCCGCCCATACGATAATTTATTATTAATAATTTATTATTAATTAAATAGAGAAAAGTAAAGTGAACGAAATTAACGTTACAACAGTTTTAACAATGTTGTGTTATGGAGTTTTATTCTTTTAGTGAATAATAGAAAATTTTAAATTACTAGTAGACATTCATAACTGTCTAAACCTGGAACCCGACTTAATTACTCAGTATAGGGTATAGGTAAAGTTTATCCAAAAAAAATTTCCGAAGTTAAGGCACATGTTCGACTCCCTTGCCGTCTTTTTCTTTTGATTAGGCATACTAGGCATATATATTTAATTTTGGACAAAATCGACTATCTTCGAACAGACTAGATGAATTACAAGACACTTTGTTTTGAATGCAAAATCTCGGAGTTCAGAACTTGTTTACCTGTGAAACGATACCACTTTTCCATACAAAACTTCATTGATACATAAAGGAAGGATAGTTTTTCATTATCCCCCCTCTCGAGGGGAGCGGGCTTTTATAGGCTTTCCGGAGCCTCTTCAGCCAACATTGAAAGGAATAAGGATTGTTTGGTTCAGGGGATGGGAGTGGAGGTAACGGTGGTAGGTGCCCGAGAGGTGTGTACTGACCCGCCTATTGCTACGAGAAAACCTCTGACAAAACTCATAGCAGGTCAGGCGAACCTGGGATTTGAACCCTGGTCCTTCCGAATGGAAGCCGAGAGCGTAACCACTCCACCACTTGCTCGGTCATTGATACATGATGAGTGAATGTAGATCTGTGAAAGTTTCGGTGGGACTTGTCAGTAAATGTGTCGACACCGCTTATATCCATGTTTTTGAACATGGATCTTGTATTGAATTATTCAAACTATTGAGAATTTTGTGAAACAGTTTGAATGCAAATCAACTGAGGATGCTTCGTTTAGTTCTATAAATTGTATTTAGAAAATGGTAATTCAGTGTGAAGTGCGCAAAAGAAAATGCAAAAGTGGTATTTACAATACACCGTTTCACAGTTTTGAACTGTGGGCTAAAAACAAAGTCTGTTGTCAGTACTGTGGGTTAATCATCTAGTCTGATTAATGATCGAAGGGTACTACAAATTACCCTAATCTTATAGAAATTCCTAAAACTAACTGAAGAGATTAATGAGAGCATTGAAACCTGATCCACATAATCACGAAACGTTTTGCAAAACATTCAAGACCTCATTTCCTGCATGCCAGGATGATGTCAAAAGGTAATAAGTGCTAGAGGATAAATTATTAAAGATAAAAATAAAATATAAATTAATAAAAATAAAATAATTAAGTCAAATACGCACATACAGCTTATTTTCAGAGATACAGCAGTGCATCTCTATTAATCAAACACTCGCTATAAGCAAAATTCACTACTTTTCTTTGAGTAGAAACGTGATCTTGCATCTTGGTTCTCCATCTACTTTCTCCTTAATCCATTTAATGTATTCAACTTCATAAACTAAATTAGATCCTGCAAGGTCAAAATCAACCCTAACGATGGTATCGTAGGGTGAAAATCACTTTAGCTTTAGATGGTAAAATTTCGGAAGTTAATTCCAAACGGATAAGTCGAATTTTAGCTGATAGTTCTTAATATTTGTTCCATCGATAGATAGGGGCATTAAAATTTATCCAGACAAGGATAATGATGATTTTATAGGTATTAGGCATTAAGGGGGTGCATAAAATAGTACTATTATAAAAAAAAATTAATATTAGCTTAACCAAACAATATATTCTTCAATACCGTAATAGATACGAAGACGTATTTATTATGGAAAACATCTTTAAATACAAACCTGCCTTTGTTATTGCAATTATCAGTCAATTATTCTTATAACGTTTTATCTCAAATAACTAACGTCATCAATAAAAACAATTTTTTTAATAAGATTCTGTCGAAGTTATTTGATTTTGACAAACAATGAAACAAATGTACCCAGACCCTTACTTCTGAACCCACCTATCGTTTCGATATAAAACGACATTATCAGTGAGTAATAATTGAAATAGAAGAGGCTGTAGTAGTAAAAAAATTGATGTTAGGCAAGTGAAGACACGAAACGTCGCATTGAAGATTTATTGGTACATGGCTATAGTAAATTTGTGATCAAATAAAACATCCCTTCTCCATTTTTTGATATTTTTTTATATAAAAATTCTAAAAACCTAGGGTCTGATTTCCAGCATTCTGGAAATAATTTGTATAACTTCGGTGGTTCTAAGTGCATAAAATCTGAGTTTGCACCATCCCAGGAGGTAAACATAACTTTTGAGAGCCAAAAAATCCCGAAATTTTTGCACTTTTTCTCAGTTTTTGCTTGTAGTTCAAAAACGGTACGTCGTAAGGAAAATATCACTCCATTTAATACTGAAAAAGGTCAAATTTTGCATCAAATAAATCTCCAAACTAGGTCCAGTAGTATAGCCAAAATCAAAGAAACCGGGATAATTTCTTATTTCGGTGCAAACTTACGTTTTGTGGCTTTCCTAGACCACATATCTTTGAAACAAATATTCCTATTAAAAAACTCGAAATAAAAGCTTTAGAGACAAAAATTTCACACTATATCTGCACCTAAATTTTCAAATGCAGTCATTTTGGAAGACTAATTTTGGCAATGATTAAAAATCGGGTTTTTCGCTTTGATTGTTTCAGTGATAAAGTGATGTGAAAGTACAGAGATTAATGACCCGGAGTGTTCAATTTGTGACAGACGGTTATATATTAAGCCCTCAACTACCGTGAAAGAACGAAGGATAGATACATTGACAAACAAAGTTGACCACCACGGGACGCCCGGCAGATGTAAAACATAAAATAATAATTATTATTATTATGAAAATTTTATTATTTTTTAATTAAAACTAGGTGTAATACAATTTTTTATTAAATAAATTTTTTATTTTTGTTCACAATTTGGGGGGGGGGAGGTGACAATAGACATGATAACTAAAATAACTTGTGATTTCAAAGTATTTATAGTCTATTTCAGAAAGGTATAGAGTAATAAAATGGGGAATTCCGTCCAGTTCGGCTCAATTTCGGTGTCGGCGATAGGCGTAGGTCTTGAAATAGATGACAGTTCCTCAGATGACGAAGAATATTATGATTTTTTATAATTTAATTTCTGTATAATGAATGTTTTGTATAATGTTCAATAAAAAATAAGTGTACCTAATACTATGTACATAATGCCTAATTTTTATTTTGTTAAAATAAAATTCTTTCCTTTTTACGAGTATCCTACCGGCACGCCTTTGGCACACTATTTTCAGTGTTTGTGAATGGATAACAATGGGCTAAATCCATATATTGACCCCAACCCGGGTGGTACTACATGCACTTCATAAAAAGAAAGAATTTTACAATGCCAAACTATGAAAGTGGCTTAAATATTCGTTGGGTCACTCTGAGCTCCCTTTGCATACCTAATGAGGTTTTATTACTCTATACCTTTCTGGAACAAACTATAAAAAACGTTGGAAAATTCCGTCAATAACTGTACCAATTTGGTTGTTGTACAGTCCTCAGAAGCAAACAAGAGCACCGGAAAATATGCGAACTAAAACAAAGGTCATCGCAACTAGCCAATCAGGAGCCAATGTTAACGATTGTACATTAGTAATTGTTAACATAATCGAAATAATATGATCGGTGATTTCATCAATATACATCAATTTTAGTGTCTCTATCATTGTTGTCAATTGTAACGTTTATTCTAATTTATATTTACAATCAATTTATATTTACAGATTTATATGTAATTCAGTCCTTATTTAATAATTTATCTAATACACTAAACACACTAATTATAATTTATATGAGAGTCACTTAATAAACACTTTATCGAGGAGCGATTACTTTCCTTCGGCATCAACACTGACTGATTGACTAATTGCCTGCAACGATGCTCGTGGCCTATTTATACTCGTGCGCCGTAATTCTAGAAGTGTCTCGGCGTTCTCGCGGGTGCATTGGATATTCTCGATATTCTGGCGGATGCACCCGGGTGTTCTGGATGTTTCTCGAAGTTTGGGCGGAGGAGCCATAGTCGTCTCATACGGGGGTTTCACTGGGGGCACTAAGTGAGAATATTATTGCAGTAGCTCGCGTAACATTGCCCCCTCCTTAAGAGACAGTTCCTCCTGGAACTAGCTAGGAAACTGGAACGAGATGACTGTATCGGCAACTGGTCCCCTTGTTGCATTTTCCAGTTGTATGGAAGTAACATGCGACCGTCTTCTCTGTTAGCTGTGTCTCCCGAGCATGGCCGCAAACCAGTACCTGCACTTCGGTGTCTCGGAAGATTACTTCTACCGTGTTACGGATTATTCGCCAATCTAAATGCCTACATTCAATCTTGGGCATGGCTAGCCTGTACACGTTCAATTCAAGCACATGCTCCATCAGGCTTCGTAATGCTTCCCAGACATCCTCGTACGTTGGTCTTTCGTCGAAGGTGTTCCTCGTCACTAGGTGGAAATTGTAGCGGGAGCCATTTTGCAGCTTCAGAGCTTTACCTGGTACTGGTAACTGGTTTACCAAAGGTCGTGCGCCACTCTTCTTTATAAACAGAGATGCCAGTCCGCGCACATCGGTTACGCTGGCAGGGATGTTTATTGCCAGTGAGTATTCCTCCAGAACGGTAAGCAGGTCTTGTCGTCTCTCAGTGGTGACGCCGAATCTTGCTTTTCCGGTACCACCATAAGCACCCATGAACTCTACAAAAGCAGGATCGGCTACTTCCTGAAGCTGGTTTACTTCCTCATCGTGGTCACCCCCGAATGGCGCTAATCGGTTACGGTGTACCACCTTTGGCTTTCCATTTGGGATCTTGCTGATACGATAGATGACATCGTTGATTCTTTTCTTTACGAGGTACGGACCGTCCCAAGCTTTCTGCAACTTTGGAGAAAAACCCTTTTGTCTTCTTGGGTTATGCAGCCAGACTTTGTCTCCTTCGTGGAAACCTCCTTCCGTAGCTTGCGTATCGTACATTTTCTTCATCCTATCGCTAGCGATCTGGAGATTCGATCGAACCAGCTCGTGTACGTCGTCCATTCTTTTTCTCAGCTGGGTCACGTAATCTTCACCAGCTATGTCTTCTCCGGGTCGGCATCCAAATTCAAGGTCGCAGGGTAATCTCATTTCGCGTCCGAACAGAACTCTTGCTGGTGTTTGGCCGGTGGACTCATTGATGGCGGATCTGTAGGCCATCGCGAATAGCGAGAGATATTGGTCCCAATCTCGCTGATGGTTAGATACTACTTTAGACAGTTCTGTTTCTAGCGCAGGTAGTGCACTTCTTACACCAGTCCTTCACATCTTCGGAACTGTGCATCCAATAAAACCGTTCTCGCACTTTCTGGAGGGTCTTCTTCACACCTAGATGTCCTCCTGACGGACTGTCGTGTAATTTACGCAGTACTGCTGCTATCCTTGTTCTTGGAATCACCAAATGTCTTCTACTTTCGGAACCCTCATCGTTCTCGATTACTCGCTGTAGCAAACCGTTTTCCAAAACCAGCGAGTCCCACTGGGCCCAATACGATTTCATCGTTGGCGAGTACCTTGAAATCTCCTGCCAAGTAGGTCGACAGTTCTCCTTTTTCCAGTGTCGGATTTTCTTCAAGTCGGGATCGTTCTCTTGTTCCTCTTCCAACTTTTCTGGTGTCCATTCGTCGGTGGTCACCGTGGTTCTTCGAATCGCAGCTTCCTTAGCTTCTGTTTTGCTGCAGTGAGAGCACTCTGCAGGGCATGGTCTTCTAGAGAGGGAGTCTGCATTTCTGTGGCTTATTCCGGCTCTATGCTCAATAGTGAAATTATATTCTAGGAGCCGCTCGATCCATCTAGCGATTTGACTTTCAGGGTTCTTGAATTGCATAAGCCACTTAAGTGCTGCATGATCGGTTCTGATCACAAATTTCTTCCCATACAGATACTGATAGAAGTGCTCCACGGACTTCACTACTGCTAGGAGCTCTCTTCTTGTGACGCAGTAGTTTTGTTCTGGTTTGGAAAGGACTTTACTAAAATATCCCAGAACTTTCTCTTGTCCTCCTTGAACCTGTGATAGCACTCCTCCAATTCCAACATTGCTAGCATCAGTATCTAGTATGAATTCTCCCTCTGGTAGTGGATAGCCGAGTATAGGTGCAGTAGTCAAGTGCTTCTTCAAGGTTTCGAACGAAGTTTGGCAATCTTCGTCCCAGCGAAACTCCCTTGCTTCCTCTGTAAGTCGTGTCAAAGGCTTAGCGATATCTGCAAACTTCTTTATAAATCGCCTGTAGTATGTACAGAGTCCAAGGAAGCTTCTAACTTGGTGCTTGTCGGTGGGTCTTGGCCACTTTCGTACGGCAGCAGCTTTTTCTTCGTCTACAGCTACACCATCCTTGCTGACTACATGGCCTAGGTAATTGATTTTGTTTTGAAATAGTTGACATTTCTTGGGGTTGAGCATCAGTTGGGCAGCTTGCAACCTTTTGAAGACACCTTCCAAATTCTTTTGATGTTCGTCGAATGTCCTTCCCAAGACTATGATGTCATCAAGGTACACTAAGCATGTCTTCCAGGACAACCCTCGCAATACGTTTTCCATCAGTCTTTCGAACGTTGCGGGGGCATTGCACAGCCCAAATGGCATAACAGTGAAATGCCATAGTCCAGATCCGGTGGTAAACGCTGTCTTTTCTTTATCGGCTGGATCCATTTCTACCTGCCAATATCCAGACTTCAGGTCCAAGGTAGAAAACAATTTGCTGCCGGCCAGCGTATCCAGAGTGTCGTCGATTCTCGGCAGGGGATAGCTATCTTTCTTTGTAACATTGTTCAACTGCCGGTAGTCCACGCAAAACCTCGTGGTTCCATCCTTCTTCTTTACCAGAACTACCGGAGAGACCCAAGGGCTAGTAGAAGGTTCTATTACCTTGTCCTTTTCCATCTCGCGAACAATTCTCTCCGCTTCCTCTCTTTTGGCCTGTGGTAGCCGTCGAGCCGATTGTCTTATCGGTTTAGCGTCGCCGGTGTCAATTTTGTGTTTGACAGCAGATGTTCTTCCTGACTTTCCTCCTTTTGGTACAAAAAGAGATCGGTATTGTAGCAAGAGTTCTCTGATCTTTTTCTTCTCTTGCAGGCTAAGGGATTGTCCAGCCACTGCTATCATTTGTTCAAATTTATTGTTGGCATCATTGGAGGTTGTTGTTTGATGAATTATCGACGCCACTGGTACGCAAGTTCCAATTTTGGTATCCTTCTTCATAGTTATTGGATGGTCATTTACATTTATAATGCGTACAGGTATTTCTTCGGCAGCCATTACTAACCCTTTTCCAACCAGGATTCCTCGACCAACCTCTTCATCGTGATTCCATGGTTCCATCATGACCGGTGTTCCTTCTTCGACGGTTCCTTGTAGCCTTGCCACAGTGAAAAATTCACTCCTTGCGGGTACAACTGTATCCTCCTGTACGGCTACCTGAACAGTCT
This sequence comes from Lochmaea crataegi, assembly GCA_947563755.1. Taxonomy (NCBI): domain Eukaryota; kingdom Metazoa; phylum Arthropoda; class Insecta; order Coleoptera; family Chrysomelidae; genus Lochmaea; species Lochmaea crataegi. The sequence continues at coordinate 38,168,659 of OX387425.1, read as the reverse complement.
TATCCTCGTGTGGGTGAAGGAATACCTCCTCAGAACCTACTCTAATCACTCGGTTCTTGAAATCTAGCTTGAAGCCATGTAGGTTCATAACGTCCATTCCGAGTATTATGTCCTCTTCGATATCGGCGACAACGACAGTGTGGGTGAACTTCCCTGCGCCAATTCCCAATTGCACCGGTAGTTCTCCATGGACATTGGCGCTTTCACCTGTGGCAGTCCTGAGTCGCAGTCTCGTCGGTAAAAGTCTTTTCCGGGTGGTGACAGTCTCGGGGCGAATAATAGTCCTCGTTGCTCCAGTGTCCACCAATAGTGTATACTTCCTTCCATTAACTTCACCATCCACGTATACACTATCATCGCGACATTTCAGAGAGGCTATTAGGATGAGAGGGTCTTTGGAAGGTCTTCAGGTCGAAGCTGCCCTCTGAAGGTCGACCCTTCCTAGTTTTCCTGCTGGGCATCTTCGTTTGTAGCAGTTCTCGGTCGCTTGCACGAACTGCGTACATGTCCCATTTCTCCACAATTCCAGCATCTCACAGCTTTCAGTTTTCCATTTGAGATGCTTTTCATCATGTTGACAATCTGGTCGAGCTTGTTCTCAACTTCTTCGTCTGCTACAGCCCTCACCTTGCCGTATACTCCGGAAGCCTGTGTAGCTGCTTCGTACTCCAAGGCTGCAGAGAGTACGTCGACCAGTGTCTTATGCCGAGCCAAGCGTAGAGTTCTCTACATTTCATGGTCACGAACTCCGTCGATGAATGTCTGTACCCCTAAACATTCCATGACATTCTCCGGTGCCGATGGATAGGCAAACCGCACCAACCTCGCAATGTCTGCTTCGAATTCTTGCAGAGTTTCGTCGCGTTTTTGTTTGCGGTTTTTCAGCTGCGACTGGTACAGATGCTCCAGGTGTTCCAGGCCATATCTCATATTCAATCGCTTTTTGAGTTGTTCAAAATCTTCGGCCTCTTCCACTGGAATGGTCTGGAGGATATCCATAGCGTCTCCTCTAAGGGCAAGAGTTAAATTTAACGCTTTTTCCTTCTCACTCCAGTTGTTTGCCTTTGATGCCGCCTCGAATTGCTTAAGATAGTTCGGCCATGACGTTTTACCATCGAATGTTGGCAGTTGCACTCGGCTGTTAATATCGTTTTCCATTTTCGGTTTCAACTCTACTTTCTCTGCCAGTTCGTCGTTATTCGGGGCTTGCCTAGTTGTAATATCCGGTTTATTACTAGTCTTCCTTTCGATTTCTTTGATTTTTTGTTTCATTTCTTGCTCCATTCTTTTAATCTTTTCTTCCACGGCAGAAATATCAGTCTTCATGGATGTCATTTCATTTTTCATGTCCGTCGAAATTTTATTCTCCATGTCCGACATTTTGTTTTCCATGTCCGCCGAAAGTTTACTTTCCATGGATGAAATTTTATTTTCCACGTCCGACAATTTGTTTTCCATGTCCGCCGAGAGTTTACGTACCATGGCTGAAATTTCGTTTTTTATATCCGTCGAAATTTTATTTTCCATGGATGAAATTTTATTTTCCACGTCCGACAATTTGTTTTCCATGGATGAAATTTCGTTTTTTATATCCGTCGAAATTTTATTTATGGAAGAGGTTATAGAGGCGGACGCTTCGTCGGTGAATTCAAACGTTTCCGGGTCCAATCCATTGTTAATCATAGCTTCTTTTAGTCGTTCCACTAACACTGACTTGACCCCACTTGTGTGCAGTTCGTAATCCTCCAACTCTCTTCGAAGCTCTGAAACTTTTAATTCACAAAGTTTCTTCGCCATCTTCCTGTATATTTATTTATTTATTTATTTATTTTTTTTATCCCACTTCTGACACCAATGTAACGTTTATTCTAATTTATATTTACAATTAATTTATATTTACAGATTTATATGTAATTCAGTCCTTATTTAATAATTTATCTAATACACTAAACACACTAATTATAATTTATATGAGAGTCACTTAATAAACACTTTATCGAGGAGCGATTACTTTCCTTCGGCATCAACACTGACTGATTGACTAATTGCCTGCAACGATGCTCGTGGCCTATTTATACTCGTGCGCCGTAATTCTAGAAGTGTCTCGGCGTTCTCGCGGGTGCATTGGATATTCTCGATATTCTGGCGGATGCACCCGGGTGTTCTGGATGTTTCTCGAAGTTTGGGCGGAGGAGCCATAGTCGTCTCATACGGGGGTTTCACTGGGGGCACTAAGTGAGAATATTATTGCAGTAGCTCGCGTAACAATGTAAGGATAATTATCCGATTTTTAGACAATTTCGCTAACCGAAATTTCCAGTGTTTTGCAGAAAGGATAATATATAAAACAGCTATTGTTTTGGGGATTTTCAATATTGACTAGGGTCGCAGACTTTCATTTATACAACACTGTGTCCTTTTGGTAATTTTGACAAATTCTCATAATTTGAATTGTAAGTTCGGATAATATTTATTTTTACATCGGCAATACTGGACTGACTGCTTTCTATTTTCTATTTGATATAAGCTGTTATTTTATAATCTGCTTATATATTTTTATACGTTATTATTTGCTTCATAAATCAGTCTTTATTGAGACTAATTTGATAATTAACTTAACATAGTAAGGTATGTACTATAATTATAATTAATAAACATAACCTAGAACAACACACAATAACCAGTCATTTAATATTCATCAGGCCTAATAATGTTTGTTTTTCTTTCAGTTCAATTTTCCTCAACAAAATGTACACAAAATCAAGGAAAACAGTCCACAGTGAAGCTCGCAATATTATTAAAAACGTTGTGGAATTTTTTGATAGACAGAAAGCCAGTATTTGGTCATTCCCTTTGGACAAAGCCACAGAATTAGCTGCAGCAGCAACAGGAAAATCAGTTACCTCCATAAAACGTATCAGAAAGGAGAAACCACTAACGCAAAAGTTGTTTTACTGGGGTCTCCTTCAAAAAAACAAAAAAGTGGTGGTACCAACAAAATACAATTGGATGATTGCGACTTGGGTATTTTGAAAAGAACCATACATGAATGCTTTACGGTTGATAAACAAGTTCCAATAATAAATATTCTGGTAAATAAAATGAAAAATAAAGTACATTACTCTGGCGGTCCAGACACCTTAAGAAAGCACTTAAAAAATATTGGATTTCAGTATAAAAAATGCCACAATAAAAGAAAAATTTTGATGGAACGTAATGATGTTGTAGCTTGGCGGGCTCGTTATTTAAGAAGGTTGAGGGATAATGATGCTCTGGGTGACAACAAGAAGCCAATAACTTATTTGGATGAAACTTATATCCATCCATCATATGGCGTTAGTAAATGCTGGCAATCGGAAGATGAACCTGGAGTGTATACATCCAACAGAGCTGGTCAACGGTACATAATTGTACACTCTGGTGAACGTTATGGGTTTGTGAAGAATGGACTACTAATTTTCAACTTAAAAAGCAAATTAGGGGATTATCACGATGACATGAACCATACAAACTTTATGAACTGGTTAGAAACACAATTAATACCAAACTTACCTCCTTATGGTATTGTGATTATGGACAATGCCCCTTACCACAGTGTTCAAATTAATAAGCCACCAACTCAATCAACTCGGAAGCATATTATTAGGGAATAGCTTGAAGAAAATGGTATCTCAACAACAAATGGTATGCTTAAAGCAAAGTTCTGGATCTCGTCAAACGTTTCAACAATTCTAAATCATACTATGTGGATGAGTTGTTGAAAAAACATGGACATACTGTAGTACAGTTGACGCCATATCACTGCGACCTCAATCCGATTGAGCTAATATAGAGTAGCGTTAATCATAAAGTGGCAATGAAAAATGTTTCTCAAAGTGCTGCTCAAATAGAACAATTAGTTCGAGCAGCCTTTGATGAAGTTGGTTCTTCGGAATGGAACAAACACTGCGACCATGTGTACCATAAAGCTGAGGAAATGTGGAGGAATGATGGACTATTAGATGATGTGGTGGAAAATATGTGTTTCACTGTCAACACTGGTTCATCAGATGAAAGTGGGAGTGATGAATATGGAAGTAAGAGTGATGAATATGAAAGTGAGAGTGATGAATAATAAACTGAATAACATTTTTGTAAATTACAGTGTTTTATCTTCCTCATCTTTAATATCTTGTGCTATAAAGTAACACATAAATTCATTACATGAACATATAAGACATACATGGTTCATTATTAGCTAAATAAACAATTTTTTTCACTACTAGCCTCTAAACCTAACTTTTTGCAATTCCGAGACTAAAGTAGTCACTTTAGTCTCACATGTTATAGACTAAAGTGTCACTTTTAGACCCAAGGGATATAAAGTGACAGTTAAAATCCCAAGGGATTTAAAGTACAAATAAAAACGTTAATCTTTATTTGTTGAATTAAAATGACAAGTAATGTTCACATTATTGCAGATAACCAAACTAAATACACGATTAATAATATCAGAAATAGCCCGATCTACGTTGAATTCTTCACTTTTATTCATTTTCACTGATTTTCTCTACGTTTAGAATGGCGCCGTTTTGACAGGGACTTTGTTCATCATTGCCACAGAAACAAACAGCATACTATGTTTATTGTGTTAGGGCTTCAAATGTAAGTAGTATTTATTTTTATTAAAAATATATGTAGAATTACCGCCCTCAGGTATCAAACACCACCCTCGGGATTAAATCGGGATTAGTCGCTTGGTGCATAATATACTATTATTGACTTTTGTTGAGGTAGTAAAGTTGTTCATTATTAACCAAGGTAGAAAAACACAGAGCCTACTTGATTAGAACTAAATCTCAATCCATTTGACAGAATGTGAGATTAACTGATGCAAATATAAAATGAAAACATATTTTTCCTTGCTTATTTAATGGTCATATCCATCTACCTATTCAAAAATGAAAATCAATTGACTTATCCATGGAGTTTTCATAGCGATTTTTACAAAACAATATTTATTATCAATCAAAACAAAAATTATTGGATAAATGTGTTGCCTTCGTTGTGCACAGCTATCATGTCATGTGAAACGGGAGTGACTGGTGACCCGTCCAAAATCCGGCCGACTTTATAAATTTAAAATAAAATAAGAAGTCATAGTGAAGTAGTGAAAAAAATGCTATATGAGCCACGGTAGAAAAGTGTATTAATGTCTCGGATCCATTAATGGACCTCGACAATAATACCTCAATTTTCTACCTTGGCGCATAATTACTATTAATGCAATACATATTGAATTTTGCTTGCAATCTAATGTCTTTTCAAATATAATGTATAATACTTTCAATTAATGAAGTCATCTACAATTTTTTTCAATTGGAACCAGTGGCGCATCCAGAGTTTGAGTCTGGGGGGGGGGGGATAGAGGCAATATTTAAGTGAGACTTTAAAAAATTTTGTGATAAAAAGTATTAGGTCTGTGACAAAAAAACTTGGATAAATAAAAGGATGTGATCTTCTTTGAAAAAATGGAGCCAGTATAATAATAATAATAAATAAACTTCATAAAAATACCCCCATTACCCCCCCCCCCGTATATACGCCCCTGATTGGAACCCCTGTATTAATATTTGAGTATAAGTTTGTATTAAATTGAAAAAATGAAAAATTGTTTTATTTGTGAACCCAACTGAATAAGTAATATCATTTACAAAAAATATAACTAGGTTTTACACATCAATTTTGTGATTAATTTCATTTTTTTGGACTTAACTTAGATGTAATTTGTTACAAATGCTAATGAAATATCTACCTATTTATTTTAGTAATTGGTTCTTTTGTGAAACTTAACAATGTTGTTGATTAAATAATAGTTTCTAATATCTAGCTGTTGTGTTTGAATAAAGCAAATGAATTAAAGTTGAAGTAAAACAGCATTTAATATATTTATATATTTGACAAATCACACAAAATTATTGCCATAAATTCTTGTTTATAACAACAACCAAATATATAAGACTTAGCTAATTGGTATTGGTGAAGTGTATATTCCAATATTAACACTGTTATGCACATTAACTTTCGGCTGTTGTTAAGAGAAATAAACACTGGAAAAAATGGCAAATCTAAATATACGAAATTGGTCACACTATCAATTTGAATTAAACACAAACTTAACAAATGGCTGGATTCGACGGTTCTACTCCAAAAGATCCTGATGTGTAAGCAGATAGATGTAGGAATAGGCTACATAACCAGTTCATATTTTGTTGCTTCCAATACAAACTTGACCCTTTTTTTTACGACATTACTGCAGCCACTAAATTTGAAAATATAGACATTTAGAAAAGATGGTAGTTTTATTTTCGGTCCAATACATATTTTTTTTTATCAATATGTAGGGTTAAATTTTTAGCAAGTTTGACTTTGTTTACATATCTTTTGACAGTTGACACTTATAGTATCGATATTTGGTCATCGATTCAAAATATCGATTGTTATTACAAGAATAGAACTACAGCGACATGGACACGCCCATCCAGGGCTCTTGTTTGGTTCTGTTAACTGTATCTGTTTTCTACAGCAAATTCAGTTAGCAAATTATGGTGACAGTAGGTTTAACTGGGTAGCTCAAGTTAGTTCATTATTCACTTCTGCTGGTTGTGATAAAAAAGACGCTGTTCTTTGCATGATAGGGGAAAAACTATATCAGGAAGATCGGAATCGGTTAGAAAAGTCCTCCTTTATGTTATTTTACCAAAAACTTCGTAATTCCCGTGTTGCCAGACCCTACCTTCAACTCAGGTTACCGATTCCCATTATAAGGATTATTGCACAAGTTCTACTTGCTAACAACATCTACGTGACTTTCACGTATAAGGGAAGTTCTTATAAAATTAAGTTCGATGAGCAGTGCACGGTGTGTTACCTAAGAGCTGATGAGTCACTGAAGCACATACTATTTGATTGTCCTATCTATAAATATTTGACAACTTTATTTCCAAGCAGCACTTGCACTGATGAACTTATAAATGAAATTGACCATTTAACTCCCAGTATGGCAAAGATAATTTGTTATCATGTGTGCAGTATCCTGCAATTAAGATCTTTTATATTTAATGAATGATTTATTTTGATTTTATTATATATTTTATTTACTTTTTTTTCAGAAATATTTTTTTGTCTTATAATTTTGCTTTTTTTGTACTTACGTGAAACCAGACTTCTTTCTATAAGATTTATTTATATCTTTATGGGAAATAAAAAAATAATAATAATAACTAAAATATGAGACGTATACTTGTGATTTCAAAGTATTTAGAAAACGTTGAAAAACACCGTCAATAACAGTACCACTTTAATTGTTGAAACATTTCGATCCGTGTTCATTTCGAGCTTGAGTTCATCATTAAAAAAAATACGGAATCTTCTCCAAACTTTCTTAGTTCGAAATTTTTCAAGTCGATTTCGGATGTCGTGTTATTTTTTGGGGTAGGACAATTTTCCAAGGAAAAAAATTTATTTTGGTGGGTTCTCCAAATGTCCAGAAACGTCAAAAAACGGATTGGGGAGAAATTTGTAGGGGTGGTTTTTTTGGGGTTGAAATCGAAAACACCTCAAAATGGCCAATTTCGTGTATTAAACCACTTTACGGGTGGGGTAGTTTTTAGAGGTAGGGGGTGGTATGTATTTCTCTCTTCCCGATTCCTTAGTTATCTTTTATGTTTTCCTTTAAAAATTTCGAAAAATTTTCCTTCGGGAATAATTTTTCAGATGTCAGTTTGCGCTTTCATCGTTCAAAATCTGATAGCATCAAATGGTCGTGCCGTTTGCCATGTCGGCAAATCAGCCGATTCTGCTGTCAAGGAGCGCCAATAGATGTTTTACATCAAAAATAAGTATAGCAGTAGTAGTAGTAGTAATAGTAGTAGTAGTAGTAATAGTAGTAGTAATAGTAGTAGTAATAGTAGTAGTAATAGTAGTAGTAATAGTAGTAGTAATAGTAGTAGTAATAGTAGTAGTAATAGTAGTAGTAATAGTAGTAGTAATAGTAGTAGTAATAGTAGTAGTAGTAGTAGTAGTAGTATAGCAGTAGTAGTATAGCAGTAGTAGTATAGCAGTAGTAGTATAGCAGTAGTAGTATAGCAGTAGTAGTATAGCAGTAGTAGTATAGCAGTAGTAGTAGTAGTAGTAATAGTAGTAGTAGTATAGCAGTATAGGTTTTACTTCAGTTTGAGTTCACGAAAAGTGCAGGAAAATATATACGAAAAAGAAGAAAGGTGACGGAGAAAACCCCAACAGACGTAGACAAAGAGTCGAGACATTTTATTTTAAGATTAGATGGCGAAGCCTCTCAAAACAAGAGTTACCGCAGAGTATGTATAAACATTTGAGTTTGGAAATTCCCTATTGCAGTTGGAAGAATTCTAGCAAATGACCAGGTCCTGATCCTGAAGTATCAAGTACATTTGCAAATATATCGAGGAAAATTAAGACCAATGCCAATTCACGTCAGAAATGTTGAGAGCCTTTGAAGGCTTTGTCCCAGCTCATGAAGCTTTGTTGGAAAGGCTGGAAACACAGTAAAAAGACGGAATCATTGTCACTAGTGGAGGATATTAGGTCGGTGATTTATATCCTTGATACTCACCCCAAAGTGGATGAATTTGTAAACGAGGTTGATAATTACATTCTAGATACCCTTAAGGTGCTTGTGTTGAGTCGGGAAACGTAAGTTTGTACTGAAATTATAAAATTTTCCAGTTTCTAGTTCAAAAATTTCGGCTCTTAAAAATTAGGATCCCCTCCCGGTGTGGAGGAAACTCAGATTACACGCATTTAGTACCGAATGAAGGTATTAAAATGAGTTCCAGCTTGTTGGAAGTTAATTCCTCGATACATTCTAATTTGATTGGCATAAAATAAATAGCCTTTATTTTGTAAAATTATTTTGTAGACAAGAAAAAAAGAGATTTGAACTGACGATGTAACGAACTCAGTCCGACGAGCTAACTAAGAAATGCAAGAATAATTGGTATAAATATATGTAATGTTGCATTCCTGATTACATGTAAATAAATTGATATAATTTTCAACTTTTATGTCATTTAAAATTGGTATTGAAAGTCTTTTTGGAAAAAAAATTATATGATCATTTCCTTAATTTCTGGACTCTCTGTATGTAAAAAGTTCTATTTTCACTTACCAATTCATTGCCAGATAGTACTGATAATATCGCCAAACTTACCTAAAAAAAAGAAAAAGAAAATTTTAAAGCTTCTCAATTGAATATTTGCCATTATCTTTTATAGACAAGTCTAGACATTCAGACGCTATAACAGAAAATGCTATTGTATACATTTATAAGCAACAATGTGTTCGTTTGAAAAGAAAGGCATAATAGATGGCATTTAAATGATTTTGTCGATACGCCTCTTACAAACACATAATGGTTTTAAGAAGAGAAAGTGCCGTGTTTCGGTCCACCCATCCGGGAAAAGGTTTTCACGTTTACTTAATTTCTATGCAAAAACACTAGTTATTTGAAATGAATTGATTTAAAAAAGAATAACAAATTAATAGTTTCAACCCTTGCTACGTGGAATCTTTTCATGATTATTAAATAAAATTAATAAATATAAAAGGAATTTCTAGAGATCCAACAAAAACCTAGGCAAAACAAATTAGATCCGTATTATTAAAAAATGCAAATTCTTCATCTTAAAGCTCTGAAAAACTTACACTCATTGAAGAGAACACCAAAACTATACGATAAAATTACACATACAAAAAAACTTATTAGACCAAATCATAAAATATACAGAAAACTTAATTCACTACTAAAAAACTAAAAATTTCATAATCTTAACATAATGAAAAATTTGTATATGTAAGTAGTATGTTTTCAAAAACTCCACCAAAAGAATGCATCACTCTTTTATTAAAGATTTTATAATACAAAATAATAAATTGTAATGATTTTAAAATATTATTAATATTTCACCACTACACATAAATAAAATTTATTTTTTTAAATTTATTTTATTACAAAATTAACTATTTAACAGGAGTAGGTTCATAGACAAAAAGATTACAGATATATATATATATATATATATATAAAAGAAGCAGTAGGGTAGTTACGGCTGACTAGTTGAAAAATAAACTATAAAATTTTTTTATGGGGCACAGCCAAAATGATTTGTTGATGGTAAAGAAGACTCTTTTTTACTAATCCAAGCTTTCGATAATGTTTATTATCATTTTCAAGGCTAAAATTATAAATTATTTGTTACAATTTAGATAAAGAATATATTTTTTATAACAAACTTACTAGCAAGTGAGTTAATTCCTTTGAGAATGTAAATTCGTTTGTAGAACATGGAAACTAATCTTAACAAACTATTATTGAAAATTTACACATATTTTTTAAAAAATTAAAACTACTAAAATTGTTAAAAATGACAAAATTCAGTCATCTTGGTTCCATTATAAACTACACAAAACAAGTAACTGACCAAGTTTTTCATAATGTAGAAATAATAAAAAAGTCATCAGCTCGAAAATATAAAATACCTGTTTTAAGAAAAATACATTGTTACCAACAAAACTAGTACCAACTGAAATCAAGGCACCAATTTTTGAATAATTTAAGATTTAATTTATATTATTTTAATTCAATATCTTTGAAAATAGAAAAAAATTAAAATTATTGATATATCTGTTAGTGTTGGATTTGAAATCTACATAACATTTCTTACTTTTGTTTTTATTTGATTTTATAAATCCCTTTTTACAGTTGCCAATTGCAAAAGTCCTACTAGTGGAAAGAAATTGAAAAATTAGGAATTTCACTCAACCAACTTACAGTCACTAACCTATCACATCAGAAACTATGAGTTGTCAAAGTGAAATGGAAGTTTGGTTTAAGAAACATCAGTTTGTCGAATTAAAGTCAACTCTCAAAAATTGCAAACAAGTGATTCAAACACAATAGGTAGTTGCTAATTACCTATCCTCTTTTTTATAATTATTAAAAATATTTTTGAATGTTATAAAAGAAAATTCTGCAATCCTTATCGAAACACTGTCTGCCACACAGTATCTCAAGCAAACCAACAAAAATTCGTGTTATTAATGTGACATGGTTACAAATTAAGAGAGCTGTTAATTTTGTATATCTGTTAAAATGAAATTAATAACAATTAAATAGAATTATAATGTTATATTGTTAGGAAGATGAAAATTATAATATTTAAATCTTCGAACTAAAAACCGTCATTACCATCATCACCAGAAATGCAAATTAGATAAAGAGAAAAAAAATTACAATAATATATATTTAGTTTGTTATTATTAGAATTGATATCTTCTCAACAATCTCAACTTTTGTATTAATATGATTTAATCAATCCCTTTTTGCAGTTGCCAATTGCAAAAGTCCTACTAGTGGAGAGAACTAATAAAATTAGGAAATTCACTCAACCAACTCATAGTCATTAACCTATCACATCAAAAACTATGAGTTGTAAAATGAATTGGAAGTTTAGTTGTTTCAGCATCAGTTTGTTAAAATTGAAGACAACTCTCGAAAATGTAAACAAGTGATTACAACACAATAAGTAGTTGCTAATTACCTATCATCTTTTTTTAAATTATTTATTATTAAATTTATAGATGTTATGAAAGAAAAATTCCGCGAATTTCCTTAAGACAAATGTCTGCCACCCAGTATCACAAGAAAACTCACAAAAATCGTGTTATGTATGTGACATGGTTATACTTATAGAGAGCTGTTAATTTTGTGTCATATTTGAATGAAATTTTAAAATTATAATGTTAGGAAGATAAAAATTGTAACAATTCATACATCAAAACTAAAAACTGTCAAAACAAACATCATCAGAATTGGATGAAGTCCGGTTATTGTCATCAAATTGCTTTTTATGAAAAGTGAGTAAATAAGTGTAAATAGGACTAACAGTAGAAATTTCCATTTTTTTATTAATAGATGGTTGGAGTGAATTTCCTAATTTTATTAGTTCTCTCCACTAGTAGGACTTTTGCAATTGGCAACTGCAAAAAGGGATTGATTAAATCATATTAATACAAAAGTTGAGATTGTTGAGAAGATATCAATTCTAATAATAACAAACTAAATATATATTATTGTAATTTTTTTTTCTCTTTATCTAATTTGCATTTCTGGTGATGATGGTAATGACGGTTTTTAGTTCGAAGATTTAAATATTATAATTTTCATCTTCCTAACAATATAACATTATAATTCTATTGTTATTAATTTCATTTTAACAGATATACAAAATTAACAGCTCTCTTAATTTGTAACCATGTCACATTAATAACACGAATTTTTGTTGGTTTGCTTGAGATACTGTGTGGCAGACAGTGTTTCGATAAGGATTGCAGAATTTTCTTTTATAACATTCAAAAATATTTTTAATAATTATAAAAAAGAGGATAGGTAATTAGCAACTACCTATTGTGTTTGAATCACTTGTTTGCAATTTTTGAGAGTTGACTTTAATTCGACAAACTGATGTTTCTTAAACCAAACTTCCATTTCACTTTGACAACTCATAGTTTCTGATGTGATAGGTTAGTGACTGTAAGTTGGTTGAGTGAAATTCCTAATTTTTCAATTTCTTTCCACTAGTAGGACTTTTGCAATTGGCAACTGTAAAAAGGGATTTATAAAATCAAATAAAAACAAAAGTAAGAAATGTTATGTAGATTTCAAATCCAACACTAACAGATATATCAATAATTTTAATTTTTTTCTATTTTCAAAGATATTGAATTAAAATAATATAAATTAAATCTTAAATTATTCAAAAATTGGTGCCTTGATTTCAGTTGGTACTAGTTTTGTTGGTAACAATGTATTTTTCTTAAAACAGGTATTTTATATTTTCGAGCTGATGACTTTTTTATTATTTCTACATTATGAAAAACTTGGTCAGTTACTTGTTTTGTGTAGTTTATAATGGAACCAAGATGACTGAATTTTGTCATTTTTAACAATTTTAGTAGTTTTAATTTTTTAAAAAATATGTGTAAATTTTCAATAATAGTTTGTTAAGATTAGTTTCCATGTTCTACAAACGAATTTACATTCTCAAAGGAATTAACTCACTTGCTAGTAAGTTTGTTACAAAAAATATATTCTTTATCTAAATTGTAACAAATAATTTATAATTTTAGCCTTGAAAATGATAATAAACATTATCGAATGCTTGGATTAGTAAAAAAGAGTCTTCTTTACCATCAACAAATCATTTTGGCTGTGCCCCATAAAAAAATTTTATATATGCGATTATATTATTATTAAACAATTTTGAATTTTTAAATTTGAAAATATAAATTTATGCATGAAAAAGTATTTTTTGTAAATAAAATTCTATGGATAACATTGTATGTAATTTATTTTAATTTGAAAATTATTCATTTTGACAAACCCTATATGTAATTTATTTAAAATTGTTAATTATTATACACCCTATATATAATTTAATACGGATAATTTTTATTTATGAATAAATTAACAAAATGGAATTTATATGATTATCAAATTGAATTTTTTATTTATGATTTTTATTTCGTCAACTGTATAACGATGTTTATTTTAATTCTGAATACTAATTTTTACATTTTCAAATTTCATAGAACTATATTAATTTTGTATTTATAACGTTTGAAACACTTTTTGACGTTTTACTACAGTCACTATAAAAACAAATAAAAATTTTAAATTCTTACTAGTCCGAAATTCACTTTAAAAAAATTTTTTATTTGGAAATGTCTTTATATGTTCCACTATTTAACCCAAAATATGTCCATAAATTCTTATAAAAATTTCTTCTATCATTAATTGGATTTTTATTCTCGTATCTGGATTTCTTTATGCTAAAATATATTCAAAAATTAGGTTTTATTGATTAATTAGCATAAAAATGCTCCTTCGCTTGTTAATTCTGATTTTCTTCAACTTGTAAATCTTTATTGTTCGCTTTTTCAAAAATAATCTGACTTCTTCAAAAATTTCAAAATCAATCCCCCTTTTTAAACACCCTCTTATTTTCCTTATCTTTTCATTGGTTGATTAAATGTACAAGCGACCCGCTCTCCAATTCATGTCAAAATATAAATTTTTGTGATATTCCAAAATTCTGTCATTTCTGACAAATTAATAATTTTTATATCCTTATATGAAGAAAACATTGAAATTTTTCTAATTATAAAATTATTGTGAAGTAAAAAAATGTATTAATATCAATTATGTCACATTTACCATTTCAAAATAACTTTTAAATTCAATAAACCTTAAGTATAATATGAAATTCGGTATTTTCGTTGATATTAACTATAAAAAAATAAATTTTCTAAATTACTATTGGATGCTATTTAAAAACTTCAATTATATGAAAATTATATAAACTATTTGAAACGACAATAACAATATTCAAATAAAATTTCTTCACACTTTTTAACATTCAACAAACAATATAGAGTGTGTCAGAAAATGTTAATTGATAAAAATTATTTCTAATTTCATATTTTTTATTATTATGAATAATACATATCATGACAATACACTGTGTTCATTTGAAAAGGACCCACCCTTAATATTTCAAAAATGGGACATATTAGAAGGAAATGCCGAAACACGTCAACTTTTAACTTGAGGGGGACACTTTTTGGCGCTAATGTCATAAACGTCAGATTCACCCCCTCCCTACTGGAGACACCCCTTACATTTTTTCAAATGGCATTAGGTATCAAGTCACACCTCATTTAAAAGGTCTGGTAAATCTCTATCCAATCATTTTGTTTTGCCTTTGATACCAGCCTTCCATTGCTATGTAATCGTTGTTTAAAATTGGCTCTTTTTCAACTTTTATTGCCTGAATGTTAACGGTGGTCACTTTGTACACATGATTAATTACCTGTTTTTTCTTTATAACAGTTGTCTTTTTACTATTTGTAAATTTTTTATTCTTTAAAGAGTCTTTCTATCATATCACAATACGGGGGCAATTGAAAGTTAAAAGTTGATGTGTTTCGGCATTTCTTTCTAATATGTCCCATTTTTGGAATATTAAGGGTGGGTCCTTTTCAAATGAACACAGTGTATATATAAATAGTGCAACGGATATTCTAATCATATTTGAAATATGCAATAATCAAAATGATTTTGAATATATCACCAATTTTCGAGGATATTTTTAAAGATAATTTGAAGACTGCTATTTTCAAATATCTTTTAGTATAGGATATTTTATTTTGGTACAGATATGTTGATGATATTCTAGCATCTTTTGTCTCTCCAAAAGCAGATATTGAGAAAATGGAGAATAAGTTCACAACTATAGGCCAGAAAATGGAGAATACGATAACAACAATGGACGAGAAAATCCAGGAGTTAGAAAGCAAAATGGCAGATTTATGAACACAAGGCACGCCAGGACCCAGGATAGGACCCTCTCATACAGATAGCTTCTCTCAGATGCCGCAACGACAGTGTATATGTGGATGGCGAAGTGAATGGTAAGAAATATACTCTGCTGGTAGACACTGGAGCAACTAGAACCATTATACGGCCGGAGCTAATAAAATCCAAGAAGAGCCTGCGACTCCGGACCGCAACAGGTGAGAGTGCAAATGTTCACGGAGAGACACTAATCCAATTGGGAATTGGTGGAGAAAAGTTCACGCATAAGGTAATCGTAGCTGACATCGAAGAAGTCGTGATTCTGGGAATGGACGTAATGAATCTACATGGTTTCCAGTTAGACTTTAGAAACAGAACCATTAAAGTGGGTTCCGAAGAGGTATTTCTCCATCCATATGAAGGCAGCACGGTGTTGGCAGCTGTACAGGAAGATACCGTCCTACCTGCACGAAGCGAAACCATGATAGTAGCGCGGCTACAGGGAATCATGGAGGAAGGTACACCGGTTATGATGGATCCAAGGAACCACAACGAAGAGGTTGGTAGAGGTTACGTTAGCGAAGGAGATCCCAGTACGTGTCATAAACGTGAAAGTTTCCCCCATTACCATCAAAAAGTCAACCAGAATTGGATCCTGTGTACCAGTGACATCCATAGTTCGTCAAACAACGACAACTGACAATTCCAATGACAGATTCGAACAGATGTTGTCAATAGCTGGCCAATCCTTAAATCGAGCTGAGAAAAGTAAAATGAGAGAATTTCTCTTGCATTATCGAGACCTTTTCGTACCAAAAGGAAGGAAGACTGGCAGGACATCAGCCGTCAAACACAAAATCGATACTGGTGATGCCAAGCCAATTAGACAATCAGATCGAAGACTACCACGAGCGAAGAGGGAGGAAGCTGAAAGAATAATTCAAGAGATGGAGAAAGAGAAAGTGATAGAACCATCCACTAGCCCTTGGGTATCTCCAGTAGTGTTCGTCAAGAAAAAGGATGGAACTACCAGATTCTGCGTAGACTATCGTCAGCTTAACAACGTGACGAAGGAAGACAGCTATCCTCTGCCTCGAATCGACGATACGCTGGACACTTTGGCCAGCAGCAAACTGTTTTCCACCTTGGACCTGAAGTCTGGTTATTGGCAAGTGGAAATGGACCCAGAAGACAAAGAGAAAACTGCGTTTACCACCGGATCCGGATTATGGCAGTTCAACGTCATGCCATTCGGGCTCTGTAATGCGCCCGCGACATTTGAAAGACTCATGGAAAATGTCTTGAGAGGGTTATCTTGGAAAACATGCCTGGTCTATTTGGACGACATCGTAGTATTGGGGAAGAGATTTGAGGAACACCTGAAGAATTTGAAAGACGTATTCAGACGAGTTCAAGCTGCCCAGCTCATGTTGAACCCGAAGAAATGTCAGTTATCCCAAAACCGAGTCAACTATCTGGGTCGTATTGTGAGCAATGAAGGAGTGGCGGTCGATCCAGAGAAAATTGCTTCCATCAAGCAATGGCCGCAACCTACCGACAAACACCAAGTTAGGAGCTTCCTTGGACTTTGCACGTACTATCGAAGGTTCATAAGAAAGTTTGGAAATATTGCCAAGCCACTAACTCGACTCACAGAAGAAACCAGAACTTTTCATTGGGATGAAGAATGTCAAACTGCTTTTGAAACCCTGAAGAGACGATTAACCACGACGCCGATACTAAGATATCCGTTACCAGAGAGAGACTTCATTCTTGACACGGATGCAAGCAACGTAGGGATTGGAGGAGTGCTCTCACAGATCCAAGGAGGACAGGTTTTGAAAAATATTTTTCAAAAACAGTGACGGTTCAAAAACAACTTCTTCCCGGGCTATTTGCCCCAACAGACATTGAATTACACTTCTAAGTCAAACGAGGTCGGTATGATCTACAAGATTTAACCAACCGTTCTGGTTTGCAATAAGAAGGGACAACATAACTTGCAGACCGGTTTCGGCGTATTTGCGCCTCATCAGTACAGGGTATATGTTCTCGACCGAGAGCTAATCCCGGAATAAATTTGACCCTAGAATCACAATCAATACATGTCTTCCAGTAACGGAAACGTTAAAGTTGTGACGACAGCGACATCTTCACCTACAACCGCAAACCAAAATTCGGAAATTTGAAAACAAGCCGATGGGATTGAAACAATAAAGTATTATTACAGTTTCCTGTAAAATTGTCGTATTTAGTAAAATGTGTTACCAATAGATATAGAATATTTTTCAAAACTTTGTTGATAATTATTCTTCGATATAAACTTTTTAGACTTAACAATCACTAGAATTGAAAACAATCTTGTTTATTCAATTTATAGAAAACCAACAAACAGACATTAAAATACCATTCGACTCAAACCTCTCTATGTCTCACAAATTAGCTGCATATCACTCTATGATACTCACACCATTTCTAATTACAAAGTGTTCAGAGAAATTTGAAAAATAAATTAAAATAATTAAACAAATTGCAATATAAAATGGATATATGCACAATATGATTGATGCAATGATGGGAAGATAAAGATATAAAATGGCCATCAATTCAATTTTTCCATAACAAAATAAAGAAGAACAATATAAATCGATTACTTTGGAAAAATTTCAACTCAAATTTCAAAGAAGAAAATCCAGCATTCCGTACGCACAAAAATATTGGGTATCAACTTTTTTATAAAAATCAGGTGAATATAAGATCATATGTTCTCAACAATCAGTAATTCAATTTATGGAAAACACTTCTTTGAATCACATCATCATCCCACATTGAATAATACCATGGAACTTTTACATAGTTGTCAATATTTTCACAGACTTAATTTGTTAGAATCATTAGAAATTAAATAATGTTAAAATGATGTTCAATATACTCTAATAAATAAACAGATAGATACTCTCGATTATCCCTTGTTTTATTGTCTTTTAGATAGCATATAAATGTATACTTACTATGTGTCTGATATCTGACCATGAAATATCTTAATATGACATATCCTAAGTTACATATCAAAATGAGGTATCTTTTAAAACTAGCGTTACAATTATTGTTTTAGTTCAAGGATCCATAATCAACAATGTTTAAATGGTAGTTTTAGAAAATTGTAAATTATTTAACGAGTACCTATATAATGGTGGTAGTTATTGTCGAAGGTGCGTTCATGTCACGAACTGATGGCGAGTGGCATAAATCACATTAGTAAATAATAAATAATGGCCATTATTATATCCTCGTTTATTGATGAAAACATATTAATTACTTATTTATGTTTACGTTAGTACATTCCATCTATTGGAAAAATAAATGACAAGAATTGCAGAATTTATTACATATTAACGATTTGTAGGATTATCCTTTAGATGGTGTATGAGGAGGACAATTTGATAAGTCACTGTCGTTTTGAACTTCACACGCAGTAACTTCAAATGCAATACTACTACCCTTTAACTACCATCTATTAATTGACTACAGTCAATCTTTGAGCAAGCTGCGTCATGTAGTTGGTATTTGACAGACACCGAAAGTAAACAGCATCGTGAACTTTATAGGCCAGCCAAATTAGTCCAAGAAACCGTAGTTTGCGCATTTTTTGATATAGAAGGAGCTTTTGACAATACTCTTCATGAGGCGGTCAAAACAGCATTAAATAGAAGAGGTGTAGACAGCACAACATCCAAATGGATGTCGGAACTGCTCACCACTAGAGTAACAGAGACGAGGACGAGCATAGACATTGTCTCCATCTATACAATCAGAAGATGTCCACAGGGAGGAGTAGCATCCCCATTAATGTGGAAACTGACGGTTGACGAACTCCTGTGTGGTTTGACTGACCTCGGAATATCCTGCCGAGGATATGCTGATGATATTGTCAGCTAAGGAAAAAATCGAAAACACTCCTTGTGACATCGTACAAAAGGGTCTAAACTATTCAAATAGCTGGTGTAGGCAAGTGGGACTTAACATCAACTCCACCAAAACCATCTTAATAGCCTTCACCAAGAAAAGAAAACTCAACCTCAAAACCATTAAACTTGATGGGAGCAAGGTTGAGTGGAGACAAGAAGTCAAGTATCTAGGTTTGACTCTAGACAATAAAGTCCTGTGGAAAAAATCGGAAAGGACATTATATAAAATAGCTCTAATGGTGTGCAGGAATCTGGAAGGGAGAAATTGGGGTTGTAACCCAAAACTCCTGAGCTGTATGTACACTGCCATAGTGAGAACAATTATCACTTATGGAACCATTGCATGGAGCAGTAGAACTAGCCTATTAATGACGAGAGAAATACTCTCCAAAATTCAAAGACTAGCCTTTGTATGCATTACAGGAGCAGCCATGGAACTGATTCTCAACCTCACACCGTATGGTGGTGGAAAGTGTTGCAGAAAAAACAAGATACAGACTAAGTAGAGAGGGAATCATTAAAAAAAACCTCCTCACTTCTTACAAATCAGAAAACCTGGGACATGCCACAAGATGGTATGATGAATAAGTATAACTTTTCAAAGAAATTCGTTACGGAATTAAGCAACAAGACGGAATGGGATCCAAAAACCATTACCAGACTTGGAAAGAATGCCATTCAATGGTACACAGACGGCTCAAAAGCAATAAAAGGAATTGGGATAGGAGTGTACGGGCCAGGAACCAAATACTCTGAAAGCTTGTGAAAAACCCTAAGTATCTTTCAAGCGGAAATTCACGCCATAAGAAAGTGTGCCCAGCTCAATATTGATAAAGGATATAGAAGTCAAAGAATTTTCATAATGTCATACATTAAAGCACTGAGCTCTTATGTAATCAGTTCCAAAATGGTGTGGGAATGCCTAGGCAAACTCAATGAACTAGGCGAGAATAATATAGTCACCTTACTGTGGATTCCAGGACACACAGGGATAGAAAGAAATGAAATAGCAAAGAGGGGGACTGAAACACCCTTTTGGGGGCGATCCCTTTTAAGGTATCAGCTAGAATGTAATATTGGAAGAAATAGGTAAAGCCGAAAAAAAGAGAAGATCTGACCATTGGAAAGATCTAGTAAGGCAATCAAAGATTCTTCTGGGTGACTACAGCCTGTTGAGATCAAATGAATGCATAAGTCAAAGTCTAAGAGTTTTAACAGGGTTCCTAACGGGACATTGCCGCCTGAATGGGCACCTGAAAAAGCTCAAAATAGTGGATCAAGAAGAATGTAGATTCCGTGGCATGGAAGAAGAAACCTCCATCCACATACTTCCGAATTGCGCAGCAATTCAGTATGCTAGGACACAACAGCAGAGATTACTGGATAGAAGAGGGACATTTACCTAGATATCCTAACATTCCTCCGGGAAATAGGACTAAAAAAGCTACTAGACTCTGAGACTTTCCTCAGGAACTAAGTAGAAGTAAGGGGGCACAATAGCTTTTAGGTCTCAGTGAATATCACCCCAATATACATACATACATACAACACTACTACCCGTCAACTTCCATCTATTAATTGGCTAGGTACAGTCAATCTTTGAGCAAGCTGCGTCATTTTGTTGATATTTGACAGATATCGAAAGTAAACAACATCGTGTTATAGGCCAGGCAAATTAGCCCAAAAAACATCCAATCAATAGAATAATTTCTAACAAGGTAAACGAAATTGGAGAGAGAGTGAAAAGGCACAACTTGGGTTGAAAGGAGGTGAGAAATGAATTTTCACGATTTGCGGAGTAAATTTTGTAAAAAAACTTGTAGAAGTAAATAATTGAAGTTTTTACAGAACTTCAAAATCAGCATCTTCATTATAAAAAATATCTGCCAGATAAGTGACATTTCTTATAGCTGTCAATGATTTAATTGAAGCTCTTTCCTTTTCCTGAGATGCAGTTGTAGGAAACATGGTTTGCTTCAGTAGTCATGGATTGGAAAATTGCCCTAATCCCGAAAAAACATGTATTGAAGAAAATTAACCTGTAGGGTGAGATAATGATCCCAGATTGGAATCTTCACGAGAAGATGAAGAGGAAGATTCGGGGTAATTATAACCCAAGATTAACAGGGACAAAAAATGTTACACTAGATGTAAATAAAGTGTTGACCCAAATTAACATATGATACGTCGTGTAGTGGACAGGGACAACACAGAAGAATGCAATGATGGCACTAGGCAAGGTGCAAATACTTGCATGTCTCAGTATTACATAGAGCATGAGAAGCATATCAGTAGCAGCAATAGAAGTCTTATTTGACCTTTCCCCACTACACGTCGTGATAATGAGAGAGCCAGGGATGGGGTTATTCAGGCAGCAAAACAACACCTGAACAACAAAAAGTTAGATCAGAACACACATTCATTATGGACACTACTATAATTCTCCACGACCCTAGATATGAGGTAGATACACCTCACAGAAAGGACTGGCGAGACCAGAGCGGACTCACGTTACCCCGAGATTCACAGACGGATCAGGACTAGGGAAGGGACTGGATAAGTATAAATAAGGAACACAAGATGTTCCTTTACACTAGGAAAACATACTTCTGTATTTCAGACGGAGATTTATGCTATCCTATAATGTGCCAGAATGAACAAATACATATAATAAACATATTAATTGACAGCCAGGCAGCCCTTGCTGCTTTAAAATAGTTGAATGCGGCAGATTATAACGATATTTTTGGAAATGAACAAGCTGATGAACTCACGAGAAGAAGTTCAGCAACAATATACAGATTGCGAAAATCCCTTTCTTACGCTGCGACTTATACAAGTACGACAAGCTAAATATGAGCAGAACTACGTGAAAGAGAGAGAAGACTTGTTAGCCCAGCGATCAGTCCCCTCTACCAAAACAGTTGGGCCTGTATTAAATCCCCTCCTATTTATTTTAACTGTTGTGTTGCCAAATGTACTTATCTGTAAAAATCATTCCTAATTTTTGTCTATCGTTGTTTTAAAATTTTCAACGACATTTCAAGCGGCAACAATTTTAAATACCAATAATTGTTAAATCGAAAGCAGTGTACGGATTTTATTTATTGCAGATTGTAATTTGTCCAAATTTTTTCTTGAAGTCCATTATTTTATTCTTATTTGTGTTGATCTCACTTATTTTTCAAAAGTCAATATTACCAATCTCGATTTTCTCCCACTAAATACACCGTTATCCGGTGTTAAAAGTCAAATGCAAAATAATCTATTTATTACTTAGAAAGTACCAAACATTCTAAACTGGCAACGCTGCAGCAGAGACTGACTCCCCACTCTGTGAGTAGGTTCACTCTGGTTCAGTAGTTTCCCAACATGGAAGGAGTGAGGTTGTTAAAGAAATAAAAAAATACACACGTTATTACGTAACCTGTACATCTTAAAATTCATTTTTGTCAACTTGATCGTTTCTGACCAAGCTGACAATTAATTTCTAAATACAA
The DNA here is from genome assembly GCA_947563755.1 of Lochmaea crataegi. Taxonomy (NCBI): domain Eukaryota; kingdom Metazoa; phylum Arthropoda; class Insecta; order Coleoptera; family Chrysomelidae; genus Lochmaea; species Lochmaea crataegi. The sequence goes on along the minus strand of OX387425.1, from coordinate 38,145,758 downwards.
TAGGATATTATTTTAGCCATTGTAACTTGAAAATAAAACATTTTTTCTTGAGATAAAAATAATAAAGTAATTGGGTATAAAAAACTAAAGATCGATTCCATTAATAAATTGAATTGAAAAAATAAAATAAGTAGGTACTTATTCTAAACATAAAATATGAACTTCTTGAAAAAATTAAACTAAAAATCCGTTCTAAAGGTAAACATAATTTTAATGAATTAAGTGCTCAAATAAACCACCTTGCTGTGCCAGGCAATAACCAAATCTGTCATAAAGATTTGATCTCATATCTCTAAGATTATTTGGCGTAATGCTGGCACAAACGTGCTGTATTTTCACCCTCAATTCATTCAAATTATTAGCTCTTTCAAATTGATGTTGATAAATGCTACTTTTCAAAAATCCCCAAAGAAAAAAATCATTTGGAGCTAGTTCAGGTGATCTTGGAGGCCATTTAATTGTACCATTAGTACTAATAATTCTGTCCGGGAATGTAAACCTTAAAAATTCCATTACCATCCTTGAATTATGGACTGGACAACCATCTTGTTGAAACCAAATTCTGTTGAGATCAACATCGGGTATAAGGAGAATTGCAGGAATTACATGATTTTGTAATAACTCTAAATATTTGGCGGAATTTAAGTTCCCCTCAATAAAAAAAGGACCTATAATGTGGTCACCTAAAATACCCGTCCAAACATTTAGCTTCTGCGGATACTGTGTTCGGATTGGAATGCTTAGATGTTTATTTTCCCGACACCAATATCTTGTGACGGATGGATTGTGTTTTTGATGTAATGAAAAGGTTGACTCATCCGTAAATAAAATATTTTTTAAAAAGTTCTCGTCAGCATTTTGACGTTCCATCATTTCTTCACAGAAATCCATTCGTCTGATATTGTCCTCGGGAAAAATTTCCTGCTTTGTCTGAACCTTGTAACAAAGGTACCCGTTTTAAAATATTCTGTACAGTTCTCTTATCCATGTTGACCTCTTCAGCAATTTGTATTGAAGAACATGGTTGTCCTGTTTCAACCGCTAAACAAACATTCAATTCTCTAGTTTGCCTTTCGTCGTTTATCGGACGTTCGATTGGATCTTCCGGCGCTTGGCATTTTCTACAGTATGAAACACATCCATATTTCTCGAAATTATTAATTATGTTCAAAATTGTTGTTCGTGAAGGAATTGGGCGATTTTCAAATGCCACAATAAACAAATTAACCTGTTGCATCAGCCGAATGACCTCCAAAATACCATTTTATAATTTGCACTTTTTCGCAGGTTTTGTATTTTAATGTGGGCATTACAAAATGTTTTATTTTCAAATACAACGGCGTGCGCTAACAACCAAGGTCTGCAGCGAAAATATCACATACGTTTAAATGTGAGTTCTTTATGTAAAGGACACTGTTGCCGGATGAAGGTGTTTAATTTTACCTAATAGTGTATGAGCTCGAAAAAAAGTTAACGATAACGTGACAAAAATATCATTTTTACAAATCAATCTGAGCTTCTGGCAACAGCGGTTGAACTAGTGGGGCGATGAACACACGCCCAACTGTTTTTGGTAGAGGGGACTGAATACACGCCCAACTGTTTAGGTAGAGGGGACTGATCGCTGGGCTAACAAGTCTTCTCTCTCTTTCACGTAGTTTTGCTCATATTTTCCTTGTCGTACTTGTATAAGTCGCAGCGTAAGAAAGGGATTTTCGCAATCTGTATGTTAGACTAGAACCAGTACCTGTGAGTACAAACAAAGTGGTCCGAGGACAAATAAAAAATGGGCACAGAAGCCTATTGGAATCGGCTATGATACATTACAGGTTTTCTACGGGTTATGCTCCGGGAAAAGACCACCTGCAACAAATGGGGTTTACAACGGGGATCTCAGCTGCAAACTGTGTGCATGGAAAACGAGACCGTAATCATCATTTTATCTGACTGTGAGGCACTGAACTTAGAGACAAATAGTTTTCGGAGAGGCCATTGTGCCACCTGAAACATATGACACACATCTAATGTACTTATATCGCCTACTCGACAGTACGAGGAAAGCTGGCTGGGTGGACTAAATATGGGAGTAGAGTACAATAAGCCAGCTGCACTATTCCCGGCATAAGGACTGCTCAAAAAAAATTAGTTACCAACAAACTAATTAACAAAAATGATTTTCCACTGCTAGTTTTATGGATTCAATTTTTATCTTGTTAAAATATCTATCGTTTAGTTTACTAAACATGTTTTGGCATTAGTTTTAGTATACGGTTGTCAAATCTTATTCGATTCCGACTTTTTATTAAGGATTGAAAGAGAGATGAAGATTTTTGAAATATTTGCGTGTGAGAGGCGTCGATTCTCCGAAATAGTAATATTTGTTCAAAATTGAATGGAATGAAACCCTCTCGACAATATTATCTCAACTAATCCTGATTCAACCGACGTCCTATAAAACCTACATTATTATAACGTTCCTTTACATTTCAAATTTTGATTGGCATAATCACATCTTGCTTTGCAAACACACATACACCTCCAGTTATTGATTTAAATGAATATTAAATTTAGTATGAATACAAAATGTGTTTATTTTGTCCGCTAGATTACATAATAATTTCAACAAAAAAGCTATTTACCTAATGAATTTGTATGGTTTTAATTTACTTAATTGGCTGGTAGTGTATTTGGTTAGAAATTGAGGTTCTAAAATAGGCATATCGATGAAGTCATAAGAATGTATTCGAAATACAGTTTAAACCATTGCATGAGGTTTTAGTTTATTGAATTTAAATAGGGTCGCAAATGAAGTAGTTTGTAGCAATGCATATGAATATACTTTTAATTGAATTATTTATAGAAACTAAAAAGAAATAAAGAAAAAAGTTGTTAGCAGTGCTTATGAAATAACTAGGTTGGAAAGGACGTGAGTTACGTGGAATTTCATCAAACCAGATACACAACGACTCTCCCTTCTGAGCCAGAGTAACAAACACTTCACAAAAATTGCATTTTATATTTTTCCTACGTCTACAATACAATACTGTGCGGGTTTTCGTCTGCACATGCGGGATTATTATGAAAATTTATTATGGATTCTCTTGAAGAATGTGCCTCATCTGTAAACAATATTTTTTTTGAAATTGAGGATGTCGTTGTATTTCGTCTATCATCCAATCACAAAATGTGACTCGCTGAGTAAAACCTTTTCTCAACAGAACTTTGCCAAATTTCATATCTTATTGATCGAAGATAATAGAATTAATACTATTATAACTCCCGAAAAATATTTTTCAAAAAACTTTGACCATCCAACTAAGAAAGAACAACTACTTCTCGGGTTATATTCCCCAACAGACATTGAATTACACTTCTAAGCTAAACGGGGTTGGTATATCTGCAAGATATAACCAACTACTCTGGTTTGTAATTAGAAGGGACAACATCACTTGTAGACCGGTTTCGGCGTAATTGCGCCTCATCAGTAAAAGGTAGATATCCTCCGACCATAAGACAACGCTGATATCACATTAATATATTATCCCAAGTAAAAGGAAATGTTAAAAATGTGATAACAGCGACATCCAGTCTAGGATTATGCTCTCAGAGGTCTTGCACTGAGGATATCTACCTTGTACTGATGAGGCGAAAATTCGCCGAAACCGGTATACAAGTGATATTGTATATCAATAACTCTAAAATAGTGTACCGGAAAACTATCAAAGCTGCCAAAAAAAGTTAATCATAAAAATTCTAGGCAGCTTTAAGCTTCATATTTCAAAATTGGTTACAATGTCCATAACTCGGTGCCAGATCAAAGATAGGTTATTTTAAGCGAAACTCCCTATATTTTACTTTGGAACTAAAATCTGCTTCACTTCTTCATTACAAAAATATAAGGTTGTAATCTGTTATACAGGGTATTTTAAAAGTTATAACCAATTAAATATTTTTTGTTATATTTAAGAAATTGAGGAATGTATTATAAATGGTAAAAAATATTATTAATAACAAAAGTCACATAAAATATTAAAATCTTTAAATCTCTGACAACATATTATCAATGATATCTAATTATTCTACAAGTATATGTTTATTACCTGAAATACGTAAATCACGGCATGCAAGCTATCGTTTGAAATCCCGAACAAGATGATTTTTAACTTGTGCAAATTTTAATCTCGCTCCAGGTACATCATCTTCGGTTAATTCCATTTTTATTAGGTACGTTACGTTGCTGTCAAATGGAAAATTGAAACATAGGTATGTGCCCCCCAATAGTGCGGCTTCTGGTGGATTATTTTTGAATCTTCAGAGGAAACAGGCTAATTGGATAGGAGAAAAATAATAATACTCTACTGAAGCCAAAGATTTTAAATGATTATCAAAATTTACAAAAACGACTGATTTTTCAAACATTTATTAAATCAAATACATGATGAGTCAAAACTGATTATTACTATTATTACTATTATTTTCTCAGGAATCTTAAATGGATCACCCTGTATTTTATATCATTGTCGAACTTCTATTTTTATCGAGTATTTCCCATACCTTATGTTATTAGTTTTTGAGATATTTTCATTTTTCCATGCTTGTTCTTTCCCCATTGAAATTGTAAGGTAGACAGCGATGAATAAAAATCGACTTGTTCTTGCATTATTTACAAAAAAAAGTTATATCTGTTTCGTAAGGATGCATATTTTCTGAGTGACTTGACTGTTTATTGGAATACATCCGTGCATGTCAATGGATGTATTCCAGTATGGCAACACTTTTCTACTGATTCTATCAATTGAGAATGAATAAATTAGAGCAAAAACACAACAAATAATTTTAAGAATAAAAAGTGTACACCATATTGTATAACATTAACTTGATGGTGATCCAGAGTACACAAAAAAATCTAATAGGTTATTCACATTATAATCTATGCACTTCAGCTGTATCAAATCCAAGCAATATGCATATTTTAACAAATTTCCGAAAATATGATTCCCGAGTATGAAAATTTAATGGAATTATAGACCTTTTAAGCAATAGAACACAGTTTATTCATTACTTGTTCAAATATAAGTATTGTTTTTATGTTTATTTCATTAATTTATTTTATAGATAATAGTTAATATAATTAATTCCGTTTAAGCCACACTTCAGTTACAAACATTGTATGTCATTTACGTAGGTTACTGCTAAAATTATCTGGAAATAAAACATATATGATTTGATGTAAATGTCTCAAGTGCATCTCAAAATATTCGCTTTTTGCATTATACACTTTGGTATTCGGTGAAAATACTTTTCAAAACACGATTTCCACTTTGCACTATGTAGATATCCGAAACGAGGAACTCGATGATTCAAGGGCATCTTCTGGTAATATAAAAAAAAATTATAATCGTGCAATATGTAAAGAACGTTTGAGAAAATTCAGGAAAACGAAATTTTATTGGTAGTCTTACAGAGTTCAAGATTCAATTCATTGAAGTTTGATGGCTTCAACTTTGACATAAAAATTGAATTCTTCGCCTATAATAATAATAATAATACCCGTGGGGGTGCTGGTCCCCTATCGGGCGCTTCCCCAGGTGGTGGATAGGGGAAGGCCTTTTAGATATAGAAGTTATCGGGGAAATTAAATACCTCGGAGCGAACCAAAACCAGTTAGTTTCAGGACACGACGGACTATGTAAGGGTAAGGAGCGGTACTCCAACAACGTCTGTTCTCCATGTGAGGAGCGGCTGAATCAGCACCTGGCAGTAGGTCTAAAATGCGACAATCACGATGTCGAATTGTAAAACTAGATTACCCCAGGAGGGTAGAGCTAAATGCTCAGAATCACAGCCTGCTAGTGTACCTAGAATATCGGATGTCTGCTCCACGGATTCTGGGGGGAGCAATAATACGAATTTAAATTCCGGGACCTTAAATCTCAGGAATCGTCAGGTGAATCGTCATTGCAACACCTTGAACTCTTTTCGCGTTCAAGTTGGTGCTAGAAGGGCTTGTTCGAAAAATGAATCACCTTCTTCCTCCAGAGTTTACTCCAGATCACTTAGCCTAAGAATTAAGTGGGGAATGGGAAAAAATACCAGCGTGGTTCAAACAGAACTGGCTGGTATCTCAATTGCCACAAAAGAACTAACCAGAAAAGGAATTTCTGGCAAAAACATAACAATCTGCACTGACAGCAGACAAGCCCTATTAGCCTTGAACAGACAACGTGTTACATCAGGGCTAGTATTACAGTGCCACCAAGATTTAGCTAACGCCTCGGTAGATAACAATATTATCCCGAGTTGGGTGAAAGGGCACGACAGGAGTAAAGGTAATCGCATGGCCGATTCTTTAGCCAGGGAAGCCACCCCTTCTTTGGAACATAGACCTGGATACCCTGATTAATCACCTCAATAATAATGGATTCTACACAATCGCATACGCAGATGACATAGTTATCTCGACACCGGAAAATTTGTGAACACACTGTGCAATAGAGCGCAGGATGGGCTCAAATTAATAGAAACATGGTGTAAGGAACACTCACTGTCGATCAATCCCAAGAAGACTGAGATGGTCCTTTTCACCAGGAAAAGAAGATTATCGGGATTGAAACCCCCCGAAATCTTCAATAGCAAATTAAACTTCTCTGAAGAGGTGAAATACCTTGGTATTACCCTATGGCCTGACGACTTCGACAATTGCGGAACTAGCCAAGCGTTACACCCATGCTCAATTCCTAAAGAGATGGGATGGAATCAAAGGATGCAGTCTTGCCAGGATCACCTTGGGCGACCCTGGGAAGCTGGCGCCGAAGAAAAATTTGGCGATGACCAGGAAAAACCTACGCTTAACAGTAGGATTTCTGACTGGCCACTGTCAACTAAGGAAACACCTCCATACTATGGGACTAGTGGACACACCTCTATGCAGAATGTGTGAACAAGAAGATGAAACTGTCAGGAATGTCTTGTGTGAGTGCCCAGAGTTATCGTCAATAACAGAGTGTGTGTTCGGTGAGTCTTGGCCTACACCTGCCGATATAAAGGAGATTTCTCCTAGTGACCTGTCCTGTAAAGGACAGGTTGGACGAAGACCTAGGAGGACAACTCCTCGGGAGGGTGGCCTAATCCCACCCTCCCCACTCTACCGATACAGATGCAGGACATAACGTTCAGTTGCCATCTTCACAGAAATCCGAACTACACTGAAGGCAACTCTATGTATGGGATTGCATAGGTGCCTTAAACGCACTTGGATTCCATTTCAAGGGCATGGGTACCAGGAGACGAGGGACATAAGGGCAACGAAGTGGCGGAAGAAACGAACAGATAAGGCTCAACAATGCCATTCATTGGACCGGAACCCTTCAGCAAAGCCGACAATAAAGATGGCCGCTAGGAAGTGGGTGGCATAGAAATCTCTAGAATGGTGGGTAATCTCACCAGAACAGAGACAGGCAAAACAGTTTATTAGAGGACATTTGCCAACATTCACGGAAGACCTAATAAGAAAAGAAAGGAAAACTGTCAAAGCCGTAGTAGGTATGTAAACAAGCCATGTGCAGATTATGTCACCTAGAGGAGGAAACTGCAGAGCACATCCTAGGCCAGTGCGACTGCGTGGCATATTAGCGGTTTTTTTTATTAGGCAATGAGCTGCCACCAGCAAGAAATTATATGAAAGGTTCAGTCTTGAGGCTAAATGGATAATTAAAAAGAGTCGGGCAGGGGAATCTAATGATTCAAAGGACCACAATAGAACTGAAAAGGTCGCAGTGGAATAGGCTGATTAGACACTTCATCAAATATAATTTAATCTGTATTAATATTGTTTAATCTACTTAAAACTAGTATATCCGTTAAGTTAGTAATGATATTATACAAAAAGATATTATGCATTTTTAAAAAATTTAGGAATGTTTCCAATATGTTTATTATACTGAAAAATTCCATAATAATTGGCAACACTGTGTTTAGTGCAAACAGTAGGTTGTTACTGTTTATAGAATGATACTAATTGAAAATAGTCGTGACATAATCAACTTAAGCTGGATATGGCCTTACAAGATATTTTTTCTATAATGTATGGTGCAATTTCAAATTCAATTTAATTGATCTTAAGTGCTGTATAGTAAGTACTTTTTAGTGTAAGTGGAAAGTTGTATCCAATATATACAGTACGAAGACGAATAGAAGCGGTAAGAGATATATGAGCGAGGATGAGAGACGCAAGGAACTTGAATTACACTAATCGTTCTTACCATTTTTTCCCACTATTCTGTAACCAATCATAATAGGCATAATGACATATCATGAAAAACTGTTCCACGATGTTCGCATACTTTATCCAAAATAAATGTTATTTATGGCCTGATGCACCGGCCTCTAGTAAACCAAGTTTAAGCTTAAACCTGGTTTAAATGTAAATTTTGTGTTGCACGGTATTGTTAAGCCGGTTTAATGCAGGTGAAACCCACATAACTTAAACTCGTTCAAGATTATAAAGCTGGATTAAACCGCTTTCACTAGTATGTTGATGCAATGACCCCTAAATTCATTAGCTTCCAAAACTTAATAAATAAATCAACCAATAAGGTAGAGTATAATTATGTATACAAAAAATAAGCTTCTCGAAGTTATAAACTCTAACTCCTTTGTAGGTAAACTCCATCCCAAGATATTTCGTTTTAAATAAACACCAACATGATTGATACAAAAGAAAGACTCACAGCAGGTAGTCTTTAATTCGATAGCAATAGCGTTTCTTCGAAAAGGTAATGCCTGATAATATGATTATTTTTCAACTGAAATGTTTGGCTGGTGAAATAATATTTAGTTTTAGTATCTTAATTCTACCGACTATGGATAAGTTAATGTTTACTGTACAATGAGGGATTTATAAACTTTTATTATAAAATCCTTGAGACCATATACCGAGTCAACGAAATATTGTGAAATATACTTTAGTCAAAGCAGAAACCAGTTTGTATGGAAAGTATGAAATGGTTGACATGGAAAAACTCAATTAAAAAAAAAACTCTTGTTTAATTTGAAGAGGTTAACATCATTATTGATAATAATGCTTGTTTTATTTAACAAATATTACCAGATTAATAATTATCTTCAGAGATAAGATAATCGGCGGGAATACCAATTTTGTTGGGACTAACAAACCTACAAGAACTATGGAACGGATTATGATGTTGAAACTGGCAACCGGACGCAATAGACGTTACCTTTTCAATTAGGGAACTGCAAGAAGCAATTATTTTCCAGAAAAGTGTTCTATTTTCTAAACGTCATAGAAATTTTGAACAGGCTGCGTCTTTTAGTTTGCATTTGATAGTCATTGAAAACAGACCATCTTATGAATTTTAACGACAATGGAAAAAAGTAAATATCAACCCAAATATCTTAGCACTTAGTTATTTTATCAGATTTGGAAGCAGGAAATAGTCGCAGAGGCCAAATCTGTAGAATGTGCTACTTTTCTCCATCTTTTTTTCGACTTTTCCCCATTTTCCTTATCCCAAGCTTTTCTTGGTCTGCCCCTTTTTTTATTTTTTCCAATGTCAAAAATGGTCAATAATTATTAAAAATTGTCAAATTTTTTGAAAAATGGTCAATTTTTTTGAAAAACGGTGAAAATTTTTGAAAAATTGTCAAAAATGGTCAATAACTGTCAGAACCTGTCAAAAATGGTCAATAATTGTTAAAATTTGGAAAAATGGTCTAGAATGGTCAACATTTTTGAAAAATTGTCAAAAATGGTCCAGAATTGTCAAAACTGTCAAAATTGGTCAGTACTTGTCAAAAATGGTCAATGATTGTGAAAATTTGAAAACATTGTCAAAATTTTGGAAAAATAGTCAATACTTGCCAAATATGTTAAAATTTTTGAAAAATTGTCAAAAATGGTCAAAAATTGTCAAAATTTTTGAAAAATGGTGAAAAACTCACGAAAATTGGTCATTCTATTGTGCATAAGAAGCAAGCTTCTGTCGGCGGTCCGACGACCGCTCACCTTTTTTTAGTTGGTGTTGTGCATTTCTGGATGATCTCATCCATGTTGATAATAAATAACAAAGGGCTTAAGCTACATTTTTACTCCGCGTTATAATTTATGTGTTGATGATTACTAACATAACCAACGAATTGTTGTTAAACGAAAGGGAAAGGGAAAACTTGTTGAAATATGAAATTGGTTATGGACGAACGAACAAATTTTCGAAGTACTTATTTTCTAGTACTTATCTCTTCCCTATTCATGGCATATATTTTTGATTTATACCTATAAAAAGCTATGGAAAATTAAAATTTAATACCGAGACCGAGAATAATTAAGCATTACCATGATTACAAGTATTTAATTTAAGCAAGATCAAGACAAGATTTAACACAGTGAACGTTCGTTTTCAAGAAGAAATATAGAACCTTAGAAATAACAAAGACACGGGACTTTGCTTTTAATTGAAAGAGAAATGGTAAGTGTCATTTTTTGAGAAGCTATTGAATGAATTTTCAAATAGCAAAATATTATAACTACAGCTTAAGGTGTTATCGGGGAATGTATACGTATAATTATTTGCAATTACTAGGTGTATTATAATGTATTCAAATTTTCATATTTAAATTACGAACGATATTATTATCGTACAAATACATTACCTAAATACTTTTAACGTTTGTTTTACAAAAATAAATACTTGTTTTACAAACTGTAGTGCATTAATAGTTTATTTAATAAAATATTATTTTACTTTTTATCAAAATACATCATCAATTGGTGAGCTTAATACTGTTCACACTATAATGTACCAATACAGTCCTGATGTCAATAAATTTCGCGGGAAAGCCACTGTTGAGCCATAGAATGTAGACTGAGGCCTCATCAATAGCGAACAGATACCATGGATTTAAGTTATTGACATCTTATTAACTGCATTAGTAAAAGAAAAAAAATTAATTTTCCAAAGTCCATTTACTCCAAGATGGATTACGAAACGATTCGTTACATTTTAGTATCGAATTTTGATATGTGATTGAGTATACTAGTTATCCCAGCTCAAACGAAGCCAATTTTAATTCAGTTCCTACTGAAACATTTTTGTCGATTCTTATTGTGACTTCTGCTATTTTCGAAACCTTTTGTTGGGATACATTAAATGCAGTGCAATAAATGTTATACATTTGTATAACTCAAGCTGTGCTTGCCTAGCAGTAATTTGAGGCCTTGACATTATTAAGAGAAGTGTACGAATGGATTGTGAGACGTTAGAAGCGGTAAATATGTCATCATTTCTCAAAATAAGAAAGAGGAAATCGAGAGAAATCCAATATAAATATACTTCCTTAGAATTTCTGCTTTTTTTGAATTTTATTTCGAACTCATTGACAAAATGTATAATTTTCGAGTTATTGATTTTTTAATGAATAATTGACAGGTGCAAACATTTATGTTTCTATTTGAACATTCCCAATATCAAAAAATATCTTGTCGGGTTAATTAGTAGGAAGGTCAAGATAATTGGTGAAGGGAATACATTTGAACACAATTTGGTTGTTAAGGCAGTGAAGCCTATTGTTGATAATAATGATGATGCATCGTTTTCCACTTACATAAATAACAGGATCAAAATTCCAAGCATTTAGAGATCCTTCTTATCACACCTTCGTTGCGAGACTAATGATTACCGACTGCTGGGTAACAATTGAATGCATTACGAATTCCAAGTTCACAATCTTCCTGTGTCGCAGGGGGATGGAATTTTAATTTTTTATGTCATGCCAGTACATTATTGTGTTTTTATATCTTAGATACCATCTACATATTGGATTACTTTATGCCCGTGCGGAATTTTTGATAAAAAGTTGAAAAAAACAATTAACATATGTATGCCGAAGAGAGTTTAGATTTTGTTATCTTAGTAGATGTTAAAAACATTAGTGGCATAGTTCAATTGTTAATAATTTTCCAAATATGATGTAAAAGTGATAATTAAACTAATACTTTAAACTATTTGTACAGTGAAACATTTCTATCCTAATGCTAACTGCAGATTACGTTCCAATCCCTAATGCTATTAATTGTTATAAACTTGTATTAATAATCAACTAATTATTTCCATGTATTTTTTCATCGTGGCATACAATTTAATGAGCTAATAATAAATAAAATCAATTCACGAAAATATATATATAAGCGTGAGCGTTGAGTTGCAATAGCCGCGTAATGTAGCAGTCACTATACCTGTAAGCTATGAATTTATTTGACATTTATAAGTTGAATTAGCAAATTGGTATGACCATAAAACTAAAATAATGTGACGTTACGAACTCTGAACACGTGTAGAATTATATCTGTGCATTTTTAGTAATGTGATCTGTATACAGAGGCAAACTGTAGTTAATTATTGTTAATACATTACCGTTATACATCGAAAATGTTTGCCACTTATTTTTCAGTTTTTTCTTACTATAAAATTAATAAAAAAATCAATTGCATCCATTAGTTTATTGTTCTAAAAATTAATAAAACTCAACCTTTTAACCGTGGCAGCCACTAATTTATACCCAAAAAAACATACGCCATTGAATATTTGAAAAGTATTCGATAACGTTTACCTATTTATCAAACAGCATCCATAAGTTAATTGTTCTTAATTATAACTTTTACATCATATTTGGAAAATTATTAACAAATGAAGTATCGCCTCAAAATGTATGCCACTAATGGTTTTAACATCTACTAAGATAAAATCTAAACTCTCTTCGGCATACATAAGTTAATTGTTCCAGTTTCGTGAAAATTCTAAGATCTTCAATGTCCACTGTAGCGTCCATTATCCAGTTTGGGTCTTGGGGAATTGCATTATTCTACTTGTTTTTCACATGAAACTCAATCGATCCATCCATCATATTGAAAAAATAGTGCATAAAAACAGTTTTTTTGACAACTTCTCCTTTCAGACTTTTTTCACGATGAAAACGACATTGTAACAAATTATACTAGAAATAAATTCCACAATTTATGTTTTTTTTATAAAATGAATAGTTACGGCGTACGAGTTTAGTTTACTACAATACGCATTTTGGTCAAAAAACTCATTTCCATGAGGTAAAGTGGTATCCCCAGTAGGCCTACTCCATATACAATGCGCAATTACAATGTTTACCTCCTTCGCTTAGCTCTATTTTATGGACCAGGAATTGCGAGTTCATCTTCTTCAGTAGGTACCGATCGAAATCACAAATCTAAATATCTTCCGCAACACGATTATTAGCTTCGTTATAATTTCCTTCGTACTCGATTTCATCACAAGTTAACTCGAGAACAGTCCCCGTATCTTCCTCTTCATCGATATCTTGTAGTCATGTGTAACCCGGTGTTGAATGGCTTTTTTGTGCTGACACCTTTCTGTGTGTCATGGGTGTTGAAACCAAACAGCGTCCAATGATGACACTGGCACACTATTTACTTCTCTCGCAGCATCATGGCACAGTGGCATATCAGGGCCGTTGAATTTGAATTTTTTGTCATGGCATAATTGTGCTGACACACTGTGTTGATACGGGAAACAGTATCAGTGTTATTTGTATCAACACACGAAAATTTACAGTGATACCCATGACTATTTAAGGACTATTTACACACATCAGTTCCGTATTAGTGCCGTGAAAGTTCAGTATCAGTGCTCACCGTGCTTCTTCAGTGGTGACAATTCACACACATCCGTCTGTAGTCCGTACCCGGTCAGTAGGTACCTTGCTTTTAGTGAAATATCAGAACGAAAAAATTTAAGATAATCATTGTTTTTTGTGTGATTTACTACATAACCTATAATCTAAAACCTACATACTAATTTTTAATATAAAAAGTACCAACTTACCTTCGAGTTTTAATTATTTTCCTATGATATTCCAAATATTATTTTTAAGACCGGCATCCATATATTTTTTGTGTGACAAGTCATACAATTTCGGATAATTCCGTACCAACTCGATTAATTTTTCATCCATATTCAAACGCAAATTCCAATCGGTTATCGTCAGTGAAATACACAAAATATCGTTCCAGACTTTCATACAAGTGACGGAACTGACACTGACGCAGCACTAATGGTAAAAAACTTCACTGCGCCGGACTTGTCTGAACAAGTTTATTTGAAACTATGGCAACGATGTTTTATTTTTCACTGACACTGATACTGAACTGACACGGCACTAATACGGAACAGATGTGTGTAAATAGACCTTTATTGTGATGAAACTTGCGAATTATCACATAGTGCAGAGCGTAGTGGCGCATTCGTTTGCTAAATTGTTTTAATTCGTAATTTTTTTTAAGATGTCCAGGAGGCTCTACTGATTATAAAAGTGTAAGATGACACTTGATATTTATTGTCGTTATTGTTTAAACAACGAAAAATTAAAAATGCCGTAATTTTTGAAAATTAAAAATCGTCGAAAATCGTGATTTTCTTGAATTAAATAAATAGTACACCTAAAAAAAAGATATACCGTGATTTCTATTATTTTATCAAATATTTAAACTATAATAAACAATATGGCTTAATCAGATTTCAAATATTTAATAAATTATTATGTTTATTATTCTTAATACAAAAATTATTGACGGGCATGCACTTTAAGGAGAGGAGAGAGGATTGCTATCTCACTCCCAGTTCTATGTATGACATTAGTAAGAGATAGGCAGATGGTGCGCTTCATATTTTTGACATCATAAAATTGTATAACCCAGGTAAGCCTACTGCGTTCATACACATATAAATACACAGATATAAATTTTTCACGGGTCGATACAAGTGCATTTGTTCTTTTTTATCACTTTGTGCATATGCCAGAAATAAGTTTCAACATAGCTTTCAAAGCTGGGAGTTCAAATGTGGTGACAGGATTTAGTCCATTCATGTCGTTCTGTTGCTTCTGTCGGTGGTAGTGATGCAAAATTGAATTTATTTTTATATGCTGAATTGTGAAGCACGCGTACCTTTATACTTGTTGATTCTCCAGGCCGTAATAAGCCATACCACTATAAAAAAAAACGTACCTCATAGTTGGGTGGAATTAGTTTTTTTGGTCATTTTACAAAAAAAGCTAACTATATAATTTATAGGTAATTTTCTCTAGTTTCATTTATTTATTATACAACTATTTTCATCGTGAAATCAGTCTGAGAGGGGATATTGCAAAAAAATTGATTCAAAGCTTCATTTTCCCAATATGGCAGAGTGAGCGGCAAAGGTATGAGGTGACAAAGAAGTAATTCAGAAAGAGCGCGTCATAATGTAGAAAATCACCAATTTTCAAAACACCCGGAAAATTTTCCAGGTATTTTTTGCACCAAATTACAGTAGTATTAGTATCATTTTAATTGAGTACTTAATTGAGATTTACATTTCATCAAAGGTTTCCATATTTTACTACTCTCTATTATAGGTAAATATATAATCCCTCTTTAAGAGTCAATGCGCTCACATTTTCCCGCGAAAGATTGTAAAGCTTGGAAATTTGGAGGAGGACAGACTCTGATTAAAATCCAAGAGTTGAAGAAGGTGCGAGTCCATCGGTACTCTGTGAGTAAAACGTTTTAAGTGCGAATTTTTGTACAGCAATTAGTCAGCTGTAACATTTTATTCATTGTCGAAATTACCTTCAACTAAACTTATTGGAATTATTTGAATTACTATAGGTCTGATCCAACCGCAATCAGAAACGATCAGAGAATAACTGGTCATATCAAACAACGAGTTTACTTTCGCGTAATTCCTATCACTGATTGCAATGGTCGACTATTCTCTGATCGTTTCTGAGTGCGGTTGGAACAGACCTTATACAATACAATATAGAACGCAACATGCATTAGTCAGTAGTCCACATCGATAGATATATAGAACTCTGCTCATAAGTCTCAAATACTGAGATGAATCACTTATATCAGAGAGGATATACGAGTACGCCATAACATTTTCTTTTTCAGAAATAATGTGATATTGATATTTTGCAAATTGTATGTTAGCTTTGCTTTGTTTAACGTATATTGATATACAAAATAATTGTAGACATTATTGTAATAACCTGCCAAATTAGAAATGATAATACGAGTAGATATATCTAAGAACCATCTTGTAATTTACCTATTTACACTATAGAACGATTCACCTAAATTATACTCTAAAACAATTAACAATAAAAAAAGGTATAGAGAATTCAACCATTTTAAAAAGTACACCGATAATTTCTGTTGGTTTATGTAAAAAAATGAAGTTACTCAAATGCAACTATTAAATTGAGTGTTTTATTATTTCTTGCAAATGTTATGAATTAAAAAATTCTTTTAGTTGAATTTATTGAGCTCCGTACCGTAAAATAATAATTCTGCCGTTGAGTTGTGTATAGTCAGTCAGGGCTAACACCTAGGAAGAATTTGTCCAACCAACAATCCACAATAATGAACTTTTAAATTTATTATTTTTTGAAATGTTTCAATCGCTATTGTTTCATAATCCAATCCGTATTTAGTATTTTAATTACTTATGAAAGGGTAGTTATATAATATTTTGGCCAATGCACAGGGATTCGCCGTTTTTCTCTTGTAAATTTGACCAAAGGTAAAAACAGTTGGCACGCACATTTCTCCCCTAGTACTTTGTTCTCTAGTAGTTAACTAGTCTTCATTTGGTCCGGATATTTTCGATTCTATGCGATATCAGATCTTTTTCTCTACAAAGAACTGTGTTCACCGAAAATGTGTTTTGGAGTTATCAGTAGTTTCTTTTAAAATCCTTCTATTGTTGCTAAAAAAGGCATGTCTTGTTTGCTCCTAAATTCAGTATGTTTTTCCAATGCCACCCTAACTTTCAGAATATTGTTTTCTAATTGTCTCCCAAGAATAATCGGTACATACTTCAGAAGGAAATTACTTCTAGATGAGGATATTTCCTTTAATTTCTTTATTTGTTAATTGAACAAAATTTATTTTTTACGTCCAGAAGTGGCAGTTTTTTGGTTGCCTCACCAATAATAAGAGCTACTCCGAAGGAAGCATCATAGTTCGCCTTGTAAGATCTTTTCAACCATGCAAGCTCCATCCGCAATAACTGTTACTAAAGGAATGTCATTTTATTAATAGCAAGTATTTTTTTCGTCTGCTAATTTCATTTGATCTATCGAGGTTTTGTTAAAAACATTTTACAGCATCCTTTGGATGGCTAAATATAACTTTGATGTCATCGGAGGCAATCCCAAAATCGTGAGAAATTCAGAGTGTTGTGAATACCCAGTACCAACCGAAATACTGTAATGTTTTTGTTATTTATTTAAATAGTTTTTACGTTTTTTATTTCTGTAAACTGTCTGTGAACTAACTCTTTACTAAATAGCTGTCTTTGCTTTACTACTTGTCAACTCACTCAAAAACCCGCGTTTATATAGTCTTTATCAATTCTGAAAAATTCTTGTATTTTCCACGTTCGTCATATGCGTAAACAACGGTCTTTCTAGAGTGTTCTCGAAAGCGCGCATTCAGCAAAATTTATAGTCTATAGTCGAGTGACAGGGCCGGCTTTGTGTTGGTGACCTCTCAATATTGCCCCCTCCATAGGAAGTTTCTCCTGGAACTTCTGTGTAGCCGGAACTGGATGTTTAAATCGGCAACTAGACCCATTTCTACACTTTCCGGTCGTATGGAAATAGCAGGGCACAGTCTTCATTGGACACTGATAACAGGGGGGTATAGCTGCAGATTAATTTGTGGACACCGGTATCTTCGAAGGTCACTTCCATCATATTCCTGATGTCTCGCCAATTCAACCGGATGCTCTCTATCTTGGGCATAGCTAGTTTCTTCACCAGCACATGGGCTCGAAGGCTTCGTAGCGCTTCTCACTTGAAATTCGTACTTTGTTGCCAGGTAGAAGACGTACCGTGAATTGTGTTTGAGTCTCAATGCCTAGCCAGGGGTTGGAATCTGTTCTGCAAGTTTTTCTAAATTCCCAAACTTTTTTCGAAATACGGTTGCCAAGCCTCGTGCGTTTTTGATACTGGCGGGGATGTTGTATGCCAGTGAATAATCTTCCGGGAGCGTGAACAAGTCTTGTCGTTGCTCTGTAGTGACTACAAATCTAGCTTTACCGGTACCTCCATATGCGCCCATAAATTCTTCGAAAGGATCATGGTCAGGATCTTCCCTTATATGGTTCACTCCTTCCTTGCTGTCATGGACTCCTTCGAATGGCGCTAGTCGGTTTTCCATTGGGGATCTTGCTTATGCGATAGATGACGTCATTGATCCTCTTCTTGACTAAGTACGGACCCTCCCAAGATTTTTGTAATTTTGGAGAAAAGCCTTTTCTCCTCGTCGGGTTATGTAACCATATTTTGTCGCCTTATTTGAAACTGCCTTCTGTGGCCTGCGTGTCGTAACGCTTTTTCATTATGTCGCTGGCAACTTGAAGATTCGTTCGAATTAATTCGTGCACATCGCCCATCCCTTTTGTCAGCTGGATCACGCAATCTTCTCCCGCTAGATCTTCTGGAGGTCGACAACCAAATTCCAGGTCACAAGGAAGCCTCATTTCGCGTCCAAATAGGATTTTCGCAGGTGTTTGACCTGTGGACTCATTGATGGCAGATCCATAAGCCAATGCAAATAGGCAAAGATACTGGTCCCAATATCTCTGGTGTCTGGAAACTACTTTGGACAGGTATTTTCCAATGATCCTGTTCATTCTCTCGACCATTCCATCTGACTGTGGATGAAACGCCGTTGTCCTGGTCTTCTTCATTCCCAGCTTGTCACAAATTTCCTGGAATACATGGCTTTCGAAATTTCTTCCCTGATCGCTGTGAACTTCCAAGGGCACTGCATATCGGCAAATGAATTCCTTCACCAATACATCCGCGACAGTTGTGGCTACTTGATTCGGGATTGCAAAAACTTCTACCCACTTCGTGAAATAATCCATCACAACCAGGATGTATTTACCACCATTTTCTGTCGTCGGAAATGGTCCAGCGATGTCTAAAGCAATCCTTTCGAATGGGCTTCCGACATGATACTGTTTCATGGATGCCTTTCTCTTGCGATGTGGTCCATTACTCGTAGCACAAGTCGTACACTTCTTACATCAGTCCTTCACATCGTCGGAGCTGTTCGTCTAATAAAACCTTTCACTGATTCGCTGAAGGGTTTTATTCACTCCGAGATGACCTCCTGATGGACTGTCGTGTAAGTTCCTCAATACCTCGGCTACTCTTGTTCTCGGGATAACTGACTGTCTTCTATTTTCGGAACCATCATTGTTTTCAAGGATTCGTTTCAATAGGCCTTCTTCCATGACAAGGGAGTCCCACTGAGCCCAATATGCCTTGAGTGTCGGTGAAAATCTTGACACTTCTTGCCAGGTGAGTAGCCGATTTTCTTCCTTCCATTGCCGGATCATCTTCAGGTGAGGATCATTCTCCTGATCTGATCCTGGTGGGTGACCATTCTTCATTAACTACTGTAGTTCTTGAAAAAGTAGCTTCCTCAGATTCTGCCTTGTTGCAGTGGATACAGTCTGCTGGGCACGGTCGTCTAGACAGTGAGTGGGCATTTCGGTGGCTCACACCAGCCCGATGTTCGATGTTCAAATTTTACTCTTGAAGCCGTTCAATCCATCTAGCTATCTGGCCCTCGGGATTCTTGAACCGCATCAACCACTTGAGTGCTGCATGATCAGTCCGTATTAAGAATTTCCTTCCATACAGATACTGGTAAAAGTGTTCCACAGACTTCACTACCGCCAAAAGTTTTCTTCTCGTGATGCATTAGTTTCGTTCTGGTTTCGAGAGGACTTTACTGAAATATCCCAGCACTCTTTTCTGTCCTCCTTGGATCTGTGAGAGCACTCATCCAATTCCTACGTTGCTTGCATCAGTGTCAAGAATGAAGTCTCCCTCTGGTAATGTATATCCTAGTATCGGCGCCGAGGTTAAACGTCTCTTCCGGGGTTTTCAGGTTTACCCCTAGATTGTTTCCCGTACTCTTGAACTCTCTGTTCCAAGTGCTTTTCAACTTTCCCTCACGGTACTTGTTCGCTATCGGTATCGTGGTCATATTTAGCCTTAGGTGGAGTTTACCACCTACTTAGGGCTGCACTCTCAAGTAACCCCGCATCTGACACCAATGTAATGTTTTTGTTATTTATTTAAATAGATTTTACTTGTGGGATAAAATTATACACACTAGTATGGTTAATTACTATTGATTTATTTACAGAAACACACACTTTATTTTTTTTTCAAAAAATGATATGCCTCGTCTCTCCACTGTAATGGTTCATAGAATCCCTGAAATTTTGAACCTATTATCTCAACTAATAAGGGAGAAAAAAGTCTCTGAAGGGAAATCACTTATTTTTCAAATTTAAAGCTAATCTTAAAATAACTTTTTCTGTTTATACGATTTTATGTATTGAGCAAATACCTATCAAGTTTCAATCAATTAAAAAAAATACTCATTCTACAGGGAGTTTTAGTACGCACGCAGTGCATTGCCTCTTAAGATAACCCAAACGTTCCCTCTCCTATTTGTCAGGAATTTCCATTGTCGTCCTAGTCTAAATGCTGCTATTCAAGTTTATGGTTTGAAACCAGTTTGTGCCAAAAAAAAAGTTGTTTGATGTTTGATCTCCTCTTTTAAATACTAGAATCATTATCATTAAAATTGAAATATATTTACATTTTCCAGTCGTTGATTGTAAGTACAAGGTTAATAAAGTGCTTAATTTTTATGGTGCAAACATTTTTTATATAACAAGAGTAATTAGGTATTAAAATGCAGGAGTACCGTCAAACGTTACAAATTGCCTACTAATTACTGTTTAAACCATTGATTCCCAAAGTGGTCCAGGTGGACCCCCAGTGATCCACGGGAGACTCAACGGGGGCCTATGTTGGCGTTACAAAAAAATGGGAGTTCAGAATTCGTAAGCGGGGGTCCACGAAAATTTATATTATGGTTTCGATAGTGAAGAACTAAAATGTTGGCTTGACTTCACCTATCAATGTAGGCAGATAATATTTTAAGAAGCTCGGCGACTGTTACTTGTAAAAACTTGTATATTCCATATTCAGTACAACGTGTCGAGACTTGCAAAGCGCCGGCGCCGCCGTCCACAATGTTTGTTCAGACGTACAATGGGACGAAATACGACTTGTGGTGTGTGTGCTTATATCTTGCATGAACTTGTTTGATTCTTCACCAATATAAATACGAATGCCAAGGATAAACGTTACTCATTTGTTTCCGGAATTTCGAAAAGTAAAGTAAAGTGAATCGATGTTAGTGTTTGCCAGTGTCGGAAAAAGTAAGTACTTGCCTATTTGTTATATGTAAGTACTTTTATTTTATTTATTTTACAATTTATTGTAAACAAAAAATGGACAAATTACAAAAAAATACGTAGGTACAAAAGGTAAGAATTATTCCTAGAGGAAATCTCTTCCAACCCACCTGCGATATGTGATATATACAGATTGCGAAAATCCCTTTCTTACAATGCGACTTATACAAGTACGACAAGGAAAATATGAGCAAAACTACGTGAAAGAGAGAGAATACTTGTTAGCCCAGCGATCAGTCCCAACTACCAAAACTGTTGGGCGTGTATTCAGTCCCCTTCTATTTATTTTAACTGTTGTGTTGCCAAATGTACTTATCTATGAAAATTATTCCTAATTTTTGTCTCGAAATTATTAACTATGTTCAAAATTGTTGTTCGTGAAGGAATTGGGCGATTTTCAAATGCCACAATGAACAAATTAACTATTGCATCAACCGAATGACCTCCAAACCTCCATACCATTTTATAATTTGCACTTTTTTCGCAGGTTTCGTAATTTAATGTGGGCATTGTAAAATGTTTTATTTTCAAATACAACGGCGTGCGCTACCAACGTGTGAAAGATTTGTAGCGAAAAGATCACATAAGTTTAAATGTGAGTTCTCTATGTAAAGGACACTGTTGCCGGATGAAAGTGTTTAATTTTACCTAATAGTGCATGAGCTCGAAAAAAATTAACGATAACGAGACAAAAATATGATTTGTACAAATTAATCTGAGCTTCTGGCAACAGCGGTTGAAATAGTGGGGCGATGAACACTCGCCCAACTGTTTTGGTAGAGGGGACTGATCGCTGGGCTAACAAGTCTTCTCTCTCTTTCGCGTAGTTTTGCTCATATTTTCCTTGTCGTATTTGTAAAAGTCGCATTGTAAGAAAGGGATTTTCGCAATCTGTATATGTTGTAATAAGTATATTTGTAATGTTTGCGTGTAGTAGGTACGTATTAAAAATTAAATACTTAGCACAGCCATTATTAGATATTTCTATAAAGGAACAGACAGCCGAGAAAGGTTGAACTTTTTGTCCCTACTTTATTAGTAATTTTTTTATTACCCGACAGTGTGGCGGTTCACTAATAATTAAATATTTTGTTAAAATAGCCATAACCTGTTAAGTGAGACTGCCTTAGGATTACTAAAACAAAGTTTTTTTTATTTACAGGTAGGTGATACGAAACATGGCTGAATCTAAGAAGAAAAGTCGACATTGTTGATTATTTAAGATTTGGTTTTCTTCCATCAAAGGCAGACAAGCGATTGCCCATATGCCTTTTATGCAACAAAGTTTTGAGCAATGACTCTATGAAACCATCGAAGCTCAAAGATCATCTAAGAAGGTGTCATCCTGATAAAATAGGTAAATATTTGAAATATATCCAAACATTGAAGAAAAAATATGAAAGGAGACCCAGCATGCACAGTAGTTCGCTTCAACGTCTGAAAGCAACGATGACGGCTTGCGGGCATTTTACAACATCTCATTACTCATAGCAAAATCTGGAAAACCACACACCATTGGAGAACAGTTAATTTTACCCAAAGTTGGAGAGGCTTTAAAAACTGTTCTGTACATACTCAAAAGAATTCCTTTGAGTAACAAACTGTACAAAGACGTATTGATGAAATGAGCTCTGAAATTGAAAGTTTCTTGTGTAATTATCTGCAAACAACTCATTTTTCTATTCAACTGGACGAGTCAACTTTACCTGGCAATGAAGCATTATTATTGGCATATGTTCGATTTGTTATGGACGAATAAATTCATGAAGAGCTACTATTCACGAAAACTTTAAAGACGGACACTAAAGGTGAATCAATATTTAATATGATTTTTTTAAGGGAAAATCTATTCCATTCACAAACGTCATTTCGGTGGCAACAGATGGAGCTCCTGCCACGGTCGGGCGATATCGTGGGTTTAAAATAATTATACTAGAGGTAACTGCAATTCACTGTGTCATCATCCACCGACAACACCTAGTAGCGAAAAATTTGAGAGATAGATTGCACCAATCGCTTCAATTTGTGATTAATGCAGTTAACAAAATAAGAAGCAATGAATACGCGTTTATTTGCGATGAACACAATGAAGACTTCCAACGGTTGCTCTTACATACCGAAGTACGATGGTTGTCGATAGGTGCATGTTTAACAAGATCAGTTTCACAGTTTCTGGAAAGTAAAGATCCAGACTTAAAAAAAAACCTGATCAATTTGAAAGCAGACATCGCGTATTTGACAGATTTATTCAAAACATTTAATGACATTAACGTATAATTACAAGGGGACAGCTTTAATTTGATAAAAACAAAGAGTTGTAAATTTAAATTTATGAAGCAAAATATTAGTCGGCTCGATATTTTTACAGGTAGAATGCTTTGATGAGGATATTCAGACATACGTTCAACATTTAATTGCCCTGCATGATGACTTGAAAATCAGATATTCTGACGATGGAAATACCACCATGGATCATAAATCCATTTGATGAACTGGAAGAGGAGGATGTGATATTACAAGAGGAGCTACACTAGCTTAGCACTAATGAAGAGCTGAAGGTGAAATTTAAAAGAGGGTATCAAACATTTTGGCTGCAAGCAAAAATACCCGAAAAATATCCTGGTCTGTGGGAAATTGCGAGAAAGCTACTGATAACGTTTCCCTCGTCTTACCCTGTCGAAAAAAGTTTTAGTGTCGTTACAAACCTTTTAACAAAAAAAAGGAGCAGATTGAATATCCCATAACGAGGAGATTTGCGGTTATTCCTGACAAAACTGAAGCCAAATATTGATAATTTGCTGTCTATTAATCAAGTATATCCCTCCCATTAGAATAAATACAACACAAGAAAATATACTATTTTTATAAATAAAATAAGTGAGAATTGATTGGTTTCTTGTGCTGTGAGTAGATTTCAAAAAAGTAAAGTTGGATGGAATCACTTTTTTGGTTAGCCAGCTTTACTTTTTTGACCCACTCACAGCACAATCAATTAAATAATTAACCTTATTAATCAATCAATGATCACTTTTATTTTCGAAAACTGTTAATTCGTGGTTGGAACTCAGCCGCAACGCTAATTTCCATAGTTAGATCTAATCTTCACATTTTTTGTCGAGTTTTGTGAGTATGGTAGAACCATGAACCACCAAAATTTTGAAAGTGATCTATGGCAAAAAAGTTTGGGAGCCTCTCGTTTAAACTACTGAATTATAGATAATTAATTATAATTTTTTGTCGTATTTTGTATGAATACATTATTATGGAACGAAAATTGTTAGTGTATAAAATTGTTTTTGAATCAGCATGTTACATTTCGAGTAAGGTACTTCAAATTCAAAAATTAGACAGAAACTTCATCATTCAAAAAATGCGTGTAAATGCGATTTAACATTATTTGAAAACAAATAATAAGTGTGACCCTAATTCCCTGATCGGCAACTTTATAACGTAGTATATTTTTTGTTGCCTGTGGCGTTTGAAGGGGATCTCGACCAAAAGTTACCAATACAAAAGTACCATTTTTATTTCACAATCTGGTGCAAAGAACAAAGGTGCTGTACTTCGTCAGTCGAGCTCATAAAAAAAATTTATTATTTTTATTCTGCGGATTTTTTTGTAAAATTCCAATTTTTTGTAAAATTCCAATTTTTTTGTATTAAATTGTATTTTGTATTAAAAGTTTTAAAATTATAAAAGGACATTACCTCCATAAATATTTTTCACTACAAACCAGTTTTAATATTTAAGAACCTACAATTAATAAAACCTTAGACTTGTGGAAACTTTTAATTAGGTAAAGATCTGACCAAAACGTCTCTAGTTATCACAACATAGCAATGGATTTCTTAGTAAGGTTTGTCCCTTAAAAGTACCAACTATAGAAAACCAATGTTTTCGTTTTTCAAGATCCTGAGGAAAATTAGAATTGATTTTACTTTGGCAAATTTAGTAAAATTATATAAAATAGGTGCAATTTCGTTGAACAATTTGATTTTTGTATATTTTCATATAATTTCTCAATTCATTAATAAAATACTTACTTTAAAAAAATATGTATATTGCGGGGTTTAACGATTTTGCGGTATTGACGCCAGATGTGGCAAATGAAAATGATTATTCTATTTGTCCAGGATTAGTCGGTAAAGTTAAAGTGCTTAAAGAAATTTCTCTTGTATCTAGAATGTTTTGAAAAGTTTCACAAAGTGATGCAGTAGATAAATACTGATATAATTCTTGTTTTTTCTTGCATTAAAATCAACGGATATAAGTTATTCGGATGATTTCCACATAAAACAATTTTTATTGTAATTTAAAACACTTCTGGCACCACTAGTGCGTGAAAAACATTATGTAAAAAATTGGCAGTTCAAATACTACTCATTTTACTATTTCTGCTGCAGTATAAAATTTACAGTAATTACTGAAAAATTTTCGGTTATTATGCAGCACTGTTTGCGTCAAATATTGAGCAAGCTTTATTTGCTGCCTGCTTCCCAAAATATTATGGCCATGACTTTGGGCTTAGCCTTCTTTGATGCATGCACGATCATCCGGGGGAACACACTGTCTTGATTGTTTCTTGGTTCCTGGTATGTTCTGATCCATCAATATTTCGTACAGGGTACCGATAAAATACAAAAAATCATTCTGTTCGCGATTGAACATCACCAAACACCAAACATTTAAAGTGATCACACAGTTGCGCTTATGATCGAGTGTGAGTAATCGCGGCCCCCATCGCGCGGATAGCTTTATCATATCCAAATATCAAAGTAAAATTGCATATACACGCACAGTATGAGATACTACCAGCGGCACCAGCCTCAGCCATCTTACGCACTTTCATTCTTCGATCGTCAGATATGAATCCATGGATTTTGGGCGAGTTGGACGTACGGCGCCACATGAGCTAGTAACACCACAACGAAACTAGGTAAATCACTACTTAATCATTAAGATTGATGTTGCAGAATTCCCATAATATTGATCAATCTTTTCCTTGGTCTCGGTGATGGTTTTTTACGCAAAAAATAATGCTTATGCTGACTATTTTCATTAAAATTCACGAGGTTGTTTACTTTGATTGGCTGTCAATCACAAACCAAATGACGCAATTTCCCCAAAATTTGACAGAGGTTTTTTAATAGATGGCAGTTGACAGATTACCTATTCAATAAATGTTTGATAATCACTTCTCGCCCATTTTACCTCCATCCAAAAATTTCAATTATATTCTAACAAAAGAGGTTGTTAGGAAATTAAAGACAACAATTACACAGTGGCGGCTCGTGGTTAATTTGATAGGGGTGTCATAGGTGATGTGACCAAAATCTTAAAATACGGAACGCCACTGACCAGCCCCCCCGGAGACCTAATTTCTCGAAAAACCACTCCAAATTTCTGCCCAGAAGTCGTTAAAATCGTTAAAAAAGCAAAATTTGTGGAGTTCCTTCCAAAAGCCCCAGAGGCAAAAACATTTTTGGGGTACGCTTGTTTTATATAAAAATAATGCTCTCTTAAAAAACAACCATATTTTATTCATTTATATACATATTAAATATGACAATCTTAAATTAAATGATAATTAGTCTAAATTTTTTTAAAATTTAAGTGAAGCCTTCGATCTTTTGTATTTGCAACAACTTATTACGTCAAAACACAGCTCATTATTCACATTATTTCGCTTCAAATACTCTCCTTTAAATCAAAATATAGCGTGGCCTGCCAACCCCTCTACTCATCTCTTTTCTAAATATGTAATAATCAGCCGACGTAAGTCGATTCATTCGATAATAAACCGGGCTTTAGACCCGTCACATGTAAACTTCGGGCGTGTTTCTCTCACGCCGCGAAGATAGTCAGCGATCGGCAAATTCCGTTCCCATATAACACTTTGAGGTCAACGGTGGACACCAGCCCGCTTTCCAATTTTGGTTTTCGCCGAATACTTGATGCTTGATGCGGAATAACGTTTACACGGGGGTCTTGAAACGTTTTAGGTAAATTTTATTTAAGAGGAATACTATACTATATGTATAGTAGGTATATTTTATTTTTTAAATTATTTTTCAATGGGAGGTCATTGGCCCAATGACCTTATGGAGGAGCCGCCACTGCAATTACACCGGAAATATCTGAATAAATAAATTCAGTTAAAATGAATGACTAATATTTATTTGGAGATAAATTGAATTACCTGAATATTTATTTCTATTGATCCCAAGGGCTTCTAAAAGATTTAATTTTTGGGATTTATGTTATAAAACTGACTTTATTAATTTTTTCAATCTCTGTTCATTTTATGATCATTAACAATTTTGAGATGCTGTTTGTTGCAATCGACAGAGTAAGAGTTGTAGTCTAATAAAGCATATGAAAAAAATAATCAAAATTTTATTCACATATTTTTTTAACGCTTTAACTTTCCAAGGTTTATTGTTGAAAAATTGATTTAAACTTCTGTTTCGAATTATGAAAAGATAGGCAATCGAAAACCACACATTTTGAAAAAAAAGGTGTGTTAGTGAAGGATGACGCTTAATCGCCGCCACGCTATAGTTTCGGTGCGCGCGCTGGTATAATTGCCCCTTTTTACACATTCGTGGTACAACGAAAATGAAAAATCAATTAATTTACAGATTTCATTCAAACATTTCCTTATATTGACATCATGATTTTGTCATTTTGATTATTCTTACCGCTTAAATAAACAAAATTTTCCAACAATTTTTCAAAATTAATGGTTAAAAAATTTTTTTTCGAATCTACTTTTGTCTTGTTATAGGATAAATAAGATTTCCTACAATTTTTTTTACCGAGAAAAACTGAAAGAGATATCAGCGTAAAAGACTCTAATTCGAGTGCTCTACGTTGTGCTTGTAAGCTGCGTCGCAAGTTCCATCGGAATTTATTCGAAAATTTAGGAAAATGATCAGGGGTCGATATGTTTTCGATCAGGGACATAAAATTCCACCTCGGAAAAATTTGATGCTAGGTAGATTTTTCGACTTCCCGGACTATTATGATTGTACTAGTACAATAATAGCGCATTATTAAACTTGTGAAATAATAGGCTATTTCTCCGGTCTGTGTTATGGTTATCATTATGCGCCTGAAGGAAAACTGAATTTATGTTTTCGAACTTTTTTGTTTTTACATATTTCAGTAAATATTCTTCCCAATATGTAGTTTTTACACTTATCCAAACCTGTTAAAGTTGTTCCATCTCTTCCTTATGAAAGCGGTACTCTTTGTATTCTCGAATTTTGAGCTTCACTTCCACTCTAAGATCCAATCGGGAGGGGTCGTGGGCGGTATTTATATATCAGGTTTGTCAGTAACTATTATTGTTCAATTTATTATCGTATCCGTCACAGATGGAGTTGGTGAACAAAACAAGAGAATAGTAAAAGTGTACTCCGTTAGCGACAATAGATCTGTGATCCTGGATTGACAGTGTCAAGTCAAGTGTCATACATTAAAAATAAATTATAAACTTTTGTTATTTATAAATGATTGTGAAAGACAAATCAAATGAGGAAATTAACATTACCTACTCCTATTATAAATAATAATTATTACGGTAAGTTATAGTCCCAAGAGTATATACTTTTGTAATATACAATGTTATAATAAATGTTCCAAATACTATGTATAGACGCACTGTGGTTTAATTCTTATATGTTAACCTTAACTCCGTCATATAGAGTCTGTTTGTAACGATGAGCCTCTAGTACATCTAAATAGGTGGATCCTACCTTGTTTACGGTGTTACTGGGACAAACAAATGAGGCTCCAAAGCCGGAAAACAGCCCAGAGGTGTAGTATCTCAGTGCAGGGTTGTCGACCAACCTATCAGGCAAGTAAATGGTACTTAATAAATATCTCTAACCAGATAACTGAGTAGCATGCAGAGGACAAGCAAAGTCAAAGCATTAGCTCAGTTGTCCAAGGAAACAATAAGAGAAGAGTAGAGTACAGTAGATTAGAGGCCGAAAATAGAAATACCTAGTACTGAACTACGTTTACAACTATGAACCGCTATGTAAAATAGTATGTAAATGGTTTCGATATGTTATTTGAGCACCTACCTGTTGATGATGGTTCGGCCTCGTAGTATTCACTATTATTGGCAAGATCCACAATCGGATCCTTTCTCAAGAAATGACCAACTACTGGCCATTATGGATCTCACAATCCTATTAGCACAAATCCTCAAATTGAGATTTTTAAAAGCACATGCTTCCAGTGTCAAGCTAATCAGCCAAGAAAAAGTGACAAAATCGAGACCATTGACAGACAGGCAATTCCTGTGAGGAACAGGTAAGTCACCAGATATTTCTATTATTTATCAGTCAATTTTAAGCAAGTATTGTTGTTATTTTAACCTTGACCTCAGTAAAGAGGTTGGTGAACCTGCTAGGTCAAGGGTCAAGTTCATGGTTCCATGGCAATCAATTATTGACAAGCTATCAACCATAACATAACCAAGAATCAGTCTAACAAAATAAGAGTCTGGTAATTAATACTATAGGGTTGTCTCTGATACTATTCATTAGAGATTGGTTTCTTACTCCACTAATCGATATTCTATTTAAGCTAAGATGCTATGGTCGCTAGATAGAAGAAGGACAATTCCCTTAATCATGAGAAACTGCGGTCAAGAAGAAATAGTGGTATTTGATTATATCGTTGGTTAGGCCTTAAAACCGTAACAAAGTTTTCAAATCGATGTTATGCCGGGAAACCTATCTTTCAGTTTAGTAAACCGATTATTCCTTTTTTTATTGGTTTAGAAACAATTTTGATATTTGGGAAATATCCAACTTTTTGTAAATTCGAATACAGAAATTCTTTTATCTTGTAATTCCCCTATTTCTTTTTTTCAATGACCGTTGTCCAAGAACTTCATTTCATCGGTTTGACATTTCCTTTTCTCTCCATATTTTCTTTATAGATTGGATAATGCGTTGCTGTAATATGTTTCCGTCACATTATACTATCTCAACGAATATACCATTTTCTATTAAGAAGTTTTATTACATTTTGTCTTTCTTATGATTAGTTTTCAAATCGGTAAACAAACTTATTATTACGTCAAATACTTTTATTTAACTTTTACGTTAGCACATAATTTATTCTCTTGTATTTTTCAGCGGTAAATACTTTGTAATTACACAAAGCAAGAAAACAAAAGTTGGCCGTCACAGGACATCTTCTGCGTTTGTTTGTGTACTAAAAAAAGTAAAGTGAAATTTTATTAGTTTGAAATAAAAATTTAATTTTAAAAAACGTATGTGTGTACTTATGAACGCACGCAAGAAGTTATACTTCTTTGTAATTCAAATGAGTGAAAATTATTTTTAAATTTGTGTGATCTAAAAGATGTTAATACATACAATGTGTTCATTTGAAAAGGACCCACACTTAATATTTAAGAAATGGGACATATAAGAAAGAAATGCCGAAACACGTCAACTTTTAGCTTGAGGATGACACTTTTCAACGCTAATGTCATAAACGTCATATTCACCCCCTCCCTTCTGGAGATACCCCTTGAATTTTCTCAAATGGCATTAGGTATCAAGTCATACCTCATGTAAAAGGTCTGGTAAATCTCTATTCAATAATTTTGATTTGCCTTTGATTCCAGCCTCCCATTGTTATTAATTCGTTGTGTAAAATTGGCTTTCTTTCAACTTTTCGTATGCCCCCGTATTAGGTTATGACCGAAAGACTCTTTAAAGAATAAAAAATTTGAAAACAGTGAAAAGACAACTGTTAACAAGAAATAACTGTTATTTAATCATGTGTTTAAAGTGACCACCGTTAACATTCAGGCAATAAAAGTTGAAAAAGAGCCATTTTTAAACAACGATTAAATAACAATGGAAGGCTGGTATCAAAGGCAAAACAAAATGATTGGATAGTGCTTCACCTGACCATTTAAATGAGGTAAGACTTGATAACTAATGCCATTTGAAAAAATTCAAGGGGTATCTCCAGAAGGGAGGGGGTGAATATGACGTTTATGACATTAGCGTTGAAAAGTGTCCCCCTCAAGTTAAAAGTTGACGTGTTTCGGCATTTCTTTCTTATATGTCCCATTTCTTAAATATTAAGTGTGGGTCCTTTTCAAATGAACACAGTGTATAATAATAGCCTGTTTGAATTACTCATGTAATATTAAGGTTGGAATTATTTTATTTTATGTTCTTATTTTATTGTTTTTAGATCACTTTGTTCATAAATTTTTTCTTTAGCTTTAGCTTCTCTTTAGCTTAAGGTGCTTCTAAACGGGTAATATTTTTACTTCAATATTTGGCTACAATGTATGGCAACAATAGACCGGCCAATACGACAACTTTTAACGCAGCATATGGCCCAGCAATATGGCCCATAAATTTGTTTCGTAAACTGGTTACACAATCGGGCAACAATGGCTGATGAAATAATACGCGCCGCAGCTGCTTATATTGTTTTAAACAAACATTTAAAGAAAAAAAGACAAGATTGTGGATTCGACCTTACTTCGATAGGCGTGAAACTTCATATAATTTTAGTCTAGAAATAAGTCTTGATAATAACCTATTTAAAAACTTTTCAACAATGTCAAAGAGTGACTTCGAATTTCTTTTAAACACTAATTGGACCAAAAATCACTTGATATATCAAATTTTCCAGCGATAACAGCCCATCCATCTTTTTTAGCATTTCTATCTTTATATATTCCGGTTTCCACTTTCCACAACTCATGGCGTAAATGTATTTCATTAATAAAGTCAATAATCCTCTCATTAGACCAAGTAGTAGTCATTTTATTCCTATAAATTTTTCAAAAAACAGCAAATAATAACCGAAACAATGTAATATTTAGTAATATGTAGTATTTTCGCTCGCCAAGCGATCGTCCGGCAACCTGTCTGCAACAGATAAAACTACATCGGCGATACCAAATACGTTTGGCTATAGTGGCCGGGACATACTAAAATATTACCCTATATTGCATAGTCTGGCTGTTATTGTTGGCAATGTTGCTGGCTACTCTATTGCAGCTACATATTGTAGTAAAAATATTACCCGTTTAGAAGCACCTTTATTATTTAAATACAAAGAGATATATAGTTTGGCAAGTCTATCTGAAGCTACGCGTCATCGGTAAGGGGCGAGGAGACATGGCTGATATCTGTCATAAACGTACCAATGGCGTACGGTACCTATTTTATAAAAGTATTAAAAATAATAATTATTATATATTAATTAGAAACTGATTTATGCTTTGCTTTAAAAGTAAGGTATTTTTCAAAACACAGTTAAAAACAAATAATGTTAAAAATCGTACTTGAATTCAATATGG
The DNA here is from genome assembly GCA_947563755.1 of Lochmaea crataegi. Taxonomy (NCBI): domain Eukaryota; kingdom Metazoa; phylum Arthropoda; class Insecta; order Coleoptera; family Chrysomelidae; genus Lochmaea; species Lochmaea crataegi. Next base: position 38,112,992 of record OX387425.1, on the reverse strand, counting down.
ATACGAAATAATAAGATACCAAGTAAAACTGAAAATACGAAGGTAAAAACTGACATTATAAACGCCACTGAATAATCAATGTCAATCAATTGTCGAAGTGAGAGGGAAGAACACACGCACGCGTTTGCCAATAGGAAGTCAGGTGGTTACCTAGCAACGCAGGTTCGATAAATATTCACCAATTGAGTTAGTAGGAGGGCATGGTAATTATGATTTTCGCACGACGTTGCCGACTTGAAGGAAACCCATAACATATTTGGAAAAGTGTTCATCTTTTAATATTCAGAAATTGAAAAAATAATGTTAATAGACAAAATCCAATGAAACAAGCACATTAAAGAACTAACGTTTAATCATTATTGACATATTGTTAATAATAAAAAGTCAATTTTCTAATTATTATCACTACATACTTAGCACTTTAGCTTTTTCATAGTTAAACGTAGCAATATCGAATATTTTCGACCGCATTCCTTTCACAGCTTCAGTTATGTTCGCCAAACTATAGTACTGAAACTAAACTAACGGAAAATGAATGTTTTTATGTAGGCACAACTTGACCAAAAGTTGGTCCGAAATCTACATATGCCACTCAAAAGTTTTATAAAACTTACCTTTTTATTGTTTATTATTATTATCATCAAGACACAAGACAATTCTTGAAGCCAAATAAAATCACCTTTCTCCAAAATAAACACTCTTGTGTATACCAAAAGACCAAAACTATATTTTTGTTTGCCCTGGGACGCCATATTGAATTTTATTTGACATGTCGCTGGATCGCCAAAAGCGACTGTCCTTTGGTCGATTCAGACCAGAAATTCGTTCGAGTCGATAAGCATCACAAAAACTTCAGCTTCCCACCGACAAAAATATTCAAGTCCTCGGGGTTAAAAAGGGAAAAAATACGAACTATCCCAAAAACCGTTCCAGGCGAACAGTCGACAAACGTTACGTCCAAAAAACTAGTTTTTTGGGTAGAGGTAATTTTGGGGTGGGCAGTGAAAATTCCCAAAAATGCTTCCCGGGTCGCCAGATACCCAAAACAAGCAATTTTAAGAGTTTTTGAGGGGAGGGTGGAATTTATTGTGAGGTGTGGTTTTTTGGGATTTCCGTCCCAGGACGAACAACTATTTCAAAAGGGATTTCTGAAGAAAAATTTTTCGGAGCTTCGAATACACACGTATTTTCAGATTGCATGATGGCATCCCGATTTTACTGCCAAGGTGCGCCAATATGTGTTTTACGTCAAAAACCACCAGGTGGTTAAATTAAATTGAAAGAAAATGTGGGAAAATAAATAGATTTACTTTGTATGCTATATCTGATGTCAATTATTATCTATTATCTTTAAGGATCAAATAATAAGACAATGTTTAACAATGATTAAAGCACTACATATAGGCACCGTACATGGACAATGAATAGAAGGTTCAGTCTAAGCTCCCCAAAGGGCAATGTCTATCTCAATCGGTATCCGATGCTACTCTTTTTCGGGATTTTCAAGTTCCAACCGAGCAATTGATCGATACCGTGTGTCTTTTGTAGTTTAAAGGTACGAGCGGGCCTAATAGTATACAGGCCGAACTGTCTTTGCTGTGAACTATTTAATTATTATTACAGGAAATATTTATTAAAAATAAAATGCCGCAAATGTGTGGCAGGAGTTGTAGGAGTAGATAAGGGGCACAAATATCTTTCTTCAGATTTCCATTTCTTGGGCTCAATGTACCTTGCGTACATTTTGTTGAATACTAATGTAACGCAACTAAAATAGTAATTTATGAAACAAATGCATAAAGTGGTACTTTTTTCACGAACGGAAAAGTACCGGCACGAGCCTTTAGGCGAGAGCGGAAATTCCATGAGTAAAAAAAAGATATTTATTCATATGTTGCTTACAATATTTTATCTACAGCCTTATACAGATAATGAAATCAAAATAGTAATTTGGAATATTTTAGATAAACTCCTTCAGTAAATTACAACTAATTTATGCATAATTACTTAATTGGAAAATGTACACAAGAATATTAAGACAAATTAACAACTATATTATGTATTTTAGTTTTATTTCGCAATGTAAATATTGTAAACGCAATTGTTTGGTTGACTAATGTGAATTTTTGATTCAGACACGATGGTTTCTGTTTGATTCATGGATAAAACTTCATTTAAATTGTTAATATTTGGAACAGTCAAATATAATGTTGAAGGTAGGTTAAAAAAACTGCTGACATTAGCCCCTTGTAAAATTCGTGAAGTACAATTCATTTTTGTATTATGAGAATTGTTCACATACCCTTCGGCAACAGCACTAGATTTCCAACCTCCATGTTGCTTTAATTGAAGAATGTCTCCACCCGAATCAACTGGGAATCGATGCCGAACAACGTAACTGGTAACTGAAAATGTATTAAGTTTCTTAGGTTTGTACCCAACCGATTTTCGTTTTATAAACGCTATTAGTTTAGAATATTAACTCATATATCTACGTTATCATCAATAATTAAGGCTGCTTTTAGTTTAGAACAGCTCGATCATAATGTAGAAAACTTGAATTATTTAGACGTTTCTTAAAAAAAAAGCCAATAGAACCCGCTCTGTAAAGCTATGAATATTGTTCTGGTTCCGCCATTTCATAAAAGTGTCATATTCTTTTACATTTGGATTTCTCCGGCAGCAAATTTAATGTGGCCCCATTTGCCTTTTCTATGATTTCTTCGAGTACTTATTATTTCAAACTCGGAATCTTCACTAACCATAATAATAATAATAATAGGAACAACTATTAAATTATGTAAAACAAATCGAATTATTGATAAAAACTAATGTCAAATCAGTTACAGGTCAAAGTAAAAGGTAATTTGATGTTTTTTCCGGTAAAGGTGTGGACGAATTGCACTTTTTTTTAACTCTTTTTCACTTTTTTTCACTCTCACCATTAACAGCCGTTTTAAGCGCTACAAACTGGTGAAATACAAGGCACTTTTAAGATAAGGCATAGAATATATTTGTAGATAACTTCAATAAGTTAGCATATAAAAATTTCATCAGAGCAACATTAAAAGATCTTTTTAACATTTACGTATCCTTGCAAAAATTTTCCATTCAGTTATTTGGTATCTCTCTATACACAATAAAATTCGCAAATATTACAAAATTTGTAATTATAGCTTTTTGTTTTGCTTTATAATTTTTAACGATAAAATAGTTGTTCATGTTTTCTGTTTTTATATTGTAGGTAGGAAGGTTCCGGGACTTGATGCAAAAAATTCGGGAGTGAGTAGATGACGTGAAAATAATGCTGTGACATAAAAAAAAATTTCTCATACGACCCCTCGTTATAAGCCTTTAAAGTTGCGAAATCAGAACTTATATTTAAATATATTTTCTTAATTATACATTGGAACATTATGAATTTTTAATGGATGATTACGTATGTCCATGTAGTGTGTTTGACGGAACAAATAATTCTACACTACTATCTGAAGGACAGGGGCGGCTCATGCCCAATGGTTAACAATCCGTAACTTTTACAGGGACAACCTGTACAATCTAAAGATAGCAAAAATGAATTTTTCAATCGATTTTTTAATAAAAAGGTACTCTTTGTTTAACTCGATAAAATTTATGGTTTAGGAGATATGTAGATTTTTAGATCGTTGTACATGCCAAGTAAACCGTTCGCCATAAAGAGACATTCTGAAGAAAATTATCATAAATTGTAATTATTTATTGAAAATACTTACATGAGGTATTAAAACACAATCAAACATTTCTAATTGAACTGCATACTGTCGAACATCGTGTTACTTACATAAGGAAAAAATTGAAATGTAGCAAAATTTAGTTGGTTAGCCTACAACGTATCAAATGAAAACAAAAAAAAAACTATAATAAATTTTCGAAGTGGGCACGTTGCACTTCTATACACTTCCGGAGTCTACGGAGGATATTTATTTGAACTTGGAAGAGCATTCCAAGAGTCTGCCTTATAGCGTCATAATGGAAGTTTATTCTATCGATCATTTCGTTCCTTGTGTTTACCTGTGTTGCATATACCAAGCTTTTAAGATATCCCCAAAGAAATGAATCCATTGGATTTAATTCAGGGGAACGTGGTGGCCATGCAAATGGACCTCCCCGAACAATCCACCTATTAGGAAAAATGTTATTAAGATGATTTCTTACCCACTATTCCTGCCCACACATTAACACAAAATCGATGTTGATTCTTTGTTTGAATTGTACCGTGCGGATTTTCATCTGCACATAAATGTAAATTATGGGAATTAATAAAACCGTCTCGTGTGAAACCAGCTTCATCAGTAAACAGTACTTTTCCAATAAATGTATTATCAACTCGTAGTTTATCTAGAAACCAACGAGCGTACGCCAGTCTTGCTGGATAATCCTCTACTTCCATGGCATGCACTTTCTGAATGTGAAAGGGGTAAATAAGTTGCTCCTGGAGAATCCTATGAAGGTGTCGTTGATACGTTAGATTGTAGTGACATTTTGCGTACGCTAGTTGTGGGATCAGCATCAACTGCATATAATGCATTTTGCTCTAAAGTTGGTGTTCGATTTTATTCTTCCGGGCCTTTCGTCATTATTTATTCCCGGAGGGATTAAATGTTACACTTCAGTACCTGTCAAAATGGACTGAAGTTGTTACTTCAGTCCCGGAAGTACGAAGATATTTTTATTGTTTGACAATTTTTTCATTTGCTTTAAAACTGTCAGAAACATTAAAGTACAATTCTGTATTGTTAACGCTTTGGAAAACTATCCAAGCAATTTATCATTTGCTACTTTTTCTACAAAATGCCTTTAACCGAAAGGAATACGAAGATTGTTTTTGTTATGCTTCTTAATTAGGCATATTTTCTAAAATTTGGCTTTTTAAATTTTTTTTATTCAATAACGCCCTCTAGCGGTGGACCTACAATTCTATAAATCATTTCCAGGTTTTTCTCGTGGCCACTTTTGTTATAAATTTTTCTTTTCGAAAGTTGTACTACAATCCGAACCTAAGATATGGCCGACAGTCGTTCTTATTTGCCCACCCGGTACAGTGCGAGGATTATCTAGGGATTTTGGTATTGGAGAGTCTTCAGTATCAAACATTTTTAAAAAGGTAAAATACCATCCTTATAAAGTACGTCTTATCCATGAATCAGCTGAAGACGACCGAAGAACTGAATTCTGCGAGTATGTGATGAACCAAAATAACAATTTCATTGATAACGTTTTATTTTCGGACTAGGCAACGTTTTATTTGAACGGTCATGTTAGACCGCAGAATCTGGTTTTAACAGGATGGCGCACCGCCACATTTCGCAGTAACTGTGCGCGATTTTTTAAACAGAGATTGTCCACAACGGTGGATAGGAAGAAAGGGACCAGTGGAATGGCCCGCTAGATCACCTGATCTGAGCCCATTAGACTTATTTTTATGGGGTTATTTAAAATCTAAAGTCTACACAAACATACCTGGAAATATCCGACAACTACAAGACCGAATTAGACAAGAAATACATAACATAACACCCGCTATGCTACAGAATGTTAGAGACGAAAGTAATGCCCGGTTCAGTCATTGTTTAACGACCAATAGAGAAAAATTTGAACATTTATTGTAAATTTTCAATTGTTTTTTTTTGGTAGTGTATCACAGTAATTGCATAACTACGTAATTCCATTTAATTTGTTTATTACATTCAGTAACGTATAACTTTCCATAAACATTTTTCATAATTTTTTTTTTGGATTTTTGCCCACCCTGTACCAATTTGAAGCAATGTGTTATACATTTTTGGAATCAGCTCAGCAAGCGAAATCCGGAAATTGAAAAAAAGGGGGGTTCCATTAAAAAAAAATGGTGATGACGTCATCACACGAAGGTGGTTCACCCTGTATATTAGATTATAATTTGAAAAAATAGTAAATTAAAATCAAAAATTTATGCGTTACTTTAAGGACGCACTGTATATTCTTGTTATTAACTAATCATTAATAGGTACATTTGTGACGAAGTGCGCATATTTTATTTATGTAATGTAGTCAAAGCTATTTTAAGAAATGATTCTAGTTTATTTCTTATAATTTGATGTTCCCAATTAAAGACTAGAACGTACCGTACCCAGCAAAACATCGTTTTTTGAAATAGTTTTCTAACAACGTACATTTTTATCAGCCCCCGTACCAAACACTCAATCTATAAATCAACAGTAGTAAGTCACGCGACCCCTGTATATACAGTGCACATGTTTTTCAGCAACCGTTTTTCGGCATGTCTTTATAAGCGCGACATGAAAGCGCCGATGATGAGTGAACCTAGTATCCATTGTTTATGTAAAGTGATATAGGCCAATAATTACAAACAATAAAAATCGCTGGAAGGGTAAGACGATTTGATTATTATGACGAGGACAGAAAGATACACAATAGAGCGCATGGCATGGCATGGAACATAACTTTAAGAGATGGGATGAACATAAATAAAGCAGATAAGCAGAGACAATAGAGAAATAGATATATAATTGAATAGGTGGAAACCTTCAAATACTAGTAAATTCTAGAGAATGGAAAACAATATATTGATATTAATAACAGGATATAAAACAGAATTGTACTATGCAATGAACAGGTCATTTATATACTATAGAATTATGGGTGCTCACACAATGGCAAAAGAGTCAAATTCAGGCAGTAGGAATGAAATACCTTAGAAGATTCATGGGAGTCACGAAAAGAGACGAAATAAGAAACACGATAATAATAGAAGACCTGAAAAAAGAGCCATTGCTGGAATTTATTGAAAATCCACAGCTTAGCTGGTAGGTGAATCTTGAAAAAATGAATAATAAGGGGCTTGTCAAACAAACGTACGGCTCTAAGGTACAGAGAGGTAGGAAAATAGGAACACCGAAACAAACATGGGATGGTATGATAGAAGAAATAATGAAGAAACATGAGACAACTTAGCGGCCAAAAGGAAAAGAACAAAAGATAATAAGCAAAATTTGTTAACAGACATTAAAATAGCTATTTGTGTATTAAAAGTGGAAAGTGCTACTTTGCCGTTTGAGATCAAAAGTTGGATTTGGTTAGTGATCATAGAAAAATACTAATGTTAGTTGGATATGGTGATCGGAAAGGTATCCATGACGAAGAAAGTCATATTTTTAAAGATTTAAATTCTGAACGGCCTCTTATAAGTAAATCTTGTACGAGATTAAAACCAATTTAATGAAACTGGTATCATTTTATAAAGGATGTTTCATTAGTGTCCAAATAGAGTAACTAGGGAAACCTTAGCACATAATATGTAGATTTAACCTAAAATATTCCTCCTTACCAAGATATAGGGTTTTTTATCATAAATATTATAAATTTTGTCAGCCCATTGTCTCGTCATCTTCCTATATTTTTTGTTCATACTTTGCCAACAGTTTACAAATATTATGATACTTTAAATAGTCTCAAAATATAGTTTTACCTAAGGAATATAATAAAAATCGTAGTTTTGAATTTTCATCAACTTAAAAGTGAAAATTTCATACACATGTAAGGAGGGAAAAACTTAACTTGAGGAGAATGAGTGATTTGTAAAGGTTGATATATTTAATTAGAATTTAACTTTTAATTACTTACTGTGTACTTACATTATATTTTTTTTTATAATATAGATAATAAAACAAATCTAAATGTTGAAAATAACTATTTACAAGACACTGGACGTGATGCCTGGATTTAATTGAACAGTCCATGTGGACATGGTCCAAGTAGGTTGAACAACCGAGATGACGTACCTGGAATTAGATAGAAAAACACTCCGAGTATTCAATTTGCCATAAATAATGATTACTTATTTAACTAACGATTAGTATAGTTGAAATCCCCAAAATTAATGAAAGTATTAATAATATACAAGGTGCATCTTATGTGTTTGAACTGTGATTATGCATATCAGTACTAAAGTAAAGTTAAAACTTCACTTGATCAAAAATAAATGCCTAATAGTAAATATTTAGGGTTATTAGGAAAGGTGCAAGGGGCGCAAACTCTCCCCAATGCATGTAAGGAATATGTGGCACAAACTCTCCACAAACAAAATTATAACTACTGTAAGTGGCACAAACTCTCCACAGTACAGCAAAATAATATTACACTGCAAGTGGCACAAACTCTCCACAGTACAGCAAAATAATAATACACTGCAAGTGGCACAAACTCTCCACAGTACAGCAAACTAATAAAACACTGCAAGTGGCACAAACTCTCCACAGTACAGCAAAATAAGGTTACACTGCAAGTGGCTCAAGCTCTCCACAATACAGGGGGGTGGAAGGAGATATAGGTGACGTGAGAAGTCACCCTGTATCAGGAATGGACAAACCGCAAGTGGCGCAAACTCTCCACAGTACAGTATAGGTATGTGAGTTAAACTGCAAGTGGCACAAACTCTCCACAGTACAGCTAAATAAGGTTACACTGCAAGTGGCTCAAGCTCTACACAATACAGGGGGGTGGAAGGAGATATAGGTGAAGTGAGAAGTCACCCTGTATCAGGAATGGACAAACCGCAAGTGGCGCAAACTCTCCACAGTACAGTATAGGTATGTGAGTTAAACTGCAAGTGGCACAAACTCTCCACAGTACAGCTAAATAAGGTTTCACTGCAAGTGGCTCAAGCTCTCCACAATACAGGGGGGTGGAAGGAGATATAGGTGACGTGAGAAGTCACCCTGTATCAGGAATGGACAAACCGCAAGTGGCGCAAACTCTCCACAATACAGTATAGGTATGTGAGTTAAACTGCAAGTGGCACAAACTCTCCACAGTACAGTAGGATTGGATGAATAGGAAATGCAACAACAAATTAATGTTCTTAATAAGGTTGAATATTAAAGAACTTTAAACAAAGTTATTATTAAAAATAATTAGCAAATATATATACTCTATGTGATAAAATATCTTTTAAATTCAAATATCAAATAACAGGCAAAACTGAATTACTCTGTGAGATAGACTCACCTATTTAACTCCTGACATGCACCACAATACACACTATATTTTATATATTTAAATTTATCTGGCTCAAGTGAACACTTTAGTTATCTTCTAGCAACTAAAACCCAAATCGTTCTTAAAACCTTTCTTTCCCCTTTCGTGGCCTCGGAGGCTACGTGACATTATGATATTTTACTTATCTATTTCAGACAATTGTCGAGAAATGCATTTTTGAAATATTAGGGTGTACCCATGATTTAATTTATTTTACTTGAAACGAAAACTATTTTAAGAATAACAGGGTGAGAAAAAAAATTGTCTTACACACATTTATGTTATTAAATAATGTCCTTGTGTATTTATTTTTGGTGGATAAATTACAGTGTACGTGAAATTATAAATAAAAATCACATAGTAAAGAACGTTTTTTTTGTATTGAGACCACTATTATCTAGTAATAGGAGGCTATCAACATGATAAAACATTGTTGTATTCAACTTTGTTAACCGGCAACATTTTTCTTTCTAGATCTTTTTAAACCTGACATTTATCTCTAACAATATACACATAAATTTTCGGGTCAAGAATATGGGGCTATAAATTCACGTTTAAGATTTTTGCGGACATGACGTGAAAATAAAGTATTAAAGTGTTCTGCCAATTCATAACTCAGCGTGGACACTTTTTGTTTGTTATTGGCTTATTTTTTATTTTAATTGTGCGAATGAATAAAAAAATTACTGTTTGCACTGAAAAATTTCTATTATTGTATAATTTACCTTGATCAGCATCGATAATAATAGTTATATTCTTTGTTGAATGACAAGATCTGGTGTAGGTGACTATTCATTAACGGGAAGAAAAAAGATTTGCGTTTGTACTCACATTGATTGGCATCGACAATAATAATAATTTTATTGAAGCTTGCTTCTTATTGCACGACATAGGACTTTTGAGAAGGCTAGTGAACTCGTAAAACGTGTAACCGCTACGAAAATTCCGTCACGCAACAGTGTTGCCATATTTCTGAAAAGGCTAGTGAACTCGTGAAACGTGTAATGTTACGAAAAAGCGAATACGGGTTCGTCGCGCAACAGTGTTGCCAGATTTCTGAATAATCCACTAATCCAATGAAATTTAAATTGAAGCTTGCTTCATATTGCACGCCATAGGACTTTTGGGAAGGCTAGTGAACTCGTGAAACGTGTGATGTTACGAAAAAGGGTTCGTCACGCGATAACTCATTCAAGCGACTGTGCGCAATCTCTCTTGCCGCACTGAGCTCGCACACCCATAGGTGTGAAAAATTGTCAAAATTTTGAAAAAATGGTTAATAATTGCCAAATATGTTAAAATTTTTGAAAAATTGTCAAAAATTTTTAAATATGGTCAAAAATTTGGAAAAATGATCAAAAATTGTCAAAAATGGTCAATAATTGTCAAAGACGGTCAATAATTGTCAAACCAATCAAAATTCGTAAAAAATTGTCAAAAATGATCAATAATTGTTGAAATTTTGAAAAATGGTCAAAAATTGTCAAAATTTTGAAAAAATGGTCAATAATTGCCAAATATGTTAAAATTTTTGAAAAATTATCAAAAGTGGTCAATAATTGTCAAAGACGGTCAATAATTGTCAAAATTCGTCAAAAACTGTCAAAAATGGTCAATAATTGTTAAAATTTTTGAAAAATGGTTAATAAGTGCCAAATATTTTCAAAAATTTGGAAAAATGGTCAATAATTGTCAAAAATTTTGAAAAAATGGTTAATAATTGCCAAATATTTTGAAAAATGGTCAATAATTGTCAAAAATTGTCAAAATTTTGAAAAAATGGTCAATAACTATAAAAAACTGTCAAAAATGGTCAATAATTATTAAAAATTGTCAAAATTTTTGAAAAATGGTCAAATTTTTTGAAAAATTGTCAAAAATGATCAATAATTGTCAAAGACGGTCAATAATTGTCAAAATTCATCAAAAACTGTCAAAACTGGTCAAAATTTTTGAAAAATGGTGAAAAATTCACGAAAAATGGTCATTCTATTGTGCATAAGAAGCAAGCTTCTGTCGGCGGTCCGACGACCGCTCACCTTTTTTTTTGTTTGATATTATGTGCGATTAACTTCGAATGACATTTCTAATTATCATAAAATTACGGTTGGTCTTGTCAAAAAGTAATGTCATCTTCAGCCAACTCATAGATGCCTACTTTATAAGGAAGTTACTTTGCTTTTTTAAAAATATTTTAGTAAAGACTTTCCAATATCCTAATCCCTAGATAACCCCGAAACGTACAGTGTGGATAGTCTGTACTTAATTAATTAAATCTTGTTGAATATTTGCATTAAGAGTAGGTCTACGTTGCTTCAATACATCACTAACGTGTTCTACTTTTCTGTATCTCCTTTCTATTCTGCTTACCGTAGATTGAGAGGATACGTTCACGATTTGGGTGCATTTTATGGAATAATGTGCATACCTCTTGTTGAGTCCGCATCCTATTGCCAAAACCAACCATCATGTGGATTGAGAGACGTTCACGATTTGGGTGCATTTTATGAAATAATGTGCATACCTCTTGTTGAGTCCGTATCCTATCGCCAACACCAACCATCATTAAAATTTCAATTTTCTCACTTTCAGCTGGAGGCATTTCAACAGTTTGTTAAACACGATATGATAAAATTAGATTAACAATACGGCGGAAATTGGATATTTATGACGTTTTTAACATCAAATTACAAAATAAAGGGCAAGAAATACTTTTTCTGTTTAGTCAAGCGGCTAGAATTACTCATGAAAGTGGATAGATACAATGTTAAAATAACAAACAACTTTTGCGTCTTGGTCGACCCTGTACCAATTTGAATCAGCTTGTGATACATTTTTGGAATCCGTTCGGCAAAAAAAATCCGCAAATTGAAAAAAAGGGGGTGTTCCCTTAAAAAAAATGTGCTGACGTCGTATCTCAAAGGTTATCGACCCTGTATGATAGATTTTTCTTTAAAAAATTGTAAATTCAAATCAAAAATTGATCTGTTTCGGCATTTTTGCATTACTGTTGATTTATTATCCATTTTGTTATTGATTTTTGGAAATCAAACCACAATCTTTTTTATGTTTTGATTTCAACGTTTCGGTAGCGTTCCAGCTACCGTCATCAGATATATTAGATAGGGTTTTATAAAATTTTGGTCCCTATCTGACACAAATGAAAAAATTCGACAACTAGACAATCAATAATATTTTGTCTCCAAAAAAGTTTAAGGTCCATTCACAGTAGATTATATTTTTGATAAAATGTAAAATAAAATAGTTTTTGTAATTTGTAATGACATTCCAACAATAGATATTATAATTTACTATGCCTTGTTTTTAAACCAGGAGGAGCATTTTAGAAAACCACAATCACACCACTAAGAGTTACTAGAGAAACTTTTTGAACTAATTCACATTTACGTGAAATATGTATTGTAATGCTCGCAGTTGTCGTGGCCAATGAGGAAGAATCTAAATATCGAATCATCATTGGCTAGAGGCCATAGAGAATGTAGTAACCAATTGTCACATTATTGTGAAAAAATGTGTGGTTATAATAAGTAGTTTATGTAAAGTTTGTTAATAATAGACCATTCCAGAATGACGTCAATGACAGGTCTGCCATATAGTGATGGAGGCCACACATTCTATTTAGTTTTCATTGTTTACTGGTAAACAACGGATAATAGTTAGACTTTAATTAACAATTAGTTCTTAAAGGTATATAAAATGCCTTCGTTTTGTAGTGTTGTTAAGTGTGGAATTCGGGGAGACAGAGATAACGTATTTTTTTTTCGATTTCAGGCTGTTTTAACGGAGCGAGGTTCTACAAGGTCTGTCTGACAACCAACTTACTTCACTACAAGCTAGATTTTTCTAAAATACTTTACAGCACATGCGAAACATTCAAGGATCAACTCCAACTAATCGAAATAATTGCCCTCCAGCACAATATGGCCGACGTGTCAAAGTCACGTGTTCTGGAATGGTCTATGTAAAAATATTTTGAAAATATTTTTTTTCCTTTGGTTATTTAACGCCATAAGCACACTACCACTAACCGGAAATTTTGTCGAACCCACTAGTGTTCCAACTAGAACCTCGGTATCGGTTTTACGTCTCATCAGAAAGACGTCATATCTACATTATACCTCGTGCTCATTAGGTATAATACCTGCGAGCTGTGATATGCTACTCACCCTAGTAGTCTTAAGTCCACCCTAGTAATTTAAAGCACGGCGACGGTGTTTCCCCAGTGATCAACCATCCAACTACTAACCGCGTTCAACTCTGCTTCACTTCACTCCACTTATTTTTACGTATACCACTAACAAGAAAAACCAAGCATGGACTATAGATCTTGTTCATCAGCTGAATGAATAATAAAAATCGCAGTTAACTTGGTTGGAATAAATACTTTATTAAAAATAAAACAATAAACATCAAACGCAAAAAAATTGCAATAAAGATTGAACTAATGAATATTTTTAAATAAATAAACACAAAACTGACAAATGTCGTAGTCAGTTGTATCAAAACAGCTGTGTGAAACAATCTGAACAATCACTAGGCAGCAGAAGTGCCAACTTAAATTCAAATCGCTCCTCTTAATTTGAAAACAAGGTATAGGAATGGGATCCAGTGAAGTGCACGCTCCAGGAACGGTTTTTTAAGGATAGCGCTTTTTTGATTATATCGGAAATGTTAATAAAACGCGTTCAGTGTTACTTTTTTGGTGAGATATGATTATTTTTGTTTAAAATATGTCTGAATCAGTTTTGTGCTTTTGTGTATTGATTAACAACAATTCCAATGATAAATAAGAAAATCTGTATAAAAACTTATGATACTATCCTGATAACGCAGGTAATTGATTATTGAAAATTTCTCTTTCTAACATTTGTAACCTTTGACTACATTCGGCTGAATTATTAGCTACACATTTATCCGCAATGAATATACCACAAGGAACATACAGAAGATAACTGTTTATTTAGCTAAAAATGGATGTATACGTTACTTTATGGTCGCACTGTATACAGATACTTTTTTTCCATAACTCTCAAATTTACTTCTCTAAATTTTCTAAGGAACTTTGAAACAGATTTAGGGAGGATTGTTAATTATATTCAACAACAGAGTACAAAATATAAATTGCGGCAAGTTCTTGCAAGGCCAGTATATTGCAATTCTCAGTACAACATTGCTGCCAACCCAACCAAGAGTAGAAAGAAAAAAGTAGATATTAACATAAAAAAATAAACATAACATATAAAGTTGTTTTATTATTATTTAAAATGAAGATAGCGAAAGTGATAAAAGCTCAGAGAAAAAAGTGCATCACCACTGTCGATTATCAAATCACAAATGACAAAACGTCAGTCACCACAATTAGTAATCAGCTGATAGGTATCGTTTGATTGGAAACAGTTAGTTGGTTGGTAACACAAAACAAACTAGATTTCTCCCTAGCACCAAACCGATAAATTTACAATTGCATCGAATTGCAGAAATTGATCAGCTGGGTCTCAAATGAGCATGCTTTCGATCAAGAAATCTTGCATCTTGCATTGCAGGTTATATTGCACCATGTCAAGAGGTCTTTAAATATTTGACCCAAAAGTACCTAACTCTTTATCGAAAATAAGCAAGTAGATACGAATGGAATTCGATCATTTTGCTACATATCATTTATAAACTATATATTTATTTGCAATGGTGATAAAACGTTTTAATTTTCTTCATGGTTCTCACTACAATATATGTATTTTGTTAAACCGGAAAATGTTTCCCCTAAAACCTCTTCCGATAACAAAGCTATAAAATTGGGCGTTAGGCACCCTTTCAATTTAAATTTCCAGTATCCACGTCATGCAATTTTAACAAACTACATATTTTTATCTATACAGACAATTTGGCGACGAGGGTTAGCTAGTTTTTATGACTCTTTGTTTCAGCGGCCCAGTGAATTGTATAAAGCTCCCCTTAAATACAAAGGGTGATTTAAGCAGGGAAAATAAAATAAACTTGACATTACCTGATAAACTCCTTGATAATTATTGACGTTAACATGTTACCCTTCTCATATGTGTTGTTTGTAGATATGAACTTTTTAGGTTCAAAATAACCGTAATGAATCTATAGAGGCATTTTGTTTTAATATCTGAACGTTCCATAAAAGTATTTGTTTTCGGGGGAGGTTTATTGAATTTTAAATATAAAGTTAAATATATCAGTTCAATGGTAAATATGTAATAGTTTAATAAAATTTACAAAAGTATTATATTAAATACGATAAGAGTCCCGTCCCATTGAATTTGGCTGGTCAGATCGCTATTAACATTAACTCAGCGTTTCTCAATCCCCCTAGGGGAGCGCGCCCCAGCACATCAAAATTAAAAAAAAACGATAATTACTAATAAAAAAAAATGTATTCACAGAAAGAAAAACAAAATGATATTCATTCTTACATTAGAAAAAATTAAGTAAGTACAATACATTTTTAAACGAATATACTATTTATAAGTATATTGTTACGCGAGCTACTGCATTAATTTGCTCACTTAGTGCCCCCAGTGAAATCCCCGTATGAGACGACTATGGCTCCTCCGCCCAATTTTCGAGAAGCATCCAAAATACGAAACATCGAGAGTATCCAGTGCACCCGCCAGAACGTCGACATAATTCTAGAAATACGACGCGCGAGTATAAATAAGCCACGAGCATCGCTGCTGGCAATTAGTCAATCAGTCAGTGTTGATACCGAAGGAAAGTAATCGCGCCTCGATAAAGTGTTTATTAAGTGACTCTCATATAAATTATAATTAGTGTGTTTAGTGTATTAGATAAATTATTAAATAAGGACTGTATTACATATAAATCTGTAAATATGAATTAATTGTAAATATAAATTAGAATAAACGTTACATTGGTGTCAGGTGTAGGATTAAAAAAATAAATGAATAAATATACAGGAAGATGGCGAAGAAACTTTGTGAATTAAAAGTTTCAGAGCTTCGAAGAGAGTTGGAGGATTACGAACTGGACACAAGTGGGGTCAAGTCAGTGTTAGTGGAACGACTAAAAAAAGCTATGATTAACAATGGATTGGACCCGGAAACGTTTGAATTCACCGACGAAGCGTCCGCCTCTATAATTTCATCCATGGAAAACAAAATGTCGGGCATGGTAAACAAAATGTCGGACATGGAAAATAAAATCTCGACGGATATAAAAAACGAAATTTCATCCATGGAAAGTAAACTTTCGGCGGACATGGAAAACAAAATGTCGGACATGGAAAACAAAATGTCGGACATGGAAAATAAAATTTCGACGGATATAAAAAACGAAATTTCATCCATGGAAAGTAAACTTTCGGCGGACATGGAAAACAAAATGTCGGACATGGAAAACAAAATTTCGACGGACATGAAGAATGAAATGACATCCATGAAGACTGACATTTCTGCCGTGGAAGAAAAGATTAAAAGAATGGAGCAAGAAATGAAACAAAAAATCAAAGAAATCGAAAGGAAGACTAGTAATAAAGCGGATATTACAACTAGGCAAGCCCCGAATAACGACGAACTGGCAGAGAAAGTAGAGTTGAAACCGAAAAGGGAAAACGATATTAACAGCCGAGTGAAACTGTCAACATTCGACGGTAAAACGTCATGGCCGAACTATCTTAAGCAATTCGAGGCGGCATCAAAGGCAAACAACTGGAGTGAGAAGGAAAAAGCGTTAAATTTAACCCTTGCCCTTAGAGGAGATGCCATGGATATCCTCCAGACCATTCCAGTGGAAGAGACCGAAGATTTTGAACAACTCAAAAAGCGATTGAACATGAGATATGGCCTGGAACATTTGGAGCATCTGTACCAATCGCAGCTGAAAAACCGAAAACAAAAACGCGACGAAACTCTGCAAGAATTCGAAGCAGACATTGCGAGGTTGGTGCGGTTTGCCTATCCATCGGCACCGGAGAATGTCATGGAATGTTTAGGGGTACAGACATTCATCGACGGAGTTAGTGACCATGAAATGCAGAGAACTCTACGCTTGGCTCGGCATAAGACACTGGTCGTCGTACTCGACGCAGCCTTGGAGTACGAAGCAGCTACACATGCTTCCGGAGTATACGGCAAGGTGAGGGCTGTAGCAGACGAAGAAGTTGAGAACAAGCTTGACCAGATTGTCAACATGATGAAAAGCATCTCAAATGGAAAACTGAAAGCTGTGAGATGCTGGAATTGTGGAGAAATGGGACATGTACGCAGTTCGTGCAAGCGACCGAGAACTGCTACAAATGAAAACGCCCAGCAGGAAAACTAGGAAGGGTCGACCTTCAGAGGGCAGCTTCGACACGAAGACCTTCCAAAGACCCTCTCATCCTAATAGCCTCTCTGAAATGTCGCGACGATAGTGTATACGTGGATGGTGAAGTTAATGGAAGGAAGTATACACTATTGGTGGACACTGGAGCAACGAGGACTATTATTCGCCCCCAGAACTGTCAACACCCGGAAAAGACTTTTACCGACGAGACTGCGACTCAGGACTGCCACAGGTGAAAGCGCCAATGTCCATGGAGAACTACCGGTACAATTGGGAATTGGCGCAGAGAAGTTCACCCACACTGTCGTTGTCGCTGATATCGAAGAGGACATAATACTCGGAATGGACGTTATGAACCTACATGGCTTCCAGCTAGATTTCAAGAACCGAGTGATTAGAGTAGGTTCTGAGGAGGTATTCCTTCACCCACACGAGGATAAGACTGTTCAGGTAGCCGTACAGGAGTGAATTTTTCACTGCGGCAAGGCTACAAGGAACCGTCGAAGAAGGAACACCGGTCATGATGGAACCATGGAATCACGATGAAGAGGTTGGTCGAGGAATCCTGGTTGGAAAAGGGTTAGTCATGGCTGCCGAAGAAATACCTGTACGCATTATAAATGTAAATGACCATCCAATAACTATGAAGGATACCAAAATTGGAACTTGCGTACCAGTGGCGTCGATAATTCATCAAACAACAACCTCCAATGATGCCAACAATAAATTTGAACAAATGATAGCAGTGGTTGGACAATCCCTTAGCCTGCAAGAGAAGAAAAAGATCAGAGAACTCTTGCTACAATACCGATCTCTTTTTGTACCAAAAGGAGGAAAGTCAGGAAGAACATCTGCTGTCAAACACAAAATTGACACCGGCGACGCTAAACCGATAAGACAATCGGCTCGACGGCTACCACAGGCCAAAAGAGAGGAAGCGGAGAGAATTGTTCGCGAGATGGAAAAGGACAAGGCAATAGAACCTTCTACTAGCCCTTGGGTCTCTCCGGTAGTTCTGGTAAAGAAGAAGGATGGAACCACGAGGTTTTGCGTGGACTACCGGCAGTTGAACAATGTTACAAAGAAAGATAGCTATCCCCTGCCGAGATTCGACGACACTCTGGATACGCTGGCCGGCAGCAAATTGTTTTCTACCTTGGACCTGAAGTCTGGATATTGGCAGGTAGAAATGGATCCAGCCGATAAAGAAAAGACAGCGTTTACCACCGGATCTGGACTATGGCATTTCACTGTTATGCCATTTGGGCTGTGCAATGCCCCCGCAACGTTCGAAAGACTGATGGAAAACGTATTGCGAGGGTTGTCCTGGAAGACATGCTTAGTGTACCTTGATGACATCATAGTCTTGGGAAGGACATTCGACGAACATCAAAAGAATTTGGAAGGTGTCTTCAAAAGGTTGGAAGGTGTCTTCAAAAGGTTGCAAGCTGCCCAACTGATGCTCAACCCCAAGAAATGTCAACTATTTCAAAACAAAGTCAATTACCTAGGCCATGTAGTCAGCAAGGATGGTGTAGCTGTAGACGAAGAAAAAGCTGCTGCCGTACGAAAGTGGCCAAGACCCACCGACAAGCACCAAGTTAGAAGCTTCCTTGGACTCTGTACATACTACAGGCGATTTATAAAGAAGTTTGCAGATATCGCTAAGCCCTTGACACGACTTACAGAGGAAGCAAGGGAGTTTCGCTGGGACGAAGATTGCCAAACTTCGTTCGAAACCTTGAAGAAGCACTTGACTACTGCACCTATACTCGGCTATCCACTACCAGAGGGAGAATTCATACTAGATACTGATGCTAGCAATGTTGGAATTGGAGGACAAGGAGGACAAGAGAAAGTTCTGGGATATTTTAGTAAAGTCCTTTCCAAACCAGAACAAAACTACTGCGTCACAAGAAGAGAGCTCGTAGCAGTAGTGAAGTCCGTGGAGCACTTCTATCAGCATCTGTATGGGAAGAAATTTGTGATCAGAACCGATCATGCAGCACTTAAGTGGCTTATGCAATTCAAGAACCCTGAAGGTCAAATCGCTAGATGGATCGAGCGGCTCCAAGAATATAATTTCACTATTGAGCATAGAGCCGGAATAAGCCACAGAAATGCAGACTCCCTCTCTAGAAGACCATGCCCTGCAGAGTGCTCTCACTGCAGCAAAACAGAAGCTAAGGAAGCTGCGATTCGAAGAACCACGGTGACCACCGACGAATGGACACCAGAAAAGTTGGAAGAGGAACAAGAGAACGATTCCGACTTGAAGAAAATCCGACATTGGAAAAAGGAGAACTGTCGACCTACTTGGCAGGAGATTTCAAGGTACTCGCCAACGATGAAATCGTATTGGGCCCAGTGGGACTCGCTGGTTTTGGAAAACGGTTTGCTACAGCGAGTAATCGAGAACGATGAGGATTCCGAAAGTAGAAGACAGTTGGTGATTCCAAGAACAAGGATAGCAGCAGTACTGCGGAAATTACACGACAGTCCGTCAGGAGGACATCTAGGTGTGAAGAAGACCCTCCAGAAAGTGCGAGAACGGTTTTATTGGATGCACAGTTCCGAAGATGTGAAGGACTGGTGTAAGAAGTGCACTACCTGTGCTACGACCAATGGACCGCACGGGAGAAGAAAGGCTCCTATGAAGCAGTACAATGTCGGAAGCCCTTTTGAACGCATTGCCCTGGACATTGCCGGACCGTTTCCACCGACAGCAAATGGCAGCAGGTACATTTTGGTGGTGATGGACTACTTCACAAAATGGGTAGAAGCGTATGCCATTCCGAACCAAGAAGCCGCAACGGTTGCCGACGTGCTTGTGAATGAGTTCATTTGCCGATATGGAGTGCCCCTGGAAATACACAGCGACCAAGGCAGAAACTTCGAAAGCCAGCTGTTCCAGGAAGTTTGTGAAAAGCTCGGCATGAAGAAAACGAGAACTACGGCTTTGCACCCACAGTCGGACGGGATGGTAGAGCGAATGAACAGAACTCTTGGCAAATACCTGTCTAAAGTAGTATCTAACCATCAGCGAGATTGGGACCAATATCTCTCGCTATTCGCGATGGCCTACAGATCTGCCATCAATGAGTCTACCGACCAAACACCAGCAAGAGTTCTGTTCGGACGCGAAATGAGATTACCCTGCGACCTTGAATTTGGATGCCGACCCGGAGAAGACATAGCTGGTGAAGATTACGTGACCCAGCTGAGAAAAAGAATGGACGACGTACACGAGCTGGTTCGATCGAATCTCCAGATCGCTAGCGATAAGATGAAGAAAAGGTACGATACGCAAGCTACGGAAGGAGGTTTCCACGAAGGAGACAAAGTCTGGCTGCATAACCCAAGAAGACAAAAGGGTTTTTCTCCAAAGCTGCAGGAAGCTTGGGACGGTCCGTACCTCGTAAAGAAAAGAATCAACGATGTCATCTATCGTATCAGCAAGATCCCAAATGGAAAGCCAAAGGTGGTACACCGTAACCGATTAGCGCCATTCGAGGGTGACCACGATGAGGAAGTAAACCAGCTTCAGGAAGTAGCCGATCCTGCTTTTGTAGAGTTCATGGGTGCTTATGGTGGTACCGGAAAAGCAAGATTCGGCGTCACCACTGAGAGACGACAAGACCTGCTTACCGTTCCGGAGGAATACTCACTGGCAATAAACATCCCTGCCAGCGTAACCGATGCGCGCGGACTGGCATCTCTGTTTATAAAGAAGAGTGGTGCACGACTTTTGGCAAACCAGTTACCAGTACCAGGTAAAGCTTTGAAGCTGCAAAATGGCTCCCGCTACAATTTCCACCTAGTGACGAGGAACACCTTCGACGAAAGACCAACGTACGAGGATGTCTGGGAAGCATTACGAAGCCTGAGGGGGCATGTGCTTGAATTGAACGTGCATAGGCTAGCCATGCCCAAGATTGAATGTAGGCATTTAGATTGGCGAATAATCCGTAACATGGTAGAAGTAATCTTCCGAGACACCGAAGTGCAGGTACTGGTTTGCGGCCATGCTCGGGAGACACAGCCAACGGAGAAGACGGTCGCATGTTACTTCCATACAACTGGAAAATTTTTAGGCCCGAAACTTTACGGCCGCCTTCCCCAACACATCTCAGAATTGAATAATATCAATCAATTCAAAAATAAATTAAAAGGGTATATCAAATCAACTTCGCGATATGACATACATGAACAAATCGAATGCCCCTTCCTAATATAGTAACTATTTCAGTTAAAGAGAAGTGTTATTTTATTCAATGTATATATGATATACTTATTCTTTTCTGAGGTATATTGATTTGTGTGTTTTTCTGTGGATGTTGTTCGTTTGGATGTCTGTGTGTGTGTGTGTATATTTCTTACTATAAATGATAATGATAATTCCAGAAACTTGTGCTCTCCCCATGTTCTTTTACCTTTCACTTTTTATAATTACCACTAATTCTTATTAATTATTATGTACCTTTTATTTTAGATTAATTACGTATAGTATTTATATTTATTACCCTATATCTTTTCAACCTATTCAAGAATTAAATTTCTTAAAGGTTTACCCATTTTATTGGACAGTTAGGATAGTTTATGTATTTATCTTGTAACAGATTTTTTGTGCAATAAATCTTATTATTATTATTAATCTTATTATACATCTGGAAAATGCAACAAGGGGACCAGTTGCCGATACAGTCATCTCGTTCCAGTTTCCTAGCAAGTTCCAGGAGGAACTGTCTCTTAAGGAGGGGGCAATGTTACGCGAGCTACTGCATTAATATGCTCACTTAGTGCCCCCAGTGAAATCCCCGTATGAGACGACTATGGCTCCTCCGCCCAATTTTCGAGAAGCATCCAAAATACGAAACATCGAGAATATCCAGTGCATCCGCCAGAACGTCGAGATAATTCTAGAAATACGACGCGCGAGTATAAATAGGCCACTAGCATCGCTGCAGGCAATTAGTCAATCAGTCAGTGTTGATACCGAAGGAAAGTAATCGCGCCTCGATAAAGTGTTTATTAAGTGACTCTCATATAAATTATAATTAGTGTGTTTAGTGTATTAGATAAATTATTAAATAAGGACTGGTTTACATATAAATCTGTAAATATAAATTAATTGTAAATATAAATTAGAATAAACGTTACAATATTAAAAATATGAATGTATCAGTAGGTACTTATTGTCAAATGCCGAATGAAACTAATAATAAACTCATTAGTACTAAATTAAAAATAATTTTAATAGTTATTAGTGACTCCCTTGGGCCTGTCTCGCACAGCAAAGTTTTTCAAAAGAAGTTGTTATATTAGAAATAGCCAGTATCAGTTCTTTGTCTATATTCAGTCGAGACCTATATTTTTTCTTTAAAGCAGCCACTTCAGAAAATCCGGTTTCGCAAACATAGGATGTTGAAAATGGCAATAATATACGAAATGCTCTTGTTTTCAATGGAGAAAACGCATCATCCACTCCCGCCCAAAATTCAAAGAGAGATTTATTACTAAATTCTCTTTTGATTTCGCCGCTTGAAGTAAAGTCTATGAAAATTTCTTCTTCTACAGTTGAGAGACCTTCGGGAGTAGTTCGAAATGGGTAACCCACTCGTAACTTGCTATGAATTTATCGTCAGCAAGAAAATACTTTTTAAAATTCTGTGCCAACATTGCTAAATGACTTTCTATTGTTACAAAAACTTTCACATACTGTTCTTCTTCCTTGTATGTTTTGACAGACTCATTCACATTTTAAAACATTTCTAGGTATTTTCGTTGCACATTTCTGCTCCACAGCTCCAACTTTCTACAAAAAGCACTGACTTTATCACTGGTTTCCAACATATGTGTGTTTGTTCCTTGGAGTTGCAGGTTCAGGGTATTTAATTTCTCGAATATGTTGACCAAGTAACTTAATCTCATCACAAATAAGGGCATAGACCGAATGCGCCGATTGATGATTATTTTAATAATCTCATAGTCCTTTTGCGCCGGAGCAATCTCAGGTAACCATAATCCCAGGGTCGACTTGCGCCAATTGCCTCTACAGGGGGCCGTAATGGTATAATACATATTTTACAAATTCAAATCTTTGGATATGTCCTGCTTTATATAATTCGACTTTTTCTGATAAAAATCGCAATCTTTGTTTATATTTGGTATGGTATGGATTGCAATTGTTTGGCAAAATTATCTCCAAACATAGTTTCCACAATGTCCATCGCAGCTGGCAGAATAAGGTCACACCAATGGTGTGAGCCTTTTTAAATCTGGCTATTTTATATGATACTTTGTAAGAGGCAAGTAAAGCTTTTTCGTTCGCAGACAAAGTTTTTTGAAAGAATGATGTTTGCTGTACATATGACTTTAATTTTAATTCAAAGAATTCTCGGGGCTTGTTAACGTACTCACTATGAAGTGTTTCCAAATGGCGTCTAAGTTTATTAGGTTTCATGCTGCCTGCTGCCAAAATTTTTAAACAAATGACGCACATTGGTCTTCCTTCTTCATTTATTTTAGTAGTGGTAAATCCAAAATTTAGGTATTCTTTCGAATATTTTCTTGATTTTATCTTCGAAACCATGGACGACAGTGCACTTGTTGATGCTTCACTATTGTCTAATACTCGCTTGCGTCCAGTTAAATATCTATCAATAGTTCTGTATGAATTTATTGCCGTAAAATTTACGGAAACACGGTACAATTACACAAAACTAAAGGCGGGATTATACGTGTCAAGTAGCTAAAGCAAGTCACTAAAGCCAGTAACTAAAATTTATTACGTTTTTTCTAGTGAGTGTCTACATTTAATTTCATATTGGCTTTAGTTGTTGTTTAGAGGTGGTTTTTAAACATGGCCGAAAAAGTTATGCGTGTAGCAATGCGAAACTGTATATTGAATATTTGTGGTGAACTATCAGAAATATTGGAAGAATAGATGACGAAAAATAGAAATAAGCGTTGTTGGGTATGAAAGTGGATGAGTAGAAGAGAAATATATGGCGCTTCATCTACTTTGTTAAGTGAATTAGCATCTGAAGACGTAGCAGAGTATAAAAATTGGTTGAGAATGACCAAAGAACGCTTTGAAATATTGCTGACTTAAATTACCCCTCAAATTACGAAAAACGACACCCTAATGAGACCGGCTATTCCAGCTAAAATAAAATTGGAAATAACATTGTCTTATTTGGCCACGGGCAATAGTTATAGAACGTTGCAGGTTATTTCGTGTGTCAAGAGCTGCAATATCCAAATTTATACCCGAGGTGTGTGATGTTATTTATAAAAGCCTGGAAGAATATATAAAGGTATGTACTTTCTAAATAGTTTTATTACGGAAAAGTTGTTGAACAAAGCATGTTAAATATTGGAAAAAGCGGCTCTTATAATATCTGTTGGAGAAATATCTTCTTCAAGTAATTCCCCACAAGTAATATGTGTCGAGGCATCGCTGTTATATCCGCTATGATCTGTGGAAAGCAAATAGGAATATGTAGGAGACTGCAATGGAGTAGTGACGACTGATGGGGCAGGAATATCGCTGGTATGTGCAGACGGATGGTACTGAATACCCTGGAGGTCCTGAAGTTTAAAACTTGTGAGAAGAGACTGTATGCGTTCCTGTGCTTTTATTGCGGAAATAGGAGTCAACGTCATTAATTGTGCAGCAACGCTTTTACCAAAAATTGTATATTGATTTTCATTAGTAGGTTCACGTGTCACAGCTTCACTTATTTGCTTTAGGTCGTTAACTACTGCAGTAACTTGTCTCAATTTTGACGCAGCCATATTTTTTTTGTAGGTGGTTCTTGGAAGCTTTCAGCTGCTGCTGCTGGAGTCATTGCTTCTCCTGGGATTTCCTATTTTTGTTCATCAACTGCTACTTCGCGTCGTAACTACAAAAGAAAAATATTTCTAGACTTATAATCGCCAAAGTAAAATATTATACAGGGTGTTCCGAAATTAATGCACCAAATTTTGATGGCATATTCTATGTCAAAAATAAACATTGATGACATGCAATCATTTCAATTTGGGTGTGGATTTAATTACTATATTTTGAAATTTTCTTTTCATCTTTCAGGTACCCGAGTCTCAAGAAGAATGGAATGTTATTGAAAAGGGATTTCGTCGTAAATGGCACTTTCCGAAGTGTTACGGTGCGATTGATGGGAAACATGTGACTATTCATGCACCAGCAAATTGTGGGAGCCAATTCTTCAATTATAAGGGTACTAACAGCATTATTCTACTAGCTGTTGTAGATGATGATTATTGTTTTCGCTATATAAATGTTGGATGTCCTGGAAGACAATCTGATGGTGGAGTTTTTCAACAGTCGTCTTTATTTGAAGCCTTAGAAAATGGTTTATTACCAGATGATGGCTTCATCGTTGGAGATGATGCATTTCCACTGAAAATGTATTTGATGAAACCATATTCAAAAGTAACACTTTCGGAAGAGCAGAAAATTTTTAATTATTGCATTTCTCGAGCAAGAAGGATAGTGGAAAATGCTTTCGGGATTCTCGCTAGCAGATTTCGTGTTTTTGAGAAGCCTATAGCCTGCTTGTCAGAAACTGTTGATAAAATTATTAAAGCTTGTTGCGCATTACATAACTATTTGCGAATCACCTCAAATAACAGTTATACTCCAAAAGGATATATGGATGAAGAAAATATAGAAAGTGGTCAAATTAGACTAGGTTCTTGGAGAAATGAAACTGGTCCTCTGCCGGCAATAAGAACCTTAGGAAGTAACCATTCTTCAAGACGAGCTAGAGAACTGCGAGACCGAATCTGCCAGTATTTTATAGGCGAAGGTGCGGTCTCATGGCAGCAACGAATGATTTTTTGATTATTTTATAATATTGACAGTACAATAATATACTTACAACGAAATTATCCTGTGTAGGACTCTTATTATCCTCCACGCAGCTCAAAAATGCGTCCATTGCCTTGAACCATTTTACACTAGGAACGTAAACATCCTCTGATCCTGCTCCCGACTTTTATTTCCTTTTTTTCTTGACAATAAGTTGACCGCAATGCCCGTATTTTGTTTTTAATCTCAGACACTCCGAATCCCTCTATTCCCATGATCTCCTCAATTTGCTTATATGCAGAGTCCCGGGCTTGTTTGTTTTTATAAATGGCAGCCTTTGTATCTCATAGGCACTGCTTTTCACGATATAATTCCACAAACTTCCCTGTTGTTGCTTCTCTCCAACGTGACATTTTCACTACCGAAAGTACCGAAACAATGAAAATATTCTGCCCGTTTGTACTAAATAAACTACTAAACACTTACCTGTCTACACTTGTTTAGTGGGCGTTTTAGTTGCATGGAAACGGGGGTGGGAGAACCTACTTGCTCAAGTAAATAGAACACGTTTCTATTCAGTTGACTAAACAGTTTACTAAATGAGGTACTTGCGCAAGTACTAAATCAAGCTGTTCATACCATACAAGTAACTAAATTTAGCTACTTGATTTAGTAGCCTGCTTTAGCTACTTGACACGTGTAACCCCGCCTTTACACACCGCGACTCGACTAAAACTGACCGGAACCTCTTTTTTTTGTAATCTTTGATAATATTCCAAGAAAATCGAAATCACCGTCGAAACTTCTTGTAGCGACGATAAGCCCCGAGAATGTTCGATGTCCGTCGTAAGTGACAGATAGCTGATAGCAGATGAGAAACATCGATTATGGCTTTACCTATATGGATGGGATGTAGCGGAGCGGCATTGCCAAGTTTCAATAAATTCACTTATTCTCGGTAATTTTGAAGGTCTGTAATTTAAGTTCTATATATTAGGGCTCTATGCCTAGAGTCTAGGAATAAGGATTAGGATCTAAATTTTCAACGTATAATATTCGTCGTAATTTAGTATTATACGAAAAAGAAAGGTAGCGGGGCGCCATAAAAATTGTTATTGAAAATTGGGCCATGAATACTGAAAGGTTGAGAAACGCTGCTTTAACTGTATAAAATAGGTGACATCTGCGTACCGACAAACGGCATAGTTGACGCACTTCTGACTTAAACACTCGGTCAAACTTAATAATCTACGTAGCAGGGAAGGTCATTTTTACAATAACAATAATGATATATCGGCATCTTATATTGGCATCGGATGTCAAAATCGTTATTATAAAACGACCTTCTCTAGACACATCAGCTGAACGTCAACAAATAATCTGCTGTATTAGAGATGGGAAGTACGTGTGCGTGTGGTACAAAATGTACGGCACACGTTAATGTACGGTGTAAGTGCCGTACAATTTTATTGTACTAATAGTACAATTCACCATTAGTTCATTGGCTTTAGTTGCTGGTTCGCCGGTTGGGTGCTGGTGTGCTGATAAAGTTATTATAATAATTAAGTGAAACAATATATAAAGATATTATTATTTTACAGATTCTACTACTACACCAATAAATAACCAGTAAGGGTAAGTATGTACTACATGTATCGTACTTGTATGTACCACGGGTCATTCTTTTCTACTACTAACTACTCCGCCGCGGCCGCTAATGTTGACGTAAGTCATGTGTATGTGTGTATTGAAATTTATAATTGTGCATTGTGTTGAGAATGAACGTAGAAGATCTCTTGTTAGATAATATGAATAATATTGTGGGCGAAGCTGAAGCAAGAACGTAATGAGAGACAATTTTATGAGACATTTAGGCTAAATCCATTTAATCATTTATCAGAAAATATGTTCATCCGTTTGTTTCGATTAAATAAACAATTGGTTCGAAGGTTGAATCCTTTTCTCACTCCTCCTAGGAGACTTCATGATTTGGATAAGGAAACGAAGGTGATGAGACACTGATCTTCCCAGAAGTAATAATATTGGGGATCTGATTTTTTTTATCAATATCATATAGGTACTGGTGGCACTGAAATTTTTTGCATCTGGAAGTTATCAAATGGGTTTTGGTGCAAATGTTTGGGTAGGAGTCAGTCAATCTTCTGAGAGTAGGAGCATTGAAGAGGTTTTTGCTGCTCTCAATTCCGAAGAAATTTTCAATGAACATGTCAAATTTCCTTCAACAATTAGATAATGTGAATTTATATTCATATCCTATCCAGTGTCATAGGTATGCAGTCTTTTTTCAAATATTGATTCTTTAGATTTTTTAATTGCAAATTACCGCAATTTATATGTATCATTTCCCAAGAAAAAAAGTATTGGCAGTCAGGTTAGGAAATTTTCAAAACAAATTCTTTGACAGAACGATATATTTTGCCACGATGCCAAGTTTATTCTTGTTTAGAAATGAGCGAATACTTTCGTTGGAACGAGTAGCTGGAGATATGCTCGAAAATTGACCTCACCTCGTACTATACGTTCAACTTTACTCGTTCACGAGCGTATCCGTTTAACGAAAGAACGATGTCGAGAGTTGACACAATTTGGTGTACTGTACGAAGTGTGCTAGAACAACCAATTGAACTGGTTTTGCCCATCACTATTCTGTATGGCGTGCCGTTTTGGTATTTAATAACATCGTTTAAAAAACAAAACCAAGAATATATTTCCTTTCAAAAATTTTTATTCCGTAATTATTCTGTTGCAGAATTAAAATTATGTTTTTCATAATTTTAATACACATTTCTCCATTATGAAAAACATAATAGAAATTGCCGATTTAAAATTATGAAATACATAATAGAAAATCAAGAATTAAAATTATGAAAAACATAATA
Source organism: Lochmaea crataegi (assembly GCA_947563755.1). Lineage (NCBI taxonomy): Eukaryota > Metazoa > Arthropoda > Insecta > Coleoptera > Chrysomelidae > Lochmaea > Lochmaea crataegi. The sequence continues at coordinate 38,083,853 of OX387425.1, read as the reverse complement.
AAAATTCGAAACCGAATTCCCATTATGTATGGAGATTTTGACTATTGTATTTCAATGCAAAATTGTAGGTAACCCTCAATACATAATGGCAATTGAATTTCTATTATGTTTTTCATAATTTTAATTCTTGAATTTCTATTATGTATTTCATAATTTTAAATCAGCAATTTCTATTATGTATTTCATAATTTTAAATCAGCAATTTCTATTATGTTTTTCATAATTGAAATTCAAGAATTAAAATTATTGAAAACATAATGGAAATTAAATAATTAAAATTATGAAAAGCATAATACAAATTCAAGAATTAAAATTATTGATTAAATAATACAAAACAAATTTGTATTAGGTTTTTCATAATTTTAATTATTTAATTTCCATTATGTTTTCAATAATTTTAATTCTTGAATTTCAATTATGCTTTTCATAATAATAATAAACGAATTTCCATTATGAAAAACATAATAGAAATTGCTGATTTAAAATTATGAAATACATAATAGAAATTCATGAATTAATATTATGAAAAACATAATAGAAATTCAATTACCATTATGTATTGAGGTTGCCTATACTGTTCTAATGCATGTATCCGAGAGTGCGAAACTGGGTATTTAACCGGCAACACCGCTAACCAGTGTCTTCTTGGCTTTTAAAGGGCTCCGACATTAGTTAAGCAATATGATAGAATGATCGCTGGACTGAAAAACTCTACAAGACTCGCCAATAATACGCCGAATTCTAAGCAGTGTAGTTGCGACTTCTCTAGAACTTATACCTATTGTACTTTTATACCGTAACACATAAAACAATTTATGCTCACTTCAATTTGATTCTTTTAATAGTTTGGTTTACAGTTTAGTAAGGTAAACAAACAACCACAGAAATTAACAAATAAGGATAGGTTAGTTTTAATATCATTCAAATATAATAATAGACGAGAGCTTATTCTCCCGACTCAGCATCCCCCACTATTTAGAAGCTCTCGTAATTTATCGAGAAGGGCAAGGAAAATAATTGAAGAAGGTATACTATTGAAAAAATGGCCGCGTAAATTGAAGTTGTATGGCTTCTTCAATCATTTTCCTTGCCCTTCTCGATAAATTAACCAGTGATCGGTTTCAACCAAGAAAAAATAAGGTTATTATTTTGAGGAAATTGACAGAATTCTAAATAGTGGGGGGTGCCGAGTCGGGAAAATAAGTTCTCGTTAATAATAGAACATCACTTTTAAACGGTGTTGCCGGTAAAACATTTACTATCCGATTTCAGGTACATGCAGTAGATTAGTATAGGCAACCTCAATACATAATGGAAATTGAATTTATATTATGTTTTTCATAATTTTAATTCATGAATTTCTATTATGTATTTCATAATTTTAAATCGGCAATTTCCATTATGTTTTTCATAATGGAAATTCGTGTATTATTATTATGAAAAACATAATTTTAATTCTTCAACAGAATAATTACGGAATTAATATTTTTGAAAGAGAAGATATATATTTTTTTCCTCTTTTAAAACGATGTTATTAAATACCAGAACGGCACGCCATAATTCTGTATGTTCCTTGATTTCCCAAAATAAATAACAAAAAAAAAGTCTACAAATAAGGTAACACGTTCGACAGTTGAAACCGATTAATCTGAATTTATCACACTCGACTGAAACAAAACAGAAAACAATTATAGATTAACATGACATTTGACACTTTTCACTGTTAGTGATCTGTACCGTTCGTGTGATTCAATTACTCCGTCTGATCTGTGGTCACGTGACTAAAAAATTCGTCGCATCTCTGATATATTTATAGTCGTCCGTACTCAGACATTGTTTCGATATAGTGGACTGTATTAATCAAATCAATCGCTGGATTAACTAACATTTAATATTTAATTAACAAAAATGTATGAATGAAGAGAATGAACATTTAACGGAAACAAATTCCAAAGAAGTGTGGCTTTGCCGACATTCTATTAAACTCTGTGTCTCTTGGTTACAATTTGGGAGAACAAACAAATTTCTCCAGACGTCATGATGCATTTTATGTCACGTGAGTTTGTCTCGGTTTGTTTATGTTTGGTTAAATTTTTAAAACATTCATAATACAAACAATTATTGAAATAAGACCCAAATAATTTTAGTTCGCAATGATAATGAATTTACAAAGGAAAAACTTTACTTAAGTCAGTTTTGAGTAATAATAATTATCAAGCATGATTTATAAACAAAGAAACTAGGAATACAGACAGGCATGCACTACAATATTTTCTACAGGATGTCCAGAAACTCGCCTGCGAAACGCAAACTACAGGTACTAGATGTGATGATATGTCCATACAACCTAATATACCTTTATCCAAAAGTTCCTCCCAAGGGAGCTAGTGCCCTTTGAAGATGACGCTGTTAAGACAGTTTTTTAAGCATATCTCAAAAAACCGCTACCTACAAACTTCAAGCATTGTATAACTCTGCCGTGATAAGTTGTTTACTACAAACCTGCGTTTTTAATTGCCATCGTAAGCGTTGAACGTGGGAGGGGCAACGAGCCAATTCGGTTAAATTATCTGTATACCAGTTTTTTGCCAAATTTTACATTAGATTCAAATTTTTGGGGTAATTTCCAAAAAAAGTGTGTTGTGTTTGAATTCGAGAAAATTAAATTTGAATTTTTTGTATTTTTGGCATTCATTATCATTATTTGATTACTGAACGATATTCACAGTACCTAGTTGGCTTTGACAAATTAATGATTTCCTAACAGACGACATCCCGATGTACGGTTCTCCACCAACGCCTAGGTGAAACAGGCTCAATAGTATACTTCCTTCCAAGATATTTCGTTTTGACTTGTACCAACATTGTTACCCTCCGCCCTTCCTGCCTAGCAATTGTCGGAATAGGACGAGCGGAGAATCGAATTAATCGATCTTTACTTCTCTCGGTCGACTAGCTCTGATAATTAAAGAAGGTTAACCCGGTAGAGTGGAGGGGGTAAGGATAAGAGATAAACCACTGAAGACAGATATCCTACAGTTTCTATTAATCTAAATAAGGAATACAAAGCCAGTTGGGGTTCTGAACCCTGGATATAACCTCTACCTATAACCTATCTCTATGGTTGAACATTACCTAAACTATATCTATGATTCACGCTGTAATATCTATGGTTGACGTTTGTCACACTTTATGTCAACTGTGCGTCACTATACTGTCATAACGAAATAAGGTGACACACTATAAAGAATAATTTGCGTTATAAATTTTACACTATCATACCATGCTCTCGACTACCCCCCAGAGTATATATACTTTAGGTGCACATAGGTAAATTTTACAGATAAGATCCTGCTATACTATAGTAAAATTAATACCTATTTAGAGGTACCAGCCGTTTTAGTAACTTAACGTATGCGGCTTCTTGAACCATCTGAACCCGCATGAAAAAAATTAGGTTATGACCTTTGTCATGTCAAATGCTTGACATATTTCTTATTGCATTGGCGTAGTGACTTGAAATTTCATATTATCAGTGGCGGTTTGTAATAATACAAATTAATTTTATGAAATTCATAAAATTCTAAAGATGTTGACATAATAAAAGAATATAAAAGAGGCGCACTAATTTTAAAAACATTGTTTTATTAACTAGATACATAGTTTTTTTAAAAAAATATGGCAATTCAGAGTTCGATTAAGTACAAATTCTAGATTTAAAAAAAATTACAACGTGATCTTCAAGGCAAAGTTTAATTAGTTTCTAAATCAGAATAACTTTCGGAAAGTGATAGTTCATCATCGGATTCATTGGATACAGAGATCACCATAGGTTCGATGTTTAGTAGGTCCAGTTTGTTTTCTACTTCCCATGCTTCAGAAATAATTTTCTCTGTATGATTTATGTAATTCTGCCAGAGTTGCTCCGGTACATTTTTTACAACGTCATTCCATACTTTTAAGACTTCAGTAGGTGACCTTGCAGTTTTCGTAATAGCTTGGTCATAATGCCTTTTAGTTTCTGACCATACCATTTCGATGGCATTAAAATGGCAATGATAGGGTGGTAGCCTGAGAACACAATGACCATGCTTGGCAGCGTATTTGTCTAAATGATAATTTTTTTCTGGCAAAACTTGCTTTTCAATTATATTCCAAACAGCATCCTTTAAAATGTGATCTGGAAAAGGAATATTCTTTTTTTTGAGCCATTCTAACATGCGTGTTTTATTCCAACTTTTTCTTGGGATTTCTTCATCCAGGCGACTGTGATACGTTGCGTTATCCATTATAATTAACGATGGTTCTTCCAAGTTTACAATTAGTTGCTGTTTAAACCAATTTTCAAAATTTTCGGTGTTCATGTTATCATGGTAATCGCCTGTTTTTTTATTGCATTTAAAAATAAGCGATGCATTTGCCACAAAACCTTTTTTATTACCGGCATGAACAATTACATATCGTGTCCCACTTCCAGTTATTTTTAAATCACTGTGTTTAGTACCATCTTGCCACATTCTTCTGTCCCCGCTTTTACTAAAAACCCATGTCTCATCCAGAAAAACAGGTGTAAAGAGCTTTTCGCTTTTAGCAGCATGGTATTTGTTCAAAAATAATATTCTTTTTAATCTGACTGCAGGCATTTCCAATAAATGTTTTCTTCCATCCTGTTTTTTTGAAATGAAAACCCATTTTTTTAATTCCCAAATATAACGAACCTTTGGAAATCTTAGTTTCTGGAGACTCTTCGATAAATTGCCGTAAAATAGTTTCTACTGTGATTTTTTCCTTTCGCGCATACATTTTATAAATTACTTCCCTCAAAAAATGCAGGGTATTTTTTGTAATTCGGGTTTTGCTCCGGGAAACGCTTGCAGACATATTTCTTCTAAATTCGAAATCTGTAGCTCTGTTTGGTTTTTCATGATTATATAATGTGCTTTCTGGAACTTTTAGTGCTTCGGACGCTTTTTGAATTGCCTTAAATCGAGATCCTAAATCGTTTTGAAAATAGTTTAGGTACTACATTAAGCATATTAAGTTTTTTGGATTCATCAGAATATCGCATTTTTATATCTTATTTTGCGTTATGACATTAACATGAAATCAAAATTTGACGTAACTTCAAAAACGTGACATCTAATAAATTAGTTACGACGTTCATTTTTGTTGGTAATTTTTTGTTTCAACCGATTTATTAATAATAAATAAGGATGGTCTTATTCTAAATGGGTATAAAATTTACTATATACTAAAATATGAATGAAATCTTATGACATCTACAGATGTTTCAGGTCTCGCAGTTTAAGCTTAACCCTAACAATAAGCGTAATAGGCAGCCAAAAATAGTGCTTAACCGGGTTAGTGAACTTAAGCCTACTATCTACGGTTAATACTATGATAATGGCGTGTAATAATGATACTAAAAGCTTAGCTAAATTACTAATCCTAAAGATTGATGAAACAATTATAACTAAACAGTACGCTACACAGTCTCACGTTGGATACCGCATCTGTTAACGAATGAACAGAAAGCAATTATAGTCAATTGGTGTCGCAAACTCTAAACCGAATTAAAATATATACAGTAGTGTCTAGTGTCAGCAGTTAAGCCACGACAGCACCTCCACTGTGATTCTGGGACAAATAGATATTACGTTGAAGAAAAATATGGATAGATCTCACCAAATTGTTGGGCCAATTCCAGGGTGTCTGGACAGATCTGGCTAATGTGTATAGGGATGTCGATCAGTCGATGTACCACACCAGTTGAGGTTTGAGAGGGCCAAGCAAGTCGTACACTTCAAAATGTATTCTGATCTTGAAAAGGTCAATGGAATCCAGAATAAAGTGAGTAGGTAGACAATACGTAAAGAAAAAAAGGTCTGTAAAGAAAGTTAAGAAGTTTTAACCATTTGTTTTGTTCTTGAAAAGAAGATGAGCAGGTGATCATAAGAAGTGCTTACCCCGAGATGATGGTGGACCTTCAAAGGTGGTAATGTGTATATTTACCAGGAAAACAATTCCGCTACAAGCGTTTCTCTATCCAACAGAGCTATTCCTGATAATCTTAAACACTTCCTGGGCGACATCCAGAAAATTCTGATAAAAAGGTGCACGTAGTACAGGTGCACAGGAAGAAAGTTTTTTTTCTACCCCCACAAAAATGGTCGTCCCCAAAAATGACAGAACTTGTTTCCACCTTGCGGGGTCACAGGTCACAAGGTATTCTTTTAGTTCCAAGAACAGAGAGGTTGCAGGTTGAAGGTGATGTTAAATAAACATTCAGTGAGAAGTCAAGGTCATGTCAAAAAGGTAAACAAAAATGACTTTGAATTTTAACCATCCACACACGAACTGCATCTTAACTAAACTAAAGATAATTAACAATTCCTAGGTATTTCCTAAATTTATTCTATACTTTTTTTTCTTTAAGTGCCAAAACCAATACCGTTAGCAAGCAGATGAATAACAGGATACTTGTACAATACTTTGAATCAACCCCAAATAAATATTTTGTCAAGCTATTAATGTGAATCAACCAACATTGTCCCTAATTGAATATCGGTGAGTGTACCCTTAAGTTCAGAACCGTAACAACATGATTGATTTAAGACTAAATCCCACAGCAGGTAGTCGTTAATCCGTTAACAAATAGCACAGTGTCGTATTCGTTTCTTCAAAAACGAAGAGATAATGCCTAATAGTATGATTATTTTACAACTGAAATGTTTGGATGGTAAAATAATATTTGAGACTAATTTTTTAATTTATTCAATTATTCTATTATTTATTTGTTCTTCGGAACACACATTTCCGAATTTTTCAAGTTAAAAGTATTTTTCACGATAAATGGTTGATCACCTATAAATGTTTTAATCTGATTGTATAAAGATTGCTTGTTTTCCATTGTCTAACCTGTACTGCACCTACCTACTTTATTTCCAATACCTTTTTTATATTTACATATAATGAGATTAAAAGATTTATGAATAAAATAGAAAGTGGGGATTTCGGGATAATCAATTTAAATTTTGTTTGAGAATTTTAGTTTGTAATAAACATTTCACTCCGAAAGTAATCTTGTGTTTAAAACTAAGCATGTGGCGTCTAAAGGCAAAACAAGTGCATTTATCGCCGGATGCGAAGCGAATTGCGAAAAATGTGTTTGAATCATTGAAACATCGAGGTTATAGTATAACCGATTCAGCAAAATAAACATGTAAGTTGACCAAAATCCCAATATCCACAGTAAAAGACATTAATAAACCAATACATAAACGAAAAATACGAAGTGACACTAATAAAACCAAATGCAAAAGGATATAACCCGAAGAACGATATATATATGCAGATACTCTGTATAGTACACAATGTTTTCAAAATGTGGCCATTATTAAACAAAATCTTTTTTATTTGAAACATTTTTTGATAACATCTGCCAATTAGATTAAATAAATCAAAGCGTATACGGTGGGCCACCCTGTATGTTTCAACAGTTTAATTTGTTCAATTCCAATTTATAAACAAAAGTTAAATTTGTTTTTTTTCATTAAATAAATTTAATTTATGTTTTAGTATCTAAATTTTACCGACTACGGATCTGTTATAGTTTACTGTACAATGAGGGATTTATAAACTTTTATTATTAAATCCTTAAGGCCAGATGCCGAGTCAACGAAATATTGTGAAACGTTCTTTACCTAAAAGTACTGAAACTGGTTAGCACCCGGATATTACAGACGTGTACGAAAATGATATTTTGTACGAAATAGAACAGAATCCTCAGTTTAGTATTAGAAGACTCGCGGCTATGTATCCTGCAATTTCTAAATTCTCCATATGGAATATGATTCATAAAGAAAACCTCTATCCGTTTCAATTTCAAAAAGTTCATGAGGGGCTAGATTGTGATTTCTCTGCTCGAGTATTTTTTGCATTTACACTTTTTTCTAAAATTTTATTTTATGATGAAGCTACGTTTACGCGAAACGCTGAAAATCCGCACGCCATAAACGAGACGGAGCACCTGCAAAGATTTAGCATAAATATCTGGATAGGTGTAATCGGCAATCAACTACTGGGTCCAGTAGAGTTACCTGTGCCTTTAACAGGACATGATTATCTTAACTTTTTGCGAAATAGTTTACCTGATTCAATGGACGACGTGTTTCTAATGACACGACAAAATTTATGGTTCATGTTCATCTTAGTCGTGTAGTTCGTCAAGTAGTCAGTCAATTGGGCTGCAAGATCGCCCATAGTCGTGTAGTAGAACTTCTTATAAAATTAAAAAATATTCTTGTTACTGTTATTATTAATCTTCAGTTTCTCAGAAAATAAAACAGAGTTGGTCAAAAAATTAAAATTGATTTTTCGCTTAAACGGTGCATAATAGCAAATTCAAACAAGAGCACATTATTTTTGGAAAATACCTTATAGTTTTTGAATTTAATCTAAAGTTTGTGGAAAAAACTGAAACGTGGGTTGTAGTAAACAATTTATAACTGCTAGGTTATACAATGTTTAAGTTTGTAGGTGGAGGTTTTTTTGAGTTATGCTTGAAAAACTGACTTAACAGCGTCATTTTGAAAGGGCACCAGCTCTCTTGAGAGAAACTTTTGGAAAAAAATAAATTAGGTTAAATGGACATGTAGTTTGCGTTTGACAGGAGAATTTCTGGACACCCTGTATATCAGTGAAGATGTTTGATTGATTTAAAATACAACAAAAGTGAGAGCAAAATATAGTCACTGTAAATCTATCTTCCAGAGGAAAAGTTGTTGTAAACAAAGCTTTTAGTTGTCTTTCACGCCCAATTATAATGACTAGAAGATTACAAACATTTCAACAAGTTATTTGCATTATACAAGAATGTTAAAATCTTTTCGTTGCCCACTTAGCGATAATTCCAAGTTTAAGTAAAACTAAAGCACAAAAACATAACTGAATGCTGGAAAACAGATACACAGACCGAGAGAATTACAAATTATCTCTTAAAAAAAGTGCCACTAGGAAGAGAATAACAAGTGGATAGAGACCTGAAAAAATATTCAGTCGGTTCGAAAGAATATTCCAGAAATTTAATTTCATCTCAGAGGAAGCAACAAGCAACTACTGAAAAGAAATATATAAATAAGTAGCTGAAACAAAAGCAATGAGAAATTGGTTGCAAACTTGAGGTTCACCTAAAAAATTACAGATTCTAGTATAAAATTCAATGGAAATTTTAACTTTGAAATCGCAAAATATCGAAGTCTTTAGGCGTCTGTCTTGCCTAATTCGCCACTGAAGACCGTCTCTATCTGATCAATTGCAAGTGATGCTTATGGCAATCACCCAGCTAAAAACTTGTTGAAACTGGTGCAGGGAACAAAGGGGTGCTACGTGATGGGAGCGAGGTTGAATGGAGACAAGAAGTCAAATATAATGGTCTAACTCTAGACAGTAAACTTCTGTGGAACAACAAACACGAAAAGAAGATTATATACAAAACAAAAATAGCTCTAATGGTGTGCAGGGAACTGGCAGAGAAAATTTGCGGTTGTAATCCAAGGATCCAGAGCTGGATGTACACTGAAATAATGAGACCAATCATCACGTATGGAGCCATTGCGTGTAGTAGGACTAGCCTATTGAAGACGAGAGGCAGCCTCTCCAGAATTCAAAGACTAGGATGTATATGCATTACATGATCAATGAAAAAATGCACAACGGCGACCATGGAAGCGATTCTCAACTTCATACCACTACATATGGTGGTTGAAAGTGTTGCAGAAAGAGCTAGACTAGATAGATACAGACTAAGTATGAAGGGAATCATTAAAAAAACACCTTCTGGCTTTTTAGAAATTAGAAATCCTTGGACATAACACAAGATGGTATGATGAAAAAGTGTAACTTTCAAAGAAATTCGATACGCAATTAAGTAATAAGAAGGAATGAGATCCTAACACAATTACCAGACTTGGAAAGAATGCCATTGAAGGGAATACAGACGGCTCAAAAGCAATAGAAGGAACTGGGATAGGAGTGTACCTAAGGACCAGGAACCAAACATTCAGAAAGCTTGGGAAAAACCCCAAGTATATTTCAAGCGGAAATTCACGCCATAGAAAAGTGTGCCGAATCCAATATTGATAAAAGATATACGAGTAGAAGGCAAATTATTATCATCATGTCAGATAGTCAAGCACTGAGTACTTGCGTAATCAGTTCTAAAATGAAATGGGAATGTCTGGGGAAACTCAATGAACTAGGCGAGAATAACATTGTCACCTTACTGAGGATTCCAACACATTGGAATAGAAGAAAATGAAATAGCAGATGACCTATAGTCTATTTCAGAAAGGTATAGAGTAATAAAATGGGGAATTCCGTCCAGTTCGGCTCAATTTAGGTGTCGGCCATAAGCGTAGGTCTTGAAATAGTATTGTTTGTAATATTAAAATTTCAAGTAATTGCGTAAGAGAATTAGGAAAAGTAAGTTTTCTGGCCTGAAGTGTCAATATCGAAATATTGTGTAGGGATTACTTAGGTAGTAGATTATACAGTTACGTTTTGCGTTTAACAGGTACCGTTTAACCTTCTATTAGTGCCTCTGCCTGATTTTTTATAATTTAATTTCTGTATAATGTATTTTTTGTATAATGTTCAATAAAAAATAAGTGTACCTAATACTATGTACATAATGCCTAATTTTTATTCTGTTAAAATAAAATTCTTTCCTTTTTGCGAGTATCCTACCGGCACGCCTTTGGCACACTATTTTCAGTGTTTGTGAATGGATAACAATAGGCTAAACCCATATATTGACCCCAACCCGGGTGGTACTACCTGCACTTGATAAAAAGAAAGAATTTTACAATGAAATCAATGCCAAACTATGAAAGTGGCTTAAATATTCGTTGGGTCACTCTGTGCTCCCTTTGCATACCTAATGAGGTTTTATTACTCTATACCTTTCTGAAATAAACTATAGCAAAGAGAGGGGCTGAATTAACCTTTTGGGGACCGGAACCCTTCTGCGGTATCAGCTTCAAAGTATAGTTTTGTAAACTTATCTGAAGCTGTGAAAGGAATGCGGCCGAAAACATTCGATATTGCCCCGTTTAACTATGAAAAAGCTAAAGTAATAAGTATGTAGTGATAATAATCAGAAAATGGACTTTTAATTATCAACAATATATCAATAATGATGAAACGTTAGTTATTTAATGTGATTGTTTCATTGGATTTTGTCTATTGACATTATTTTTTCAATTTTTTAATATTAAATGTAAACACTCTTCCAAATATGTTATGGGTTTCCTTCAACCCGGTAACGTCGTGAGAAAATCATATTACCGCGTACTCCGAACGAACTCAATTGGTGAAGATTTATCGAACAGCTATGCAACCACCTGACTTGCTATTGGCAAGCGCATGCGTGTGTTCTTCCCTCTCACTTCGACTATTGACTGATATTGATTATCTTAAACTTTTGTAATTTTTGTTTAGTATTAATAAACTGTTCTTGTGATTTTCAATAGTGTAGTGTTTTGTGTTTCTTCATTTTTCAAAAATAAATCAATACACTCGTGGAAAGACACTTCATAGCCAAACTAGAGAGGTGATGGCTAATGTTTATAGGCAAGTAAGTAAGTAGTAAGCCACTGGTACGTTTATGACGGATATCGGCTATGTTTCCTCGCCCCTTACCGATGCCGCGTAGCTTCAGATAGGTTTGCCAAACTATAGTATTTGAAGAAATAGGCAAGGCCGAAAAGAGGAAAGATTTGACTATTGGAAAGATCTAATGGGCTTAGCTAATCGAAGATACTCCTGGGATACTACAACCAGGTGAGAACAAATGAATGTCTAAGCGAGAGTAAAACTGTACTAAGATTTTCAACAGGTGTTCTGTCGGGTCACCGTCGCCTGAATGGGCACCTTAAAAGGCTCAAAATAGTGGAGCAAGAAGAATGTAGATGGAAAAAAAACCTCCATCCACAAACATAATCCTAAGGATGGATAGAAGATTGAAGAGGGACAATTACCTAAACTAAAGCCTGCGGATATCCTAAAATTCCTTCTGGAAATAGGTCTAAAGAAACTACTAGTCTCTGAGACTTTCTTCGGGAACTAAGTAGAAGAAAAGGGGCATAATAGATCTCAGGGAATGTCACCCCAATATACATACATATACAGATTGCGAAAAATTTTAATAGGTCATAAGATTTACACAAGTACGACAAGGATCATATGAACAACACTACTTGAAATAGAGAGACAATAATTGTTCGCTACCAAAACAGGTAGGCGTGTGTTCATTGCACTTCTTATTTTTAACCGTTGTGTTGCCAAATGTACTCATCTGTAAAACCTATACCCAATGGTTGTCTATCGCTCTTTTAAAATTTATTTTCAACGGCATTTAATGAAGCAACAATGTTAAATACCAATAATAACTTTTACAAATAATTACTTTTGGCAACACAACGGTTAAAAGTAAGAATGGCAATGAACACACGCCCACCTGGTTTGGTAGACTGATCTAATTGTGAGTTTTACGCTGCGAACAATTCTTGTCTCTCTCGTTCAAGTAGTGTTGTTCATATTATCCTTGACGTTCTTGTGTAAATCGTATGACATATTAAACTTTTTCGCAATCTACAATAGGTGCTACGAAAAAGCACAAGCAAAAATACAATAAGCCATTCGTTGGCAGTGTTATCGGAGATTTTGTCGGACGGACTCGTAGATAAAAAGCTCTTGAAGAGGTTACAACTAAAATCAAATACACTATCTCAAGTTTAAAACAAAAAAGTAGAGTCTACAAGGAAAATCACATATTCATCCTGGTATTACCACTTAGGCTGCAGATCAGAGTATTAGTGAAGATAATGTCCCTTATTACTTATAGGAAATACCAGCAGCCGCCTCCAGAGAAATTGATGATAAGGAGTAGCAACTATTCATTGCATTTGAAGATCATGTGATAAAAAACATAAGATATTGTGGTCACTTCTCATAAATAACCTAGATTTGGATTTAATTAAGACTTTGTTGATGTTGATACAATACATATGAAGGACTATGAAACGTGGATATTGGAATACCATGAAGAAATAATATCAAGGTGTTCGAAATCTGGTGCTATATAGACGGATGTTTAAATTAGATGGGACGAATAGGGTGAGTAGATAGGAAGAAAAGACAGGATGATGAGAGTTATTTAAAACAAGGAAATGGAAGGAACAAATAAAAATTGAAGCGGAAAAAAATTAAAACAGATTGAGAACTCTGACCACTGTTTACACTACCACTACACCTACACTTTACACTAGTTTACGCGCGTTTCGATAACCAGTTTACTTTCAGTCTCTGATGAAGATAACTTGGTTATGGAAGCGCGCGTAAGATAGTGTAAAGTGTTGGTGTAGTGGTAGTGTAAACAGTGTTCAGTGTCAAATATCGCCAACGGATCCAGAATTCCCAACTTAGATTGAGAAAAGAAGAGCATGGTCTATGAGGGAGTTGAAAGCTTAGTTTGGACTCGTTTGGCGAATTCTAATGACTGATAATTAAAATAATATTAAAGGCTTTGCTTTGAGTCTTTTAGGACGATAATCCGAAAAAATAATTCTCCGTTTACCTCCTCACCCCCGTCAAACGAATCCCAGATATTTTTACAAGAATATAAAGTGACCCTTTTTTACACTGGCGGGACGTTTTTATAACGAGTCGTGGGCGAGGCTTTATATTCCCACATGCTTTTCTAATATAAAAATGGAAATTCTGTTTGTTAATATTATTATAAAAATAATCGTTAAAGTTTTATTGCTATTGGCAGTGAAATTGACTTCAGTCAACCGTAGTACTTACTAGCAAAAATTGGAAATAAAATTAGGTTGTGAGCGCAATTATACTTATCGTACAAATTAGAATATACTTAACATATAATGGTTTCATCCCTTGTTACGTGGAATCTTTCCATAATTATCACATAAAATCAATAAATAAAAGATTCCACAACAATCATATAACATTATTCGACCGCTTTCACAAATTACAAGATTTGCATAATCAGGAGCACAAATACAGAAAAAAACAAGTAACTTACCCATTTCTTCAATTTCATTTTTACTGTCGCATCAACCAAGTTGGTTATAAGAGATAAATATGAATTTTTCAAGCTCTTTAAGAGTTTTTAAGTTAATCAATTTATGGATATCGTAATTTTGACGTAATGCCAATTTTAATGTTTCTGATATACACGTTTTATCCGCACTCCTTGATCTTTGTGGCATTCTATAAGAATATGCTTCACTGTCATTTGTTTGGAACATGTAGCATACTTTGGTATTCCGTTCTTATTGAATAAATGCTGCTGAGTCAGTTTAGTGTGTCCTACCCTTAACCGTATTAGAAGTACTTGTTTGGACTGCTTATTTGATATTATATTCCAAGGTTTTAGATCGGGTTTCACTTCGCGTAACTTTGATTTCGATTCGATTTTGCCACACATCAATCGCTTTTTCTTTCGCGATAAGCTTCAAGTCTCTGACGTTGATCTGCTTCTTCATTAGCCTGGATTCCAGTGTGGGATGGGATTCACATGAATTTAACATCTATTTAAGATACTCGCAGTTCACAGAGCTCTTTTTCAATTCTGATGACAATAGGATGTCTATTATAAATTGTTTCGATAAATTCTAGCGAGCTAAGAGTCTGTGATTACAAGGTCAACTTTTATATACGTAACCTAGAGCCTATATTGAACATATTTTTTTAATATTTTTCAATTTCTAATGGGCATCGACCCTGCACTGTAGTGGAACGCCTCTGATCCGATAATTACGGTGAAGCAGTCTCGAACGAAGTTAGTACAGTATTGGCCAGCTAACTTGATGTCCTAAATGCTTTCTAGGGAGCTATTGACGCCGCCCATCCGATAACTGTAAACAGTGCCGTGCAAGTTCTGAGGATACGCTTTCTGTTACAAATTAACACAACTTGTACAATTAATAAAGTAAAGTCCGTCCGGAAATATATGATCCTAACTTAATAAATAATATTTAATTCTTTGTTTTAATTATTGGTATATTGATTTTAATAGAAACGGATCTGCTTTATACCTGAATTCTGAGTACATAAATAATATTTTAACAATAAGGTACCCATTACAATAACATGTTATTTATCTAACTGAAGATTATAAAGTTAGGATCTTATATTTCCGGACGGACTATAATTAAAATTTGTTAGAAACTAAATAATTTCTTCCAGGTAGGAATGAGAATAAAAGAAACACAAGATAATGGGAAATTATTTAAGCTAGGTATATTTCTAAGAATAGGTATAAACAGTTTTTATCTTTACGAAGAATCTGACTCACTGCCGCTACTGGTATCACTTTCATCTAGAGTAATCACAAGAGGGTTGACGTCATAAAACATATCTGTTTGAAGTTCTCTATCAAAATATGAGTCTTCTATTGTTATGACATGGTTACACCTTTTCCTTCACTCATTGCATCGATGTTGTTAAATTCTGCTTCTGCTATTTTTTTTTACATCATCTAGTTTAAATGTGACGTTTTTCTCACTTATTGCATTTTTAACCGTAACCCATATAAGCTCGATAGGGTTCAACTCTGGATGATCGTAGCACAGTGTGGCCGTGTTGAGAGAATAAATCATCAAATAAATACGTCACATACTGCGGTTTATTGATTTTAATTAAGTGATGTAGTTCCGGCTTCAAACTGTTTGGGTTAAACGATATATTTTTCTGCATTAACCACTCTATCATGTCAGCTTTCCGAGAATTGGAGTTAGGCACCCTATTAGACTGCACATTATGGTAGGAAGCATTGTCACATACAATTACAGCATTTGCAGGTAAATTTGGTATACATTTTTCGCGTAACCATTTGCCGTAATTTTCCGCATTCATTTCTGCGTGATATCCTCCTGTTTTGCTTCCCGATTTAAATATTAACAAAATTAATAAAATCATATCACCACCAGCATGAACTAATATCTTAAAATAATTAAACCCAGCATGAACTACTATCTTAAAATAATTAAACACTCTATATATCACTTGACGAGTTTGTCCTTCAGTACATTTACGATTTTCTTCATTAACGGCTGACATTTTTACAAACACTTTATTGTACAAAGCAGAAACAATAACTGTGTGACGCTACGCTACTGAAAATTTCAACACCTGATAAGGTTCGATGCAATTGGCGTTTGTCAAAATTTTACCACCAATAGCAGCCGAGTAGACAGGGCACTATTACTCTGTCTCTCTTAGTTGGTAATTTCTGGGACATCAAGTTAGCTGGCGAATACTGTACTTGGATGGGTGACCATTGGGGAAACACCGTCGTAGAGCCCATACAGTCTGCAGTGAAACACTTTAGACTACTAGGGTGCACTTGAAAATCGTTTCAGGCATATGGAAGTTACAGTCTTTTTCATGTCAACGAAAGAACACTTCCCCCACCACTTCAGAATAGGCGATACAAAAAAATTACTTCAACAAAAGTTGTAGAATAAGGACAGAATTTTCTAAAGTTGATATTTTTTACCAAACCTAAATTGAGGAATATTTTGTAAAAAATCCTATTATATTTTGTAAGTGATACATTGCGCCACCTAGCGAAAAACTGTGGACTCAAAAACATGTTTGATCATTTTTTTAGGGAAGATTTTCTCATAAGAATATTTTTCCCCAAACTCTAGGACGTACGGTTTCCGAGATATGGTACCTCGTTGCCCTTATTCGGTGTATGAAATATTTCAATATTTCCTGATTACATATAAAAATTAGGTATATTAGTTACTTGTGTAGTGCCCCTCGTATAATTAAAGTAAATGTAGGTTATTAATTAAATCCTAGAGTGAGCTATTAATTATTTGATACTTTTATAATATTGGATAGATATGTGTATCAACAAACATATAAAAGTATTCGTAAGCATAAATATATTTAGTTTTGATATTGATGATATTACATTACATATTATTATTAAAAAAAAGAATAATTATAACTTGAGCTCCACTAATGTCAGATGGCCTGACCGGATAATCGCCAACATAGATCCCTTACATAGCGATCCTGCCAGGATGGTGATTCAAATATATAATTTGTGAAAACGGTAAAGTAAAATATGGTATATTTCTGTAGTGGAATTTGTAATTTGCCGGTTTTATTTAATAATTAGAATAGGATTGTAATTTATATTCGATAAAAAACGATATTTATCCAGAATGATCAAAACCTCTTGAAACATAAAAAACCGTATTCATTTATATCGGAGTTAAAGTACTTTGAATAAAGAGCGGTTAAATGCCCCTTCAACTTTCAAATATGTTTGACTTAAATTCATTCAAACATTATTCAAATTAATATAAAGGCCTCTTTAGGTAGTCTTTTTATATTCCCCAACCATTTTAACCATTGTGGTTTGTTAATTGCTGTTATTTGTTTGTTCCCTGCTTCTTTTATTGTTCAAAATAAACTTATGTAGTTAAAACATTCTTGTTGATTAAACCAGAGCTACTTAAGAATCACCCTAAACATTTCACCCTCCTTTTGTATATACATTGCAATCGTGTGACTCATACTACCCCTATTAGTGAGTAAGAAGTTATTTATCCTAAATTTTGCTCCTACCATTGAAACGCTATAACACAATACCATAATTTTTCAGCAGAGATAGAAAACTGATACCCAGGGCGCTTTTTTGTCGTAGAAATTGGTTAGTTAGTTTTGTGGCGATTATTAATTAATGTTGTGAATTTTTTTACTACATTAATATTATAAAAGACTATACTTCATTTTTTAAAAAGGTTGTATAACGAAACTATCCTTATTGGGATTGGTTCATGGGCATATGTTCAACATATTTGATAATAGGGAGATTAATTTCTATCTTGAAGATTAAAAAATATTACAATTTCTTGTTTGGTTTGATTATCATTGGAAAAAAGTCTACCAATTTTATTTCAGAAATGAAATTTCAACCTTAGATAAAGTTCTAGAATCAGTAGAAGAACGTGAGAATATACCAAATATAAGTAAGCAAACTATGGATTGCAATGAAAGAACTCTATTTTGGTTATGAAAAACACGGTAGAAACTCTGTATTAATGGAAAGTAATGAAAGTGTGTCTTGGAGAAGAGATTATCTCAGAAAGTCAAGAATTTCGTAGATAAAATCCGTATGTCTTCTACCTTGACAAAATTTGGATCACACAAGTTTACATTGTTAAAAAAATATGGGTAGACAAGAATATTACCTATTAGTGTTCGGCACGTATTTTTTTATGTGTATCCAACAGGATAGCTCTTCTTAACTTCTTATATACATACAAAACAAGATTGCGTCATCAAATTTTTAAAAATGTTAATACTTTGTTTATAATAAGTAATGTAAGTTAGCAAAAAATGGCAAATCAGTCATTTATTGTTAACTTGAAAAAATTATTATAAACAAAGTATTAACATTTTTAAAACATTGATGACGCAATATTGTTTTGTGTGCATATAAGAAGAGCTCCACGAAGCGAAATAATTTTACGGCAATTATTTAAACATTTTTTTTAGTTTAGAACGATGAAGGAAGTTTGAAAAAAATTTGTTAAGTAACAATCGTCTAGCATATTGAAAACTTTGTTTTTATGAAAAATTCCAACGGGAATCAATTCTTTAAAGTGTTTAGATTATACTATAATTTTTTTAGATTTTTCAATTAACTTTAAGTACTTAAAAAAAATTTGTAAGTGACGTAGTCGCTTTCGAGGCCGTGCGCGCAATCTAACAATGGCGCGCGGAGGGCTATTTTCAGCGTTACATTAAAATTATAAATAATGGAGGTACAGTTCCGGGAGTTGGAACTTTTTTTACTAAATTTCGAAAATATTTATAATTTGCGAACAATAAGCTACAAACCAAACACTATTTTTTGAAGGTGTTTAATTGTTTATAACTTTTGGAATTTTTTATGGGCTAATTTAATTATTTGGCACAATGATCTATACATTATTCCGGATCGAATGAGCTAAACTACATAATTTTAATAAAAGTATGTAGAATTAACACCATTTTAAGCTTATAGACTAGTCTATAGTAATTTTGCGCGACATTGCGCAAAATTATGTTGTAGTCGGCGTGTTTTAAACTTAACGAGCCATTACTACTTACGAATAAAACTTTGAAAAAACTATGAACAAACTTTGTAACAATTATAAAAAAAATCTATGAATTAACCTATACGGCAAACCAACTGCAAATACACAACTAACAATTTGCAGCATGACATTAGATAAAAATGACATTTCTGGATTACTTGATTTGCAAAAATTTGTTTTTGTATTTGTATTTTAATAAACATTCAACAACATCAAAAATTATATCATAATTAGTTTTTAGACAATTTATTTCTTCGTTACCATCCGCAGAGGATGGCAATTCATGACTTCATCAAAAAAAAACTATCTCATGTAAGGTGGGTATAATTATCATATTGCCAATAAAATTTGACAATGTTTAATTTTGCATAAGAGGACCACCACAGTCATCAAGTCTCAATTCAATTGACCATTATATTCACTTTAAGTATACAGGGGTTCTGTATAACATATTGCTGATTTAGAATTTGAATCCCCTGAAATATAGTAAATGAAAACGTCAAGGCCGCATTGGAAAAAAAATTAGTGGAGGGTGGCCTTGGACGGACGAAACGTCGTAATCGAAATTTGAATGTGGGAGGTTCTGGAAAAATTTTGTATAGAAAGTTATTTTAACGATTTTTTTTAATTCCTGAAATAACATAACTATCGATAAAAAACGAAAATGGTAAATTTCGGTTTTTGTCGGATATAACCGCAACGGTTTAAAAAATCCTTAATTTTTCTTCTAAAGATACCATATTTCTTTACATTGTAATTTTATTGAAAAAATCGCCTTAAAACCATCAACATTCTCAACGTACTGTAATAAAATTTAATTAAATTTCAGTAGTTTATAAGAATCTTGTTGAAATCCATCAAAATTAGTCATTCGACAATCTGCACCATTTTCAAGTTCAAAACAACCGTGTCACGTTCAGATTTCACAAGTTTTATTTTCGGTCATTTTTCATGGGGACCTACGTATTTATCTCGGATCTCGCAATTTACTTATGAATAATGGTAATAGATTTAAACGTTTATATACTGCGACTTCTGCAGATTTATTAAAAACCAGTTTGAAAAGTTTAAAATACGAGCCAGTCTTTTACTATTTCAAGGATTTGTCCAAAATCGGTCCGGTTCGTCTTTTATTGCATATTGTAAGCAATTTTTGGTGACAAGCTCATTTTCTTGTTACCAACAAATCAGAAGTTCCTAGAGTAGATGGGAGATGAGAGTGACATAATATAACATAACAAGTGAATAGCTTATTAAATTATTTCTACTATTTAGAAAAGAACTCTGCGGTTTACCATATCATATGAAACACTAACCTAACCTCACCTGCACATTTTAATTTTTTTCTATTTGAGCCGTCCTTACGCCGCGAGTACTGTTGGCTTATAGTAAGTACTCTGGTACCACATTTAGTTCACCCCCCCCCCCCAGTTATCCCCGTACTGTCAAGAAGACGATATAGATCATATGTTTCAGTTGGCACACTAGCCTCTCCGAAAATTGTTTGTCTCCTTGAGTCCAGTGCCTCACAGTCATAAAGATGTAGGTTACGGTCTCGATATCCATGCCAAAAAAATCTACAGTTGAAATCTCCGCCTATATTTAGTAGTGCTTCGGTCCGTTTAGCACACTTGTCCTATAAAGGACTTATTGTGTACCTGCTTTGGAGTATTCCTCCACTGTAGTCTATGTTGGTTTTGTACCCGGACCACTTTCTTCGTGGTTCTTCGGATTGGTTCTGGTCCAACTTATATTGTTGCTGAACCTCTTCTCGCGAGTTCATCAGCTTGTTCATTTCCAGAAATATCGTTATATCCCGGCACCTGTTCAAGATATTAGTTAGTATTTATAGAAATGTTTTGGAGTTGGTGAGTTGTAATTGTCGGAATAAAAATATATGGTAGTGTCAAAAAATGTAAATTGATATAAGATTAAACCAGTGAAAGTAATTTCATTTCTGAGTAAGTATATTTGTTTCGAGTAAGCAGTATAGCTGTTCCTTTGGATAGTTTTCTATTTGCTGGTTAAGCACTTTGAACATCTTACACCACCCACACTAATCTTCTCAAGTGTCTTAAGTTAATCTATATTTCTTAAATTCTGAGCTATTGGTCCACACATCCATTAGTGCATTATTGTTTATTGATGAGGGAACGTTGTACAGGAGCACACTTATTTTTTATTAAGTAAGTGGGGTCGTGTAGGGACCCCGTTTGGGTATTCAGAGGTGTCATATATTTACGTTGAATTTTTTCATTTTATTTTATAAATGAGCAGCTAAAACTTTATATATGTGCAAATCACGCTCTTATAAAAATACATTAATACATAAATCGAAACCTTGGTTTGATAAGGAATGTGTTAAAGGAAAAAAATTGCTAAAATCTAAGAAAAATAACATAAAGAAACATAATTATAACTTAAATGCAATCGAAGAATATAAAAAAGAACAAAAACAATTTAAATCTCTAATAAAAAATAAGCAAAATAAATATCATCAGGAAATGCAAGTAAAAACTCTGAATATTAAAAATCCATCCGAATTCTGGAAGTATATAAAATTACACACAAAAAAGCCAGATAACGAACACTCTATAACATTTACGCAATGGGAAAACTTCTATAACCTATTTTATAACTCCGTAAATATTAATATAAATTTATCTATAACAGATGCCAGACATCCATATCTAGATGCACCCTTTACAACCCAAGAGACATATAAGGTACTAACATTATCAAAAAATAATAAGGCTACAGGCGAGGATAAAATACCAAATTAATTTTACAAAAATTTGCCTATTGACTGGATCATATACTTAAAAGATCTATTTAATAAAATATATATGGAAGAACACCTACCATGTAATTGGACAAATATTAATATGATTCACTTTCATAAAAAAGGTCCTGAAAATGATTCACTAAATTTTCGGGGCATTGCTTTACTCAATCATAAAACTAAATTATTTACACAGCTAATAAATCAAAGGTTACAAACATATATTGAATCCATTGATGTGCTACCAGAATGTCAGGCTGGCTTCCGCAAGCAAAGAAGCACAGAAGATAATATATTTGTTTTGTACTCCGTAATAAGTAATCACCTGCGATTACCGGGGAGAAAAGTTTTTGCACTTTTTGTTGACTTCAAAAAAGCTTTTGATAATATTAATTTCGAGAAACTTTGGCAAAAACTCTACTCAAATGGTGTCAGCGGAAAGATGATTAGAATTATAAAAGAAATGTACTCCATGGCTACACTTACAATTGATCAGAAAGGCTGTATCTCAAACAAAATCAAGATCACCAAAGGCATCCTTCAAGGCGACTCGCTAAGCCCACTATTATTTGCGCTATATGTTTCAGACATAGACAGCTACTTCAAGCAACAAGGCGCTAGAGGTGTCTCTCTAGATCAAAGCACTGACATATATACTTTGGGATATGCTGATGACTTAGTTGTACTGACAGACTCAGAAATTCAGCTGAACAAATCTATGAAAATTCTAGCGGATTATAGCGATATTAACAAACTGGTAGTTAATGTGAATAAAACAAAGGTAGTTATATTCAGGAAAAGTGCTAATATCGGACATAAACCTAAATTTTGGTACAAAAACACACTAATTGAACAAGTAAATAACTATAATTATTTAGGAGTGATATTCTCATTTAATGGTACATTTTCAGAAAATTTAAAATCGCGGACAAAGAAAGCTAAAATAACACAAAACGCAATTTAGAATGTAATTAAATCTTCACACATGACCGATATTAAAAGTGTTAAGGCCCTATACTACAGCATCGTAGTTCCAACCTACTCGTACGCCAGTGGAATATGGGGACTTCGGTATATAAATGAAGGAGAAATAATTCAAAATCACTTCTGGAAAATTTTTCTCTATTTACAGAAAACTACGCCCAGTTACATTTTGAGAGCTGAAATAAAATTGGTGAAAATTGGGTATTTTATTATAAAACAAGCTCTAGAATATTTATTAAAGATTAAAAAGTTACCTTTAAATAGATTTCCCAAGATAGCACTAAAGAGAATATGTCAACTAAACCAGCAGAATAAAATAGTATCAAAATATAATTGGATCAGCCAATTAAATGACATTCTACATAAAATCGGAGCCTCGGAACTTAATATTGATACTTTTGACTCGGACACAATCAGCATTATTTTAGAAAGATTTGAGCAACATAATCATATAGAAGATTGGAACAAAATACTTTTAAGTACATACTGCCCGATGTATAAGCAAATTATAAGCAAATTCTACAAGGCAAACATCCTTTCCATTGTACAAATCACTTAGATCTCTCCATTCCTCTACATATTAAACGCTTAATTTCACAGATGCGCACTCACAATAGTAATATAATATTATACATGTATGTTAATAGCAATGCATACTCAATAAAAACCAATGAAGTATGCACTTTGTAACTGCCTTGCATTAGAATCCCTACAACACTTATTTTTTGTTTGTCCAGTGTATGAAGTAATTAGACGTCCCTTTCTTGAAATATATCAATCCGTAACTGACATTGAATCAATAATAAATAATGAAGCTGAACCACAAATTCTCTATCAAATATATGACATAATAAAGACAATATTAAAAATCAGGTCTTTCATTGTAAACGAATTATATCACCTCACTCTTGTCGGGATATGTTATCCAAACCTAATTTGCTATAAAATTTATTATCAAAATATATGTTTTGTACTAGCTAATAATATTATAAATGTTGTCACCCTTGTTCATGTATACTCATACGAAAGAACAATAAAGATCTATCTTATGAATGAGCCAAAGGAAGAAGGTAAAAGCATTGACTACTGAAGAATTGGAGAAAGAAGTTAAGGCTGGTTTTGATGACGAATTGGAGTATGATGGCAGTGCATTTCCTGACGAGAATGAGAATGAAATTTGTATTGATGAATGTGTTTCCGAAATCGAGGACGAGTTACAAATTCAGAGCGAAGAAGAAGAAGACGCTGAACCTACAGGAAACGCTGATGATGAAGATGCAGAAGAAGAACACGGAAGTTATTCAAAATTGGGCATAGATGGAATGCTCGCTCGTTTCTTAGAGCCAGAAGGAGAGGTAGAAACTTTGTAAATGCTCGTCCTGGTTTTACAGCAGAAATTCCAAGAGATTTGTTGAAATGCTAAATTTATTTATTACTACGGATATGAAGGAAATAATTTGCCTTCATAATAATCAAGAAGCATTGAGATGTTACGATGAATGGAACAAAACATATCCAGATAATAAAAAAACATGGATACCACTACAGAAAGACGAGTTGGTCTGTTTCATTGCAGTTCCTATAAAAGCGGAAAGTGGAAAAGA
This sequence comes from Lochmaea crataegi, assembly GCA_947563755.1. Classification (NCBI taxonomy): domain Eukaryota; kingdom Metazoa; phylum Arthropoda; class Insecta; order Coleoptera; family Chrysomelidae; genus Lochmaea; species Lochmaea crataegi. The sequence goes on along the minus strand of OX387425.1, from coordinate 38,059,296 downwards.
ATCCACGAAAGAAATGTAGACATCAGATGAATCAATACGAATATCTTTTTTCCCTGCAGATTTGAGGAAATTTCTATATTTTTGAGATTTCACCATAAAAGTACTCGGATCGAACGAAGTAAAGATGACAAGATGTTTTGAAAACAAATTATAAATTTATAGTTTTAAAATTTGTATGGTATTTTTGTTGTATTTTGTATTTGCTGTATTTTTCTGTTTAGGTGTTTAAATAAGAAAAAATATCACAATAAATGTACTGTAAATAGAAAGAAAGAAATATTTTTTAACCCCTAGTTGTGGGGGTTAATGTATTTAATGTATTTAAGTTGGGGTCCCTGAACGACCCCGTTTGTTGCTTTACACAATTTTTTTAGCATGAAAGCAGCCTGGCTGTCAGTTAAAAATTTCTTTTATGAGTGGATTTGTGTTGATTCTGGTACATTGTAGAAAGCATTAATCTTGTTCCGAAATACAGAGGTGTGTTTTCCTAGTGAGAAGGAATATCTTTGGGCATTTTTTAGTTGTATCCACGTTCATAATTGAATATGTAAAACGATTGACAATAATTGCAGGCGACACCTTGCAAGGTCAAAGTGTTGCTGCAATACATTTCGTGCAATTCGAATGAGAAACACATAATGTATGTTTCTAAAAACGTCGCCATTTTCAGTACGATCTCCTAAACTGTAGTTTACACGGGTAAGTAAAACTATGAAAAGTTTACATCTGAAAATACTTTGCATAATGTGTTTGCCCGAGAGCACTATTTCAGAAAGTCGCCAAATTTGCAGAAAGTTGCCCAGAATCGATAATTATTTTTACGACAAGAACCAGTCAGCAACTAACCGAACAAGCCAGTTTGGTGTAGTCGAATTTAGTTGTTTCCGCGTCAGAATCCCTCAGGCTGCGGCGAGCCGCTGAATGTTACGTTGGCGACAAGGCCGCTAGTGTCGCCGTCCTAGCACGGTTTGGTGAAGCCCTGGCTTAATAATTTTATCCCTTCCCTGTAACGAAATTCCGGAAGCTCTGCGAAATACACGTCAATGGTTGTTATAGCTTCTTCGTTCGAAGAAAAACGCATTCCACGAAAGAATTCTTCCAGGAAATCGCTGGGAGCCAAATCTGTTGGATAAGGTGAATGCACAAGCAATTCGTACTCAATCCCTTGAATTTGGTTATGATAAAAGCAATTTTGTTAGCTGATACTTAATGAAACAAGACTTTTTCCTTTGCTACATTTTTGTCTTTTTGTACGAATTTCTATATCCAGCTGATCCAAAAGGTTGCAATAATATTCAGAGTTACTTATGTCACCTTCAATATACTCCATCAACAAAATATTGCTTTGGAGTTGAACAACCAGCTTCAGTCGGTTTTATTCTTGTGGAAATAACAAATTCCGTTGACAAATTTGTAGTTTTTGTCAATTCCAAATCATCTCTAATCGTATTATGCATTCACTCAATGATTTCTGGTATGGTTGCTGTTTTTGGACGTTATCTGCATGGGGCACCTTCAGCACAGGTGCGACTCCCTTAAACCAAACCAGCACCCTTGTAAACCATTCTTTCTGAAAGAGCAGATTGATTCAACACATTTATCATGTCTGTATGAATTTCCTCTACAAGGTATTTAATCACAAACCATTGTTAATAAACACTCTGGCACGTCAGTATTAAATGGTTTGTAAACAAATATGGTGCGAGATTGAAATGAAATTTGACGTGTCACAATGACAAATGAAACATTTGATTGAAACAAAAATTCTAGTTCTGGCTTGTGACCGATAAAGGAAGTTGCAAAAACTTGTCAACCAACTCATACTGTACTAAATGGATTCGTTCAACTGATGCAAATTTATATGCAGTTTAACAATATTAAAAATGTACACGAAAAGTAATTAGATTTGATTATAAAACTGTTGGTTTTTGCTTTCCTGACTGGCATTCAAATAGTATTGTCTCGAGAGTGTAGAGTTTGTACCGTAAATATGTATGTTTTATTCCGTTTGAAGATATTTATTGAATGAATACTCGATATACTGGGTTGAATTTGTCGAAATGTTTCGACCCTAAGTGTTGTGTTACAGATTGATTCATTAATAAGGGTAAATATTTTACTTACCTCCCTAGGAGTCGCAGACGGAAGTTTTCAAAATCATGCGTTCTTCAGACATGTAAGAATTTCAATCAAAAATTGAATTTTACGAAAATATTGATTTTCTCAAGGAACATTTTCCACGTTTGTTCATTGTGTCATAATTTCAGATTCACTAAATTTTTACTGGTAAATGCTACAAGAAAAATTAACCCAACAAATAAACCAACTCACTATCTGAGGGTTGTCTCTGCTATCTGTGAAAATAAATGCAGCAAATCGCTACATTGAATTGTGAACAAAACAGAAATCCGAGGTGTTCCGAACGTTACCGAAGAGAATAGGAGGCTTGTCTCTTATGATTTAGTAGACGTCCGTAATGAAATGCTATACAATCCCTAACAAGTACACACAACGCAAAAGTAGGGATATTTTTATAAGTAGTCGTGTTTTTACCTGTAATCAACTTGAAAAAGTAATTCAAAATTTATAGTTATATTGTTATTTAATATGTCAAAAACGTTAACTTTTTGCAAAAAATAACAGAAAACTGAACAAAAAAATATTCTAAAAACCACTGTTTTTTCAAACGTCAAAAAAATACAAAAAACACAAAAAATAAACTTAAAATAAAGTATGGCCACCACGTTGATTTATCACACCTCTACATCTAGCATTCATGCTCAAAATTACATTGTAAATGTCTGCTTGAGGTATTTGTGATCATTAAGGTCGAAACACACCTATCAGAACCTCATAGGAACAGCGACTGATCATCACCTTCGAGTGGTCAACTCGACCGTCGACGGTTGTGTATGGGCTCAGTCAACGCATCGACACGGGATCAGCACCGCCGCGATACCCGACTATAGGCTTCATTTTATATTGTCAGAGATATTGCATTGGCACGCCGTCCGCAAAATATTCTCTCTGAGAAATGTGTTGTGGTTGAGGCGTTGACATGCCTTGTCGGTGCTGTGCTGATATTGTTAGGTATGCGCAATTACATTTAAATACACATAAGAAATAAAATCTGCTGGTGATGATCAGTTGCTGTTCAAATGAGGTGCTGTTAGGTGTGTTACGACCTTTATACTCTCAGAAGCTCTCGAAATTGAAACTCATTGTGAATGCTGCCCATAAGTGGAGTAATTCGTCGTTAGAGCATGTCCCATACGTGCTCAATGCGATTCAAGTCCGGTGACTGTGCTATGGAATTATTTTTACGGTTTAATTATATATTTTTTGTTGATTACAATTTAATTGATTGTTTGTTATTCCGAAATATGCTGACAACTAAAAATTGGAATAAGTGGTTCTTAACAAATAAAGGTTAATAAGGTGTAACGTCGCCCTTAGCTTTAATAACAGCCTTAAATCTATTAGGCATTGTATCTACTAGACCTTCACAGAGTTCAGGGGTGAAACTATCCCATATTTCTTGCAATTTAACACGTAGTTGTGGTAAAGTACGCTGAAGATTATTTATTAGGCGTTGTTTCATTTTGTGCCAAATTGTCTCTATTGGGTTAAGACCTGGGCTGCTAGAGAGATGTGACAAAACCTTTTTTGGTAGATTTAGCCGTATGGCATGAGGCTCCGTCCTGTTGAAAGATGAAATCTCCGGATGGATATAACTTTGCTGCACTTGATAAAAGCAAGGATATCTTGGTATTTGGCTGCGTTTGCAGTGCTTACAATAAAGTTTCCAACCCTCTGTCCGACATACAACCCTACACCATGATGCCCTGTGGTGGCCTGCAAATGGGCATAATTGGCATTACGGAGGGGCTGGATACTGGTTCGAAAATTAGAAAAACAAAGCAATGAAAAAAGTCTCATTTGCCTATACTAAGGAGCCGCCACCGCATTAGACAGGAACATGAATGACATGTGACAGATTGCTTGAATTAATTATTATTACATACTTATTTATTATTACATATATCAAATTATATGTTTAATCAATAAAAAATGAGTGACCTGTGGCATCTCCTCTTTGTTTAGTAATAAGAAATCGAATTTAAATATTAACTTACCATCTGGATAACGTGAAGGATAACCTATGAGGACTCACCTGAAACAAAACAAAAAATAAATCTCCAAATTGTAAAGTAAAATTGGGATGTTCACCATAAAAACTAATCATGCCAAATTTCATACAAACATTACAATTTTAATTTTTCGCTCATATTTTTGCAGGCAAAATAGTATATTATGCAATGAGCACAAAATGATGCCCATTTTGCACGAGTATGAAATTTGCAGCACGAGCCGAAGGCAAGTGCTGCAATTCATACGAGTGCAAAATGGCCATTTTGTTGCAAGTTGCATACTATACTTTTTCTATGACAACATATCATAATATAACATCATAACATACGATTTTGTCTTTTGATCTACCTTCCATTCCAAAAAAGGTTATAAGCGCGTTGATACATACTCTTCGACGTTTCCGGTAATAAATTCAGTGTTGTTACCTTCGCTGCTTCTATTATGTTCGGAGGTGTCAAATCTAAGTCAATATCACTATCAGTTTCCATTTTAATTAATAGTTTTTATAGAAAACGACTATGAAATTACTCGCTACCTATACTAAAACTTTGACAGAAACGATCTGCTGACATTTCATCAATTTGTCGCTGGACGTCATAATTTGACAAGACGTAGTCGTCGTGATTTTAGAGTGAACCTAGACCTAACACGAAATATTCCATTTCGCATTTGTTGCTTAGCAACTTGCCTAGCAACCGATGCAAAAATGAAATTCTGTATAAAATGTGCTAGTTTATGATTGAAGTTACGGTTATAAAATGAACATTTATCGAGGTTGTCGTAGAAAAAGTACCTTTTTTAAAGTTTAGAAGATTTTGAACAAATTGTTAAAAAAATAGAAAGACGCTGGAATTTAAAAAAATGTGTGAAAATTTCAATGGAAGGCTTAGCCTCCCTTGCCTCCTCTGCGGTGCCATCACTGTCTTCGAGAAACCTATAAATATGATTTTTCAGTGGATATATTGTAAATTTTTTAAGCACATTTTAATAATTCATTGTATAAATCGCACCCTTCATTGTATAACTTAAAATTCAAAGTATCAATCAACCTAAAATAAGAAATACCCAGGATTTAAAACATTTGGAGAATTTGGGATTTCCATTTTTTTAAATATGTGTCGAATTTTTGCTAACTTTTTTTTGTAAATATGTAAATATGTGTCGTCTGTTCAAATTTAACTGTTTTCGTTTTTCTTAAATTCTTTTTTGGATGTTACGAATTTGTGCGTTAGTGCTGTGTGACCAATCTTTAATCAAGTAGCTTTTATTTAAGGCGGATTCATTATAATTACATTTTCTTATATTATAACTACACTTAAATTACATTTTCACTGCCTAATGAAACCGGTTCATGGAACGAATTATGGATTTGCAAATGCGCATGAACTGACAAGATTGACAAGACGGGCAATTGATGAATGTAATATTTGAATCGTTTGTTGTTGTGTTGGAAAGTCGGTTACTTGCAATTATTTGAAAATTATGAGGTTCTCAAGGCAAAAAACGTGTTGGAATATTATCAGCTTCACTACTTTTGAAACTATTAGTGGTTGCTCGAAATAGAAGGAGACGGTTTCGTCGTTATGGTGCCAGACCTTTTCTAAAAAATAATAAAAATGGTCAATATGAAAGACTGGTAAAGAGTTTTTCAGCTATACCAGGATGTCCACAAGAGTTTTCAGATATTTGTTAGAGCTGTTGGAAGGTAAACTCCAGAAACAGCCCAGCCGCAAGAATGCTTCGACTCCAGAATTCAGGCTTGTAGTAACTATACAGTAATTATTAAACATACAATTTAGGTTTGCATCTATATTTTTATCATTTTTGTTATTTGTAGCTATTTAGCAGTAGGAATGTCAATGAGGGAAATTGTCAGAAATTTCGTCATTAGCAGATCCACGATCCACTAAATTAAGTTGGGAATTCTGGAACCGTTGGCGATACTTGACACTGAACACTGTTTACACTACCACTACACCAACACTAACACTTTACACTATCTTACGCGCGTTTCGATAACCAAGTTATCTTCTTCGAAGAAACTAGGTAGTTTACCTTCAGTCTCTGAAGAAGATAACTTGGTTATCGAAACGCGCGTAAGATAGTGTAAAGTGTTAGTGTTGGTATAGTGGTAGTGTAAACAGTGTTTAGGATCCACTAAATCATTAAAGAAACCTGTGATGTGATATGGAACAAGTTGACAATATTGCTGCCGCCCCCAACACTTGAAAGATTTTCAGAAATTTCAAATGAATTCTGGAAACGATGGAATATTCCAAATTGCATTGGTGCAGTTGATGGCAAGCATGTTGTTTTGCAAGCACCAGCTCACACAGGAACTGATTATTTTTCCTATAAGAAAACATTCAGGTAAGGCTATATGTAATTTGTATTTCATTGAAATCTTATTGAGTTTCTATTTTCAGTTTAGTTTTAATGGCGGTTTGTGATTCCTATTATAAGTTCATTATGGTGGATATTGGTGCAAAAGGATCACTTCATGACACTACTGTGTTTTAAGAATCAGCCCCGAAAAAACCTACCTGGAACTGATATTCTTCTTCCTCACTTCATTGTGGCAGATCAGGATTTTCCACTAAATGAGAAAATTATGAGACCATATCCATCAGACCACCTTACTGATGCGCAGAAGATTTATAACTATAGGATATCTAGAGTTCGTCGGACAATAGAAAACACCTTTGGAATTTTACCAAAGATGGGGAATTTTATGAAAACCCATATGGCCACTGACATCTTCATGTGTGAGTCTATCACGAAAGCTCTTGTTGTCCTTTTCCGTCTCTTCAACAGTTTTAGACTTCTTCCAATACTTTTCCCGAATCACAAGTCCTCATCTTCATCATTAGAGTTTGAACCCTTCAACAAATTTTCCATGGTTCTTAGAGTGGATACAATACTGTTCTCAAAACTTGAAATGTCATTTTTTTTTTCGAACGTTTCATAGAATGTATATTTTCTTTGTGTTGAGATGCAGTAGTTGCCAAAGAATAACTTGGTGTTTGAGAAGAGATAACTGGCGATTCAGAGTGAGATGCAGGTAGTTGGGAGGAATCTGAAGGTTGAAACAGATGAGAAGTTGCTTGAGTGGAATTGGAATCAGTATCTTCCCCCCCTTCAGTTTCCCCATCATGCAACTCCTCAGTTTCGAAGATATTAAATTCCGTTGATTGCTGCATATTAGAAATATTTGCAGCCATTTCTACATTCCCAAGAGTCCTGAAAATATTATTGATCAATGAACAAGATTTGAAATATTAATGATGAATTACTTCCTGACCGCCACATATTGTTCAAGAAAGGACATTTGATACAAAAGGCGCCGCTCAGTGGTCGCTGCACTACCCAATGGAGTACAGCAAATTTTCCGTCGTTCTATAACATACCTATTTCTAACCACGACGTTTGAACTTCTTCTCCTATAAATAAAATGTATTAATAATGAGAAATAATAGATCATTTTCATTACTTGAGCAGTCCATTACGCTGGCAATTGACATTAGGGAAGGAGTTTCTCTCACATTTGTCACTATTTCATGCATTTTGCTATGGATAACATAACAAAGTTTAATAGAATAATATGCAAGAGTAATGAAGTAACGAACAAAAACATTTTTTGATTTTGGCTTAAAACGCCCTGTATCTCAGAACAAACCCATATTTTATTTGAGTGTTTTGATTTAAATTTTCAGATCATAGGCTCAGGATTTTCTGTGTATACTGTTTACACTTATTATTGAATCAATTTGTATACTAATGCTATTCCAATCAACAATTATTTATAAAACATTTTAAAAGAATAGTAGATATTTTTATTTTATAAAATTTCATAGTTCCACTCTATAGGATTTTTGCCTTGATTTTACCTCGACCGCCCACTTCATGCAAAATAGTCGCCAAGTGAACTAGATTTTTAAATATAATTATAAGTATTTGCTAAATGTTGTTCTTATTTAAAAACAAACAAGTTCATGTTATGACACAATTAATTCATATTTTCAAGAACACTTAAAAAACGACAAAAATATGCCATGAATAAATGTCATCAATTTATTAAAGAGATGCGAAAAGTCAATTTTAACGAGGGGAATGCCAGTTCCTGGACTCCAATTATTGACATTCAAGGTTATTCTCTTCCTAACGAATTTTTTATAAAATTATTCTTGAGCACTCTCTGCTTTGCGCACTCGCTTGGTAGTTCTCGTTTGCAGCAAGCACATTTTTATACGACATGAGTAACGGCTTGCATATTGGTTAATACTACTTTTGCTAAAAATCTTTGAAATTGTAATTGTATTTGAGAAATCGAGGATGTTAATAGAAAATTTAGAATACAATGGAGTGTGACGTATGTAAACAAACCAAAAATGCAGTTTTTCTACTCCTATACTATAAGTTGTTAATTAAAAGCCAAAGGACAAACTAATTGCAACTAAAGATCGTCTTATAGAGGGCCTGGAGCAGCAAATTCAAAATCAAAAACAGGAAGCTGAAGAGATGAAAACACCAGACATGAAAGTTATGAAGAAAAGTTAAAATATAGCGAAGTAGCTGCAAAACTAAAAAACTGTGATGTACTAGTGATAAAGCCGAAAAACAATCAGGATAGTTATGTAACAAAAACAAGAAAAAATTGTTCCAGAAGAGATAAAAGCTGGTGTATCAAGGATAAAATATATCGAAAATGGAGGAGTGGCAATAAGTTGCGATAAGAAAGAAGACTTAATAAATTTGTCAAATAACATACGAAACAAATTGGGGGAAGATTATGAAGTAACAATACCAGAAAAAATGCCCAAAAATTAAAATTATAAATGTTGAAGAAAAGCTGTTATCCGATCAAGGAGTCTTTATTGAAAAAACAGTCTTGCAGAATGCTATTACTACCAAGGAAGAAGACAGAAAAATAAATATCCTTAAACAATACAAAGGAAGAAAAGGCCGGAAGGTAGAGAAACTGTAGTAGTGGAGGTAGATTCAAATTCATATAATACACTGAATAACAAAGAGAAGTTATCAATTGGGTGGAAATCATATAAGTTTCTTGAATCTTATTAATGTTGTACAATGTTTCAATTATTATAAATATGGACACATAGCAAAAGAATGTAGATCACAAAAAAATATATGCCCTAAATGTGCAGGGGAACATAAAATTAATGAATGTGAATCACAAGAAACTTCTTGTTCTAACTGCAAATATGCTGCAGAAATACTAAAAGTACCAAATGTAGACTACAACCATAGGGCATATGACAGAAGTTGTCAAGCGTATAAGAGAGTTTATAGGGAGTTAGAACAAAGAATTAGCTATCCAGATATCTTTTACAACCAAAAATAGCAATCATCGGGCCAATTAATGTATCTGAATATACAAAGTCTACTAGCTCATAAAGATGAATTAAATAGTACTATAAATAAGTGGAAACCTATTATAGTGTGTCTGTCAGAAACACATATAACAGAACAGATATTTGACCACGAAATACAATTGGATGGGTATGGCATCATAAATACTTTGTCACATAGTAGGTATACTGGACGAACCATGTAACGTGCCTACCTTCTTACACGTGGCTCCTACCACAAGAACACGTCACTATGGACACCCTTGATGCAAAATTCGGTTTTAAATCTCGGGCGCCAGATTGTTAACGTGGTTTGCTCCACGGCCCCTTGACCCTTAGCGCCAAGAGTTCCAGATAGCCTCAGATGGAGGTTACGGAAAATTCCAGGGGTCTTGTTGAATTAATTTTATTTACCTAATCACAACCAAATATGGATTCTCCGATTTATAAATCACGGGTTAATGAAGGAAACAGGGGGTTCAGCAGAGTTGTATACTACCTACGGTTTAGTGTATACCTACGATCACACACTAGGTCGGTATATCACAAAATAATCAAAAAGAAACTTTAGTCTATTAATACTCTGTGGTCTATTTTACGAATAATTCTTTAGTTACAAGCAAATTAACAGGGAAAAGAAAATAAGCTATCTTTACCATATACTTGGTACTTTGACGGACATAAAGGTCAGGTTATCAAATACGGTTCAAATCTACCGTACCAAATCTACCCTAATGCACGATTTAGATCTGCCGGGTAATCAGACAAATTGTGGCTAAGCCTTTTCCAAGTCTGATTAACCCTTGAATCCAAATGAAACCGGCAACTATTATTCCGACAATAAGAAAAAACAAAATATAAATAATGATTCTTCGAGACGGGAAAAGAACGATTTAGATCTGCCGGGAAATCAAACAAATTGTGGCTAAGCCTCTTCCAAGTCTGATTAACCCTTGAATCTAAAGGAAACCGGTAACTATTATTCCGAAAAAAAATAAAATTCAAGAACGAATTAGATCTGCCGGGAAATCGAACAAAGTGTGACTAAGCCTCTTCCAAGTCTGATTAACCCTTTTCCCGTCTGGGGGCGGGACCCCTCAGAAGAATACCCCCAGGGGATAGCCCACCTGTCGTAAAAGGCGACTAATGGGTTAGATTCCCAGGAATCTAGAGGAGTAAACCTCGATAAAAAACCAGCAACATAGGGAAGGCAGCTATGTTGTGGTGTATTGTAGGCAGCGGAAGCCACTGCGTCCGGAGGCAACCGTGAGAAAAGCCTAGAGGAGTAAACCTCGATAAAACAATCCGTAATCTACGTTGTTAGCTACCGTGGCAATGGATGAATGGCTGCGCGAAAGTCAGTCAGAAACGGTGCCTCCGGGATACCTGGTGACCTCCCGGAGTAACCAGCCTTACCACCACAGAGCCCCGGGGCTCTGTGGTGGTGGACATTCAATTCCCTAGCTACTCGTGGGATGGAATATGGAATATGGAGAAAAGAGAAATAGAAATTGAACAGGAGGTGATGGACGAAGGAAGGCGGTAGCCTTATTGAAAAAGAAGGAGATTCGATTGGGGTGGAACAGGGTAAGTATTGTAGAGGGTAGAGAGGATGACAAATGCTTTGGATGTGGAATAAAAGGCCATAAAGTAGCAGGGTGTAAGGTGAAGGTAGTCAAGGAGAGGAGTAAGTGCTGGCTATGTAGGAGCGAGCATCACATGGCGAGAGACCGTCGGCAGGCCTTCCTTTGTAGGGTATGTGGGGAAAGGGGACACAGGCCAGGGGAGATAGAATGTAGTGGGGGTAAGAAGGGAGTAGGTGAAGACGATGGAAAACAGGAAAGAAAAAATGGGAGGGACCCTCTGGACCCCTCAGAGGTGACGAGTCTGGACCAATGGGAGGAAGGGGAGGGCAGGGCGCGGGAAGAAGGAATGTAGGGGATGGATGGAGGGTGCTGCAGATAAATTTAGGGAAATGCAGGATAGCGCATGATATATTGGATCAAGTGATTTTTAGGAGGGAAGTGGATGTGGTGTGTGGATCTGAGGTGAATGCTAGATATGTGGGAAAACAAGGATGGATTATGGATGATACAGGAGAGGCAGGAATAAGAGGGGTGGGAGATGGACTGAGGGCGGATGAAGTGAGGAAAGGAAACGGATGGGCGGTAGTGCGAATGGGAGACATGGTGGTCTACAGTGTGTATATAAGCCCAAATGTCAGCCTGGAAGAATATGAGAGGAGCATCACAGGATTGGAGGACGATCTGAGGGTGTCAAAAGGGAAAAGGAGGATAATTAGGAGAATGGTGACAGGGGACTTCAATGCTAAAAATACTGCATAGGGGGGGAAGAAAACGGATAGGAGAGGGGAGATCCTGGAGGAAGTGTTGACATCCAACGGGCTGGCGGTGCTGAATGACGGACTACTGCCCACCTTCGTGAGGGGTGACGGGGGTTCGTCATTCATTGATATAACAGCATGTGATGAATGGCTGGGGGAAAAAGTGAGTAGTTGGAAGGTGCTGGAGGATGAGGAAAGCTTGAGCTTACATAGGTATGTGGAGACGGATATAAGGAAGGGGAGAGGGGATTTATCGGGAGAGTGGGGATGGAGGTGGACGAAGGCCGAGGCAGAGAGTATGAGGAAGAAAGTAAGAGAGGAGATAGAAAGGGGACTTGGACATGATGTAGATGAATTGTACGATGTGATACAGGGCTGTAAAAGAGAGGGAAAAAGGGGCAATAGGCGTGAGCGAAGGGCTAATTACTGGTGGAATGAGGAAATAGAGGAGCTGTGGAGGGAGTGTAAGAAAGAACGAAGACGGATGCTGAGGGCAAGAGGTAGGATAGAGGGAAAAGGAGGATACAAAGAGAAGAAGAAGGAACTGGAGCGAAGGGTGGAGAGGGAAAAAAGAGGGAAGTGGGAAGAGTTACTGGGGGACCTGGAAAACAATCCATGGGGAAAGGCATATGAGATAGCGGTGAAGAGGATGGGTGGAAATAGGAGCGAGGTGCTAGAGGAAGATTGGGAGAAGGAGGTTATAGGCAGATTGTTCACAGGGGGAGAAGGAGTTGGAGGCAGGATTCGAGAAGTCCAGGATACTAGGGGGGTAGGAAAAATGAGGGGGATAAGGCCGGTGGAGAAGTGGGAAGTACAAGAGAGGGGAAGGAACATTAAAGTAAGGAAAGCCCCGGGGATAGATGGCCTGAGGGGTGATATGTTGAAGAGGATGTTGGATGACAATGGGGAGTACTTCTGCGAGCTTTTCAACAGGGTGCTAAGGGAGGAAGAGTTTCCAGAAGGATGGAAGGTGGCTAGGGTGATATTACTTAAGAAGGCGGGTAGAGAGGGGAAGAGGGCGGGGGACTACAGGCCCATCAGTCTGCTGTGTGGTATGGGTAAATTGATGGAGGGGATAATAAAGGATAGGATTGAAGAGGAAGTTGGTAGGAATGGGGGTTTTAGGGAAAACCAGCACGGGTTTGCGAAGGGAAAATCATGCATCTCGGCGCTGGGCAGGGTGATGGGCTTGGTTGAAAGGGCTAGGGAGGGCAGCTGGAGGAACAAGAAATTGGCCCTACTCGTGTTCTTCGACGTCGGAAACGCGTTCAACAGTGTCAGCAAACGGGCAGTGTTGAGCGCGTTGCTGAGGCTAAGAGTGGGGGAGGGTTTGGTTAACCTAGTGGAAGACTACCTGACGGGACGTGTGATAGTAGACACTAGAGGGAGGAGGTATGATACGGAGGCTGGAGTGCCCCAGGGCTCGGTTCTTGGACCGACGCTATGGAAGTGTGTGTTTGATGAGGTTTGTGGGATAGTATGTGAAGAGGGATGTGAGATTACGGTGTATGCGGACGATGTGTGTCTGGTATGTACGGCAAAAGGAGAGGCGGAGATAGAAAGAAAGGCGGAGAGAATGTGTAGGAAGATTGTGGAGAAGATAGAGCGGTGCGGACTAGAAGTGGCGGAAGATAAGACGGTGGGGTTGCTAGTGAAGGGACGGAGCAAGACAAGGGAAGTGGGGGTGTTGGTGAAGGGAAGGAGAATTCGCATGGAGGAGTGTGTGAAATACCTAGGGGTGTGGTTGGATAGTCAGTTATCCTTCCGAACACACATGTTGAAGGCGGCAGAGAAGGGGAAAGTGAGGGCAGCATGGCTGGGGAGATTGATGAGTAATGTGAAGGGGCCGGGAGAGTGGAAGAGGAGGATCATTGGTAGGACGGTAGAGCAAAGTTTGCTGTACGGTGCGGAGGTGTGGGGTGAAAGAGCGGGAGTGAATGCGAGGGTTAGGCCACTCCTGCGGGTGCAGAGAGGTATATTGCTAAGGGTAGTGCAGGGGTACAGGACAGTGGGTGGACTGGCAGCAGCGGTGCTGGCAAGGAGCTACCCATTGGACGTGATGGCTAGAGCCAGGGATAAACGCTGGAGGGGTGCGACCAGAGAGGAAGTACAAGAATGGATGGAGGAGGAAATGGAGAGAAGGTGGGAGGAGTATGCGGAAATTCGGGGAGGTGAACTACTTCTTGACACAGGTGTTCACTGGACATGGGTCGAGAGTAGGGTACCTCCACAAGATTGGAAAAAGAGAGACTGGAGTGTGCGAGAGGTGTGGAGTGGAGGATGATGTGGGGCACGTGTTCAGATGCTGGAGGAACGAGGAAGTGCTGAAGAAGTTGGAGACGAAACTAGGGGAGGCGGTGTATTGGGAGAATATGGTGGAGATAATGTTGAGGGGGGAGGAGGAATGGATGGAGGTAAGTGGCGTAGTAGAGAGCATGGTCAGGGGGAGAGAACGACTCGATATGGCATGAGAGGTAGGAGTGAGTGGAAGTTAGGGAGAAGACGACGATGTGAGCGGAGAGTGTGCGAGGGACCGCCGCCCGTCTCGAAGTATGCTAGGGTAGTGATTCCGAGGCGGGGGTAACGGCGAGTTTGAGGTGGGTTTGGTTGGTAGGCATCTCCTTGGGGATGAGTCCAACACTGTTTGGGTCCTGGACCCATTCGAACATGAGTTTCCCATCTCGGCCCGTCTGATTAACCCTTGAATCTAAAGGAAACCGGTAACTATTATTCCGAAAAAAAATAAAATTCAAGAACGAATTAGATCTGCCGGGCAATCAAACAAATTGTGGCTAAGCCTCTTCCAAGTCTGATGAACCCTTGAATCTAAATAAAGCCGGTAACTATTATTCCGAAAAAATAAAAAATAATTTTCCCACGAGTTAAACGGTACCCAGCTATCGACACACAGAGTAAAAATATTAGTACTAGCATAAAATTAAAATATTATAATCCACTTGGATATCAATATATAAATCTATCATCTATAAATCAATATAAAACTACTGAGAACCAAAAGCATAAAATAATTCGAGAATCCACTAATAATTCATATCAGTTAATTAATATATAATAAACGCTGTAAATCAAATTACAGTTCACAAATCTTTATTTCCATATAAAAGAAACAAATAAAAAAAACCCAATTTCAATTCAACAACAAAAGAAAAAAATAGCCGATCAGAAAATTTTCCAAAGAATATAACAAAGAATTCAACAATTTAATATTAAGCGGCGGTACGGAAAGTTTCGAATACACAGTTTATTTGTAAAAATGATTTACCTTATAAAATACAGCTTCCACACAAAATCTTAATGCACTAAATTTTCACAATACGGTTTATCGGTTATCGGAAGAAAGTTGAGCGAAGAATCACGAAAGAATAATTTTTCTGAATAATTGAGAGCCCGAATGAATCAGACTCTCTTCTATAAATTGTTCACTAATATATACCCAAAATCCTACCTAAACTGTTTGGCCTTTTTCGTGGTAAGGGAATTAAACGTGAAATTTATCTACTTACAACAAAAAGTTGTACCTATACTGAACGGCTTCGGTTTTAATTAAAATGGTGTATATACCGGGCGTCCCTTCAGTTGAAAAATTTAAATATCGGAAATGAATAAATTGTGTATGGTAGAATTTGGATTTGCGTAACTCGGACTTATTCTAAAATATATAACGGTAATAACGAGAAAAAATAAATCAATGCGGTAGTAGAAAGGGTTGTAAAGTAACGAGTTATATACACCCTAGTGGTAAAATAAAATATATTACGGAAAAAATAAAAATTAAACTTGCAAAAAAAATAACTCGTTAGAACCACTATATATGTAATGGATAATATAAAGGCAAAAATACTACTACAACAATCAATATCAAAGGAACTATAGATTAAAGGAGTACAAATAACAGTAGAAATCAAAAAATATAAAATATTTTGTTTTTATCATTCACCTGCAGCTAGTAAGGCTAATCTTTTAAATCGCATGGAGGCTTTTTTCGAAGAATATGCCCCCTCCTTAAGAGACAGTTCCTCCTGGAACTAGCTAGGAAACTGGAACGAGATGACTGGTCCCCTTGTTGCATTTTCCAGTTGTATGGAAGTAACATGCGACCGTCTTCTCTGTTGGCTGTGTCTCCCGAGCATGGCCGCAAACCAGTACCTGCACTTCGGTATCTCGGAAGATTACTTCTACCATGTTACGGATTATTCGCCAATCTAAATGCCTACATTCAATCTTGGTCATGGCTAGCCTATACACGTTCAATTCAAGCACATGCTCCCTCAGGCTTCGTAATGCTTCCCAGACATCCTCGTACGTTGGTCTTTCGTCGAAGGTGTTCCTCGTCACTAGGTGGAAATTGCAGCGGGAGCCATTTTGCAGCTTCAAAGCTTTACCTGGTACTGGTAACTGGTTTACCAAAGATCGTGCGCAACTCTTCTTTATAAACAGAGATGCCAGTCCGCGCGCATCGGTTACGCTGGCAGGGATGTTTATTGCCAGTGAGTATTCCTCCGGAACGGTAAGCAGGTCTTGTCGTATCTCAGTGGTGACGCCGAATCTTGCTTTTCCGGTACCACCATAAGCACCCATGAACTCTGCAAAAGCAGGATCGGCTACTTCCTGAAGCTGGTTTACTTCCTCATCGTGGTCACCCTCGAATGGCGCTAATCGGTTACGGTGTACCACCTTTGGCTTTCCATTTGGGATCTTGCTGATACGATAGATGACATCGTTGATTCTTTTCTTTACGAGGTACGGACCGTCCCAAGCTTTCTGCAACTTTGGAGAAAAACCCTTTTGTCTTCTTGGGTTATGCAGCCAGACTTTGTCTCCTTCGTGGAAACCTCCTTCCATAGCCTGCGTATCGTACCTTTTCTTCATCCTATCGCTAGCGATCTGGAGATTCGATCGAACCAGCTCGTGTACGTCGTCCATTCTTTTTCTCAGCTGGGTCACGTAATCTTCACCAGCTATGTCTTCTCCGGGTCGGCATCCAAATTCAAGGTCGCAGGGTAATCTCATTTCGCGTCCGAACAGAACTCTTGCTGGTGTTTGGCCGGTGGACTCATTGATGGCGGATCTGTAGGCCATCGCGAATAGCGAGAGATATTGGTCCCAATCTCGCTGATGGTTAGATACTACTTTAGACAGGTATTTGCCAAGAGTTCTGTTCATTCGCTCTACCATCCCGTCCGACTGTGGGTGCAAAGCCGTAGTTCTCGTTTTCTTCATGCCGAGCTTTTCACAAACTTCCTGGAACAGCTGGCTTTCGAAGTTTCTGCCCTGGTCGCTGTGTATTTCCAGGGGCACTCCATATCGGCAAATGAACTCATTCACAAGCACGTCGGCAACCGTTGCGGCTTCTTGGTTTGGAATGGCATACGCTTCTACCCATTTTGTGAAGTAGTCCATCACCACCAAAATGTACCTGCTGCCATTTGCTGTCGGTGGAAACGGTCCGGCAATGTCCAGGGCAATGCGTTCAAAAGGGCTTCCGACATTGTACTGCTTCATGGGAGCCTTTCTTCTCCCGTGCGGTCCATTGGTCGTAGCACAGGTAGTGCACTTCTTACACCAGTCCTTCACATCTTCGGAACTGTGCATCCAATAAAATCGTTCTCGCACTTTCTGAAGGGTCTTCTTAACACCTAGATGTCCTCCTGACGGACTGTCGTGTAATTTCCGCAGTACTGCTGCTATCCTTGTTCTTGGAATCACCAACTGTCTTCTACTTTCGGAACCCTCATCGTTCTCGATTACTCGCTGTAGCAAACCATTTTCCAAAACCAGCGAGTCCCACTGGGCCCAATACGATTTCATCGTTGGCGAGTACCTTGAAATCTCCTGCCAAGTAGGTCGACAGTTCTCCTTTTTCCAATGTCGGATTTTCTTCAAGTCGGGATCGTTCGCTTGTTCCTCTTCCAACTGTTCTGGTGTCCATTCGTCGGTGGTCACCGTGGTTCTTCGAATCGCAGCTTCCTAAACTTCTGTTTTGCTGCAGTGAGAGCACTCTGCAGGGCATGGTCTTCTAGAGAGGGAGTCTGCATTTCTGTGGCTTATTCCGGCTCTATGCTCAATAGTGAAATTATATTCTTGGAGCCGCTCGATCCATCTAGCGATTTGACCTTCAGGGTTCTTGAATTGCATAAGCCACTTAAGTGCTGCATGATCGGTTCTGATCACAAATTTCTTTCCCTACAGATACTGATAGAAGTGCTCCACGGACTTCACTACTGCTAGGAGCTCTCTTCTTGTGACGCAGTAATTTTGTTCTGGTTTGGAAAGGACTTTACTAAAATATCCCAGAACTTTCTCTTGTCCTCCTTGAACCTGTGATAGCACTCCTCCAATTCCAACATTGCTAGCATCAGTATCTAGTATGAATTCTCCCTCTGGTAGTGGATAGCCGAGTATAGGTGCAGTAGTCAAGTGCTTCTTCAAGGTTTCGAACGAAGTTTGGCAATCTTCGTCCCAGCGAAACTCCCTTGCTTCCTGTGTAAGTCGTGTCAAGGGCTTAGCGATATCTGCAAACTTCTTTATAAATCGCCTGTAGTATGTACAGAGTCCAAGGAAGCTTCTAACTTGGTGCTTGTCGGTGGGTCTTGGCCACTTTCGTACGGCAGCAGCTTTTTCTTCGTCTACAGCTACACCATCCTTGCTGACTACATGGCCTAGGTAATTGACTTTGTTTTGAAATAGTTGACATTTCTTGGGGTTGAGCATCAGTTGGGCAGCTTGCAACCTTTTGAAGACACCTTCCAAATTCTTTTGATGTTCTTCGAATGTCCTTCCCAAGACTATGATGTCATCAAGGTACACTAAGCATGTCTTCCAGGACAACCCTCGCAATACGTTTTCCATCAGTCTTTCGAACGTTGCGGGGGCATTGCACAGCCAAATGGCATAGCGGTGAAATGCCATAGTCCAGATCCGGTGGTAAACGCTGTCTTTTCTTTATCGGCTGGATCCATTTCTACCTGCCAATATCCAGACTTCAGGTCCAAGGTAGAAAACAATTTGCTACCGGCCAGCGTATCCAGAGTGTCGTCGATTCTCGGCAGGGGATAGCTATCTTTCTTTGTAACATTGTTCAACTGCCGGTAGTCCACGCAAAACCTCGTGGTTCCATCCTTCTTCTTTACCAGAACTACCGGAGAGACCCAAGGGCTGGTAGAAGGTTCTATTACCTTGTCCTTTTCCATCTCGCGAACAATTCTCTCCGCTTCCTCTCTTTTGGCCTGTGGTAGCCGTCGAGCCGATTGTCTTATCGGTTTAGCGTCGCCGGTGTCAATTGTGTGTTTGACAGCAGATGTTCTTCCTGACTTTCCTCCTTTTGGTACAAAAAGAGATCGGTATTGTAGCAAGAGTTCTCTGATCTTTTTCTTCTCTTGCAGGCTAAGGGATTGTCCAGCCACTGCTATCATTTGTTCAAATTTATTGTTGGCATCATTGGAGGTTGTTGTTTGATGAATTATCGACGCCACTGGTACGCAAGTTCCGATTTTGGTATCCTTCTTCATAGTTATTGGATGGTCATTTACATTTATAATGCGTACAGGTATTTCTTCGGCAGTCATGACTAACCCTTTTCCAACCAGGATTCCTCGACCAACCTCTTCATCGTGATTCCACGGTTCCATCATGACCGGTGTTCCTTCTTCGACGGTTCCTTGTAGCCTTGCCACAGTGAAAAATTCACTCCTTGCGGGTACAACTGTATCCTCCTGTGCGGCTACCTGAACAGTCTTATCCTCGTGTGGGTGAAGGAATACCTCCTCAGAACCTACTCTAATCACTCGGTTCTTGAAATCTAGCTGGAAGCCATGTAGGTTCATAACGTCCATTCCGAGTATTATGTCCTCTTCGATATCAGCGACAACGACAGTGTGGGTGAACTTCTCTGCGCCAATTCCCAATTGCACCGGTAGTTCTCCATGGACATTGGCGCTTTCAACTATGGCAGTCCTGAGTCGCAGTCTCGTCGGTAAAAGTCTTTTCCGGGTGTTGACAGTCTCGGGGCGAATAATAGTCCTCGTTGCTCCAGTGTCCACCAATAGTGTATACTTCCTTCCATTAACTTCACCATCCACGTATACACTATCATCGCGACATTTCAGAGAGGCTATTAGGATGAGAGGGTCTTTGGAAGGTCTTCGGGTCGAAGCTGCCCTCTGAAGGTCGACCCTTCCTAGTTTTCCTGCTGGGCATCTTTGTTTGTAGCAGTTCTCGGTCGCTTGCACGAACTGCGTACATGTCCCATTTCTCCACAATTCCAGCATCTCACAGCTTTCAGTTTTCCATTTGAGATGCTTTTCATCATGTTGACAATCTGGTCGAGCTTGTTCTCAACTTCTTCGTCTGCTACAGCCCTCACCTTGCCGTATACTCCGGAAGCCTGTGTAGCTGCTTCGTACTCCAAGGCTGCAGAGAGTACGTCGACCAGTGTCTTATGCCGAGCCAAGCGTAGAGTTCTCTGCATTTCATGGTCACGAACTCCGTCGATGAATGTCTGTACCCCTAAACATTCCATGACATTCTCCGGTGTCGATGGATAGGCAAACCGCACCAACCTCGCAATGTCTGCTTCGAATTCTTGCAGAGTTTCGTCGCGTTTTTGTTTGCGGTTTTTCAGCTGCGACTGGTACAGATGCTCCAGGTGTTCCAGGCCATATCTCATATTCAATCGCTTTTTGAGTTGTTCAAAATCTTCGGCCTCTTCCACTGGAATGGTCTGGAGGATATCCATAGCGTCTCCTCTAATGGCAAGAGTTAAATTTAACGCTTTTTCCTTCTCACTCCAGTTGTTTGCCTTTGATGCCGCCTCGAATTGCTTGAGATAGTTCGGCCATGTCGTTTTACCATCGAATGTTGGCAGTTTCACTCGGCTGTTAATATCGTTTTCCATTTTCGGTTTCAACTCTACTTTCTCTGCCAGTTCGTCGTTATTCGGGGCTTGCCTAGTTGTAATATCCGGTTTATTACTAGTCTTCCTTTCGATTTCTTTGATTTTTTGTTTCATTTCTTGCTCCATTCTTTTAATATTTTCTTCCACGGCAGAAATATCAGTCTTCATGGATGTCATTTCGTTTTCCATGTCCGACATTTTGTTTTCCATGTCCGACATTTTGTTTTCCATGTCCGCCGAAAGTTTACTTTCCATGGATGAAATTTCGTTTTTTATATCCGTCGAGATTTTATTTTCCATGGATGAAATTTTGTTTTTTATATCCGTCGAAATTTTATTTTCTATGTCCGACATTTTGTTTTCCATGGATGAAATTATAGAGGCGGACGTTTCGTCGGTGAATTCAAACGTTTCCGGGTCCAATCCATTGTTAATCATAGCTTTTTTTAGTCGTTCCACTAACACTGACTTGACCCCTCTTGTGTCCAGTTCGTAATCCTCCAACTCTCTTCGAAGCTCTGAAACTTTTAATTCACAAAGTTTCTTCGCCATCTTCCTGTATATTTATTTATTTATTTTTTTAATCCTACACCTGACACCAATGTAACGTTTATTCTAATTTATATTTACAATTAATTTATATTTACAGATTTATATGTAATTCAGTCCTTATTTAATAATTTATCTAATACACTAAACACACTAATTATAATTTATATGAGAGTCACTTAATAAACAATTTATCGAGGCGCGATTACTTTCCTTCGGTATCAACACTGACTGATTGACTAATTGCCTGCAGCGATGCTCGTGGCCTATTTATACTCGCGCGTCGTATTTCTAGAATTCGCTCGACGTTCTGGCGGATGCACTGGATGCGGTGGGTATTCTCGATGTTTCTCGAAAATTGGGCGGAGGAGCCATAGTCGTCTCATATGGTGATTTTACTGGGGGCACTAAGTGAGCATATTAATGCAGTAGCTCGCGTAACAATATAGAGACTATAAAAACTTTGATGAAAGGAAGTTTCAAATAGACTTACTGGAGACAGTATGGGACAGAAATTCTATAAACATTGATATATTGGCTGACAAATTGGTTCATACATTAATATGTACACTAAATAGGCATGCACCGATCAAGCAAGAAACTCTTCCAATTAAGTGGTTTAATAAAAAATGGTGGACACATGAAATAAAACAAAATATCAAAGAACGAGACCAATTATATAAAAGAGCAATTATCACAAAGAATAATGAGGATTTCAATCAGTACAAGATGCAGAGAAATAGGGTAGTGAATATAATAAGACAACAAAAAATATATTATTACAATGCAAATATAGATAGAAACAAACATAACTCAAAAGAACTATGGAAAACAATTAAAAAATTAGTGGGTGGCAAGAGCAGCAATAGACGAACAGATATTTACTTCAATAACACACCTGAGACAAATGCTAATGTAATTGCTAATAAATTTAACATATATTTCATACCGAGTATTGAGAAAATAACAAATAACATTGGTAAAGAGGATATTCAAGGAATAGTTCAAAAGATAGGACCCACCGACAAAACGATGAACAATTTTAAACCCCTGTCATTAATTAAGTTGAAAGAGGTAGTGAAACCCTTAAAAAGAAGAAATCAAGTATCACAACAAGGATATTACAAGCTTCGTTTGAGGTAATTGGAGACATATTTCTGCAACTAATCAATACTAGCCTAGAACATGGTAGTTTTCCTGAAAAGTGGAAAAAATCTACCATAATTCCAATAGAAAAAAAAGCTAACACAAATAAATATGAAGAATATAGACCAATAAACATGGTTCCAGTGTATGAAAAACTTCTTGAAAAAGTGGTAAATAAACAATTCATAGATTATTTTGAAAAAAACAATCTTTTAAGCAAATATCAAGCGGGATTCCGAAAGGGAAATTCTTGTGAATGTGCATTACAAACTGTATTAATAAACTGGAAAAGTGCTCTAAGACAAAAAAAGATGATCGGTGTAGTGTTCTTGGACTTCCAGAGAGCATTTGAAACTATAGACCGTAAGTTACTTTTAGAAAAATTAAAAAACTATGGTTTGCGTAACAATGTGCTTAAGGGGTTTGAAAACTATTTAGAAAATCGTACGCAGGAAACAAAATACATGAACAATATATCATTGCCAAGAAACAATGCATTTGGTGAACCTCAAGGAACTATACTTGGCCCCAATTTGTTTATAGTGTATATAAATGCCATTATGAAGAGTATAAGAAAATGCAATATTCAGCTTTTTGCAGATGATACCTTATTATATTTTATAGGGGAAAATGTAGATGTGATTGTGGATACTATAAACGAGGAACTTGTAGGATTATATAAATGGCTAAACCAAATTGGACTAAGATTAAATATAGAAAAGACAAAATTTATGATTATAAAAAGTAGATTTAATGCTATTCCGACAAAGACTCATGGTGGAATTTTTGTAAATAATGTTCATATACAACAAGTGGAACAATTTAAATACCTAGGTGTTATGGTGGATGAAAATTTAACGTTTTCCAAACATGCAGAATATATATCAAAAAAAGTGTCAAAAAAATATATCTCCTTGGAAGAATGAATTCTTACCTTAGCGAATGGACAAAACAAATAATCTATAAAGCAATTATCCTACCGCATTTCAACTATTGCCCTTCAATATTATTTTTACTTAATAACAATGAGAAAGAGACACTACAGCGAAAACAAAATCAAGCTTTGCGACATATTTTGAAATGTAATAGGTTTACTAGTGTGAAAACCATGTTAGAAATGACAGGGTTGTTAAGTGTTTCACAAGTCATATTCTTAAATACAATGACCTTTATATATAAAATAAAACACAGATTATATCCAGAACATTTATTAAAAAATACACAATGTATATCGGATGTACATGATTATCAAACAAGATCTAGAGACGACTTCTATGTACCCACGGCTCCAAATTGTTATAGTCAGAATGATGTTTTTCACAATGGACTTGTACAATATAATACTTTACCAAATGATGTAAAGAAGGCAAAAAATGTAAAAATATTTGTTAGAGAATGAGACAGTTTTGTAAAAAAATCTGTAGATAAAAACATTTGAATTCACTATATTGTATCATGTGTAATATATATTGTAATATTTGTTAGCACACGCTGTTATCAATAAATTATTATTATTATTATTAATTTGGAGATGGCGGAAATAGAAGTTCAAAATTTGGGATCTCAATTCTTTGTATAACTCGCTATCGATCGATTTCTCAGAAAAACGAGCAGTTTAGCGAAGACACGAATTGTGCTCCAGTTCTACCGCGGTTGATACCAACTGAAACCAATTTTCTCTGGGTTGAAAATTGTCCAGAATTATAATGATCATTTTTTTTTCAAACTTTGGTCACCTTTGAACCAGCGAATAATGTGTTGCATAGTTTAGACCACTGTTGAAATTGTTTAATTTGTTAATATTAGGCAGTACAGCGTACTGTGGCAATTTCATAGAGGATTAAATTTGTGTCCAGCAATCCACTATGCGTGTATTCGTTACGAAAACGTAAAAGTGGGAATACAGTTTCTCTATGGTCGGTGAAAAAGCAACAGACAAAACATTGGAATATTTAAAATCCAATCAGCAATCGACGATCTCGGATGAACTTAGTGCGTTTATGAAACGCTCGATGAAATGTTCGAATTGGGTCATGTTGCAACTTTTGCATTAAAAGATCAAAGAGGAGGTAATGCAAATAGCGGTTTGCTTGAATTTGTTTGCATTGAGTTATCGATACAACCTGTCGCAATTATGATACGACTATGTTAAAATATGTGTCAATGATTAACGGCTTCTCTTCCATCAATATGTAATAAGATTAAATGTCCAAGAACAACAAACTTTTTCGGTTTTAACCAATAACAAAATCAAATAATTTACCAATAGCCTAATTACCAATAAACAGGCTGTTTCACGACGAGCTTACACTATCTATATATTGAAAACTACTCACACGATTTCTACAGGGTGTCACAGAATAACTATTCCTTATTTTCAGAAATTACAGGGGGCACTTAAATAAACATTTTTTATTAATAAACTAGTGTCCGAAAATTCTTCAATATCGAGGTAAAATGAAATAACATTGAATCATAGCAACCTTAAAAAAAAAAAACTATTTTCGTACTTTTCATTTCACGTGTGTCAAAAATTATTTCTTATTAGATAAAAGTGTGTTTAATTATAATTTTGCTTGTCACAAATTAGTCTTTATTAGATAAATTAGTGTTTGATTGAAAATGTATCATTTTACAAATATTGAATTAGCAGACATGCATATGGCCTACGGAGCAGCTTACGGTGATGCAGCATCCTCAGCGACACATTCCTTGTCATACATCCTTTTCAAGATTGGATCAGCGTATTCGAGATACTGGTGAATTCAAAGTAAAGAAAATAGATTCGGGGGCCAATCGTACTGTACGAAATGTTGACTTTGAGGACCAAGTTTTGAGACAATTTGAAAATAACCCCAATACAAGAACTCGTGCAATTGCCCATGAGATGCATACAAGCCGCACATCTGTGTGGAGGGTATTAAATGAATTCCACGAGCATCCGTACCACATTCAAAAAGTCCAATCGTTTATTCCAGCCGATTATCCTGGAGCGTAGGGTGGAGAGGGAAAAAAGAGGGAAGTGGGAAGAGTTACTGGGGGAACTGGAAAACAATCCATGAGGAAAGGCATATGAGATAGCGATGCAGACGATGGGTGGAAATAGGAACGAGGCGCTAGAGGAAAATTGGGAGAAGATTATAGTCCAGGATACTAGGAGGGTAGGAAAAATGAGGGGGATAAGGGATAGAGAAGTGGGAAGTAGAGGAGGAGGGATGAACATTAAAGAAAGGAAAGCCCCAAGGATAGATGGCCTGAGGGGTGATGTGATGAAGAGGCTGTTGGATGACAATGGGAAGTTCTTCTGGGAGCTATTCGACAGGGTGCCGAGGGAGGAAGAGTTTCCGGAAGGATGGAAGGTGGCCAGGGTGATACTGCTGAAGAAGGCGGGTAGAGAGGGGAAGCGGGCCGGGGATTACAGGCCTGCTGTATGGTATGGATACATTGATGGAGGGGATAATAAAGGATAGGATTGAGGAGGAAGTTGGTAGGAATGGGGGTTTTAGGGTAAACCAGCACGGGTTTGCGAAGGGAAAATCATGTATCTCGGCGCTGGGCTTGGTGGAAAGGGCTAGGGAGGGCAGCTGGAGGAACAAGAAATTGGCCCTACTCGTGTTCTTCGATGTCTGGAACGCGTTCAGCAGTATCAGCATTCTGGCAGTGTTGAGCGCGTTGCTGAGGCTTGGAGTGGGGGAGGGTTTGGTTAACCTGGTGGAGGTCTACCTGACGGGACGTGTGATCTTAGACACTAGAGGGAGGAGGTATGAGACGGAGGCTAGAGTGCCCCAGGGCTCGGTTCTTGGACCGACGCTATGGAAGTGTGTGTTTGATGAGGTTTGTGGGATAGTATGTGAAGAGGGTTGTGAGATTACGGTGTATGGGGACGATGTGTGTCTGGTATGTACGTCTCGGAGTATGCTAGGGTAGTGAATCCGAGGCGGGGGTAATGGCGAGTTTGAGGTGGGTTTGGTAGGTAGGCATCCCCTTGGGGATGAGTCCAACACTGTTTGGGTCCTGGACGAACCAAAATTTCCTAGGAGTGTATTATGGACAGACGAAGTATGTTTTACAAGAGATACTCACAATAGTCACATTTGGAGTGAAGAAAATCCTCACGCCATTCACAGGTTACATCATCAGTGGAAGTTTTCTGTTAATATTTGGGCTGGGATTGTTGACAATTTTGTAGTGGGACCATATCTACTGCCTGCACGGTTAGATGGTCATGTGTATAGGATTTTTCTGGAACATACTCTACCAGAATTGCTTGAATATGTCCCACTTAATATTCGAAGAAATACTGAAATATTATCTAAATGCACAATTTCCAAATGGATGGATCGGAAGAGGAGGGCCGATTTCTTGGCGGATTTCTAACGTTCACCAGATGTGACTCCAGTTGACTTTTGTATTTGGGGTCATATTAAATCACTGGTTTATGCGACGCCTGTTAATACAGAAGAAGAGTTAGTGGCTCGAATTATTCTGGCGTTTGATGATATTCGAGAAAGTCCGCAGTTATTTCGAAGAATTGGGCAGTCGATTACACATCGTTAAAACTTGTGTATTGAAAATGGTGGTCGTAACTTCGAACAATTTTTATAAAGTTTGGTGCAGAATTATTTCTTAATGTTTCTTAACTTAATTGCTTCAATTTAGTAAGTAACTACTCATTCCTGATGTAATTGTTTTGAAAGATTTCTAGTTTATCTTGACAACGAGAAATTTCCGGACACTAGGTTATTAATAAAAAATGTTTATTTAAGTGCACTCTCACATTTCTGAAAATTAGGAATAGTTATTCTGTGACACCCTGTATAAAAATTGGCATGGCAAATTTATGGAAAATTCACTTCCGGTTATACAGAAAGTGAACGACAACTTTGTTATTTAAAATGTAGCACCCAGTATATTATCAACTTTTCGGATTCTACATTAAAGTTAAATGTCACTTTGTGTAGAATACCCTATAACTAAACTTTATACTTATCGAGGTATTAATTTTTTCAATAAAAAATTTACAGGTGCAGACCTTCATATTGTTCTCTGTGAACATCCCCAATAACAAATAAAAAACATCTTGTCGGGTTGAACAATTTAAATGATGTAAATTTACTTTTAAGACATGGTGAATGTGACAGAGTTGTTACTATGAATTGTGTTTTATTTGCTAAAAGATATCCAGATCGACCCCGACCCAGCCGTCACACAGTGAAGAGAATATTAAACAGGAAAAGGCGTTATCCTTGAAAAAACGTGAATTTCACTAGATCCCATTCTTAGTAGACTATAATTATATCAGAATGTCATTATTAAAAAACATTTCTTTATTCACAATAATTTTTATCAAAAATATAGTGTACTGTAAATGGACCTCAAAAATTTAACAACCATTTTTTGCAGTCTTAATCATAAAAAAAGGTTGTGGTTCAATTTCTCAAAAAAATAACAAAGAGAACATTGTAGATTCAATCATATAGAACGTAGTCAGCATCAATTAAAATCTGACATTCATTGTAATAATATTCACCCCACTATCAATTCCAATGCACTGAAACTTATAGTAAAAAAATTTTTAATGGGCGAATTCTGTGATACATATTAAAGAAGTAAAAAGTCATGTATCAATATAGAACTAATATAATTATAGTCCAGATGATCTACGCATTGTTTTTTACAGAAAAGGGATTATGACGACAAAACCGGGAAATTTAGATAGATGAAGAGAATTTTGAAAAATTTTTGCTATTAAAATTTTTTTAATCCATTCATATTCATCAAAACATTTATAATTGCAACACATTTGTAGAAAATTTTATTTTTTATTTATAATTTTTGTATTTCACATGAATTTTTAAAAAGAAAATTCAATTTTATATATTTTAAATAGGATTTGAAAAACCATTTTGCATTTTTTTATCAAATGCCTCTAATTCTAAAATCCGCATTCTAATCTCTGTTCTCTTATCGAAGATACGAGAAAAATAGAAAATAGATAACTCTAAATGATATCTTAAAAGACAGCCTTTAAAAATTCTATTCTACTCAACTTTTAAAACAAACCGGTTCTGTTAAGCTAAAAGAAGTTACACGGGGGCGAAGAAACGGAACAGAAATAGATAAAATAAGTGCTTGAATGCGTACATTAATTTTACTGACAGCAATTTATGACATTTGGAAGCCTACTAGATTATATAAAATATTTAATTTAAAATATTAAAAAATCATTGTTCTCGTGAACATCGTTTAGACTATAAAATAAAAAAGTAATTAGCGATTGGTGTATGAACTGAAAAAAAACGATAGTGTAATTTTTATTGGGCATTGAATTCTCTTTCAAGCGATACGTTTTTGAAAATATACACATTTTTTTTGCATTAAAGTGAAAACTTCTTTATCAGCTTTGAACAATTTTTGGTAGAGGAACACTTATGGGTTAGTGGCGTAAACGACACCACTTTCTGTCTCTGCCATATTTGTAGTGAGGTTAGGTTGGGATCTTATTTTTCCCTTTATTGGGTAATTTACCAGGGGACAATTTGCCCAGCTTATACCTAAACTAAAACTTGACTAGTCCACTCTCAGCAGCTTTTCAGACTAAAATTCTTCTCGGGCGAGACTGTTAGTGATAATAATAGGGCATGTCCATGTTGCCCTGATGATAAACAATTATTTAGATTCACTTAATTACAGTTACCTGTAAAAAATTGTCATATTTTAGTAAAGCGTGTAATCAATAGACGACAAAGTTAATAGTTTAATACTATTATAACGCTTTACAAAGTTTGAAAAATATTTTTCAAACAACTAAGAAGCACTAAGAAGGAACTACTACTTCTCGGGCTATATGCCCCGTCAGACATTGAATCACACTTCTAAGTTAAACGGAGTTGGTATATATTTTAGATTTGTAATTTGGTTGTTTTGTTTTGATTCAATGATTCTTTTTATTATAAAGATATAGCTTTTAAAATACCTAAGCAATTAAAACAATGTCGAAGAAAGCACCAAAACAAAATTCAATTAACTCAAACACGATCACAATAACTATGTATAAGAACCACGTATTGTGCAAAAAACGCTTGTTCATCATCAGATTCATCAGGTGGACTTGCCCTATACATCAACAGGTGAAAAATTTAATTTGGGTATAATGTGCATTGTTTAAATTGCAGTTTATTGAAGTGAAAACTTCTTTAGCCACGTTGTGTTATTTTTAGTAGTGGTAGTAAAGCTTATGTGTTGGTCACTGCGTATCATAGGAGTACTATTCAGCTTTCAAAAGGTGTTCATACATTTGTAAAAAATCACCATTTACTATAGACGTACCGTAAAATTTGAAAAGCGGTTAATTTGTATAAATTCCCAACTATCATGGGCGTATAGTTAAATATTTATAAGGGTTCAATTTATTTGTAAAAATGTCATTCTCTTATAGGCGCGTATTATTAGCACATAATAACCCGCTCACACAGAAGCGACACATTTGTTCTTATCAAAAACAGCCTTCATTATTAGGTGCTGATACTGTCATTTCATTGCTTATGGTTACTATGTGAAAAGTAGTACTTTTCACACATATCAGATTTGCATAAGTGAATTTGCCATTTTGGTGATAATCTCTAAAGTGTTCCCACATGCTTTTCACTCTACTTTTTCGCTCCATTTGTGTAGTTTTCCTGTTTATTTGCAATAGAGCTGCTAACATAGTTTTTAAGTTTAAATTATTAAACCGCTCAACTCTTTTTCGCAGTGTAAGATATTTTGGTAGTTTTTTTCAGTGCGTGATTGGTGCTGATACTGTCATCAATGTCAAATCAAAATCGCTTACTCTAACAACAATGTATTTTTTATGGAAATGTCAAAAGGTGTCCCTTCAGTGTGGGTAGGTTATTCTGTGCTATTACTAAGACTTTTACAGTTTTTGTATAATATTGTGGACGACTCAAATTCCACCTTATTATAAAATTGTTTTCCCTAAACCGTACTATAGTTTCTGAGATACAGAGTTATCTATCTCTCTGAATTAGACAAACAATATTTTTTTCATTTAAAAACCATGATTCATGCTAAAACATCTGAAATAACATTTAAAAATTTGTATCAACGATCATTTAGGTTTATTAACTTACTTTCATTATCACAAACGGATGTATCACTGATATGAATTTTAAATTGTATTAAACAAATACAGCATTGTCAATGTTTCGTTATAAAGTGATACAGTTAAAATAGTAATTTATGCATAAAGTAGTACTTTTTTTCCACGAATGGAAATTTCAGGAATGTATGCATATGTTGCATACAATATTTTTTCTACAGCCCTATACAAATAATAAAATCAAAATAGTAATTTGGAATATTTTAATTAAGCGCCTTCGGTAAATTACAACTAATGAATGCATAATTATTGAATTGGAAAATGTAAACAATAATATTAAGAAAAATTAACAACTATATAATGTATTTTAGTTTTATTTCGCAATGTGAATATTGAAAACGCAATAGACCGTTTTAACGAAAGACATCTTGTGGTAGCGGCGACCGTTGTCCACCTATAGATTTATATAGTAATTAATAGAAGCTAACTGTAATTTTAAAAGGAAACTGTGCCCACAGAACTGGTAGACTTACAAAATTACGTTAAAAGTGTCACTGTTTACTCGTTTACTATACGAGACCTATATGAGTCCTCGTTCTCTCGTCGAGTCCCTAAAAAAAGCGAAGAAATATACCGTTGTCGTAATTTGTCCAAGATCTAAGTTACAGTCTCCTTTTAGAAATACAGTCAGCTTCTATTAATTACTATATAAATATATAGGTGGACAACGGTCGCCGCTACCACAAGATGTCTTTCGTTAAAACGGTCTATTGTCTGGTTGACTAGTGTGAATTTTTGACCCAGTCGCGTTTAAATTGTGAATATTTGGAACAGTCAAATTCGTCTCTGCTTGATTCTCATATGATCACTTATCACTTAGAAGCGATGCCGAAGTACGTCGACGTGACCTGTATATTCTTTTGCATGCGGTAAACTTAAATATTGCGCAATTAGCGATGGAATTTTCGAGAAAAGTTTCGTTACCTTCAAATTTTGCAATTTTTTTTTCTTTCTTTCTTTTCTATTGCTTGCTTGGATCGTGCACTTTTGAAAGAGAAAATCGCAATTAAAAGTATTAAAAATCCGCCATTTTTTTTTAATTTTTGACAATTTTTTACAATTATGTCTAGATATCAGATCACAAATTTTAGAAAGAGCGGAGGATGGACAATGTTGCCAGTTCTCATTTCCGTAACCTGTGACGGCTTGAAAATACTTTACACAAGGTTTAAGATTTTTTTACTAAAAAATTTGTGGTACATTCAGAATTTATAGAGAAAAATCCAAAAAACAATATTTTTTCACGACGACCACTATTTGGACTGATTTTATTTAAAAAATAGTTAAATACTTTATATTCAACATGATTTTTTCCGAGATGAGGAATAAATATGTATGTATAAATGTAGACATAAATATCAAATAATTTGTATTCCATATGAAGTTTTCCAAAAAGGGGAATCTTAACTATCCATAATAATAATAGGAACAACTATTGTCTCCATACACTATTCTTACTATTTTCCGTGTTTTTGGGTAGGTACACTTTTAATGACATTTTTGTCAATTTCCTGTTCTGTTATATCTCCGAATCGATTCATACCCTCTAAGAAACTCTTCTTTGACGTTCCACATTAATTATTTTAACGATGTTTGACAACGGCTGTCATGGCAACGTGGAATTTCCGCTGAATTTCCATTTAATAATTTAGCATTCGTTGCATTGATACAACATGTATGAGTGGAATATTCGATAAAAACTAATGTCAACTCAGTTACAGTGCATATGCTGTCAAAGTCAAAGGTAATTTGATATTCCGGTAAATGTGTGGACGAATTGCAGTAATCAACTGTATTGCCATATGGAAAGCGTTATAGCACTTTTTTTAACGCTTTTTCACTTTTTTTCACTCTCACCATAAACAGCCGTTTTGAGCGGTACAAACTGGTGAAATACAAGGTACTTTAAACATAGGTCGTAGAAAAAACAAATTTAATAAACCACATTTCAATTGAAATCGAAAAACAAAGTAGAGTTAACGCAAATAGCGAACAGTACAGACCGTCATCCCCAAAAACATCCGGTTGCTTGGCAAATGATCACATGTTTAGGTCTCAGAGGCGTCCATTAAACATCGTTTCTAAGCGAAAGCTTATTTTTGTTTCGTATGTTGTTTTGTGACGGTTTGTTCCTCTACTAATTTTGTGATACGTTAGTTATAGTTCGACTTTGACTTTTGGGTGGATATTTTAACAAATTAAATAGTGAGTAGTAGCTGTTTTCAATAAGTTTAAATCAGGAAATCCCCATCTGCAGTACCTTGTTTTTCGATTTTTATAAAAATATTATTGTAGTCGAGTTTTTATTTATAATTTGGTTTATTTCACGACTGTATCATTAGTTATACAGTACAAGC
Organism: Lochmaea crataegi; assembly: GCA_947563755.1. Taxonomy (NCBI): domain Eukaryota; kingdom Metazoa; phylum Arthropoda; class Insecta; order Coleoptera; family Chrysomelidae; genus Lochmaea; species Lochmaea crataegi. Next base: position 38,026,304 of record OX387425.1, on the reverse strand, counting down.
CACTCATGTGAAAACATGGAAAGTCTAGTATATTATCTAAAGCAAATTGAACCAGCAAAAAAGTCGACCATGGGCGTGGATATTTTCAATTTATAACACTTCCTACAAACTTCAAACTTGGTACATTGTACAACCCTGCACTGATTGGTTGTTTAGGTACTACAAACACGCGTTTTTTATAGCCATCACAAGCGTTCAACTTGGGAGAGGCAACGTGTAAATTCGGTTGAATTTTTTGCGTATCCGTTTTTTTACAAATTTTACATTAAATTCAAAAACTATAAAGTAATTTCCAAAAAAAATCAATTCAAGTTTTTTGACCAACTCGTTTGGAAAAATGAAGATTATCAATAACAAGAATATTATTGAATTCTATAGAAAATATGCTACATAACGACCATTTTTTGCAAGACAAATCCAATAGTTTCTGTTAGGATTGTCTAGTTCTTAAAAAAATTCTGGGATAATTTTGAATTTTATTACATATACCCTCTAATTCTTTCCCACAGCTAAATACGATTTTGTATTGGAACAGCCTGAACTAATGATTTTAAGTAGCCCCAAAAACCAAAATCGCATGGATTAGAATCGGGCGTTGAACGCTTGTGATGGCAATAAAACACGCCAGCGTCACCTAAGTTCGTCCTAAGAAAAATGTTTTTTTTGTTGCAAGTCTTGTCTAGATTTCAAATATGTATACTTTATTTGAAAAAGGCAGAGAGCAATAAACCCTTGTAAAATGACCATTCCATGTGTATGTGAAGTTATTTTCACGAAAAATGGTTCTGACTCAATAATAGCTTATCCAACAAATTTTTTTTTTTTGAAATTTGAGGTGGTTCCAGATGGAATTTTTGGTAGGAAGTTGAAAATTTGGATTCAACGACCTAAAAAACATAAAGTAAGCCTATTTCAAGAACTACCATGAATTTTGCAAGCTGACGTCCTCATATTATATGGTCTCGATTGTCTGGATTATTTACCACTTCCGATCTAAAGTACTTCAATAAATTTACAACACTACATTTTATATTACAAACCAGACTAATCTATCCACCTTAACCATTTCCGTGATATTAAGTGTTATTCATAACATAACGTTTATTTATTATTTTATGTAAAATAACTTGCAATAATGAAGGAAATTAAAAAAACTTTCAAACGTAATTTAAAATCTATATTTAGAATACCAATTGAATAAGATTATTTTAAGAATATAATATGTTAGCAGATCTTGACATAATTATTTAAATATTTTATCTACCTCTCAACAAATATTCTAATAAAGACTGGAATTTAATTTTAAGTCTCTCATAAATTACGTAGTAACAGACGCTACGAATGAGTGACGATTTCAATAACACAAATAAATTCAGCCTTTACCCATCAAAGTTAGTGGCAACTACTAGAATGGAGAATCACAAACTACATATTCGAATTTACTGTTTGGACCGTTGACCGATGATATACAGATACATTCAAACACAAACGGAACATAGGGATTTTAAGCATTGTATAAGAACTGCTTTTGAACTAGTCGACCAACATCCAGCTTCAACAGATTAAAAACACGATTATTACAATCGTTTATTTGGACACCTATAACATATCGTACAATTCCCACCACTCCGTATTCTCAACTGAGGGCGGTCCTTGATTAACGTCAGACAGTCAGTAAACAGAAGTCGATGGGTGAGCCCATAACTTTGTTTCGAATTAAAAAATCCTATTTTGTTTTATTTACGAATTTATTTTTATTTTGAAAGCCGTTATGGCCAAAAGAAATCAAATCATATGATCTTAACTCGAAACATTAATTGTTAAAGAGAATTTAACAATTAATTTTCGATTTGAACAGCATAAAACGTAAGCATATTGTTTCAATATGTAGCGACGTTTACTACCCCCATCAAATAATTATTCAATACTAAATCGCAGTTCGCACAACACGTCGCACATAACTAACAAATTTTGGAAGCAGAAGGGGCGGGGTTTCTTACAGCGGTTCTGAATCCAGCTGTCTAGCTAAATACTTGATATTATTTGGAGTGAATTTATAGAAATGTTTTTTTGGTGGACTATTTAGATCGGATATTTACATCGAATACATTAAACTGCTATGGTCCGTTTTTCTTTGCACGTATCTGTATATCGAAATAATTATAAATGATATTTTAAAGTTTTCATTGGTTTTTTATCAAATAGTGGAATTAATTATAAACAGTTAGTTTAATTTAAAAAAGTAACAACCTATTCATAGACTTATTTAGCATCATGCTAACGCTAGTAAAATTTTAAATTTTTAGCAGCGTGCTTGGGTACGTTTAGGTGCGTACCTAAACACCTAAACAACTTTCATTGGCAGAAGGTGAATTTTGTGTTCGGTTGAGTTTGAGATAAATAATTGAGTTAAGTTTCAATGTATATAATATTACTCCTGATTTTTTATTTAAATGTTCATCTCTATAATTTAAATACAAAATCGACACAACAAACGAAAAGAAAGTCCAATCCTTTTCTCATTCTAACATTACTTAAAATATTTCTGATACAAAAAAAAGAAGACTGTTTAGTCTAGACTGACAACAATCCATATTATTATATAATCATATAAAGGGTCGCAATAATACTGTAAAACATAATCTGAACAACTATATCTAAGTCTCTCTTGGTAGCCCACTTCACAAAACAAGGATCGAGGTTTTCGTCGGTAATGTAGTGGCTGTACGCTGACATGTATCCATGTATTTTAATTCATTTTGTTTTGTATTTCTCTCTCTCTCTCTCTCTCTCTCTCTCTCTCAGTCTACAAGTTGTCCTTGTGAGATTCGCGACAATAAAAAGACCGACCAGTATCAATGTTTTAATGTAACAACAACAACAAATTGTTCTGATACTTGAGAGTTGCATCAAGGGAAAGAATGATCAGCCCTGAAGTTACTGAATTAAGAAACAACACATCCATGTTCAACAACAGCAAAACCTGCGTGACGGCAGCACCCCCAAATTCGAATTTTGCAAAAAACCTTATGCCGTTGGATTGCCCAACGTTAGCCCACATTTGCCCAACCAATAAATTATTTTGCCCACCCTCCAAAAAAAAGTTATAGGCAAAACTAATTTTTCTAAGAAAATTACTTCCAGCACCCCCGTCTTTGAATTTGGCAAAAAGCTTGATGCAGTTGGATTGCCCAAGTTTTGCCCCCATTTGCCCATCAAATAAATTTTTTTGCCCACCCCCCCAAAAAAAGTTATGAACAAAACAAATTTTTCGAAAAAAAAAATTTTTTTACGAATTCCACAGAAAACTGCACGCAGTTGGATTGCCCAATGTTAGTCCATATTTGCCCAACCAATAAATTATTTTGCCCACCCTCCAAAAAAAAGTTATAGGCAAAACTAATTTTTCTAAAAAAATTACTTCCAGCACCCCCGTCTTTGAATTTGGCAAAAAGCTTGATGCAGTTGGATTGCCCAAGTTTTGCCCCCATTTGCCCATCCAATAAATTTTTTTGCCCACCCCCCCAAAAAAAGTTATGAGCAAAACAAATTTTTCGAAAAAAATTTTTTTCCCGAGTTCCACAGAAAACTGCACGCAGTTGGATTGCCCAATGTTAGTCCATATTTGCCAACAAATAACTTTTTTTGCACACCCTCCAAGAAAGAAGTTATAGGCAAAACTAATTTTTCTAAAAAAATTACTTCCAGCACCCCCGTCTTTGAATTTGGCAAAAAGCTTGATGCAGTTGGATTGCCCAAGTTTTGCCCCCATTTGCCCATCAAATAAATTTTTTTGCCCACCCCCCCAAAAAAAGTTATGAACAAAACAAATTTTTCGAAAAAAAAATTTTTTTCCGAATTCCACAGAAAACTGCACGCAGTTGGATTGCCCAATGTTAGTCCATATTTGCCCAACCAATAAATTATTTTGCCCACCCTCCAAAAAAAAGTTATAGGCAAAACTAATTTTTCTAAAAAAATTACTTCCAGCACCCCCGTCTTTGAATTTGGAAAAAGCTTGATGCAGTTGGATTGCCCAAGTTTTGCCCCCATTTGCCCATCCAATAAATTTTTTTGCCCACCCCCCCAAAAAAAGTTATGAACAAAACAAATTTTTCGAAAAAAAAAATTTTTCCGAATTCCACAGAAAACTGCACGCAGTTGGATTGCCCAATGTTAGTCCATATTTGCCAACAAATAACTTTTTTTGCACACCCTCCAAGAAAGAAGTTATGGGCAAAATAAATTTTTCAGAATTGGATTTTTCTTGGTACGCCATCAAATTTTAATTTTACGGAAAATTATACGCAGTGGGATTGCCCAACTTTTTCAAATCTAACTAGGGTTGGGGTAAGGTTTTGTTAGGTTAGATTTATCCTTTAATTTGTGCCGAAAATTACTGAGGAAATCGAAAATGTTGTAATCGTCTGAAACATGTAAAAAAGTGGTTAAAACGCGAAAAAAACGTTATGAAAGGACTTATGAAAAAAAAAAGAAACTTTTTACGTAATTTTTCCTCTTTTTTCTTCCTCTTCTTCTTCTTCTTCTTCTTCTTCTTCTTCTTCTTCCTCTTCTTTTTCTTTTTCTTCCTCCTCCTCCTCTTCTTCTTCATCTTCTTCTTTTCGAGTTTCTCGGGGAAGGAGTTTACCTTTTCGGGAACTGATTGCATTTTCGGAATGGCCGTACCCGAAAACCCCTTTATGCAAAGTTTCAACGGAATCGGAGACCAAAAAAATGTTGCTCTTGACCTTTCACATTAATTCACAAATTAAAGGTTAAATCTAACCTAACAAAACCTAACCCCAACCCTAGTTAGATTTGAAAAAGTTGGGCAATCCAACTGCGTATAATTTTCCGTAAAATTAAAATTTGATGGCGTACCAAGAAAAATCCAATTCTGAAAAATTTATTTTGCCCATAACTTCTTTCTTGGAGGGTGTGCAAAAAAAGTTATTTGTTGGCAAATATGGACTAACATTGGGCAATCCAACTGCGTGCAGTTTTCTGTGGAATTCGGAAAAAAAAAATTTTTTCGAAAAATTTGTTCTGTTCATAACTTTTTTTGGGGGGGTGGGCAAAAAAATTTATTGGATGGGCAAATGGGGGCAAAACTTGGGCAATCCAACTGCATCAAGCTTTTTGCCAAATTCAAAGACGGGGGTGCTGGAAGTAATTTTCTTAGAAAAATTAGTTTTGCCTATAACTTTTTTTTGGAGGGTGGGCAAAATAATTTATTGGTTGGGCAAATGTGGGCAAAACTTGGGCAATCCAACGGCATAAGGATTTTTGCAAAATTCGAACTTGGGGGTGCTGCCGTCACGCGGGTAACAGCAAACTACCCTCTGTTGAAACAGTGGTCTTATGGGAGAAATACCTAAATTGTCGGAAAAATAATTTTTGTACGACCGTGCGTTTTAACCCATTTTCCCGCACGCATTTTAGTTTTGAAAGTGTCACTTTCCCGCACTAGTGCGGGAAAGTAAAATTATGCAAATTTTGACCTTATTAGATAGTTTTTTACTTCGGAAGTTATAACTATTGTTAAAACAGGTAAATAAATATTTACGAAATAGTCCATCAAATAAAATCTACATCTTTTCTAGGTTTTTGTTGCATTTTTCAGAAGTCTACTACTGTCGCTGAGGGCTATTTGGAGGACTCCGAGAATCAGAAGAAAAATATATCAAATAAAATTCTTTCATCTCCAAATGACTTAAAACCGTTGCCGTCACCGTCATCGTCATCTTTATGCGACCTGTAACCGATGCCATCCTCATCGACGTCATCTACTTACCAGTTAACACCAAATAACTCCACTGGACCGGCAATTTTAAGTAATTTACAGAATGCAACAAATTGTGTTTTTAATATTAATATTTATAATAATTAGTAGTTTTTAGTTAAAGTTTTGTATATGTATGTTGAAATAAAATAATTTTTGAAAAATGGGTTGGTATACTTTTTTGTATATACGGTCGTAGAAAAAATAATGTTCCTAACTCATGCGAAAAGTGTATTTCCCGCCCTTGACCGCTTGCCCGAACTCCGCTCCGCGTTGTTCGGGTCAACTGCAGTCGGGACAGTATCACTTTCCGCACTTGTTAGGAAAATAACTATTTTTCACTACTAGCCTCTAAACCTAACTTTATTGAGTAGTGAAGTAGTGCAAAAATGCTATATGAGCCACGGTAGAAAAGTGTATTAATGTCTCGGATCCATTAAAGACCGAGAAGCGAAGCTTCGAGACAATAATACCTCACTTTTCTACCTTGGCGCATAATTACTATTATTCTTGATGTAAAATATCTATTAGTGCGCCTTGGCAGTAAAATCGGCTGGTTTGCCGTGACGATTCAGTAATAAAAAAAAGTCAATGATGATCAAAGTACGGGCTCGAATAAAATGTTCAATATCGGTGCACAAGCTTTGCTTTATGAAACACAATCTACCGATTCAAACCAAAGGTTAGTAAACTAACTTTTAATATACTATTTAATTTTGCGTTACGTTAAACGTCATTTATTTAATTTTGACAAACATCATACGCTCTATATACAACAGCTTGTTTGATAAAAAATTACTAGGTATGTCTTTATAGCGAAGTGGTTAATGGATCTGGCTGTGAAAAATAAGAATTGTAGGCGTAAGGTTCGGATGCGGGTCGCGGTGATAATTTTTTTGAAGCTTGCTTCTTATTGCACGACAAATGACTTTTGGGAAGGCTAGTGAACTCGTGAAACGTGTGATGTTACGAAAAAGCGTTCGTCACGCGATGACTCATTCTTCGCCTCTTTCTCGGCCGCCCGCTGCGCTAACTCTCTCCCCTCTCTTCCACAACTGACAACTTCTTCTCTCTTTCGTAGGCTACACAGCGGCTCGCCTCTCTTGTCAAAAACTGTCAAAATTTTGAAAAAATGGTCAATAATTATAAAAGACTCTCAAAAATGGTCAATAATTGTTAAAAATTGTCAAAATTTTTGAAAAATGGTCAACATTTTTGAAAAATTGTCAAAAATGGTCAATAATTGTCAAAAACTGTCAAAAACTGTCAAAAATTGTCAAAAAGATCAAAAATAGTCAATAAAAATTAAAATTTTGAAAAATGATCAAAAATTGTTAAATATTTTGAAAAATTTACAATAATTGTAAAAATTTTTGAAAGTTGTCAAAAATGGTCAATAATTGTCAGAAACTGTCAAAAATGGTCAATAATTGTCAGAAACTGTCAAAAATGGTCAATAATTGTTAAAATTTTGAAAAATGGTCAAAAATTGTCAAAATTTTGAAAAAATGGTCAATAATTGTCAGATCCTGTCAAAAATGCTCTAAAATGGTCAAAATTTCTGAAAATTTTTCAAAAATGATCAATAATTGTCAAAACTGTCAAAATTGGTCAATAATTGTTAAAATTTGAAAAAATTGTCAAAATTTTAGAAAAAATGGTCTATAATTGTCAAAATTTTCGAAAAATTGTCAAAATTTTGAAAAAATGGTCAATAATTATAAAAAACTGTCAATAATTGTTAAAAATTGTCAAAATTTTTGAAAAATTGTCAAATATGATCAATAATTGTCAAAACTGTCAAAATTGGTCAATAATTGTCAAAAATGGTCAATAATTGTTAAAATTTGAAAAAATTGTCAAACATTTTGAAAAAATGGTCAATAATTGTCAAAATTTTTGAAAAATGGTCAAAAATTTACGAAAAATGGTCAAAAATGGTCATTCTATTGTGCATAAGAAGCAAGCTTCTGTCGGCGGTCCGACCTTTTTTTATTTGTTATATTGTGACATTTGTATATGAATAATCTTCAATAAGAATAATTTTTTTATAGGACCAACAATTGTTTAAAATTTTTCAATTTTGTTGATAACTTATACGTTTAAATCAAACAATCTTCAGAACTTATTATTTTAGATTCATAAATCGGAGAACCTTTATAGTAGATTATTGCTGTTTTCCTATATTGTTCTTCACAACTTGGCCACATTATCCATCACACCATGATGCGGTGAAATTTAGGACAAGGGATGCAACTTTTCAAGACCTACCTATTTGCAGTGTAATTGTATTCTATTTTCGGTTTTTGCAAATTCGTCTATAACTTCGTTGTAGAAACGAGTATTTAAAAAATACCTAATTAATTGTTCCAACTCTTACTAAGTGAAATATTTCCATAATTATCAATAAGTCAATAAAAAATAACAATTTCTAAATAATTTCGATTATCCAGTTTTGTAATGAAAATTGAGAACTATTAAAATGTGTACTGAACGAACCAATTTTGTATCGAAACGGCAGGACTGAAATGAATCTAAATAATCCAACAAATTGCTGATGATACGTTTGCAACCGCGTGCAACACGTCTATAAAGCCAAATGAGCACAATCGATTTTAATTAGCACAACAATTTAGTGCTTTTTTTGTGCTAATTATTTGCGCAATTTTTAATTTTTGTGCTCTTACCATTTCGTTAAAATCGATGGCTGTGTCAGCTTCAAAAGAAGCTAGCACAGCCATATATGAAAAATTATTTATTTTGATTTTTTCTGGCACATCGATTTAGTGCTAATTATGTGCTTTCAGAGTATGCCATAGAAAAAAATTTCGGATCACGATTGGTAAAAAAACCACCCCCAGCCCGAGGAGGCGCAAGAGCAAAGTCCTCCAAATTCTCAGCACAATCGATCTTGAATAATCGATTTCTGACGCATTAATAATGGGCTTTCAAAATACTTATGTAGAGTTTTATTGCTCAACCCTTTCTGGTAAAAAACCACCCCCAGCCCGACAAGGCGCAAGAGTAAAGTCCTCGAAATTCTCAGCACAATCGAACTTGAATAATCGATTTCTGACGCATTAATAATGGGCTTTCAAAATACTTATGTAGAGTTTTATTGCTCAACCCTTTCTGGTAAAAAACCACCCCCAGCCCGACAAGGCGCAAGAGTAAAGTCCTCGAAATTCTCAGCTCAATCGAACTTGAATAATCGATTTCTGACGCATTAATAATGGGCTTTCAAAATACGTATGTAGCATTTTATTGCTCAACCCTTTCTGGTAAAAAACCACCCCCAGCCCGACAAGGCGCAAGAGCAAAGTCCTCGAAATTCTCAGCACAATCGAACTTGAATAATCGATTTCTGACGCATTAATAATGGGCTTTCAAAATACCTATATAGAGTTTTTGTTGCTCAACCCCTTCTGGTAAAAAACCACCCCCAGCCCGACAAGGCGCAAGAGCAAAGTCCTCGAAATTCTCAGCACAATCGAACTTGAATAATCGATTTCTGACGCATTAATAATTGGCTTTCAAAATACTTATGTAGAGTTTTATTGCTCAACCCTTTCTGGTAAAAAACCACCCCCAGCCCGACAAGGCGCAAGAGTAAAGTCCTCGAAATTCTCAGCACAATCGAACTTGAATAGTCGATTTCGAACGCCTTAATAATGGGCTTTCAAAATACCTATGTAGAGTTTTTGTTGCTAGACCCCTTCTGGTAAAAAACCACCCCCAGTCCGACAAGGCGCAAGAATAAAGTCCTCGAAATTCTCAGCACAATCGAACTTGAATAGTCGATTTCGAACGCATTAATAATGGGCTTTCAAAATACTTATGTAGAGTTTTATTGCTCAACCCTTTCTGGTAAAAAACCACCCCCAACCCGACAAGGCGCAAGAGCAAAGTCCTCGAAATTCTCAGCACAATCGAACTTGAATAATCGATTTCGAACGCATTAATAATGGGCTTTCAAAATACCTATGTAGAGTTTTATTGCTCAACCCTTTCTGGTAAAAAACCACCCCCAACCCGACAAGGCGCAAGAGCAAAGTCCTCGAAATTCTCAGCACAATCGAACTTGAATAATCGATTTCTGACGCATTAATAATGGGCTTTCAAAATACCTATGTAGAGTTTTTGTTGCTCAACCCCTTCTGGTAAAAAACCACCCCCAGCCCGACAAGGCGCAAGAATTAAGTCCTCGAAATCCTCAGCACAATCGAACTTGAATAGTCGATTTCGAACGCATTAATAATGGGCTTTCAAAATACTTATGTAGAGTTTTATTGCTCAACCCTTTCTGGTAAAAAACCACCCCCAACCCGACAAGGCGCAAGAGCAAAGTCCTCGAAATTCTCAGCACAATCGAACTTGAATAATCGATTTCGAACGCATTAATAATGGGCTTTCAAAATACCTATGTAGAGTTTTATTGCTCAACCCTTTCTGGTAAAAAACCACCCCCAACCCGACAAGGCGCAAGAGCAAAGTCCTCGAAATTCTCAGCACAATCGAACTTGAATAATCGATTTCTGACGCATTAATAATGGGCTTTCAAAATACCTATGTAGAGTTTTTGTTGCTCAACCCCTTCTGGTAAAAAACCACCCCCAGCCCGACAAGGCGCAAGAATTAAGTCCTCGAAATCCTCAGCACAATCGAACTTGAATAGTCGATTTCGAACGCATTAATAATGGGCTTTCAAAATACTTATGTAGAGTTTTATTGCTCAACCCTTTCTGGTAAAAAACCACCCCCAGCCCGACAAGGCGCAAGAGCAAAGTCCTCGAAATTCTCAGCACAATCGAACTTGAATAATCGAAATACCTATGTAGAGTTTTTGTTGCTCAACCGTTTATGGCAAAAAACCACCCCGAGCAATAAAACTCTAACTAAAGTATTTTGAAAGTCCATTATTAATGCATTTAAAATCGACTATTCAAGTTCGATTGTGCTGAGAATTTCGAGGACTTTATTCTTGCGCCTCGTCGGGCTGGGGGTGGTTTTTTGACCAATCGTGATCCGAAATTTTTTTCTATGGCATATTATTCTGAAAGCACATAATTAGCACTAAATCGATGTGCCAGAAAAAATCAAAATAAATAATTTTTCATATATGGCTGTGCTAGCTTCTTTTGAAGCTGACACTGCCATCGATTTTAACGAAATGGTAAGAGCACAAAAATTAAAAATTGCGCAAATAATTAGAACAAAAAAAGCACTAAATCGTTGTGCTAATTAAAATCGATTGTGCTCATTTGGCTGTGCTAACTTTATAGACGTGCATGTAACTCATCGTTACTCTGTGCTCCTGTACATCAATTTTAGTGGCTGCATCAGTGTTGTCAATTTGAGGATATATAAAACGGCTATTGCATTGGGAGATTTTTAATATTGACCAGGGTCGAAGACTTCTATTTAGACGACACGGTGTTCTTTTGGTAATTTTTACAAATTCTGACAATTTGAAAATAGTTCTTAGATAATTTGAACTTATAGTTCGGATAATTTTAATTTTTGCATCGGCAACACTGGACTGCATTCTATTTGAACGTTGAAGTTCAACTAAACTGAACAGTGAACCTCAGTTCAGCTCAACGATATTGGTACAATGTAATTTTACGGCTATTGAACAACTGGGCCTTCGAGTTAAATTTTTAGCAAGTTTGACCTTGTTTCTTTTGACAGTTGATACTTATGGTATCGATATTTGGTTTTCGATTCAAAATATCGATTATTACTACAAAAATACAACCACAACGACTTGGACACTCCACCCAGGGCTCTTGTTTGCTTCTGTCGACAGTATATTATATTAGATAATATTAATTTTTTTTCAGTTTTTAAAAGTAATTACAGAATAGAAATTTGGCAATAATAATAAAAATAATATTGTATTTAAATTTTTAGTCCAATCATTATATGTATGTATATGTATAATTACTAAAATCACTATATGACTGTTCCGATGATAATAAATTATTAATAAAGGCAGATGAAACGCTACCTAAACGTAGAGAGTGAAAATATTCAAAGAAGATTATGTTCTAATTCATATTAAAAACATACCAAATAATGGATATACCACAAAGAAAAACAGAAGATAAATGATAAAAAAATTTCAGTTGCTTGTTGATGTGATTTTGTCGGTAAAAATTGTTAGTGATTCATATATAACTAGGTTTAATTATAGTCGAAACAAAATTAAGCAAATAGGACACTTAACCTTTTCAACTAACAACTTAAAACAATTTCTCAATCGATAACCCATGGATAATTTTGTTCATCAATTGACATATTCCACCAATTATGTATGTATACTGGTAGACCTTCACAGAAACCTCAAAGATCTATTGTTCATCCTTTCTTCTACTTTCGGTTTAGGTAAGTGTCCCTCTTCTATCCAGTAGTCTCTTAGGAGTTCTGTGTCCTAGGATTCTGTATTGCTATGCATTCTGCAAGTATGTGAGTGGAGGTAACCATAGAATCAACATTCTTCTTGCTCCACTAGTTTGAACTTTTTGAGGAGCCCATTCAGGTGTCAGTGTTCTGTTAGGGCACCTGTCAAGACTCAAAGTTCAGTATTACTCTGGCTTAGGCATACATACGTTCTCCACTGGTTGGAGCTCTTCTCAAGAAGTATCTTTGATTGTCTTGTTCCTACTAGATATTTACAGGGTGTCCTAGAACACACTGTAAGGTGACGATGATGTTCTCACCTAGTTCATTGAATTTCTTAGGCATTCCCCTACTATTTAAAAACTAATTACGCAAGAACTCAGTGCTTAATGGCTGCTTGACTATCCGACATGATAATAATCCTTTACCTTTTATATATTTTATCAATATTAAATTGGGCACACTTTCCTATGGCGCAAATTTCCGCTTGAAATATACTTGTGGTTTTTTCCAAGCTTTCGGAACCCGTACACTCCTATCACAGTGTCAAAGTCTATTTATTTAGAGCCATCTAATACTATTGAATGGCATTCTTTTCAAGTCTGGTGATGGTCTGGGATCCTATTCCAAATAGCACATGTGTCTATACTCAGATTCAGATTTCATTTACGCCCGAGGTAAACAAAAGCACGTGGACAGTTGAATTGAGCAGAGCCATATTTTATTTTACGTTATTGCAAATAAATAAGCTGTTACAAGTAAGAAAAGTCATGCAGCACATTATCTAGCAAAATAGTCAAACAATGGGGTAGACCACTAAGAGATGAAATCTGAAATCCTTTCAAACATATTTCAATTAATGAATAATGATGTTGGTTCAGTGTGCAGACAATATCATGTGTCAAAATCGTATTAAATAGATTTCCTAGCATTAAGGATATCAGCGGTGATAAGAAATGAATAAATAAAACCAGACAGGGTTGAACTGACCTAATTTTATCAGTTAATTTTTATATTTTGTTTTTTCTTTGTAGTATTTTGTAGTGTATTTGTTGGCATCGGTAACTCTTTAAAAAAAATAGGATAGGGATGCTGAAAAGATTTTTTTATATGCAAGATGTTAAATGTCTATTAACTGTTAATACAAAAATGCTTGTGAAATGTGTGTAGGTAATGAACCCGACGTAAAGGGTGATACTAAAAGATAATGTATAATTCTTAGAGTATCCCCTTTTACGCGCTCCACCTTCCCCCCACAGGCAGTGCCTGAGGACCTCATTACCTTCTATCCGCGAAGTGTAGCTGAAAAAAAAATTTTTATTGGCCTAAGCCGGTTTTTATATTTTTTTGGTAGCTAAAGTCGCCTTTTTGCTTTATTAAATTTTTTTGATGGCGGAAGCCGGGTTTTGTTTAATTTTTGTATTTTTTTGATAGCCGAAGCCGGGTTTTGTTTAATTTTTGTATTTTTTTGATAGCCGAAGCCGGTTTTTGTGTTATATATATTTTGATGGCGATGAGTGTTTTCCCTTGCGTGACATAAAAAGCACTGTTAACTGAAATCTAATTGGCATCGTTATATTTTTTCATGATTGGGTATAGTTCGATCAGCAGCGTCAACTACAGTCAACCAGTCTACCTGTTCCATAATTAGAATACGTTAAGCCGTCACTCGAGTTCCCGTCAGGGTGAAAACTGACCTGTCTAAAAGGTGTTTATGGTAATTACCGTAAATTCTCTGAATCATCTGATATCTAGCTATGTATTTATTGCAAATTGTTAAGTGAACAGTAAAAGTTTTAAGGGAGGTCCGTTTTCAGATGTATGAAATAAGAAATAGTTATAAATGTCTTATGTTTGGCACTATTACACGATATTATTTTATATGATATCATTATTGGAATAAAATACGGAATTTTGATTCTACAATTTTATTGCGTACTACTACTGAACTGAGTCATAAATACATACATGTAAAGAAGCTAACCTAACCTAACCTAACATATAACCTAACCAGAAAGGGTTTACCCTTTTCACTTAGTATTACTTCAAGCATTTTGTGTATCACTATAGCGTACGACAACAAACGTTCGGAAATATGTATATTAATAAACTGCCGTTTCGAAAATGACTACTTAATATAATAGAAACTATAATAGAAAAATATATTCATAGCAATTAGTACTGACAGACCCCCTGGACACCCCAATAGGTTATTCAACTTTTTCATTAGAATTCGGGATTATGAATAGGTATTACGATTTACTGGAATTTTCAAAACTATTTAGTTTACCTGTAAGCGGATTAAATAAACTGGACGGCAATTCGAGTGCGGGATTAAGATACCTGCAAGTGTCGGACGGGAACTCATGTGTATTTTATAGTCATTAAGAATCCTGACGGGAATTCGTTTGCACCGGAATTGTTTACGAAATACGTGTCGGTCAGTTATTAAATGTACCTATTATAATTTTACTATTATAATATAGAAAACGTTATAATAAACTGCTATTACAAAATGACAAACTTGTGTAAAGATGTTAGATTGTCAATTGAGAGATGTACCTTTTTTACATAATTTGATTGCAATCTATCATATCTTTATACAACTGAAAAATATAATCCTATTATTTTGTTTCAACGAAACTGGTATTCATCGTATTCACAAGTCCGACTCTGTTTCACCGCAGAAGGTGGAGTCCTATTGAATGGTTAGATTTTGTAATCGAATCGAAAATTTCTGACAAATGAACTGATTTTGTGGGTTTATTAATTAAATTACAACATTGGCGCAATGTTATCAAATGTTCTATTTTTCAAGACGAATAAGTTGGTATCAAAATATCCGCATTTGAGTGGTCTTTTATTTTCCATAAGATGGAAGCATAGTCCTTTGAAAATATTGGTCCTATAAAAAAATTATACTTATTGAAGGTTATTCATATACAAATTTTACAATATGACAAATAAAAAAAATTATCACCGTGTACAAGATTCGAACCCTACGCATACAATTCATAATTTTAGCAGCCAAATCTCTATACCACTCGGCTACGAAGACATAATAATTTATCAACCAACCGTCTGATGTAGTCAAAACTAAAAAAGTGACGTTTTATCACATAAGACATATTGCATTAGTGAGGGATTCGTTTAATTTTATAGCATTTTAGGGGGGTGTCCAAGAACGCGTTTTGATTGGCGTGACGTCACGGAACAGTAGACGATATCGGTGCTGTGGGAATAGGTATACGCTACGTGCAGAATTTAATATTCTTATTTATATACAGTCTTCTTTAAAAAAGATAAATACAACAGTCATTTATTAAAATATTATCAGGACGAACCTGATCCACTTAAATGCATCAGCTTTTAGGTAAATTGACATTTTCAAAGAACCCATTGTCCGTCGAAATAGGTCGAAAAGCTTGTGATGCCACAGTAAACCAGAGTAGCAATAAACTATGGCATGAACTTCGCTACGGTAGGATAACAGCTTCAAGAATCTACGAAGTTTTCCGCTACAAAACTACATCTGGCAGCTTAGTGGAAAGTATAGTTATAAGCATCAAAATCAAGGAGTCATTAGCTATGACAAGAGGCAAGCAGCTGGAAAGACAAGTACTTCATGTGTTAGAAAATGAAACTAACATAAAATTTAAACATGCTGGTCTACTATTGTCAAATAAATTCCCATTTTTAGGTGCATCGCCAGATGCTATTTCAGAAGACTTTGTTGTTGAAAGTGTCCTTCTAGTGAAAAAACATGTACACTCTATTTAAAAGAAAGCAAAATAACTAATAAATGTAACTGTCAAATACAGCTACAGATGCTTCTGTTAAAAAAAAGAAGGGAATTTTTTGTGTTGATGACCCAAACTTCGAAGTGAATGGTAAAATAAAAATACGGTATATTGACTTTGACAGTGACTTTATATCGGAACTTGTTCACGCTGCACAGACGTTTTGGTGCAGTTACAGATTCCCTTTACTTTTTAGTAGTTTAACAGAAAACAAACTATAGATCAAATCTTTTTTATATTACTAAAATTTTTGTTTTTATTTATAATTTTTATAAAACTTTAATAAAATACGTAACAAATAATGACTAAAGTACTATCATTACATTCAAAGCTATTTAATAATAGGACCTTGCAAATTTATCAAAGCACAGGCTATAATTATGACTATGAGTTCATTACAGGAACCATTTTTATATTCACACAAGAATGGGGTCTAAGCAGTCGATACACTCTCACTCTTCTAATGACTCTTTCTATATGAATACGAAGACTTGCTATACGTTTTGTTCCTAATACTTCACATTTATCCAATTTTCTGAACCTCAGTTGCGAATTTTTAAAGAAAATTCGCACTTCGGGAAAATTTCCGGAAATAATTCGTGCTCTAGGGAGATTATAAGTGAACATTTTATACCCGCCATTTTAAGCCAATCAGATGCTTTATTTCGACATTGTTGCTATGGTAACCAGCAAATGATCTGAAAATGTTTCATCCACATTAGCTTGTAGACGTAAAATTAATAAGTGGAAATTTACCAGCACATGACAGCGGTCATCTCCCGCAATACGAATGTATTTTAAATAATTCTGATATAAAATTTTCTTACCGAATCCCCCACGTGCGTGAATTATTTGCGGGAAATGTGTTCTTTAAAAATTCATGTACGGCAATTCATTTCCGCATTCAATCCATTTCGGTCAATAATTGAAACACTAGGGAGATTACAAGTGAAAATGTTAAGTCTCTTACCCATCTGAAAATAAGTTTAAGTTCATGTACAAAGTTCCACCCGACATACAAGAAAGCGAGTTAATTAAAGCGTTGTAAAATGTCATTTCACAACAAAGTAATTTGTTGGAATGATTATATTTTTTTGTTTTCTTCTTTTAACTCGAGAACAAGTTTGATCATTTTAGTGCGGCTACACTGATGGTGATGGAATATGACATTTGTTCACAGAAGCACTCTCAGCGTGGCTGATGTTTTGCGAGACGTTTTGTTTTGTGATCTGTGACCTTAGTCGTCTTTGGCTGTGCATCTTGTTTGTTTTGTCCGTTTGTCGTATGTTTGTGAGGTTATTGTTGTCGAGCGTCGACCCAGCTCTGTAGTGGAACGCCTCTGATGCGATAACTACAGCTAAGCAGAGCCGAGCGAGGTTAGTACTTGGATGGGTGACCATTGGGGAAACGCCGTCGTAGATCCCGTACAGCCTGCAGCGAAACACTTTAGACTATTAGGATGAGTAGCATTATCATATAATGAGCACGATGTATAATGTAGATATGCCGTCATACTAGTGGATTCGGCAAAATTTCCGGTTAGGGGTAGAGTGCTCCCGGCGTCGACGATAAATATCCGAATAAAAAAAATTTTTTATCGAGAGCAGCAATCACAAATGGCTCGTAAAATTGTATGTTTGCAATGAAAATTATGTAATATATTATTATTCAAGAAGATCACGATTATAAAGTTTTTGAAAATTAGTGGTCTTTCCCGTTGTAAACTAGAAATATATCCAAACTAACGAGAAGAGTAAAAAATACTGGAGTAGGCACCGCTAATATTCTGATAGCAGGATCAGCACGAACTCTTTACACCTTCTGGTTGACCATCACTTACGATTGTAATTTTATTATAACTTTGTACAAAACTGTAAACAACTTACATAACTGCATTATTCACTTTATATTAATTACTAACTCCTCAATAACTTACTAATTATTTAGAAACTGTATAACTCAATATAAATATCTTCGTAAACTGTAGGCTATCCAACTTTTGGAGTTTTCGCAGTAAATATGAATTTTAGGGTCGCTGTCAAAGCTTGGTCGAATAAAGGATTTTATCCTGCTAATAATATTTTGTGGTGTAATAAGTTCCTTTGTTTTACTACATTTTATGGCTTCTTACAGTTTGTATTTCAATATTATTTACCACTAACTAATTAACAAGTTTTGTTATATCATACAAATTTGGATGAAAATAAATATTTTAGTGATGTATGTATGTATATTGGGGTGACATTCACAGATACCTAAAATATCTATTGTTCCCCCTTTTCTTCTCCTAAGTTCCTATGGAAAGTGTCAGAGATCAGTAGTTTCTTTAGACCTATTTCCCGAAGGATTTTTAGGATATCCTCAGGCTTTATCCAGTAGTCCTAGGTGTTGTGCTCTAGGATTTTGTAATGCTATGCAATCCGCAACTATGTGGATGAAGATTTCTTCTTACATTCCATAGAATCTACATTCTTCTTGTTCCATTATTTTGAGCTTTTTAAGGTGCCCATTTAGGCGTCAGCCAGGACACCTGTGTCTCCTGGAATCTACAGTAAGGTGACAATGTTGTTCTCGCCTAGTTCAGTAATTTTCCGAAGGCATTCCCATACCATTTTAGAAATGTTTACGTAAGAACTCAGTGCTTCAATGGCTGCTTGACTAACTGACATGATGACAATCCTTTGCCTCCTATATCTTTCCTATGGCGTGAATTTCTGCTTGAAAGATACATGGGGTTTTTCCCAATATGTCGAAGTGTTTGGTACCTGGCCCTTACGCTCATACCACAGTCACTTCTATTGCTTTTGAGCCGACTGTACTAGTAGACAATTGAATGGCATTCGTTCCAAGTATTCCCAAGATTTCTAATTTCTAAAAAACGAGCAGGTGGTTTTTTTGATGATTCCGTCTCTACTTAGTTTGTATCTAGTTCTTTCTGCAGCACTTTCAACCACCATGTGTAGTTGTTGTGTGAAGTTAAGAATCACTTCCACGGCCGCTGTTGGGCATGTTTTCATTGCTCTTGTAATACATATACAGGCTAGTCTTTGAATTCTGGAGATGTTGTTTCTCGTCGTCAATATGCTAGTCCTACTACTCCACGCAATGGCTCCATGAGTGATGATTGGTACCACTGTGGCAGTGTACATCCAGCACTCGATCCTTGGGTTACTGCCTCAATTTCTCCCTGCCAGGTTCCTGCACATCATTAGAGCCAATTTTCCTTTGTATATAATCTCCTTTTCGTGTTTGTTCCACAGGATCCGATACGTAAAATGTATTGAATTGAATGTAAGTTTGGTTGTAGCTACAACATCTTTGAAAATGTATCTACCTAAACACGTTCTTAAGTGACACAAAAGAGAATTTTAATAAATGACAATCAGTAACCTTCTCGATTACTACTGACTGTGGTAACTGGCAATCAATAATATTAATAATTTCGTAACTAGTTTCATCAGAAGGTATTGATTTGTGCTTGAAATTATTGACCTGGCAATCAATAATATTAATAATTTCGTAACTAGGTATTGATTTGTGCTTGAAATTATTTACCGAGCATGAACTTGTTTAGTTAACAAGATCGATTCAGGATGTTTTATATTTAATATGAAATGTAAATATTAAATATAACTAGGGGAACGTCTGGTTCAATGACATAACATTGAGAGAGTACGAGATCAGTTACGATAGTTCCCAGAGTTGTAGTTATGGTTAAGTAGTGATTCTGACAGTTCATTTAATATTAAGTTCAAGTTAAATAGTATCTAGTAAGGCCAAGTATATTCGTAAGTGATAATAAAGTCTCTACTCGAAGTTTCTTTCCACCAGTCAGATGTTATTATGAATCTATTTTATGGAACCTGAGTTCTTGTAAGAATATCAGGATAAGTGGGAGCAAATAAACCAATATCACATGACCACCAAAATTCCGTGTTAATAAAACGTGTACAGGGATATTAGAATTATAAGAATAGACATGATGATTGATTTTGAAAAATTGCTCCACGATGTTTGTACGTATAAGCTTTATCCAAAAAAATGTTGTTTCTTGAAAAAATAAAGGTTTTAAAGCAGAAATTTACGTTTTTAAAATACAATTCAAATTTCGCACCCAAACGTTGGAATAGTAATGGCGTGTCTATGACATCACACATCTGTAAATACTTCAAAAATATTTCACAGTTTGCAAATTCAAAATTTATTTTCATTACCAATTTGAATTGTTTTGCGTGATACGTCATGAATTCTATAACGAGTAAATATTATTTAAACGAAGCTAAGCCAGAACATACGATAAAAGTTCGAACGATATGCAAAAGGTTAACGTCACACGTTTGTGATCGGTGTTTTAGGCAAGATGGCGGATTGTCATATTTTGTATTAATATTTTTACTAAAATAAATATAATCACAATTGTAATGTAAAAATAAGTTATTGCATTAGAATCTTTGTAATCTATACAATTATTTCAGTTATTCTTACTGACTGTCATGCCTTTTATAAGACCAATTTTTTTATGCTTACATCTCAGACATCGGTAGAATGATACGCCTCAAAATGAACTCTCAGTCAATCAATGGATGCTTTTTCCAACGCCGTAACTGAGAAGTCAATAAAAAATAAATGTTTTGGAACAATTGAGTTTTTGAAGCTCGTTCACAGAGAGCGCTACTGATTTATTTCACACTGTATATCACGCATGGGTAGCCATCATAAAAATAAACCATTTTTTAAAAAAATTCTGAAATTCCAGTTTACTTTAATCAAAACGAGCATCGTCTAATACATCACCAATATTTATTAGTTTGCGCTTAACCAAACTTTACGAGGAATATTATTCAAATTGATGTATCGTTTTCAACAACATGATTAATAGATCCACCCGACAAGCTGATGAAAAACTGTATAAAACTTATTTTTAGCAACTGCTTTTTCGTTTTTCATCGGCAACGAAGGTCTATAACTAAGTACATTGACATTTCATCAATTAGAGATACTTAATTAATGTCGCCCTAACTGAAATACCAATAAAATTATAATTAAAGACTGCGGTTTAATCATAATTGGACAAATTTGATTTTAAAACGGTCTGATTTGTCTTTATTTGTTTTCTTTGACACTAACTACAGGGGAATTCCATAAAATTCTACAACGTTCTATGTAAACAAAATTTTCAATTATTTATTAAAGCGATTCGTAAGTTTGCTAAGCTTGCGGTTTCGATTTTTGTAGATTTTAGTGCTTTTCATGTTAGAAATAGCCTTCCACGGCTAGATATATTTTAGATTAAATATTTTCATGAAAAGAGGAGATGAAGTAAATAATAAAAGCCTACCAGTTTTTCGCGAAAACGCCGGGCATATTTGGATTCAGCGGCTCAAAATACATAAGAATACCACTGTTTTATCCTTGGTCCTATGATTGCACACGGCAGCATTGACCGCTCCCGGACTATATCTATTGGAAAAAAAATTATCTCCGAAATAAACAATTTTAATGACAAAGTGATTACAACATTTGCGAACCTAAAATAACGTAGAATAGACTTAATTTATAAGAAATAATTTGTTAGAAAAGTAGTGCCTAGAGACTCTTATTTCTTTCGAACCGAAAATAACGTCGAATAGACTTAACTTATCAGAAATAATTTTTTGTTAGCGAAGTAGTGCTTAGTGCGTGACTCTTATTTTTCTTGTGTGGCAATTGACAATCGTTCCAGAAATCCAATATTTCAACACGGAAGACGGAGAAAGGACGATAAAATCGATGGGAGACAACCCCCTTACAAGGTAAACTTTTTTTCAAAAATTGCAGAACACCTTAAAATGTTTACCACGAGCCGCCACTGCGGGTGGGCATGTGTTATGTCGCATGCTAAATGTTACTTAGAGTGATATTGCCTCATTTACTTTATATTCAGGTGGTTTTGCATATTTTGAGAAGCTGTTGTAGGGTCTTCGCCTACTGAAACTATCGCCTCATCCTCGGCAATGGAAGCAATTGTGGTATTGTTGGTTTCGGGTATGTCCGACGTATAGAGTAGGAACAGCAGCGGACCTAGAACGATGCCTTGTGGGACACCAGATTTTATGGGACTTATGCTGGTTATCGAATTTGACGGAGAAATATCTGTTGGCGAGGTCAGATTTGGGTAGAAGGAACTAGTTACTGAATTATGCATTTTTTAGTTGGAAGAGCAAGCTTCTATGCCAGACTTTATCAAACGCTTGGGAGATATCAAGAAACACAGCGTTGCAAAATTTCTTTTCTTCAAAACTTTGTGATATTTTCTTAACTATTCGATGTATTCGATTCATAGTTTAAAAACAAATTTTATAAAACTTGTGCAAAGCTATTTAGTTGTAAGGTTTAATCAATCTCAGGACATATTATAATTTAATTTAATAAATTACTCATTCAAATTTGCAAGATATAATTGAAAACAATATAAAGAAAATAAATAAAAATAATCAAAATGTGAATAAAATATTTATTACCCAAATTAAAATAAATGAAAATACTTAAGTAACAGACCAAAGGCAGATCTGGCAGATATGAGACGGCATACCTGAAATTAAAGAAAAACTGTATAAGTAATCAAGTTTACCAAAAGTATGTATTTTTATGCTAAGAAAGTAATTAAAATTTGACATTGGTAAATACGCAGAATTATCTTTTTAGTCACCTTTAACTAGTAAATACACTTAATGAAGTTGATTTATGTCAAAGTACTTATTTGTTTCAATTTCCATAAAAAGAACTGACAAAATATCAATTTTCCATTTCGCCGACACTGACCGCAGTGTCCTAAATCAGAGACAACCAGAGACGGCCAAGTATATGTGAAGTTTTTGTTCTAGAGTAATGAATTGTTCCACTGGTCTAAACAGTGAGTGGAGATGGCGCTCGCGATTCTCAGAATATTTAAAAATACGCGCACAAGCCCTCTTTCGTTTATTTTTGTTTTATTTTTTCATTTCTTTCATTAAAAAAAACATAGAACTAAAAAAAAAGTTTATTGAAAAATATAAAAAGTGGTTATGAGCTAAAAAAAATACTGCTAAAATGTTATGATATAAACACTACTGATGTCCAGGAAGCTCTTGATTCTGTTGCTTGGAGCAACTAGGAATAGGTGGGTCATCAACTAGAACTGCTTCATCTGCAATATGTACAATATGTAGGAGCCAGATAAAAATGACTTTAATATGTTAAAAACTTACCTCTCATCATTAAGAGGAAAATTATGCAGTTTCTCTACATCATCTGCACTGCTTCCACAAGCGGATACAACGTCGTACTAAAGCCATACCGAATAAAAATAATTAAAATATAAAAATGTAACCTCGTAACTTCAATAGCTATGGATAGCGTTAGAAAACACAAACTAATCCCCAAACAAAAGTCTAAAATAAAATAATTGTGAAACAACCCATTGTTACACAGTTCATAAATAAGTACGTTAATTGGTAAAATTATACTAGATTTAGTAAAACACCACAAATAAAACAAAGTTGAGCAAACACATCAAAACAATAATGGCGGCTGAAGACTTTGGCATGTCACGTTCACCGCTTAGAACGTCAAACAAACTTCATGTTCTAAGGTTTGCCGTTATGTCAAAAATGCCATGCTCCTACTGCCATCTACGCTTACTTTGCGAAGATAAGACAAAGATGTGATATGTCCTAAACTTATAAGCTGAACAAGGATAGAGCTAGCAGGACTATTTTTTTTGCTTTTAGCAGCATGGTATTTGTTCAAAAATAATATTCTTTTTAATCTGACTGCAGGCATTTCCAATAAATGTTTTCTTCCATCCTGTTTTTTGAAATGAAAACCCATTTTTTTAATTCCCAAATATAACGAACCTTTGGAAATCTTAGTTTCTGGAGACTCTTCGATAAATTGCCGTAAAATAGTTTCTACTGTGATTTTATCCTTTCGCGCATACATTTTATAAATTACTTCCCTCAAACAATGCAGGGTATTTTTTGTAATTCGGGTTTTGCTCCGGGAAACGCTTGCAGACATATTTCTTCTAAATTCGAAATCTGTAGCTCTGTTTGGTTTTTCAAGATTATATAATGTGCTTTCTGGAACTTTTAGTGCTTCGGACGCTTTTGGAATTGCCTTAAATCGAGATCCTAAATCGTTTTGAAAATAGTTTACTACATTAAGCATAAGTTTTTTGGATTCATCAGAATATCGCATTTTTATATCTTATTTTGCGTTATGACATTAACATGAAATCAAAATTTGCCGTAACTTCAAAAACGTGACATCTAATACATTAGTTACGACGTTCATTTTTGTTGGTAATTTTTTGTTTCAACCGATTTATTAATAATAAATAAGGATGGTCTTATTCTAAATGGGTATAAAATTTACTATAGCACACTGATCGCAATGTCACTATCCCGTACTGACTAAAGTACGGCGCCCCTGAATGAACAGTGTTCCCAACATAAACCTTGCGTCTAGACGGACTGTTTAATTTTGTAGCCCGCATGCACGCATTTCATGATCAGTTTGCCTCCTCCTAATTTATCGAGAAGGGCAAGGAAAATCATCGAAGAAGCTATACAGAAGGGAAAGGGTGAATGGAATGGTTATTTTTCCTTCCTCTTCTTCAAACATTAACCAATGATCTGTTTTAACCAAGAAACATTATGAAACTTATAAGAAACAAAAACAAGTATCAGTTCGTAATTATTCTAACCTAAAAATTCAAAAGTACAAGACGAGGCAAACTGATCATGAAATGCGCATGCGTGCATGCGGGCCCGTGCAGCCTACTGCGACCTTCAATTTATTTGTATTCAATAGAAAACCCTGAAGAAGACCCAATCCTAAAACAAGGTATAAAATTAAAATATCGCACAAAGGAAACACCTTTAAAACGTTCAATAAGAACAGTTCCTTGTGTATCGGCCAGATATGTGAGAGGTTAACTAAGTAGATCTTATACTACTTACTAGAGGGAAATTACAGGCGCTTCGATAAAAATAAATCCTTTTAACGAAAAAAAGAAAGCAAGCAACCAGAATTATTATTTTTAAGTTGTTAAGTTGTACACAAAACAAGTAAGAAAATTCCAATCTTGCTATTTGATGCTGGCGGTTCAATGTTGGCCCTGTTGCCATCCTTCTGTAACACAATGCATTAGCAGGAAGCCATCTGCTAACTCTCCATCTGTTAACTGTCCATCCGCTAACCTCTTCCTCTTAAAGCTCAGTTAGCAGCCAAATCGCAGTAGATATTTTATTCCGCAAGCTTGACATAAACAAAAAGCGATCATCTCTTTGACTCGTGACTCTCTTTCGCCCAGATCCGCGTCGTCGGTTATAAGACCAACCTCCTCATAGCGCTGGTACACATTTTGGGCGGTTTCACGCTGTCCTCTACGATATTGTATCAACGCTACAATTTTATTGATACAAGAATAGGATCTAGATGCATTATGGCCTGATAAATGAACACTAAGAAAAGTAAACCGTCACTAACCATACTAAACCATAAATATAACGAATAGGTTTTAGACAAAAAAAATTAACTCTAAACTTATAAATAAGCAACGAAAGGTGAATGTTTAATTATGACTAATTTTTATTGCGATTACGGTGACAGAATGTGAATATGAATATTTTTAGAATTATTTGCAATTTCTCAAGTTATTTAAAGTGACCCAAATTCTTTGCATTATAGTTTATATTCCAGTCTTTAAACAATTAGTTTCAAGCAATAGGGTACAAGCATAAATTTTGCTATTGGTGGGAATTGACGCTTTATCAGGTCTCCTAACACCTTGCAAGCCTATTTTTTCAAAAAAATATAAACTTTACTTTTAAAACGACTTTAAAAATCATAAAATTTAAAAGTCCGCCAAAACGCGCTTTACGTCATAAAGATGGCTGCCCCATCCGTTGACGTCACTCCATTCGTTTACGTTTTTATTCGTGTATCACGCTCTGAGTTTTTGTGACCTAATTTGTTTCTGAATGCTTTAAAAATGGATAAAGCCGAAAAAAAACTTTGTATTCCAAGTATTGCATTGTTCCAGAGTGTAAATCACCGTCTATTAAAACTCCAGACAAAATATTTGTTACTTTACCTGGTGGCGCAAGTAAAAATGCACTTAAGAGAAGGGCATTGTGGTTGCAAACTATGCCTCGAAACAAAGACGATATTTCGAGAAATACTACTGCTTTTTTTGTGAAGACCATTTTAATGTAAGTACCTACTTCTATGTTGGTAATTTTTCTTCTTAAATAGTTTGAGGTTATGTACCTATATGTCTAGGAATCAACCATAAAAACAAGTTATCAGTTTGTGCTTTTACAAAACCTTCGCTAGCCATATCTTTACTCACAAAATATGAAAGAATCACACTGAACACTGAACTAGTAAATAAAATATTTTCTTCTAAAAGTTTTAAAATATCCTCGGAAATATCGAATATTTATGTCCACTTTCCACTTTACGTTGACTTTTAGAAATAAAAAAAGCTCACACAAACACGTAATGGTCTCAAACAAACATATAAATGATATTTTTACGTCGATGAAGCAATTAATAGTTAATTAAAATACAATATAAACACAAAACTACACAGAACCTAATGCAATACCGGCCATATTGACAAAAGTAAACAAATGGTATGACATCACACGTATCATCGGTAGCGTTCGGAAATCCTCGGGTGGTGATCGGAAAGTGCATTAAAATTTGAATTTTATTTTAAAATTTGGAAGTAATTTCCAATGGAAACTGGTTTATTTCCTATTATTAGTTATTTTTGATATCAACTTTACTATTACAAATTAATATCTAAGCAAAATATGAAATATGCGTGTACTCTATTGAAATATAAGATATATATATATATATATATATACCAGAAACTGGCAAAAAGTCACGGCTGACTAGTCAAAAAATAAAATTAAGAAAGAAATATTTTTAAGTGAAAAAATTCTTTCTTTCATTCACGGGGAAAGCAGCCAAAAACACAAAATATATTACTTACTAAAGTGAACTCTTTTATACATTACCAAGCTTTCGGAAATCTTTGCTTCCATTTTCAAGGCTAAAATATTACAAAAAAGGAAAACCGGGTCAAAAATTTTTTAAATTTCATTAGACAAATGTTATAACTTACTTGTAAGTGATTATAAACTAAAACTAAAGTAACAAAAAAATACAAGAAAACAATTCATTTTAAAAACAATATTTAAAGTTGGTGTTATGAATTCATTATGACAACTAAATTATAATTCTATTTTAACTGAAAGTGTGGTTCTAATTCCTATCTACAATTGTAAAAACTGACATTTCGTTTTTTTAAATACGATTCCATCTTGTGGTATTTCGACTGAAGGTCTTGAAAAATAATTTGTTTACGAGGGGAGTTTACAAATTACTATGATATTATTATATGTGAAATTGTTATTTTTGGTGCTAATTCACAAAATTATTATTGTTAAGGAAATGTCCATTCATTAATAACAAAGAAATTGTGGAAATTACAGTTATGTGACCATTATATTGTTGACAGCCGCCACCTGTCATTTGTAAAATTATTATGGGATGACGAAATAAATCAGTAGTCAAGTAACACTCCAAAACCTCTCATGTCAGGTATTCCCAAACTACCAACCCATTCCAGCATTATATTATTGTGATGAAAACAAGAAAAATCCCCGTAGTGATTCAAAGGATTTCCACTCATATCTGATTTATTGTTCTAATTTTATGAAAATAAAAGATTCTTCAAAGAATATGATCTGGTGTATGGACTTCAACCTCTCACATTGAGGCCCGATTGGATGGAAATCATTTGCACCCCCCAATAAGCTGTTCTTGTTAATTTGTAAATTTTGTTACTATAAAAATAATGTTTATCTTGTCAAAAAACAACAAATCTCTCACTATTTGCTATTCTTAAACTCAAAACATTAATCAAAAGAACAATCACCTTCATTACTTGATTGGACATTTTTGTAATGTATTAAATATGTGTAAATTTTACTGAGTGATTCAACGTCAGACTTTTTGTTCATTGGGTCCTTAGTATTATTATTGTGATACATTTCTAAAAATTTTCGTTCACTATAATTCTTTTCAGTATCTAGAATTGTTATATTATCAAAATCATTGTCATGTACTTTGTCTATAACATGTTCTGTTAAAGCACATTTCCGTTTTTTTAATCGTGCATCACTTTTGTGTTGGGCACAACGAGATTTTAAATTCTGAGACGTCATTCCAATATATTTTTTATCACAATCTTTGCATGGAATACTATAGATTACATTTGTTTTCATTAATAACTCATCTGGCTGTTTCAATTTAGTGAAAAGAGACTGTAATGGTTTTGCTGTTCTTTGTGCAATTTTTACGTTGGCTATGCCTCTAAAATTTTTAATGATTTTTTCAGATAAAGTTTTTATGTAAGGAATAGATCCAAAAATTGTTTTTTGCGTGTTGTTGATGTTTTGATCAACTATATTGACTAAGCTACCATTTACTACCTGATCGCTAACTGTATTGTAAATTAACCTTTTTAATAATTGATTGGGATAACTGTTTTTTAACAAAGTATCAAACAAATTTTTTAAGTTTTTCCGTTGTAAAGTTGCATGGGAAATTATCTTGTTTTCATTAGTTCTTATCAATTTGGTGTCTAGGAATGGAACACTTCTATTTGCTTCTTTTTCTACTGTGAATTGTATGTGTTGATGGTAACTATTGAAAAGATTAAGAATCATTTCAACTTCATCACCAGGGACTGCTGTAATAATGTCATCTACATATTTTTTTAAAAAAGGAATATCAAAAGGTAACTTCCCAACACAATCAGCAATTAAGTCATCCATGATATATTGTGCGAAAATGGGAGAAACTGAACTTCCCATTGGTGTTCCAAAAATTTGTTTGTAATATTCATTGTTAAACACAAAAAATGAAGTATCATCAATAAAATCAACTAGTTCTAAAAATCTGTTTATATCTAACATACAACAATGTTGAATAGAATCCCAATGCTTTCTGATACTGTTTTTTACTAAACTAATGGGTATGTTTGTGAAAAGTGAAACTACATCTAAACTAATAATTACATAATTGTCTGGTAACTGAAAGTTTTGAATGAACTGTGCAAAATCGAAAGAATCCTTGACAAAGTAAGAGTTATTATCATTGTAAGATAAGGTTAGTTTATCAGTAATGAATTGAGCGATTTTTCCATTCGGAGCTTCTATAGATGAAATGATCGGACGTAAACTAAGAGTTTCTTTATGAATTTTTGGTAATCCATACAATTTAGGAATAATGTTATAAACTAAGTCCGTCCGGAAATATAAGATCCTAACTTTATAATATTCAATTAGATAAATAACATGTTATTGTAATGGGTAGCTTATTGTTAAAATATTATTTATGTACTTAGAATTCAGGTATAAAGCAGATCCGTTTCTATTAAAATCAATATACCAATAATGATAACAAAGAATTAAATATTATTTATTAAGTTAGGATCATATATTTCCGGACGGACTTTACTTTATTGCGTATCCTCAGAACTTGCACGGCACTGTTTACAGTTATCGGATGGGCGGCGTCAATAGCTCCCTAGAAAGCATTTAGGACATCAAGTTAGCTGGCGAGTACTGTACCAAGTTTTGAAATATAAGATACTGAACAATAATGTAAGACGAAATTTTCGGAAGCGATTTTTGATCCTTCCAACAATGAACGGCAACCGCGGTAGCGGCTGCGCATCAATCTGCAATTCCAGTTTGGTTATTCGTTATTGATATTTTTCAAATGATTACCTAACTTTTCAGACGCCGGTTTAGATAATAAATAAACAGGCGTATTAAATGAAGAAATTATTACCTTTCTTCATACATTTTGTAATTATAGAAGATTACAGTAGGTAATTAACGTAAGTCAAAAAGACAATTAATTAATTTATATGTTTAGTTAATTGATTGCAAAATAATCAGTACCTACATTCTCTACACACCCTTCCTCTCCCAATAAAAGTGCATAAGTGCAATAAAACTGTAAAAATTCCAAACACTTTCTAAAAACTGTATTCGTACATTGTTATTTTACTGAAAATAAATAAAAAGAATGTATCTCAATTAATACGGACTATTCGTAAACAAGATATACGCTACAAATAGCTTTATTGTATAAAGAATAATCAAGAAGATTTATTTTGTTTTATTTTTAGAACGGTTGGAAATAAATGTGATGGTAGGCATCACCCGCCATACGCCATTCGGATGTTTTATTCATTATTTGTATTTTACCACTGAGGAAAAGCGAGATGGTAGATGTGGAGTTAGATTCACTTACAAATTAATTCCACTTGGTTATTTTACGATGTTTTTTTAAGATAAAAGTTTACCATTACACCGACCGTGAATTTTGAAAACATGTGGCATATCCAGGGGATGTAGCGGAGGTAAAGGAGTAAGTATATGTCTGCCATATAGCTGTTGTACAGAATTTTATTTTTAAAAGATTGAAGGAAAAGTACATAGAGTTCATTTAAAAACATGGAGTATATGACCAGTCATATGGTAGCTCCAAAATCCTTGAACACCCAATATGGAAAAATTTAAAAAAAAAGAGTGTGCTTTAGACCACACAACTGAAGTAAAACTTCTTTCGCTTCATCTATACAATTTTATTCACTTTAAATTAAACGTAAAATATTTAATGTATTGAACAAAATATTAATTTATAAAATTGTTCAAGAACGAAATGAAATTACAAAATTATCAAGAAATCACCGTTAGCGTAACGCTAGCAAACTCGCAAACGAACTACTGACTGAGATATATGTATATGTATGTATATTTCATGCACTGGCTATGAGAGGAAGAGAGAAAGAAAATGTGCGCGCGCACTGCTCTCTCTTGCCCCTACAGAGATATACGAAACGTAACTCTCTCTCTCTCTCTCTCTTTCTATCTTCACTAATTCATATCTCCCTCTCAACTTTCGTTCGCCTCGCCCGCTCACACTTATCGTAACGTAAAGAAGTTTTACTTCAAAAAGGGTTTTTCATTTAAAATACCTCGGTGAAGTTACACAAGAATCTGGTCTTGAAAAATTTGCAAATGAAGCCCGCTGTCAAAAGATGACAACTGCCTTCAGACTAACACAGAACATTGAAATGAATATAATGAATAGTTGTGGTTGCAATCCGAAACCTTGTTATTCTGATATTAAACCAATTTGAACAATAAAGAGTTATATTTATAATAATAATATATGTTGCTCTTTAATATTAGGTTAGATTAAGGGTTATCCTAAGAAAAAATATCGAAAATAATGAAAATAGTGATTGAGGTATTATTATTATTATTGATTATTTCATTCACACATGGCTGCACCTATAAAACTGCGTGATTGAAGTCACATGATATGTAATATGAGCGGCTATTTAGGTAAACAGAAGAATATGAGCGACTATTTTGTTTGATTGCACAAATGTCAAAGTTTGATATAAATCAAACAGCGAAATTTGAAAATGTCTCGTTTTGGTTTATCTTCAACTACGGAAATTGATGATTATGTGAGCAAATCCATACCAGTGAATACAAAGAGGAGTAAAGAGTCTGTATGGAGACAATTTATGTCTTTTTGTCAGCAGAAGAAATATGAATTATGTGAGACTACCCCAACTATCGTTATTGCTGAAATCCTCAAAGATTGGACATGGAATATGCGCAAAGAAAGTGGTGAAGAATATAAAGAGTCAAATTGATGTGGAATACTACTGCGACAACTATCCAGGAATTATACTTTAATAAACATCAACGTAAGATAAATCCATTTGACGATATCGAATTCCAAAGTGCCAGGGATGCGCGTAATGCAAAAAGGCGAAACCTGCAATATTGTTCACAAAAAAGGAAGGAAAGTTCAGAAGCACTAACTTTAGAAGAATTGAATGCTATTGATGAGAATACCCCAGGAATCTGTAGAGTTGGCCTGGCGAGGAGGCGAAGGTATCTATTGTAAAATCGATTATTTCAAAAGGGAAATGGTAGATGGCTCACGGCTAACAGTCAAAATATAAATCGTTGTCTTGTACGTATTTTCTTGAAAATTCTCAGCAAGCGAGGGAGTCACATAACCAGCGACCGTTTTTTCTTGACTCCAAATCCGCACTGAAAAAACCAGCGATCTGCATCGGAAAAAATGAATATTCGAAATGGATGAAAGCTGGTGCATAACGTATTGGTTTGGATGTGAAGAAAAGAAAAATCACGAATCATTCCAGTCGCTCTACGGAAGTTTCACAATTAGCAAAGGTTGGCGTGCAAGAACAGGAACTGATGAAAATAACGGGTCACAGTAATGCATCCTCTATCAAATCCTACCTTCAGCTCGATGAGCAACACCACAAAAAAATTATAAATAGAATGCGACAGTTAGAAGATACACAGGCTTCAACTTCAGCATCACAGCTGATACAAGAAGAGATACACAAGGCGTCACCAACTAGAATTATCTATGGTGCTAATGCGAGTATTACTTATAATAATTGCATTTACAATTTTAAGTGATCAGTTATTCTTATTTATTTATGTTCTTGTTATTTTTGATTAATTCAAGGTTGTAAAAATTTAAGATGAAACGAAATAAATGTTGAAACGTATAGTATTTAGGAGGAATCATTTTATGCTGTTCTGAAAAAATCTTCCTGAATATCACTCGACCATGACAAATTAGACTATTATTTTCTTCAATTCATCTCGAGTAAATTTTTGAGACAATTTAATTCGACCATATGAACATTAATAATCAAAGAATAACTCCCGAGAGCTAGGTTAGGTTCTATGTGAGTGGGGCTTTCTCGCCACCTCCACTGCGACCCCCGTTGGGTCTATTGCGGCTCACCCCTAGGGATTACAATTCACCCCCACAAGCCTGTGCTTCTGACCAAGTCCATGGTTGTATTTGGAGATACTTTTTTGAAGTCGCTCGGCTCTAAGGAACTAGAACCGAATATGTTATACGTCACCCTGCCCAAAGCTGGGCTTGAGCATAGTATGGGCTCAGCAGTTAGGTCCTCCAAATTACAGAACCGACAATCCGAGGTCTGAATCAGACTCATCTTCTTTAGGTGGTAATTTAGTCGAAAATGTCCTGTAAGCAGTCCCGACAGAATGCGAAGGTTTGTTCTACTCCATTCCAGGATCTGCTTATTTTTTGTACTCGGAGGGTTATATATGAACGCCTTCGAGTGAGAGAGCCCCGGTATTTCTGCCCAGTACGTGAAGGTTTTCCTCTCCGCCTAGGTAGCTATGGCTGATCTAGCAGTGCTCTCCGCAATGCCAAAAAATGGTTCAGGTCCGATAAATAGAGACTCTGATCCCTTTTTTGCCAGAGTGTCGGCCTTCTCGTTGCCCTCCACTCCTCGATGCCCCGGCACCCAGGTCAAAGTGACTCTGTTTTCCGTGCCTAGTATATCAAGGGATTGAAGACAGTTATATACTAGCTTAGATTTTATCCTGTTCGAGCTCAGTGCTTTAAGAGCATCCTGGCTATTTGACAGGATGTCTATGTTCTTTTTTACAACAGGTTGATTCATCAGCTCTTTAGCAACCCGTTCAATGGCGTATACTTCCGCCTGAAAGACGGTAGCGTACCTACCCAGGTTGGCTGTGATTTCAACTCTGGGTTTCCTGCTGAAGACCGACGCTCCAGCTCCGTTTCCGGTTTTGGATCTGTCAGTGTAAATCACATAGTCCGTTTCTAGGAAGGAGATTTCTTCGCTATCCCATTGGTTCCTCGTGGGAATGAGGACCTTAAAGGGCTTGTCCACGTGAAGTTTTGTGACAGAGAGATCCGAGGGCATCCCAAGAATGTGGTGATTTTGTATTTCCCTCAGCATTCCCGAGTGATCCCTCAGAGTCTCTCCATTTATTTGCCTCTCGGGAGTTATTCAGATTATTAATGTTCATTGGTCTCATCAAATTGTCAAAATACAAGTTACTCTCGATAGAATTACTAAGAAAATAATAGTCGGTTATTTGTCATGGTCTCGGGATATTACCTTCGATAATAAATAAATAATCAACACGAAATTATTTTCGCGGCAATAGGCGTATGAGGATATTCCTAGCATAATAATGTATTGATTGGCAAAAACGAATGCATATTATTGAAATTGTAAGTGCCTATTGACTTTTAAGACCGTCAAAAAATAATCAAAAGAATTTTATAAACATTAAAAGCGTGAATAAATCTGACTTTATAACCTTCATTTACTCTCCAAACTTATCTTATAAACGTAGGAGATGGAGTCGCTAGGTCATAAAATTAATGATCTTGAAGTTTTTCAATTACTCCTAAAATATAAACTAATTAATCAAAAGATAAAAGAGGTTTGGATTCACTCTTTTAATGGGTGTATCTGCCAGTTTCGAGAATGAAAAAAGTATACATAAGGTGTTCTTATTTTTGGTCGTACTGTAGGCTCTGGACGTAGTTGCAGCTGAACATGTTGGAATAAAGGAAAATGCAACAAAAAATTACTGGTTTGATGACAACTGCCATGAAGTATTGAAAAGTAAGAGTGAGGCAAGACTCAAATGGATAAAGACAAACAAGCAACAAAACAAATTTTTAAAGATCTCAGAAGAGTCAAAAATAATTAATAGCAGGGCAAAGAGAAATTGGTTGGATAACAAAATTGAAGAAATAGAAAACGAAAGCAAAAATATAAATCAATTCAAAGAACTATTAATCCGTTAAGATTGGCCAAACCAACTTGAGATATAGTAGGACAATACCAACGTGGGTTTACTGCTGGAAAGTCAACAATAGATGCTATCCACAACGTCCATCAGGTAATAGAGAAAACACTTGAACATCAAACGAAAATACTTTTTATAAATGTTGAACAAGATTTGACTCTATTGAGGTAAACAAACTCCTGGGGGTATTGAAAGAACTAGAGGTACATACTAAGTTAAGAAGACTGATTATAATACAATGAAAAAAGTCTCAGTTACAATAAGGACGCAAATGGGAAACACAGAAGAATTTGAAATAAATCAGGGTGACAGACATTAGGTTTGTTCCAACTGGAATGTATGAACCGTTCGGGAATCGTATCGAGTACTGTACTAGACTTGCATAATGCGCAAACTCGAATGAGAGACCGTTCTATTATCTCCCCCTTCGAGTTGGTATAGTTTTTGTACCGTCCCAAAAACGATACATAATCAGTTGGAACGCGAAAGAAATACAGCACTTGCGTGAACCATATTTAGAACGATTCTATCGCCAGTTGGAACAAACCTATTATTTAACCTGGCACTAGAATATGTGTGATGCGAAAAATAGACAAAAGAACAATAAAAACCGAAATGGGACAAATGGTAGCATATGCAGACGACATAGCTCTTATTACAAGAAACCGAAAAACAATGGAAAATATGCTTAACGAGATAGTTTCAGAGAGAAGTGATGGGGATTGAAATAAATGAGAAAAAAACAAAGATAATTACTAGATAAGCGGATCATCATAATAGTTATTTTTGTATCTAGTGCGCGAAATGCTACTTTGGTGATCGAGAATTGAATCTTTTAACGAGGCGAAGCCGAGTTAAAAAATTATTCGACCGCACGAGATGCAAACAATATTTTTTCTACAAACGTCAAAATCTATCTTTTAAAAATATTATAAATAAGTAAAATGCCTAATTTATTATAGAAAATAGTGTTGAGCTGGCTTAAAATGTCTTTCCTAATCAAATTTTCACTGTTACTATGGATTAATGTTAATATTGTAAATAATAACTAAAGTTATTGTAAAATTCTATCATTATTTTAAGAGTATTTAATTGTTATTCATTTAAAAATAAATAATAATTTGGAGTTTAGCTTCATTTTTTCAAAGATTGAAATACAAAAGGCTTATTAATTTACATGCAGTGTGCGAAATACTTCGCACCCTAGTGCGCGAAGTATTTCGCGCACGGTAAAAAAGTGTCACTTCGCATATTGTTGTCAATGCGCAAATCTTGTCATTTTTGACGTTTGTAGAAAAAAAATTTCAGGAATTTCAAATTTGAAGAGGTAGGTAGAGATACATTTAAATATTTAGGAATAGAAAAGCCATATCAATATCAAACAATGGAAGCTGAGACGCGGAAATCAACGAAAAAAAGCAGCAACTAATAAAAAAGAAAATCCACAAAAATAAAAATGTATCAAACAATTATTAGACCGGTAATGATTTATGCCTCAGAAACCATGACAATGACAAAAAAACAAGAAGATTTAAGAATTATTGAGAGAAAAATATTAAGAACAAAATTAGGACCGTTGAAAATAGCAGACAACGAGAACAGAAGTGGAATGAATTAACCCGAGAAATTGAAGATTATATAGTGAAAAAAAAATAATCAACAAATATGATTGGGAAATGTGTGGATAGGTGGAGATAAAGCTGAAGCAGTGAATGGAACAGAAACATCTTGGCAACTCAGTACCAAGTAAAGTAATAAAATTTTAGCGTAAATTCAAATGAAACGAAACTAAAATATTCATTGGGTATATACGGGACTCTAAAGCAGAGCGACGTTGCCGGATTACAACTGGTTGAAACTGTTAATAGTATTTGTGCATAAGTACATGAGAATAATTGTGTGTATACGAGGGTTGTCTTTTATATTTTGCATATAAAACTAGAAAGACAGTAAATAACTTTTAAACACTATTATTGTTCAAAATATTCTCCACGAAGAGAAATGCATTTTTGCATCCTTTGGAACCAATGCTGGAAGCATTTATTCCACTTTCTTGTTGGTACATTCAAAACAATTTTTGAAGGCGTTGAATGTATCTTCTGGGGACTGGAAACTTTGACCACACAGTTCATTCCTAATTTTTGGAAAAGTAAAAAAAGTTGCTGGGACTTAGGTCGAGACTGTATGGAGGATGGTCCAACAATTCGATGTTTTCTTGCTTTGACAGCTCAATTGTTTTTCGAGCTGTGTGGAACTTGCAATGTCTTGGTGGAGGATCATTCGTCGTTGGGGGTTGGTTTTTCGAAACTTTAGCAATTCAATTGGTATGTACCAATCAGAGGTAACAGTTCTTAGATCTTGCAGAGGAATTTTAGCTACATGACTCGATTTTGAGACAAATGGCGCCAATATCTTTTTGGAAACACTTCGAGAACGGATAGCTTTCGTCGGTTTTGGTACATCTTGGAACACCCAAACAGCCGACTGACGTTTATTTTCAGGTTCATAAAAGTAAATCCAGGATTCATCAGCACTGACAATACTGTATATAGTGTAAATATTTCTTGAGTTCCCTGCGTTAGGGTACGCACACAAAGAAAGCAGGTTAATAAGCGCCTATTTTCGGCGCCGAAAACCAGCGCTTATAAGTCATCTCAGTAGTACACAATGAACGCCGGTTTTCCGCCAGTTTATTCCATAGTACAAAGATATCTAATTCATCTTCAGATGAAGACTTTTTATTAATGTAAAATGCATTTTTGAGGATGCAACGCACGAAGCAAGGTATACATCCAGTGAATCAAGAACGAAAAGTGTATGGTGAATATCACCATTTATTCCAATCGTTGAAATAGCAAGAACAGCGATTTTTTCAGTATATGAGAATGTCCCTTGAGACATTCACATTTATTTTGGAAAAAAATAAAACGTGGTGTAATTGGCACAAAGTTTTTTTACACCAACTGACTCTAAATGCTTTCTGTTCTTCCGTCAACAGATGCGGTATCCAACGAGAAACTAATTTTTTTAGACATAATTCTTCATGTAAAATATTTTGATTTGTGGTCTTTGAAATGCCCAATGATGCTCAAATTTCACGATATGTGACATGTCGATCTTCTTAGATCAGCTTACGTACAGCATCGACGTTTTCCTGGGAGACTGCCGTTGTTGGTGGACTTGTTCTTGGATCTTCGCTAAGAATAATCAGTCCACGTTTAAATTCTCCATACCAACGAGAAATTGTCGACCGACGTGGTGCTTCATTGCTGAAAACAATAACCAACTCGGCAAGGCATTTTTCTGAAACAACTGTCTTCGAAAATTGTGAGAAATTGCGCGAAAATTTGCTTGGATTCCATTTTTCGACTGACTCATCAACTTTTTTAACATTTAATATTTGTTGACAGGCGCCAACTATGTTGTTATATCAAAGATTACAAAATATATATAAGATAGTTCACTTGAAGGCGGTCTGATTCTTCTTAGTGTTTTAAACGATCGCCGTACTCATAAATCATATTTACGGCTCCCTTTTGTTGAAAATAACGACACCGCTAGGTACCAGGGAATAAGAAGAGTATATTTTATTCCAAGCTATACAGGGGTAACTTGAGAAATATATATTCAAATAGGATGATTTATTAAAGATTTTTTTTATATAATGTTTTAAAATGTTAATTATTTCGAAAAATGTTCAGGATATGAATTTGAAAAGGAAAGTTTAGGTATAAGCATCGTACATCAACTAACGACAAGTAAATTCACTTCGTCGATTCAGTGGTTACCGAAAATTTCCTTACCCCTTCTATCGTCTGCTGAGTTCTGGCGAGTTTAAATCGAGAAAGTGTTGAGTATAGGGGTAGCGCGCAGTTTTAATGTGATGCTGATCGGAACTTCGGAAATATAATTAAAGCTTTTTGTTTTCGTTTTTGTGAGCAGATCATTGTTTTTGCGTGAATATTAAAATATTTATACATATTTTTATTATAATTTTGTATTTAGTATAAATATTATAGTGACTTATTTCATTACAAAATGCCTGGAGTGGTGTATTGTTCTGTTGATAGTTGTCGCAGTAAAGTGAAAGAGAGATCGTTTTTTAGATGCCCAAAAGACAAAATTAGGTAAGAGAAGAGGTAATTTAGTAGTATACAAGTAAACTTTTTTATTTTCTATATTATATTGCAGATGTGAAGCTTGGAAAAATGTTTTGGGTTTTAAAGGAAACCACCGATATGCCAATATAACGGTGGAACAATGTCATAATAGGATAAAAATTTGTAATTTGCATTTTACTGACAATAGTTTCACAAATGAATTGAAGAATCGAATTAACTGTTTCGCAATTCCTTCTTTATTATTACAAAGAACTGAAGGTGAGAAATTTTCTCCATGTGTTTATTGCTTTAATTTTAGTTAGAGGTTGAACTAATTAATTATTGATTGCATTGGTTCTATTAAAATCTGAACATAAACGATGAAAGTGAAACTTTTGTTTTAGATAACGACGAATATATTGATGTTCCTATTAAAGCCTGCAGTGACGTTCCTATTAAAGTCTGCAGTGACGTTTCTATTCAAACAACTAGTGCTCAAATAGGTATGGTTAAATATATTTTTAAAAGACCTTAAAAAAATGAATAAACTTACTTTATAGATATTGGAGTTCAGACATGCCCAAAGCTTTCAGCTTCTACACCAAAGAAAAAGATATATAGAAAAAAAATTAGGAATCTCAAGAGAACCTCTGCCAGATTATCTAATTCCAAAAGGTCTCTAGAAACGAACATTAATTTTGAAGACGTTTTGCAATTCTTAAAAAAAACTATTCCAAAAAATCATACAACTTTCTAGAATGTCAGTTTAAGCTACTGAATAAAGCTCCAAAAGGAGCAAGATATACTGACGAATTTAAGCAATTTGCTTTGAGTGTTTACTTCTTAGGTCCGAAAGCTTACAGAAAAATGTCAACAGTTTGTACAATCCCTTCAATATCAACACTTCATCGTTTTCTTAGACGCTGGTTTTAAAACCGGGATTTAATGATTCAATTTTTAATTTAATGAAATCAAGATCCGAGCTGTTAGGTGAAAAGGAAAGAGATTGTGTTTTGTGTCTAGATGAAATGTCAATCAAATCCAATTTATTTTATAATATTTCTATTGACAAAATTGTTGAGTTTAAAGAAACTAACCAAAATAGTATGGACATCGCATCTAGTGTACTGGTAGTGATGGCTAGAGGTATAGCAAGTAGCTGGAAACAGCCTGTTGCTTATTTTTTTTATAAAAATTCGGCATCCGCCGATGATCTAAGAGACATATTATTTGAAAGTGTCAGAAAAATATCCAATGCAGGATTAAATGTTTTGGGAGTAATATCTGATCAAGGATCTAATTTTCAAAAACTGGTGAAAAGTTCGTTAAAGTTAACTGAGGACAATCCGGTATTTTTTGTGGATAGTATAAAAATTGTTTATTTATTTGACGTACCCCATCTTTTGAAATCGACAAGGAACAATTTCTTTAAATACAATTTCATAGTTAAAAATGGTGAAACCAACAAAGCCTATTTAGATACGATGTATAATTACGAGAAACAAAAAGAATTCAGATTGGCACCCAGACTTACTAATGAACATATCTACCCCAGCAGTTTTAAAAAGATGAAGGTAAAACTTGCTTCCCAAGTTTTTAGTCACTCTGTAGCCGTGGCATT
This sequence comes from Lochmaea crataegi, assembly GCA_947563755.1. Lineage (NCBI taxonomy): Eukaryota > Metazoa > Arthropoda > Insecta > Coleoptera > Chrysomelidae > Lochmaea > Lochmaea crataegi. Next base: position 37,985,811 of record OX387425.1, on the reverse strand, counting down.
GAGTACTTATATTGACTTTAAAATTCTACCAGCATCAGCCAGAACTACAGTTACTTTCATACAAAATATGAACGATCTCTTTGACATTCTAAACTCGTGTCATTTAAATAATTTCAATGCCTTTATGGGCACTGAAAAGCAAAACACTTTTCTTAGAGATATGCTCACAATGTTTAGCAACCTTCAAGTTTTCAGTTCTAACGGAAAAAATGTTACTAAACAACTTAAATTTATATTTGGGTGAAAGTTGACAATTAAAGCTATTCTTATTTTGTGGGAAATGTTACACCAAACAAAAAATTACACTTTCTTATTAACGAGAAATCTTAACCAGGATTGTCTGGAAAATTTTTTTGGGCAAATCAGAAATTGTTGTGGTAATGCAAGAAACCCTACGCCAATCCATTTCTGCAGAGCGTTTAAAAAAATTACTTCTCTTAAATATTTAGATTACTCCGAAGGAGCAAACTGCATGCAAGATTTAAATGAAATTTTGCTTAATACAAAATCTGAATTGCTTAAAAGTACAGTTAGTTCTACGACTACAAATAATATCTATACTCCTCTAAAAGTGTTTACGACTGATTATAGAAATATAAAAAGTGTCGATGGAAATGCACTGTTATACGTTACTGGATACCTACTTAAAAAGTGTTTATTGCAGCATTCGTGTAACACTTGCTTAGAATTTATTAAGATAGATAATCTAGAAGGAGACGCTACCGTTTTTATGAAATATAAAGATTATAGTGTTTCATCCAACATTTGTAATTTGGTTGTGCCTCCCAAAAATTTTGTGGAACTCGTTATAGAATTGGAAAACATATTTATAAATAAATTTAATAAAATAGCCTCTGAATATGGTGTCGGTATGAAGCTTAAAAATAGCTTTAAGAATGTTAAATTGTGGCATCCTTGTACAAATTTCCCAGTTGATTATTTTTATTCATTGTATACAAGATTACGTATTTATTATACATTAAAATTTGCTAATCGTAACATTAAAACAGAAAAATTACAGAAACAACACCCCAAACTAAGTATACTTAAACATTTGTAACAATTACTATGCTAAACATAACAATTTAATCAATAATATTCATTAGAAGCTTGTTCGATTACACCGTAGTTTGATTTAAAAGTTTTTAAATTTTATTTTAATATTCCTGTATTATAATGGTCACTGCAAATCAGTACATACACGTATTTAACCACACGTATGTCCCTCGTAATTGTTGTATTATGATAACTGGCGAGTATGGCGCCAGAGAGACGATGTGCCAAAAATTTCAAACGTTCCGACGCAAGTGAATCTACTTGTCGTTAGTTGATGTACGGTGGTATAAGTAAAAAATACATTAAAATTTTTAAAATGAATCAATTGACAGATTTTATTCAACATTTTAGTAATTTTGTGATGCTTATTGATGATCTAGCGGTTATTTATACAGAACATCACAAATTAAATTATACTGTAACGTTTATTCTAATTTATATTTACAATTAATTTATATTTACAGATTTATATGTAATATGGTCCTTATTTAATAATTTATCTAATACACTTAGCACACTAATTATAATTTATATGAGAGTCACTTAATAAACACTTTATCGAGGAGCGATTACTTTCCTTCGGTATCAACACTGACTGATTGACTAATTGACTGCAGCGATGCTTGTGGCCTATTTATACTCGTGCTCCGTAATTCTAGAAGTATCTCGGCGTTCTCGCGGGCGCATTGGATATTCTCGATATTCTGGCGGACGCACCCGGGTGTTCTGGATGTTTCTCGAAGTTTGGGCGGAGGAGCCATAGTCGTCTCATACGGGGATTTCACTGGGGGCACTAAGTGAGAATATTATTGCAGTAGCTCGCGTAACATTGCCCCCTCCTTAAGAGACAGTTCCTCCTGGAACTAGCTAGGAAACTGGAACGAGATGACTGTATCGGCAACTGGTCCCCTTGTTGCATTTTCCAGTTGTATGGAAGTAACATGCGACCGTCTTCTCTGTTGGCTGTGTCTCCCGAGCATGGCCGCAAACCAGTACCTGCACTTCGGTGTCTCGGAAGATTACTTCTACCATGTTACGGATTATTCGCCAATCTAAATGCCTACATTCAATCTTGGGCATGGCTAGCCTGTACACGTTCAATTCAAGCACATGCTCCCTCAGGCTTCGTAATGCTTCCCAGACATCCTCGTACGTTGGTCTTTCGTCGAAGGTGTTCCTCGTCACTAGGTGGAAATTGTAGCGGGGGCCATTTTGCAGGTTCAGAGCTTTACCTGGTACTGGTAACTGGTTTACCAAAGGTCGTGCGCCACTCTTCTTTATAAACAGAGATGCCAGTCCGCGCGCATCGGTTACGCTGGCAGGGATGTTTATTGCCAGTGAGTATTCCTCCGGAACGGTAAGCAGGTCTTGTCGTCTCTCAGTGGTAACGCCGAATCTCGCTTTTCCGGTACCACCATAAGCACCCATGAACTCTACAAAAGCAGGATCGGCTACTTCCTGAAGCTGGTTTACTTCCTCATCGTGGTCACCCTCGAATGGCGCTAATCGGTTACGGTGTACCACCTTTGGCTTTCCATTTGGGATCTTGCTGATACGATAGATGACATCGTTGATTATTTTCTTTATGAGGTACGGACCGTCCCAAGCTTTCTGCAACTTTGGAGAAAAACCCTTTTGTCTTCTTGGGTTATGCAGCCAGACTTTGTTTCCTTCGTGGAAACCTCCTTCCGTAGCTTGCGTATCGTACCTTTTCTTCATCCTATCGCTAGCGATCTGGAGGTTCGATCGAACCAGCTCGTGTACGTCGTCCATTCTTTTTCTCAGCTGGGTTACGTAATCTTCACCAGCTATGTCTTCTCCGGGTCGGCATCCAAATTCAAGGTCGCAGGGTAATCTCATTTCGCGTCCGAACAGAACTCTTGCTGGTGTTTGGCCGGTGGACTCATTGATGGCGGATCTGTAGACCATCGCGAATAGCGAGAGATATTGGTCCCAATCTCGCTGATGGTTAGATACTACTTTAGACAGGTATTTGCCAAGAGTTCTGTTCATTCGCTCTACCATCCCGTCCGACTGTGGGTGCAAAGCCGTAGTTCTCGTTTTCTTCATGCCGAGCTTTTCACAAACTTCCTGGAACAGCTGCCTTTCGAAGTTTCTGCCCTGGTCGCTGTGTATTTCCAGGGGCACTCCATATCGGCAAATGAACTCATTCACAAGCACATCGGCAACCGTTGCGGCTTCTTGGTTTGGAATGGCAAACGCTTCTACCCATTTTGTGAAGTAGTCCATCACCACCAAAATGTACCTGCTGCCATTTGCTGTCGGTGGAAACGGTCCGGCAATGTCCAGGGCAATGCGTTCAAAAGGGCTTCCGACATTGTACTGCTTCATAGGGGCCTTTCTTCTCCCGTGCGGTCCATTGGTCGTAGCACAGGTAGTGCACTTCTTACACCAGTCCTTCACATCTTCGGAACTGTGCATCCAATAAAACCGTTCTCGCACTTTCTGGAGGGTCTTCTTCACACCTAGATGTCCTCCTGACGGACTGTCGTGTAATTTCCGCAGTACTGCTGCTATCCTTGTTCTTGGAATCACCAACTGTCTTCTACTTTCGGAACCCTCATCGTTCTCGATTACTCGCTGTAGCAAACCGTTTTCCAAAACCAGCGAGTCCCACTGGGCCCAATACGATTTCATCGTTGGCGAGTACCTTGAAATCTCCTGCCAAGTAGGTCGACAGTTCTCCTTTTTCCAATGTCGGATTTTCTTCAAGTCGGGATCGTTCTCTTGTTCCTCTTCCAACTTTTCTGGTGTCCATTCGTCGGTGGTCACCGTGGTTCTTCGAATCGCAGCTTCCTTAGCTTCTGTTTTGCTACAGTGAGAGCACTCTGCAGGGCATGGTCTTCTAGAGAGGGAGTCTGCATTTCTGTGGCTTATTCCGGCTCTATGCTCAATAGTGAAATTATATTCTTGGAGCCGCTCGATCCATCTAGCGATTTGACCTTCAGGGTTCTTGAATTGCATAAGCCACTTAAGTGCTGCATGATCGGTTCTGATCACAAATTTCTTCCCATACAGATACTGATAGAAGTGCTCCACGGACTTCACTACTGCTAGGAGCTCTCTTCTTGTGACGCAGTAGTTTTGTTCTGGTTTGGAAAGGACTTTACTAAAATATCCCAGAACTTTCTCTTGTCCTCCTTGAACCTGTGATAGCACTCCTCCAATTCCAACATTGCTAGCATCAGTATCTAATATGAATTCTCCCTCTGGTAGTGGATAGCCGAGTATAGGTGCAGTAGTCAAGTGCTTCTTCAAGGTTTCGAACGAAGTTTGGCAATCTTCGTCCCAGCGAAACTCCCTTGCTTCCTCTGTAAGTCGTGTCAAGGGCTTAGCGATATCTGCAAACTTCTTTATAAATCGCCTGTAGTATGTACAGAGTCCAAGGAAGCTTCTAACTTGGTGCTTGTCGGTGGGTCTTGGCCACTTTCGTACGGCAGCAGCTTTTTCTTCGTCTACAGCTACACCATCCTTGCTGACTACATGGCCTAGGTAATTGAGTTTGTTTTGAAATAGTTGACATTTCTTGGGGTTGAGCATCAGTTGGGCAGCTTGCAACCTTTTGAAGACACCTTCCAAATTCTCTCGATGTTCTTCGAATGTCCTTCCCAAGACTATGATGTCATCAAGGTACACTAAGCATGTCTTCCAGGACAACCCTCGCAATACGTTTTCCATCAGTCTTTCGAACGTTGCGGGGGCATTGCACAGCCCAAAGGGCATAACGGTGAAATGCCATAGACCAGATCCGGTGGTGAACGCTGTCTTTTCTCTATCGGCTGGATCCATTTCTACCTGCCAATATCCAGACTTCAGGTCCAAGGTAGAAAACAATTTGCTACCGGCCAGCGTATCCAGAGTGTCGTCGATTCTCGGTAGAGGATAGCTATCTTTCTTTGTAACATTGTTCAACTGCCGGTAGTCCACGCAAAACCTCGTGGTACCATCCTTCTTCTTTACCAGGACTACCGGAGAGACCCAAGGGCTGGTAGAAGGTTCTATAACCTTGTCCTTTTCCATCTCGCGAACAATTTTCTCCGCCTCCTCTCTTTTGGCCTGTGGTAGCCGTCGAGCCGATTGTCTTATCGGTTTAGCGTCGCCGGTGTCAATTTTGTGTTTGACAGCAGATGTTCTTCCTGTCTTTCCTCCTTTTGGTACAAAAAGAGATCGGTATTGTAACAAGAGTTCTCTGATCTTTCTCTTCTCTTGCAGGCTAAGGTATTGTCCAGCCACTGCTATCATTTGTTCAAATTTATTGTTGGCATCATTGGAGGTTGTTGTTTGATGAATTATCGACGCCACTGGTACGCAAGTTCCAATTTTGGTATCCTTCTTCATAGTTATTGGATGGTCATTTACATTTATAATGCGTACAGGTATTTCTTCGGCAGCCATGACTAACCCTTTTCCAACCAGGATTCCTCGACCAACCTCTTCATCGTGATTCCATGGTTCCATCATGACCGGTGTTCCTTCTTCGACGGTTCCTTGTAGCCTTGCCACAGTGAAAAATTCACTCCTTGCGGGTACAACTGTATACTCCTGTACGGCTACCTGAACAGTCTTATACTCGTGTGGGTGAAGGAATACCTCCTCAGAGCCTACTCTAATCACTCGGTTCTTGAAATCTAGCTGGAAGCCATGTAGGTTCATAACGTCCATTCCGAGTATTATGTCCTCTTCGATATCAGCGACAACGACAGTGTGGGTGAACTTCTCTGCGCCAATTCCCAATTGCACCGGTAGTTCTCCATGGACATTGGCGCTTTCACCTGTGGCAGTCCTGAGTCGCAGTCTCGTCGGTAAAAGTCTTTTCCGGGTGTTGACAGTCTCGGGGCGAATAATAGTCTTCGTTGCTCCAGTGTCCACCAATAGTGTATACTTCCTTCCATTAACTTCACCATCCACGTATACACTATCATCGCGACATTTCAGAGAGGCTATTAGGATGAGAGGGTCTTTGGAAGGTCTTCGGGTCGAAGCTGCCCTCTGAAGGTCGACCCTTCCTAGTTTTCCTGCTGGGCATCTTTGTTTGTAGCAGTTCTCGGTCGCTTGCACGAACTGCGTACATGTCCCATTTCTCCACAATTCCAGCATCTCACAGCTTTCGGTTTTCCATTTGAAATGCTTTTCATCATGTTGACAATCTGGTCGAGCTTGTTCTCAACTTCTTCGTCTGCTACAGCCCTCACCTTGCCGTATACTCCGGAAGCCTGTGTAGCTGCTTCGTACTCCAAGGCTGCAGAGAGTACGTCGACCAGTGTCTTATGCCGAGCCAAGCGTAGAGTTCTCTGCATTTCATGGTCACGTACTCCGTCGATGAATGTCTGTACCCCTAAACATTCCATGATATTCTCCGGTGCCGATGGATAGGCAAACCGCACCAACCTCGCAATGTCTGCTTCGAATTCTTGCAGAGTTTCGTCTCGTTTTTGTTTGCGGTTTTTCAGCTGCGACTGGTACAGATGCTCCAGGTGTTCCAGGCCATATCTCATATTCAATCGCTTTTTGAGTTGTTCAAAATCTTCGGCCTCTTCCACTGGAATGGTCTGGAGGATATCCATAGCGTCTCCTCTAAGGGCAAGAGTTAAATTTAACGCTTTTTCCTTCTCACTCCAGTTGTTTGCCTTTGATGCCGCCTCGAATTGCTTAAGATAGTTTGGCCATGACGTTTTACCATCGAATGTTGGCAGTTTCACTCGGCTGTTAATATCGTTTTCCATTTTCGGTTTCAACTCTACTTTCTCTGCCAGTTCGTCGTTATTCGGGGCTTGCCTAGTTGTAATATCCGGTTTATTACTAGTCTTCCTTTCGATTTCTTTGATTTTTTGTTTCATTTCTTGCTCCATTCTTTTAATCTTTTCTTCCACGGCAGAAATATCAGTCTTCATGGATGTCATTTCATTTTTCATGTCCGTCGAAATTTTATTCTCCATGTCCGACATTTTGTTTTCCATGTCCGCCGAAAGTTTACTTTCCATGGACGAAATTTTATTTTCCACGTCCGACAATTTGTTTTCCATGTCCGCCGAGAGTTTACTTTCCATGGCTGAAATTTCGTTTTTTATATCCGTCGAAATTTTATTTTCCATGGATGAAATTTCGTTTTTTATGGAAGAGGTTATAGAGGCGGACGCTTCGTCGGTGAATTCAAACGTTTCCGGGTCCAATCCATTGTTAATCATAGCTATTTTTAGTCGTTCCACTAACACTGACTTGACCCCGCTTGTGTCCAGTTCGTAATCCTCCAACTCTCTTCGAAGCTCTGAAACTTTTAATTCACAAAGTTTCTTCGCCATCTTCCTGTATATTTATTTATTTTAACCCCACACCTGACACCAATGTAACGTTTATTCTAATTTATATTTACAATTAATTTATATTTACAGATTTATATGTAATATGGTCCTTATTTAATAATTTATCTAATACACTTAGCACACTAATTATAATTTATATGAGAGTCACTTAATAAACACTTTATCGAGGAGCGATTACTTTCCTTCGGTATCAACACTGACTGATTGACTAATAGACTGCAGCGATGCTTGTGGCCCATTTATACTCGTGCGTCGTAATTCTAGAAGTATCTCGGCGTTCTCGCGGGCGCATTGGATATTCTCGATATTCTGGCGGACGCACCCGGGTGTTCTGGATGTTTCTCGAAGTTTGGGCGGAGGAGCCATAGTCGTCTCATACGGGGATTTCACTGGGGGCACTAAGTGAGAATATTATTGCAGTAGCTCGCGTAACAATACATTCTTATTGGCCACCAGAATAATAGGACCACTAAAACAATTTTGATCTTTAAATTAGACACTCCGTATTTTTTAGATTCACAAGGTTAAAACAGTAAAAACATATTATGCAGCTGCAGGATATATTTATTAATAAATTAGATATGTGAATTTTCAAATTTCTATGAATACCCAGTACCTATAAGTACTAAATAACTAACTAATTTTTTATTATCAAATATCTTTGTTACAATAGTTTTGAAAAAGTTGAATTCCGTATTTGATAATAACTAATTTAATACCCACCTCTCAACGTCTTTGGGACAACGATAAAAGGGTATTTCTGGTTTTCCCACCTTGCTGGAACAACCCATCACAGCACAACACACAGGCATTTTAAAACCACAATTATAATATTATTAATGTTACTTTTGGAAGACAGGAGTTAAAATAATGCGAACAAGAAATTTTACTTCCGGAACGTTTCCCGAAAAACTAAATGAAATACTTCTACAAAGTTTCTAGAGATAGTAGGCACATTTCTGGCCCTTAATTGCTTCTCTATATTTTTATGATTGTTTACATTATAAGTACTTAAAATCAAGACTGCATTCAAAATTCGTGGGAAAGTGATAAACTACCATTTATTATGTATATAACTAAGACTATTAACAAATATCACAAAATATTTATTTTATAAGTTTTGCTATTGAAGAGGAAAATATGAATATTATTTTTTCCCTATTGCAATAATTAATTAATAAATTTAAAATATCTATAAAACATAAACACGAACAACGAATTCTAAAATACCGGCGCTCGATAGGCGACAACTCGTATAATATGCAAAATTAAATGCAAGTAAGTATTTAGCGACATACTGTAGCATGGCGCCAACCCATAAGTCACCAGACAGTAACCAGCGGTATGAATCCTTTGATCGATAGAATTCGTACGAGTGAACAATCTTATATATATTTTGTAATCTTTGGTTATATACAACACTTAAAATACAACCCTCGTACAATCTCCACGGAAAATATGGCCCATTAAAAAACTACAAGCCTTTCAATTTTTACCATGCACCCAAAACTTTTCGACAACTATCTTAATGGAAAGATGTAATTTTGAATTTAATTAGTGTTAAAATGAAATAGTTAATATAAGACGCAAATATTTACAAATATTTCAAAGTTGTTGCAATAAATACAATTGACATACAAAAAAATGTATACACTGCTCATTAGCAGTGCTAATAGCCTGGCAATTTAACTTTTAATGGCAAATTTGTTTTAAATGGAAAATAAAATATTTAAATTTAGCGAATAAATTGATTTCTTTAATTTTCTAATAATGTTTTCGTATGCAAATCGTGTATTTACGTTTATTGCTTGTTTAAAAATAAAGTATGAAATAACATTTCTCTTGTCAACATAATATTGGTCATAGTCATAAAATCAACAATGTTATACGGTGATTAACATAGTGTGTACTTGTCAGTATTAGAAATAAAATAAATAATTGTGTTCCTATGTTCCTATACATTATTCATTATTTCTAACAATAACCTCTTTATGAAATGACAACCATTAAAATTAAAGACAAATTTAATAAAACTAACAAAGCTTTTAAATTAACAATTATTATTATTATCATTACAATAAATTATGAGCTGAGAACCAAAAACTGTCAGCAACGATTAGAAAATAACTGGTCATAACAAACAACGAGTTTACTTCCTCGTAATTCCTATCACTGATTGCAATGGTCGACTATTCTCTGACAGTTTTCTAAAGGTTCTGATTGTTGTTGGAACAAACCTATAATAAACAATATTGCTATCGGTAGCACTCATATATATATATATAGGGAGATTCGTTAATGCGATAAAGTCAAATATCTTGTAAGTCCTCAATAATATTAATACAAAATTTTAACCGATTGGATCCAGCCCAAAAGCCCATATTTTAAAATTAGTCGCATTTGTACAACGTGTTCCAGAACGCCGTGCCCGATAGGTACATTTTTTTAATGTCTGTGTTGGACGTCTGGTATCATAATTCACTAGAGCTGCTTGCATATCTAAGAAACCGTATACAAGGCTAGGTCTAACTCAAATACATCGGTTTCAAATTTTTTTTTAAATGGATTAGCCAGTATTTTATATCGGTAGATGGAAGTTACGTTATTACACTTTAAATTTGATGAAGTATTCCCTATACCCAAACTGAATAGTTTTTCAGTTTTATGATTTAAAAAAATCCAACAATACAAAATTTATTCACATCAATTAACTGAAATATACTGAAATTTATAAACAAATCAACAATAAAGTTATAAAAAATGCTCAAGTGCAGACTTGAAGACGCTGATTAACATTTTAAAAAGCCTTATTCTATCTTTCATATCGTCTGGTGTAGTGTCAGGTACTTTGTACACCTAATCTCTAACATAATCCCAGAAGAAAATATCGACTTTATTAAACTCTGGTGATCTTGGTGTCCAGAGCTGGTCATGCTTGTCCAATCAACAGGAAACATATCACTCAATTGACTAAATGAGCTCATTATGGCGAGCAGGAGCTCCGTCATGTAGATACCACATTTGTTGACAAACGAATAAGCAAAATGTAAATGTTTGTAGATATTTCAGAACCTACTACCTAAGAACGCTAATGATGATGTGATTCTGATTTAACTATTTAGAAAAACTACATAAGAAATCTGACCCTCATACACTTGTGATACTGTTCTTTCAAAATATTTTTCTAAAACAACACACTTTCCTAACACATTCATTGTTGTGAATGAATTTTACGTAGCTGCTTTTTATTGATTGTTTATTGGAAATAAAATTTTCAATCCTAAAATTGAAACAGCACAAAAACTAGTCAATTTGGGTATAGGGAATACTAAATTGAAAATGTAGTGAAGTAACTTACGTTTTCCTATATAAAATACGGGGATCCATTTAAAAAAAATGTGAAACCAATGTATTTGAGAGTTCCTTGCCTAAACCCGTCCTTATTACTAGAATTCGAATGCCAAACGTCAGGTCCTCCATAGATTGCTATTTGTTTTTTGCAGCGCTTTGGCTATACCACATAAAAGTTCTGGGCCAAAGGGAGCACATCGTGCCCCTTCTCGGGCTAGTGAGTCTGCCTCTTCATTGCCCTTGTGATCTGAGTTGCCTGGTACCCAGGCTAAGGACAATCTTTTATGACTGCCCAGCTCTTGAAGCGTCTGCAAGGTGTCCCAAACTAGTTTGGAATTTATCTGCATGGAACTGATTGATTTTATAGCCGCGTGGCTATCGGAGTATATGGCAATGGCCTTTTTCTCAAACTCTCCTGCACAGTGCTGTATTGCTGCAACTTCTGCCTGGAATATCGTCAGATGTTTGCCTAAGCACAGTGAGACTTTTGTGTTTGGCTTGGCTTTATATATTCCTGCTCCTGTGTAGCGGGCCGATTCTGCATCAATTGGAGGTCCTTCCTTCCATGCCTCTCTGCCTGTTATGACTGTTTTGATGTTTTTCCCGAAGCTATTCCCATTATGGGGTCGATTTCCAACTCTTTGTATAGCTCGTGTAGTCTTCTAATGGTGCTTGCCCTCTTCTCAATCTATTATTGATTGACCTGGCTTCGCCTTGTATGTAGACATGAAGTGGCGGCAGATTCAGCAAGACTTGCCGCTGTTGGGATTGTCCTCATGGCTCCCGTGGCAGACAGGCAAACTTGTCTTTGGATGCCACTTGGCTTTAAGATCGCCCCAGTCTGCCGAGTCTTTAGCCACCATACCACCGAGCCACATGCTATCATGGGTCTGATGACTCTTATATATAGCGATATGATCATTTTTGGTTGTAGCCCCCAGTTCTTTCCGCACATTCTTCTGCACAGATTGAGATATGGCAGCAGGTCTAGAGAATTATGATACTAGTCGACCATCCTGCACTTATAGCAGTGAAAGATTAATTTTGAATTGTGCAGTCTGACGTATACGGGGCGTTTAATTTTTTATAATTTTCAGGAACAAGTGGTCAGAACTTTTTAAATACACTGTATAACCTAGTACAAGTTTATATCATTGCAACAGTGAAGTCAAGCAGAGTTCAAATTAGAAGTAAAATACAGGGAGTCCCATTTAAAAAAATGTACCTTTGATCTGGCACGGCGTTTTGGAACAAGCTGTACAATTGCGACTAATTTTGAAATAAGTGCCTTTAGTCTGGCTGAAATCAAGATATTGGACTTTATCGCACTAATGAATCACCCACTTACTTTCAGCACTTTGATAAAAAAGAGAATGTAGGAACATCGAAAATTTTCAGCACAACTAAAAACCTCACTGGTTACTATGGTTCAATGTTAAGCCAAGGATTCGCTTTCCTTGAAATCGCAAAAGTGATGTAGTAGACGTAAGTACAGTGGTGTTATAAATCTTGATTTAAATCGTTAGACGCGAAGCATAAAACTTGGAAAATGGATCTACTAATGGAAAGGGAATGCTAAATTAGGTTAACCATCAAAATGATATAATAGTGGCTGTTCGTTAATGTACTTACAGGATAAAAGAAATCTTATTGTGATAGACGATACTATATGCTACAGAGTGGCGAAATATTTTCATTTGTAAAAAGTATAGCAAATGAATTTCAGCATTAAATATCCACAACGGATTCATTGAAAAAGGTTGTGCCATGTCCATATAAAAATGTACTCGACTGCCGAAAGAGGGTTGTGTTTTCCGTTTTCCACGCTCTGTAGCTTCAATTAATGTTTTTAATTGAAAAGTCACAAAAAAGGGATTGCAGCGGGGTTTCCCTGATAATTGAAGAAGGCATTAAATATTTCCCCGTTTACATTATTTTTCGCTTTTCAATAAAAAATGTTCAATATTTGGCAGAATCTAAAAATTTTTAAACATCGCAAAATTAAAATTAGAGTTTGCAGGCGCATCAAATGTACATCAGAATTTCGTTACGGTATTTTAGGTCCGGAACCGCTTTGTGGAATCACAAAGGATTGCCTAAGAGGGGAAATCGGGAACTAGATAAGGAGTACCAATTCAAATAGAGGTTGACACAAGATCACCTCAAAGAGTTTACTGAGCAAGGTAGACAAGGAACTCTCAACCAGGCTGTTCAAACTGGGTAAGAGATATTTGAAGACACTTACCAACCTGGTCAGTGGACACTAAACCCTGAGGAAACATCTGAACAAAATAGGAAAAGTTAGAGAACCTAGTGCAGAAAATATGGACTATATAATGAAACACCTACTCACATACTTTGCTTCTGTGTGAACTTACAAGGACTCAGCGAAAGCACTTTGGAGAGGAAATAATACAACCATTGCAACTTCTCAAAATCCCCCAGTCAAACTAGTGGCCTTTATAGAAGACACGAAGCTTCTGGAATGGAAGTAGATAACATGGAAAATGGTACAAAGATTCAGTTCGAGTGGCACAACCCAAGCAAATGAATAAATGAAGGAGGCGTGGAAGGTTTCAATAGTCTATGCCTCCTTTGTATAACTTGATAATATATCCAACTTTCGGGGTTAGGTACTAAGAAAACAATCCAAAATTTCATTTTCAAAAAGATGGGAGTTGAGAATTGTGTTTTCTGAATTATTTGTAGTATTTTGTAACTCATTAACAAATTTAATAATGCCATAGTCAAAGCCTTCAATCAATATCTAGATCGCATAATAACAAATGTAACGAGAATACGACTCTGTGGGATGGTTCACCGTTTACCCTTCATATACCAACCTGCCGGCCTGACCTGAGAGAAAAGATTTTATTTTTAGATATATGTATAGCTAGTTAGTTGTTCTTTTGGGTTGAAAAAGATACAATTTGGCTGTTAAGAATAAAGGGTGTATTTTAACGAATACGTTGTTTGATATAATTAAAAGTAGTGTAACACAAAGAAAATATTCCAATTTACAGCAGTTGCATCGTCGTACTTATGTAAAATTCATGAAAAAATAACCTTCATAACCTCATTAAAAACATGCATTTTTAAATCTTCGACTTTATCTAATCTATCTGGTTGTACATTATACATTATTAACGAGTTATAAGCTAATTAGGAGCCTTGAACTCGAGGCGATCCACTATTTCGAAACCGAAATGGTACGTTCGAAAACTGAAAGTGAAATTCTACAGCGGTTAAATAATGTAAATAGACAAATTGATTGTCCAGAAAAGAATAAAACTCTTTATTGATATTTGAAATAGATGGATATCCATTGAATTCAAACAACTGTTGGTATTTGAGTTTAAAAAACCGATATTATCAAACATTTTATTTCACTCTTATAAATGAAACTGTTTCTAATTAATTCCTCTATTTAATGAAAAAATTATGAAAATTCTAAAGCATTACAATTGATTTTTCCTGAAAAAACTAAAGAAATACAAAATTACGAAACCATCAAATATGCTGGTAATATTTCTAATAATGTTTCAAAGATAATATCTTTAGCAACAAATACAACTATTTATTTTAAAACAGAAAGCAATGTAAGTAAAAAATTGTTAAATGTAAAAACAAAAACATTCCCATTAAAAAAATCTGGGATATATAAACTTAAATGTCCAGAATGTAATGCTGCCTATCTTGGTCAAACCAGTCGAAATTTTGAAATTAGACACAATGAACCCTTACGAGCATACAGATTAAAACAGCTAGATAAATCCCATTACACAAAACATCTACTTGATACCAAACATTTATTAATATCTAACTCAGAACTAGAAGTACTACATATTTGTAATAAAAAACAACTAGATTTTCTTGAAGAATTAGAAATTAGAAAACACTTGAGAGACCCACAATATGAAGTCTATGGAGCTCTCCACTATTAAACTGTCTTCTCAAGTAACAATTATTGTAAGGATCAGCAGATATAGTTTTCATTGGTATCCTACATCATTGCACAGTTACACTGATCTTAAATATGAAAAATGATATTCAGGATATCCCCAAAGGGCTAATAATAGCTATAGTATAACAATTTTCAATTGATGGTGATTCATTGGCAACATCGTTATGGAATAATCTTACTTTTCACTTATCCACATTGTCGAATCGCATAAACAATAAAAATGTCCCCCGGTAAGTGCCGGTAAAAATTTAATTCTGAGATTTAACATTGTTGCCGTTAGTCCCCTGTTCAATTTGTAGATCAGTCACCATCAATTGAAAATGTTGTAGTATAAGCTTTAATATTTGGGATATCATCATCTTCTCCTTTTTTCTATTCATATATACGTCAATCACAAGGTAGGTCACTTTTTGGTCTAGACAAAATATTAAACATGAGGAAGGCACCACATCAAATGTAACTTCTGTCATTCTGACGATGATATATCAATATCAAAATAAGTCTCTTAATTATCTTAAAATTTTCATAAATAGTTTAATTAATTAGAAACAGTTAGTTTCCTTTATAACATTAATATGAGTAAGTTCCACAAAGTAAGGGCCAAACATTAAATTCAACAATTTTATTGTTTTACTTGAAAGTACTGAAGACACCAGTATACGTATATTTGGAAACTTAACAAACAAAAAGCTCAAAAAATATAAAATACTAATAAAAGCGAAAAAATAATCTACAAATCGTTCATACTTTAAATAAATTGTCATATTCTTAATACAATCTTCCGCCTCTTACTCTGCATGTTAAGGCGGAAGCGAGAATGGCTGCATACAGGCTGGAATGCAATGGGAATTGACACGAAGAAACCAACACCCATAGTCATTTCAGAATCACAGATGTGATTAAAATGAGAAGTGATAACATGTTGGCCACAATTAACGACAACCAACCATACCACATCCAGCTAAACTGGGATGGATAGGAAGCATGCAGTCAAGAAGGAACGTTGGTGTGGTACACTGGCGGTTCCAAAACTGATATAGGAACACGGTGCTAGACCCAAGTGAAATTTCCACGCATCTTTGGGAAGTATGCATCCGTATTCTAGGCAGAAATCTCCGCTAAATACTAGGATCTGAAACTACTCTCACTGGTACTGAACCAGCATTTGGAATATCAAAAACTGCAGCACGTGGTTGTTCTTACATCTCGATGATTTAAACAAAACATCAGACGTACTAAAGCCATGTGCCAAAGCAGGAACACAGCAGACTCCTGGACAAAAAACCCTCATAGTCGCTGACTAATGATATATTAAACCTCAGCAGGGGTCAGATGAGAAAAGTGACAGGATAACTCACACCTGTCGGTTGTGCATGGAAGAGGAGGAAACAGTCTCACACATTATCTTCGAATGTGAAGCACCGTCTAATTGGATATATATTTGTAATGTGTGTATGGGGTAATGGGTAAATTTTTATATTATTAAATTGATTATTGAATTGTGATTTTATTGTATTGTATAGTTGGGCGCCAATATTTATTTAAAAATAAAATAAATATGAAGTATTGAATACCGTTAATGATCTTTTAATTTTTTTATATAATTCCACCTATTAACATTTTATTAAATTTACCTGACCTTTCTTTCTCAGTACAACCCTGTAACTTGCTCTGATAAAGCACGAAACTACCTATCTCAGTCGGATTCGTTAGATGTGTTTGGAGTCGACGCTCTACGCACTCTTATTAATTATCTCCAAAATGGCTGTTCAATAATAGACAAGTTGTTGAATTAAACGAAGAAATATCATATTTTTTATTGAGAAACAAAATCTAACACAGTGGCAAATTATGTATGATGTATTACCATCCCTTCCACACTTGAAGAATAGTAAAATAATTGCTAAATTCAAGAAATCAGTTTGCAAGTGAGAAGTGTTTACAAAAACAATGGTTATCATATAAGTATAAAATCATTGATGAAAATTGCTTATTGACCAACAAGGTAAGTGGAAATTAATTTTAGTAAAGTATTTATTCATAAAGGAAGACTAGAAACTTGATTAGTCTATAAGCAAAAAGAAAAAAATAGATAGATGTTTACAATCTAATAATAATACATAAAAATATAAATACTACAGTAAATAATGAATATGTCAAATCTTCTTTAATTGCTTTTTTTTAGTTTAAATGCATTTATTGTTTTTGTTTGTCTTTTTTATTATTATTATGGTCTTTAAGTCTCTATCTAGAGTTATTTTTTTAGCTATAGAAAATCTTTTTAGAATATTATTGTTATTATTTAATAATTAACTTTCTTTTTCTTTTATATTGCAGGAAGAAAGAATTTAGGTACCTTATTTTTTTTGTTAGTCCTTCTCTTTTAGATGCTCAGGGAAATAGCATCGGATTCCAATCTATTTTCTTTCCTTCTCACTTCAGGAAGAAAAATTTGTCGTATTTATTCAAATTGGTGAGATTTTTAAAAGAAATCTTGTTGATTTCTCAGCATGTGAAGAATTTTAAATTTACCACACTTTTAAATTTCAAAATGTCCTCCTGTCAAAAGTCAAGGTAAGTTGACTCCCTACTTTATCGATATTGGAACTACTTTTTGTTAGACTTTATTGTTCAAGTGAAAAAACTGGAATGAGCCATCCTCTTGGAGTTTTTACTTTTATTAAACACAGGTCACTATGTTAAATTTTTTAATAAAATTTGTGTCAAAACTGATATACGAGGATGGTCAAAAGTTATTTTGGTATTTTTGATTTTCTTACACACACCTTTTTTATATATATATTATATAATTATAATCTACATAAAACATAATATTAAATGTACAAATCTTACATCTTAAAACCTCTCCTAGACATAGAAATCACACTTTAAAAATTTCTCATTGTCAAAATGATTTCTTTTAAATTTTCGAAAATTAAAGCATTTTGGTTATTCAAAACCTTTTATAACATGTCCTTGCACCCTTTAGTTGCAGTTTATGTGTTTCTTTTTTATCTACTAGTGTTACTATAGTTTATTTTTTTAGGTTCACAACTGAAGTCTTGGTGGATAAGAATTTTCGATTCTAGTGTTGGAGGTAGGACTTCTTAGACTTTTAATTGTTTCAGTAATTTATGAGAAGACTCCAAATTATGTTTCCACCCTTTTTTTTACTATTCTCATCAATTAATATTAAAAAAAATGAAAAGATTGTTTTGACAATTGTACCTAGTATAAACTGTAAGTATTATCAGTTACTTTATAATAAATCATACATGCTTCTTAGTGGACGGTCTGCTCTTTGGAAATTAATTTTTCTAATTTTGTAAAGCGTTTAATAGTATTGAACTATTATTTTTTGACGTCTCTCAAATAAATTGTTTGTAACAAAATTCTTTAGTTATTTCCTTCAATTCAAGAAAAACAAAAAATTATGTAATTCAAAACAATCGGTTCTCTTTTATTTTGTGATAGAAAAAATTTCAGTATTTTGTATTTCCTACAACAATGTTGGCCACGGCACGAGTTTACAGGGTGGCACTTCCTAACCCTCTAGATAGATTAGAAAAGTCTTAAAAGGTGAATTAAGAAAATACAAAAAATGGATGAAAATTGAATCCGTATAAAAAATATGCAAAATTTTTGGTTTATTGAGTTAATTAATAATTACAAATCTACAGATAAATATATCTCCAACGACACCTCAAACATAAAAATCTGATATTTTCTTAAGACGTTATGGCAGTTGACTTTTATATTCTACTTTGTATAAAAAATATGCAAAATTTTTGGTTTATTGAGTTAATTAATAATAACAAATCTACAGATAAATATATCTCCAACGACACCTCAAACATAAAAATCTGATATTTTCTTAAGACGTTATGGCAGTTGACTTTTATATTCTACTTTGTCTGTAGATACATCTCTTCTAGACTTTTTCAAAATTTCAGGTATTGTATAGTTATTTATCTATTAGAGATATAATAAGGGTTTTAATGGAACGAACTGTTATTTTTTAAATAAAAACCAGCTGTGCCAGCAGTGCCTAAAAAATTTCACTTTTAATATATCAAATATTTAAAATAAATTATAACTATTATGGTTTTTGAAGAAATATATTTCTCATTTTATGATGTGTAAGAATTGGCACGTTACCATGAAAACGCGTGCAGTACCAGGCATGACATATTGTTAATTCATTTGACTTTTGATAGTCGGTTTAACACGCAATTAACTGAGATGTTCTCCGAACTAAAATGAATTGAAATTGAAGCCACCGAAGACGCCGAAAAAAAATGTTAACATCGCCTTCACTTTTGATCGACGTAATCTGTTCGGTTTCGGCTTAGTTAGAAGGCATTATTTCGAAGCATGTTGACTGGTTCGCATGTCAAACTTGTAAACCCTTGTCTTATCACTACTTCCAATGAGTTTCAAGAGCGTAGGATCGGAATCGTTCTATTATGACTCCAGCGATCCTTACGCTATTGAGTTTTTGCAAAAATTCAGGTCTTTCGACACTAGTCCAACGACAACGCGTTTAATTCCCAAACAATCATTTGAATAGTGGGAATTGATTCGTCGGACACAGAAATTTCAGTGTCTATCCCTCACGACGATTTTCAATCATCATTGCCTTTATTATAGCGATATTGAGTTCAGTTAATGGTTGGCAGAGCTAGGCAAATCTCCCACAACATCTCGACCGCTTTTGAGCTCATATCCAGGTGTTATTGATAACATTTTCAGAGCTTCGGCTCACGAAACTCCTTTTGCAATTTAAGACAGTTTCTTTGTTCGATATTTTTATCCATTGTAAAATTCCAGAACTGACAAAACATAAATGTGAATAAAGTGATTGACAAATGGTCGTTACATTTCAAATATGCTGTACATTGTTGAGAACTCTGACAACTTCTGACATAATCCGTTTGAAAAACATTGAAGTTTTATGTGTGAAGGTTTCATGTGTTTATTCTCTTTTGAACTTGCCTGGCGAGGAAAGGAAATAGTGAACTGCAAAGTACATCATTTCCAACAAGAATTAGACCTAAAAGGAGAATTTACGGGACGTAACGAATACAATCCCAAATCCCATATTTTCAAAGACCAAACAAGCAGGTGCAAAAGCCTTGGCCAGTAGCAAATGGTTGGTAAGAAACAACACTAACAAAGATCTTTGTCCTACTGGTCTATTTTTAAAATTATTGGAAAAAAAATACCAATCCAGAAATCACAATTTGACAGTCCATCCAAATTGGAAAAAAGGAAAAGATCAAAGCACCAGATCAAGTAAATTTTCCTAGTACGAGTTCAAATATACCGCATTTTCTACAATCATGTAATAACGATAAAAATAATGCTCAAACGTTTAATTATTATAACTGTAACTTTTATATAAATAAATAAATATTTTTTTTGTTTATGCTCCATTGTTGAATAAAAGTTCTCTAATTTTATTGTTTTTTGTCTTTTTCTCGTTTGCTAAGCAACAAACTTTCATACCTTTCGAAAATTTTGCCGACAATATTTTTTCACTTGTGATATTATATTTACATGAAAATGTCTCTATAAGGACTTTTTTGTGGTAATTTAATATTTGGTGCAGATATCCGATTTAAAACTTTTAGATTTTAAGGAAGAATTTTTTGCATTGGTTACCTATTTGTGTCTATGGTATATGCCCTTAATCTCTCTAAATTATTTAAATTTGATTTGTTTTCTTTTAGATAAATTAATACATTATGGGGTGTATTCTGTAACCAATCCTTTAAAATTTAGAGGCCTCTTAAAAAGTTTTTAACGGCCTCTAAAATTTATTTATTTGAAAGGGTTCCTTTAAAATTTTAAGTAGAGTATATATGGCAACAGTGCTTAAGGAGCTATTTGCCATTTAATAGCTAAGTTAGACGGGATCGCCGAGTTGTACCACAAGATATCAGGTAGGTCGAGTTGTACCACTGCTTTTCTTTTATCCCACCGATGGATTGTAATCCCCCAATAAAGGCGGAAATGGATTAACTTAGGTGGTGGTGGTACAACTCGGTAGTCCCCAAGTTAGAGACAACATTTAATAAAAAAGAAGAGACAATTAATGAAGATAGAAGAACATTTGTAGCTAACCTGCATGAACTGTTTTTTGGTTTCTTGCACGTTTCTAGTCATTTGTGAAATTAATTATTATAAGTAATTATAAAAATAGAAAAATGTCACGGGCACCGAGAACGACAAAAAAACAAAAGGAATACTTTATAAACCTTATAGAAAAGAATAGGCTGCTATTAGGAGGAAAAGTGCACCCTGTGAATTTACCCAAATTAAATAATGTTTGGAAGGATCTAACTGCAAAAAAAATTAAATTCATTCTGTCCAGATGCGGTTCTATGATATCAATTAACATTCTTGACACTTCCTTGGAAAAACGAAAAAGACTTAAATAAATTAGTTGGAATTTGAAAAGTATCACTTAAGTCCATAATTCTTCTTTGGTATAATCTAAATTCTGCCGTAGAATAATATATAAACATGGTTAATTTAAAGTATTTCAAATATAACCTAAAAATGTTTCTTGCTTTTCTTGGTTTACAATTAATTCCTAAATCAAAGCTTCACCAGCAACATCTACATACGCCATTTTTGTTACCGTTATTATTTAGAACACTTTAACATCTCTCTAAAAATAATAGGAATCGTTTAAAATTTTAACAGAAATGTGGTTAGCTAAACCGATTTAATTTTTGCGTCGGTCCAACTTTTAACGGCCTCTAAATTTTAGAGGAAGAGTTACAGAATAGGCCCCTATATACTATTATATTATATAATGCCCATCAACAATAAAAACGTTTCTGCGATAGAAGAAGATGAAATACTTGATGGAATAAATTTTAAAAATATGGAAAGACGATATGCCTGATATGAGGTTTAGTTAGCTATTTTGCTTTACTAAATCTATTACGCCTTATTTACCTAATACGACTAACACACATGTTACTTTATCAGTGTTTTGGCAGCTAGCGTCGCAGTCAGAGTCAGTGTGGCCAGGGCCAGATGTTCAACCGTCTTAAGCGTCAACTCGACCAGCAAATGTCGCCAAAAATCGCAACATGTTCCAAAGTTGCCATGTCGCCGAAAAATCGCTGAAATACATGAACATAGTTTATACAATTTAGTTTATACAAAAATAACTTAAATGAACTACTCAAATATATCACCACAAAGCTCTATGACGTAACTTACCACGAAATATGACTTCCAGCTCCCATTCTTTTTATGACACTTATTATATCTGCCCCACTTTCCCATTTTTTTTTGTTAATTAGGAATGCTACAATATTTTATCTTCATAAACAATATAAACTGTTTATTTTCTCCGATATTTCCGTTAGTATTTCAATAATTTGTCTAAACTGTCACATCATTTGTCATTGCTCTGCGCACGTCATCGTTAACTGTCCGACTGAAAAAAATTTCATAAACTAAATTGTTTGCCACATTTCTCGAATGAAATATATCCAAAAAAGTAGCTCAAAAATATAAAATATCGACAAAAATCGCTTCGCGTTAAAATGTCGCAAAAAATTGTTCAAAGTAGCCCAAATGGCGACAAATCGCCCAATCCGGCCACCCTGGTCAGAGTCTTAGACGCACAAAAAACGCGCGAATGTATGTATAATAACATGCCGCAACGCTAATGACTAGCTGAAAACACAGAAAAGCTGGCAGCAGAAATCAGTTGATGTTTGATATATTTGCGTCCAAAAAGTGAGCGAAACGCACTGAAATCGCCTGTGTATGTTAACAATGACAGAAAATCAACGTGTTGCACAATCTGAAGAATCTATTACTGCCTTTATTTAATGATTTGAGCGGAAAAAATGTTTGTGGATGATTAAAATTAGAATTGTTAGATTTCTGTAAGCAGTGCAATGATAAATTCGACATAGAGTTCGTTCAAAAAATAGATCTTGGAGATGCGTCAAGAAAGGAGTATGAAAAGGTCCGATCTACGCAGAAGGCGGGTTCAAATACTGATAACTATGTACCGAGTCAACGTTTTTTGGATTGGCTCTGGATTATAGTTGGCGTTTTTTTTGTTCAAAAGACATTTTATCCTCTTTCGTCGGTGAATTGCCAGCTACTAAAAACGTTTCTGTGAGGTTAAAAGTGCATAAGCGTCCAAGACGTTTGCAGCAACGCTAGGTACCAAAACGCTGAAAAAGTAGCATGTGTGTGGGGGCATAGTAGTGTGATCAAATTGGCAGTTGGGGTGGAACAAATGAAAGACAAGCATTTTTCAACGAAAATGTATTGGTTATATAGTCCTTAATAACATACTAAAAGTCCCATAAAATGTTGCAATGGCAGGTTGGAAAAAATGGCCGCCATTTTGTTTTTTTATGATTTTCTCGATATTTTGGTACATGTCTTAAAAAGTATCAATTTTTTGAGAAATTGTCAAGATACTTTTTTCATAGGAAATAAAAAATTACATAAATGTTGACCCCTATAACATAAATTTTTAAGAGTTACAGTAAAGATAGCAAAAAAAACAAATATTTACTTTAAAAAAAATTAACCAATAAATGCAATCGTTGTTACGAACAGTTTAGGTAAGAAGTTACAATAATGCCATAAAACAAAACAAACAATTCATTCATTCATATATTTGGGTTGTGCTCATCAGCCCAGGCACTTGAATTGAATCTTTGTACCATTTCCCATGTTAGCTACTTCCATTCCAGAAGCTTCGTGTCTTCTATAAAGGCCATTAGTTTGACTAGAGGGATTTTCAGTAGTTGTGATGGTTGTATAAATTCCTCTCCAAAGTGCTTCCGTCTAAGTTCTTGTAAGTCCTCACAGAAGCAGAGTATGTGGGTAGGTGTTTCATCATCAAGTTCACATTTTCTGCACATAGGTTCACTAACTTTGCCCATATTGTACAGATGTTTCCTCAAGGTGCAGTGTCCAGTCACCAGGTCGGTAACTGTCTTCAAATGTCTCTTACCCAGTTTCAGTAGCCTGGTTGAGAGTTCCTTGTCTACCTTGTTCAGTAAACTCTTGGTATGAAGGTGCCCTTGTGTCACCCTCTATTTGAATTGGTGTTCCCTATCTAGCCAGTTCCCGATTTCCCCTCTTATGCAATCTTTTGTGATTCCACTAAACGGTTCCGGACCTATGAAGTCTCCTTTAGAGCCTTCTTCAGCTAACTGGTCCGCCATATCATTACCTGCAATCCCCTCAAGTGCCGGTACCCATAATAGAGACACTTTGTTGTCTCTTGCCAGCCTGTTGAGGGATTCTTTGCAGTTTTTCACAGGTCTAGACTTAGTTGTTGGATTACTGATAGCCTTAAGCAGAGCCTGGCTGTCAGTGATTATTTCAATTTTTTGTCCGGTATATCCTCTTCTGATGTTTTCATCAATACAGGCTATAGCGGCAATCGTCTCTGCTTGAAACACAGTCGTACATCGACCAAGGCTAAAGAACATTCTCTTTCTAGGTCCTTTTATACCAGCCCCAGTGCCACAAAAAAACAAACAATTATTTTAACATAAAATTAGATCTTCCTCTTCTTCTTCATCATTTATGGTGCAGGGCTGGACTGTAAACTATACACGAATGGCGGGAAGTTTAAATTCCTATTTTGTTTGGAAAATCATTTTTATTCGAATTTTAAATAGTTTAGGAGAGATTACATTGATTTTGATGAAATAATATTTAATTTGCCATGTTTTGAGAAACAAATAAAAAAATTATTCCATGAAAATCAATATAATCATAATCAATGCTTAAATTTAAATTAATTCAAACAACGATTATTAGATATCTATTTATTGATGGTAATCTTTTATTTTTGTTACTTTGTATTTATTAACTTAAGTGAATAAAAATGTAAATATGTTGCATTATCCTATTTAAAACAGGCATTTTTAGTTATGGTGTTTTTTAAAACAATATGGCATGGATTTTTTAGATAACATATTTCTGTTAAATTAGTGCATTATGGTATTGTCAAAATGTTATTAAAACTAAATTGCTATTAATTTTTTACCAAGACACAATTTAGGTGTTTTCTAAGAAAATTAAAGCGACAAAAAACTTTTGATTTTTGGCGCTATTATTTTTAGTTAAAAATCTATTAATCGTGAGAAATAAAAACAGTATTTGACACAATATTAACTACATAATTTTATTTATAACCAAAAAAAAAGCCACTTAAAAGTTTTCCAAAATCCGGATGTTTGGGAAATATATCCAAAAACTTGAAAAATTCAAAATGGCGGCAATTTTTCAATACTTGCCATTGTCAGATTAGATGGGACTTTCAGTATATTATTTAAGACACCCTTAACTTTAAATTTCTACCATTAAACATTTGTCTTTAATTTGTTCCACCTTACTGACTAAAATCTGCTAATTTGACTACACTATTATAGTGGTCCTGTGATCTCTCAAGGAGATATGATGGCTATTGCACCAAGCATTTAGTTTCTTTTGCAGCATCACATTTCTATGCCAATGGAAGTTACTAGAGGATTACTGGACGCAGTTTCAATATTCTAATAGCACAACAGTTAGTCCATTCTGCCATAGAGATTTACTCTCCGTATTTCCTCCTACTCCATTAAATTTATTTGTAATTAGTTGTGGGTTATTCTAGCATATATCCAATCATATTTGCAAATGCTACATATGAAACCTCATTTTATTTTATTTCCTTATTTTCAATTTTCAACTATTATTGTATCGCAATTACATTTTTTTTTATTTTGTTTTCAGTCATACAACACCCCACTTAATTCATCCATTTATTCAACATACATATTGCTTCCAAATTTTCACATAATTAAGAAGGCGTCCATTAATTACGTGAGGCATTATTGAGGATTTTATGACCCCCTTCCCACCCTTGGTGAGATGTAGTAAGATTTTTCTCGACTCCCTCCCCTAATCTTACGTGAGATTTTTCCAAATTTGTGTTTTGGGTGTTTGTGGGGTTGCCGCCCTTGTCCCCCGGCCGCCATCTTGGAAAAAGGGGTGCAAACTTCTTTTTCGCGATATCTCGGAAACTATACGTCCTACAAAAAATTCTTGAAGACATAATGTGTATCAAATCGCTTTGCCTACAAATATGTTCATATAACTTTTTGCCCTACATTTAAAATTACAGAAGTTATAAGCACAAAAGTGAGAAAATTTCTATAAAAACTTTCTTTTTTGCTCTATAACTTTTTTTAATACATTTTACAAAAAAATCACCTCAGATCAAACTTGTAGATGGTCTTTTAAGGAAAATTTTTCTTAATTTCATTCATTTAAAACGCTGTTACAGCGCTCCAAAGTTGACCTGGTTCGTCAATGCTCATGAGAATCCGGTCAAAACGAAATGTTTAACTTAGTTTTATGATCTTTTTTTTTATTGTAAATACATTCTTAAAAAAATTTTGTTAAATCCCTACCTACAAATTTACTTATTCATTGCTAACTCTTTTCCCCGCCACCTATGAGGTAGAGTCTGAAGGCGCGTTTTTTTTACGTCGTATCCCCAGTATACCTACTCCACAGACATCTTGCCGATGAGGTAATCCTCGACATAATCATATTTTCAATCAGTTATTAGCTAGCTATTCTATTCTACTTTTCTTCGATGGTCCAGGCTGTGGCTCAGAATGTAATTCAACGTCGAATGTGAAGGTTTGGGGAATGACAGAAGTTAAAATTGGAGTCATCTTCGAATTCATTTTCTTCAATTAACTTTGATATTTCCATGATGTTGCTGCATGTTTCGCCAGAACAATGGAGGCATACTGTAGAGCATTTGAGGCCTGCTTTTCTGCAGCCACACATGCTTCTACAATTTCCTTTGCATCTGCAGAAAATTAATTTCATGAGATCGGAGGGTGCTAGAGGCTTGGAAGCTTGTATTGGCATCCAAATGTTTGCATGCTTTTTCCAGCCTCAATCTTCAGGATTTTGATATCTTCCGAGCCACGACTGGACCTGGAGATATACTCGGAGACTGTGAAAACGAGCTGCATCTTGTGTTGGAGGCAGAGATGATAAACTACATGAATTTTTAGTCACTGTCTTGGCATAAAGCTACGAAAAAACTTTCGCCAACAAGAATGAGCAAAGATGGATCGACTTTCTCACTCAGGAATAGCGCGGTACCAGCAGCTAATTCATAATTTTTATAAATTTTGGTTTCCCCATATTATAGGCTGCTGATGTTGTATCACATCCTGAGATAGATAGCCGTATCAGGCAAACGGTAACCCGGACCTTTTCTACCTGCTTAACATTTTCGAAAATGTACACTCCTCTGAGAAATTACTATAAGAAACAATAATTCCGTAAGTTCTATAGTAAGGAAAACAGTTAGGAATGAATAAGTAAAGTTGTAGGTAGGGATTTAACAAAACTTTTTTAAGAATGTATTAACAATAAAAAAAGATCATAAAACTAAGTTAAACATTTCGTTTTGACCGCATTCTCATGAGCATTGACGAACCAGGTCAATTTTGGAGCGCTGTAACAGCGTTTTAAAAGAATGAAATTCAAAAAAATTATAGAGAAAAATTTTCCTCAAAAGACCATCTACAAGATTGGTCTGAGGTAATTTTTTTGTAAAATGTATAAAAAAAAGTTATAGAGCAAAAAAGAAAAATTTTATAGAAATTTTCTCACTTTTTTGCTTATAACTTCTTTAATTTTAAATTTAGGGCAAAAAGTTATATGTACATATTTGTAGGCAAAGCTACAAATTATGTCTTCAATAATTTTTTGTAGGACGTATAGTTTCCGAGATATCGCGAAAAAGTTGTTTGCACCCCTTTTTCCAAGATGTTGGCCGGGGGACAAAGGCGGCAACCCCACAAACTTGGGGTTAAGCTTCTATTGACCCCCCACACATGTCCCAAAAATAAAATTGCGACCTCTCAAAAATGTAAAGCTCATGTAAGATTTCAATGGACTAATACTAGTATTTGAGAATATTACCGTAATCTAAAATCACAGTGATAAAATTAGATCATAAATACACGTTTTTTATTTTTTCTACAGTCGCGCGTAAAATGACTAATTACTATATTCAAATGAAATCGTAAAGTCGACAAATGCCGAGGATTGTTACTTTACGCTCTAGTGCAAAAAAGAAATCTTTTTCGCTCGCCTATTTAATCAAACCACGCCCTCCGAATTAACTCAATTGATGAATATTTAACAATTTATCAGACTAAAAATCAAACAAAATTATATGAAAATTGTCAAAAACTTTGAAATATGGTCCAAAATGGTCAATAATTATCAATTTTTATCAAAACCTGTCAAAGATGGTCAATAATTGTAAAAATGGTCGATAATTGTCAAAAACTTTAAAAAAATTTGAAAAATGGTCAAACATTTTCAAAAATTGTCAAAATGGACAATTATTGTCAAAATTGGTCAATAATTGTCAAAGATTGTTGAAATGTTGAAAAATGGTAGATAATTGTCAAAAAATATCAAAAATGGTCAAAAATTTTGAAAAATGGCCAAAAATTTTGAAAAATTGTTAAAATTTTTAGAAAAATTGTCAAAAATGGCCAATAATTGTCAAAAACTATCAAAAATGGTCAAAAACTGTCAAAAATGGACAATTATTGTTAAAAATTGTCAAAATTCTGAAAAATAGTTGATAATTGTCAAAAATTGTTAAAGTTTTTAAAATATGGTCAAAAATCGTCAATAATTGTCAAAAATGGTCTAAAATTTTGAAAAATTGTCAAAAATGGTCAAAAACTAATAAAAAATGGTTAAAAATTGTCAATTATTTTTAAAAACTGTCAAAAATGGACAATTATCGTCAAAATAGGTCAATAATTGTCAAAAATTGTTAAATTTTTGAAAAATGGTCAAAAACTATCAAAAATGGTCAAACATTTTGCAAAATTGTCAAAAACTATCAAAAATGGTCAAAAATTGTCAAAATTTTGAAAAATAGTTGATAATTGTTAAAAATTGTTAGTTTTTGAAAAATTGTCAAAAATTTTGAAATATGGTCAATAATTGTTAAAATTTTGAAAAATGGTCAATAATTGTTGAAATTTTGAAAAATGGTCAATAATTGACAAAATTTTGAGAAATGGTCAATAATCGTCAAAAGTTGTCAAAATTTTGAAAAATACGAGCCGTTTCCGAAAATCGATTTAAACACGTAATTTATAAAATCGATGATTACTATAAAAATCGATAACTAAAAATCGATTATAAGAAAATAATAATAGATTTATATAAAAATCGATTATTTTTCAACATCCCTAGTCAGTAGATCTTTTTAAGGTTAATCATGATGAATAGCGAAAATGACGATTATTCTAGCACTCCTATTATAACCTAAGGTAATATAAAAAACTGTTTTAATTATTAAAAGGGCGACTGTAGAAAAAATTATGTGTTTTTCGAGCGTAAAGTAAAATTGCCGCTTTCGAAAGATCGCCGGCAACATTCTTTCTCAAGCGGCAATCTGTTACTTTACGTTCTAAATACACAAATAACTATTAATGTAACTTAACTTTGACGCAATTTTACATCGTTTTCTCCTAGAAAAAAATTACGTGATATTTGCCAAGACCCCCCTCTCCCCCAAGTGAGATTTGGTAAGGTTCGACTCGACTCTCCCCCTGAACACCTCACGTAATTAATGAACGCCCCCTTATCAACAAATGAACAATTTTTATAGGTATGGATAAGAACATACCAAGATCTATTTGGAGAACAAGAAATGAGCTGTGTAAACCGATGTAAGAGTACATCGGTGTAAATGTTTTAAATTTTGATTGAATATTTTTCGCTAAATTTGTCAATCCATTTGCAAACCAAACTATACAATGGACTTGGAAAAACACAAGTCTTCGTTATATTCTTGATCATAGCTGACAAAAATGTACCAATCGTGTAGGATAGAGTCGTTTCGTAGAATTCTATAGTACGCAGAGACCCATTACAGAATTTCTTCACATTGTCTAAAAACCTGTTTTTTCCGAAAGCATTTGTCGGCTCAAACGTCTTCTTGAAAACATTCAGTGTTCCCCGTTTCACGAAAGGTCTGGAGCCGTTGGAAACTCTCTAAATACGCCTCTGCTACATGGATGTAACAAAATTAATATGACTGAAATTCCAAAGCAGAATTTATTGCATCAAGCAATTTCAACAACTGTTGTATTGGCAATATCTAATTTATTCAAATTATTTCTGAATCGAGAATGTTCAGTAATCTTTCATTTCACGTGCATGTCACTGAAAACAATCCTTCGTAGGTGAAACTCGGCAATGTGTGCATGTCAAGGTCTCGAAATGACAAAAATAGTTTGCGACAAGTTCAGGCAGAAAACGTGTGACGGTCCCAAGTAGAACTTTGCTTCGCGCGTTTAGGAAATTCGTGTCAAGTTGAAGTGTCCTGGATTATCTCCAAATCGAATCTTTATACAAAATAAAATAAATGTATACATTGTGTTTCGTGCATTTTGTTATTCTGTTTGTGTGTCTAATATTTCAGAGGATTTCATTCACGTTTATTTTTCAAGGCGTCTCGCTATGTGATTTCTCAAAACGTACAGGGTGATTCCGAAAAACACAAAAAATAAAGATTTTTATTCCACATATTCAAGAGGTTCAAAGTGTGCACTATTAGGTTCGTTCCAACTGGCAATAGAGCCGTTCTAGGTGTAGTTCGCGCACGTGCTGTATTTCTTTCGCGTTCCAACTGATTATAGTATCGTTCTTGGGACGGTACAAAAACTACCTTCTGGAAGGGGTGATAAATTTGATGTGTCCATCCCTAATTCGAGTTTGCGCACTATACAGTAATCGAAATTCGGATTCCAGTACGGTTCCTAAATGCCAGTTGGAACAAACCTAATACGAAACAAATAAGATTCATGACGATTTATGCAGATCTTTTCTAATTCATTTGTACGCTGCTGTTTGTTAAATCTCACTCGTTTAGAAATCGAAAACCAGAATCACAGAAGCAAGACACAAAACAGTATACAAAATCAACGGCCTGTTCTATAAGCCATAGTTAACTCCTCCGAACAATGAACATACTAGAGGAGTAAACAACGTATTATCTGATGTCAAAGTTTATTTATTTACTCCAATGACTTAAATTTTTTGTGGTTCCTTTAATACTTATTATATAATTGAGATAAATGTATTTGAAGCGATTTAATAATAATAATAATAATAATGTCTTTATTATTTCTCAAAACAAAAACAATAGTAATAATAATACAGTATATACAGACAAATAATAGAGAAATAAAGGGCGAAGTTCATTTCTTGCAAATACATAGAGTACCTGCAAGCAATGCTCTTCCACTTAACCCTAAAATCACTATGAATTATATAATTCAAATTTATAATAGTTACATAAATTATTTACAATGTTATAAAGAAAACAAAAATACTACTTAAACACGAGCCAACGTCATTATCATTGACCAGTAAACAAATGATTTTTACAATTGAACTTAAATTTGCCAATACTTAATGTTTTAAAATCGTTAGGTAAGGGATTGTACAAGTGATAAATTTGATATCTGAAGGAC
Organism: Lochmaea crataegi; assembly: GCA_947563755.1. Lineage (NCBI taxonomy): Eukaryota > Metazoa > Arthropoda > Insecta > Coleoptera > Chrysomelidae > Lochmaea > Lochmaea crataegi. The sequence continues at coordinate 37,954,507 of OX387425.1, read as the reverse complement.
CGTCTGTAGACTTCAGTTTTAAATCTTGGCACCGTAATCATTCCCCCAAATCTAATATTGATATTATGTACATCAGTTCGGTATTCAATTTTACGGTGGAGATACGACGGCTTTTTTGTTCTTATAATTTTATAAAATAGACATAACGCATGATGTATTCTTCTGTTATTCATATTTAACCATCCAATTGATTGGAGTTTGTGTGAAGTTCTCTGGCGCCTGCGAATCCCATAAATTAACCTAAGACACGAATTTTGAACCTTTTGAATTCTATTTTTAGACTGGATAGTTAAATGTGGGCCATAGACTGAGTCAGCGAAATTAAAAATTGATAAGATAAGTGATTCACATAGACATTTCTTTATATGAAACGGTAAAAGGTGTCTATTTCCATAAATGATTTTTAATGTATAATATGCGCGTTGTATTAATTTAACTATATGATTCTCAAACCTCAAATCTGCATCCATCAAGACACCAAGATTTCTCGCTTCTCTCACAATTGCCAAAGATTCTCCCCGAATGTTTATATTTACAGACTGGTATACATTTTCCCTATGATGTTTTGGCCCAAATATTAATACCTTTATTCAATGTTCGACAATATACAAAACCATTTATACATGAGTGGATGCTTATAAACAGAATGTCAATCTGAAGGTTTCTGTAATTCAGCATTTTTCAGTGAATGTGACAACACCGCTTATATTGCAATACCATACTGATCTAGGCTCCACTTTCTGGCTCGAGATTGCCTTGAATGACTATCTGACATCATATGGATCCGTTTGCCCTTGATAGCTCTGCTGTTGTTTTCTCTCGCGTCTTGCAAGTTGCGTTTACGGAGGTATGATTGTATGATAGTTACGCAGTACTAAAATTCTCAGCATGCCGCTAGATCAGATCCATACTGGTCTTGGGACTGCCTACAAAAGAGCTTACCCACTGCAAACCACAAATTGTATATCAACAATTGCTGCGCCGAGGTGTACATCTCAGAGAATACAAACAAAATATATCACCGTTCCTATGCAGGCTCGTGGTAAAAAAAACGCTCGGAGTCGCTGACCAAGGAAGTCTTAAACCTAAGCAGAAGTTAAATAAGGACAGTGACAGAATTACTCACCGGTCACTGTACCCTAAGGAAGCACATGTAAATAATAGGTATAACAGGGGTGGGTCTATTTTGTCGGTTGCGCATCTTCGAATGCGAAGCACTCACATGAGATATAACCTTCTGTGACTAGCGCGACCAAGAGAGGATTTCTTCAAGAAGGACCTCGTGAATGGACTATTAAGCCTGATAAGGACAACTGGTGTCTTCATATAGGAGTTACACATGAGCTCAAAAAGCCAGAAGGCTGAATCAATCAATCAGAGTATTTCAATATCCTGAATTGATTCAAGACTGAAACTGAGCAATATTTATGTTTAATCGGTACGATACAGTTTTTTGTGATTTTATTTATTTCGTGCAGATGCTGAAATTTCTTCGCTACTCCGACAATATTCCACACTCTACAAATAAAAAGGATATCGTAAATAACACATTTTATATAAATAGTATGGGAATATCTGCTCATGGATACTTAAGCTCGATTTTATTTATATTAAAAAAAAGTCCACTGAAATCTGTATAATTACCAAAAAGATTAACGATAAACATTTATCAGATTTAACAGAAAAATATTCGCTCCAACAATTTATCTGGTTTAATTTGGTCTATTCAATAATTCTTTTGGTGTATGCCAACCAACAATTGTTCACAGATTTTTTTATATACGGACTATTTTTATCGTTCCAAATAATGCGATACTTTTATATTCCACTATTCGCGTAATATTTCACAAAGGACACATTTTATTTGACTTAAAACACCAAATTGTGCTTTTATTCTAAAAATGGTCAAAATTCGTTTTAAAATTCAAATAAAAGCAAAGGCTGTAGTAATTTGGGCGCTTGTTACTATCTTCATTATGGTATGTCGCGTTATAAATCACACTTTTTGACAGTCATTTAAATTTACTTTGTCTCGAGTGTCCTTGATAATACAATATTAGATCATTAGGCTATCATTTCAACTACTATTGGCGAATATTGAGACAGACGTGTCACAGGACAGCACAGATAAACTGCGCTACATGAAAATTTTGTACCATGTAAATTTTAGTATCTGTCAACCTACCGTCAAGAGTAGAGGAGATGGAGTAAGCAAGTAGTTCTTCATCTGATGGATGGGAAGAGGAGTTGGAGAAATATGCTGATGCATTAGTAGAAATAAAAAAAACAAGAGAGGATTTTGTGTTCACGACGTAAATAAACAAACGTCCAAAATCCGGTGCGTTTCACATAGCGATAAAGAATTTGGAGCTTAATAGAAATCAAAGTCCATTCGAATGTACAAAGAAGAATTTGATTATCTATATTCATATCGCCGTAGTTTTTCGATATGTTGATCTTGCACTGTAACTGCACATTCGAGGGGGGTCTGGACACATAGAGATACTACAGATAGAGGCAACAAGCCATAGGCCGCTGTGTAAGTGGGAATGTCCTTCTGAACCCCGGTGAGAGAGGAAGACAGACGATCAGCGGTTTTTCTGTCTTTGTCTGTGTCTACAGCATGCGCGCCATAAGAGAAAGACAGCATGAATCTCTGACTTTCTATCTTTCTCTCACATGCTGACGGTTTCGAGCTGGCTTGTTGCCTCTATCTGTAGTATCTCTATGTCTGGACATTCAGACTCAGTATACGTCGCATTGCATAGCAATACGTCGTGTCGCGAGGGGTGTAAGTAGTGTGCACGCGTTCTATTTTAACTAATACTTTATTTATGCACACTTATTTGTTGCGTAACGTTGTGTAGCTTTGCTTCGTGTTAAATGTTGCTAGTGGGTAGTGCAACCACAAAAAAGTGACCGCGTCTAGGCGAAGTGCGGTCCATCATTGGAAATCATATACTCCCCATGTATGTATGTATATTGGGGTGATATTCACTGAGACCTAAAATATCAATTGCGCCCCCTTTCTTCTACTTAGTTCCTGAGGAAAGTCTCGGAGACTAGTAGCTCCTTTAGACTTATTTCGCAGAGGAATTTTAGGATATCTGCAGGCTTTAGTTTAGATAGGTGTCCCTCTTCTATCCAGTAATCTACTAGGTGTTGTGCTCTAGGATTCTGAATTGCTGTGCAATAAGCAAGTATATGGATGGAGGTGTCTTCTTCCATACCACAGAATCTACATTCTTGTTACTCCGCTATTTTGAGCTTTTTCAGGTGCCCATTTAGGCAACAGGGTCCCATTAGGACTCCTGTTGAAACTCTTTGCGCAGTTTTGCTCTGACTTAGGCATTTATTTGTTCTCAACTGGTTGTACTCACTCAGAAGTACCTTTGATTGTCTAAGCCCTACTAGACCTTTCCAATGGTCACATCTTCTGTTTTTTTCGGCTTTCCTATTTCTTCCAATATTACATTGGAGCTGATACCGCAATGAGATTCCAGCCCCCAAAAAGGTGTTTCAGCCCCCCTCTTTGCTAGTTCTTCTATTTCAACAGTTCAAAGTTGTTCTCGCCTAGTTCATTGAGTTTGCCTAGGCATTCCCACTCCATTTTGGAACCGATCACAAAAGAACTTTAATGGTTGCTTCACTATCCGACATGATGATAATCCTTTGCTTTCTATATCACTTATCAATATTGAACCGGGCACACATTCCTACGGCAGGAATTTCCGCTTGAAAGATACTTTGAAACGGTCTGCGCACGGTCCTGCTTTTAGTTTGTAGTTGTGGTGAAAAGTCTTAGAGTCTAAAGAATTATGACCTTCCGATTGTGTTAGAGGTCATACTGGGATGGGTAACAGGTTATTTGTTTTTTTATAGTGATGTAGGGTGTTATCACCGATAATTTTATGTGGAAGGAGTTAAGCGTTTGTTTTAGCAGTATTGTCGTTGATATATGCTTTGTGGGATGAGGGATATCAGTTCGGAAGAAGGTGTGTCAGAAAAGTTATATGAGTAGAACTTGTATGCTACTTAACTATTACTTTGGACCCAGATATGGGTTAGGTAACGGCTTTGGAACAACGGTATTCCATGGTTTTGGTTTGTAACTCCACATAAATACATCGCTATAAACTTAACTCATTGCTTTGGCTCGGTAACTGTTTCAATCATATGAAACATTTGCAGGTACCATTTGTTGTAGTGCAATATATTATTATACGTCGGGTTTTCACTCACCTTAGTACGGAAATAACTTCTAATAGAGAGCCGTGTACATTTATTGATAAAGTATTCCTAATATCTAATTATTATTGTAAGGTGATAACGTTTCAATTCCTTTTAAATCAAGATTTCACATTTGTATTGTTTATTTTCGGAACTGTGTCATTGTATTTTACTTGCGTAATTTATACATATTTTTTTTCCTTTGCTAAGCCAAGGTTGACATTTTGATTTGGTTGCAAATACATTTTTTTTGGTAAGTTCGGATAATTGTTTTCTTTATTCCTATCACTTTGCTAGGTTTAGGATAGGAAGATTACTTTTGTTGAGTAGAGACCTAGCTGGCGCCCATATTTTTCAGAATCCGGAATTGTGTAATTTGACTCACACCCACTCATTGTCTGAGTTAGTTGAAGGTCTGAAAAGTTGTCACCGGAACAACCGGACTTACCTGTAACGCATAGGTGATTTTGCTTAGTGACCAATTTGGGCGGTTACAACTTGGGGTTTTTCATAAGCTTTCAGAGTGTTTGGTTCCTAGCCCCTTCACTCCTATCCCAGTTCCTTCTATTGGTATGGTAATGATTGGGATCCCATTCCTTCTTGTTGCACAATTCCGTATCGAATTTCTTTGAAAAATTGTACTTTTTCATCATACCATCTTGGTCCAATGTGTTCTGATTTTTAATAAGCGAGTAGGTGGTTTTTTTTAATGATTCCCACTCTACTTAGGCTGTATCTTGTTTTTTCTGGATCCTTTTCCACCACCATGTGTAGTGGTGTGAAGTTGAAAATCACTTCCATGGCCTCCGTTGGGCATGCTTTCATTGCTCCTTTCATTGGACATAGTCTTTTAATTTTGGAGAGGTTGTCTCTCGTCGTCAATAGGCTCGCTAGACCTATTACTCCTCGCAATGGCTGCATAAGCACTCCCCATACACGGGCTTCCACTGCAGTCGAAACCGGCATCTGCAGTCCGCTTTTCCGCTTGCTGCCAATCTCCACCGAGTGGTCATATCAACGCGCGCAAGGCTCAGGCGTACACGAACTGCAATCTTGCGGTTGATATTTGAGCTTTCAGAATCATTTTGTAGTAGGACGTGAACCAAAATGGATGGACACTATGATCTTTGCTGTTGTTGACCACAAAAATCCGGAGAATATGTTGTCCAGTAAACTTCAAACTGCAGTTATGTTGACTTTTAAACAAAATGTGACTTGTGTACGGCTGCTTTATTATTACAAAATGAGTGTAGTACTACAAAATGTTAGAGACGTCATTTCAGGGAGTATTTGAAGAGGTAGATTCAATTGCCCGAGAAGGGTAGAATGGAGATGAGCTCCTATAGGTCCAGAACCTTTCTGAGGTTGTAAAAAACCAATAGCAGTTCTTGAATAAGAAATCAGTCTTGAGAATAGTGGAATAAGGCGCCGGGAATGTGACAGCTCATCGAGTTCATCAAAGAACCATCGCCAAAATATACGTAATACTTACTATGCCGTAATGCAGCCAGGATCCTAATTGGGCTCCTGGCAGGGCACTGTCAACTGAACTAACACATGTACAACATGGGATGGTCAGACAGAAGTGTAAGCAGGAAACCTCAGCACACATACTGTGCTACTGTGAAGACCATACTACGCTAAGGTTTTCGAAGGGAAAAAACCCACATCCCTCCCAATATATGGATGACTTGATGTCTGGACCAGGAACCCTAGCATAACATGAGGGCATACGCAAAAGATCTGCAAAGGTTGTAGTGGAGACGCTCCTAGAACCAGATAAGTCCCACATTAATCTTAATCTATCACCAGGATTGTTTCATCATAGAACAAGACAACCTGGCGCATTTCTCCTTAATGCCCATCAATCCAGTTCTTTATTTACAGCTTTCTAGGAATAATACTGATAAACGAAGATGCAGGAAAATTTAACAATCAGCGTTTTTTCGTGTCACTTTTTAGTTTTAAATCCATCAATTTATGAAGATTCGTACGTCTCAAATATTTCGTTTCCATACACTTCACAAAACTCAATACAAATACCTTTCCATGCCAAAACAGCAACATTACACATCGTGGTATAATATGTCTATCAACGTTTGATGTTTGCATTGAACTTTGGTGAAATTAATTGATATTATTTTTTGAAATCAACTTCATTTGCGTTTTCTGATACCGTATAATATAAATTCATTCAGCAGAGTTTTAATTCTTGTTGAACAGTCTAATTGGCATTACGGACGCTATTGATATTTTCGATTCAGGTTTTCTGTGAATACAAATTGATTAATGGGTTGGATAACGTGCATTCTAGGCTCTCTCCACTTTCCTCGATATTCGTAACTTCATTAACACCTATCTCCACTTTGACAAAAGCGTCATAACTCCAATATAGGTATTAAGTTATTCTAGTTATTATTTATATCCAAATATCTATTCGATACTGAATTAAGTTGGGAATTTTGGAACCGTTGGCGATACTCGACACTGAATACTTCACACTATCTAACGCGCGTTTTGATAACAAGTTAAACTACTATCTAGATTACCTTCAGTCTCTGAAAAAGATAACTAGTTAACTGATAGGTAGGTTGATAACTGCTAGTATTGCTGTAGTGAGTGTAAACTGTGTTCAGTGTATACTGAATTAAACAATACCTCTTCCAAAACCTATTAGTACTTAATCCATGTCTTTTTTAAATTTCACAATTATGGAAAGGGATGGGTGAGGAAGGAATGTAGTTCAAGTATGTGGTAGATATGTAATAACCCCTCATTCGCCTATTGGTAAGAGGAAACTTCTGAAAAAACTCGTCAGATCAGCAATGGGATTCGACCTCATTACGCCAGAGTTGTTCGGTATAGAACACGAAATATTACCAAAAAAAAAAGGAATTAGAAGACTCAGTAAAATTTAAGAATAAACATCTGCAGATTAAAAGGAGAAAAATAAATAAAAAGAGCGACGAAATGAAATCCAGGAAGCAGAAAGAAAGAAATTCGGACATCTCAGTGGATTCAGGAAATTACAGAGCGTCTAAGGAATTCATAGCGCAAAAGAAAACCAAAATTAGGAAATAATTTAGATGAATGTGTCAAAAGACACTATTTCTATTTTTATCCCTTTTCTCCAGAAAATTATTTTTTAGGGATATTTTTTCATTTCAATCAAATTAAAATAAACTGTCTAAGCCATTATTTACGAAAGAACATAAATTGAGTATTATCGACGTTTTTGATTAACAATTTAAATCCCTAATATATTTCAATTATAACCGTTTATTTTGAAATTTGTTTCCTTTGTTTTGATGGAATAATTTGTTTACGAAAATTTAGATAAACATAGCCGGTAAAAATATTTATTTAGTATATGTTAGATATCGTATATATATATATATATATATATATATATATATATATATATATATATTTATGATGACGTTTTGATTTTCCAATTTCCATGCAGTCACTTTAAATACAACACTGCTCACGTCAACTGCCACCTACTAATACACTGCTGTCAAATTTTGAGCAGGCTGCTTGACAGCCATTGAAAACAGACTCGCTTTCGAGGCCATGCTCGCAACCTAACAATGTCGCGCGGAGGGCTATTTTCAGCGTTAAATTAAAATTATAAATAATGGAGGTACAGTTCCGGGAGTTGGAATTTTTTTTTACTAAATTTCCTCCTCTTTAAGGATCTTTTTTCAAATCTCGAAAATATTTATAATTTACGAACAATAAGCTACAAACCAAACACTATTTTTTGAAGGTGTTTAATTGTTTATAACTTTTGGAATTTTTATGGGCTAATTTAATTATTTGGCACAATGATCTAGACATTATTCCGGATCGAATGAGCTAAACCACATAATTTTAATAAAAGTATGTAGAATTAACACCATTTTAAGCTTATAGACTAGACTAGATGTTTCGAAAAGAAATCTAACAATTGTAAAAGAAAAGTACCATCATATGATCACAGTTTTCGAGCAGAAAATCGGATTACTTTTCCACAAAACTTCCAATTTCTATATATCCTTACCTCACTGATCTCACGCACTGTCGAATGAGCTAGCCAACCAATAAAATATCATGAACTCAATGTGTATTCAAGGCTTATTATTGGATGTTATTGTTCTGCCGTCTGATGTTTCGTAACTAATGATAACTAGAGCCCTCCCAATTTGTCGAGGGGAAATTCAAAAAGTTACTGACCTATCAAATTAGCCTCGTAGATGCATTTTTTATATTTAATATCAAGAATATCTGAAACATTAAATAAACAAAATGGATAATCACCACTCTTGCATCTGTATTCTTCACAATAGTCGTGTTGCAGCAGTATCCCGTTTTTTTGGTATGTAGATTATTCAAGTGGCAGATAGAACATGTTTTTGTATTTAAGAATAAAATGTTTACCGGAAATTTAATTCCGTTCACAATATATTTTCTCCGAAATGCACTTTTATACAAATGTTCATAAATAAGAGACAAAGTGCAGGAAATAAGTAGTAATACTTTGATTACGCAATTTCTTGGAAAATATGTTTTTATCTCACATTTATCTACAACCAATGTGGACAAAAGTTATATCATTACCTACTTTTTCATGTGCTATCTGCTGAGATAGAATAAAGCATTTAGACTGCAATATCTGTAACGATTTTTAAGACACCTACACGTCTTACTTTTGATTAATAAGTCTGAGAAATAGTTTACAATAAACTATAAATCTTTTCACTGATCTTGACGTGTGCCTGAAAGAATCTTCTATAGTATGGAGTTTATAATATTCGTCTTCCTCTGATATACAGGCGCGTAATTCACTGGTGCGAAGTACGATTTTTATACTAAAATGAGTAAGTATATATCTCCATTATCTCCGAACAATTATTAACATTATGTCTGTTAGGTATATATTTTTTAGTCAGGCAAATAACTATTATATCTGTTTACCTACTCGATCATTTTAAAATATACAGTATGGTCCAAATAAAAGGAATAAATTCATTATTTCGTAAACCGGTTTTAGGTAAAAATCCTGAAACCGGTCGATTTTTATTTTTAAATAGTCGCTTCGTCAAATAACTTTTTTATTTTTGACGTCATCTTTGTGAGCTGTGAGCTTGATAACGTCCTCAATAAAGTTTTTAAATAGAAAAATAACAAACTGGAAAATTTTACAAGGATGCGTAAATGATACGTTTTAAAAAAGATTTGCTAATATGCTAACTTATTGAAGTTATCTACAAATATATTTACATATTCAACAAAATTTACGGAAGGTACATTGAGCCCACCAAATAGAAATCTGAAGAAATATTTTTATGCTCCATCTCTACTCCTACAACCGTCCACACATTTTCCAAGAAATATCATACTTCACCCGCTTATCATATAGGGTGAATGTGACGGTTAGTCGGCCACTTCCTATTGTCGGCCGCTTTTGGGTTTGTGTACTCAGAATAAAGTTACTCTATAAACGTTTATTCAATAAATACTTCACCCCCTTTCGGCCATATCTTTCCTACAGATGTGCCAACCCAGAAATTGAAACTACAAATAAACTTTCAAAAATGGCCAACTGAGAGAATCTTTTTTTAGCTGTGGTGTAGTGCTAGAAGTGTAGTGGACATCAGGCTGGAAAATAGCATGCAGCTTTCTTATTTTTACAATTTAGATGTTTTACACCAATTAGACGTAAGTAGTACATATTTAGCTGTTGTAAAATATAGGAATAATAGTTTTAACCTAAAAAATATTTAGTTGGTGAGGTGGTCGTTGAACTGGACACAAAAAAATCATTAATCCCATTCTCGGCCAGGGTGTTCGAAAACCGGTAAAATTTATCCACTTGTTGTTGTCTCTTTTTGATATTATTGATCTACATATTACCTTTCTTATTTCGCCCAATGGTTCTCAGGGTATATAGCAAACCAGAGCCAGTTATCGGCCACATACTTACTGTAAAACTTCGCGCGAAATATGAATAGTCCATATCCAGTGGCCGAAAACAGGAGAATGATACCGGTTTTCGACCTTCTATTTAAAACCCATTTAATTTAGATGGCCGAGATGGAGTCCTTTTCTCGTCCACTCTTCGTCGACATGCTAACAATAAATGGGCCTTCTCTTCTTTTCAGATGGCCAGGAACAAAAAAACAGAGAAGCTTCAGAAGCAGACTCCTAAGAAATCGCAGAAAAGAAAATTTTTCTCGGATTCAGTTGACGCGTTAAAAAGGGCTCTTATTGAAATTAGAAAAAATAACTTGAGAGTTAGGGAAGCGAGCCGTACATTTGGAGTACCCCTCCACAATCCATGACAAGTTAAAAGGAAAATCTTTGAAAATTGTAACAACAATGTAACAAGAGATTGAGAACTGAAAATCGCTAACTGGTTGTTAAGTTGTTTCCCGATAAAGAAAAGTGAACTCATCTACACCATCACTAAGATTGCGAAAGATGCCGGAAAACTCCATTTCTTCAAAAATCAACGGCCTGGTCAAAAGTGGTATCTGAACTTTCTTAAGCGTCATCCTCCGGTTTCACTTAGGGAGGCCGAATGTATCAATAAAGCACGTGCCTTAGTTACTGAAGAGAAAAAATCATTTAAGTTTTCCAGAAGCCATTAAAAAATCGCAAAATAAGGCGCTAAAGGAAAAATTACCTAACGCGAGATCCTCCCAAGCTTGAAGAAAGAAAGGCAAAAAATAGAGAAACTTGAACAAATAAAACTAAGAAAGGAACAGAGAGCAGCAAATAAGAAGGAGAAATAAATAAAAAAGGTAGTTAAGAAAGGGATAAACAGGTCTAGAAACGGCAAGGAAAATTCTCTGAAAAATGCTGATGAAACTCCCAGTGAAACTCTTACCACTGAAAATGAACATTTAAAATGTACCTTATGCGAGGGAAGATCCTATCAGTGACGCAGAAGATGATCTCGAAAAAATATTGATTATGATTATTGCTACAGCTGGTATCACTTAAAATGCACAGCGTTTTCCGAGTTAAGGTATGATGTCGCTGCGATAAAGGACTTGTGCGTATAAATAGAGGTTTTTATTAGTTCATATTTTGAAAAGTTTTTTTGTTTAACCAAAGAAGTTTTTGTCTAATTTGTAATTTGATGATAAATAAATGTTATCTATAGAGTTTACATTTGTGTATTTTTACTGATTTAGGTAGATCGTACCAATACTAATCTCAAAATCTTCTGAATCCTCTTCAAAAAATATGGGTGGCCGCATAATCGGGTTTGTTCGGCCTACCGGTCGAAAAGTGGATCATGCGTGGTTGGTAATTGGCGCATGGTGGCCGAAAACAGGGAAAAATTGTCTTTTATAAATTTATGTATATTTAAAAATTTCAACCCATTTAAAAGCATTCAGAATAATTTTAAATAGTTTATATATTCCAGCCTATTTGGTATTAATGTAAAAACAATAAAAATTCTCTATCCCACATAGAAATAAAGTCAGAAAAAGTCTTAAGTGGCCGACAACCGGCGCAGTCACCCTACAACTGTCTGGCTTTTCCACACAATTCAATCGTATAATAGAATCTGAACCCCATTTTTAAGTCGATGGTCTATTGTATGATTTAACAACTTCTACTTTTGTAACGGTTTTAGTGTTTATTTCAATTCACTGTTTGAATTACCTAATAGTTGTAGGAAATACGCCACGAATCTCTGTACCGCTATCTGTATTGGGTCGAGCAATGCAACTCTAGCGGAGATAAAAAGTTAGGTTGGCGACCCTTTTTGTGGAGTTGTTTACCAATTTATCACTTATTCAGTATCTTAATGTTCGTTATTGAGAAAAGGGATAGTTCGTCTATTTCTGGCATTTGTAAAGTAAATCACGATTCGTAATTGTACTGACTGTTAATTTCGCATTGTTTTGTATATAAACTATTCAATTTGGAGGTGTCGTTTTATTAAATATCTTGCACAGTATCGGCCAATAACAAAAAACAACACTAGGCATTATCGTCGTCCACCTTTAGTTTCAATAAAACATAAAGCCATTGTTTTTGCTCATCTACACTTGACGGCCCTTGTTCAACAGATTCGAACTCCACCGAACGCGTACTCGGTTTGAATTTTAAGAAACTGAAGGAAATTTCCGAAGCATGTAGGCGCTATCTGAGTTTACTATCCCACTTCTGATTTACTCTACAAATGCCAGAAATAGACTAACTCTAACTATCCCTTTTAACAAGAACGAACATTAAGATACTGAATACGTGATATACGATACATTAAAATACGGAACATAGGGATTTAGAGTATTCGCCGATCGAAATAGTCCACCAACAAAACATTTCTATAAGTTCACTTCAATGAATATCAAGTATTGATCTGGACAGCTGGATTCAAAATCACTGTAAAAAAGCCCGCCCCTTCTCCTTCCAAAATTTGTTAGTTATGTGCGAGGTGTGTGCGAAGTACGAACTGCGATTTAGTATTGAATAATTATTTGATGGGGGTAGTAAACGTCGCTACATACTGAAACAATATGCTTACGTTTTATGTTGTTAAAATCGAAAGTTAATTGTTAAATTCTCTTTAACAATTAATGTTTCGAGTTAAGATAATATGTTTTGATTTCTTTTGGCCATAACGGCTTTCAAAATAAAACTAAATTCGTAAATAAAACAAAATAGGATTCTTTAAATTGAAACAAAGTTATGGGCTTGGACACTCTCACCGATCGACTGACTGTCTGACGCTAATTAAGGACCGCCCACGGTTGAAAATACGGAGTGGTGGGAATTGTACGATATGTTATAGGTGTCCAAATAAACGATTGTAATAATCGTGTTTTTAATCTGTTGAAGCTGGATGTTAGACGACTAGTTCAAAAGCAGTTCTGATACAATGCTTAAAATCCCTATGTTCCGTTTGTGTTTGAATGTATCTGCATGTAAACAACTCCACAAAAAGGGTCCCCTTCTTATTTTCGCTAGAGTTGCATTGCTCGACCCAATACAGGTAGCAGTGTAGTGATTCGTGGAGTATTTCCTACATGAATTATAAAAAATTTCAAACATGTAACACAAGCTCATGTAAACAATAAAGCTGGATTTAAAAACTCTGTTGTTCGTTATTCGTGATTCCCGCTGCTCGAAAATAAAACATTGATATCACATACATGCGTTTATAAACCGATGTTGTCGTGTTGTTCGTCGTTTCCACGTCGTTCGTCGTTGCTCTCAAATAACCAAATTTTATATACTGTTATTCGTGATTCGCAGTTCCACCAATGAAAACTGAAGTTAGTGCCACGTGACTTGATATCTGCCAATCGTATCAAAGTCCACTTATTTTGATAATAAAGTTGCTGTTCAATTAAGTACTATCTTACTTTCTTTGATATATTGATACAAAAACGAGAAACAATAACAAAACATTAATAATCCGTCACGTCAACTTTTCTGTCGTAAGACATGCGTCACCTTTGTGACCAATCAAATTTCAACATCGCCAGCAACGAAAAACCAATATAAATTAATCGACTCGCGAGAACAACTGAGAATAACGAATCGCCCGCATCGTGGAAATCACGACTAGCGCAGAAAAACAACAGAGTTTATACATCCAGCTGAACTTAACACAAAATGTGGCTATTCGGCAACTTCAGAACCAGTAGGTGATCTGGACTTCACGCATGCGTTGTTTCGAATTTATGGAAGAAATTAATTTCTACGTACAAAGTTGGCCATCTTTCATAGTTTTACATTTAAATCTCAATATCTTTTTTCCTTGCATGAACATCTACATTACATTACATGGTTTTATGTTCTATAAGCTACATATTCCGAAAATTAAAAAAAGCGAAACCAACGGGGAGTCGGACCCGGGACCCCTCGGTTACAAGCCCTTACGCTAAGCCCAACGCTACGAAGGTTTCTACCTATCGATGTTCGGGTCGGTATTATAAGTTACCATTAACCGCGACTGCGTCTTACATTCGGCCATCCTGCTCCGCTCCTCGTCCTCGAGGTACCTAGAGTGCTGGACCTGATGTTTTGTGCGTACACCTATCTCACCTACTCGTTCGTGAGCCTGATGCCTTGCCTGTCTACGCCTTTCTCGCTCTCCTGGCGAGCCTGACGCCTGCACGCCCATTCCATTCACCCCCTCTCACTATCACATCACATTATGGCCTCGTGTGGACATTTCGTAGATCAAATCCCTGTTCTGATATATAAGCTACATATTCCGAAAATTGAAAAAGCGAAACCATCGGGGAATCGAACCCGGGACCCCTCGGTGACAAGCCCTTACGCTAAGCCCAGCGCTACGACGGTTCCAACCTATCGATGTTCGGGTCGGTATTATAAGTTACCATTAACCGCGACTGCGTCTTACAGTTCTTAGTTTTAGTTTTAGATTAGTCTAAGTTTTAATTTTTGCTTGCAGGAATCCACCTTAAAACAGATTCGACTAAATAACAATCATATCCGACAAATTTCCTTCCTTTCATATGTGTATGACAGTCCAATTTTCTGTTGAAAAGATTTTTCCAGCCTCACATAACAACACAATAGGTTCACATAAGCTCAATGGATACCTATCAATTTCCAAGTTCAAGTTTCTTTTATGAATCAAGTCAAGTAAATATTGCTGGAGTACGTTACACAAATAACCAGTATAAGATTAATCTATGAAGTATAATACTCTATAATAACACTTAGATTGTGACCTGAAAAGGCGCATTTACCAACTTGTTTAAAAGTTATAAGTTTCTCCAGTAACCATGTAAACGTTTATGTTCAAATTCTTATCTCACAAATGGGGTCAATGCACTCAATATTCCTTCATCCATTTATTATTTTTCAATATTGCGAGGGGTAAACTACCAAACCGGCGGCATGTGGTAGACAGGAGAAGGAAAAGTAAAAACAGGTGAAAAGGGCTCGATTTGCAGGGTTAGTTATAGGGTGGCCTATTTGATTTCCATTTAATAGTATCTGTATAAGATTTATAGAACATAGTCAAAATCTGACAATGTTGTAATAATTCTAAAGCACGTGAAAAGAATGTACTATCTGTACAAAGTGAGTTTTAAGTATGGAACGCCTCAATTATCTCGATTATATGGATTTTTATAGATTTTGGTGTGTAAGGATGATATGGCCGATATTATGGTAGTATTTACATTGTTGTCAGAACCTTCCTTTTTCCGTAATAATAATGAACTTTGTTATTTCAAATGGATCACCCTGTATATTTTTTGCCTTTTGAAATCCTTAAGATACTGAATATTTTTCATGTATACCTAAATGTCATAATTTCGGAATTATAGCTACATTTAGATTATCTCCGCAGAAGTTAAAATAATACATTTATAACTCAACGCTCATAAAAATTGAGAAACTTGACAAAATGTAGTTGATATATTATTATATTGAAGGCTTGATGTCATGGGGATGTCCTGATAAATAGCAACTTTATTATCTCTCTAACTAGAGGTTTTTTAGCACCAAACGTTCCGTTCAATTTAATGTGAAGTGAATCTGAACATCGGTGATTGAACAATTGTTTTGTTTTCAACTTTTTTGGGAATCTTCGAATGCGATGCAGTGGCGGCTCGTGGTTAAGTTGATAGGGGGGTCATAGGTGATGTGACCAAAATCTTAAAATATTGAACGCCACTGACCAGCCCCCGGAGGCCGATCCGCCGTAAGCGGAAATTTTTCGAAAAACCACTTCCAATTTCTGCTCTAGAAGTCGTTAAAATCGTTAAAGAAGCAAAATTTGAGTTCCTTTCCAAAGCCCCAGAGGCAAAAAATTTTTTTGGGCCACATTTGTTTTATATAAAAATAATGCTCTCTTCAAAAACAAACCATATTTTATTCATTTCTACATATTAAATATGACAAAATTAAATTAAATTATAATTAGTCTAAATCTGTTTAAAATTTAAGTGAAGCCTTCGATCTTTTGTATTTGCAACAACTTATTACGTCAAAACATTGCTCATTATTCTCATTATTTGGCTTCAAATGCTCTCCTTTAAATCAAAATATAGCGCGGCCTGCCAACCCGTCTACTCATCTCTTTTCTAAGCGTGTAATAATCAGCCGACGTAAGTCGATTCATCGTCGATATTAAACCGGGCTTTTGACCCATCACAAGTAAACTTCGGGCGTGTTTCTCTCACGCCGCGAAGATCGTCAGCGCTCGGCAAATTCTGTTCCCATCTAACACTTTGAGGTCAACGGTGGACACCAGCCCGCTTTCCAATTTTGGTTTTCGCCGAATACTTGATGTTTGATGCGGAATAACGTTTACACGGGGGTCTTAAAATGTTTTAGGTAAATTTTAAATAAGAGGAATACTATATGTATGTATAGTAGGTATATTTTATTTTTTTAAATGCTTATTTAATATTTTTTTAAATTATTTTTTAATGGGAGGTCATTGGCCCAATGACCTAATGGAGGAGCCGCCACTGATGCGATGCTATATTTTTCAATAAATTACTTGAACTAGGATGGAATTTCAGAAAAAAAATGGTAAAAACCGCATCTCAATATTTATTTTCTAAGCGAAGATTGTAACAACAAGTACAACAACCAACAATTAATTACGTAATAAAAACAGCAAAAATAAACTACATTGACCTAGTACACCAACCTAAAGATACTGCTCGAAATGTTTTCCATCTTTTTCGATGCAGATATTTAATCTCTGCGTGGTAGAAAAGACAGCAGCTTCTATTTCAGCCCTGGGAATACTTTCAATTCTCGTATCTTCGCTTAAAAAATAGATATTGTGATGCGGATTTTACCATTTTTTTAATTCCATCCTCTTTCAAGTAAATGATTAAAAAGTAATCAAATATTCCCAAACAAAGTTGAAAACAAAACAATTGTTCAATCACCGCCACCTAGCGACCGTTAAAACCACTGGAATAAAACGATGATACAATATTTTATTAGACATTGAAATGATGCTAAGTTTGTCAAAATCCATAAAGTGGAACAAAAGTTATAACAGTTTTATTGAGTCAGCTTTCCCACTCACTCACTACGGACTAGAGGAAGAAGTACTGTAACCAAATTACAGAGCAAGATGGCATCATTGATACAGTCTACTTCCAGCAAGATGGCGCACCTCCGTACTATATAAGAGCTTCGGTAGATGGAACATTTCCTAAATTGACAGCGAGCAGCCGAGTAGATAGGGTCTTAGATACTCAAAAGCAAGCGAAGCGGATTCTGAGAAAGCAATCGGACCGGCGAAAGCTTATTGGAAGACAAAAACAGCGTTTTTTTAACGCAAATAGTGTTTCTCAACACTATTCTCTATTTTGGAATATTTCAATTTTTTTTAATTTTGCAATTTATAGATGTTTAATATGTTTTAGGACCAGTGGAGGACAGGAACTATCGTGATGCCAAGAAAAAACGACAGCCGCTCTAGCAGCAAACCACTAAGAAGATGGTAAGATGCAACAGCATCCGACGAAGAACGACGAGGAAGAGAGGCACGACGGGCTAGCGAAGAGAGAAAAAAATGCCGAAAACAAGACACATCAGACAGCGAAGACGACTATCCGGAAAATAGCAGGGAACTGATGAAGAAGGTACAAGAAAGTATCCTTATGCAAGATCTCAGAGAAGAAGCCAATAAAGCAAAAAAAGGTCAGCGGTCGTCGGACCGCCGACAGAAGCTTGCTTCTTATGCACAATAGAATGACCATTTTTTCACCGTTTTTCAAAAATTTTGACAATTTTCTACCATTTTTGACCATTTTTGACGAATTTTGACAATTATTGACCGTCTTTGACAATTATTGACCATTTTTGACAATTTTTCAAAAATTTTAACATATTTGGCAATTATTGACCATTTTTTCAAACTTTCGACAATTTTTGGCAATTTTTTCAAATTTTAATAATTATTGACAATTTTTGAAAATTATTGACCAATTTTGACAATTTTTCAAAAATTTTGACCATTTTTCCAAATTTTAACATTTATTGACTATTTTTGACAATTTTTGAGCATTTTTGACAGGTTCTGACAATTATTGATCATTTTTGACCATTTTTAATAATTATTGACGATTTTTGACAGCTTTTTATAATTATTGAGCATTTTTGACAGCTTTTTATAATTGACCATTTTTTCAAAATTTTGACAATTTTTGACCATTTTTGACAATTATTGACCATTTTTCCAAATTTTTGACAATTTTTGAAAATATTTGGCAATTATTAACCATTTTTTCAAAATTTTGACAGTTTTTGACAATTTTTGGCGATTTTTCCAAATTCTTGACAATTTTGGACCATATTTAAAAATTTTGACAATTTTTCAAAAATTTTAACAATTATTGACCATTTTTGACAGTTTTTGACGAATTTTGACAATTATTGACCATTTTTGACAATTTTTCAAAAATTTTAACATATTTGGCAATTATTGACCGTTTTTTTAAAATTTTGACAATTTTTGACCATTTTGGACCATTTTTGACAATTTTTGACGAATTTTGATTGGTTTTGACAATTATTGTCCGTCTTTGACAATTATTGACCATTTTGACAATTTTTGAAAATATTTGGCAATTATTAACCATTTTTTCAAAATTTTGACAGTTTTTGATCATTTTTCCAAATTTTTGGCAATTATTAACCATTTTTTCAAAATTTTGACAATTTTTGACAATTTTTTACACCTATTGGTGTGCGATCTCAGTGCGGCAAGAGAGATTGCGCACAGTCGCTTGAATGAGTTATCGCGTGACGAACCCTTTTTCGTAACATCACACGTTTCACGAATTCACTAGCCTTCCCAAATGTCCTATGTCGTGCAATAAGAAGCAAGCTTCAATTTAAATTTCATTGGATTAGTGGATTATTCAGAAATCTGGCAACACTGTTGCGTGACGAACCCTTATTCGCTTTTTCGTTTCACGAGTTCACTCGCCTTTTCAGAAATATGGCAACACTGTTACGTGACGGACTTTTCGTAACGGTTACACGTTTTACGAGTTCACTAGCCTTCTCAAAAGACCTATGTCGTGCAATAAGAAGCAAGCTTCAAAAAGGAAGCAGAAGAGCTTAAAGGAACCATTAAGCGAATGGAAGAGGAAATCGAGAAAGAAGGAGTCAGGATAGGAAAAATCAGCCAACTCCACTCCAGATTTGGTGAGATCAAAACCTCTACCCATCTACATGGTAGAACTAGAAGTAGAAGAGAACGAAAAAATACGAAAAATACAACACATACAAAACGTAAGGATCAGATGGGAAGAACAAAGAAGAGGGAATGGGCCGACGCAGTGTTACAACTGCCAAGGATACCACCACGGAGAGGCGGCATGCAACATTAGCACTAAATGCGTGAAGTGCGGAGGACCACACAGATCAAAACGAATCCCAAGACCGAATAACAAGCCAGCCACCTGCGCAAACTGCCAGGGAGAACACCCGGCGAACTACAGAGGATGCACACAGGCCCCAAACAACCTGAAGACAAGGAAAGCAGCCCCAAAAACAACGAAGCCATGAGTCAGCTACGCCCAAGCGGCAACCAACAAAAGGACGAAGACAACAACACCGACGAAGCAACAGATTCTCGAGCAAGTGACGAGGTTATTAGCTCAGCTAATGGCCTAAGTCACTTGTAAGAAATCTCAAGAAGACAGAAAAAAACAAGAGGATCCACTCTGTAAGGACGCCTTTAGTCGCAGTTCGTCGGCTAAAGATTCGCCCTTTACAGAGGCAGCGAAAAAACACACACAACGGAAGACAAAAGCAAGTTAGAAGACCGCCGAAGAAATAACCACCGTGGTTACACGCCCAAGGGGAAGATGGTTCGACCCCAGCCAGCAGCCATTTGGCGAGGGACGAGCTGTACGCGAAAAACGACGATGAGTCCCATCGAATAAGATGGAGGGTGTGGTGGAAGTCCTTCCCAGAGAGATATATCTCGGTTAGAGAGATCAATCCTGGGAGGGACGGGCTCATCTAGCACTGTGTGTGAGAAACATTTCCTAATAGATAGATACTAGATAGAGAAGGTCCTATAGAATGGTCACCAAACTCTCCACAGTTAACTGTTCCGGATTTCTTCGTTTGGGGATATGTAAAAGAAAGATGCTATAGTTTATCACAAAATCTAGAATAACTTAAGCAGAACACAATAAACATTATAAAAAATATTCAGCCACAAATGCTGAGAGACTCTTTTGAAAATCTTCAATTACGCTTGCATGTATGTTCTGACATGAATCAGTGGGCACATTCAACAACTTTTCTATTAAAAGAATTATCTGGATATTAAGTTCATGAGTACCTACATATTTTGTGTTTTATTTTTCTCAATGTCATTTGATATAGTAACTTATAATATTCTTTTTAACTTGTTAGTATGTTAATAAAAAGTTGGGTTGTTCTAAGATGCTCAAATAAAACCGGTTCACGATATCATGATTATAGTTTATTTATAAATCCGGCGGAGAAATAATTCAATCAATTGGTCAAATTCCATAAGCGAGCTATGAGTTTAAGAATGAATCGTTACGATTTAAAATGTTGTAAAGGTCTTCATATCTATGCATTTTTAGTTACGTCGGAATAAAATTTCAAATTGCGTGTGTTCCTCAAAGAAATTTTAGATCCTCTAGACTAGAGTAGAAATTAAAGATACCTTGCGTTTATGGATACACAAAATATCAGAATATGTTTCTATTTATTAATTTTTTTGTTACTCATTAGGTTAGTTTACACCGTGTGGAGCAATTTGGTCCGTGGACCCAATCGTGGACTTATTTAGCTTAGAACATAAGTGTTTATACCGGTTTATACTGACTGTTTTGCTGGATTAAAATAGTCCAGGTTTAAAGCCTGGGACCAAAATTGACATTTTCATATTAAAATGACATAACCTTAAATCTTTAGGTAATTTGATGGTAGATTTTGATTTTATTTGGAAATGGATACAAAAATAGTTGCAGTGGTAATAGAGTTTCTGAAAAAGAAAAAAAATATTCAAAGACTTGAAAAATTTAAATTAGAGTTAT
This sequence comes from Lochmaea crataegi, assembly GCA_947563755.1. NCBI lineage: Eukaryota > Metazoa > Arthropoda > Insecta > Coleoptera > Chrysomelidae > Lochmaea > Lochmaea crataegi. The sequence goes on along the minus strand of OX387425.1, from coordinate 37,933,229 downwards.
CGAAGTCTCCATATTTAAGAAGCAATTTAGCTTATTTGCTTTTAGCAGTAATTTTGTGGGATTGTCAAACAATCAAAGAATATGGATGAAACCTAGAAGTAGTGAAAATTGGATAATAATGTTATATCAGTACAGGTCTCTCACTTTGGTCCACGAATACTAATGTGCCGTGTTTACACCGTTAAAAATTGAATTTGAACTACCCTAGATAAGATGGATCAAATTCGAGTACCAAATTCCTTGACAATTATATATAAATAATAATGATAGATGTCAAATGTCAACTTTACCGATGTAAAACTATCGAAAATTATCGATAATAATCGATAGTAAAAATAGCACTATCGATAAATATCGATAGTCGCGACTATCGATAGTTCTCCATTCCTACTAACGACAAGTAAATTCACTTCGTCGATTCAGCGGTTACCGAAAATTTCCTTCTATCGTCTGCTGAGTTCTGGTGGGTTTAAATCGAGAAAGTGTTGAATACAGGGGTAGCGCGCAGTGTTACTGTGATGCTGAACGGAATTTCGGAAATATAATTAATGCTTTTTGTTTTCGTTTTTGTGAGCAGATCATTGTTTTTGCGTGAATATTAAAATATTTATAGATATTTTTATTATAATTTTGTATTTAGTATAAATATTATAGTGACTGATTTGAATGCAAAATGCCTGGAGTGGTGTATTGTTCTGTTGATGGTTGTCGCAGTAAAGTGAAAGAGAGATCGTTTTTTAGATGCCCAAAAGACAAAATTAGGTAAGAGAAGAGGTAATTTAGTAGTATACAAGTAAACTTTTTTTATTTTCTATATTATATTGCAGATGTGAAGCTTGGAAAAATGTTTTGGGTTTTAAAGGAAACCACCGATATGCCAATATAACGGTGGAACAATGTTATAATAGGATAAGAATTTGTAATTTGCATTTTACTGACAATAGTTTCCCAAATGAATTGAAGAATCGAATTAAGTCAACCGCAATTCCTTCTTTATTTTTACAAAGAACTGAAGGTGAGAGATTTGCTATATCTGTTTATTGCTTTAATTTTAGAGAGGTTGAACTAATTAATTATTGATTGAATTGGTTCTATTAATCTGAAGATAAACGATGAAAATGAAACTTTTCTTTTAGATAACGACGAATATATTGATGTTCCTATTAAAGTCTGCAGTGACGTTTCTATTCAAACAACTAGTGCTCAAATAGGTATGGTTGAATACATTTTTAAAAGACCTTAACAAAATGAATAAACTTACTTTATAGATATTGGAGTACAGACGTGCACAAAGCTTTCAGCTTCTACACCAAGGTAAAAGTTATATAGAAAAAAATAGGAACCTCTGCCAGATTATTTAATTCAAATAGGTCTCTAGAAACGAACATTTAAGTATTTGGAAGACGTTTTGCAATTCTTAAAAAAATTATTCCAAAAAATCATACAACTTTCTAGAATGTCAGTTAAAACTGCTGAATAAAGCTCCCAAGAAGCAAGATATACTGACGAATTTAAGCAATTTGCTTTGAGTGTTTACTTCTTAGGTCCGAAAGCTTACAGAAAAATGTCAACAGTTTGTACAATGCATTCAATATCAACATTTCATCGTTTTCTTAGACGCTGGATTTTAAAACCGGGATTTAATGATTTAATTTTTAATTTAATCAAATTAAGATCCGAGCTGTTAGGTGAAAAGGAAAAAGATTGTGTTTTGTGACTAGATGAAATGTCAATCAAATCCAATTTATGTTATAATATTTCTATTGACAAAATTGTTGGGTTTAAAGAAACTAACCAAAATAATATGGACATCGCATCTAGTGTACTAGTGATGGCTAGAGGTATAGCAACTAGCTGGAAACAGCCTGTTGCTTATTGTTTTTATAAACTGTATGATTATTATATTCTGGTTGTTATTCATTAGAAGCTTGTTCGATTACACCGTAAATTAAATTAAGTTTTATTTTAATATTCCTGTATTACACACAAATGTGCAATGGAAGATGTGGATTAAAATAATGGTCACTGTAAATCAGTACTTACACGTATTCAACCACACGTCTGTCCCTCGTAATTGTTGTATTATGAAAACGGGCGAGTACGGGGCCAGAGAAACGATGTACAAAAAATTTCAAACGTTCCGACGCAGATGAATTTACTTGTCGTTAGTTAGTGTACGGTGCTATTATACTAAATCAATGCGTCATTGTAACAAATTGTTTTTTAGAATACGTGCTTCGATTTTATTTCAGTTTATCTGTGACTCAATATAAGTTTAACTATTTACATTCAATATTATGATAAAAATTCGGCATATACTTTGTTTGCATGAAATAAGCCAAAAAAGATACAATCATTTACTTTCAAATTATTCAATTCAGATTTATTCAAAACGTTAAAAACATTCATTTCATTCATTGACTACCGTGATAACTTGATTTTTTTAATCTCTTGACAATAGAAAAGACCCTAAACTAGTCCTGAAACGGGGTGAAGCTACCTGTCCGACACAGAAATAGAAAAAAATTAATGTTCACGATAATATTTCAATATTCATCCTGTATTGGTCACGAAGATTTATTACTCTGCCGCATTTATGAATAAACTTTAGTGTCGAAGTTATGTGTTGATAAAAAATTGACCAGATTACTGTAGTCGATAGATTGCGGTCTATCTTTTATCGATAAATTGCTCCTGAAGAATAGCTCAAATTGGTATTAAACCATACATTTTAAGAAAGTAGAAAGTTCAGGAAACCGATGGTAAAAAACATACTGGGTGTTTAATTTAAAGTGTCCTTTTTATTGATCTCCAAAAAACTCACATTTTTTCTGGATTCAAGGGAAAATAACATCAAATTGGCAACAACGTGATATTTTTATTTTATTTTCTAAGCTATTTAGATAAAACCGCTTCACGATACCTCAAGAGGATTCATAGTTATGATCAAATTAAATATGTCGGAATTCAAATGATCATCTTGTGCAATCTTTGAATTATTTCATCTTATTCCTCATTTGATTTTATTAGGCTGTATAAAGACACCTTTACTTCAATTAAAATAATTACCTCTTGGACTTTTTTTCATTTAATGAAAAATAATGTATTTCCATGAGAAAGAAAGCATGGGTAAAGGTTTATTCCGGATTTCTCTTTCCCAGCGTCTACCCTCTACCCAAAATTTAATTCATACTCGTAGACGATGAATAATTCATCACAAATTTTACGTTGTTTACATCAATCGTCAATAGGAACAACACCTGTAGGTTTGAAAATGTGCATAGAATACGATCAACAAATTATATTTGTTTGTAAAAGGGGAAATTGAAAGTTCAAAGAGCTGTAATCTTTTCAATCAAAACGAGAGCGTCTATGTTACATTCGAATCACCAGTGGCAAATATTGATTTTTCACCTCGAAATAAATCTTTGATTCATGAACTTTTGTGGACGTTTATTTTTAAAAAACAAAGTTATGATTGATCAGATATTGTTCAGAAAAATTCTTATTACAATATACTTAGATTATTAACATTTTGTTTTCTGAGTAAGTTTGTTGTACAAACTTTACCTTAATTTCAAAAAAATATTCAATATTTCATTAGATGGTATTTTTCTTCTGTGAAAACATTTTTATTTTAATCATAACTTTTCTTTTTGCTTCCATTTTATTTTTATACAGGGAGTACCGTGAATTAGAGAAATAGTAGAAAATTTGGATTACCTAAATGTAATTTTCCTCCAACCTAGTTATTTTGTGAGATACAGGCTTATAAAGGGTGAAAGTTATAGTATTTTCAAAACACTATCAAATTTATCAAATTCTAATAAACCAGTGGCGTGGTACCAGGGGATACTTTTATTGTACCATATTATTTCAAGCTCAACACTTCTGTCTGCAATTATTAACTGAATTGTCTACATAAAAAGTACTCTTTGTTGAACTAGTCACTTTTTTACAATGTAAATTTTTTTAAACAATGAATTTTTAGTTGTAAATATTTTCCAGACACTGTATATTCCCCTAAATCGATTCATACATGTTGAAATCGTTAAATATCGTGATAACTTTTCAAGAGCAAGGGCAGAAAATTTTATTTTGTTCAATAAAAAAGTTACCTAAGTCTTTGGTCTTAAAGCTGTCAATTTCATCAAATGAGTAATAACTGAAAATATTTAACAAGTATAAATATTTCCAGTTATTAAGAACATATTAGTATAGTAATTATAGTAATTAAGATGGTGTTTTACGGTTTAGGGGAGAATGTTGACATGCTTTTAATACTAGGAGAATGTGCCCGCAATATTCCTAATTTCTGTGGATCGACGTTCAAGAGAAACTGGAAGCTTTAAACCTGCAGCTAATAACTAGGAATAATCAGAAGAGCTCGGACTGTTAGGAATGAAGTAAATGTCCTAAACACAGTAGAAGCCGCTTCTTCTATTAGTGTTCACAGATGCGCTTTGTAAAATGGAAATTGGTTCCCGGGGATTGCTATATTAAAGGCACTACCTGCGTAATCCATTGTTTGTTTTATTTTAGTTTATTGTAAAGTAATTATTTATTACGCGCTTGTTCTACGAATTTTAATTTTATTTAGAGATGCATTTTCTCTGTGACGTTCGGTTCTGTTTTGAATTGTGCATGCTCACTGACATTCACTTTTCTTTCAAGTTGTGCTAAATTCTCGCCATGAATCCCGAAATAATTTTGAGAGGACAACGAAAACAATCTTCTATTTCACCAGTTTGTAGCGCTTAAAACGGCTGTTTATGGTGAGAGTGAAAAAAGTTAAAAAGCGTTTAAAAAAGTGCCACTACGATAACTTTATTTCACGTTTTTCTAAAGCCAATACAGTTGATTAGTGCAATTCGTCCACACCTTTACCGGAAAAAATATCAAGTTACCTTTGACTTTGACCCGTAACTGTACCTGATTTGACGTTAGTTTTTATCAATAATTCGATTTGTTTTACATAATTTAGTAGTTGTTCCTATTATTATTATGGATAGTGAAGATTCCGATTTTGAAATAATATATACTCCCGAAGAAATCATAGAAATCATTGAAGTTGCTGCCGGAGAAATCCAAATGTAAAAGAATATGACAGTTTATGAAATGGCCTCGGAAATGGAGGAACCAGAACAATATTCATAGCTTTACAAAGCGGGTGATATTAGCTTTTTTTAGGTCTAGAAAATTCAAGTCTTCTACATTATGGTCCAGCTATTCTAAACTAAAAGCAACCTCAATTATTAATGATGAAATATTGTATGCAACATATGCATAAAGTGTCTTTTTTTCATGTGTAGGACTTATCGCCAAATCATTCATTCTTACTGCAAACAAACAGTTGTTGTAAATACTTTGTCTGTAATAAACAATTTTAAAAATAAATGGGGTGCCATTGCTTTCCGGAAACCAAATTACTAATTGAGACCAGGTAAACTGAACGGCGATTGTAAACTGGGCCGATTATCAGGTAATGCTCACGAATGAGTACCTATTTAATGTCGGCCGGACAAAATTTTGTACCTGATTTCAGGTATGTATATTGGGCCGCCCCAATTCCATGAAAGTGAAAGTTTTCATGACACTTTATTTCAGGAAGATTACTTGCCATTAAGTACTGCAGTTTTTCAATTTACGCGGCAATTTTTTCAACACTACTTATTCCTTCTTCAAGTATCTTCCTTGTCCTTCTCGATAAATTAATATTATTCATAATACTAGGTTCTATAGTGTATTTTTATCATATTGATAGCTGAAGAGCTCATTATAAATTCAAAAAGGTGTCTGAAAAACTTCAGGGTGATTCAAAGAATTAAACAGAATTGTAAGCGCTTCAAAATAATCAGGTTATACATCGATAACTTGTTGCATAATTACAAAGAGTGTCAGTTTGACAGTCTAAATAATCCGACCACGTAGCGGGAGGATTATTCTGTCATTCTGACTGAATTGATCGTTCTAATTGGTTGAAAATTATACGAAAAAAATAATCGGGGGTAATACCACAAGAGCTCAGTTTTAGTCGGATATTTTTTGTGGTTGTTTTGGAATTGATTTTTCAATCTTCCTTACTATTTCTGCCTCACAAATATTTCCAACTGTTGACATTTAGAATTGTCAAATTGATGCGCCGCGCAACGCTTGATAAACGAACAGTACGTTGCTACGGTGACGTAATTTATCCGATTTTTATATCCACTCGCATTTCTGTTCCTTCCTATTTAGCCGATAGCAAACTACGATTTTTGTACTCACAAATGGGAATTATTATAATATATTATATTATTATAATTTCTCCAAGCAGCTCAGTTGAGTTGTGAAATAAAAGACAGAATTATAAGATAAATTCAGTCACGAGTGGAATTTTATTAGACTATTTCACAAACAAAGTGAAAGGTAAAAAATCTGAAATTCGGCAGAATTAGAGGAAATTAGCAAAAAAGTTATGAAGTTGATTAGAGAAATAGGTTAATAAACAGGAAACATTGACATCAAATGAAAAACATATTTAAATAAACCAGTATTAACATAACGTACTTTAATATTTCTAGTAAATTGCATCCAAACGTACTCCCTCGATTTTTCGGTACATTTTCATCAATTTTTCATTGATTATTTCGATGGAATTTATCCCAAATCTGCTCATTTTTAAATGCGTGCACGGCGGAATTATTTATATTTGACGTTTAACTGTCACATACACAAATCTGAAAACACCGAACTTGACAGGCCAATCAGGATCAAGAGTCAAGTTTGGTGTTATCGATAATCCGAACTTGACTAGAGTTCGTGATTATTCGAGGATTATTCTGTCAAACTGACACGATTTGTAATTATGCAGGAAGTTTGAGATGTATAACCGTATTTATTTTGAAGTACGTATTGTATTTGATACGATTATTTATTGAGTATATGAAGTAACTATTGAATTTAATGATAAATCTCCGAATCGACTCATTTTTGAACAGTTATTGATAAACGTCAAAATTTGACGGTCCTGTTAGTTTGTGTATTGTTGTATATTGACGTCGATGTGGTTACTATGGAAATTAAATGATTGTAAAATTTTCGATTGGTAGAGCTACTCTATGTATAATCGGGTATTATCGAAATTATACAAGGTAACATAACTAAATCGATCGTTCTAATTGGTTGAAAATTACACGAAAAAAAAATCTTTCAAACACGCTGTCATGCAAAATTATCGCTAATTTTGATGCACTTGTGCAATTACTTACTATAATTTTATTTGTCATAAATGACAGTTAATGCATCATTGATCGGTAGCGTGGAGTATTTCAATTCTGATGGGAAAAATGGCGCCTGCTACCCCAGCGCCCACATCAATCAGTTGACAAGATACGCTTTCAGCAGGATATTGATGGGGCGTAAATGAAATTTGAATAGAGTGTAGTCACTCTCTGTGCGAACGACATGATTGTACAAAGGTGTTTTTCAATTTTGATGGAAATCCAACTATACAACTATACACACAGTTCTGCGACACCATTCAAACCATATTTCACGGCAGTATACTTACTTTGAATGATAAAAAAAAACATTTCAGGACAAAGATTAATTTTGGCAGTGGTGGTGGTGTACAGATCGGTTTTTTAAACGTGAGACTATTTGCAATTTATAATAAGTATTTGAAATAAAACAATAAAAGTTTAAAAAATGTGGTGGATTTTACGAATTTCTGATTTTCTCCTTTTTTTTTGAAAACTACATAGGTTTTGTGAAAAAAATTGATAGACATAAAAATGCTTAGGTCCGTTTCAGAAGGGACCGATGATCATCACTGACGATCCGTCCGATCCATTGTTTTATATGGCATCATTCACATGTCCGCGTATCATCGGTCGATCGTCCAAGAACGCGTGGACACGTCTATAAAGTTAGCACAGCCAAATGAGCACAATCGATTTTAATTAGCACAACGATTTAGTGCTTTTTTTGTGCTAATTATTTGCGCAATTTTTAATTTTTGTGCTCTTACCATTTCGTTGAAATCGATGGCTGTGTCAGCTTCAAAAGAAGCTAGCACAGCCATATATGAAAAATTATTTATTTTGATTTTTTCTGGCACATCGATTTAGTGCTAATTATGTGCTTTCAGAGTATGCCATAGAAAAAAATTTCGGATCACGATTGGTAAAAAAACCACCCCCAGTCCGACGAGGCGCAAGAATAAAGTCCTCGAAATTCTCAGCTCAATCGAACATGAATAGTCGATTTTAAATGCATTAATAATGGGCTTTCAAAATACTTATGTAGAGTTTTATTGCTCAACCCTTTCTGGTAAAAAACCACCCCCAGCCCGACAAGGCGCAAGAGTAAAGTCCTCGAAATTCTCAGTACAATCGAACTTGAATAATCGATTTCTGACGCATTAATAATGGGCTTTCAAAATACTTATGTAGAGTTTTATTGCTCAACCCTTTCTGGTAAAAAACCACCCCCAGCCCGACAAGGCGCAAGAGTAAAGTCCTCGAAATTCTCAGCACAATCGAACTTGAATAATCGATTTCTGACGCATTAATAATGGGCTTTCAAAATACGTATGTAGAGTTTTATTGCACAACCCTTTCTGGTAAAAAACCACCCCCAGCCCGACAAGGCGCAAGACTAAAGTCCTCGAAATTCTCAGTACAATCGAACTTGAATAATCGATTTCTGACGCATTAATAATGGGCTTTCAAAATAATTATGTAGAGTTTTATTGCTCAACCCTTTCTGGTAAAAAACCACCCCCAGCCCGACAAGGCGCAGGAGTAAAGTCCTCGAAATTCTCAGCACAATCGAACTTGAATAATCGATTTCTGACGTATTAATAATGGGCTTTCAAAATACCTATGTATGGTTTTTGTTGCTTAACCCCTTCTGGTAAAAAACCACCCCCAGCCCGACAAGGCGCAAGAATAAAGTCCTCGAAATTCTCAGCACAATCGAACTTGAATAATCGATTTCTGACGCATTAATAATGGGCTTTCAAAATACGTATGTAGAGTTTTATTGCTCAACCCTTTCTGGTAAAAAACCACCCCCAGCCCGACAAGGCGCAAGACTAAAGTCCTCGAAATTCTCAGTACAATCGAACTTGAATAATCGATTTCTGACGCATTAATAATGGGCTTTCAAAATAATTATGTAGAGTTTTATTGCTCAACCCTTTCTGGTAAAAAACCACCCCCAGCCCGACAAGGCGCAGGAGTAAAGTCCTCGAAATTCTCAGCACAATCGAACTTGAATAATCGATTTCTGACGTATTAATAATGGGCTTTCAAAATACCTATGTATAGTTTTTGTTGCTTAACCCCTTCTGGTAAAAAACCACCCCCAGCCCGACAAGGCGCAAGAATAAAGTCCTCGAAATTCTCAGCACAATCGAACTTGAATAATCGATTTCTGACGCATTAATAATGGGCTTTCAAAATACGTATGTAGAGTTTTATTGCTCAACCCTTTCTGGTAAAAAACCACCCCCAGCCCGACAAGGCGCAAGACTAAAGTCCTCGAAATTCTCAGTACAATCGAACTTGAATAATCGATTTCTGACGCATTAATAATGGGCTTTCAAAATAATTATGTAGAGTTTTATTGCTCAACCCTTTCTGGTAAAAAACCACCCCCAGCCCGACAAGGCGCAGGAGTAAAGTCCTCGAAATTCTCAGCACAATCGAACTTGAATAATCGATTTCTGACGTATTAATAATGGGCTTTCAAAATACCTATGTATAGTTTTTGTTGCTTAACCCCTTCTGGTAAAAAACCACCCCCAGCCCGACAAGGCGCAAGAATAAAGTCCTCGAAATTCTCAGCACAATCGAACTTGAATAATCGATTTCTGACGCATTAATAATGGGCTTTCAAAATACCTATGTATAGTTTTTGTTGCTCAACCCCTTCTGGTAAAAAACCACCCCCAGCCCGACAAGGCGCAAGAATAAAGTCCTCGAAATTCTCAGCACAATCGAACTTGAATAATCGATTTCTGACGTATTAATAATGGGCTTTCAAAATACCTATGTATGGTTTTTGTTGCTTAACCCCTTCTGGTAAAAAACCACCCCCAGCCCGACAAGGCGCAAGAATAAAGTCCTCGAAATTCTCAGCACAATCGAACTTGAATAATCGATTTCTGACGCATTAATAATGGGCTTTCAAAATACGTATGTAGAGTTTTATTGCTCAACCCTTTCTGGTAAAAAACCACCCCCAGCCCAACAAGGCGCAAGACTAAAGTCCTCGAAATTCTCAGTACAATCGAACTTGAATAATCGATTTCTGACGCATTAATAATGGGCTTTCAAAATAATTATGTAGAGTTTTATTGCTCAACCCTTTCTGGTAAAAAACCACCCCCAGCCCGACAAGGCGCAGGAGTAAAGTCCTCGAAATTCTCAGCACAATCGAACTTGAATAATCGATTTCTGACGTATTAATAATGGGCTTTCAAAATACCTATGTATAGTTTTTGTTGCTTAACCCCTTCTGGTAAAAAACCACCCCCAGCCCGACAAGGCGCAAGAATAAAGTCCTCGAAATTCTCAGCACAATCGAACTTGAATAATCGATTTCTGACGCATTAATAATGGGCTTTCAAAATACTTATGTAGAGTTTTATTGCACAACCCTTTCTGGTAAAAAACCACCTCCAGCCCGACAAGGCGCAGGAGTAAAGTCCTCGAAATTCTCAGCACAATCGAACTTGAATAATCGATTTCTGACGCATTAATAATGGGCTTTCAAAATACCTATGTATAGTTTTTGTTGCTCAACCCCTTCTGGTAAAAAACCACCCCCAGCCCGACAAGGCGCAAGAATAAAGTCCTCGAAATTCTCAGCACAATCGAACTTGAATAATCGATTTCTAACGCATTAATAATGGGCTTTCAAAATACTTATGTAGGGTTTTATTGCTCAACCCTTTCTGGTAAAAAACCACCCCCAGCCCGACAAGGCGCAAGAGCAAAGTCCTCGAAATTCTCAGTACAATCGAACTTGAATAATCGATTTCTGACGCATTAATAATGGGCTTTCAAAATACTTATGTAGAGATTTATTGCTCAACCCTTTCTGGTAAAAAACCACCCCCAGCCCGACAAGGCGCAAGAGTAAAGTCCTCGAAATTCTCAGCACAATCGAACTTGAATAATCGATTTCTGACGCATTAATAATGGGCTTTCAAAATACCTATGTATAGTTTTTGTTGCTCAACCCCTTCTGGTAAAAAACCACCCCCAGCCCGACAAGGCGCAAGAATAAAGTCCTCGAAATTCTCAGCATAATCGAACTTGAATAATCGATTTCTGAAGCATTAATAATGGGCTTTCAAAATACTTATGTAGAGTTTTATTGCTCAACCCTTTCTGGTAAAAAACCACCCCCAGCCCGACAAGGCGCAAGAGCAAAGTCCTCGAAATTCTCAGCACAATCGAACTTGAATAATCGAAATACCTATGAAGAGTTTTTGTTGCTCAACCCTTTATGGCAAAAAACCACCCCGAGCAATAAAACTCTAACTAAAGTATTTTGAAAGTCCATTATTAATGCATTTAAAATCGACTATTCAAGTTCGATTGTGCTGAGAATTTCGAGGACTTTATTCTTGCGCCTCGTCGGGCTGGGGGTGGTTTTTTGACCAATCGTGATCCGAAATTTTTTTCTATGGCATATTCTAAAAGCACATAATTAGCACTAAATCGATGTGCCAGAAAAAATCAAAATAAATAATTTTTCATATATGGCTGTGCTAGCTTCTTTTGAAGCTGACACAGCCATCGATTTTAACGAAATGGTAAGAGCACAAAAATTAAAAATTGCGCAAATAATTAGCACAAAAAAAGCACTAAATCGTTGTGCTAATTAAAATCGATTGTGCTCATTTGGTTGTGCTAACTTTATAGACGTCGCGTGGACATCGGTTTAGCCCCTGACGTAAGCTGATTATCGGTTGGTGTCCGAGTCATTGGATAAACGGAGCTTTTCACATGCAAGCGTATCATCAGTTGCGGATTGAATACAGTGTTCTGTTGTATACATTTTCTCTTATATTTTTTTGAGTTTAATCAACGTCAGAAAAATAGCGTTTCGATATTGAGCTGTTAATAACAGCTATCGAACAAAAACCGTGTTTATATAGTTTAAAATGTTTGAATAATTTCCTATCTTGTGGTGCAGTTCGTCAAAAGAAAAAATGGGCATCCGAAAATACATAAAGAATTCACTTGAATCTTCTCGCAAACTTGAATAAAGTGTGACAAAAGCACATTTTATTGGCCTTTGTAAACATAGAGGATATGCGCCAAAATACATCCGGAGGTTCGTTTCTTCTTTTGTCTTTCTATTAACAATTTTTTCGACCGATCATAGGTGGGGACCGGTCCCGACCTATCTCAGCACTGATCATCAGTCTTTTCTGAAACAGGCCTTAATGTTTAATTCTAACCTATTCTATATTTTTAGTTTTTTAAAATTCTGACTTTCTGAATTAGCGGTGTTCGTTAACAAATATGTGAATAGAAGTCGTGTAATAACCACTCCTCTATATTTTGTTTATCAACACATAAACGGCACTGTACCTGGTCACCGTATATTAACAAGAATAGTAGTTCAACTCTTCGGCACGCCCCTAAACGATCCCTCCTTGCCCCGTCTCCGAATTCGGGATGGTCAGGCCCAGAGCTGTATACCAGTTGACCACAGATTCCGCTGAGTACGTATTATACCGGTTGTAGTTTCGTGTTGCGTTGTGTAATATTGTGAGAACACCGTTTATATTTTTTATTAATTAAATCTAGATTATTATAAATCGGGTTATTGTGTCCTGTTGATGGTTGCAAGAGTAAAAGAGGATTAGATGTCTATTTTTTCGATTTCCGAAGGATGAAGCTAGGTAAGATATTAAAAATATGCTCATAGTAAAACCGGTGTGAAGTTAGCAGCCAATTTCTGGCAGCCAGTTTCCGCCTAGCGGCCAAACGACCAGTGGCGTCGGAAAATAATTTTATTCAAAAATAGTGATTTAGAGGCCTAGCAGAGGGAAAAAAATTGAATCTGAATGGATACAAGTATACAAAGGTTTTTGTTTGTGTTGATTATTAAAACATTTCGTAAAAAAATTCTCTTACTATGTACACTGAATCGTTCTGGATTACGTAATATCCTATAAACAAGATTCAAATTTGGTACATGCATTCCTTGATAAGCGTAGAATAACTTATTATAAGATGAGTTATTTGCAAGCCGTCAAAGGGGGTGTTATCATCCTTCCAAATATTAAAAAAATCAGAAAGTATATACAGAAATGTTTAGCCACATTGAAATTTGGTACATGCATTCCTTGATAAGCGTAGAATAACTTATTATGAGATGAGTTATTTGCAGGCCGTCAAAGGGGGTGTTATCACCCTTCCAAATATTAAAAAAATCGGAAAGTATATACAGAAATGTTTAGCCACATTGAAATTTGGTACATGCATTCCTTGAAAAGCGTAGAATAACTTATTATAAGATGAGTTATTTGCAAGCCGTAAAAGGGGGTGTTATCACCATTCCAAATATTAAAAAAATGAGAAAGTATATACAGAAATGTTTAGCCACATTGAAATTTGGTACATGCATTCCTTGATAACGTAGAATAACTCATTATGAGATGAGTTATTTGCAGGCCGTCAAAGGGGGTGTTATCACCCTTCCCAATATTAAAAAAATCGGAAAGTATATACAGTAGGGTGTCCGTTATTTACGAAATTGATTTCTTGCTTGCTTGCTTGATGTTTCTTGCAACGCCCTCTAAATTTTTAGTTTATCATCTAACAAAATATATCAGACTATCATAAGCGTTTAATATTTCTCATAAACCTTGCCACAAAGACGATACATTTTCCATTTAACTTACATGGCATTTTGCCACTTTTTCCAAATATTTTTTCTTTACTGAACTTGTTTTTTCGTAGCAATGACAAACTCATATCCTTGTACAGAATTGAACGCTCTACAAAAAAGGTCTCCTAACATTTTTCGATAAATTTACTCATCCAAAAGTTATTCAAAGTCAAAGTTAACCTCTGGGTAAATTCTTAAATTTTTGGACTTTTACGACAAAATTATGATTATTTTTGTAAAAATTAGTCGTTTATTCCTGAAGATGAAAAACGACTTCAGGAAATTTAATTATTTATCGTTTTCGTTTATCTCCCATATTGGTACTCTGCACCTTTAGCGGCAGCTGCACCAAATCAATATCTCGAATTTATCAAATCTCTTTACAACTATAGAACAATCGATACAAATTTATCTCATGCCGTTGTTAAAAATTTCGAAATTATTCATGATATTTGAGTCCTGAAGCAGCGGCCTTATCATTTTTCGACAAAAATATATCTCTTAGTGTCAGGAAAAAAATGGTTGAGGCTTTAAAAGTGAGTAATGACGAACATATCGATATTCCTAACCGCTTCATCCTTAATCAAGTTGATTTTAAATGGTTCAGAAGTAAAAACATCGATTATTTTATAAATTCAAATTCTTTACACAATTTTTTGAAAGGTTTATTATTGATACAATCTTTCTGCAGTTAGACAGAACTAAGTGGTTAGAGAATCCTGGATATTTAAGAGGCTTAGAAATTGTAAAAAAATTAGGAGTAGTTAATGATACAGCAAAAAGAGCTGTTAAATTGTCCGAAGAATACATTAATATTCTAGCTAGAAGTAAAGAGGAAAAACAATATGTGATTCAGGTTGTAAGCGAGTATAAAAAAAGCTATCAAAATGTAACTAAATAATGTTTAATAAAATAAATCAGGTATATTCAAATGGTTTAAAATTCATTCAGCTTGAAATTTTTTTATTTCTTACCTTAACAGCATTAGAATTATATATTTTTTAGAATAAACGACTAAATTTTAGAAAAATAATCATAATTTTGCCGTAAAAGTGCAAATTTTTTTTCAATATTTGGAAGGGTGATAACACCTCCTTTGACGGCTTGCAAATAACTCATCTCATAATAAGTTATTCTACGCTTATCAAGGAATGCATGTACCAAATTTCAATGTGGCTAAACATTTCTGTATATACTTTTTGATTTTTTTATTATTTGGAAGGGTGATAACACCCCCTTTGACGGCATGCAAATAACTCATCTCATAATGAGTTATTCTACGCTTATCAAGGAATGTATGTACCAAATTTCAATGTGGCTAAACATTTCTGTATATACTTTCCGATTTTTTTAACATTTGGAAGGGTGATAACACCCCCTTTTACGGCCTGCAAACAACTCATCTCATAATAAGTTATTCTATGCTTATCAAGGAATGCATGTACCAAATTTCAATGTGGCTAAACATTTCTGTATATACTTTCCGATTTTTTTAATATTTGGAAGGGTGATAACTCCCCCTTTGACAGCTTGCAAATAACTCATCTCATAATGAGTTATTCTACGCTTATCAATGAATGCATGTACCAAATTTCAATGTGGCTAAACATTTCTGTATATACTTTTTGATTTTTTTAATATTTGGAAGGGTGATAACACCCCCTTTGACGGCCTGCAAATAACTCATCTCATAATGAGTTATTCTACGCTTATCAAGGAATGCATGTACCAAATTTCAATGTGGCTAAACATTTCTGTATATACTTTCCGATTTTTTTAATATTTGGAAGGGTGATAACACCCCCTTTTACGGCCTGCAAATAACTCATCTCATAAAAAGTTATTCTATGCTTATCAAGGAATGCATGTACCAAATTTTAATGTGGCTAAACATTTCTGTATATACTTTCTGATTTTTTTAATATTTGGAAGGGTGATAACACCCCCTTTGACGGCTTGCAAATAACTCATCTCATAATAAGTTATTTAAGCTTATCAAGGAATGCATGTACCAAATTTGAATCTTGTTTATAGGATATTACGTAATCCAGAACGATTCAGTGTACATAGTAAGATAATTTTTTAACGAAATGTTTTAATAATCAACACAAACAAAAACCTTTGTATACTTGTATCCATTCATATTCAATTTTTTTCCCTCTGCTAGGCATCTAAATTACTATTTTCGAATAAAATTATTTTCCGACGCCACTGGTCGTTTGGCCGCTGCCAGAAATTGGCTGCTAACTTCACACAGGTCATAGTAAATGGGTAAAAATGCGTTACAAACCGAATGAAATTTATATCTGGATGGAAGTTAACCATAAAATCATTAAAAGCTCTTTGGAAAATTTTGAAAACAAAGCAATATACATTTTTGTTGACCAGAAATCTTAATCAGGACTGCCTTGAATATTTCTTTGGTCAAATTAGAAATGGTTGTGGCAATTTTAGAAATCCAACACCCATACAATTTTGTAGAGCGTTTAAGAAATTGTTCACTCTGAAATATTTTTATTATACAAATACGGACTCGGCAGAAACTTAAGATATTATTTTTCACTTTTCTACTCCAAAAACACCTTTAAAAGTTTTTTCCTGTGACTACCGAAATCTTACTAGCCCAGAAAGTAATGCAATAGTTTATGTTGGTGGGTATGTTTTGAAAAAATGATTGTTTCAACATTCTGGTCCAATTTGTGAATAATTTAACCAACAAAACCTATTTTGGATAGAGGAGCCACGATTTTCACTAAATTGAAAGCTTATGTCCAGAAAGAAAATTTGCCTTTTGGAGGTTTGACAGTACCCCATATCAATATTGTGCAATATATAGTACAACTTGAAAATATATCTATGGGTAATTTTAATAAAATGGCTGGCAGAGATGGCATTGGAAAAAATCTGCTAGAGTTGTTTAAAAATGTACCTTTTAACCACCCCTGTACAAATTTTCCAAAGAGTTATATGTTATCGCTTTATACTATATTACGTATTTATTTCACAATAAAATTTATAAATCGCTACCTTAAAAGCAACAAATCAAATAAGCCTGATATAAAGTTGTCAATATTAAAACATTCGTAAAAATTGTCTGTTGACTTATTATTATGTTTAATAAACACTTCTAGTTTTATTTCAGTCAATTATTTTGTAAAATTCAGTACTAGTTAAACTTCTAGTGTAGTGGTTAATATTCGATGGATACTTACCAAAAGAAAACATGTATTTAAAAAAAATAGTTTTCTAACAAGGTACGTTTTTACCGGCCCCCGTAACACTCAATCTATAAATCAACAAGCCATGAATGTACGACCCTCGTAAATAGGTGCCACGTGCTAATCTCACTGGCGACAGCGGCTTTACTTTATAACACGACATCAAAGACCCAAAGGATGATTTGAACTACTATTCTTGTTAATGTACGGTGACCTGGTGTCTGATTAAGAGAGGTAACCCGCTGTATCTCGAGAAACTATTTTTTATCGTTCAGCTTAGAGAAAAAAATCTGTACTACAAACTCGCATACGAGAAACTGCTGGAAATTATTTCCAAGTTTCCTACTTCACCGCTAGAGGGCGTAGTTTACAAAAATAACACAAAAACATCATATTTCTTTATAATAAATGTACTTACCGTTATAAGTAGTACCACAAAATTTAAATATTGGTAATCATTAGATCATTTTAGGTAAGTTTGCTCCAGTACTTTTTCCTCTATCTTGTAAAATAGCTGGTAGGAGTGAGTGGGAGAGCTGACTCAATAAAACTGTTATAAACTTTTGTTCCGCTTTATGGATTTTGACCAAGTATCATTTGAAAGGGAATTCAATGCCTAATAAAATATTATATCATCGTTTAATTCCAGTGGTTTTAAGGGTCGCTAGTTGGCGGTGATTGAACAATTATTTTGTTTTCAACTTTTTTTGGGAATCTTCAAATGCAATACTATATTTTTTAATCATCTACTTGAAAGAGGAAGGAATTTAAAAAAATGGTAAACACTGCATCTCAATATATATTTTCTAAGCGAAGATACGAGAAGAAATAGGTATAAATAAAAGTAGGATTTTGACAAACTCACTATCATTGCAACAATTAATTACGTAAAAAAACAGCAAGAATAAACTTGACCTAGTAAAGTAACCTAAAGATACTGCTCGAAATGCTTTCCATCTTTTTCGATGCACATAATTAATCTCTAAGTGGTAGAAAAGACAGCAGCTTCTATTTCAGCCCTGGGACAAGAACACAACAGAATATACATTTTACGAGCGCAGACAATTCGATCTGTGTCCCTCAACCTATAGCTGGGAAAGTTCATAATGAAACCCCCATTAACCTAGCAGAACCATTTCGGAAATTTGAATTTTTGATTATGCCATAATTTGTCGCTAATTTATTACCATAATTGAAATTTTGTCGCTCGTCGTTTTTAAAAAAAAACCAATGGTTCTGCTAGGTTGATATTAAGCTAGCAGAACCACTGGACGAGCGACAAATTATGGTAATAAAAGAACGATAAATTAGCGACAAATTATGGTAGTGTTAGTTTTTTTCGAAAAGTTGATTAGGTAAAAGTGGTTCTGCTAGCTTAATATCAACCTAGCAGAACCATGGTTTTTTTTAAACGACGAGCGACAAATTTTTAATTATGGTAATAAAAGAGTGATAAATTAGCGACACATTATGGTAATATCAGTTTATTCTAAAAGTTGATAGATAAAAAGTAGTTCTGCTAGCTTAATATCAACCTAGCAGAACCATGGGTTTTTTTTTAAAACGACCAGCGACAAATTTTCAATTATGGTAATAAATAAGCGATAAATTAGCGACAAATTATGGCATAATCAAAAATTCAAATTTCCGAAATGGTTCTGCTAGGTTAATGGGGGTCATAAAGAATGATGTCGGCCGGTTTGGCTTGCTTTGGAGGTAGTTTGAAATGATTTTAAATTTGAAACTATGTTTGACAAGTTATTACAGAGGAAACTTGATTATTATTGAATAAAAAAAATTAGACAGTTCCCTATTTTCGTAACAAAAAAACGATGGTATGCCTGGTTAATAGATGTTTTTATATATTTTGATTATATGGTACTACATTAGTTTCTGTAAGGTATTGTAAGCATTACTGGAAAATGAAACTTGTGCCATCAAGTCTGGTTCCAAGGTTAGATAGCTCTACATATCTGAATTTTTAATTTTTAATTTGCACCTATCTGAAAATCAGCGATTTTTGTCATCCAATACGCTATTTAATAATTCATAGCCTTCGATATTTCTAAAATTGTAAAAATCTGAATATTAAACTTCTATTCATCGTGTTCAATCTGTATTTACCTAGAATATTGAGCGGATTTGATTATTTTCAAGCGTACCAGAAGTGGGAAAGCCAAGTCGATGTTGATTTTTCCAAATACGGGATATTGAAAAATAAATATTATATTGGTTTGTTTGATGGGAAATAGTGAAGTATAGTTATGTGGCTTTTCTGTTTGAATTGTACAAGTAAATTGAACTACAGTGGTGTACTTCAGGTAAAAACGATAAGGATAGAAATCATTGAATATTTGGTCTTTTATAATTATTATGAGATATACCGGGTATCCCACGACATTGTCTCGGTTGTAATATATACAAGTATTAGTTTCAACTGTTTATTGGAGCAATTCTGTAAGCAGCTGGTAAATTTTAAAGCATGGTTAAAAATTAGACAATCCGCTATCTCGTACTATTCTCTGTGCATGATAATCTTTAAAATATTTTCACGAAAACTCTTGATTGGACACGATAATTGTTAGGCTACATTCGTAATCAATTCGCTGGCCAAGTGGCACTTTGGCACGCAAGCTAAGCAAATCTATTTCAGTGTGATCGTTCATAACGCAATTTGGCGTCAGAGTTGAAGTTGAAGTTGTCAAAATTGTTTGCAAGCTGCAAACTTTCACTTCGACTTGCACTTCGTGCCGGCTATGGGACATGCGCATTAATTTTTGTTATTTGTTTTTTGATATATCTGACATCTGTCTGATAGTCCATCACTACTAAACTCCAGTATATACTGCTATAAAAAATAAATCCAAATCCAAATTATATATTATAACCTCAGACTGAAGTAAATACAGACAGAATCATGCTTCGACCATATGTTGAAGGAATCCTGACAATTATTTAGGTACGAACGCGCTTGCGTTAAAGTCGACTTTGAAGTTATTGTGAATGGCAAATTTCGTGCCGACTTGCGTGCCAAAGTGCCACTTGGCCAGCGAATTGATTACGAATGTAGCCTTAGAATTTAAATCCTAATCTTGACTATGTATGGATTAAAACATTTCTAATGGCGGAAACTTCGTCAATGATAACTGCGTGCCTTTAATTTTTGACCACTTCTTATAGCTGCTAAACTTCAATCTTGTCATGTGAACGGTTTTCTCATGGGTTTTCTGTTCAGATTCAATTGAGCAGGGTCGCATTTTATTTTAGGGTCTTGCAAATAAATATGTGTAACGTAAAATCAAGGTAAAATAATTTTTTAACTTTAGTAAATAATTAGTTAGTATTAGTAAATTCACAAAGAACGGAAAGTATTATGTGTTATTAGATTTTCAAGCAGATCCTAAGTTTCAGATATTACTGAGTAGATATTTTTTGGTTTAGTTTTGTTCAGTCTGCCTAAGCAGTATTCATCCATTATGAATGAAGGCATTTGAATCGCCGGATGTTTATTTGATGTAACCGGATACGGAAAATAAAATTGTATATTAACCTAGGAATTTAAAGAATAGAATAAATCGAGTTTTGGATCAATAAAGAGCCGTTTCATTGTTTTTATTTTGGATTACAATCATGTTCTGTGACTATACATTGCCATTTCTTCGGAAAGCATGAATATTTGCGATAGTTTGATATTCACTTCAGTGTATTTACCATCCGAATACCTATATACTTTGTCTCTAATTTTTTTTCAATATTTGACAAGATAGATAAGTACTTAGGTATCCCAATTTTTATAGGTAAAAGTAAAATTTTATTCTTTCGATATCAATTAGGCATGACGGGTTATTTTTATTTATTGAGAGCTGCTCTCGGGGTTGCAGTGTATCCATTTTCCAGAGTCTGGTTCATTTGCTTGTTTCCAATAATAATTAATTATAGATTTAGAAACTACGTTAATGTAAGAATTCTTTTTTTTACCTCCCTATATAAAAATCTATAAAATTTTAATATACGAAACATTCGTCCTGCTCCTTTGTTATTGTTCTAAATCCTTTATGAGAGAGTGTTTTTACATACTTAGCACCTTTTAGCACTTGTGGGTCAGACACAGTGCGTTCGTGTTTAAACTAAATTGCATTATCAATAATTAAATTATTATTTTATTCAGTACTTACAACTGATTTAATAAATAAATACAAACTAAATGAAATTTGAATGCTCAGGTTGATATTTTATTTTCAGGTATGTCACGGTCTCACGTCACACATCTCAGGCACAACATTAGTTTAATTTATAAGTTGTTTTATTATTTTTAAATAAAATAATTATAGTAAGTACGATCACATATTATTTTAGAATTTATTTATATTGGTGAATCCTGTTGTTTATTTTAAATCGCCCATAAAATCAAAGATATCTGTTAGGCCTTTGTTTACTATTTTTTAATATAAAAGTGATTAAGGCATATAAAATAAAATTAGGCTGACATTAATACCAATGTTAAATTTTAAAATTATTTGCGAAATTATTGGAGTGAAGGATTGTATAATTAAATTCCTATTTGCCAATTACGAGTAATGGACATGTGGAGGTAAACATAATATAGCCCATTGGATGGTTCAAACGTTTTACGGTGTTTAAATAAACATAATAACACACATTTGGAGGTTGCAAACGACTGAATCCAAAATTAAATTGTGTTGGTTTTTTTACATGGCGCTGGCAAGTGGCCAATCAAAATATTTTTATTTCAAACAATGAAAAAATCGGAAAAATGTAATCTATATATACAATGTTCAGATTAATTAACAATCGAGTTAACAATTAAATGTTGAAAATGTAAAAACTTACATAAGAAATTTGGTAATAATATTTTGTTACATATCAAATATACCAGAATATTTAATTTCATACCAAATGTACCTGAATATTTCATTTTCCCGCGTGAAATAAGCCTAATCCACTAAATTGTTTATAACTTCAACACCCTCGCAGAGTATTATTATTTGATCTTCAGTTAAATCGGCAAAATAATATTTTCTGATCTATCTTATGGAAAAGGTATTGTGTAAATAATATTTTCAGAGACATTTTTATAAAGTTCAAAAAGTCTGATTTTTATTTTTAAAGCTTTTATTAAAATAAATCAAAAGCATGTTCAATCCAAAAATTGGGTATTTTAATATTACATTCTAATTAGGACCATATTAATGCGTAGACGTTGGGAACATAACAGTTTCTATTTTTCAAAAATCAAATCATGTCAAAATATGTTATTATTATGCTCTCATCTTTAATACAACTTATAATACGAATGGACAATTTTATTTATTTATTGATCTAGTTGCCATTGTAGCAGTTTTAATAAAAGTTGTTTATAAATAGTTTTTTCCGCCAAACATATCCGAACCTCTTTTAAAAATGAATTTCTAACCTATATATTTATATGAAGATGTATATAAAAACTTGCCTTTAGAAAGCCATGGAAAATTGTGCTTCTTTCACGTCCAACAAAAGCTGAGAAAATTTCACAAACAGCAACAAAACTTGGTTATAGTAAAAAAAACAAAACAAAAAACAGAGGCGGGTGTGGGTCAAAACAAACAAAATTCACTTGTCTCACATAACACTGTCACTTTATTTTCAAAAATTATAACTGAAAGAAGTATCCTAACGCAAAAAAAATTAGTTTTTTATAAAAAGAGAACTTTTAGTCGTCTTCCGTCAAAATTCGAGGTTGGAAGACAAAGGACACAATATAACTAAGTTCAAACCGACAACTGCTTGTTAAAAACAAACTGAATGGTGTTGATCGGAATACGGAAAACCAAAAGCCGGGTGAATGTGTGCTAGACAAGGAAGGAAGGTCGACATGCGTATTGAAATTTAGAAAAAGTCGTTAAATAACTATTCGAACGCGTTGTACCATCTATCGTTAGGAAGCCAAAGGTTGAATTACTGAAATACAGAAAGACTGGTAATTATACCGGATCGGTAAGAAGGTTTTCCGTCGTCCGTGCTTTCTTTAGCTACATTAATTAATTAATGTACATAAATTCCATAGAACTTGTAGCTTGTTTGTATGATAAGATTGAGAAGCTGTTAAAATACCTTAATTTTCACTGAGATCTCAATCTGTCCATGTCCAGTCGACAGAAAAGTTTTGTAACTAACAGGTGCCCCTTTTAAAGAAACTCAACCATGTGATAATTACAACATTTTTCCATCGACTACAGTAGAGGGTGTATATTTTTTTTCACTCCCTAAAAACTAAGAATATTTATTTGTTTAATAGTTTTACCTACCTCTACCTAAGTATTAGTGGCGGCTTCTGATAGTAGAGGCACAGAAGCTTCCAATTGAAATTTTCTGAAATTACTTTTTTCATTCCTTTGTTTTTCTAATTTCTTTTAAATGGAATTTGTTCAAAATCTAAGTTTTAAAAAAGGTACTTTTGTTAAATGCTAGGTGTAAAAATTTGGCTTGAATTTTATTACGTAATTCAGTTTTACTTTACCATTTGAAGATTCATTTTTTATTTTAGGTTAGTCCTTATAAACGTTGGGATAAAGTATGGAACCAAGTAAATATCTTTTAAACGAAAATAACGATATTTATGAAAATTTGCAGGTAAGTGCAATGGAACAAAATGCATCTAATGTACATTTTTTTGTTAATAATATACTTCCGGTTTAACCGGAAATGCCATCAACTTCTTTAATTTAAATGGGACACCCTATATATTTTTACAGATTTTGAAAGAGCTTGTTATTTTGAATTCATACATAGGTACTGAGTTTAGTGTAAAAAAATTTGTAAAAACGATAAGTGTGAACAATAGGTGTACATTTCATTATTTTGAATAATGAGAAACAAAATTACTTCAAATGTTCAAAATATGCCATCCTATTAACAAATTCTTGAGTCACTCTCTCCAAGACTTCTCCACGTATTAGTTCACATTCATCAATAATTCTTTGTCTCAATTCCTGTAAGTTTGTTGGTCGTCTAACGTAAACACGTGATTTTAGATAACCCAAAAAAAATCTAACGGGCTAAGATCCGAAGAACGACCAGGCCACTCTATGAATCCTCTACGTCCAATCCATCGATTTGGAAAATTCCAGTTAGAGATTCATCAAGTCAAACTAGTTTGATTTTACTCAACAAATTTGACTTGACTTGAAAATCAAACTTTTTAGGTAAAAAAGTTTGACTTGACTTGATTTCTGTATCTTTAGGTTTGACTTGAAATCAAACTTCTTCAAACAGTTTGAAGTTTGAATATCATATTGCCCAACGTGACTCTGATACTAGTTATAACGAAAGTACAATATCTGAAAATACTGCAACAATTGCAAAGGTTAAGATAATTTTTAAAAAAATTAAAAACTCCGAAATGTTAAGATTAAACTTCCCAAAATTTTGCGACTCATTAAATTTACACATGACCATTCCCAAACTGGAGGTAAAAACTACATGGAACTCTACATTGGAAATGCTGTCCTGGGCGTTACAATTCAAACGTTCGATTAATATTCTTTGTGACAATACCGATACTCTTAAATTTTCGAATACATGTTACAGAATGGAATGTTATTGAAAGAACATGAGAGTATTTTCAAAGTTTCAAGGAGAAGGAGAGAAATATTCTACCCTTCCTGTGGTGGTTATTGGGATCAATATGATACTCGATGAGCATGAACTAGATAATAAAGGAAATAGAGACGAACTTGATGCAAAAATAATTCTTGCCCTTCAGGCAGCTCGCGATAAAATTGTTAAGCATTACAGTAGGACTAACGCTGGATGTATTGTATCGTTTTGATTTTGGATCCTCGTCATAAAATTGAAACGTTTTCTTTAACGACATGGGGACAATCTTTAAAAGATGAAGCCATCAAGAAATTTGAAGAAATTTATAAAGAAAATTATTATTCACCTTACACTGTCAAAGAGTCACCCCAAACCCAAACTGAATGTACAGTAAGTGTGTTCGAAAAAAAGTCTGATGAAGTTACCGATTTTGATTTAGACTTGTTTGGACTTTTCCAATCATCTCCAAAAATAAATAGAAACGAAAATTCATTGAGATACGAAATCGACAAATACGCAGCTGAATCACGAGCTGACAGTACCGAGAACATAATAAAGTGGTGGAAACGCCACGAAACTGTATTTCCAACTTTATCAAAAATGGCAAGAGACTTTCTTGCCACCCCAGCAACATCAGCCTGCATAGAACGCTATTTTTCGAGAGCTTCTTTGGCAGTAACAAAAAAACGAAACCGATTAAATGACCAGTCTATTAGAACATTAATTAATGTGTTTAAATTCGTGGCTTCAACAAGAATCCATAACAAATATAATATAAATATATCACACAAGGATCGCAGGAATAGGTCACTATCTATATATATCTATATATATTTATTG
Source organism: Lochmaea crataegi (assembly GCA_947563755.1). Lineage (NCBI taxonomy): Eukaryota > Metazoa > Arthropoda > Insecta > Coleoptera > Chrysomelidae > Lochmaea > Lochmaea crataegi. Next base: position 37,907,673 of record OX387425.1, on the reverse strand, counting down.
TTGCTTTCAATTAATTTGTAAGAACTTCACTTTTCACGAAGAATTTTGAGGTGACAAGTTGGAGTTCATTAAAAAAAATGTTTAAAATAATGTATTTTCTTTTTGTTTCAAATAAATGTATTTGTTGTACCTACTTTCTATATTTAACATAAATATTTCACCCATTTAAGGTATATCTACTAAATAAGTTATTTTTCAAATTCTTTCAAACTAGTTTGACAAACAGTTTGAATTTTCAAACCTGTAACCATTGCCCAGTTTGATTTGACTTGAATTATTTGTCAGAGAGATTGACTTGAGTTTGACTTAATTTCAAGTCAAACTCAAGTCAATCTCAAACACTCAAGTCAAACTTGTGCAACTCTAATTCCAGTAAATCCCTAACCCGTCTATCATAGTTATGAGGTGCTGCATCTTGTTGAAACCAAACATTTTGTGGTAATTGCCCATTCTGTTGAAGTGCAGGAATAATTTCGTTATTTAGTAGATCCAAGTACTTGTCACCATTCAAGTTTCCGTCGATGAAAAATGGGCCTATAAGCCTATTTTCGACAATTCCCATATAAACATTTAACTTCTGTGGATGCTGAGTATGTGCTTCATGAATCCAATGAGTATTCTCATTTGACCAATACCTAGAGTTATGGCGATTAACTGTTCCATTTAAACAAAAAGTTGCCTCATCGGAAAAAACTATGTAAGAAGCAAAATTATCGTCGACATTACAGATGTCCATTAGCCGTTCGCAAAATTCTAGCCATCGGTCAAAATCATCGTCTGACAATTCTTGAACCAACTGTACCTTATACGGATGATACTTTTCACTTTTTAATATCTTTCCTACAGAAAGTCGACTGATACCATGGTTTAGTGCCAAATTTGTGGTGGAAGTTTGAGGTGATTCTTCTAAATCGATTGCAATATATTGTTTAACAGTTTCGTTCGTTGCAGTCCGCGGTCTTCCAGGATTTAGCAAATTTTTTACCATCCCAGTTGTATTAAAACGTTGTAATGTTTTAGTTACTGTTGAGCGTGATATAGAATTTCTCTCCGGATGCAAATTATTAAAAATATGACACACTTCTTCATGAGTTCTAACACGATCACCAACCGATCATCATTAAAATTTCAATACGCTCTTTTTCACTTAATTGAACCATTCTAAATTGTAAAATATATTTCCGTCATTCAGAATTTGACACTTGGAGAACAAAAGACGTACTAAACAGTACTCCTTTATTTATTACTATGCATACAAACAACATCAATTAGTTTAACTAAATAGTTTTTTGCTCTAATGCAAAAAACTCAAAGGAGGTTGATTAAAGTGCTATATTCCTCGTTTTTACAAATTTTTTTACACTAAACTCAGTATGTATGAATTCAAAATAACAAACTCTTTCAAAATCTGTAAAAATATATAGGGTGTCCCATTTAAATTAAAGAAGTTGATGGCATTTCCGGTTAAACCGGAAGTATATTATTAACAAAAAAATGTACATCAGAAGCATTTTGTTCCATTGCACTTACCTGCAAATTTTCATAAATATCGTTCTTTTCGTTTAAAAGATATTTACTTGGTTCCATACTTTATCCCAACCCTGTATATAGAAGTTAATATTTGAACATTCGTTTAATTCCTTTGTTTTTCTAATTTTTAAAGTAGGGTAAGCTCACCAGTCTTTGCCAGTGTTCCAATGAATGCCAGTTGAATTTGAAACTCACGCCGATAATCTTATGTTTATTGTATCATGCCTCCTGCTGCCGAAATTAGGAAATCATTCCATTCTAATGTAACAATTGCGATCGGTATTTTGTTTTATCAAATCAGTGGCATGTAGCACAGTGAAAATTTGATAAGGTAAGATATTTGTCGCTAAGTTATTACGTTTGATAAGACAACACTAAATATAAATCTATTGTAATCCTATTTGATATAAAAGCTTTTTGAGATGTAATGTTATTTTATGGTGTGTAATGACTTAAATTTTAACTGGAAAGTGATATTGAAGGTATTTCAATGAGAATAATAATCAAAGAGAGGTGGCAAACACTGGAATGTTTTTCACCATTTTTTACCATTGTTTGCCAATTATTGGCATTTACTGGTACCTTTGATGTTCTAGTGTTTGACAGTTGTATTCCTATGGTACTAAACATTCATTTTTCCACAGATGTCATCAACAAAAAAGCCGAAATTTCAGTACAACAAGAAGAATATGGAGGAGGCAGTGAATGCCGTGCAACATGGCATGACTGCATTTAAGGCTATCCAGCAATTTAATGTTCCTCGAACTACACTTCGTTATATTCTGAGTGGCAGGTCTACTCTTAAGCCGAGGTAAATCTATAATCAACAAATGAAATTTTGTTGTAAAAACCAGTAGAAAATGATTTAATCTTTCGAATTTATTTATGCTGCTAGTAATTTTTCATTATTTCCAGAATGGGTCCGTCGTCTACCCTAGGAGAGAGGAATGAATTAATGCTGGTAAACTGGATAATAGAACTGGCTTTACGCGGATTTCCAATTATCAAACGGGACCTGCTAATAACTTCAGTTGAAAAAATCGTCAAGGAGATGAACTTGCCCAACAAATCTGCAGTGGGGCGTCCAGGCAGGAAATGGCTAAAGTTGTTTCTGCATAGGCATAAAGACATTGCTCAAAGAACGGTGGAAAAGTTAACACGAAATAGAGCGGCTCTAACACCAGAAGCTATTATAAATTGGTTTAACGAAGTATACGTACCTATCTGGAAGGTTGTAATCTCTTGGAGGTAATGAAATATCCGGATAAGATTTTCAATATGGATGAAAGCGGATTCATGCTTTGTCCCAAAGGAGAAAAGGTACTTGGTGCAAAGGGGCAGAAAAACGTGTACGAAATCTGCGGCAACGATAAAGAAAACATTACAGTTTTAATTGGAACCTCTGCTGCTGGTAACATTACTCCATCGCTTGTGGTATATGCTGGTAAACGGCTACCGAAAGGTGTTACAGAAAACATTCCTGATGGACGGGCTTTGTCCAAATCGGATAAAGGATGGATAACTGGTGAAGTTTTTTACAAATACATTGCAAACGTATTCCATCCATGGTTGGATGGCCAGGCACTCCCAAAAAGAAAACAAAAATGAGACAAATAAAGTTACCAGCTGGTGGTCACATCGGAGAAATGGAGGAAGTATGAGAAAGATCGGCGCAACAAAAAAGTCGAAGCAGGACGTTTGACGGAGGAGAGAAAAAAATTAAGGGAAGAGAAAAAGAAAGAAACTGAAAAGAAAAAAATCAGTCCAGTTCTAAACGAAAAAAAATGTAGTCTCGTCAGACTCCTCAGATTCATCGGAAAAAGTTCCATTGTTATCTGAAGAAGAAGGCGATGATTGGGGTCAGGATAGCAGTGAGTCAGACGATAATGCCGAAAATAGTGCAGAAGAAAGTTTGTCTGAAAATAACTACGTTGTAGTAACTTATAATAGTGGTTATTTTCCTGGAATAATTAAAAGAATCATTGGCGACAAGTTTGAAATTTCAGCAAAATGGAGAAAAGTGTACTGAACTGGAGATGGCCTGAAAGAGAGGATATACTACTTTACGAAAAACACGATATTAAAGAAGAAATAAAAATTCCTAGAAAACTAAACTCTCGCGGGTCTTATTATATGTTTCAGAAATGAGTCGATATTCAGTATTTTCCATATGAATGTATTTTTTGTTACCTTTTTAAGAACTTTCTTTATAGTTACCACTTATTTTTGTTATTATTTGTTCACATATCTTAAGTATAATCAAAAATAAAAATATGGCATTCACTGGTTCTTAATGTGGCACTTACTAGAAAATAATGGCAATCATTGGTTGTATTGCGCATGTTTAGAGATTTGCTATATTTTCTTAATAATGAAAATAAAAACCTTCATATCTTATAGGAATCGATAATCTATTCTTTGATCATTAAAATGAGCTAATTCAGCAATTAAAAAGTATATGTTTGAAGCAACCGGGAGCAATTTAAAAAAGGAAATAGTTATAATAAATTTTAATTTTGCCCATAGAGAGATGGGCACATCTCATCTGTCCTCGTGTGTAGGGGCAATACATGCCCTTAAACATATGGTAAATACAGTAAAGTTAAGTAGGTACTGCCTAAATAGGCCATTATATAATTCCATTACTAACGTGTACTAAACCATAGAAAGCAATAATTCCCCAATTCTATTCAGTAATGATCGGATTTGTGTTTTGTTTACAATTCAATGTGTCGAGCCGAAAATTTTTCTTAAAAAAGTCAATATTTACGTGAAATTTAATTTTTATTGAAATTGTGAAATGCCAGGAGAAGGCATGAATTTAAAATCTTTCGCCTGCGACGCCGGGGAATTCAAATTGCTTGGCTTTTCCCCTCCTAATTGTGCAGTGCTATAGTGGTAACTATGTCTAATCTGCGATGACTTTTTTCAGAGATTTTCTGGTAGCAATAGGCCAATGCCTTCACTCTGTAACACCACCCTAATGTGACACCGCCTTAACGTGATGTGAAGGACAATCGAGTGAGTGACAATCGACAAGATACAATGACTTTTCATTCTTATTCTTAGTCTGTTGACACACACACATGTATTTTATTTTAGCCATGTGCCAAGTATCACAATTTGTTTAGTGAAATATAGTAATAACCATCAACTAAGCTGTTGAAAGTGCTTTACCAAGTACAATCTATTGGAACACCCACAGAACTCTCCCGATCCCTTTATTCCTACGCGACCTAAATGACCCCAACCAAGCCACCCTACAACTCCTATCCCATGAATCCAAAAATTCTCATTATTTCTCTCCATCACAGAATAATTACATTTTTCATGAAGTATGTCTATGGAACGCACAATTCTTATAAATTTTGGTTTGTGATTGTTTTGTGGTATGGCCGATCTTATGGTGGTATTAACATTGATGTTGTGAGATCTTCCGCTTTTCTAGAAATATAATAAACTTTGTTATCTCAATTGGATCACCCTATATCTTTTTCCATTTTTAAAATCCTATAGATATACCTACTGAATATTTTTCATGCGATATTCCTCTACCTAATTGCCACAATTAGAGAGGTATGGATACATTTACCTTATATCCAGACATCTCAAAATAATACATTAGATTAACTATGATTAAATGATCTTCAATAATGCATATCCAACTTCTGAAATCCTTTAACAAGGCATTACTGTGAATAATTTGGTGAGAGTTTAGCGAAACTGGTGTAGTATACGTTTACCCACAACAGGGCATACAAAAACTGCAACAACTGAAAACAAGCCTTTAGATGTTTGTGTTATGCTAGAAGATATAAACTTAAGTACTATACAAATATCTAGCGAACTTCAGAAATCATAAAGTAACTTCTAAAAATGTTGTTTACTTTTATACAATGTGAATTTACCTATAATAACACTGTAATTGTGGCATTTGGGTATAGGAAATTACATGAAAAATATTCAGTACTTCTTAAGTATTTTGAAAATAAAAAAATATATAGGATGATCTATTTGAGATAACAAAGTTCATTATATTTCCAGAAAAACGGAAGATGTAAATACTACCATAAAACACCAGCTACACCATTTTTGTTTCAATTAAACATCTGTCTTGTTTTTTAAATTAGATAATGTTTTTTGGATCTAGGAGTCATATTTAAAAATTCATTTGGTGTTAAGATGAACTTTGAATTAAGCTCCAGTTGTGTACATAAAATTATTTATCTTTAAACTATTTTTAAAAGACTGAAAGAAATAATCGTGATTTACTTTTCTATACTTTACAATCTATCTATTTCACCATCAGGCATCAATTTTGTTTTTTGAGTAATGATCTATGTTGTATTTGTACATAATCTTTGTGAGTAAATAATAAAACCCAAAGAAATGTAAATAATTTATCATAATTTAATAAGTAAAAACTAACTAAACACAATCAACTATTATTCTTGAGAGTGTGCCCACTTATTATGCCCTTCATAGTTTTCAATTATAAGCGATTTGCACCTTCTTATTTTTACATTTATACTTTCATGTTCTCCTTTTACAGACAATACTTCTATTCTAGCCACAGTTAACAGGTCAGGATTGTTGATAGTTACACCTTTAATAATGTCTATTTCATCTCCTTCTCTAACACCAATGCTTTTCTTGGGAATTTTTTCACCATTGACTCGTATTTTACTTTCATAAAACATCACTTCTAATTTATTTCTAGAAATACCGAGTCCAGATTTTAACAAAGTATCTACTCGCATAGAAGGAACATGTAGAGTCATATTTTTGGTATGCTTATCTTTGAAGTCATTAAAAATATCTTCATCTTTAGTTTCATCATCACTTTCTGTTTCGGAGATCCGTTGAGGTATTTTGCTCTTGTTTCCTTTACTTTTACATCTAGTAAACTGAACCTGACATTTAGCAGTTGTTTCTAAAAATAATGTTCCTGGTAAACCTTGCTTTACAATGTTATCTCTCATTAATTGCAGTACTTTCCTTGTACACAATCTTCGAATTAGGAAGGACATAATCATCACAATATATTTTATGTAATTTTACCATAACCAAGAACCAATATTATACTTGTTATGAATAGTTTTATTTGACATGGAGCCATGGGTTACAAATAAGCTAGGATAAAACCGTCTTCTTTGTCGTTACTATGACTGGTCTCTTGCCCGACAAGGCTATACATCCAGAGTTTCTATTTTAACACAGTTAATTCTGATGCCATTATATTATTTATTACAACTAATGGGTCAGTTCTGTGCACATCAGTAAGCGAATTTATAACTTTCTAAGAGCCTATAGAAAGTTTGCAGTTATTCGCTTTCTGTAGCTTACAGAAAATCAAGGCTCGCTCTAGCCTCTAGCCCTATTGTACAACAAACTGTACGATCTTGGTTGGTTCAACCAGTTCAACCATTTGTTCAACTTCAAATTTTAAGCCCTTATTTTTTTAGGTAATATGAATAAGTGGTAAGAGGGTTGTTTAAAAATAATATTATTTCATATTTTCTCTGCTGCTTAACAGAAAAAAATGGAAACAAAAATTTACTGAAATTATGCAACTTATAATGCAGATACGACACTAGTTTAAATGTGTTGTCGATAATCTTCGTTTGTTTTTCTATGTTTCAGCTTGTTCATGACAAATAAATAATAATATGTTGACATTATTTTGACATCTATCACTGTAGTGTATTGTTGTATTTGGTTGAATGAAGGATTATTTTCCATTTTTAGTGTCTTAATTTTTTAAAAATTATTCTGAAAGCAGTACTTATTTGGATAGATCGTGTTTTGTACCATATTATACTAATATATTATTATTGTAACGTCGGACCTGTACTGAGGATATCTAGAGGTCCATGAAGAAAAAGAAGAAGACATATACATCTGGAACTGACATGGAAAAGTCATGAACTGTCTGGAACAGGTGAACCGTATAAAGGGCGGGACAATTGACATTAGTTAGTTAGTTTTTGAAGTATTAGAGAGTTGAGTTCTGTGTTCTGATAGTGAGACGTTATTAGTATTGAATTCGCATATATAGTAAATTTTATACCCATTTAGAATAAGACCATCCTTATTTATTATTAATAAATCGGTTGAAACAAAAAATTACCAACAAAAATGAACGTCGTAACTAATTTATTAGATGTCACATTTTTGAAGTTACGTCAAATTTTGATTTCATGTTAATGTCATAACGCAAAATAAGATATAAAAATGCGATATTCTGATGAATCCAAAAAACTTATGCTTAATGTATTTTCAAAACGATTTAGGATCTCGATTTAAGGCAATTCAAAAAGCGTCCGAAGCACTAAAAGTTCCAGAAAGCACATTATATAATCTTGAAAAACCAAACAGAGCTACAGATTTCGAATTTAGAAGAAATATTTCTGCAAGCGTTTCCCGGAGCAAAACCCGAATTACAAAAAATACCCTGCATTGTTTGAGGGAAGTAATTTATAAAATGTATGCGCGAAAGGATAAAATCACAGTAGAAACTATTTTACGGCAATTTATCGATGAGTCTCCAGAAACTAAGATTTCCAAAGGTTCGTTATATTTGGGAATTAAAAAAATGGGTTTTCATTTCAAAAAACAGGATGGAAGAAAACATTTATTGGAAATGCCTGCAGTCAGATTAAAAAGAATATTATTTTTGAACAAATACCATGCTGCTAAAAGCGAAAAGCTCTTTACACCTGTTTTTCTGGATGAGACATGGGTTTTTAGTAAAAGCGGGGACAGAAGAATGTGGCAAGATGGTACTAAACACAGTGATTTAAAAATAACTGGAAGTGGGACACGATATGTAATTGTTCATGCTGGTAATAAAAAAGGTTTTGTGGCAAATGCATCGCTTATTTTTAAATGCAATAAAAAAACAGGTGATTACCATGATAACATGAACACCGAAAATTTTGAAAATTGGTTTAAACAGCAACTAATTGTAAACTTGGAAGAACCATCGTTAATTATAATGGATAACGCAACGTATCACAGTCGCCTGGATTAAGAAATCCCAAGAAAAAGTTGGAGTAAAACACGCATGTTAGAATGGCTCAAAAAAAAGAATATTCCTTTTCCAGATCACATTTTAAAGGATGCTGTTTGGAATATAATTGAAAGGCAAGTTTTGCCAGAAAAAAATTATCATTTGGACAAATACGCTGCCGAGCATGGTCATTGTGTTCTCAGAGGCTACCACCCTATCATTGCCATTTTAATGCCATCGAAATGGTATGGTCAGAAACTAAAAGGCATTATGACCAAGCTATTACGAAAACTGCAAGGTCACCTACTGAAGTCTTAAAAGTATGGAATGACGTTGTAAAAAATGTACCGGAGCAACACTGGCAGAATTACATAAATCATACAGAGAAAATTATTTCTGAAGCATGGGAAGTAGAAAACAAACTGGACCTACTAAACATCGAACCTATGGTGATCTCTGTATCCAATGAATCCGATGATGAACTATCACTTTCCGAAAGTTATTCTGATTTAGAAACTAATTAAACTTTGCCTTGAAGATCACGTTGTCATTTTTTTAAAATCTAGAATTTGTACTTAATTGAACTCTGAATTGCCATATTTTTTTAAAAAAACTATGTATCTAGTTAATAAAACAATGTTTTAAAAATTAGTGCGCTTCTTTTATATTCTTTTATTATGTCAACATCTTTAGAATTTTATGAATTTCATAAAATTAATTTGTATTATTACAAACCGCCACTGATAATATGAAATTTCAAGTCACTACGCCAATGCAATAAGAAATATGTCAAGCATTTGACATGACAAAGGTCATAACCTAATTTTTTTCATGCGGGTTCAGATGGTTCAAGAAGCCGCATACGTTAAGTTACTAAAACGGCTGGTACCTCTAAATAGGTATTAATTTTACTATACCTTTATTCAGAGAATAGAATGGATTTTCACTTCTTGTCTGAGCTGTGATGGTGCCTGCTGCCCAATTTTCTTTGGCCATGATCAATTATCATATATAGTAAAATTAATACCTATTTAGAGGTACCAGCCGTTTTAGTAACTTAACGTATGCGGCTTCTTGAACCATCTGAACCCGCATGAAAAAAATTAGGTTATGACCTTTGTCATGTCAAATGCTTGACATATTTCTTATTGCATTGGCGTAGTGACTTGAAATTTCATATTATCAGTGGCGGTTTGTAATAATACAAATTAATTTTATGAAATTCATAAAATTCTAAAGATGTTGACATAATAAAAGAATATAAAAGAAGCGCACTAATTTTAAAAACATTGTTTTATTAACTAGATACATAGTTTTCTTAAAAAAATATGACAATTCAGAGTTCGATTAAGTACAAATTCTAGATTTTAAAAAAATGACAACGTGATCTTCAAGGCAAAGTTTAATTAGTTTCTAAATCAGAATAACTTTCGGAAAGTGATAGTTCATCATCGGATTCATTGGATACAGAGATCACCATAGGTTCGATGTTTAGTAGGTCCAGTTTGTTTTCTACTTCCCATGCTTCAGAAATAATTTTCTCTGTATGATTTATGTAATTCTGCCAGTGTTGCTCCGGTACATTTTTTACAACGTCATTCCATACTTTTAAGACTTCAGTAGGTGACCTTGCAGTTTTCGTAATAGCTTGGTCATAATGCCTTTTAGTTTCTGACCATACCATTTCGATGGCATTAACATGGCAATGATAGGGTGGTAGCCTGAGAACACAATGACCATGCTCGGCAGCGTATTTGTCTAAATGATAATTTTTTTCTGGCAAAACTTGCTTTTCAATTATATTCCAAACAGCATCCTTTAAAATGTGATCTGGAAAAGGAATATTCTTTTTTTTGAGCCATTCTAACATGCGTGTTTTACTCCAACTTTTTCTTGGGATTTCTTCATCCAGGCGACTGTGATACGTTGCGTCATCCATTATAATTAACGATGGTTCTTCCAAGTTTACAATTAGTTGCTGTTTAAACCAATTTTCAAAATTTTCGGTGTTCATGTTATCATGGTAATCGCCTGTTTTTTTATTGCATTTTAAAATAAGCGATGCATTTGCCACAAAACCTTTTTATTACCGGCATGAACAATTACATATCGTGTCCCACTTCCAGTTATTTTTAAATCACTGTGTTTAGTACCATCTTGCCACATTCTTCTGTCCCCGCTTTTACTAAAAACCCATGTCTCATCCAGAAAAACAGGTGTAAAGAGCTTTTCGCTTTTAGCAGCATGGTATTTGTTCAAAAATAATATTCTTTTTAATCTGACTGCCGGCATTTCCAATAAATGTTTTCTTCCATCCTGTTTTTTGAAATGAAAACCCATTTTTTTAATTCCCAAATATAACGAACCTTTGGAAATCTTAGTTTCTGGAGACTCTTCGATAAATTGCCGTATAATAGTTTCTACTGTGATTTTATCCTTTCGCGCATACATTTTATAAATTACTTCCCTCAAACAATGCAGGGTATTTTTTGTAATTCGGGTTTTGCTCCGGGAAACGCTTGCAGACATATTTCTTCTAAATTCGAAATCTCTGTAGCTCTGTTTGGTTTTTCAAGATTATATAATGTGCTTTCTGGAACTTTTAGTGCTTCGGACGCTTTTTGAATTGCCTTAAATCGGGATCCTAAATCGTTTTGAAAATAGTTTACTACATTAAGCCTAAGTTTTTTGGATTCATCAGAATATCGCATTTTTATATCTTATTTTGCGTTATGACATTAACATGAAATCAAAATTTGACGTAACTTCAAAAACGTGACATCTAATAAATTAGTTACGACGTTCATTTTTGTTGGTAATTTTTTGTTTCAACCGATTTATTAATAATAAATAAGGATGGTCTTATTCTAAATGGGTATAAAATTTACTATATATATCAGGATGATTTTCCTTGTTGGAAATGACCTACACACTAAAACTACATCCCAGCTTTTCTACAAAAATTTTTAGATTTATTTCACCAAAATATAAAACAAAATTGACTACCTTAAAAAAGTCATCCAGGTTATAAGAACTTTTTGAAGCTTGCTTCTTATTGCACGACATAAGACTTTTGAGAAGGCTAGTGAACTCGTAACACGTGTAACCGTTACGAAAAGTCCGTCACGCAACAGTGTTGCCATATTTCTGAAAAGGCTAGTGAACTCGTGAAACGTGTAATGTTACGAAAAAGCGAATAAGGGTTCGTCACGCAACAGTGTTGCCAGATTTCTGAATAATCCACTAATCCAATGAAATTTAAATTGAAGCTTGCTTCTTATTGCACGACATAGGATTTTTGGGAAGGCTAGTGAACTCGTGAAACGTGTGATGTTACGAAGAAGCGTTCGTCAAGCGATAACTCATTCAAGCGACTGTTATCTCTATTACCGCACTGAGCTCGCACACCTATAGGTGTGAAAAACTGTCAGAAACTGTAAACTGTCAAAATTTTGAAAAAATGGTTAATAATTGCCAAATATGTTAAAATTTTTGAAAAATTGTCAAAATTTTTTAAATATGGTAAAAAATTGTCAAAAATTTGGAAAAATGATCAAAAATAGTCAAAAACTGTCAAAATTTTGAAAAAATGGTTAATAATTGCCAAATATTTTGAAAAATTGTTAAAAACTGGTCAATAATTGTCAAAATTTTTGAAAAATGTTTAAAAGTTTTGAATAATTGTCAAAAATGGTCAATAATTGTCAAAACCAATCAAAAATGGTCCAAAAGGATCAATAATTGTTAATACTTTTAAAAATGGTTAATTATTTGCCAAATATGTTAAATTTTTGAAAATTTGTCAAAAATGGTCAATAATTGTCAAAGACGGTCAATAATTGTCAAAATTCGTCAAAAACTGTCAAAACTGGTCAATAATTGTTAAAATTTTAGAAAAAAAATTTTTGTATATGGTCAAAAATTGTCAAGAATTTGGAAAAATCGTCAAAAATCGTCAAAAACTGGGAAAAATGGTCAATAATTGTCAAAAATTGTCAAAATTTTTGAAAAATGGTCAGATGTGAGATCCCTCTCATCACGTTCACATGTTGTTCTCTCGAAATGGTTAACCCGTATTCTCGACGTGGTGGGAGTTGGTGGAAACAAGCGTTCGCGTGAAGCGCTGTTGCCAAATTGTGGCGGGCACCACAGTCAATGATACACATTTATTTAAATTTCCGCGCGGTAGCTCCCACTATGATGCAGATGCAACCAGTAGAAACGCTGAAGCTTTTCCATCACGTGACTGTTACGTCAGCAATATTGTTCATATGAATTAAATCAAAACTTGTGTCAACTCAATAGGAATAATCGTTATGACTAATATTCCAAAGGTCGGCGTTTTACGAATTGGTAATTAAACAAGAAATTTAACTTTTTTAATTGTATTTATTTTATTTATATGGTTAACATCGACATATTTATTAAAACTATCGATATACTGGGCGAATAAGTTACAAAATCCAAAATTAATATTAACCATGCTGGCTTATTAGTGGAGAGCTGATTTTTTGTAGGATATCTTGTATTTTATATAAGTACATACAATTTATGAAGTTCATGAAACTGTCGTAATGTTTAGTCTACTGACAGGGTGTCCTCTAAAACTTTTAAAATAACACTTTCTAAACTGATTATATTAGAACAATTTTTTTGGATGGGCTATAGATTGTAAATAGAATAAGATTCCCACACAGCTTGAAGGTGGACGTTTCGATAAATATATTACCATCATCAGGGCAACACATCAAATGGAAACCCTCATATTAAAAGTAAAAAACAGAAATATCCGCAAAAGACATCAAAAATAAAATGTAAACACATATAGGTACTAGAAACGAAAAATCACATCAAATATGACAAATCTTGCTTTATAGTTCATCCATTTCGGAATCTGAGCTGACTTCACCAGTATTTATTATCACTGGTTCAATATGTATGTTCACCAAATTTCGTTCTCGACTAAACCAGTCTTCGATTATTTTTTCGGTATGCCTAACACAATTATCCCAAACATTTGCACTACAATTTTCCAATGCTTCTTTCCACATACAAAACACTATCACTATTTTCTCTATATTTTCGAAGGAAGCATGCTCTTTGGCTAGCAATATTTGTTCGTTCTATTAATGCTCTTCTGTTATCTTCCTTTTTATATTTAAATCCCAAATGTTTCAATAATACCAATGAAGAGGTATTTCCAACAGAAAGAATTTCCTTATTTTTTAGTTCATCATTTATGGTTTTAACAGTAACATGTTTCCCTGAAAAAATAAGAAAATTTAAATTATCATTATCTCAAACAAAAAAAAGATTTTTTTATATTTACTTCATACTAAACTTGAACACAAATTTTTGATATTCAGATTTTTTTATTATTTGTACCAAATAATGTATAGAACAACTCCGTATGTGACATCAAAAAATTTAAATTAGAAAACTAAATTGTGAAACACAATCTACACTCAGAACATTCAAATTGGTAAACATTTATGGACAGTACTCAACTTAGAAATCAGCACATGTAGAAACTCATTCAAATTAAAAATATGCACAACTTTCTGTATTCTAAAGCTTTCATTACTCATAACTTCTATAATCGAACTTACGTTAAATTACCTACTAGTTTTCTAAGATTTTCATATACCACACTATAAGCTGCTGGTGAAAAATCTCACTGTATGGATAATACTACATGCACTATGATGTGTAATCTTAATTATTAAGGTACTATGATTTCACTTCTCTTTTATTTAAAGTGTAAGCTGACTGTAATGTAAGGCTTAAGAACTCCCATGTTCTTGTATTATTGTTTCACATGTTTGTTTTACTTACTTTGTTCATACATATTATATAAGGAATTCCGTACTGCCATTTTGGTTCCCTCGGGTAAATCCTCTGTTTTTAGTTTTAATCGAGGTGTTTGACTGAGTGACGTTGGGAAAGTTGGAATATTTTCCTTACTTTTTTTAAGGGAACATACCGTTTTCACAGATATTTTCATGCAGTTGCCACTCTCTGAAATATAATATTAAATAGAAATGTCCTTAAATAGATGTCAACTTTAGTATAATACCTCCTGAACAGATGAAATAGGTTGAAAGGGTCCGCCGTTGTTTTTTTCCATCTCAAAATATTCAATCAAGTTCATAACAAACTCCTGTGCTCGTGAATTAAGCCACTTTCCAGGCATTTTCTGAAAATAACTATTGGTTATTATACCATTACAAGTACAATCAGACACTTGATTCATGCAAATTTGAAAATTCTGCAGAGATTTACAAATTGTAGAGAATTATAAATACTATTTACCACCAATAAGTAGTAAAATAAGCATTGTAATATTCCCGTCTCACGGCATTTTAGGTGTTATGAAATGTCAAAAGTTTACAAGTTGCTAATGTATTATATTCGTACTTACCAATGTTAAATGGAATAAAAAGTCAAATTAGTTCTTACAAGAACTGATTTTAACAATAAATACACTTTTAATCCAAAAATTCGCTAAAAACATGACAGTAAACAAAGCATACATAACCTCAAATACGGTAATGTCAAATTCAACTTTTAGTAGGATCAGTTATTCACGTTACGTCAATTATATCGTTGTCTCTTTTTACGATTACTATGGCAAATTTATAGAAACTATTACGTATGTCTTGTAGTTGGTCTTGTGTAGAAGACAATCGATCGAACGTTGTTATGTTTGATTTATATTGATAGAAGAAGATAGAATGTAGAAAATATGTGTTGCATAAATCGTAGATTGGATCACGTGATGGAAAAGCTTCAGCGTTTCTACTGTATCTTTCTCCGGCTTTGAGTGTAAGGAGCAGTGTTTTTCGGGTTGTGTCTGTTTTAGTCTACTTTGTTACCTAGCTTTTATATAAAAAATGACGGAATTTTTAAAAAGTCGGTAGTTCAGAACAAAGGCAGTGGCTGCTTGACTTTGTGGAAAAAAATCCGCTCATGGTTAGCGGAAATTTTGAGTTTATTAGTAAAAAGGATGCCCAGGCCACATGGAAGCAAGCCGCGGTGGACTTGAACAGCATTCCCGGTGGTGCCAAAAAAGTCTGGGCGCAATGGCGTAAGGTAGGCTCTAATAAGTCGGTCAGCTCTCGAGCTAGAGCTTTGTCTGCCCTAAAAAAGCGGATAAATTTCCTATCGGGCATTTGAAAGGCGTTGTCTCTTCTTAGAATACTATCGCCGCTAATAATTCTCCTTGGTCCATTGCAAATGTAACCACTAGTGAAACACTTGCAAATAACTATTTTAGTCCTAAATAGCTAACGCGCAAAAAATGATATTATTATGTTAGTTTGAATTTGAAACGTCAAACGTAAACGTGCTTTCGCAGTCATCTGTGCAGGCTCGCACTTGCGCGCTAAAGCGAGGATTTTAATTATCTTGATAAATTGCAGTAGAAACGAGTTCTCACGAAATAGAAGGGAGACATCGCCCGCACAAATTCGAGAATACAGCGAAGCTGATTTTCGAGAGAGCTCTTCTCTCACAAATTCCTATTCATATAACTCGATAATAGACGTCCTGTACGGACTATAGTTTAGTTTTTGAAGTATTGAGAGTTGAGTGAAAATCAACCTAAACGCATCCTTTATCTATGGAGTTGAGTTCTGTGATATAAAAGTAAGACGTGTATTTATGTGTACATGTTGTAAAAGTTAAAAAGATATAGAAATAAAGAAAGTTAAGAAAGTAAAAGCAGTAACATTGGTGACAGCGGTGGGATTTAAGAAATATTTTGTTCTACCAACTGTTTATGGTAAATACTAGATCCTCCGCATACGACAGGGACATGGTTACTTCCGGACCCCCGGCTTGGTTTTTGAAGATGGAAGAAGAGAAGGAAAGACGCAGAAAGGAGGAAGAAGAAGAGAAGGCTCGACCTCGTCCTCTTCTATAACCAAACCTAACCCCATTCAAAGTAGTTTCTCAAAGCCACTCAAACATGACCCTAGAACCACCCACATTTGATGGCCAAACGGCATGGGAAACATATCGACTTCAATTTGAAGCTGCGGCCAGAGCCAATGGATGGACTGAGACACAAGTGTCGCCTCGTGGACAGGCGGTAACCGTTTTGCAGATTCTTCCGCAAGACACGCCCAATTATGCGTCCCTCGTACAGGTTTTAGAGACAAGGTATGGCCAACAGCACTTCAAGCAGGTATTCTAGAGTTAGCTAAAAGTCCGTAATCAAAATTCAAATGAAAGCCTACAGGAATTTGAGGCAGATATAAGAGAGCACAATGGAGAGAACTTGTTTAGCGTGTTGGCGTCAGTTCATTCCACTCCGGTTAATTGATTGCTTGCACGTACAGTGCCGACTGCTGTTCGTCAAATACTGTTTCCACGTATCAGGTATTGAGATACATTTATTTTTTTAAGTTTTATAATTTAGTCATTTGTTATTACGTTAATTTAGTTTGCTTACGTTAAAGTGCAATTATTTTTAAGACATTAAATTGCCTTGAACAATGAATTCTTTAAGTGATAACGATAAAAAAGCTGCATTGAAAGAAAAGTTTGAATCTTTACTAAATAAGCGTGATGTGAAAGAGAACAGTTCTTTGCTTACCCGTGAAAAATTATTGAGTTTGATAGCTGATGTAAAGAAATCTAAAACATCAGATAAGAAAGTGCCACGTGATTATTGGTTACTTCAACATTACGATGTCCTTGAAGTTCAAGGAGTAGAAAAATTAATAGTCCCAGTAACAAATGCAACACCAGATGTAATGTTTTATTGCTCAAGTGATTCTTTGTTTGACATTTTGTACGAAACTCATTTATCTATTGGACACGGTGGTAGAGACCGAATGATAAAAGAACTTAATCGTCGTTACAAAAATATTACGCAAAATGATATTAAGATTTTCCTGAATTTTTGTGAATCTTGTCAACAAAAACGCAAAGCGGGCAGAAAAGGTGTTGTTGTTAAGCCCATGATTTTTTCACATATGAATTCAAGATGTCAGGTTGACCTCATAGATTTTCAATCACAACCTGATGGAAACTATAAATTTATTTTAGTTTATCAAGATCACCTTACAAAGTTTGTGGTTTTAAGACCTCTTCAAACAAAGAGAGCAGAAGAAGTTGCAGGACAGTTGCTTGATATATTCCTGTTGTTTGGAGCCCCATGTATATTGCAGTCGGACAATGGAAGAGAAATTCGTAACAAAATTATTGATGACTTAAAAGTAACTTGGCCAGAGCTTAAGATCGTGCATGGCAAACCAAGACATAGCCAAAGCCAAGGCAGTGTTGAGAGAGCCAATCAGGACATGGAAAATATGTTGACGACTTGGATGCAAGACAACCAGTCAACTTCGTGGAGTTACGGGTTAAAATTTATCCAGTTTATGAAGAACAGGGCGTTCCATTCTGGTATTAAAAGGTCCCCCTACGAGGCTATGTTTGGTTGCGCAGCTAGAGTTGGACTGTCAACAACTGCCATTTCGAAGGAAGCACTTAATTCGTTGGTCGACGAAGATCAATTACAAAATACTTTGACTGCAATGAATGTTTCTTCTCAACCTGATAATGAAAAAGTAGTTGAACAAACAGAATTAAATAATCCCATTACGAAAGTATGTGTTTGCTTCAAATGTATGGAGCCTGTCCATATATCATGTTCGGAAGATTATGTTTCAGAAGATGAAGTTGAGCAGAAAATCTCCAAATTGTGTTTGAATGAACTTAATGTTCAAAGAGAAAAGTCTAAAAAATGTTTAGAAATTCAAGCGAAAAAGATGAAATTAATGTCGGATAAATCTCATTCCGAAGCCTCTGTGGGATTTGCCGTCCGTATCCCAGTGCCTGAAGTTGACAGAGGAAAAGGTGATGCCAAGTCTATTTTAGCTATCATCCTAAAAATAACCGAAGAAGGATTTTTCCAATTGGACACAAGAAACGGCCGCATAAAACAATTATATTCCCGATCCCAGTTCAGTGTCTGCGAACAAAAATTAATTAAAATCGAAGAAGTACCGGATGTAGAAATATCGCTCCGGTCGGTTGCTACAGCTCAAAGTTTAGGTACTGGTCAGGGATTTAAAAAATGTTCGTGTAAAACCCAGTGTGTCAACAAAAAATGTTTTTGTTTTAGAAATAATGTTCTTTGTAATTCCAAGTGTCATTTTAGTAATCCTTGTTGTAACAAATGATTTTATGGTACGTTTCCATAAATACCATTTATATACTGCTTAAATTAGATAAATTGCTTCTTTTTCATTTTAATTGTCTTTCATTAGTTTATTTATAGAATACCTAGTTATTTCATTTTTGATAAATTGTTTATTTTACACTCTAACTGTCTCTCTTTAGTTAATTTATAGAATACCTAGTTATTTCATAGAATAACTAGTTAAAGTGTCGAATTATTAACATATTACACACTT
The DNA here is from genome assembly GCA_947563755.1 of Lochmaea crataegi. Classification (NCBI taxonomy): domain Eukaryota; kingdom Metazoa; phylum Arthropoda; class Insecta; order Coleoptera; family Chrysomelidae; genus Lochmaea; species Lochmaea crataegi. The sequence goes on along the minus strand of OX387425.1, from coordinate 37,888,707 downwards.
TAACGGACACGATAAGTTATTTCATGGAATAACTAGGTATTCTATGAAATAACTGCATTATATACTTTAACGGTAACATATACAATTAGATATAAATGTTTATATTTCGCGTGTACAATAACGTGTCTAAATTGATGGGAAACTTGACTCCAGCTTCTGTTAGTTCCTTCAGGAAATCTTGATTTTGTCTTGTGAAAAACTGACATTCCCATAATACGTGGTTTAGTGAACCTACTTCTCCGCATTCGCAATTTGGTGAGTTTTCTAAACCTATTTTGAATTTAAATTCCGGATATAGGCCATGCCCACACCGCACTCTATTCATCATTTTGATAAATTGTCTGTCCGAGTTATTTTTAAACCATGGTTTTCTGTAAACTTGTGACTGTACTCGCTGACATTTTATCGTTTTTGTTTCCCTTGCAACCTTTCTTGCCAATTCTGCATCTGTTTATTTTTTAATGTAGCATGAAAATCTGTGGTTGGGATCTTTACTCATTTCCTCTCCATCTTCTGTGGCTTGCTTTGCCAGTTTGTCCACCTTTTCATTATTTTCTAAACCATTGTGACCTTTAATCCATACTAATCTAATGTTTTTATTTTTATCTCTAGACGATTGAATTTCTTCTAAAATATTGATAAAGTTTGAAGATGTGGTAGCTCTTGATATTTTTTAGAGAATCTACAGAGCTTTTACTATCTGTCAGTATTATCCACAGCACCTTTTCATGATAGTTTGCATATTTGATGGCCTCTAAAATTGCTATAAGTTCAGCTGCATAATCAGATATATTATTTGGTAATTTAAATAATCTGGCAATTTCTTCATTGGCGTGATAAAAAGCACATCCGGTATTTTCTCCTATTTTAGACCCGTCTATGTAAATATATTCGAAGTTAGACCAGCGTTGTGTTATTGAATACATGGCTTCTAAGTTAGTTAATTTGGAACAGAGGTAGTGAGTAGGAATTTGGAGTTCACGTATTTCAAATTGGCATTATAACAAGGAAGAATATCATGCTGGTATACCATCAACTGGTACTGTGTTGAATATTGGAAGCTTTTAACAAGAAGAGGTTGTTTTTTATTCCGCCAGTATCGTTTACTCATGTTCTGATTTAGTTTGCGAACTTCTTTCTATGCTATTTTGTGACATCATTTTTAATACCAATTTTTCGCCCAAGTATTCTCTTCTTAAATCTAGTGGAGGTCCTGCTGCTTCGGCTTCTAATATTGAAACGGGAGTACTTTGCATCAACCCTAAGCTTAAACGTAAGCTTTTATTTTTAATTCTTTCCTCTTTGTTTAATTGGCTCGTGCTAGCGTTTCCGTATAGAATGCAGCCATAATCTAATACCGACCGAATTAAAGATCTATAAAATATAAGTCCAATATTCGGATCCGTTCCCCATTTAGTGTGACAAAACGCTCTTATTACGTTTATAGCATTTCCACATTTTTTAATTAAGTGATTAATATGCTCTGTCCAGGCTTACTGTTGAATATTATTCCGAGATATTTGTTCTAGGATTTATATTCCACGTCAAATGGACCTATTTTAATTTCATTATTAAATTGATGTCGTTCTCGTGTACATGTACATAGTGTTGACTTTTCTTGGGATATAATAAAATTGTTTTTGTTAAACCATTCAGCCAATTTATGGGTGGACATACTAAGATCTCTTATGGTGTACTTAATTATCTTGTTTTCTGCATATATGCATATTGCATATATCCTCTGCAAACTGAATTATATAATATAATATAATATAATATAATATAATATAATATAATATAATATAATATAATATAATATAATATAATATAATATAATATAATATAATATAATATAATATAATATAATATAATATAATATAATATAATAATATAATATTATAATTTGGTTTCTGGTACCAGATTATCTAATATATCTGATGTATAGATGGAAAATAGAATAGGACTTATATGCTGCCCTGTGGAAGTCCATTCGATGTGTGATATTGGATATACTCCAAACTATGCGTCGAAACACCCAAAATGAAAGTAGGAGATGCTTCAACGGTGGAAGAATCGGACTTGCAAAAGTATAGCCCGTTCGACGAATAGGGAGCCAAGAAATGGGGTCAGAAGGACTCCTAGATCGACATCCCGGATCCCCTCACAAAGTCCTACATAAAATAACCACAGTTAGATATGCGTACCTGAGAAGTCGTTCTCCCACACCTATCCGACTTTCAAGCAACAATCAGGGAAACGAATAAAAGACGGGGCGGGCGTCAACTGCATTTACTGGGAGCCCCAAAATCTGCACTTACATTTTGAATGGAAATGAACAAAACTTACTAGTCAGAGGGCACGTTGACAATCGAAATTGCAATTGAACAGGGATTCTGAATCGGAAACTACAGCCTACTGGAAGGAGTTTAGTAGTTGAAACAGCCGCAGGACACACTATCCCTGTTCGAGGAGAAATAACAGCAACTATAAATAATATTGTTAATACTCTGATAAAATACTTATTTCTGGTAGCCGATATTAAAGATCAATAAAACCTTCAAAATAAAATTTTTGTAATTGGAAATGAAGAGATAATCCTAAATTCGGAAGAAGAGACTCCTCAGATAAAGGTTATAGTGGACAAAGCTACAGAAGTTCCCGAAAATTCTGAAGTAATCGTCTTCGCGAGACTTAGCCAAAAACCAAAAGAACTACATGTGGGTATTGTGGAAAGTGAGGAACTCGTGAATGAAGGAATTCTGGTAGCTCGATGTCCCGTCAATGTAGATCAACCAATTCCAGTTAGAGTTGCTAATTTATCGAAGAAACCTTTAAAATTGAAGAAAGAAAAAAAAGATAGGACTTTACACACCGGCGAAAAGCATAATCAAGTGCGAAAATAGTTCCAAAGAGAAAACCACCACAAGTAACTCAGTTGACGCCAGCCTCATGAAACAACTAGTTAAAAATTATGACCAACAACTGAAAAATTAACAACTTTATCAATGACAACTGCGACATTTTTCAGACGGGAAAATCTACAGGACGCACCAGTCTAGTACATCATAGAATTTATACGGGGGATGCCAGTCAAATGCCAAGGAGATTACCATTTGCTAAACGGAAAGAAGTAGAAAATATGATAGAAGACATGATGGACGCAAATATTATTGAAGAAGCTTCTGGTCCCTGGTGTTCACCCGTGGTCCTGGTAACTAAGAAAGATGGATCCACTAGCTTTTTTGTAGAGTCTACACTATAGACTATCGAAGACTAAATCAGGTTACACAAAAAGATAGATATCCACCGCCGAGATTAGACTATACATTAGATACTCTATCAGGTGCGAAGTGGTTTTCCACCATGAACTTAAAGAGTGGATACTGGCAAGTAGAAGTACACCCTGATGATTGAGACAAAACAGCTTTTTCTACTGGCAGCGGTCTCTACCAGTTCCAGGTCCTCTCATTCGGACTCTGTAATGCTCCGGTCACATTTGAATGACTGATGGAGATGGTTTTGAGAGGATTAACGAGGAAAGCCTGTCTAGTATATCTTGATGATATTATAATGATCATGTCGAAAACTGTTGACGAGCATTTGAAAGATGTTAAAGAAGAATTTGACAGGTTAAGGAGTGCCAATTTAAAACTGAATCACACGAAATGTTCACTGTTTCAAACGGAGGCCATATCGTTTCCGCCGAAGGAATTAAAACCGATCCCGACAAAATTGTAGCTATTAAAGACTGGCCTAAGCCAATGGAAAAAAAGGAAATAAGGAGTTTTCTTGGACTTTGTTCATATTGCCGAAAATTTGTCAAGGAGTTTGGTCGAATTGCTAAACCTCTTCATCGATTAACTGAAAACAACATTGACTGGACGCCGGATTGACAAATTGCTTTCGTAGAGTTGAAGAAACGATTAACCACATTACCGATTTTAAGATTTTAAGGAACATTTATTTTGGATTGTGATGCATCCCAATACGGCATAGGTGCCGTGCTATCACAAGAACAGGAAGGTGAAGAAAAAGTGATTGCATACTTTAGTATGGCAAAGGCTGAGAAAAATTATTACGTCACCAGAAAAGAACTTTTGGCTATTATCTAAACCCTTGACACTTCCATACTTTTCTTTATAGTAGAAGTTTTGTTATAAGAAGTGACCATAGCGCTTTGCAGAGGTTAATGAATTTTAAGAAGCCTGAAGGACAAGTTGCTAGGTGGAAAGAGAGACTACAGCAATATAACTTTGTAATAGTACACCGAAAAGGACGTCTCCATAGCAATGCCGATATAATTTCCAGGCGACCTCTTCAGAACGACAATGTCGGTACTGTGAAAGGCTTGAAGAAAAGAAGAATCCAGTGGAAAAAGTTAGTCTACAGATAAGCACAATCAAGCCGGAAAGTGATAATAATCAGAATCCCCTTGAAATCCTTAGAAAAAGTCAAAAGCAAAACAATGACTTAAAAGTTATAAGATAATGGCTTAAAAATGGAGTCAGACCTACTTGGCAAGAGGTAGCCAGATGCGAGTTCCAATTTGATATCCGTTCTGAACGGACGTTATTATTGTTATTTTTGCTATACTGTATTAATTGCTTTTATTTAAAGTTATTAAAAACCCACATAAAAAGTGAATCACCCCAAACAAGCTGTTAAAAAAGTTTAAAGTTGTGAAAACAACAAAACCATCAGGGGAGTTAAACTCAAACTCCATGATGATCCAGCCGAGTTAAGCTGTGCAGGAGAGCCAACTGAATATACTCTGAATATTCGGAAGAAGATTCAAGAATTCATCAAGTTATCACCAACACACTGGTAGAAAGAAAACCTCCACCTTCTTTACCACGTGAAAGAAAAGGATAGTGTTTTTCAACCACAATCACCGGAACAAAAAGGTAGGAGAAAAAATTCATTTATCAAAAAAGCCAAAAAACGCAGATTCTTCGGGGTAACTACTAAAACGAGAGACCGGTTTAGAAATGCCAAATGGCAGGGGCTAACTAACAAGATATCTCCACCTAAGTCTAAAAACAAAGTTCTACCCGAAAAACACAATAAAAGGTGTATAGAAAGCGAAAAGCACTTCGAAAAGTGTATAGAAAATCAAGAAAAAAGGAGTATAGAAAGTGCAATTCCATACACTTTATCAGACACCAGAACGGTATAAAAACCTTACCGATCGAGTCAAGAAGAAAAAAGAGCAACTACAGAGCCGACGGGATCAGTTCAAAAGCCACTTCCAAATAGTTTTTGTTGAACCTGAAAATAAATTTTAGGACAAGCCAGGGGTCAGTGCCGATAGTAGGGCCACGGAGGTGATCTGCTCACACCATCAAAATACAAAATATGTAGAGAAAGACGACAGTATATCTACTTCGGCCACCAACACCACAACAGATGATAATCTTACACCAACATCTAGTCAATCAATGAAAAAATCAAAATCAATGAAAACTAAAAATAAATCGTCCAAAAAGTGCATCGAAAGGAAAAAAAAGTGTACAGAAACCACAAATAAGGCAAAGAAAAGCCCTCGTAGCGACTCTACAACTGCGAGATCGACTCTGGCAGAGAAGCTCGACGAATTCACTTTCGAGAACACTTCAACGGATTTCTATACAGTTGTTCAAACATAAAAGTGTACAGAAAGGCAAGATAAATACTGTATAGAAAACATTAAAATTTATTGAATAGATGAGGCTTTTACTTGATGAAGATCCATACTAAATGATGAAATAAAACAATTTAATTTGTTTGAAAAAGCTACTGTGTAGCGAAACGCGTCACTAATTTAATTTGAACGTTAGTTTAAAATAAAATGAAGATTTAAACAAATTAAATTGTTTTATTTCATCATTAAAATTTATACAGACAATGTAAACAACTGTAATTTCTCACCGCAAGATATGGAACTAGACCGTATCACGCTCCTCGTCGCCTGAAGGTCCCGCTAACATCCAAAATGTCCAACACTTAACGCAGGCAGAAATCCACGGTACTGCCACATCGAAGAACTGGGGCGATGAGATACTTCACTTGTCAACAAAGAAACCATTATAGAGGAAGATGAATTCGTATCACAATTTAATCTTAAAGCCGCGAAGGGTAATAAAATAACGGGCAAACCACTCAAACTGCAAAAAGAAACTCCACCAGCAGAAGACATAAACGTCATCTCAGTGGACGCGGTACAGCCCGATACGATAAATATGGACACTGAACAGTTTCAGTTCCCTAAAAAGACGGCCTCCTACAGCCAAATATTCCTCAAAAAGGAGAAAAAACTCCCCCCAGTCGTTACAACGAATTATTATGACTCTTTCGGAAGAAGAAAACGAAGAGGAGAAGGAAACCACCAAAGAGGACAAGCAAAGTAGTAAGAAAAGGAAAATCACAAAAGTCCGAAAACGTAAATATTGTGAATATAGAATTAAGTGAGGACGAAAAGAGACAAACTCCCAATCCTGTTAGCTGAATCTCCATAGGTAAAACAAACAACAAAAATACTTCTTCGCAGAAAAACACAACGAAGGAATGTATGTATGTATGTAAATTGGGGTGACATTCACTGAGACCTAAAAGATCTATTGTGCCCCCTTACTTCTACTTAGTTCCTGAGGAAAGTCTCATCAGAGACTAGTAGCCTTTAGTCCTATTTCCCGGAGGAATTTTAGGATATCTGCAGGCTTTAACTTAGGTAAATGTCCCTCTTCTATCCAGTAGTCTCCAAGGTGTTGTGCCCTAGGATTCTGAATTGCTGTGCAGTTCGCAAGTATGTGGATGGAGGTTTCTTCTTCCATACCACAGAATCTACATTCTTCTATAAATGTATCTTTTGTAGTTCTTTGATAATGGTGATAATAAATTACCGAAAGCTCAGAACAAACTAAAAAGAGTTCACTTATTCACATTGCCGCATCCCCCACAATAATAGTTAGACCTAACTAGTATCGGCAACGAACTATTTCCTATATATATATATATATATATATATATATATTTTTTTTTTTATTGTTTAAATCGTAGATTCGGTTTTAATTTAAATCCTAAGGGTTTCTCGAACCTGGAAGTGGCTCCGTTCGTTTACCCGGCCGATTTAAATCGTAATTTTGATAACCTGACCGGCACTGACTGTTACGTCCGTTATAGTACCAGGTATATGGTGTAAATAGCATTTTTTTTACCGTTATTCAAACTAAATAGACCACAGAGTATTAATAGATCAATGTTTTGAATTCCTATTATTTTCATTATTAACCGCAATTTATTGATTGGAGAACCAAGATTTGGCTTTTCCGGATTTTTACTAGTTAGTTAAATTTAATTCAACAAGACCCCTGGAATGTTCCGTAACCTACATCTGAGGCTATCTGGAACTCTTGACGCTAGTAGTCAAGGGGCCGTGGAGCAAACCACGTTAAAAATCTGGCGCCCGAGATTTGAACCGAAAATTTTGCTTCAAGGGTGTCATAGTGACGTGTTCGTGTGGTAGGAGCCACGCGTAGGAGGTAAACGCGATACAAAATGGCGCCCGAGCAGGGACCTGATTGTTGATTACAATAAGATCTGTTATATACCGTTTTCGATTTTTTTAAAGCGTTTTTTGCTTGGACTGGTTAAGTCTGTTTTTACTGTTTTTCTGCCGTATTGTTTGTTAGAGCTGTGACCGTTATTCCGTTTCCGTTCCTTTACCATATTGTTGAAGGGACCTGATTGTTGATATATAGTAGGAACTGTTTGATACGTCTTCCATTTTTGGTAGTATCTTGTTGCTTGGACCGTTTTATTCTGTTTTGCCGGTTTTGATTGGACAGAGACATTTATTGTTTGTTGAAACAGAGACCGGTATTCCGTTTTCGATTTTTTTACCATTCCGTATTTAAAAGAGCACAGAGCCGATGGTTGAGAGTAGCCTGTGGACATTTTGTTTAAATGGACCGTTTTGCCTGTCCCTGATCGTTTTCCTTTGGTATTTAAGAAGATTTTTTTTCCGCTTGAGTTTAAAAGCTTGTCAGAAGGGAGTGCTGGGCCTAGGGCCAAAGGGAAAATTACAAGAAGAAATATTTCACCACGACCCGTTTCCGACCAATCCGATACCGTAACGGTTCCGACCGTTATGGCCAACCCTCCGCCGAATGTACATGACTGGTAGGTGTGCTTTGGAAACCGAGGAGACCCAGCCGCTTTCATTGAAAGACTTGAAGAAATCTGTACCGCAAGGAATGTCCAGAAAGATAATTTGCTTCCGGTACTACCTGAATTACTTTCCGGTGAGTCCGCACTATGGTACCGGAATAACCGAAACCGATATACTAGCTGGACCGATTTTGAAACCGATTTCCGAATTTTCTTCTATCCTGTAAATTACGAAGACGACTTAGAAGCTGAGATAGGCCATCGTCTACAAAGAAGAAATGAGTCCGCCGCTACTTACATTACCGAACTCCAGACTTTAATGCGAAGACATGGAAAGCTAGCCCCCGAACAACAAATAGCTTGGCTGTACCGTAACCTGTTGCCCGAATACCGTTTGCAAATCCGAAAAGGGGACTTTGATGACTTTTCCACATTTTGTCAGGTGGTCAGGGAATATGAGCTCCTCAGGAAGGAACTCCAATCTGTGCCCAACCACAGTGGACCGAACCGGGGACCAAATCCCCGTCCGCAGCCAATAAGTTCGCCGAGATATGGACCTTCCCACAACTCGGTGCCTGGGCCGTCCAGAGAACCCGTCGCCGGTCCCAGTCAACCGTCATCGACCGATACTCTTCGCCGTCCGCCGCCGGATACTACTCGTCACCCGTCTGGATCATCTTCCCGGCCACCCATCTGTTTCCGTTGTGGCGAGTCTGGACACTACCGCAACAACTGCCAAAACCCGCCGAAAATATTCTGTTCTCGTTGTCAAAAAGAAGGAGTATTTTCGAGAGACTGTTCCTGCAGGAGGCAGGAAAACTAAACCGAAGCTGTACCGAGGAGAGGCCGACACAGCTTCCGCAAATCTTTGCCTCTCATACCAAACCGCCAGCAGAAATGAACGACCCCCGACCGCACATAGACGTCGAAATAGAAAATCATATGTTTAGAGCATTGTTAGATACAGGAGCCGCAAAGTCATATATTGGTGATCAAGTAACTCAGACAGTTTCCCAAAGAAAGCAAACTACCGTCCGTCCATCTATGAAGGCCCGTTTAGCTAATGGAAACTTGGTCTCTATCACCGATACGTATGAATTGAAATGGAAAATCAATGACGTCACTATGGAGGGTTCGTTGGAGCATTTCCCTGGACTAATCACCGATATTGTGTTAGGACATGACGTCCTCAGAAAGTATAATTTCTGGCTGGAGTTAGGAACCGGAGAAATATACGTAGATGATAAACTAGTGAGGCGTTCACAATTGGCCAGTCCTCTTGGAGTATTGGAGTCCGTGAACCCGTCTAAGAAAATCGATGATGCTGTCCCGATTATATGTAAGGAAGAAACCAACCATCGTCTGACTGAAGACCGCTGATCCAGAATTATGTCTGATTCCGAAGTCTCTACGTCTTCTCTGGTGTTAGGGGTTGACAAGGAGCAACCTGTTTCTGAAGTCTCTGCGTCTTCCCTGGAGTTAGGGGTTGACAAGGAGCAACCTGTTTCCGAAGTCTCTGCGTCCTCCCTGGAGTTAGGGGTCGACAAGGAGCAAATTCGTTCCGAAGTCTCTGCGTCCTCCCTGGAGTTAGGGGTCGACAAGGAGCAACCTGTTTCCGAAGTCTCTGCGCCCTCCCTGGTGTCAGGGGATGGCAAGGAGCAAACCGTTTCGGTAATATCTGGGTTCTCCCTGGAAGATTTAGGGGATGAGGAGGAGTATGATTGGATAGGATGTCCGTTGGAAACCATAACTCCGCTTACAGAAAGAAATTTATCGAAAGAACAGACAGACAGACTGAACATCTTCCTAGACCAAGAGTTACCGAAATTTGGATCCTTGCGAGGTCCAACTACGCTAGTTGAGCATGAAATCCGTTTGCTGCAACCACGTCCGATCAAACAGAGATACCGACCCCAGAATCCGAAAATGCAAGAAATTTGCAATGCTGAAATAGACGCTATGTTAGCAGAGGGAGTGATCGAACCCTCTACAAGTCCGTGGAGTTCTCCAATAGTCATTGTAAAGAAGAAAGATGGGAAAAACCGTTTCTGTATTGACTTCCGAAAAGTCAACGAGGTAACAATGAAGGATGCTTACCCTCTACCGTTTATTAATGCTATACTGGATAAACTGCGAAAAGCCAAGTACATTTCCAGTTTGGATTTGAAGAGTGGATACTGGCAAGTTCCGTTAACCCCCGAAAGTAAACCCATTACCGCCTTTACCGCTCCGGGACGTGGACTGTTTCAATTCACGGTTCTTCCCTTTGGATTACATTCCGCACCCGCTACATTCCAGAGACTGGTTGATCGACTAATAGGCCCCGATCTGGATCCTTACGCTTTCGCGTATCTGGATGACATCATCGTCTTGGGGGAAACGTTCGATCAACATTTGGAAAATCTGTCCGAAGTGTTCCGTCGATTACGAGGAGCAAGGCTGAAACTGAACCCGGAGAAATGTCATTTCTGTTTACCGTCCATGAAATACTTAGGCCATGTAATCACTGGAGATGGAATCCGTACCGATCCAGAAAAGGTCGAAAGCATAATCAAATTTGCAGCCCCAAGGAATATCCGAGAGTTGAGAAGGTTTTTGGGAGTTGCATCCTGGTATAGGAGATTCGTGCCATCATTTTCGCAAAAGGAGGCTCCGTTAACGAAGTTACTCCGCAAGTCTCAGCGATGGAAGTGGGCTGAAGAACAAGAAACCGCTTTCGCTAACATTAAAACTTGTCTATCCGAAGCACCAGTTTTAAGCTGTCCTGATTTTACCGTACCGTTCACCTTACAGACCGATGCCTCCGAATATGGTTTGGGAATAGCCCTTACCCAGCAGAAGGATGGTCACGAACATGTGGTAGCGTATGCAAGTCGCACCCTGAGTCCTACCGAGAAAAATTACTCCGTCACCGAGAAAGAATGTCTTGCCATTGTTTGGGGAATTGAAAAGATGCGTCTTTATTTAGAGGGCTACCATTTCACGGTTGTTACCGATCATCAATCTCTTAGATGGCTGCATTCCATATCTAGGCCGTCCGGACGTTTAGCTAGGTGGAGTATTTTTCTACAACAGTATGATTTCAAGATACAGTACCGTAAAGGTGCTCTAAATCGTGTGGCCGACGTTTTGTCAAGAAACCCGCTACCAATGACCGCTGAGACCGATCCACCGTCTGCACTATGTTTGACCGATGTAACCGCCGAGTGTTCGTGGTACCGGAACAAGAAGGAAGAGGTCCTGAAGGACCCGGAGAAGTTTCCGGACTACTGCATTAAAGAAGACCGTCTGTACCGTCATTTCTGGGACATAAACGATTTCAGGGAGCCAGAAATGTCCGATCCTTGGAAACTGTGCATAGCAAATCCCGACCGAACCCGAATCCTGCAAGAAAACCATGATGCTCCAAACGCCGGGCATCTGGGAATTGCTAAAACCATCACCCGTATTGCAAAACTGTACTATTGGTCAGGAATGTTCAGGGACATCACCAAATACGTGAGGAGGTGTCTGCGATGTCAACAGTACAAACCGTCAAAGCTAAAGCCGCCAGAGTCCGACCTGCCGCGCAAAAGGATGGAATCCGGAAAGTTTATCACCCTGACGGATGATCTCTGCTGGAGGTGTGGAACCTCTGGTCACCGTCGGGAGAGCTGCAGCCGACCGTCCATTCTATTTTGCTCCCGCTGTGGAAGAGTTGGCCGGATGTCCAGGAAGTGCCCGTGTGACCGACAAAGTCCCCGTTCCCGATCAATGGCAGTCCAGGCCCATCTGGCCGCCAGTGTCAACCAGCCCCGACAAATGCAGGATGCCGCCGTCCAGTGCCGCATCGACACCGAACGACCCCAGCCCGCTCCGGAAGTAGCCGAATGCTCCTCCAGATCCTATCAACATCAGTCATCCCGAAGAAGAGGACATCACCGTCTAGACCGCTCCACCCGACGCCACCGTCCCAGGCAGTGAGATCTCTACATCCTGACCGTTTTGTTCAACGCACTGTGTGATGATAAGGTGGTGTGTTAAAAAAAATGTAACGAACGAAAGTTGTACTTTCGTTCATTCATTTTTTTTACCGAAGAAAAGGGGGTGTGTAACGAGTTATTTTTTTTTGGCACCGAATCGATGTTCACTTTTATTTTTCCGTCATATTTTATTTTTGCCGCTGTTTTATATAACTCGTTACCAAAGATTACAAAATATATATAAGATTGTTCACTCGTACGAATTCTATCGATCAAAGGATTCATACCGCTGGTTACTGTCTGGTGACTTATCCGTTGGCGCCATGCTACAGTATGTCGCTAAATCCTTACTTGCATTTAATTTTGCATATTATACGGGTTGTCGCCTATCGAGCGCTGGTATTTTAGAATTCGTTGTTCGTGTTTATGTTTTATAGATATTTTAAATTTATTAATTAATTATTGCAATAAGGAAAAAATAATATTCATATTTTCCTCTTCAATAGCAAAACTTATAAAATAAATATTTTGTGATATTTGTTAATAGTCTTAGTTGTACACATAATAAATGGTAGTTTAACACTTTCCCACGAATTCTGAATGCAGTCTTGATTTTAAGTACTTATAATGTAAACAATTGTTCCAGCAAGGTGGGAAAACCAGAAATATCCTTTTATCGTTGTCCCAAAGACGTTGAGAGGTGGATATTAAATTAGTTATTATCAAATACGGAATTCAACTTTTTTAAACTATTGTAACAAAGATATTTGATAATAATAAATTAGTTAGTTATTTAGTACTTATAGATACTGGGTATTCATAGAAATTTGAAAATTCACATATCTAATTTATTAATAAATATATCCTGCAGCTGCATAATATGTTTTTACTGTTTTAACCTTGTGAATCTAAAAAATACGGAGTGTCTAATTTAAAGATCAAAATTGTTTTAGTGGTCCTATTATTCTGGTGGCCAATAAGTATGTATAATTTAATTTGTGATATTCTGTATAAATAACCGCTAGATCATCAATAAGCATCACAAAATTACTAAAATGTTGAATAAAATCTGTCAATTGATTCATTTTAAAAATTTTAATGTATTTTTTACTTATACCTAAACTTTCCTTTTCAAATTCATATCCTGAACATTTTTCGAAATAATTAACATTTTAAAACATTATATAAAAAAAACCTTTAATAAATCATCCTATTTGAATATATATTTCTCAAGTTACCCCTGTATAGCTTGGAATAAAATATACTCTTCTTATTCCCTGGTACCTAGCGGTGTCGTTATTTTCAACAAAAGGGAGCCGTAAATATGATTTATGAGTGCGGCGATCGTTTAAAACACTAAGAAGTGAAGTGAAGTGAACTATCTTATATATATTTAGTAATCTTTGATATAACAACATAGTTGGCGCCTGTCAACAAATATTAAATGTTAAAAAAGTTGATGAGTCAGTCGAAAAATGGAATCCAAGCAAATTTTCGCGCAATTTCTTACAATTTTCGAAGACAGTTGTTTCAGAAAAATGCCTTGCCGAGTTGGTTATTGTTTTCAGCAATGAAGCACCACGTCGGTCGACAATTTCTCGTTGGTATGGAGAATTTAAACGTGGACTGATTATTCTTAGCGAAGATCCAAGAACAAGTCCACCAACAACGGCAGTCTCCCAGGAAAACGTCGATGCTGTACGTAAGCTGATCTAAGAAGATCGACATGTCACATATCGTGAAATTTGAGCATCATTGGGCATTTCAAAGACCACAAATCAAAATATTTTACATGAAGAATTATGTCTAAAAAAATTAGTTTCTCGTTGGATACCGCATCTGTTGACGGAAGAACAGAAAGCATTTAGAGTCAGTTGGTGTAAAAAAACTCTAAACCGGTTTAAGGGTACGCACACAAAGAAAGCTGGTTGCTTGCTTGCCGGTAACAAGCGCTTATAAGCGCCAATAATTAAGTCAGCTTTTAAATGCACACGCCCACAGATAAAGCAGGTCGGTGCTTGTTGCCAACGCAGATCGGCGCCTACTTTTAACCGGAATGAATTTTTAATTCTTGGTCGCTGGTTGTCGGTGCCGGAGGTGCATTACCTCACTCCTCACTTGGCTGTTTGTGCCAATTACACCACGTTTTATTTTTTTCCAAAATAAATGTGAATGTCTCAAGGGACATTCTCATATACTGAAAAAATCGCTGTTCTTGCTATTTCAACGATTGGAATAAATGGTGATATTCACCATACACTTTTCGTTCTTGATTCACTGGATGTATACCTTGCTTCGTGCGTTGCATCCTTAAAAATGCATTTTACATTAATAAAAAGTCTTCATCTGAAGATGAATTAGATATCTTTGTACTATGGAATAAACTGGCGGAAAACCGGCGTTCATTGTGTACTACTGAGATGACTTATAAGCGCTGGTTTTCGGCGCCGAAAATAGGCGCTTATTAACCTGCTTTCTTTGTGTGCGTACCCTAACGCAGGGAACTCAAGAAATATTTACACTATATACAGTATTGTCAGTGCTGATGAATCCTTGATTTACTTTTATGAACCTGAAAATAAACGTCAGTCGGCTGTTTGGGTGTTCCAAGATGTACCAAAACCGACGAAAGCTATCCGTTCTCGAAGTGTTTCCAAAAAGATATTGGCGCCATTTGTCTCAAAATCGAGTCATGTAGCTAAAATTCCTCTGCAAGATCTAAGAACTGTTACCTCTGATTGGTACATACCAATTGAATTGCTAAAGTTTCGAAAAACCAACCCCCAACGACGAATGATCCTCCACCAAGACATTGCAAGTTCCACACAGCTCGAAAAACAATTGAGCTGTCAAAGCAAGAAAACATCGAATTGTTGGACCATCCTCCATACAGTCTCGACCTAAGTCCCAACAACTTTTTTTACTTTTCCAAAAATTAGGAATGAACTGTGTGGTCAAAGTTTCCAGTCCCCAGAAGATACATTCAACGCCTTCAAAAATTGTTTTGAATGTACCAACAAGAAAGTGGAATAAATGCTTCCAGCATTGGTTCCAAAGGATGCAAAAATGCATTTCTCTTCGTGGAGAATATTTTGAACAATAATAGTGTTTAAAAGTTATTTACTGTCGTTCTAGTTTTATATGCAAAATATAAAAGACAACCCTCGTATACACACAATTATTCTCATGTACTTATGCACAAATACTATTAACAGTTTCAACCAGTTGTAATCCGGCAACGTCGCTCTGCTTTAGAGTCCCGTATATACCCAATAAATATTTTAGTTTCGTTTCATTTGAATTTACGCTAAAATTTTATTACTTTACTTGGTACTGAGTTGCCAAGATGTTTCTGTTCCATTCACTGCTTCAGCTTTATCTCCACCTATCCACACATTTCCCAATCATATTTGTTGATTATTTTTTTTTCACTATATAATCTTCAATTTCTCGGGTTAATTCATTCCACTTCTGTTCTCGTTGTCTGCTAGTTTCAACGGTCCTAATTTTGTTCTTAATATTTTTCTCTCAATAATTCTTAAATCTTCTTGTTTTTTTGTCATTGTCATGGTTTCTGAGGCATAAATCATTACCGGTCTAATAATTGTTTGATACATTTTTATTTTTGTGGATTTTCTTTTTTATTAGTTGCCGCTTTTTTTCGTTGATTTCCGCGTCTCAGCTTCCATTGTTTGATATTGATATGGCTTTTCTATTCCTAAATATTTAAATGTATCTCTACCTACCTCTTCAAATTTGAAATTCCTGAAATTTTTTTTCTACAAACGTCAAAAATGACAAGATTTGCGCATTGACAACAATATGCGAAGTGACACTTTTTTACCGTGCGCGAAATACTTCGCGCACTAGGGTGCGAAGTATTTCGCACACTGCATGTAAATTAATAAGCCTTTTGTATTTCAATCTATGAAAAAATGAAGCTAAACTCCAAATTATTATTTATTTTTAAATGAATAACAATTAAATACTCTTAAAATAATGATAGAATTTTACAATAACTTTAGTTATTATTTACAATATTAACATTAATCCATAGTAACAGTGAAAATTTGATTAGGAAAGACATTTTAAGCCAGCTCAACACTATTTTCTATAATAAATTAGGCATTTTACTTATTTATAATATTTTTAAAAGATAGATTTTGACGTTTGTAGAAAAAATATTGTTTGCATCTCGTGCGCTCGAATAATTTTTTAACTCGGCTTAGCCCCGTTAAAAGATTCAATTCTCGATCACCAAAGTAGCATTTCGCGCACTAGATACAAAAATAACTATTATGATGATCCGCTTATATCTAGTATTTATCTTTGTTTTTTTCTCATTTATTTCAATCCCCATCACTTCTCTCTGAAACTATCTGGTTAAGCATATTTTCCATTGTTTTTCGGTTTCTTGTAATAAGAGCTATGTCGTCTTCATATGCTACCATTTGTCCCATTTCGGTTTTTATTGTTCTTTTGTCTATTTTTCGCATCACACATTTTCTAGTGCCAGGTTAAATAATAGGTTTGTTCCAACTAGCGATAGAATCGTTCTAAATATGGTTCACGCAAGTGCTGTATTTCTTTCGCGTTCCAACTGATTATGTATCGTTTTTGGGACGGTACAAAAACTGTACCAACTCGAAGGGGGAGATAATAGAACGGTCTCTCATTCGAGTTTGCGCATTATGCAAGTCTAGTACAGTACTCGATACGATTCCCGAACGGTTCATACATTCCAGTTGGAACAAACCTAATCTCTGTCACCCTGATTTATTTCAAATTCTTCTGTGTTTCCCATTTGCATCACAAAATTACTAAAATGTTGAATAAAATCTGTCAATTGATTCATTTTAAAAATTTTAATGTATTTTTTACTTATACCTAAACTTTCCTTTTCAAATTCATATCCTGAACTTTTTTCGAAATAATTAACATTTAAAAACATTATATAAAAAAAACCTTTAATAAATCATCCTATTTGAATATATATTTCTCAAGTTACCCCTGTATAGCTTGGAATAAAATATACTCTTCTAATTCCCTGGTACCTAGCGGTGTCGTTATTTACAACAAAAGGGAGCCGTAAATATGATTTATGAGTGCGGCGATCGTTTAAAACACTAAGAAGAATCAGACCGCCTTCAAGTGAACTATCTTATATATATTTTGTAATCTTTGTCGTTACTTACTTTCCGACCGCTTTCCGTTACCTACTTTCCGACCGCTTTCCGTTACCGTATTGGGATTTTATTTTTTTTCTGATTAAATGTAATTTATTATTAATCCGGAATTTACTACTTGAGTTTTTTTTTCTTCACAGGTCGTCTATATACAATTAACACTTGTGAGGATTGTGATATATTAATTTTTTCGGGTCATTTATTATTATTCTGTGTGTCTATTTTAAATAAAAATTTTTATGTCCGTTTTTTTTTGTTAAAAGTAGTTTGCCGGTTTACTTTAAATCCTAAGGGTTGCTCGAACTTGGAAGTGGCTCCGTTGCAACTCGTTCGATTACCTGGCAGATTTAAAACATTCTTTCCCCGTCTCGTGAACCAATTTTTATTTTATTTATTTTGATAAATCGTAGTTTGCCGGTTTAATTTAAATCCTAAGGGTCTCTCGAACTTGGAAGTGGCTCTGTTACAACTCGTTCGATTACCTGGCCGATTTAAAACGTTCTTTCCCCGTCCCGTGAACAAATTTTTATTTTATTTTTGATAAATCGTAGTTTGCCGGTTTAATTAAAATCCTAAGGGTTGCTCGAACTTGGAAGTGGCTCCGTTACAACTCGTTCGATTACCTGGCCGATTTAAAACGTTCTTTCCCCGTCTCGTGAACAAATAATTTTTTATTTTATTTTGAAAATCGTAGTTTGCCGGTTTACTTTAAATCCTAAGGGTTGCTCGAACTTGGAAGTGGCTCTGTTACAACTCGTTCGATTACCTGGCCGATTTAGAACGTTCTTTCCCCGTCTCGTGAACCAATTTTTATTTTATTTATTTTGATAAATCGTAGTTTGCCGGTTTAATTTAAATCCTAAGGGTTGCTCGAACTTGGAAGTGGCTCCGTTACAACTCGTTCGATTACCTGGCCGATTTAAAACATTCTTTCCCCCTTCCCGTTAACCAATATATATATATATATATTTTTTTATTGTTGAAATCGTAGATTCGGTTTTAATTTAAATCCTAAGGGACTTGGAAGTGGCTCCGTTACAACTTGTTCGTTTACCCGGCCGATTTAAATCGTAATTTTGATAACCTGAGCGGCACTGACTGTTACGTCCGTTATAGTACCAGGTATATGGTGTAAATAGCATTTTTTTTACCGTTATTCAAACTAAATAGACCACAGAGTATTAATAGATCAAAGTTTTGAATTCCTATTATTTTCATTATTAACCGCAATTTATTGATTGGAGAACCAAGATTTGGCTTTTCCGGATTTTTACTAGTTAGTTAAATTTAATTCAACAAGACCCCTGGAATTTTCCGTAACCTCCATCTGAGGCTATCTGGAACTCTTGACGCTAGGAGTCAAGGGGCCGTGGAGCAAACCACGTTAAAAATCTGGCGCCCGAGATTTGAACCGAAAATTTTGCTTCAAGGGTGTCAAAAGTGACGTGTTCGTGTGGCAGGAGCCACGCGTAGGAGGTAAACGCGTTACACAACAAAAGGATGTGCCCTTCGATCGTGTTGCTGACCACAAGCTCATGATAAATCTCATCAAAAAAGATATTAAAAGCAAATTCGAGATGGAATATAACAATAACTCCGTTGTCAGATTCACTCAAGATGAATCGGATTACATATCACTCAAAGAGATCTTGACTAAGGAAAAAATCCCTTTCCACTCATACACGAGGAAGGAGGACAAATCGCACGCCTTTTTGCTCCGCGGGCTTGCAGGAGACATCGAACCTCGAGACGATTTTGACCGACTGTATCAAATTAAAGTAAAGGAGACCTACAGAATGAACACAAAAGGAAGACTCCTCTTCTTAATTGTAACCTCTCCCACTATCACCCTAGAATACCTGAACAAACACGTCAGGGTAGTAGAGAGCACACGTGTCATCTGGGAAAGACGTAAGCAGCAGAAGACGATAATCCAATGCCACACCTGCCAACAATGGGGCCATGCAACGTCCAACTGTGGCGGTCCTCCCAGATGCCTTAAGTGCGCTGGATCCCACAGAACGGTAGAATGCACTAAGAGTCCGTCCGTCCCAGCAAAATGCTGCAACTACCAAGGTGATCATCCAGCAAACTCAGATAGATGTCCAGTATTTGAAAAGAGGAAGCAATACTTGGATGAAAGGAGATCCAAAGCAAGACAAAACCCCCAGAAGTTCCTAGAATCACCCTTACCCAAGTCAAACCCCTGGACGGAGAAAAAGTCCGAGGTGACGGACATCGAAAAGTCTAGAAATGTCATCGAGAACTGTCTGGAACATGTGAAAAGTATAAAAGGCGGGACGATTGACATTAGTTAGTTTAGTTTTTGAAGTATTAGAGAGTGGAGTTCTGTGATATAAAGGTAATAATCTAAAAGGCGGTTTTTGAAAAAAAATTATGAGGCTATTGTGTTGTGTTTTCATTTATAGAAGTAGTCTTTTTAATACAAATATTAAAAAAATTACATTTAGAACCGTGTAGATGTAAATTTTTTTGAGGGGCTACTAAAATTGTGGAGTGTCAACGTGGATGGTGTCAGTGGTATAATATCTTTTTTACGGGGCACTATCGGATAACGTCTTCTTAGAAATACACTGCCGATTTTATTAGATGTAAATATGGAACTTAGATGCAATAGGTTTCTGCAACTTGACAACTGTCCAGCGCATTTTACAATTTATGTGCGGGAACATAATCTAAATGCGGAATTTTTACATACTGATGGATAGGAGGGTGCCTGTTTCCCTGGCCAACCAGGTCACCTGCGACTTGACTGGTTTAGATTTCTTACTTTTGGAGACGAGTAAAAGATCTTGTTTTTCAAGACGAGCAAGAAATATATGGGGCGATGTTGGCTAAGCCTGAAAACGTGAGCAATTCAGTGAAGAATATAAAGGAAATTTCTGCAGTTGGATAATCCTTTTCACGTTTCTTCCTCGGATTGTCGAATCGTATATATTTTCATGACCGCAATATTCTCGTAAAATATATATATCAAAATCATTCATAAATTCTGATCATTAGTGAATGATTTTGTGTATGTTTGGTGGTCTATAGTAAAATAGTTTATTAATACAAAAACACTCATAATAGGGGTCATTAATGAACGATTTTGTGTACATTGGTGGTAGCAGGGATGGCCTCAGCCGAAGGCTATATGTACATTAATATAGCTGATAATTGCATATTAATTAAAATATCTTCATTGTTAATAGCCCTTATTAATACACTTGCTGGTTAAATAACTATTTCCGTCGACTGTACAAGGTTTTTCTCAATCTTTAAAAACTAAGATTATTTTTGTTTCATACCTAAATATTGTCAAATGTGAATCAATTATTGAAATATCATTGTAGGACTTCTTGATGCAACTGAAGCATGTATATGTGGCTACTACAATAAAGGTCGTCGGTTCAAATCCCACTGAACAGACTAGATGATGGCGGTTCCAGTAGCCTTTATTATTTAAATTGAGTAGTTCGATAGAAGATGCCGGACCGGTTTTAGTTTTATCTATGCGGAGGATAGAAGTAGAGGGAGGACTATCCTTGTATCAATAGGTTGGCATCGCTTCACATTAAATAAGCAGTGAGTTATAACAAAATTATTGTATTCCACCTTTAAATAACATAACAAAGAAATATAAACATATTAGACATTCTTCACTTTGCCTGAATTTGCAACATTCCGGTGATACATCCAATTACATCAGTGCTACTCTGGTCATATTCTGAACTTAAATTAACTTATCACGAGGGTTCACCTTCTCAGTTTTTTTTAAACCGTATGAGTTAGCCCTGCTGGTTATGTTTTATCCTATATGTTTGGAAGGAAGGCTCGATCGTACTTATACAGATCTAGTCAGTTTTTTTACCGAACATAGAGGAACGGAATACCCACCTCTATGTTTTCGTGACGAATACACGTATAGCGGCTTGTTGGACCCATTCCTTTTCTTCGTGTGTTTCCGTTCAAATGTTAAATCGGCACAGCGACAGTATTTCAAGTCCTACGGTCGGTAAACTAGTGGCAAGATTTGTATAGCAGACGGGTCTGATTTATCGTTTGCATGGACGTTGACGTAAACGTGGAGATATGGTAGGATGCTTCACTTTGAAACAGCAACGCATCATAGGCATCGTTAAGATGAATGTGTTAGGGAATATAAACGCACGGAGATCATCATATTGCTGTTGTGATATATTTTAGATTGAATGTGTTGGCAGTGGTTGGAATATAATAAAATCAAGAATATAAACTGGTAAATTTTTAATACAATAAAAAAATATATCTACAAATTTTGACACTGCTTACTTGCTTGTGATAAAGGTAAGCTTCATCGACTAGTTTTTGTTATGGGTTGTACAATACAACCATATTAAAGAAAATAATACGTCATTAATATAAATACTAAACATGTCATGTAGTCTTTTTGACAAACTAAAAACAGAAATTCTAAATATTTGATAAAATGTCTTCTTTGCTAATAAAGTTTCAAGTATATAAATGCAATTTGTTACTTTGATCGGTTTCACAAGAGATTAATTGCATTTTTAATAACACTTAACACACATCAGTATAACTGCAGTATATACATTTCTAACTAAGAAGTATTCTTTCTCCAAACAAAACCCCAGTACTTGAATATAAGAGTTAGCCTAAATAATCAACAAAATATTCGAACATTTCAGAGGACCATACCTTATGAGCTCGTCAACAAATTAGTGATTTACTAATAGAAGGAATTTAGTACATTGATAAATAAAATGTAGCAAGAATGTACATCATTTTAAGAATTATTTGTCAGCTAATGTCACGATTATAATCAAATTTTACAAGCAGCATTTGCTGTTAACAAAACTCTAATTCTCTCATCTTTGTCCGCTATTTCATTATCTTGTTTGGTAATTGCTCACTTCAACTGATTTCTTTTAAAGCAAAAATAAAATTGAATCGAGCTTTAGTAGATAATATTCAAATTCTTTACTGCAAAATTTTAGAAACATATATTTTTTTAAATGACACTGCTTTTAGCAAGGAACAAGATGTTATTCCGAATAAGTTAACGAATGGTTCGATAGTTTTGGGAAAAAATTCACCTAGTTTGATCGAATACGTTTAATGAAGTAGAAAATGGAAATGAATGGTCTTTTGAATCAATCATAATATTTTGGTTTCTGCTTTGCAGAATATTATTGATCATATTGACATGACGTCGATATCAAGAGTTCAACAAAAATAAAAAACGCGCATCCAATCAACCATAAAACACAGCTGTTTTTTATAATCATAGTAGTTGGGTTATAAAACAATCCAACTAATCGTCTTTTCGTCCGTTAATTTCAATCTACTCCGACAAATCCGTGATCATACAAATTGGTCAGTTTTGTCGAATTCACAGTTACAGTGAACATGCATTTTAGATTAACCTCAAAAAGCAGTTTTTTAATTTTCTTTACTGTTAGAAATGGATATTGTGATGGGAATTTTGATTGGAGATGAAATTCAGGAGGAATTGGAAAGCTAGCTATACATACTCATTTGTGCGATAACCCTTCACAGCATTGTAAATGAACCGCGTTGAAAGACTTTTTTTAGAGAATGATGCAATCCTTTTGAAATCCCCAATACTCAAGTTGAAGCCCTTATCCGCAAATATTCCATCGCCATGCCATGCATTTCATTTTCTAAAGTTATACTTTCAGAGAAAAAACGGCATCTGGTTTGTTTTTAAAGGCTATATTCGAACCGCAGATGCAACGTTGCCAGAACTACCTGGGTTATGGAATTCTGATGATACACATGAAAAGATGCCATTGATATGAAACATTACGATTTGACTCCTTCATCTCTACTTGTTACATTGTCGACATTTATCGAGATCAAAACATAATCAACAATTTATCACACAATCAAAGGATGTGGAAAAGAGATACCATGTGTAAACTTGCCTAAATGCGATCGGTCGCGGTTTTTAAATTTGAAACAAGAAAGACTGATTCAAGCAGCTAAGCACAAAATTGGGATCTCACACAAAAACTAGCCAAGAGATTCAATGTTGGAAAAGCTACAGCTTTTAGGACCCTATCAAGTAAGAATAACGTCTCCCGAAAAGGGAGGAAAGCCATAAAATACACAGAAGCTCTAATATAGAGAATTCTGATATGTTGCCGCGCGTTGAGTCGGTAAATTTCGCCAACAACATGATCGTGATGAAGGATTAAACATTTTTCACTATTTGTAAACTCTGGGATGAAGGACAATATTGGTTTCTAAACGGATGATGTAAGTCTAAAACGCAAGACAAAATTTTAGTATGGTTTGCTATTTCTGAGGCTGACTAAACCTCGCAGTTCAATTGTGTTAGTTATTTTTATATCCATAGATGTCTATCGGAACCGCTTCAATTTTTAAACACACATTATGCAGATGATGAAATAATGTTTTGGCCGGATCTTACTTCATGACATCACAAGGGACTGATATGAGGCCAACAACATCAACAAGAGTTCTAGGCAGCATTGAGTCGGAAAGTCATATAACCGTTGAGAAGAACAATTGCGACGTCTTAAATTCAGAAAAAGTGGAAAAATCAAAAACAAGTTCGTCCAAGGGGTGCAATGCGTCAGGGAATACTTAGGAAAATAAAAAATAATGAATACTTAGGAAAATAAAAAATAATGGTCCCTTGTCGATTGTTTGAATTTTGTTTAAATTTATGGTTGAGATGTATCATTTCATTATGTGATGAAAATATAAAACTATTTTTTATAAGACTTATCATCCTCTGAATGTTTTCTTAAAATTTTTGAACCATATGGTAGAAACCAGATATAAGTTTTCTTATCCAAAAATAACAAATGTAGGTAGATTTTTTTAATATAGCAAGAAAATTGTATCTAGTTAATTTTTATGTTATATTTTTAGTTATATGTTTACCTTTTAATTGATGTAATTTGTTGAATATTTTTTAACAAAAATTGTGGTACATGAGAGTGAAAAAAAATTTGATTATAATTTATTTCGGGGGAACAATCGATGAGCTTAAATCGTTGACTAAAAAATTGTAAACAAAATTGGATTTTCCTCTGGATGCTTGCGGTTTGGAATTACGTATTTGGTCTCGTAATAGGATGTCTCCGAAAAGCGAGGCAAGAGTTTTAGCATCGTAGCCGTTGTCGTTCTGACATTTGAGAAAATCCTGCAGGAACATACAAATGTAGAGAAATACATTTCGGTGAAGATCCGTAACTTTTTGTAAAATAATCTGAAAAAAAACATATGTACATTAATTTTAGACCTCATCACTGATTTATGAGGATCATTCGATATTTTTTAATACTCTAAACGGATTTAATTCATTTTATCTAAACTGAGGAGGTGGTATGGCGTGTAAAATTTCAGTATGGCGACGAAAAAGAGATTAGGAGGGGAAATTATTGGTAACAAATGCCAATTTCAAATAGGTACATTAATCCCCTTTAAAAATTAAATCGTACTTCTATGACAGGGCGGTGATCAACCCTAAGTTGTACCACTACCAAAAATCCCACAATGCAGAGTATACACACATTAAACTTTCCACCTTTTTTTATTTTTATTTAAATGGAAGAGAAAAAATATCTATGCAATTTCCTTCAACAACTGAGGTACCTACCTAATTAGTAAATATGCATAAATTGGTACAATAATTACAATTTGAATAGGGTATTATTTACAGAATGTGAATTAGATTAATATTTTGAAGGTACATAATTAAGTTTTCGACATTAGTCTCCAAACAGTTCTTGAGTTCTATAAGATTATCGCTAAAATTACATACATTTCGCGAATTACTACATTTAGGGGACTCAATAGGAATATGTTTGACACTTAACACACTACATATTGAGGCGCCTTCTTCAGCAGATCTCGTATGTCCTATCCTAAGACGTGATAATATTACTTGGTATTTACGCGTAATACTGAGGTTCATCCATGTAGAAATAACTAGCTTTATTTGTTTCAACTTAGCTTCGGATCTAATCCACCATTTTTGCCACACATTTTTTGTTGATTTTTTAAACATAGCTTCTAGATCACTGTGACTAGTCAGTTGTTTATTGAAGTGAAAACTTCTTTAGGCGCGTTGAGCACTTGTTTGGATGAAGAAAAAATATGTATTTTTCGTCATCGTCACGCTTTTATGCAACACACAATACTTTTGGTTATGCAAAACAATCAACAATGAAGCGTATATAGTATTGCATAAATCATCGTCACGCTTTCCATTAGCTATATGTATATTGTGTATATATGTGCTTTTTTTGTCAAAAATTCCATTTACGATGGGCTTACGATAAAATTTTTAAAAGGGATTCATTTATTGGTGTTTTCACTTCTGTCGGCAGTCCCATGACTGGCTGCTTGGTCGACTGTTTCATTGCCTCTAATTTGTGTATGTGAAGGGACCCACAAAAAGTTGATAATTTTGCTTTTCATTGAATGGATATTTTCTTTGATGTTCGTTACAAGCGCTGAATTCATCCATGTCTCTACTTGGTTAATAGATTCTTGCATATTTCTTTCTATGGATTGTATGTTTCTTCGACTAGTAGATATAATTAAGTCAACTGCATATAGTCTTGCATGTACTGGTAGCTTAACCTTTTCAAAAATGTCATCAATTGCTGCAAGGAATAATATAACGCTAATTACGGATCCTTGAGGGATTCGGTGGTTTGGACAATAGCTCTTGGATATAGCTCCGTTTGCTTTTACTCTTAAAGTTCTGTCTGTTCTTTTCACCTTTGTATTGTATAATCCGTGAGGTGCGTTTCCCTACACATTCGCCAAAGTAGTTGCGATTATATACGTCGGCGAATTTTGTAAAGAGACGTTATCTTTTGAATGTACGTCAACGAATTTCATTATAGCAGTCCATTTTATAATATCAATATTTTATTGTTTCATTAAAATTAATTTGTTTCGATAGCGTAGGTCATTGACACAGATACAGTAGAACAGGACATTACTAATTATTAGTTTTAAGCTTCTGCAGTGAAATTAAATGTTGGAGTACAGGCCTATAAGTCTTGAAGAAAGCTTATCACGTTTGATTGCTGGCTATGAAGACTAAGCATTTATTGAAAAATATTACTCATTTTGGCAGTGTATACACATTGACGGATTTTAGGAAGCCATTAGATGTCAATGTGTAAGGCGTGTCAAATTCGCATTAATATTGTATTTCGGATAATCTTACCTGAAGAATCGTTACGAATCAGTCGCTTGCCTGCTTCCAGAGAGGACCGACAACCGGCGAATTAATGTGAATAGTAGCTATTCAGTAGCACTTAGAAAAACACTACCGATAAATACTTGAACAGCTTGCTGTCAATACGAATGAATCGTAGCTAATTTTTCGCGGCAACTAGCGACTGGCGAATTTGTAGGAAAATGTGACTTTAAACAGTCTCGCCCGAGAATAATTTGAATCTGAAGAGTTACTGATTGAATTCGCCAGGTTTTGGTTCAGGTGTTATTATTTGGAAATATTCGATTGCCTGGAGCAAGTTGGGCAAATGACCCTCTGGAGTGCAATTCTTGATTTAAGCGTCCATGATTTCGAATGCGGAAAACGCATGAAACGAGTGAGCGATGTAACGAGTGGTTTTAACAATCGTAAACAACGACTGGAGTATACTTTAAAGGCAAAAATCCTGGCCCTAATAATAATAATGACAATAATTATTATTGCCAAGATTTTTGCCGCAATTAAAAAATGAATGAATGAAAAAAAATTGGTCATATAAAAAATTATTCTTATTATTCATATACAAATGTCACAATATAACAAATAAAAAAAATTATCCCCGCAATCCGGATTCGAACCATACGCCTAGAATTCTTAATTTTCGCAGCCAGACCTCTATACCACTCTGCTACAAAGACATAATAATTTATCAAACAAGCTGTTGTATATAGAGCGTATAATGTACGTCAAAACTAAATAATAGACGTTTTATCACATAATTAAAGGAATTAATTATTATTTTGTTTGATTTAATTTTTGAAAATCCTATGAAAAAATTATTCTTACTGAAGGTTATTCATATACAAATATCACAATATGACAAATAAAAAGAGATTATCACCGTGTCCAGGATTCGAACCATTCGCCTATAATTCATAATTTGGGGGCAGGATTTGAGAAGTCCAGAATACTAGGGGGTAGGTGAAATGAGGGGGATAAGGCTGGTAGAGAAGTGGGAAGTAGAGGAGAAACATTAAAGTAAGGAAAGCCCCAGGGATAGATGTCCTGAGGGATGATATGAAGATGCTGTTGGATGACAATGGGGTGTACTTCTGGGAGCTATTCAACAGAGTGCTGAGGGAGGAAGAGTTTCCGGATGGATGGAAGGTGGCCAGGGTGATCCTGCTGAAGAAAGCGGGGCGGGTAGAGAGGGGAAGCGGGCAGGGGACTACAGGCCCATCAGCCTAATGTGTGGTACGGGTAAATTGATGGAGGGAATAATAAAGGATAGGATTGAGGAGGAAGTTAGTAGGAAAGGGGGTTTTAGGGTAAATCATCACGGGTTTGCGAAGGGGAAATCATGCATCTCGGCGCTGGGCAGGGTAATGGGCTTGGTGGAAAGGGCTAGGGAAGGCAACTGGATGAACAAGAGATTGGCTCTACTCGTGTTCTTCGACGTCGGGAACGCGTTCAACAGTGTCAGCAAACAGGCGATGTTGAGAGCGTTGCTGAGGCTTGGGGTGGGGGAGGGGTTGGTCAACCTGGTAGAGGACTACCTGACGGGGCGTGTGATAGTAGACTCCACTGGGAGGAGGTATGAGACGGAGGCTGGAGTGCTCCAGGGCTGGTTCTTGGACCGACGCTCTGGAAGTATGTGTTTGATGGGGTTTGTGGGATAGTATGTGAAAAGGGATGTGAGATTACGGTGTATGCGGACGATGTGTGTCTGGTATGTACGGCAAAGGGAGAGGCGGAGATAGAAAGGAAGGCGGAGATAGAAAGAAAGGCGGAGATAGAAAGAAAGGCGGAGATAATGTGTAGGAAGATTGTGGAGAGGATAGAGCGGTGCGGACTGGAAGTGGCGGAAGATAAGACGGAGGGGTTGCTAGTGAAGAGACGGAGCAAGACGAGGGAAGTGGGGGTGATGGTGAAGGGAAGTTGAATTGGTATATAGGAGTCTGTGAAATACCTAGGGGTGCGGTTGGATAGCCAATTATCCTTCAAAACTCACATGCGGGTGCAGAAAGAGATACTGATGAGGGTGGTGCAGGGGAACTGGACAGTGGGTGGACTGGCAGCAGCGGTGCTGGAAAGGTCCCACCCATTGGACGTGATGGCTAGAGCCAGGAATAAACTCTGGAGGGGTGCGACCAGAGAGGAAGAACAGGATTGGATGGAAGAGGAAATGGAGAGAAGGTGGGAGGAGTATAAGGGCGCGCTAAAAGGAGCGATTGGGAATAGGAGAGATTAGATGGACCAGAAATTCGGGGAGGTGAACTACTTCTTGGCACAGGTGTTCACTGGACATGGGTCGAGAGTAAGGTACCTCCACAAGATTGGGAAAAAAGACTGGAGTGTGCGAGAGGTGTGAAGTGGAGGATGATGTGGGGCATGTGTTTAGATGCTGGAGGAACGAGGAAGTGCTGAAGAAGTTGGAGAGGAAACTAGGGGAGGCGGTGTATTGGGAGAACATGGTGGAGATACTGTTGAGGGGGAGGAGGAATGGATGTAGGTAAGTGTCGTAGCATGGTCAGGGGGAGAGAAGGACTTGATATGACATGAGAGGTAGGAGTGATAGTTAGGGAGAAGACGTCGGTGTGAGCGGAGAGTGTGCTCAATGGCTCAACACGGCTAAATAAGTCCGACTGCATCAACATTTTTGATTGAAAACCGAAAAACAGGCGGGTATTTCCTGATGCCCGAAGAAGGTGTTACAACTTTACTCGAATACCTTGTTCACTGCTTTTCAATCAAAAATGTTAATGCAGTTGGTTTTACTTTTTTCGAATTATTTAGTTTATTTTCACTTGTAATCTCCTTATAAGTGCTTGAATTATCATCGAAAAATTAATAAAAAATTATATGACAAAAAATATTTGATGGTAATTAATTGGAGAACGAATGATTCGGTAAAAAAATTAATTTTCACATCAACATAAACATTTTCAAAAACTATACCTACTTTCTAACCTCTAATAGTTCACTACAGAGTGGCACAGTTGAAAGGCTTTGATATCGAATCGTAGCAGTGAATTATTATTTCATCGCGCAAATTCAAAAGACCACAAAATTCATTTTTCTATTGAGTTACCCTTGAATATAAATTACAAAATTGACAATACCTGTCTACAATTTTGGTAGTTACTAGCAGCAGCTATACAGTTGTCATGTAAATCGTAAGGTATCACAGGGTCCCTGGTATAAGATAAGAATAATAATAAAGTTTCAGCAGCCGCTTGAACATTGCCAGCTAAAAATATGTTAAGAAAAAATAAGTTTTTAGTAGTTTTCCTCAGTACATGAAAATTAAAGATTTACTTCTTTTACGGGATAATTTAAAAGGATACGAAATGGATCTAATGAGCCCATATCCAACCAGTCTCTTATCCTAATTATTTCTTCGTGAAGAGCACTAGACTCAAATAATTCTTTAGTTTTCATCCCATGTCGATAAATATGGTCAACTAACAACCATAATTCTCGTGGAATAGAATACAATACTGCCGATTCACTTTTCTCCTGAAACATATGTTTGTTGACAAATTAATTTAAAAAGGTTTTAAACAATATTTTACATCAAACTCGGGATTGATTTTCAAAATTTCAAGTCACATATACAGGCTGTTTCACGACGAGCTTACACTCTCTATATATTGGAGACTACTCGGTGTAATACTCCATATATCAAAATAGTCCGTCAGTTGCCATACATGTAGGTTAATGAATTAAATGTTACTCAGCAAATTAATAGTTGCATACATAAATGCAGTAAAACAAATTGACCTTTACCCTGACGTCATACCTACAAACCATGCGAAATGAAACAATGAGTCAAAAATGGCTACTGTTACTTTGTCGTGTGCGTAAATTTTCACTGTTTGCTTATCTTGTCAGTATTTTTTGCGTTATAAATAACTAAATATTGCTGTTGGTTGAAGTCAATTTGAATAAGTCCATATTACTGTTTTAAAATAGTCGAAAATTTAGATAAGAGTTCTATAATATTCACAAAAAAATATTTTGTCTGCTACTAATACACAAAAAAACTTTATTTTGTAACCATTAACGAAAGTAGAAATTTCTTCGAATTTTTCGTTTGAATAAATTTATTTAAATTTAAAACGGCACATAA
The DNA here is from genome assembly GCA_947563755.1 of Lochmaea crataegi. NCBI lineage: Eukaryota > Metazoa > Arthropoda > Insecta > Coleoptera > Chrysomelidae > Lochmaea > Lochmaea crataegi. The sequence continues at coordinate 37,858,047 of OX387425.1, read as the reverse complement.
TTTAGGGCTAACAAAAGCAATTGGCTAGCATAATAAAAAATATCAAATCATTGGTAATGAAAGTTTGTATTTAATTTACACTATTCATACATTTATTATCATTCCGAAATTTACAAAACAAATATATATTATAACTGATACCTACATTAAGAGTTAGTGATTCCACGTCAATATCACAAATAACTCTTTGTCTATCATACCACTTTCTAATAAGTGCTTCAGTATGGTTCACACATTTTGCCCACATGTTAGGTGTACATTGCTCTAAAGCTTCATTCCACATACCTATTACTTTCTCGTCACTGGAGACAGTGGTATGGTAGCAACTTTAATACTTCATGTCCATGTTCTCTTATTATTTCATCTAAAACATAAACATTTTGCTTTCTATGCATCCTCGCTACTTGTAATAATTCTGGTTTTGTCATTTTTGGATCAAAATTAATCTTATTTTCTTTCAGCTGTTTGTTCAAAATTTCACTGTGGTATGGTGCATTGTCAATTATTATGAGTGATGGTTCCTCTAAATTAGGCAGTAGCTGTGTCTTGATCCATTTAGTAAATAATATACTATTCATTTCTCCATGATAATCTAGAGTTAAAGATTTTGAACAGAAAACCAAACTTGCTTCTGGAACAAAGCCTTTTGAAGAACATGCATGAACAATAATAAATCTTTTTCCATCACTTCCTTCAGGTTTACAACACTTTTAGTATTATCATCTTGCTAACTTCTTATTTTACTTCCTTTGAAATAAATCCATGTTTCATCTAAGAATATTAGTTCTCTTGAATAAGCACTTGTTGAATTTTTCATATATTTTTGCAAGAAGCAAGCTCTGTGTGAAATAATATGGTTACGTTCAATAAGGGCTCTTCAGTTATCATATTTTTTAAACTTAAAACCTATTTCTTTTAACAATGGGCTTAATGATGTTGTACTGCATGTAACTATTTCCTTGAACTTTATCTCATAATTTAATGTTTGAAGAGTTACTGGTTTTCCTAAAAAAATAATTACATTTAGAGAAATTTTTAAGAGATAATTAAGACATTTTTATCCAAAGATTAAAATTACTTAAAACTTACTTAAATAATAAAAGAGACTATTTATTGGTTTTAACCAATTAATTGAAATAGGAATTATCTACATATAAATATTGATATTTATGTTATACTAATTTTGTGTTTCATGTCTCATCTGTTAATTAATTTAAAACTTTTCTTTACTTGCTTGCTTGCTAAAGTTTATTCTACAAAATATCATCTGTACTCACGTTCTTTGTACATCCCGTATAATGTATTGTGTATAGCCATTTTACTGCTTCCAGGTAAGTCTGTAGTTTTTGGTTTACTGCGAGTTTTACTCTTCTGTTGTGAAAAAAAAACTAGGATTATTTTCCTTCTTCTTTCTGATAGCATAAACCGTTTTTCTGGATATTTTTAATGCTGCTGCTAATCTCTACAATAAAATTAACTTAAGAACATATATATGTATAAGAAATTAGATTTTTGTACGTTCGAAATATCAAAAGGCCCTCCATTCAGTTTTTCCATTTCAAAATACTCACACAAGTTTAAAACAAGTTCTTGTGCTTGTGATTTCAACATTTTTCCTGGCATGTTCTAAAACAAAGTGGAATATTGTTTAATTTGCTTAAAAGCATACACAATTGTCATAATCTGTAAGAATTCAGTTCACAGAATTGAGAAAGATGAATGTTTGTAAACATCACTACCTTTATAAACCTTTTTATAAAAGGCCATAAGTGTTTATATGCATGTATCTTTCTTACTTCTTGGTTGTTAACGTATTTCTTACATTAGTTGACTTTATAAATCTACCATAAATGTTCCCGTACACAAGTTTAGCCACCGTCTAAGAAGTAAGGATATGTTAAAAATATTTATTAAATGCAAAACATGAAATTTTGTACTTACCGTAAAATAAAAATAACAAATTAGAGGTTTTGAAAAAACAAACGATTTTATAGAATTTATCTGAATGCAAATGATAAAACGCTTTGAACAAAACTCGATGTATCAAAATAATGACAGTTGTCATAAGAGGTCAAAATAAATTCTTATTAATACAACCAATTAATCGTTTTTGGCGTTATCTCATTTCAATATTTGGAGGTCATAATTAGAGATACAAAAGAAAGTATGTCATTGCTTGAAAGACAAGTGTATATATTAATGATGTGTTTCTGTCAGTAGAGGATGAGGTATATGAATTTTGTGTTTACTACTGTTCATTGTTAATGACGTCAGGGTGAAGGTCAATTTGTTTTACTGTACCTATACGTCTTACCATAAGTAAAAGTGATTCGGAAGCAAAATGGAAGTTTTGGTTGATACAAGAAATTGGAACTACGGTTATTACTGATCCTAATTTGATAATGACAACTTGTACAGAATACAGTTACCCTCTCTCATAACTTCTCTATTTTTATATTGGGTGTTCCAACGAAAACTTGACCCCCCCAGAAACTCAGAAACCAAGAGTTTCTTGAATATGTGAAAAAACATGTCAAATTATATTGAAAGGCGGACGAATTTTCATACAAAATTCATACCCAAAAACGCAACCCCTTGCTGCCCCGCATCAACCCCAAATTTATTTTTAATAAAAGATTATTATCATGTTGCTATGTGTCAGTAATCATTGGATCAATAACGTCTTCTAACACATTCAAATAAGTTGTTCCATTGAGATTTCCGTCAATAAATAATGGTCCACTAATGTGATTCCCCAAAATGTCAACCAACACATTTAATTTCTGAGGTGTTTGAGTATGGGTCTCTATGAATAAATGAAGATTACTCTCACTCACTCCAATAACTACAGTTATGTCTATTAACTTCACCATTCAACATAAAGGTACACTCGTCGAAAAAAACAAGTATTGTACAATTGATGTGGGTTGCTATTTAATAAGTCACTAAATTCTTCACAAAATGGAAGTCGACGATCAAGATAATCTTCGTTTAAATCATGCACTAATGTTATTTTATAATGGCGAAATACAGGCTTACACTATCTATATATTGGAGACTACTCACACGATTTGTATAAAAATTGGTATAGTTGGAGAACAAGTTATGGCGAATTTATGGAAAATATTCTGACATACATGTCACTTCCGGTTATACCGAAAGTGAACGATAACTTTGTTATTTTGAATGTAAGACCCTGTATATTATTAACTTTTCGGATTCTATATTAAATTTTAATGTCACTTTGTGTAGAATACCCTATATCTAAAATTTAGACTTATTGAGAAGAAAACTCGGAAAAACTGGAAAATTCGTAATTTAAAAAAAAATCATATCTTCGTCGTTTTTCAAGTTATAGCGTTGAAACTTCGTAGAAAACCGGTCCTTTATGTGCACTTTATATGCGCGAAGAGCAGGTACAATGGGACAATTGCTTTTGTTGCAATTGCAATTTTTTGCTGTAGGTGTAGATGCGTTATAGACAGTCCGATTTTGAATTTGAAAACGGTTTTGAAAAATACAGATATTGAGCAACAAAACGTACATTTTCGATTTGTGATCAAATGCTGCGAAGTAGGTCGTAGGTACGGCCTAAAATGACCGAGCACCGGAAAGTAATGGAGTAGAAGGGCAGCAGGATCGACGAGAGGCATACTATATAGATATACAATCATGATGACGCTCGGCGTAACCAGTCATTTTCGGCGGTGTTCTTGGGCGATTTTGACCAATTTCAAATCATTTTATCACAGATCGAAAGTATACGTTCTGTTGCTCTACATCTATACTTTTCAATACCGTTTTAAAATTTAAAATCTGACTATCTATAACGCATCCAGACCTACTGCAAAATATTGCATTACAAAATTGCAATTGCAACAAAAGTAATTGTCCCATGGTACCTGCTCTTCGCGCACAAAAGTGCATACAAAGGACTTGTTTTCTACGAAGTTTCAACGCTATAATTTGAACAACGACGAAGATATGAATTTTTGAAAAAATGACGAATTTTCCAGTTTTTCCGAATTTTCTTCGCTCCTAATTATCCAATCACTTCGCTGAAAAATGCGTTGTATTTGTATTTTCATTATGTACAATTCATTTTTTTCACCATTATGATTACTTAATAAGCTTTCGTGTTATCAACAAAAATCAAAAAGGGCGTTTTTTTTCGTTTTAAATGTTTATAACAATTTCGTGAGCAATAATTGCGAGTCGAAAGTATGTCAGGTTCATACAACGTAATGTCTTTTTCATGATGGCACAGTCCGTTTTCTACTAGGATTTTTGTCAGAAAAATTTACCTATTGCTTGGCCTACATGGCTAATTCGTTTTGCCAAAGCCGTTTATCTGATAAAAAAATCAAGCAGAATATGGTCCTAGTTAATTGAAAGTATGATTCGTACACTTCAAGCAGTCATCAACGATTGAGGGGGCAAACACGCTATTAGTAACTGTTAGTGCTTTTTGCAGTTTTCTTTATTCCATATTTCCGTTAATTACAAAAAGTTATACTTCGTTTTCAATGTAAATTTGTTAATTTTTCAGAATAAAACATGAAAACCAAAAAATACGTCTAGCTATTCAATATTGAATATTCATTCAACAGCCCAGGCTCTCGAACTGAATCTTTGTACCATTTCCCATGTTATCTACTTCCATTCCAGAAGATTCGTGTTATAGAATAAAGGGCACTAGTTTGACTAGAGGGATTTTCAGAAGTTGAAAAGAGCTTCCGTCTGAGTACTTGTAAGTTTTCGCAGAAGCAGAGTATGTGAGTAGGTGTTCATCAAGTTCACATTTTCTGCTTATAGGTTCACTAACTTTGCCCATTTTGTGCAGATGTTTCCTCAGGGCGCAGTGTCCAGTCACCAGGTCAGTAATTGCCTTCAAATGTCTCTGACCCAATTTCAAAAGCCTGGTTGAGAGTTCCTTGTCTACCTTGTTCAGTAAACTCTTTGTATGGAGGTCCCCTTGTGTCAACCTCCATTTGAGTTGGTGTACCCTATCAAGCCAGTTCCCGATCTCCCCTCTTATGCAATCTTTTGTGATTCCACAAAACGGTTCCGGTTCTATGAAGTCTCCTTTAGAGCCTTCAGCTCAGCGCACAAAATACAGAACAATGATTTACAGGTTGCAAATAATCCCTTAGAACAGAAAATTACAAAAAAAACCACTACAATTTGAATTTGAACTTCTTAAGTGACCTAAATTTTTGGCCGGCTAGTGTATTATTTATGTTTGCATTTTTAGTACTTAAACGAATTCAGTAAAATTAATACTTTAAAAGATGATATCTGCCAGCAGCGGGAATTGAACTCGATCCACACTTGCTCAGTATGTTATATTCTAACAGCCATATGCATAGTGGATCGCCAACGATACAACGGATATTCATCCCGGAGAACGCTCTGGCGACTCGTTGGTAAAAGTACAGCGCATGTTTTGCTTTGCACAGTCGATCTCTCTTCGTTCCTATCTCTGGTGCATCGCAGGAACGGCTAAAGTATGCGCAATTCATTTGTTTGTAAGAAACTCGTGTGTTACCAATTGAAGAATTCAGATGGTACGGTGTCTTTTTCGAAATTTGAACTTTAAAACTTGGATAGTAAAATGTAAAAGTACATCTGCGAATTTGGGCATTACACCATAAATATCTTAAACCATAATAAAAGCAAAATATAAATGTTTTTGGTTGTAAGTGCTCTAACTTTAGGGTAGAAGATTAAACATTCCTGCTACTAAAAGAAATGGATTTAGAGGAAAAAGATTTGTCTTAAAATAATGACTCATAACAAAAATTTACAAAATGTAAATAACCTATTAATTAAGAATTTACTGTTTGGACCCTCACTTTGTGGAATCTACTCATATTAATGTTATAAATGAAACTAACTGTTTCTAATTAATTCCACTATTTAATGAAAAAATTATGAAAGGATATTGATAATTTTCATAATTTTTTCATTAAATAGAGGAATTAATTAGAAACAGTTAGTTTCATTTATAACATTAATATTAATTAAGACATACAATGAAGTAGACATTACTTGAGAGAGTAACAGTAAATTCATAATATCGCGGCATGAGATTTGGAATTGAAGCCAATAGAAAATAAAACGGCAATTCTTTGAAAAATTTTAAAAATAATTAAATCAGAAGGAAATTTTTATTCTTTTAAAGAAAAATGTAATGAACGATTTTTATAGAATATTTCAATAGTGAAAAATATGATATAATAGTAACACATCAGATAATAATGAAATAGATTCTTGGAAATTGTGGAATGCAGTAGCAGTAGCAGCAGAAGTAGCAGAAATGCAAAATAAATAAAAAATGTTCCTAAAAATTGACAATATGTGGATCTAGGAGACCTTCTTACTTCATTTCTCGACTTCTTATTTGTTAAACGGGCTCTACTTTTGCAAGTTCTTTTAATGTGTCCGATTCTTCCACAGTTGAAGCATCTCCTTCTTTGATTTTGGGTGTTTCGTCGCATAGTTTGGAGTATATCCAATATTTGTGAGAGAGTAGATTGTTGGGTGGCTAGAGGACGTTGTCTCTTCGTTTTCTTGGAATCTTATTTCTCTCAACTTGGGACGGAAAGATTTTGATATGCTTTTTGCTGCCTCGTATTCCTGAGCTGCAATCAGAGATTCATTCAACGTTTTGTGGTGTTGTAGCCGGAGAGCTTGTTACATTTCCACATCTTGTAATCCATCAACAAATTTCTGTGTTCCGATTTGCTCTAGGAAATCTTTAGGTGCCTGGGGATAGGCAAGATGCAACAATCTTTTTATATCGTCCTCAAATTCCTGTAGGCTTTCATTTAATTTTTGTTTGCGAACTTTTAACTGACTCTGGAATACTTATTTCAAGTGCTGTTGGTCATACCTTGTCTCTAAAACATGTACTAGGGACGCATAATTGGGCGTGTCTTGTGGAAGAAACTGCAAAACGGTTGCCGCCTGCACACGAAGCGACACTATTAATGATACCGCCATTTGTGACTCAGTCGATCCATTGGCACTGGCCGCACCTTCAAATTAGAGTCGATATGTTTCCCATGCCGTTTGGCCATCAAATGTGGGTGGCATTAGGGTCTTGCTTGAGTGGCCAGGTTCGGTTATAGAAGAGGACGAAGTCGTGCCTTCAATTTCAATATTAGTTACTGAAGCTTGGGTACGAATTCTTCTTTTGAAATTAACTATTTCATTTCTAATTTGCTTTTCTAAATCAGATCTTAAATTTTCTTGTTGTTGTTCCAAATTATATTTTAAATTTTCTTGTTGTTTTTCTAAATTAGATTTTAAATTTTCTTGTTGTTGTTCTAAATGGTCTACTCTATTATTGAGCAGTCCTACCTCTAGCTTTAATGTTTCCTGAATTTGTGTTAGGCCATTCATAATTTCTACATCTGCTTTTCTACGCCTCTCCTTCTCACGTCTTTCCTTCTCTTCTTCTTCCTCCTTTCTGCGTATTTCCTTCTCTTCTTCCTTCTTTCTACGTCTTTCCTTCTTCTCCTCACGTCTTTCCTTATCTTCTTTCATATTCAAAAACCATGCTGGGAGTCCGAAAGCATCCATGTCTTTGTCGTATATGGTGAATCTAGTATTTACCATAAACAGATACTTTTTATATCCCACCGCTGTCACCAATGTTACCGTTTTCTGTCTCAACTTTATTTATTTCTATAACATTCACTTTAACAATTGAATACAAATAACGGCTGACTATCAGAACACGGTACTAAAATTTCTAATACTTCAAAAACTAACTCTTAATGTCAATTGTCCCGATTTTTATACTTTTCACCTGTTCCAGACTTTTAGATGACAGTTCTAGACTTTTCGATGACGGTTCTAGATGTATGTCTTCTTCTTTTTCTTTATGGACCTCTACATATCCTCAGTACAGGTCCGACGTAACAATATTTTCTTGATCTGACGCGTCTGTCATAAATTTTCAAGAAATTTGTAGGATGAATCCCAAACGTTTTAGTTAATCATCAGTCGATGAAATAATTGATATACATTTGTTGAAATAAAAATATATCTTAAAAGTGATTTTGATTGTAAAGTCAAAAAATAATCAGTTTAGAACGGACCAAATTGAGCGTAACAGCAATAATAGAATTATTAAAATTATGTATAAAGGAAACATATTTTCAATTCAATAACGATTTTTATGAACAGAATTTTGGTCTTGCCTCTCACCAATTTTATCAAATATTTACATGGAACATTTTGAAGCCCAAATAGTTAACAATCAAAGACTCAAACTAATTGTCTGGTGGAGATATATGTAGACGTCATTTTCGCAATATAGCCTTATGACTAAGTATCTCTGAATGATTTTTTAACAAATATAAATGAAGGAGAAAAATCTATAAAATTTGAAATTGAAAACTTAACAATACCAAGGGTTTATCAGAAAGAATGAAGAAAATTGGTAATCAATTCAATATTCGAACTAGCTTTAAATCTAACAATACGTTGAGATCTATACTTATGAAAACTAAACCAACAAATGAAGAACAATCTTCAAAAAACTGCAATATATCAGATATCTTGTGAATGCGACAAATTTTATTTAGGTGAAACATCTAGACCATCGAAAATCCGAATAAATGAACACAAAAAGTATAGGCAGTTCTTCAAGTCAGGTATATGCAAACATGCTAGGGAAGAGGGGCATCATATTCAATGGGATTCAGCGCACATAATATTGGAAGAACCCAATTGTAAAAGACGAAAAATCAAAGAAAGAATTTAACACATAGCTAGAAGTACTACATATTTGTGATAAGAAACAAGAACTAGATTTCCTTGAAGAATTAGAAATTAGGAGACACTTCAATGCTTCAAGGATTTTGGTCATAAAAATATACCTATTGCTTTGCCTAATAAGCTACTGCGCAGTCGTTATTTTTCTGACGAGTGACTATGCATTATAATCTTGTATAGCGAGCGGCGAAACTCTGGCGACCGACTATACATACGGGTGTAAGTATGAGGTATGGGACGGAGAGGGTGTAGATAATACATTAATCGTTGATTATCATGATCTTCTCAGGATATAAAAACAAACATTAAATGAATGTATTGCCATCGGTTCTTGATAAGTGTTCAAAGTTTCAATTTAATCAATAAAAATATGTTTGATGATTACGTTATAGACATACATACAGGTAAAGCTTATAAAAGTGTGATAAAAATAAGTATAACCATAACAATATAGTTTTGGGTTTGATTTTGACTCGTAACAATCGTTTGTTAAGTTAAAAATACATTTTCTGTCAAACATGAATAAATATTATTTGCTTACCGCTAACTTCCATTGATCTTCAGGTACCTTCAAGATTGGTATCGATAATCTACACAGAGTAGAAATGGATGCAGTAAAACTAGATTTTTGACAGTCGCCACTAACAATTATAAACATGTCCTTCCCACCTTTTAAATGCAAAACTAATATGTCATATATTTTGGGGAGATCCGTTTCTAAGCTTACTTCTAATTTTACATCACATTTTTCACCTAAAAATTGAAAATAAAAACTGAGTAATATTCACGTAACAATGTATGCAGACGCAGACGATACGCCCATAGAATACAAAATAAATATACCTACGTCACATAACAATGACAGTTTAGAGTATTAAATAATCTTCACACTTCATAAAATACTTTCATTAAGGAAAATAAATACTTGGTTAGGAAATGTCAAGAATAAATAGACAAATAACTTTAATTAAAATACTATTTTACAATTACCTTCTCTTACCTGGATTAATACTGCCACAATAAGGAATTATTCTCATCCAGTCTTTACAGTAACTTGTTTCATCCAGCTTCTTGATAAATTCAAATTCAGCAGGTACCTAAATGTGAAAATATGTTAAAATAAATATAAATAAATTTAACAATTTAAATTTGTACATAATTAAAAACACCTTAACACCTTAGGGTACATTAAGGTTCTGATTATATAGATATAAATTTAACAAGAATATTAGCAAGGCAACTGTATTTGTCGAGATACTGAAATGTGTTTTTGTCTATCAGATCTAGTAGGAACTATTACACTAAAATGAAATCGAGAATAAATGAAACATTATTGAAGTCATAATAATATATCAAATAAAATGAAGTTATGTTGTTGTATCATAATTAGCACGTTCAACAGAATTGCGAAACGATGGATAACTCTAAAAATCGCTACCTTTTTTGGGATGAAAAAATTGAAATCACGGTAAACCTTTTTTTCATGTGTACTACCTTTTTTGGGATGAACGCGACCATTTTTTTTAAATGTTAAATATTTTATATCAAATTCCACGTTTTTTTAAAGCACTTTTTTCCTCGAACCCGTCTTACAAAGCACAGTTGTGCACTGCACCAGTTTTTACAAGTTCTTAGATGGGTAGAAAAATGTAGGTTTTCATAATCGGAATTATGACTAATTATGTTTCTTGGGTTTAAAGATCATGGTCTATTAGATTTGAAATCAAGTCTTCCTCCCGCTTCCATAGAAGACAAAAAGTTTCTGGAATGGAAGTAGAAAATATGGGAAAGTGTACAAATATTTAGTTCAAGTTGAGCACAACCCAAAAGAATACATGAATAGTGCGCGGGTGAATAGAGTGACAATAGAATGAAAATGGCTACCGTAGTTGTAACCGAAACGTCTCAGTCCAACTCTCAATAGACCATGGTCTGTCTTTGAACCCAAGAAACATTATTAGTCTTAGCTGGTTGTTTGGTATATACTTCTGCGTCGTCTTACGAATTGTGACTGTCTTTTATGTTCAAGTACATAGTTTCATATGTCTCCGTTTTCGATCAGCATAATCTGCATGGAAGGTTTTCATAGTGTAGTTTTAATGTGAACAGGTATTCGTGCCTTTACTGATATTACTGATATGACCAATCATGAAACCTGTAATAATTATCATCTGATTCCTGTTCAGTTACGCTGTACGTTTTAGGCAAAGTTTTTTATGAAAGTGTTCCCATGCCATTGGCATGGTAGTGCAGGGCATAGTGGCGCATTCGTTTGCAATAGCTATTTGTGTATCAAGAGCAGAAAGTAGTACTTTGGCAGTGTAGACAGAAAGTTGCCGCGAGACGCGTCAGCGGAGCGCGGCAATCTGTCGAGACTACCAAAGGACTTTCTGCTCGAAATACACACAAGATTTTACTACGATCACACCAAAATAAAATTATTTTTTTATTAAAAACGTGTATATTGGAAGTTTATTTGACATATTAAGCCTACTATTAGAAGACAAAAGATTAATTGTGTATGTTGTGTTGCCTACTTATGAAAATAGACTTTATGATTTTATGGTTGTATGAATATTATAGTTCATTAAATAAATTACAACTTTTTAAAATTTTATTTGAACGGAATACAGAACGATAATAAACAAACATACCTTTTACTTATTAACTAAATTAAAATTAAAGGTATAATTTTGGCAATTTTTTATGTTTATGCCTGAGGAAAAAAATTAAAAAAATTAAATTTAATATTTTTTGGAGACATAGAAATAATTATTTATTACCTTTTTCAATAAATAGTCTTCATCGGGTGCAATGCGAATAAATTCCTCCACCTGCTCCTTGGATAAAGTTAAAGTTTTTTTTTGCTTTTTAACCGACAGATTTTTTTTTAATAATGCAATTAATTTTGCATATTGACTAATGTAAATCTCGTTTTTTATTTTCAATGTTTGTCTTAGCTTTGTTTACTTGGACCACAGGGTTGATGACTTTAATGTTGCTGCTTTTTCCCCAAAATATGTTGATAACACATTTTTTGGATCTGCACAAACTTATAAATAGACTATATTCATTTTCGTACTTTAATTTGATTTTCTCCGGAAGTAGATTTAAAGTGACTTTTTTGGCCGCCTCGACAATATCTGGTGGTGTATTTGAAAAATCAGTATCACTTGTACATTTTTCTTGTTTTTTTAAGTACTTACTGACTTATAGTAAAATATTAATACAATTACACAGCACAGAAATATCTCAAAAAATATTTCAGTGACAATGCACTAGGTTCTTTCTTTGACATAGACATACTTGATTCTTATAATCCGTAAGTTATTTGCAAGTATGTTGTGTTGCCTACCTATTGCCATTGTTTGTACTTAGCAGTTTCGTGTGCCTATGTACGTAGGCAACACTTATTACATTAATGTCAGATATTTTTTTAGATTTCCCTATTTCTCATTAAATTATTACGGAAAATACTGTTGGATGCTTTAACATATTAGAAAATCAACTAAAATATTTATTTATTCTACAGTTTATATTAAAATAACTACTAGCTCTCTTTTATCTATAAATAAAATTAGGCGTGCGCCAAAGTTACTTTCTGCTTAAGAGCGCCAATAATGTCAAATTATGACAGCTAGCGGAAAACATCAACTTTGCGGTTAGATTTGAGTGCGCAAAAGCCTACTTTGGGTAGTGATCGTAGGAAAAATTGTTTTAATTCGTAATTTTTTTAAATGTCCCTGAGGCTCTCCTGATTATAAAAGTGTAAGATGACACTTGGTATCTATAGTTTTTATTGTTTAAACAACGAAACATTAAAAATGATGCAAAAATAGTTATGTATGCAACAAGTGCATAAAGTGGAAAAGTGGAAAAAGTGGAAAAGTTGATTCCATGAGTGAAAAAAAGACACTTTATGCATGTGTTGCATACACTATTTTTTCTACAATCAAGCAAATGGACTAAAAATGGAGTCGATTTGAATGTTTATGTTTGTCATGATGACAAAATGCTAAGTAAAATGTCAGATGAGTGCAATCTGCAGAGCCATTAGCGGAAATATTTAAAATTAGCGTTAAAAAAACTACTTTATCTCACCCTAATGTCACTTTATCTCACCCTAATGTCACTTTATCTCACTCTAATGTCACTTTTTTAAACTGTTTAAAACACATGTTTTATGTACGAAAATCGATTTAAAAAACGTCACTTTTATTAATGATTGTAGAAAAAAGGTTTTTTTGCAATTAATTATTTTTTGAAAATACTTTTTAGACCAATCAAAAAAGTCCTTACACTCATTACCGTATCTTCAACCCATGAATTTTTATGAATTTTTGAAAATTAAAAATCGTCGAAAATCGTGATTTTCTTGAATTAAATAGTGCACCTGAAAAAAGATATACCGTGATTTCAATCAATCAATTTCAGGTGCCAACTGAAAAATAAAATTTTCTGAAACATCTATTTATAATAAGATAAAACCATACAAACATACTTACGATCAACATGGTTAGTCTACCTGGCTTTTTCAAAATTCAGAGTACTTACTAAAAATGTAGAATTTTTTTTATGATTGTTAATTCTCTGAATGAAGAAACTTTACTTGGTCTTTTGAAAAAATTATTTATTTGTTCTTTTTTAACTTATTGAAAAATAATGTTACAAACAATAGTTTTACAAAAACTTTTCATAAAAGTAACCGTTTGGAACAAACGCTCCTGTTAAGTCCAATAAATGAAAAAGTTATTACCTAAAAAGTGAATAAAAATCATAAATTACAAAACTACTAAGAGAAATTATTAGATTGTAATAAAAAATTGTAAACAAAATTTTTTAATCGATTTTCTGCTAAAAAGCAGCAAAAAATGTCCATCTGCCTCTCTCTTACTAACGTCTTACATAGATATGGGAGTGAGATGGCAATACTACTCTCCTTAAAGTGCATGCGCGAAAAGAGCATATTGTTATTAAGAATAATAATCATAATAATTAATAAAATATTTGAAATCTGATTAAGCCATATTGTAACGTTTATTCTAATTTATATTTACAATTAATTTATATTTACAGATTTATATGTAATACGGTCCTTATTTAATAATTTATCTAATACACTTAGCACACTAATTATAATTTATATGAGAGTCACTTAATAAACACTTATTCGAGGCGCGATTACTTTCTTTCGGTATCAACACTGATTGATTGACTAATTGACTGCAGCGATGTTTCTCGAATATTGGGCGGAGGAGCCATAGTCGTCTCATACGGGGATTTCACTGGGGGCACTAAGTGAGAATATTATTGCAGTAGCCCGCGTAACAATATTGTTTATTATAGTTTAAATATTTTATAAAAAAATAGAAATCACCCACGGTATATCTTTTTTTCATGTGTACTATTCAATACAAGAAAATCAAGGTTTTCGACGATTTTAAATTTTCAAAAATTCATAATAATTCATGGGTTGAAGGGTAATGAATCTTGGGACTTTTTTGATTCAAAATAGTCTAAAGAATATAAAAAATAATAATTCATTGCAAAAAACCATTTTTAATTTTTCGTTGTTTAAACAATAACTACAACAGGTATCAAGTGTCATCTTACACTTTTATAATCAGGAAAACCTCCCGGACATGCTCTGCTCTATGGGGTGTTTACCCAGTAATTTTTATGTTGCTCCCTGATCGATTTCTATACTGATACTCCTAATAAGGTTATGAAAATATCAAGATTATGTTCTGGTTTAGACTGTGTGACCACTGACCCTCTTTATACAAGCTCGAGACTTTCTTAGATGCCCATCCGATACTTGGAAAGAAAAAATTCCAGTAAGCACGTTCAAGTAGTCGGTGTAATATTTAATACGGAAGTTTAACTTTAACCAAAATGTCATTTCACAAAGTGAGGTTATAGAGATCCCGACGAAGAAATAAAGTATGGAAGATCTGTAGTATTGTCCGAATAAATGAATACGTTTGTAGTGTACAATTTAAAAAAGAAGAAGTAATAAACAGCACTTGATTGGAAATAAACTTTTACGAGAAGAACATGATTCATTTCAACTTACCATACCAGTGTTAGCAATAATGATTTCTCTACTTTGGATTTCTCTAAATTTAATCAAGTCATACACAACTTCAGTTTGATCGACTGTCACTTGAGGTAAGTACTCGTTTTCGAACTTGTCCATTCTTTTAAGTAAATCTTCATGAATTTTCCTATATTTTATGGGGTCTACTACGCTAATTTCCGATTTAAAGAGAGCACTGACTGGTTTATGATCGCTTATTCGCATATCCATATGACATCGGTATTCCACTTGATATATACCTTGAAAATAATATTTAAAAAGTTACTCTACAACTTTAGAAAATCAGGAAAAATGAGAAATATCAAAATACATTGATAACATAGCCACACACTTTACACATGTGTAATTCGACCAAAAAAATGTACCACTGTAAAGGTTTTTCATAATGTAAAACATATTTGAATAGAAAATTAATTCGAAAACAAATTATAAAGCTGATAATTTAGGTAGAAAATTGAAAAAAAGTCAGTTAAAAAAAATTAAACATGAAACAGTTCATCTTTTCGTTCAGAAAAAATACTGGTATGTGAACCGAAACTTCGTACCTATTCCCATCCTTGAACATAAACCCTGTATACTAAGTCCAAATTATCCATTTCCGCTGACCATTGTCATATACCCAAAAATATTCTACACAAGTCGAACCCTTCCGCTACCAGCATACACCCGTCCATGCTATCTAAGTGGGCGAATACAGCTCCCTCAACGTTCGAGAAACTGGGAAATTTCGGTGAGACTTGTAAGTTATAGTGAACGTGGAAAACAAGTGTTAATAGTAGATCATGTGAAATTTACCAAACATAAAGAACTAAAAGGTGGTGAAATGTGTTGGAAATGTTCGGATCGCTCCTGTAAGGCTAAAATTTATACTGTGGGCAGTGTGGGCCCAGAAAATTTAATTATGCGTAGCGAAATAGACCATATGCATGAAAAAATATTAAAAAGATAAATAGTCAGATAATTAGTGCTAGTGTTAAACGGAAAGCGACCAATGCCACATGTGAGAAGCCTTCTAAAATAATATAAAGAAAATACTGACCAATTAAATACAATAACTGTCAAAGACATTCATTGCATACGCAACAATCTATACAGAGTGTCACAGAATAACTATTCCTAATTTTCAGAAATGACAGAGGGCACTTAAATAAACATTTTTTATTAATAAACTAGTGTCCGGAAATTCTTCAGTTATTTCGAAGAATTCGGCAGTCGATTACACATCATTATAACTTGTGTATCGAAAATGGTGATCGTAACTTGGTAACTTGGTGGACGAACAATTTTTATAAAGTTTGATGCAGTATTATTTATAACATAATGTTTCTTAACTTGCTTCAATTTAGTAAGTAACTACTCTTTCCTGATGTAATTGTTTTTAAAGATTTCTAGTTAATCTTGACAACGAGAAATTTCCGGATACTAGTTTATCAATAAAAAATGTTTATTTAAGTGCGCTCTGACATTTCTGAAAATTAGGAATAGTTATTCTGTGACACCCTGTAAAACAACAGTCTTTACCATTTTTACCAAAAAATAGAGCAGATGTTATTGAATGTATAAAAACAATGACTATTACGACATTTAAAGAAGAAAACTTTGTATTCATTACTGTTCTGTGCAAAAGTGACAAATTATATGTCGACGGTACATTCAGCTACTGACCCGATAATTTTTTGCAGTTGTTCACACTGCATATATTAGAAAATAGCCATTACATTCCTCTAGCATTTTGTTTACTGCCGAATAAGAAGGAATGTTCTTACAAAAATCTTTTTGAAATGATACGAAACAAATGTCTTTTTTAGGAAGTAGTAGGTTTCATTTAGGGCAAGCCTGGTTTCGCAAAATTTAAAATCTGGGACTTGTTCCTGATTATAATAACGAAAACAGTGAAGTTGGAAGATGGCTGTGCTATATATTTGGTTTACCATTTTTGAATCTATCGGAAGTAGGTGATTGTTTTGCTTTCGATTTTGCGGAAATACAACTCGAAGACGAACGTTTATTACGGTTTCCCAATTATTTGGTGAACAATTATATTTCTGAAGATGCCGTTTTCCGCCCAGTTTTTGGGCTGAACTAAGCGATAGCATGGAAAGAAGTACGAACGCGTGCGAATCTTTCCAGGCTAAATTTAATGCCAGTTTTTATTCCACGCACCCATCAATTTTTTCTTTTATTGAAATTTTAAACAGTTCCAAACAGATGTTTATATAAAAATTTAAAGTTTATGGGGACATTCAAGGATACGTAATCCAATCGTGCGGAGACGTGAGCAGAGTATTCTTAAAAAAATAGATGAGTGTAAAAATGGAACTATTTCAAGATTTGATATCGTTAAATGTATATCATATTTTTATAAGTGTTAAAACAAGTGTTAATATTAGTATATAAGTGGACATTATTTTTACTCATTGTATAATCAGTAAATCATTATTAGAAATTAAAATTTGTTTCTTGATATTGAGTATTTTTTAACATCATAGGTCGAGGAATTTTTACCCTGTATAAAATATATTCCAAGTTACAGGATCGCACTGTAGTTTTATTTTTGATGGCCGGATCATTTATCAAAAAAAAAAAAAGAATTAAATAGGTATAGGTACTTTTCTTGAGTTGCGGAAATTTTTAAAAGAAAACCGCAAAAATTTAATAATTTTTTTCATATTGAACCATTTTCAAACAAAAAAGTATGTAGGTACGTTTCTGAAAATAATAAAACAATTACGAACATTACTGGTTTTTATTAAATAGTTTTGACCCAAATAATTTTATGGGGACGAATTCATGTATCTATTTTTGTGTACCTGATCTATTCGGGGACCAATTTAGCGGGGCCGGTGAGTTGCATCCCATTTGAGCAGGCTAAACTTTTGACCGCTGACTTAACGCTGAGTTGCATCCCGTCAACAAATTTAATATTGTGTCTAAAACTGGTAGATAATTAAATAAAAGCGGGCATTGTTGTCATGTTTATTCAGATATCGTAATTGATACTAAATTTTATTTCCGAAACTGAGTCTAATACAGTTTTATAACAATATAGTGAATAATATATTAATTTAATTCAAATATTATTCAATTATGTAGGTTAGGTTAGGCATCGGCAACATTGCTGTAAAATTTGACCAGCCTTTGACCATGATAGGCGATTATTAATGAACAGACCTTTTTGGATTGCGGATGCAATTCGACGGTTGCCTTTTTTCGTTCAGGTAAAATTTTACTTTTAGGGATGCAACTCGCCGGTCGCCAATGTAGGTACATTTTTTCAGGTAGAGGATTAACGAGTAGGTAATTTTAATCTTGTGGTCGATTTTAGGACCACCCGAGAAACTACGCTGATGTTTTGCTATCGAAATCGTGATTTGCTAATCGTTTGTGTTTATTTTCCAGCAATTTTGTGGAATATTGTTTTAATTTAGTAATAATATGAAATATTAAATCTAGGTGTTCATCCATTTCTCAAATGTGGATAAAATACAATAAAGATTTTCAAAGTCAAACCACAATATATTAATAGATGTCAAAGGTAGTGGGTTAATACTATTATAACGCCTTACAAAGTTTATGAAAAACACTTTTCAAAGAACAGACCGTTCACTAAGAAGCAACAATTACTTCCCGGGATATATGCCCCGGCAGACATTTAATTACACTTTTAAGTGAGGTTAATGTGTTGGTGTGGTTTCAACGTTGGCTTCAGTCCAGGATTACTTCTGGACGGATAGCATCTACCTTATTGATTAGGCTAATGGAACCGTAGGGATCCGCAGTCAATATCACAACCTCACACACACACAGCATCTACCTTGTACTGATGAGGCGCAAATACGCCGAAACCGGTCTACAAGTGATTTTGTCCCTTCTAATTACAAACCAGAATGGTTGGTTATATCTTGCAGATATACCAACCCCGTTTAACTTTGTAAGGCGTTATAATAGTATTAAACTATTAACTTTGACGTTTATTGATAACACACTTTACTAAAATATGACAATTTTTCACAGGTAATTGTAATTAAGTAAACACAATATATTATATAATAACTTCAAATCAGAAGGTTAGCAACTAGTTTCGGTAAATACCATCATCAGACTATAAAGAAAAATAATTACTTGATCAGAAGATCTTACAAAGTTAATAAAAACAAATGGATTCAACAAATTCAAATATCCAACAGATTGAAAATTATTTAATCTCACATACAGGTGAAGCTAATATAAGCGTGTAAAAAACACCAGTAAATAGGCAAAGATACAAAGATAAATAATTTTTTCAAATATTTTCCTTTATAGCCTGAGTATTAACCGAAACTAGTTGCCAACCTTCTGATTTGCTAGGGTAGTGATTCCGAGGCGGGGGTAACGGCGAGTTTGAGGTGGGTTTGGTTGGTAGGCATCTCCTTGGGGATGAGTCCAACACTGTTTGGGTCCTGGACCCATTCGAACATGAGTTTCCCATCTCGGCCCGAAAAAAAAAAAAAAAAAGAAAAAAAAAACCTTCTGATTTGAAGTTATTATATTATATGTTGTGGTTTGACTTTGAGCTTCTTTGAAAACCTTCATTAATAAATACGTAGTAGAATGTCCATAATAGTTCATGTTTATATATCAAACAGCACTCGTACTATATGTTAAAGGAGAGCCCTTGAAACAAACATTCTACAATATTTCTCATTTTCACAACTTACCTCTTCCTCTCCACAGAATTCGGTCAGTCCATGCTGGAGGTCTCGCTTTTTCGCTCGTATCAAACGTATCTGTGTTTAAATCGTACTTGTAGGTAGGTTGAAATGTGATGTCACCTTCTTGATAATCCTGTAATAATTTCAAATTAAGCTATGCATCAATAATTGAAATAACTGAACAATTATTGGAAAGTCGTGTGCTAGAACTAAACTAGGTTTGTTACGGACGTTGAAGTAATGTATTGGGTTTAATTACTTTCAATTCTGAAACCCACATCAACGTTACAAGTTACATGTTTGACATTAAAAATCAATTTACTTTGATCAACAATATCATACAGGGATGTGCGTATTTACCGTTTGTGTTCATGTTTACTCGGTAAACTTTAGTAATTGATGTACATAAGGCTTTTGACTCTGCATTGCTTGAAGAACTGATTTACAAGGTAATCAGAACTAAATTTCGCGATTATCTCATCAACATTTTGAATTCCTATTTTAACTAACCGAAAATCGAAGTATAAACGAAAACTAAGGCACTAGCTTGAAATCTACTAATACTATGAGATCTGTTCTAACAAAAACTAAGCAAAAAACGAAGAACAATCTTCTAAAAACTAAATATACCAAATATCCTGTGAATGGTACAGTGAATATTATCTACCGATATCTTTGTCTCTCAAACTAAGACGCGCGAAATATTTTTAAGAATACTTCCAGGGTCTACTTGTATGAAGATATATTTATCTAATAAATTACTTCCCATTTCTCTACTTTGAAAATTTATGAAGTTTGTTTTAAAACTTAATTTTTAAGAGAAAACTTATTTATAGATCGGTAGCCCATGACACATGTAGGCTTCATTATTTCAAATGAAAGCCGTTTTCACCTTCGAGTTTCATGTGAAAAATAAGTAGAATTAGGCTATTTCCCAAGGCCCTAACTGGATCATCGAAAATCTTATAATTTTCACGAAACTAGAACAATTAACTTATGGATGCCGTGTACTTGGATGCATTCCTTGGGTACTACTTTATCATAAAAAAAAACATGGCATACAAATCCAATTGATACTAAGGGTTGATAAGCGTGGGTTAAAAATTGATAAGAAGGTGGAAAAAAACAGCCCTCCAGCTCTTCAAACAAAATTCGCCCTTTGATGGAAACTCCTGTTTCACAACTCACCCTCGAAGAAGCATCTCAAATTAACCGATCTGTCGAGACTCAAACCATCAAACTCAACTTCACTCCATTACAGGCAGGTAAATACCGAAAATTTCTCCAAGAGCACCTCTATTCGCAAATGACCTCAAACCCAAGACCTTCTTCCAGGCAGTAAAGTCGCCTGCCTTATCTACCACTCACTCTTTTCGCTCCTCCCAGGCCTCCTAAATTCACAGAGCACTCACCCACAGCCATATCGACGAAGCAACCTCAGTTCGGACTCCTTCGTCCCATCATCCCACTCTTCCACACAACCTTCAACTCCACTCCAAACACTAAATCTACGAAACCTCCCACCCAAATTCTGCTCCCAGAAGGAACTTTTAATCCTACTGAACAGAAACGAAATCTTAGGAGGCCAAATCTCTTACCTGAAAGCAAATCCAAACTGCACAGCCCTCCTCAAAATTCCAAGGAACTTCTGCCCTAAAATTCTTCAATTAAATCTCCATTCTCAAACTCCTGCCTCTAGGAAAAATACTCTAGCTAAAAGCAACACCCCAAACTTCTCCTTTGTCATATCCAACGTTGAAAAAAACATTTCCAATGAAGAAATCTTTGATCTTCTCAAAGATCTTCAAGTAAACTTCATAAAATGCTGGAGGATCAACTTCATAAAATGCTGGAGGATCGTCTCCAGAACCACTCACTCTGCAACCTCACTAATCAGAGTCATCACAAACTCTGAACCTCAACTTCACCAGGCACTCTCCAAAGAAAATTTCCTTTACGGATTTAACCATAGTTGCGAAATTTCAAACGCCAATCCATTTCCACCCGTCCCAAAATATTGTACCCGATGTACAAAATTAGGCACTCCGTCACCGATTGTAAAGCCAAGCTTTACACCTATCATAACTGTGGTAGTCACGAACACAGATCCAACAAATGCAACAAGGCCAAAAAACCGTCTTGCAGGAACTATGGTGGCGACCACCCCACATATGACCCAAAATGTCCGAAAAGGCAACTCCCATCCTCAAAACCCAAAGAAACCGCTCCCATAATTTTACAAAAACTTCCTATGCCATTCGACTTCCTCTCGGAAGTCCAAAAAATTCTCATACCAGCATTATCTCCCTCCCTTCCTCCCGTAGGACGATAATCGAGGCTCTCCGATATCTCATTCCGGCCTACTACAATCACAATTGCTCTGTCCAAGGACAGGGCAACAGGGCATATTTTAGCATCTCATCCATCTACTAACCTTGGACATAGACTCCACCTCACCACACCTACCTCGCGCTGAAACAGCGGAATTCCACGGAAAAAGTGCACCGAAAACTAAGAAGATCTCAACGGAAAGTGCACGAAAAAGCAACAGACGAACCCTTGCAAGAGAGGAATTCCCGACTGCGAAGCGTCACAACAACACAAAAAAAACACACACTTCAGGTACTTTTCAGTACCTGATAATTCACACATATGAAAAAAACACAAACACCCTCCCATGATGGATGCAGGTTTTCTGTGGATTTTCCTGCATCTTAATTTCTGCAATGATCGGAACCGCGATACATTGCGGAGATTAACCAAATTGGGTGCGCAGCCACAGCTGTCCCTACGCGACCGTCAACTCCCTTGCTTTTCATTCAATCAGACCCTGAAGAATTAAAAGTTTTGGATGGATATTTGTCTTCAGTTGCTGTAGGTTTTCTGCGCCATGATTTGGATAAATCTTTTACTGCACCAGTTTCGTTAAACTTTTTACTAATTTACTGACAGTAGGCCTTGTTATGATATTTCTATTAGGATATAAATTATTAAATATTATTCAAATTAAACTAGTTTACTCAATGTATTATTTTAACTATTCAACTTCGGCGAAGATGATGTAAATGTATCTATAACTCCGAAATTATGGCATTTAGGTATGGGGAACATTACATGAAAAATATCAGTATTTCTTAAGGATTTCAAAAGGCAAAAAATATACAGGTTGATCCATTTGAAATAACAAAGGTCATTATTATTCCGAAAAAATGAAAGATCTGACAA
The DNA here is from genome assembly GCA_947563755.1 of Lochmaea crataegi. Lineage (NCBI taxonomy): Eukaryota > Metazoa > Arthropoda > Insecta > Coleoptera > Chrysomelidae > Lochmaea > Lochmaea crataegi. The sequence continues at coordinate 37,835,244 of OX387425.1, read as the reverse complement.
CAATGTCAATACCACCATAATATCGGCCATATCACAAGATCCTTGCACACCAAAATCTATGTGCGATACGTTTCCGAGATAATTGAGGCGTTCCATACTTAAAACTCACTCTGTATACCCAAAAACAAAGGAAAATGCTAGACTTATGGATTCATTCTGTGAGTATTAAACTTTTCACATTTTTTCATACTAAACTACTGTTGCTGGATAAATACATTTGTTGTTATTGTTCAGCAAATATTAACAATAGTGTAGAAATGAAACTTGTTAACAGACACTTTAAAGGTCTGATACACTTCTAATCAATAATCAAGAAGTAGAGAGAGTAATAAAACCATACTCACCTATGGAGAACATTAAATGAAGTTTAGGATCAATTTCTAGACATTACGCGGTATTGATAAATTTAGAACTGCCACGATTATTTGTTGTTATCCACTGAAACCTGATAACTGTTTTATGGGACTGAATCGTGCACGCTATTGCAATAAAACCGACACACCTGAACTATGACTGCACCAGCGAAAATTGAACAGATCAAGTTACTAAACAAAAAAGTATTTAAGTGAATAGAAAATAAGAAAGAGCCACTCATGACAATGAAGTCATAAAAACTTCCACAGCGGACAAACCACACTACGCTACAAGACGGAACCTTAATTTTATTATGTTCAAATAATCAAATAAAAGTATATTATTATTTTGTATAATCAAAACTTACGTTAAATGCAGAAAATGTTCACAACTTGTCCTTGGTTTAATATCTGTCTTACAGTGTTAAATCACCTGCTACGATTTAAATGCGTATCACACAATACCTTTCTGAATGTAAATGAAACCAGTAATCACTATTATTATTCATAATATTGTTATCTTTTGGTTTACCACCGTTCTTTTTCGCATCTGCATTAATTGTATTGTTATTGTTAAGCAATTTAAGTTGCGGCGTTCGTGGTTATTGAAGTGACACATAAATGTTATTTACAGTTTACCAACATTGTACAAGGTGTGAAAAGAAAAACAAGGTTGTGATTTTCTGAATCGCAGGGGGAATAACTGTTTTGATTCCAGTTTATTACAAATCCAAACTAACTTGTATATATCTTCAGTATGTTCTTTGTGGTAGATTCATGATTATTTTTGTTTATTTTTTGGAAAATTAAACCACAATATTTTTTTATATTTTTAATTCAACGTTTCGGTAGCGTTCCAACTACCGTTATCAAGAATAATTAGATTTTTAAAATTCAATACAATATTCGATAAATGTTATTTCGAAGTTTAAAACTGCAAAAAATGGTTGTAAAATTTTCAAGGTCCATACACAGTAGATTAAATTTTTGATAAAAATGATTGTGAATAAAGAAATATAGTAGTAGTATATACCATTGAACCATTGAACATGATGCCCCTCTTCCCAAGCATGTTTGCAAATACATATCTGACTTATCAAAACTTCCTATCTTTATAATGTACCTTTTGTGTTAATTAATAATAATAACCCGTGGGGGTGCTGGTCCCCTATCGGGCGCTTCCCCAGTTGGTGGATAGGGGAATGCCTTTTAGATATAGAAGGTATCGAGGAAATTAAATACCTCGGAGCGAACCAAAACCAGTTAGTTTCAGGACACGACGGTCTCCATGTAAGGAGCGGTACTCCGACAGTGTCTATTCTCCATGTAAGGAGCGGTACTCCGACAGTGTCTGTTCTCCATGTAAGGAGCGGCTGAATCAGCGGTGTCGAATTGTAAAACTAGATTACCCCAGGTGGGTAGAGCTAAATGCTCAGAATCCCACACTGCTAGTGTACCTAGTATATCGGCTGTCTGCTCCACGGATTCTGGGGCGAGCAATAATTCGATTGTAAATTCCGGGACCTTGAATCTCAGGAATCGTCAGGTGAATCGACATTGCAACACCTTAAACTCTTGTCGCGTTCAAGTTGGTGCTAGTAGGGCTTGTTCGAAAAATGATTTACCTTCTTCCTCGGTTAACGGTAAGCGCAGCGTGACACCGAGTAGGGCTACTGCGAACCACACTCAGTGGGAAAACAACATCGATCCTCCGCCACCGGCTTCTGATGTTTCTGGAGTGACGCAAGTTGGCACACCTACGACCACAAAAGCCGGAAAGCCCAGGAAGCGCATGAAGTGGACTATTGAGCTAAACTCACTCATTATGCGCTCCTACTTTAAAATCACCAAGATGGAAACTGATAAGACAACATTCAGATACGCCCTCCACCGTGCATTCGTTGAACATTTTCCAGAATTTCAGCATCTTACGGAACAACGTATTGCTGACCATTGTCAAAGTATTGTGAAAAACAATCTACTACCCGGTACGACGTTGCAACAAATTCAGGCAGAAGTCCTTCTTGACCTTCAAGATGGAGAGAATGACTAATTACCGATCATGATACACATGAAACGGAGAATGCACAAGGAGACCACAATGGCGTTGAGGAAACAAACAATGATTGCGACAAAACTCCCGATAATGACTATAATACCGAACTTTGTAAAGCACTAGCGGAATTTAATGGCACCAACCCAATACACCGGCCAAAATTACCAAAGCTGCGAACCAATAAGAGCACTAACAGTATACTAGCAGCTGTGAACTTACTACTGCAGGACCATGTTAAAGACTGCGAATCACTGGAACAGCTTCACACTCTCATCTACTGTGGAACAGTGGCAGTGCTTCGAAGTCTCAATCAACAAATCCAATTCCCCAAGAACAATCGGGGTAAGGACTACAAAAAGCTCAAGCCTTGGTGGCAACGCCGTCTGGAAAGTTCGGTTGATGACATCAGAAGGGAATTGGGGCAGCTCATAGAGTTTAAAAACAACTTGAAACCGTCTAGGCGCTTAACAAACAGAGTGAGGAAGATCTATCGAAAAATCAAAACCTTTCGTTAACTTGACAACAAGCGAGGTAACGGAAGCTATAAATAGCTCCAGTAATTGGAAAACACCAGGAGTTGACCATGTCCAAAACTTCTTGTATAAGAAGTTTGACAGTGTGCATGAAGCAATGCCAAGATCATTTTCACATATTCTGCAACATCCAGAAGATACACCACCATTTCTGGCACTGGGTTCGACCCACTTGCTTCCCAAAACGCATCAAACTCACGATCCTACGCAGTATAGACCTATAACGTGCCTTCCAACTATATATAAAATATTAACGTCTTGCATTACTAACCGTATTTACAGACAAGCGGATCAAAACAACATATTGTCAGAAGAACAGAAAGGGTGCAGACGAGATCACCAAGGCTGCAAAGAACAACTCATCATCGATTCGGTAATACTAAAACAGGCGCAGAAGGAACAGCGCAACATCTACACGGCTTTCGTAGATTATAGGAAAGCATTTGATAACGTTCCACATTCCTGGCTTGTTAAGGTTTTGCAAATTTACAAAGTACACCCCACACTTGTTACTTTTCTTGAATCATCGATGAAGCACTGGCGAACGAACCTTCATTTACATATAAATGGACAATACCTCGATACTGATGAAATTTCTATCCGTAGAGGGATCTTCCAGGGTGAGTCCCTGAGACCACTTTGGTTTTGCTTGGCAATGAAACCACTCTCCAATCTACTTAAAGATACGGATTACGGTTTTAAAATCAAAGCCAACAAGAACACAGCTGCACTGTTTCCCACCTTTTATACATGGATGACATCAAAATATACGCATCAAACCAGCGTCAAATTCAACATTTACTTAATATCACTGAAAAATTTTCCAGTGATATACAAATGAGATTTGGATTAGACAAGTGCAAAACCTTGAATGTCGAGAAGGAGATGTATTACTACCTAATGGGAACATTATAAATGCCATGCAAAATGGTGAAACCTACAAATATCTAGGATTTCAGCAAGCTAAGCTACTAGACCAGAAGCAAGCAAAAACCAAAATACGAGGTCAGTTCACTCAAAGGATAACTGCTTTATTGAAATCCCAGTTGAACGCAGGAAATCTCGCCAAAGCAATTAACACCTACGCCATACCGGTCCTGACATACTCATTTGGAATTCTGAAGTGGACAAAAATAGAACCGGAAGATATTCAAAGAACAACGCGAACCATGATGACCAAACACAAATGTCACCACCCGACATCAACAGTTATTAGGACCACACTACCAAGAAAGAGGGAGGGAGAGCTCTAACGGACATAGTTAATTTACATTACAAACAAATATCTAAGCTCCAAAAATTCTTCATTGGCAAGGCTCAAACATCTAAATTGCATGAGCTGGTCGCGAAAGCAGATAAAAACTATTCCCCCTTAGATCTTGCAAAACCCTGATAAGAAACTTGAAATCGTTACAAACTCTGACAAACAGGCGGAGTGGGCCCAGAAAGCGCTCCATGGTCGACATCATCACGACCTCAATCAACCATATATCGACAATGAAGCATCAAATAAGTGGCTGTCTGATGGAACAGTGTTTCCAGAAACAGAAGGATTTATGATGGCGATCCAAGACCAAGTAATTAATACCAATAATTACAAGAAATTTGTTATAAGAGATCCAAACATCGTGTCGGACAAGTGCAGAAGGTGTCAACAAACAACAGAGACGATACAACACATTACGTCGGGATGTTCAGCCATAGCTAGCATTGATTACCTACGCAGGCACAATCAACTTTGCAACATCATCCATCAGAAGTTGGCCAACAAATTTGGATTAGTTAACACCTACACGCCTTATTATAAGTACCATCCGCATGCAGTTCTAGAGAATGCTGATTTTAGACTATACTACGATAGGTCAATTATCACCGATAGACTGGTGATGAATAACCGGCCTGATATTGTAGTTGTGGATAAAAAAGCTAACTCGGTTCTTCTAGTGGATATTGCTGTACCCAATAACAACAATATGTTAGACAAATACAACGAGAAAATTGCAAAATACACCGATCTTGCAATTGAGGTAGGACAGATGTGGCATGCAGAGAAAGTAGAGGTGGTGCCGGTCATCGTTTCATCTACGGGACTAATCCCCAAAACTCTACAAGACAGCCTCACCAAACTAGGTCTTCACAAAAACACATACATCGATCTGCAGAAGGCTGCAATTTTGAATACTTGTCACACTGTCCGTAAATTTCTAAATATGTAACTGCTGTGCCTAATCCCATTTGCGTTGAAACACGCTCGGGATAGGTGAACATTACCAGCAAGGGCTGAGCAAGAGTACACTTGGGTTGGAAATAATAATAATAAACGTCTTTTATTTCCAAAAATCAAAAATACAAATAAAAATAATTATACATAACGGGCGAAGTTTATTTTTGTTGTGTACTGGACACAACAAAAATATTCTTCCACTTAACCCGAGTAGAAACATGTATTTATATACAACTATTTCATAAAAAAAAAGATAATTAACATTTTGTTAGTTTTGATTTTCCAAAATGTCTACTTTTAAGAACTGATTTAAATTTTTAAATATTCAATTTTTTAAACTGAGGAACAACTTTATTGTACAAGTCACAGATCAAGTAACTGAAGGAACGCCTGAATAGTTCAGTCTTGAAATAGGGTGTAGTCAATAATCCCCTATTTCTTATATTTACACTATGAACAACAGAACGGTACGTATTTTTGCGATGGAGGTAAGAGGGCTTTTTATTCACAATTAACGTATGACATAAAGCAAGAAAGTGATGTTTTCTTCTGTTCTACATATTTAACCAACAAAGCGAGATCTTTTTCCGTCTTCGTATACCAAAAATCATACGCAGACAAGAATTTTGAACCTTTTGAATTTCCTTTGTATACCTAACTGTTAGATTGGGACCATATAACACATCCGCATAATTAAATAAAGACAGAACCAAGGTATCACAAAGCCGTTTTTTTATGTGAATAGGAAAGATTTGTCTATTTCCATAAATCATTTCAATATTACAATAGGCACGTTGTAATAACTTATTTATATGTCTCTCAAATCTTAGTTCAGAATCGGTAATTACCCCTAAGTATTTTGCTTCATTTACTATCTCTAATTCTTCATTATTGATATAAATATTTATGAAGTTTAACAAATAATATTGTCTTTGATTTTTGTTCCCAAATATCATAACTTTAGATTTTGTTGGATTAATAAATAAACAATGTTCAGTTGTACCTTGTGGAACTCCTGACCTTAGTGAAAGAAAATTTGAATAAACTCCGTCTAAACAAACTTGCTGCTGTCTAAATTTAAGATAGTTTTCTAATAAAAAGCAAGCGTTCTTAGAAAATCCCATATATTTTAACATATACAGCATTAAATCATAATATGGTATCAAATGCTCGATTGAAATCTAGCATTACCAATACTGTGCTTTGACCTTGATCTAGAGCTTTTAAAATATCATCAGTAATGTGAAGTAAAGCGGTAGTACAACTGAAACCTTGACTTCTGACTATTAATGGTCTAGATGTTTCACCTAAATAAAATTTGTCGCATTCACAGGATATTTGATATAAGCAGAGTTTTGAAGTTTATTCTGGTGGAAAATACGTGTCGATCACTCTGTACTATAAAAACAAGTCAGGGTGACAGCAGATGACACAAAACGTTTTTGAATGTTAATGTATTTGTAATTTTAGAATTTAAATAAATCTTTCCATATAAATTGTTTATTAACCAAGCATCTTGACAAAGTACTGGTAATATCTTCATACGAAGATATTTACTACAATTCAGAAGTGGGAAATGGTGGAAAATACGTGTCAATCACTCTGTACTATAAAAACAAGTCAGGGTGACAGCAGATGACACAAAACATTTTTGAATGTTAATGTATTTGTCATTTTAGAATTTAAATAAATCTTTCCATATAAATTGTTTATTAACCAAGCATCTTGACAAAGTGCTGGTAATATCTTCATACGAAGATATTTACTACAGTTCTTAATTTTTGGGTTTAGTTTTTGTTAGGATAGATCGTAAGGTATTGGTTATTGGTACATTTAAAACTAGTTCAAATTGATTACCAATTTTCTCAATTATTTCTGATAAACCCTTAACAAACGTTATTGTTCAGTTTTTAAATTCTCTACATTTCTATTTTCTTTGTTTATAAATTCTGTCGTTTTATTATTAGACACTTAAAGCAGAACATACACGTAAACGTATTGACACGACGTATACCCAATACGTTTACGTATTTCATTTCATTTCATCTTAAAAAGGGTTAAGGCAATTGACGCCGTGTTTGTCGTTTGTTTACATGTTAATCCATTGAGACCCAACTTTATTGTGTTATTTCTAATTGGTTTTTTCTTTATTTTTTGCCTAAGTTTTTATTTTTTTTGTACAGTTTTTTCTGTATTTTAAGTAAAATATGTTAGAAATTTTGGATTTTGGAGCGTTAATAGATGATGAAAATGATGATGATATGGATGAAGCCTTGGTTTTACACATTCTTCATGATGAGAAGAACTTGGGCAACAGAGGTCTATACACTCTACTTACAATAAAAATAAACAAGTAAAGTGACACATGAAGTTAATCGTTCATATTCGAGTGTTCCGAGTGCCTAACTCGGCTCAATAAAACCTACGTTTAAGGTACACGTAGAAACACGCAAGTTTACGTTAATCGTATCTAAATACGCCCGAGAAGTACTTACTGCGCACGCGTTCTTGTCAAATGCTGCGTTTACGTTTACGTATTAATCATTGCCTTAGGTGAAGTTTTTTCCTTTGTGATTACATTATCATTAGAACAAATGATCGTATTATTATTGTTAGTCAAGTACGGTCAATTAATGTTTTATTGCTACACAACTTTGTGTTTTGTGTTTTGTGAGAAGAAATAACTCCAAGTTAATAGATTGAATAAAAACTTTATATATCCAATAATCAGGGGGTTATAATATCAACTCTTGATAACTTAGGAAGCGCGAAGTTGATATTATTTAGATATTCTTAAAAACTGTACCAATATGTAGTAGCATTATTTCAAAGAAAAAACCAATAATCAAAGGAGAAAAGAGCTATTGGGAACTGACCAAGTAAGTCACGCCCTCTAGTAGTGAGAAATCACACTAGTATAAATATAAAATATTTGAGCGAGAACATGCTGTTTACATAAATCGTTAAGTTTATGAAATGATTTATTGATAAATATAATAAAAATTAAAGTTGGAATACTCCAGTACATTAAAAATGAAACAAGAACAGCGAAAATAAAGATTTGAACCGTGGTTATTCATAACTTTTACGATCCAGGTGATCGTTTAGTTGCTATAAAAAATTATTTTGGCAATTCGGAAAAAGTTGGAAAATGTAAAGCGTGTGAAAAGTTGAAATTATTATTTGCATGACATATTCTAATATATATAACTAGATATCTTCCTTGTGGTATATCCATTATTCTTTTTGTTATTTTGTGGGAAATCAAGCCCCAATATTTTTTATGTTTATATCCAGATTGATTTAAAACTATTATGATTTTTAATTTGGGCAGGTAATAATAATAATATCTACTATTCTTTTATATATCAATATACGGAAAATACTTCAACAATAACAAAGTCACTTCTACACTAACTACTTTAACGAACTAGCAACGCTTACATACAATCAGAAAAATAACCATTTCACATTATTTCTGAAAATGTTGTCGAAGATAAAAGTTTAATACTATTATAACGCCTTACAAAATTTTTGAAAAATATTTACTAAATATGACAATTTTTACAGGAAACTGTAATTAAGTAAACAAATGTTGTCGTCTACTCGTCCATTCCCTCCGAAATTAGTTGTTCATCTTAGCACTAGGGACTTATGGGCGGAGTTCTAGTATGTCTGAAAAAGTTGGCAGCATATGGGAAACTTTTTTATTGTTAATGTTATGAAAGAAATTATTCTTTATAAAAAGTTCAGCATGGTCTAGAACGTGAAATGCAAATATCAGATGTCAAATTTTTTCCTTCGTTTACGAGTTGTATTAAAAAATATGAATTTGGTACAAGAGTGAAGTACCTTTATTTGTGACAATATCGAAAACTATAAAAAGTTGTTCGGAATAGAAAAATATGTTGTATTATGCCATTACATCCTCCTACTTAATTTTTTTTCATTCTTAGAAATTGTTCTCAAAATATTTAATGTAATTTAATGATGTTGATAGAAACGAAACGTTAGTGATTATCAATTATGCAATCAGAAAATGAGTGATGTATGTATGTATGATGGCCTGCGTTTACACTACGGGGAAGCTGGATAGTGGTGCGCGCTATTATTTGAATTACTTTCGAAAATTGGAAAAACAAAGGAATAAAAAAAATATTTCCTGAGGAGCAGCCACTGATAAAGACATAAATACCCAACATAAAAAAGTAACAATTGCATGAATTGGGGGAATTAAATTTAAAAAATTTACTGGAGATTAGAAACTGTGTGTTGGCGGAAATATAAAAAAAGCTATAAAGTACAATTATTATAAAGGAAATAAATTAACATATATATTATCAACATAATATTATCACTAGTATTGTAATAAATTAAGTAAAATGGTGTAATGCTAGTAATCGAAAGAGTAACATTTTGGATAACATACAAGGAAAATAAGTCTAATTGGCATCTGTCATAACCATAAAACTGATTTCAAATAATAAAAAAGATAAAAATGGATTTATTCTGTTGATAACAAAAACATACAATTTAATTGTGCACACTCACCAAAAGCACACTTCCTCTTTCTTTTTGTTGATTTAACTGGTCTGCTTTCAACAGAGTGGGTAATTCATTTCTCATCAAAAGAGTTTTGACTTGTGATGTTGTTAAATCTGTTATACGATAGTTAAGGTCACCCAACCAATATATTTGCCTGAAAATGTTGAAAATAAAATAATAACACCCAAGTTTTTAAGATAGGTGAAGTAAAAATGATCCCTACTCTCCTCTCCGTCATATAACACTTTGCTTGTTTGCGTATTAAAAGATTTCAGTATTTGCTAATGCAATCCGGTTTATTTATTGATAAAATTTACTCACTCATGGTCTTTAACAGCTTGTGGACTTCTTTTGAAATTCATTCTTGCATTTATATCCTTATAATCTTGATTTCTTCTTTCGTATTCGTCTAAGTGAGCTGCTAAATGACAATTTACAAAACATAACGACGTGTTATGCAGCTCTAGTCGGACCCCGACACCTCCTTTATTTCCCTAAATAACAAAACATCAATAATAAAATAGAGGCTACAAATATTTATAATCTTTTTTGGAGAAATACATAAGCAAAGGAATAAGTTCGGTCACATGTAAACTTAATGGATCTAAAACACAAATGGAGTCGTGGGGTTGCTGAATATACTCAATATCCTTGGAAGAATTAACAAAAAAGACTTTGAGAGAATGTTGTTTAATGATGGGCATAAAATATTATCAAAGATAACGGAACAATAGCATAACGACACTAAAGCAGGGTGCAGACCAAGTTCGCGAGCTGTTTTCGAACAGTCTCCGAACTTGGCGATATCGCGAACAGTTCGTTCAAAGTTCCGACTCATGTCGGCAAAAATAAAAACTTCAAATAGTTTGTTCGCGAACACGGGATGTGTGTGGTCGTTGGAGACTATTCGGCACAACAGAAAGTAGCCGCGAATTTATGATTATTTTTTTAAGAAATCTGGAACACTCAACCAACTCGGATGAACTTGTTCAACCGGAATTGTTCACATCAAGCTTTTCTAGCGTGCACGATGCACTGTCTACGAACAGTTCGCGAAGAGCCTTTAGAGATTGATGGATCTAAAAAGGAAATTACAAAATTGTACATTAAACCACCATATTATGAACAAATGCCTAGAGCTGGGAGCTTTGTAGAACTGCTCTAGCAAATAACAATAAAGTAATCAAAAAGGCGAAGCGGGAGTCTTGGAAGAAGTTCTGTGAGAGTATATCTGACATACCTCGCAGTATTAAGGCCGCTGCACAATTACCCGGGAACGTGAACTAGAACGGAAAAAAGTTTTTATTGTACCCATGCATAACCAATTTCCGGTAACGAGAACGAGAAGAAGTTTTAACATTCCCGTTACCGTTGCATTCCTGGAGCCAATCACAGCACAGGATAATAATGCTAATAGTTGAGCCAATAGGAAAGCAGCAACCTGTTTGATGCAAACATAACCTCGTTGCATGAGAATCTCTCAGACTAATGTAAAAGTGGCCCCAAAAAGAAGCAATTAATGTACTGGCCAATTTTATTAAGAGGAAGAGGCCAATAATAACATCCATTATATCAAAAATGATTGATATGATCATGGAGGCTATACAAGGAGATCGAACTCCATGTATTCCAATTTCTGGTCATTATAGAGGGCACCACATAAGTTGCGATACCAAAAAATCTGACGGCAGCCAATCATAAAACTCGAGTTCATGATGTTTTATTGATTGCTAGCTTCTTTGACAGTTCGCTGTTCACGTGTGAGGTAAGTGAGGTTAGGTCACAGAAATGGAAAATATTGTGAATAAGAAATCCGTATTTTGTCCTCGTTTTAAAAAATATCGAAAATTGGGAAAAAATCTAGTTTAGTGAACCAACGCGGATTTTGATAAAATATTTTTTTAAATTAATTCGAGGTCGCTGAACACGAAAATGAAAGAAAAAATTGGCGCTCTTTTACCAAAAACGAGCTATGAATTTTTGAAGATGTGTTCAGATCAGCACTGCACTGGTTTTATTGTCATATTATAACTACTTTATAAACATCGAATATGCTACACAATGTTAGATACACTATAATTGCTTTTTACGATATTGCTCCCACACACATTAAAAAAACACCTATATTGATATAAATTTCTTGTAAATTCTTTCCACAATTCCACAATTATTATATCTTTTGACGTTTTCATGTAATATGACTGACATATAAGTTTTGGTCTTAGTCGTAAAACTTGTACCTAATAGCATATTCAGCCATATATTTAGCCACTTGAATCAGTTGCTGAATATTTTCTATATTATGATCGTGGCATAGAAGATATAAACAAGATGAACATCATGAACATACACCTATTTTTCCGATAGCTGGCGCAATATTACAGTTGAAACATTTTTTTTTCAAATTTTGAGGATGTTGAACAATGTTTTTCTCTGAATAGCACATATCAACTAGTTCTTTAAAAAGAATTACCTCCTCAGTTGTTCGGCCTCTATAAACACTGCTGACAAAGAAAATGATTGCTGCAGGTGTAATTCCAATTAAAATTTTGAACATACCGCTAATATTAAAAGACTTTGGTTATCAGAAACTGTTTCCCATTTTTAGAAAATTTGAAAATTCTACTAATATCGCTTCCCGACCAACTAACACAGATCAAAGTGAAATCGCCCCTCCTTTTATTTTTCCTATATTTTTCTAACCTAATCCAAATTTTCTAATTCAGAGATCTAGATAATATTGGATTTCCGTTTGAAATAATGAAGTACATTGATTATCGCGAGCGAAGCGAGCGCGCCGGGTCGACCTTTCGCAATTCGCGCGCGCGCGAATTGCGAAACGTCGATCCGGCGCGCCTTTTAAACTGTATGTTGATAGCTGTTAATTCAATTTTTCCATAACTGATTTCAGCTAAACGAAAGTTGAGCCAAATTTTCCAATTCACTCACCTTGTATGGTCTCCACAATTACAGATATTCAGCAACTTTTTTTTCAAGTAACTACCTAATGATGGCTGAATATGATAGTAGGTTCAAGTTTTACGACTAAGAGGAAACAGACGAAACTTATATGTCAGTCATATTACATGGAAACGTCAAAAGATATAATAATTGTGGAATTAAAAAAAGAATTTACAAGAAATGTATATCAATATCAGTGTATTTTTAATGTGTGTGTGAGAGGAATATCGTAGAAAGCAATTATAGTGTATCTAACATTGTGTAGCAGTTATAATGGAACATTATAAAGCAGTTATAAAATGACAATAACACCAGTGCAGTGCTGATCTGAACACATCTTCAAAAATTCATAGCTCGTTTTTGGTAAGAGAGCGCCAATTTTTTCTTTCATTTTCGTGTTCAGCGACTTCGAAGGAATTAAAAAAAATATTTCATCAAAATCCGCGTTGGTTCACTAAACTAGACTTTTACCGAAAATTGTAATCGTTTGGTGGTAAAATAATCAGTTCCATTCTGCGCTGCTGAATTTATTTATGTTTTTACGTGATAAAAAATATGAATATCTACTATCATGTCTTCTCTTCAGTATGGAATTTTAGAACACTCTTAAAGGTCCAGCACAGTTAGAATGAGTATGTCTTTAAAAGAGAAATTTGAAGAATAAAGAAGACTCATCTCTACGTGCAAGTAAGTATATTCTAGAACCAAGTTCACAAGTTGGATTGCCCAATTATAAAAAATAAATTGAAGATGAATAAAGAGATATGTTTACAATATGTATAAAGTTTTTCAGAATCTGGCTTCCTAAATAGTAAAAAAATCTTAGCTACACAAAAATATGAAAAAACGGAGGAAAAAAAAAGGAAAAATCACTTGAAATGCTTGGAGGAAATGTGCCACTTCAAATGTACTATATTAAATGGCCTTCGAATAATTGAGATTTGCAACTAGAAGAAATACAGTTTGAAAACATAGAAAGTAGATATGTATAGATAAATAGCCAGTAGTCATAAGCTCTAATAACACACAAATTTGGTCATATTAATAAGAAGTAATAAAACAATTACAGAATTAATATCTAATATTTTAGGTTATTTTCCATGAAATTAACGAAAAGATAATTACTTCTGAACTGGTCAAGCCTTTACAAGAAGAAATTATGAAAATATTGAATATACAGAGAGTTGCACGAGAAGTAATTTACTACACACTATTTAACTTCTTTTACCTAAATATAAAGTGTACAATCCTTCGATCATTAAACATTGTTCAAAGATACAATCAGTATTTTGTCTCTAACTTGATACCTACCTATCCTATTGCCTGTTATACTTATTCAGCTTAGGTATTATGAGTAATAAGTGAACTGTTGAAGTTAAAATAAGGTAATTAAAATACTTCATATTTTTTGCTCAATTTACCAATAGGCTTTATAGGATTACGGGTACTCTTGCAAAAAAATTTAACTGAAGGATATCAGAAAATACATGTATATCTTGATACCAGATGCTCAACTATGCACACTATCGAACCTGACATCAAATATACAAACCTCTAGTCTATGATGAAAACATAGAGCTGCTATTTTTCTTGGCATTACTGAAGCGTTTGATGGTGTTTGGAACTGTGGTATATTCTACAAACTATATGAAATGATGTGTTCTAAATACTTGCTTTTAATCTTGAAAACTACCTTAAGTGATAGAACACCACAAGTAAAAGTGAATTACAGTTTTATTCAAAACATTTAAGGACTTCTCCAGTGTTCCTCACTGTCCTATTTGCTCTACAATCTATCTATCTTGTTACAACTATGATTTAGCAACAGAACATTTAAATTTGCATACATATTGCAGTATATAGATGACATCGCTTTGATCAGTCATAATAATCTCAAAATAACAGTAAATAAGCTACAAAAACTTATAAAAGAATACTGAAATGGTTTAACATGTGTAGGATGAAGCCCAAAGTCTTAAAACTCAATGCATAATCTTCAATCTGTTCAATAACAATGAAAAATACAATATATTTTCAATCAATAGGTACAATTTACTAATGACATTAGTTCATGCACAGATTTTCAATATAAAATATATTTAAATAATTCCGTATCATACATGAAAATAATTTTTTTAAGTACTTTATTTTAAAAATACAAAAATTGCAATTTACAAAAGTTTATTTCCTAATGAAGCAAACTCAGTGGAAGGACACAATTAGTAAAATACATAAGTATGTACACAAAATATATAACTGTTGACGTTCTGTAACTGAACTTGCACAAAACATACTCTACACTATTTTGAATCCTCTGTGTTTTATCTATGAATGTTATACTATAAGTGTGCCACACTGGAATTAGGTAGCTGAAGATTGGTAAGAACCTACCGATTAGTTTCAATGTCTTATGGTTTTAGTAATCCCTTCATTGGTAAAGTGCACCAATAATTGGCAAACATAAATTTTATTCTATTTGATGTATATATTTGCTTCAATGTATGTTCTCACCTTATTTATATTTTCATTTCCTATTTTTATCTGAACATCAACTGAATTCCTATTTTTTTGTATAACATGCCAGTAATATTTTCAAATTAGTATTACAGCTTATTCCTTATCAACCATCTCTGGTTTTTCTTCAAATCTTTGTTCACCTTTTATCTTCCAGTTCTCTTAAATTGTACTTGTATAGAACATAATAATGTCATCAGCAAAAGTAAAGTATTTTGTGTGCAATTGTGCTTTTTCTAGACTTCTCACAAGTAAGGTATATAATTTAAGTCTATCATAATAAATATTTTCTTTCCTACTTTATTTTTATCTTTGAATATTTCTTATTATTTTTGGTAACTGAAAAAACTCTGGTTTACTTCAATTAAATTCAATTCACGTCTTCCTTTTAAATAATCTGCACTACCTACCACTATTGCAATAAATTTCAACATTATCAATTTTTAACAATTTTAATTTTCTAGTTTTTATAATTCACGAGTAATGTTTACTATTTGCCTACTGTCAAATTGATAAAATATAAAAAGTAAGGTTATTGTCGTGACAGTTTTAAAATGGTATCTTAGGTACAATGCGCGACGCCGCGGTTAAAAAACAAACTGCTTAGATTGACGATTTTGAGGACACTTTTTGTCAATTTTCCCGTATGAGTTCGATCTCCTTGTATAGCCTCCATGGATATGATATTCGAAAGTTTGTTATTGAGTCACAAGTAATATTTCGTTCTCGTTCTCGTTTCTGTTCTGATTCTCGTTCACGTTCCCGGGCAATTGTGCAGCAGCCTTTAGAGTTCACAAGATTTTCTCATACCACCTAGAATCCAATTCTTGAAAACCGGGGAATAGAACAACCGAGAGAAAGGAGACGTTGTTCTATCGAGAATGAGTAAATGAACGTCATTCAATCGAACGTCATGCTTTTACTGGGTAAATTGAAGGGATTACCAGAGAACACGGAATAATTTGACAGTTTTGTGAATTTATTTGACGTTGTGGACCATTAACCTCACTTTTTATAGTCTTTGCTCTTCAATGTATATACAGGCTTTTTCACGACGAGCTTAAATTACCTTTATATTGGACTACCCATACGATTAATAAAATTTGGCATAGATGGAGAACAAATATTTATGGAAGATATTCACTTCCGGTTATACCGAAAGTGAACGTCAGCTTTTTTATTTTAAATGTTACCCTGTATATTATTAACACTTCGGATTCTACATTAAATTTTAATGTCACTCTGTGTAGAATACCCTATATCTAAAATTTATACTTATTGAGATATTAATTTTTTTAATAAAAAATTGTCAGGTGCAGACATTCATATTGAAAATTCTGTGTGAACATCCCCAATACCAAATAAAAAACATCTTATCGGGTTGATTAGTAGGATTATCAAGGTAATTGGTGACATTTCGAAAACTTCTTTTTTGTATACAGGGTTCGTAAAAAAATGGTGAAAAGTTCAAGTTCACAAATGTTAAATATCTTCATTTTTTTTTAAATGAAACAACCATATTTTTATTCTTTTACTTAATCCTAAGGCTTCACTCTCTTAACTTTTGCTTGAAAACAACCAAATTGTGTTAAATTGTTTAATATTCTCTTCACTATGTGACGGCTGGGTCGGGGTCGATCTGGATATCTTGTAGCAAATGAAACACATGTTCTAGTAACAACTCTGTCACATTGACCATCTATTAAAAGAAAATTTAGATAATCTTCATTGTTTAATTCCAAACGAGCCATTTCTACCACTGTACGATGCGATTGACTTCAAATGATGACAATTATTACTATTTAAATATGACAGGTGAATACACAGCCTGCTAAAATAAAATAATAGATTATACGGCATACGCCTACGCAATAATAAGGCTGAAATAATTAATATTTTTAAATACACGCTAATATCTCAAAAACGCTTAAGATTGGGTATAGGGAAGTGAACATAAACTGCCCTTATTTTCGGCCTTACAATTAGGTAAAAGAATAAAAATATGGTTGTTTCATTTAAAAAAAATTGAGATATGTCGCTTGTGAAGTTGAACTTTTCATCACTTTTTGACGAACCCTGTATACAAAAGAGAAGTTTTCGATATGTCACCAATTACCTTGATCGTCCTACTAATCAACCCGACAATATGTTTTTTATTTGGTATTGGGGATGTTCACACAGAATTTTCAATATGAAGGTCTGCACCTGTCAATTTTTTATTAAAAAAATTAATATCTCGAGAAGTATACATTTTAGATATAAGGTATTCTACATAAAGTGACATTAAAATTTAATGTAGAATCCAAAAAGTTAATAATATAAAGGGTGTTACATTTAAAATAACGAAGATGTTGTATAACAAAGTTATACTGAAAGTGATATGTATGTCAAAATATTTTCCATAAATTCACCATAACTTGTTCTCCATCTAGGCCAATTTTTATATAAGCAGTCTCCAATATATAGATGTGTAGTGTAAACTCGTCGTGAAATAATAACAATCTTCAATACGCGCTTTGTGTCTATCAAAAAATTCGGTTTAGTTTGGTCACGAAATTTGGCATCGCTGTGGCTTTGCTTCCTGTTTCATGCTCCTTCCTTGATGTTCCAGAATACGTTATTATAATCTCAAGAGAACAGCACTAGAGTAGAATAGAGGAATGATCCCCGGGGAACGTTCTATTCTATTGCCATCAAGAATTCATGCCCTAGTTGGTTGGTAGCTAGGGTGGTATACATACAAGAAGTGGATCTCACAGACCCACACCCTACATCGGTTAGACCAATTAGCCCAACATCTTTCCTTCTTGAAGGTCTTGAAAGAGTACTGGGCAGCCCCATTAGGCGTCGCCTTATACAGTGTGCCAAGCTCTCAGTATAGGGGAAACTTTTTTATTATTAATTTTAAGAAAAAAACGTATTCTTCATAAAAAGTTTTGCATGGTTTAATACCTGAAACGCAGCCATCAGGTATCGAAATTTCCAAGTCACATACTAGGTATATAAAAAAATATGAAATTTGCCCAATAGTAAAATGATTTTATTTTTTATCAAATCGAAAATTTGTATAAAGAATATTTTTTCAGATGTTAACTAGTATTGATGACCAAAATAGTTAACTAGTTATTTGATAATAATAATAGTTCATATGATTGAAATTTCGATATCTGCTGGTTGAATTTTGGGTTTTAGACCATGCAGAACTTTTTCTGGAAAATAACTTTTTTTCGTGAAATTATTAATAAAAAAGTTTCCCACATGCTGCGATCACACTGTATAATTTATTTATTTATTTATTTATTTACGGGCAAGCCCAATTACATATAAAAAATAAGTGAACATGAAAAATTTTGTTTTATAATTGAAATACCTACAAATGCAGTATAAAATACAGTAATACAAAAAATACAATTAATGATAAAAAAAATACAATACGATGATAAAAAAAATACAATACAATGATAAAAATGAATACAGAATTAAAAGGACAATTTAGCAAAAATGGTAAAATAAACAAAACAAAACAAAAACAAAAAAAATATATAAGAATTTTAAAAGCGTAACAAAAAACATTACTACTAAGTATATAGTACAAAACAAAAACAAAACTATGGAAATTACATCCGATAAATTCAAACGTTTAGTTGAGACAGGTGGTTCTTAAATTGATTAATAGAATTACTGAAAATCTGTAAACTATTAAGGGAATTAGCTAGTCTCATGGCTCTGGGCAAAAACGAGCGGAAAGCATAATTGTATCGATGGAAAGGCACATTAAATGTTCTTACCTGCCTAGTTAAACGAGGTGGCACGGACAGGCAGATCTTATTAAGAAGCTGAGGACAGTTACAAATACCATTTAAGATGTTAAATAGCAATAAAAGGTCTTTTTGTTTTCTACGGCTCACGAGAGAAGAGATGCCCAATTGATGCTGCCATGTGTTGTAATCCTGATAACTATTAAGCTTAAATGCTATATAGCGAAAAAAAAATAATTTTGAACTTGTTCAATCTTCGTAATGTGAGTTAAGTAGTGAGGAGACCAAACAGATGAGCAATAATCAAGATGGGACCTAACTAAGGAAAAGTAAAGAACTCTTATAGAATTTAAGTTGGTAAAATCACGAGTTGTTCTTTTTACAAAACCCAACATTTTCATTGATTTTTGTATGGCATTAGTGATGTGACAATTGAAACTAAGAGAGTAATCGAGAGTAATTCCTAAATCCCTAATCTGATTGACAGAAGTATAAAACTGAATTCCCTAAGAAATAGAGGCGAGATTCCATCTGGCCCATGTCCTTTATTGACATCTAATGATGAAAGTTTTTCATATATTTTTGAAATATGGATATGATATGAAGATATATTCAGTTTAGATTGGATGTGGTCAACATTACAGTTTAAGGTTAGATTAGTGTACACCGATGAAAAGTGATTTGCAAACAAGTTAGCAATGTCAACTCCACAAGTACCTACCAAGGTATTAAAAGTCATTAAGTCAGGTATAGTGTTATTTTCACGTTTACTAGTTACAAATTTCCAAAACGACTTTGCATTATTTGTGATTGAAATTTCAGTGAGACGAATGTAATTATCATAGCAATGCTTTGTCAGTTGTTTACATTCTGTTCTAAGTCGACAAAATTCCGCATAACTCGAACGAGTCTTAACAGTTTTATACATTTTGTGAACTCTAATTTTGTCCTGTACTAATTGTTTGAGGTCTGAGGAGTACCAACAGGGAAATTTCGAATCTATGATGCGTGATACTGGAACAAACTGTTCAATAACCGAGTAAATGATATAATAAAAAATGCCAACCATGTCGGAAAGATCCCTATCATGGAGAAGACTATCCCATTCTATAAGTTCTAAACTCTGATAAATGGCTGGAAAATTTGCATTATTGAAGTTGTAATAAAATTCTTCGCCAAAAACTGACTTTTTATCAACGTTTAGCTTTATGGTAGTTACCAAAGGAGGATGATGAGGGTCAGGTGAAATTAAGACATCGTTTGCTTTAGAAATAATAAGTTCTTCGGAGCAAGGATAAGGTCAAGAATAACATTCCTACTATTAACCACATAATTGCACTGGAACAAATTGTGATAGGCACATAAATTGGAAACAACATCAACAGCATCAACTTCTGCTAACTGTGCAGGAGCCTGCACAGTTGCAGAAGAACAGTAATCTTCAACTTCCCAAATAGCTGACGGGAGATTATAATCACCAAACAAGAAAAATTTTAAGGCAGGAAATTGTTCACTTAAGATCATAAGCTGGTCTGAGTGTAACTGATAAATGCTAGCTGGAGACTTAGGTGGAACGTATAGAGCTCCAAATATATATTTGCTATCTAATTTCACGAAAAGCTGTTCAATCGATGGGTCAGAGTGGATGAGAGATGATGAAATTTTTTTCAATATAGCAATCAATACGCCGCCTCCTCTAGCCGATGCACTAGATTCAGGTGATCGATCCTGTCTATAAATGTTGTAATTGACTAGTCCAAGTTCAGCATTATTGATGTTGTTATTGAGCCAAGATTCCGTAAGAATGATGATGTCATAGGTACAATTAAGAACACTGAGGCTCAAATCAGTAAGTTTTGTTCGGAGTCCTCTGACATTCTGGTAATATATAGAAAACTTGCCCATGTCAGAAGAGTTTAGTAGTTTTTTTGAACAATTTTTGGTACGTTATTGAAATATTTAATGGACAAGTCTGCCTGAGCACCCACCAATATGCTTATCAAACTGGCAAATCAGCATATGGCTGAATATTTGTAATGCTGACATCTCTTCTGGATGAGGCCATCAGCTTTAAATTTTCCTGGGGTTGCCCACAAGGCGGGGTACGATCCACCCTAATGTGGTCATTCTTGATGGATGACTTGCTTAATGCTCTCGAAAGAAGAGTGGTAGAGCAACAAGCATATACAGACGACCTTGTCATCATGACAAGGACCGAGTAAGGAAGGATAGCATACAATATGCTCTAAAAGATGTTGAACGATTCAACCAAAGAGGACAGATCTGTTAACCTTGGGCACAACACCTAGGAGACTACAGGATAGAAAAGGGACAAGGGAAACTCACCTAAACTAAAGCCTGCGGATATCCTAAAATTCCTTGGGAAATAGGTCTAAAGGAACTACGAGTCTCTGAGACTTTCATCATGAACTAAGTAAAAGAAAGGGGACACAATAGATCTTTTAGGTCTATACATACATACAATCCTAGCCAAACTCTAATAGATCCTTTCGCTAGAAAACGGAAATGGAGGATCTTTCCTCTTTCCTACAATTGTGAGGTTATTCAATTTACAACAGAATTAAAATAATTGGAAAAAGTTCTCCACAATGCTAAACTATCCTTGTGGACATGTAGTAGGATATGTGGAAAATCTTGGAGTTTAGGACCCCAACAAATCTGTTGGACTACATGTGATGATTGTTAGACCAATTAATATATTGCTTGGCGGACAAAAGCTTTACAGCAAACAGCCCAAACAAAGCTCTCTAGTACAAGTACAACCAACAGATATACAAAAACTTACCATTTTTCCTAATAAACCCGTTCCGACAGTATCTACGGATATATTTCTTACATAGTGGTAGTGTTGACTATTTACCATTACTATTAATTGCATACCAACAAGTCTAGTTAATCCTACCAACTTATATTTAGCTTTAGGATGAACCCCATCTGTAACGAATTTACTGAAAAAAAAAGAAAGGGCAAATTTTCTAAAATTCAATTTAAATTACATTATTTGATACATTTAGAAACCATCTTCCATTATCAGTACAAAATTCAAAACAATCATTAATAGACAAGATGACTGATTTTGCAAAACTGCAATGTTTTCACACATATTCAAAATAGATGTTTTTTTGCAAAAAATGACATTACGCTTTCGGAATCATTTCCAGCACTCGACAGCTTGCAAGTTGAAAGCTTATTTTGATTCACAATTTAAATTATTTTGCGAGATAGATAATATGTATCTATGGTGTGCGGTTTCACAATGCAAGAAAAAATACATTGATAAAAACTCCGAACAAGATATTTGTTAACGTTTTTTAAACAGGCTTATCTCAAAGTCAATCGAAGGCAAAGAGATAGCGATGGCCACTTTCTTAGACATCGAGGGAGCATTTAATAATGTTACCACGAATGTATTGGTTAATACAATGAATGGACGGGAGACATCAACAGCAATATGCCGATGGATAAAGACAACTCTGGAGGATAGGATGATAATCTCCACTATGGGACAAGTTACCATCAAGGCAATGACGTTGGAGGATGTCTACAAAGTGGAGTGCTATCACCAATACTATGGGCAACCTTAGTAGACGACCTTTTTACAGAACTGTCCACAGCAGACTTTTACTGCCTTGGATACGCAGACGACATCGCTATTGTAGTAAGGGGCAAGTTTGCAGGGGTGATATCGGGAAGAATGCAAACAGCCTTGAATATAGTTGATAATTGGTGCTTACAAGAGAGACTGGTAGAACCAATGCTCAGAAAACACAAATTATCAATTTTACGAAAAAGTCGGCTCTACAAGGCTTAAAGCCAATAGTGCTAGGAGGAGAGGTGATTCCACACAGAAAGCTACCATTGCCCTCGGCAGATGCAGAAGAATGTGTGGAAAAAACTGGGGACTTACTCCAATGGCCATACACAAGGGTTGTTAGACCCTTGATAGCCTATGGATCAGTAGTGTGGTGAACAAAGACAATGCAAGTGAAGCTGTAAGGCTATTGAGTAGCTCACAAAGGCTTGCTTGCCTGTGTATTATGGGAGCCATAAAAACCACTTCCACAAGTGCGATGGAAGTCTTGCTGAATCTACCTCCACTAAACATTTTTATACAAGGCGAAGCCAGATCTGTATCGCACAGATTACTGCAAAGTCAACAACGCATAAGCCAAACGCACGGTGCTGACTATCGAATGCTTATCGAGGAGCTAAAAGCGGTTGTCTTGATGGGACCACGAGATATAGCTTTAATAATAAGTTCCAAACAACTATACCAGGAAGGGAAGACTGGAAGAAAGGTGTACCCATAAAGGCTGTGGCAACCTGATATACGGACGGCTCCAAGACAGAAGTAGGTGTAGGAGCCGGAATTGTAGGGCTAAAACAAAGGATGGCTATTCCAATAAGCCTATCTAAGGACGTCACAACTTTCCAAGCAGAAGTGACGGCGATTGACTACTGCGTTGAAGAAATTAAAAGGCAGGAAAGGAGTTACCATTCAGTTGCCATCTTCACCGACATCCAAGCTGCACTGAAGGCACTTGATTCCATAGAGGTTAATTCAAAGCTAGGTAGTATGGGATTGCATAGGTGCCTTAATCCGTTGAGTGAAAAATATAGGAAGAGACGCAAGCTCGTAAAAGATTTTGTGCCGCAAAATGTTGTTGGCGGAGAGATGTCGCCACCATCGCCACGCCACCTTTCTCTAGGAATTAGCAGTTGTCTACTGACCGTAGTAGAGTTAAGAACGGCAAACGGAATTTCTAGCTCTTGTCGCTCTCTCGAGTGTTTTGTTTGTACAAACGATTATTGTTCATTAACCAAGAAGTGTGTAGTTAATCTAGACATTAAAAGACTTTGTTGTGTGTTACGTAGTGAAACATATTTTTAAATATGAATCCCAAAAGCCATATTTGTTGTTTTCATGAATGTGAACAAAATTCAAAAAAAGATAAACATTTAAGTTTCTTTAAATTTCCGACTAAAAATGAAAACATTCTTAATGAGTGGAAAAAAAATTGTGGCAATATAACTATTTGGAATTTGGAAAAGGATGAGTTAGCAAATAAAGTTTTATGTGAAAAACATTTTAGTTCTGACTTTATTATTGTACAACAAAAACGAAAGATTCTAAGGAAAAATGCTGTACCAAAAAGTTATTGTAAAGGTGGGTATGTTTTTTTATAATTTTAAGGTTTATTCGAATATAGTACATTTCTTATGACTGATTTTAATGTCCATACTTTGTAATGTGCACCATTATTTTCATTTATGGAAAATTTAAGAACATTTAAAACAAATAGATCATATACATGGTTGATAAGTTTTTTATGTATGTGGTTTTAAACTATTTCACAAAGTATTTTATTGTGCAATATGAAAATATCAGAGCAGCATAAATCAGGAATTACAATCAGGCATCTAATTACAAGAAAATAAATATTAAATAAATGTTAATTCTATTGTAGAAAGCCATATCGAAAATATAGATAAACCTTCAACAAGTGGTGTTTACAAAAGACGTTTTTCAGACTTAGATGGTGAGCTCATTAAATTACACTTTGATATTCTTAACATACCTACACCTATTTTTTATAGAAAATAACGCTAGTCTATTGAAAACTAGGATGTTACAAAATGAAAAGAAATATAAATCTGGGAAATATCTTGGAACTGAGGACATATTATCTGGTTGGTATAGACTTTTTGGAGATTTCGACATATTTGAACTAATTCATTTTTTTATTGTACTTCAGATACATCTTCCGAAGAATTGGTAGTTCTACCTTCTACGAAAACATATGAAAAAAATCTCAAAACAAGCTATCCATCCTCTCCTGTTAAATTAGGAATTTCTCCATTAACAATAAGTTCTCCTGCATCGAGTCTTAGCGAGAGAGTTATCAACATGCCTTCTCCAACTAGGGTTTTTTTAAAGCAGACAATTAAGTCTCTATCATATAAAGTAGATGTTTTAAAGAAAAAATTAAGAGCCAAAACTTATCGTGTAAACCGGATTAAAAATAAATCCAAATTAGCGTCCCTCAACATTTTAGAGAATCTTTTGAAACACAAAAGTTCTGCTGTGAGAACTTTTATTTTGATGCAAATTTATCATAAAACCAGGTCAAAATGGACAAAAGCGGAGAAACAGTTGGCGTTATCACTAAATTATAAATCCCCTTCTTTGTACAAATTCATGCGCGACAAGCTACACTTTATTTTACCATCGATTCGAACCATTCAAGAATGGATGACAGTGGTTAATATTCATCCCGGAATTAAATCGTCAATAATTGAAAAATTAAAAACAAAAGCGAATGTACTGGATGACAACGAAAAAATATGTGCAGTATTGGTAGATGAGATTACTCTCAAAAAAGAGGTAGATTATAATATAAAACAAGATTTTGCAGAAGGATATGAGGATCTCGGTCATCTTGGAAGAAGAGGTGTACCTGCTAATACAGCACTAATGTTTTATATACGTGGTATTTTACACAACTGGAGGCTTCCCCTTTGCTACGTAAAATCTGCGGGTCCTGTTAAGGGAGAAATTTTGAAACAATTAACTTTAGATGTTTTGAAAACCTTAAAAGATTGTAGTCTCAACCCCAAGGCAATTGTGTGTGATCAAGGATCCAATAATCGTAAAGCTGTGTCGATTTTGATGGATCAAAAGTATATATTATTTATGATTGTCCACACCTGTTGAAAAGTCTGAGGAATAATTTGATGAACGAGAAACTAAATTTTATATATGGTGACAAAGGAAACCCAATTTCATGGAGAGATATTAGAGAAGCATATGCTATTGATAAAAAAAGTACAACAACTCGAGCTTTAATTACAGAAAAACATATTCGGCCTAACAGTTTTCAAAAAATGAGGGTATTATATCCTGCCCAAATATTTTCTCACTCCGTTTCGGCAGCGATAAAAACCTTGATAGATACCAAACAATTGGTTACAACAACAGCATCGAATACTGCAGATTTTGTAAGCAAAATTGATGAAATTTTTGATGCGTTGAACAGTCGGTATCTAGGTGATTGTAAGAGTAATAGGAGACCTCTATCAGTATTTAATTTAAATGCCGAAAAAATTTTACGAGAGGGTCTTAATTTATTTAGATCCATAAAAGTTTACGAAAATCAAAAATTAAGAAATAATATTCATTTTATTGAAGGATTCCAGTTGTCTATTACATCAATTTTATTGTTATGGGAGGATTTAAAAGTTAACTATTCAATTAAATATTTAATTACATCATTTTTAAATCAAGACGCACTTGAAAATTTTTTCTCCGTAATTCGAACAAGAGGAGGATACAATTCGATGCCAAGTGTGCGTCAATTCAGAATTGCTCTACAACATTATGCAAATATTCGCTTGCAAATTGCAGTTGATACTGGAAATTGTGACACCGATTATGGAGAATTTTTAAATATTTCTAATGACGAAGAACATGCTGAAGAATTGCATAGGAGCTCAGATCAAATTAGTGTAATAGATATTGCCACAACTACAGATTTTGCAGAACCGTCAACATTAGAAGAATATGAACAATTAGAGCCCATAGTGGAAGAAGAAGCTAGACCGATTTCTTTAGAAAGCACAACAGAAGCATATGTTGCTGCCTTTGTTGCTCATAAAATGCTGAAGCTTTCGGAGTGTTCTAGTTGTCGCAAATATTTAAATCAGGAAGATGATTTAAATGACCAATATTATTTATTCATAATTAACAAGGACTTTTCTAAATCGGAATCAGCCAAGTTTCTAAAAAAAACCTTCTATTCCGTACTTTAAAGTGTTCAGTTTATTGTTGAAACAATTTTTTATTTGCTTTGAAAAGTTCAAAGCTGAAGAGGATTTAAAAAAAAAATATGTTTGCATTTGAAAACATATTTAAATTATTCTCAGATTTGTACAGATCATAAAAAAAAATTTTTGGACATTTTTATGAAAATGATGATTTACAGATCCTTCAGATGGGAATCTGAAAAATTTCAAAAGACAAAAACAAATAAAAAACATAGAAAAGTTAGGATATTGGAAAACTAATAAGAGTTATAGTTTGTTTTTACCAAGTTTTATTTAACCAAATTAATTGTGTCAACCCTTACTACCTGGAATCTTTCCATAATTATTAAATAAAATCAATAAATAACAAATTCCACAAGAAAAATATATTATATGTTAATATATATTATTACTCCACAGGTTTCACAAATAACATCTACATCTTCAGGAGAAAATTAACTGCCTAGTTCAAATCCGAGTTAAATAGTGATAAAGCTAAAAATATGAGCGATAACTCATTGGATTCGGAATGTTGTCTAGAAAAATGTATTTAGTTTTTTGTTAACAACTCCGAAACTACCAATATTTAAGATTTTTTGTTAATTAAAAAAGATTGTAATAAACAAAATATTAAAAATGTTCAAACTCTTATGACGTGTTCTTCCCAGCATGTATATAAGAAGGGTTCCACGAACCGAAACATTTTTAGCCCATTTATTTAAACATTTTTTGTTGTTTTTAATGAAGACAGGAGTCTGATAAAATTTTGTTGATTGGCAATTGCCTAACCTGTAGAAAAATCAACTTTAGGATTTTTTTTAATGGGATGCAGAAACATACCATAATTTTTATATTAATATTCAACACTTGAAAAAAATTAGTCTGTGTGACGTTCTCTCTTTCAATTTTCAGGCATACTTCATTGCAACATATGTCGTTTTAACCTTAATCCGATAACAATGCCTGATGAAATAATTATTTTACATCTGGAATGTTTGACTGGTAAAACATTATTTAGTTTTAGTATCTAAATTTTACCGACTACGGATCTGTTACTGTTCACTGTACAAAAAGGGACGTATAAAATTTTATAATAAAATCCTCAAGACCGGATACCTAGTCAACGAAATATTGTGAAATATACTTTATGTTCATTAATAAAATTAAATATTTTTATGTATGCGTGTACTTATATTTTCCTATTCCTAGCTTTGTTTTATATTTCTTTCTATCGAACGATATATAAATTTGTGAATATTTTATTTATTGAACGAAAAAAACTGCCCGCTTCTAAAAGAAATAAATTTCACAAACCAACAGTAGAGCCGTCCGAATGTCCGAAACAACCGATTCGGGTGGATTCGAGGTAAGGTGGGGACAAGAGCAGTGAATAGTTCGATGTTTATACACGGCGTCGCCTAAATACAGTACCAATTTCAATGAATAGTGGGGGGTACGCTGGAATCTCCATAAGGCACAAAATTTTACATTGCGTTGCGTCTCTTCTTATATTTCTTCACTCAACGCTTAAACGCACTTGGTGACCATTGCAAGGTCAACGAATTGGCGGATGAAACGATCTGACAAGGTTCATCAATGCCATTCATTGGACCGGAACCCTTCTGCGGCGTCGCAAAGTAGACAATAAATATGGCCACAAGGAAGTGGGTAGCACAGAAATCTCTAGAATGGTGGGTAATCTCACCGGGACAGAGACAGGCGAAACATTTCATTAGAGAACATTCGCCAACTTTTACGGCAAACTGTCAAAGCCATAATAGGTATGTTAACAGGGCACTGTAAGCTTTACATGCACGCAAAGCTAATGAGGTTGACATACGAAGCCATGTGCAGATTCTGTCACCTAGAAGAGGAAACTGCAGAGCACATCCTATGCCAGTGTGACATTACATTAAAGATTCAGTCTCGAAGCTGATTCGCTACTTAAAAAGAGTCGGGCTGTAGAATGTAATCTAGATTCAGAGGACCACAATGAATCTGAAAAGGTCGCAGTTGAATAAGCCGATTAGCCACCTCATCAAATCTAATCTAATATATGCAATTGTTACATGGAAGTTTCAAAATTTGTCTGAGTGAAAGTCATTGTTAGACCAAAAACTACTTCCAGCATCAACAGATAAATTTGAATTTGAAAATTTGAAGTATTCGCCTTGATAAAACCTTGTACCACAGTTAACGTTAAATTCGGAAACATCATTCAGGAAGAAAAGTTTTTTAGGAAAAATCAGCTGTCAACCGTGATTTCAAACTAAGTCGACCCAATCGTGAACTTAATATTAAGTCCTCCTTAACTAGTTTAAGGAATACTTAGAGAGCGGTGCAGCGCAAACTAGTCTGTTTATGATTACTTTATTTTAAGACTGTCTTAAAGTAAACGGTGCAATCGGGCATTATTGTTTGCCTAGAAAGTAACAGTTTTGTTTTGACAAAAATTCAAAACTTTTGGCAATATTTTTAAAAACCCAATACATTCAGAATCACAGTTTATTTAACTTGTAACAATCGAAAGTAGTGATCTAGAAGATTTTCAATTTGTGTAGTTCGTGTGTAATGTAGAACTAAAACAATAGTATAATTTCAGTTTGTCTGCCGATATTTCAGTTGGTTACACACAATATATATTCATTGTACCCTCTAGACTATAAGTATATTAAACAAATACAAAACTTACTGCCACTCTGCTTCCCTCGGTGTATCATTAAATAAAAAAGCTTCTTTACTTAGATCTATTTCTTGAAATCCTATTGCATATACATCTGGAGGATCTGCATCATAACTTAACCAATTTTTTAGAGATACAGTTGGTGGCTGACCATTCACATTCCAGGTGCCAACAAAAATTCTAAAACAGATATCAATAGGGTTACAAAAGATTAATAAAACATAAAATAATATTTTTTTTCACTACTAGCCTCTAAACCTAACTTTATTGACTTTTGTTGAGGTAGTAAAGTTGTTCATTATTAACCAAGGTAGAAAAATACAGAGCCTACTTGATTATAACTAAATCTCAATCCATTTAATAGAATGTGAGGTTAACTTGCACAGCTGTTATGTCATGTGAAGCGGGAGTCGACAAACTAATATTTAAAAAAATAAAATGCCAGTAGTGAAGCAGTGAAAAAAATGCTATATGAGCCACGGTAGAAAAGTGTATTAATGTCTCGGATCCATTAAAGACCTCGAAGCTTCGGTATTATTGGTAGGTATTATTGTCGAGGTCTTTAATGGACCCCGACAATAATACCTCACTTTTCTACCTTGGCGCATAATTACTATTTTTCACTACTAGCCTCTAAACCTATCTTTATTGACTTTTGTTGAGGTAGTAAAGTTGTTCATTATTAACCAAGGTAGAAAAATACAGAGCCTACTTGATTAAAACTAAATATCAATCCATTTGACAGAATGTGAGGTTAACGCATGCAAATACAAAAAAGGGCCGTTCGGCAATTAACTCCGAAATGGAGAATGATAGGAGTGGAGCAGAAGCAGATTTCTCGTAGAGTAAAAGGATCATTTGTTACCGAACTGTCAAACGAGGGACATCTATCAAAAGTTAAACTCAAACAAATGTCATTCGGTGTAATATTTTTGTGGTTATATTTTAGTAATTTTATAAAATATGAATAATTATTACTTCGTAATTGTAAACTATGTAACCTAAAATGTGTATATATTTTTTGGCTGGTAATCGAAATGCGCATATTCACTCCTAAAACCCCACCTCGCCGAGGTGGTACAAACTCTTTTCACACCACTCCACAGTAAACGAACGATTTAAAGACTGCTCCTTTTACTCGTTCTGTAATAACCGAACGGTATAAAGAAGGGAGGGGTGTACTGAGTCAATGTAGTAGCATTGCCGAACGGCCCTCATAATATGAAAATATTATAAACTGACGTTTGTGTTTTACATTTGACAGAAGCATGAATGATTTGATTTTTAAGAAAATTTTGAAATTCATATTCGATTTTTATTAGTTTAAAAAAAAATAAAATACCAGTAGTGAAAAAAATGCTATATGAGCCACGGTAGAAAAGTGTATTAATGTCTCGGATCCATTAAAGACCTCGAAGCTTCGCTTCTCGGTCTTTAATGGACCTCGACAATAATAACTCACTTTTCTACCTTGGCGCATAATTACTATTGTTCCATAATTTCTTTTATTATCTTTGTGTCAATACATTTTTCAGAAAATATCACTATTAAACTGTATTTAAGGTAGTTTTAATGGCGTTTAATCAGAAAAATGTTGTTTCAAGTGTAGTATTTATAGTAATAAATTGATAGTTTTAATTTATGAACATTGTAAGTATTAATTCAATTTTTATATTATTAAAAATCTTGTAGCCAAAAATTAATATTTTGGCACATGAACCTTATATTCTCCTATGTTATAAAAATTATAACATTGGTGGGTGACTAACATTCTACAAAGTTTGCTTCGTTTATACTTATACTTGTTTAAAATGATTTGTGAAATGTTTTTTTACTCCTACTGACGTAAACAGTAGCTAAAAAAGGTTAAATGGTTGATGATCTTGCATCAAGAAATCAAAAAAGGAATATTAAACATGAATGTGGAAGTATGGATATACCAACGGTCGACAATTCGAGAAAACTCAAAATTAAAAGTTCCTATATGTTTGAAACTTTCATTACAAATCATCAACTAGGTTTGGGTGAGGATTATACTGCCGTCCTTAGCCCAAAGGGCGTAAGTCAATATTGACTAGTTTTGGGATATTCAGCATTTTGTAATAATTAAATCAGCACACATTTTGTCCCAACATAAAAAAAAAATTTTTTGGCGTTTTAGTATTCATAGGGTAAAGATATTTGAAATTTAATAGATTTAATAAATATTTTGATATTAAGTTGAAAAACTGAGATACGTCTATTTTGCTAATGATTTTGTTACAACTAAAATGAGATACGCCAACAAATGAACAGTAATAATAATAGAAACGATTGGAACCAACATTTATTTCTCAATTTTACATAACGGACATTAGTAAAATATTTATACAATACATAAAAAAACAACAAAACATACAATTTTCATTAGTAACAATAAAAAAAATACATTATCCAAAATTCACGGACACTAACGACTAGAACAAAATCATGATTTCTCATGTTACATAACGCACATAAAATATATTGTAATATAATTAAAAAATATCGACAAAAGCAAACAGTTTTCTAAACTGAAAATAAAAAAACAACAAAACCATACAATTTTCCTTAATAAAAGTCCAACAGTTGTCTGCTCTGAAAATAAAAAAATAGGTTATCCAAACTTAAATGTTACCCATCTGATACTGGAAGATTTTCCCAAAATTGTAGGCGATTTTTCGGTATAAGGCTACCTAAATTATTTAATATCGAAATTTTCTTTTGAGAAGATATACCAACCACCCGATTACAGCGTTCTGGTGGATCTAACCTCATATTTTTTGTTACGGATGCTCTCAGGAAGTTTATATCAAAAAATTCCCCATCAAAATCTGTCTTGTATTTCATATTCAATGAATTTCGTTCAAATTTAATATGAACCATATCGTTTATATATGGCCGTGGTACAATCTTGTTCAATTTGTACTGAGATGAATAATCAACCCATTTGTAAAAGTTTGGCAGATCCATACTTAAAACTTCAGTATGTTTCGATGTCCCTTTCACAGCCCGTGTAAAATCTGGAAAGTCATAGAGCTTATTTCCCATTCGTTTCATGGATAATTCAACCTTATGATGAAACGAATCAGCTGCCATAAATGTATGGCCCGGCTCAAAATATTTTAGTTCAATCACATCAGCATTTATATCATTGGAATTAATGATATAAATTAAAAAGGAAAACAACGCCCAATTTTTATTTTGGGCGGTGCAGTTGTCTAACCATAACGTTATCTGAGACACATCTCTCTTAGTTAAAAAAAAACTATAAAAGGTGCTTATTAGCTCCCCTTTGTTTCGCCCAAATAAAGCTTCATGCCAGAGAGCCGCAAATACATGGGAGTTAGGTTGCTTTTTACCAATTGGTACAAAACTCTCATTATATACGGTTATTCTGTTTGTAAAAACGGCACTTTTAAACGTCTCCAATCTTGGTAACATTATCACCTTTTCAAGATCGGCGCAGTAGATTACTTCACCAACATCTTCAGTTTTCTCCGCATCTTCTCTGTATTTTTCTCGGGCTTTCGTGGCTTTGTCGATGTGTACCTTCCATTTACTGCAGATATCGCAGTCTGGAATCAGATTTTCTTTTGTGTGATTTGGGTCATGTTGCGTGAGCTCCTCGCATAACTCGCACTCCTCGTGACCTAACTTAACAATTGAAATATTAAGTTCTTTGGCGACTGTCCTATATTTTTCATAAGAGCATTTGAAATTTGAAAATTTTGCCACAAAATCTGTAAACATGGTTGTGAAGGTTAAGTCACTGGGAAGATACAAACGGTTGGGCGCATGCTCTCGACGATAGTGAGAGATAGTCGGGTTGAACGATAATATATGGGTACGTATCACTTCGTCGTCGATTTTATTATGTGGCTGTCCTCTATTTCTTCCATCTTCCAAAGCCACCATGTGGTTCTTAGCACGTTGCATTACATTACGTAATACTTTGTCGTTATTTTTTTTAAACCCTAAGGTAGTTAAAAAAAAAACTTTACACACTTTTTGTAAAGTGCCATTTTTATCTTTTAACGAATATCTAAATGATTTTTGTCTTCGGTGATTTTCGATGTTCGCAGTTGTTCGTTGCTTTACGGGTAAGGTTGATGTATGATGAAGCATGAATGATTTTTGTTCTTGTTTTGACATTCCCCAATATTCAGAATTGATAATTATTCGTTGCTGTTCCGATATTACTTTCTTACATCCCTTTTTACAATTTTCTTTGCACCATTCATTCAAAACACCATGAAGCTGGGCTAGTGCGGCAGATTTTTGCTTCTTCCTTTCTTTCACAGATAACGCGTACCGCTTCCTTATCCGAATTGTCCCTTTTTTCGTTAGTTCATTTTCATTAGTTACAGAAATATCATTAATTATAGAATTATCTGAACTTACAGCTATCTCTGCAGTAATAGTAGCGCACTGATTTTTATTACTATTACTCTCATTAATAGTTGAGGATACTCCCACACTGGATTCTGGCAAGGTTAAAATTTCTTCGCCTGACAGCCCTTGATTATGGCATGAACCATGCTCGCTATCACTATCATCACTTGGAATGTAATCTGGATCATTATTCGAAGTAGATATATTAGGTACTTTGTCTTTAATTGTTTGAAAACGTTCATTTGTTTGCTTGTTTAAAGCTAACATCAACATTTTCTTTCCTCGGGATTCATCCATTGCTCAAGTCTGAAATAGAAAGTGGAAAATACTAATCTAAATAATTTGTAGAGGCGTATTTGCTACCTAAGTGCGGACCTGTTACTAGACAAAAGCAATCAAATTCATTTTTTAGGTTATGTTTTAGTTGTACAAGATGACAAATTTACTAAAATTGACAAATCATTAAAATTGCACCAAGAAAGTACTACTTATTATAATATAGTGAAATATATAAACACTTACCTAATTATATCAAACTAAAACCCACTTAATGTTATTCGTCTACAGGAACAAAACTTTACTGCAAACTTGTAAACAGAAACAGAAAGACTAACGGCTAACATTCATGGCCATGTACTCCGGATGTTTATGCAAACAGTGAAATATCCTAAGCAAATAAGACGTATGTCAGAGATGCGCCCATTTCGCTTACCACGACTGAGTTACGTCTAAATAGCTTAGGATTTTCGGTAATTTTGGATATACGTCTATTTTTACTAATGTTTTTGAAGGCTTAGCACGATGAGATCCGGCCAAATTTCTTATCAAAATTAATAAGTAGGTTATAGGGAGTCTGTGGCAAGTAAAATCTAAAATTCGTAAAAAATTGAGATACGCCCTTTGGGCTTAGGACGGCAGTATAGTGAGTGGGTCTATTAGTCTGTTGTGGCTCAATCATCATTAAATAATTAATTAATTAATTATTGACAAAGTTAGCAAATTTCTGATTATAATGAGCTTAATTATGAAGTTACAAAAAGGGCCATTAGAATTTGAATAGCTATTTAATATTACAATGAATAAGCATTGTATTTATTATTTAACTCTTACACAGTAGCATAAATCTGAAGTAAATTTTAAAAGCTCTTGAATTGCCATCTTCATTGACAGCCAAGCTACACTGAAGACAATTGATTCCATAGAGGTCAATTATAAAGTAGTATGGGATTGCATACATGCCTCAAACGCAAGGTCACGGTATGGTAGAAGGTATATAACAGGGCATTGCAAGATTAATACTAGGTGATGAGAAGCCACAAGCAAAAAACTACATGAAAGGTTCAGTCTCTAGACTAATTGGCTATACAAAAATAGTCGGGCTGGAGAATGTGATCTTGATTCAAATTACCACAATAGATCTGGAAAGGTCGCAGTGGATTAGGTCAATTAGCCAGCTCGTTAAGTCTAATCAATTCAATATAACGTAACTTACATTTCTGTCTTTGCTACTTTGTTCACTAGTAATCACGATTTTAAAAAAGAAGACGACTCAATTATGGTCTTATGTCAATCCTTATATATAGCTATAGTTTATTCATAAATCCGGCGGAGCAATAAATCAATCAATTGGCCAAATTCCATAAGCGTCCTTAACTGTGGCGGCTCGTGAACTTTTTAAGAGAGGAGGCTGGACATAAATCATTTTTGTAAAAATATACTCTATTCAGTCAATTAATTTAACCTTTGCGCAGCACCCTTTTTGTTCGTATTTTATTTTTTGGATTTCGAATATTTTTTCTTTTTTTTTGAATTTTTGAATTTTTTTTTTGAACTTTTTTTTATATATTAACGGAATTCTACGGTCTTTGGTTTGCGAAAAATGATCAATAATATTAACATAAAATGTATCATTTTGTTTCAAGTGTTTTAGTAAATCTTTTTCAATAGATATTAAACTAACATTGTATAAACGATTTTGGCCCATTGTATTTCGCAGGTAAGTTTTAATTCCTTTGAGAGTAGAAAATGATCTCTCCACCGATGCCGACGTGACAGGAATGGTGACTGTCAAACAAAGTAGTTTATAAAACTGAGGTAAAACTTGTTGCAAATCATTGTCTATCATATATTTTATCATATCGGCGTGAATGTCGTAATGACCTAAAATATCTTTCTCCGAGTATACAACGTATAATTCATTGTGCAGTGCTATTTTATCAAAAAATGTATATTTTAGAACTAAGTTATCTAAAAGTGTATTGGGAAACTCTTTTGAAAAAGATTTGAATAAGCTTTTATTTGTCAAGTCAAAAAACTTCAATTCATGTAAATCGGAAAATCGAATCTCAATTTGACTTTTAATAGTATCTAAAACTTCATAAAAAAGTTGTTTATAATGTAGTTTCCTGTCTACCAAATTATATGATTTCCTCCTTTTCGCGGAAGGATCCTCATCAGTTGAAAAATTTTCAAATAAAATTTAAAATGAAATTCTGTATTACGGAAACTTGAAATTTTATCAATGATATGTTTCAAACCATCTCTTGAATAAATTATATCAGTGAATTTATGTTGTAAAATTTGAAAAATAAGATCAGTTTGTTCAAATATTAATTTAAAAGTATCAAGAGAAAACAAAAGATTTTAAACCAACAGCAGCGTATTACTCGTATTCCGTAGTTCGTGTATCACCGCGACCGCTAGAGACAAGCCTCCTGAATGTGTTGCCATTTCAGCTATTTTTTACGGTATTAAGCAATTGGACTGGTCGAAAAATCGGCAACTGTGTTGAGCAACACGTGTTTAGGTATTGGGATGATAAGATGTTTGGAGAATCTAGCCTCAGGGCACTGTTGTCAGATTTAAAAATAACTACTGAAAACGGGGAATTAACTGTAAAATTTAAAAATTATCAGATAAACAGGAAATAAAATGAAGAATTTTCAACAAAATATTCCTGGTGCTATTTGCTGGATAAATTGGTGAGGAGGCTGAGCCTCCTAAGCCTCTTTCGAGGAACCGCCACTGGTACTTAATACGAGTTTAAGAATGAATCGTTCCGATTTAACATTGTGTACAATTCAGATTTATTCTAAACTTTCAAAAGTCCAGTGGTGGGTAATTATTTGAAATATTTCTATTTCAAATACCTATATAAAATAGAAATACATATTTTGTATCTATATTTTATATAGATTCATAAAACCTATTTTATATTTATTATCTTAACAATCGGATTCCGATCCAGGATGTGCGAGTGCGGTCGATTTGGATTTCAAAGGGTTGCAATTTATTCTGCAAAGGGGCGCTCGGAATTCTGAATACTTCATTTACATTTCCTTGGTATTTTTTTCGTGTTTTAAATGTCCCGCCATTTATTAACTACATTTTGTGTTCGGTTTAGTACAATTGGCTGTTTTATTCAGGCAGCACAAGTTGGTAGAGGCGTTGACGTTGACAGTCGACTGAGTTGACAGCGAGTTTTGTTTTAATTTATCCTAGATACTCAGACTTTGAGGACTCCTAGACGCCTAAATTAAATAATATTATATCTCAGAGGCGACAATTTTTATCCTCTACTTCGTTTTAAATCACGTTTTAATTTAATGCAAAATGAAATTGGAAGTGGAGTACAAACAAAAAGTGCTGCTCATAATGGACGGTAATTTTTTTTTAAATCGTAGCATGTGGTGAAGAGGAGAGTGTTACAAATATCACCGCCGAGTGTATACAGTGCCACAAAAAAATAAAAGGTAGAATTAATGCCACTAGCAATTACCGCCTTCATCTAAAGGTAAGCGGCCGTTTTATATATGTAACTTTTGCAATTTTTGACTATTTCATTCTTTTAGGCTAAAAATCATTCAATGCAGGAGTTTGAAAGATACAAAAAGGAACATTATGTTCATAAAAAAAAAAGAAATATAGAGGACGATAATATTGAACAACTCAAGCAAACCAGTATAAAACCCCATCAGACTCGACATAAACAGCAAAAAGCTGAGGCCTGAGGACTATGGTAGCAGTGGAAAACCACCAAGCCTTCATAAATATAATTAAAGGTTGGTCACGTTCAGTATTTTTAAATATTGTAAGTTGTAAATATGAGAGCTAATATTTTGTAATTTTAATAACAGGTATCAATGCCTTGATGAATGGGGTGAAAATAATACCAAGGAAAACTCTTGTAAAAATAATTGAAGATGGTCATAAGTTTTGACTAAAATCAAAGATGTACTGAAATGTGTACCATTTGTTTGTACAACAGCTGATATATGGTTAACATCAAAACGAAGTTATTTAGGTGTTACAATTCATTGGATAACTATACCTATTTATCTGAAAGGATGTCTGTTTATAATTATATAACATATTTTTATTAATGTTATAAATGAAACTAACTGTTTCTAATTAATTCCACTATTTAATTGAAAGATTTATGAAAATTATTAAAGGATATTGATAATTATTTCGATATTGACATATCATCGTCAGAATGACAGAAGTTACATTTTATGTGATACCTACTTGATGTTTAATATTTTGGCTAGACCAAATAGTAAGTGACCTATCTTGTGATTGACTTAATATATATGAATAGAAAAAAGAAGAAGATATGATTTTACAAATATTAAAGCTTAGGTATTATTAGCCCTATGGGGATATCCTGGATATCTTTTTCCCATTTAAGATCAGTATAACTGTGCAATGATATAGAAAACCAAGGAAAACTATATCTGCTGATCTTTACAATAGTTACTTAAGAAGACAATTTATTAGTGGAGAGCTCCCTAGATTTATCTGTTCATTGACAACTTCATATTGTGGGTCTCTTTAGTGTCTTCTTATTTCTAGTTCTTCAAGGAAATCTAGTTCTTGTTTCTTATCACAAATATGCAGTACTTCTAGTTCTGTGTTAAAATATATTATTTTGGTATAGGTATGTAGATGACATATTAGCTTGTTTTGTAGGTAGTGAACGACAATTGTTCAATCATATTAATAATTTACATCCGAAAATTAAATTTACATTAGAAGTTGAAGAAAATACCTCAATTAATTTTCTTGATATTAAAATTCAAAGAGTCAATAATATACTTGATTTTTCAATTTACAGAAAACCATCACATACTGATGTGACTATACCATATAGTTCCAATCATCCCATGTCACATAAATTAGCAGCATATAATTCAATGATACATAGAGCATTTTCAGTTCCTATGAACAAATATAATTTTGATAGAGAAATTAATATAATTAAGCAAATAGCCACATCCAACGGTTATCCATTACATATAATAAATAAATTAATTAATAAAAAAGAGGAAAAAGTGGCATTACAATTAATATTTCCTGAAAATACTAGGGAAATACAAAATTACAAAACCATCACATATGCTGGTAATATTTCTAATAATATTTCAAAGATAATATCTTGTTCAACAAATACAGCAATTTCTTTTAAAACAGAAAACAATGTAAGTAAAAAATTGTTAAATGTAAAAACAAAAATACCCCCATTAAAAAAGTCTGGAGTATATAAACTTAAATGTCCAGAATGTAATGCTGTCTATATTGGTCAAACAATTCGAAATTTTGAAATTAGATACAATGAACACTCACGAGCATACAGATTAAAACAGCCAGATAAATCACATTACGCAAAACACCTTCTTGACACAAAACATTCATTAACACCTAACACAGAACTAGAAGTACTGCATATTTGTGATAAGAAACAAGAACTAGATTTCCTTGAAGAACTAGAAATAAGAAGACACTTAAGAGACCCACAATATGAAGTTGTCAATGAACAGATAAATCTAGGGAGCTCTCCACTAATAAATTGTCTTCTTAAGTAACTATTGTAAAGATCAGCAGATATAGTTTTCCTTGGTTTTCTATATCATTGCACAGTTATACTGATCTTAAATGGGAAAAAGATATCCAGGATATCCCCATAGGGCTAATAATACCTAAGCTTTAATATTTGTAAAATCATATCTTCTTCTTTTTTCTATTCATATATATTAAGTCAATCACAAGATAGGTCACTTACTATTTGGTCTAGCCAAAATATTAAACATCAAGTAGGTATCACATAAAATGTAACTTCTGTCATTCTGACGATGATATGTCAATATCGAAATAATTATCAATATCCTTTAATAATTTTCATAAATCTTTCAATTAAATAGTGGAATTAATTAGAAACAGTTAGTTTCATTTATAACATTAATATGAGTAGATTCCACAAAGTAAGGGTCCAAACAGTAAATTCTACATATTTTTAGATTAATGTTATAAATGAAACTGACTGTTTCTAATTATTTCCACTATTTAATGAAAAAATTATGAATATTATAAATTTTTAGATTAATGATGATTTTACAAGGCCTTATCTTGTGAGCGATTTAAGAGTAGTCACACTCATGTTCGAATAGCGGATTTAGTATCCTCTATTCATGAAGAATTGATTCAGAAAAAATAAAAATAGTGAAAATTGTACAGACAATGGCGCTAATATTGTGATTGCTTTTAACCTGAAGAAGCCATTGGCTTCATCCGCACCTGTTGAAAGGTTATTCTCATATGCTGGGATGGTGATGAGGCCAAAAGGAAGATCAATGACTGACCGTAATTTTGAGAATATGCTTCTATTAAAAGCTAATGGTCATTTCGTCGACTCTACATAGAAGAGGAAATTTATTATAATATATAAAAATAGAATGTATTCCAACAATACATTTATAAAAAACAACGCATTTTAAATTTTTTAGACCTTTACACAAGACCTATCATCCTTAGCCCATGTCACTGACTACCGTAATAACTTGATTTTTAATCTCTTGACAATAGAAAATTCCATAAACTCGCCCTGATACAGGGTGAAGCTACCTGCCCGACACAGAAATAGAAAAAATAATAATGTTCACGATAATATTTTAATATTACTTGTATGGTTCATCCTGTATTGGTTTTGCAAGGGTCACGAACATTTATTACTCTGCCGCATTTATGAATAAACTATAACTACTCTTTTAAATAGTGTGCGTCACATCGTATATGGCAGACTATTTAAATCATCCAAAAGTTGAATTTTCAAATTGACATATAATTATATTGAAAAAAAAAGGTGCAAGTAGTAGAAAGAGACGTTAACGTCATCCTGTTTGCGTGAAACCGGCGGGTATTATTAGAGATGACGGTGTCAGATGTCAAAAAAGAGCCACGTCTATAAGTGGCATTACTTATCGACATTCAACTCCGATCATTCCAGTCAGTCTTACGCAAATAAGATGACGTTAACGTCTCTTTCAATAGGTACGTGTACCATTTTTTTAATACCAAAACTGATCACCCTAACTTTTACATATTGCCCGGTTATCCGAACCCAATATGAAGAATCCTTGAGGTACTTACGTGAATTCTTGCTTTTGTGTAAATTCAGGCTCCTTCAACTTCAACTGATACTTTAACATAGACTCTCTGTTGATTGAAGTTTGGCCTTGAGCAATTATTTTTCTAGTTACTGGAATATCATCCTAAAATATTGATTGCATTTACTATTTAATTAATCACTGAAATTTTACTTTTATTTGAAATATAGGAATTATAAAAGACATTGAGTGTTTTCCTAAACTGAAATAATTACTTCTCAAGCTACATGAAAGTTGTACATGAAGCCTACTGTAGTGATCAAGTATAGCTAATGTATATTGAAGATTAGTATTTTTACTGATTGGAAGTTTTTTGTTTTTGTTTGCAAAAAATCTGCAAAGCTCGACTTTTTCTGGGTAAACTTCAAATTAATTATGTATATGTTATTCGCAATAACAGAAATCGCCCACTGATCGAATGTTTTGCCCACAACGTGTTATGAATATAACAATTTACCCACGATACGTGTAGATGATTTTTATCTAATGGTAAGTAATATTAATGAACCAAAACGCGTTGTGGGTAAATCGTAACACCGAAAACGCGAAATAAATGCCGGCGAGCTTTTGTTTTGCTTTGGGGAGCATTTCTTTTGCATACAACCCATTTTGGATACTAATTTTGAGTCACAATGCATTGCAGTTCTCAAGCTTCAAACCGTTGACATCGTAGTATAGTGACACATGTTAACTTAGCCATTTTGTGTTGGGTTCTTGTAAATATTTCAAGATGAGGGCAGAATTTCAACAAAAATTACGGAAATTAATGTTACAGAAGAAAGAAACGTCCTTCTTTTATCACCTGAACGGCATGATGAAATTGTAAACAAAACCAAAAAAGCGCTACAAAGCAAACAGGAAGAGTTAAGGCCGCTGCACAATTACCCGGGAACGTGAACGGAAAAAAAGTTAAGATACACATATTTTATTGTACCCATGCACAACCAATTTCCGGTAACGAGAACGAGAAAATGCTCGGGAACGAGAACTGGAAAGTTGGCCAAGTTTTAACATTCCCGTTACCGTAGCATTTCCGGAGCCAATCACAGCACAGGATATATAATGCTAATAGTTGAGCCAATAGGAAAGCAGCAACATACATAACCTCGTTGCATGAGAATCTCTCAGACTAATGTAAAAAGGGCCCCAAAATGAAGCAATTAATGTGCTGGCCAATTTTCTTATGAAGAAGAGGCCAATAATAACATCCATTATATCAAAAATGATTGATATGATATTCGGAAGTTTGTTAGAGAGTCTCAAGTTAACAGTGTTTTAGAAAATAAATATCCCCAGAAAATGTCAAACACCCCTACTATTTCCGTTCTCGTTGTTATGCATCTATATAATATTTCGTTCTCGTTTCCGTTCTGGTTCTCGTTCACGTTCCCGGGCAATTGTGCAGCAGCCTTTAGAAGTATTATTAAACCCATACTGTAGGCAGGTATAAAGCAGACACATTATGAGACCATTCCAATGAAATTGAGATCAAAGAATAGCTTGATTAAAATTTGACATGGATAGAAGAGTATTTTACTATCACCCAGAAAAAGATTATTGAGATGCAAAGTGTGCACTTTGTGGTAAAAAAAAGCAGCCACCTAATACAGAGAGAAAAAGGTGCAAACGGGGTCTTGAAGAATAAGCCGATAAAATGCTTGTCCAATTGCAAAACAAATTTCCACCCGTTAATGTAGGTGACAATCTTTTGATCAACATACCAGAGGTAGATTGTGAACATCTAGCTCAACAGTCATTATGGAAAAGACTGATCAAGATTTGTACATTCTCGGCACTAAAAATGGAAAATTGCATTGACTATACCTACAGTTGAAATGAGTTTCAATTATCACCATTAGGCTTTTTATCCTTATCCAAGATTGCTGCAGATTATTTTGTCAACGTTTGCCAAAAGCCTGAAAGAATGTCCAACAAATGTATGCATTCGAGCTATATCAATCATGATTGTTACTTTGTTAGCTTAGTATAATGCTGTGTTTGATTTATGCCCGATTTCTCCAACCATTTCCTAAAGTTAGGTAATACCTAATCAGATTAAGGAATCCCTAAATGCAATGTACATTCCACCACACATTAAGTAATTACTTAACTTTAGGAAATGGTTGGTGAAATCGGGCATTAGACTCACTTTGGACAAGTTTGCCAGTAGTAACTTGGCACTTAGACATGTTACAGTAGTGAAAATACATAAAAATACATAAGACTTCTTAATCATTCAAAGTTTAGTTTACTGTTAAACATATATTCACATCAAAATTTGAATCATTTTATAAATGGTGAAATATTTACCTGATCAATATCTGCACTACGGCTAGGTTGACTCATTGTACCAATGTATTTGTCCAACCATACAAATAATGGCTTATTGTAAAGCGAAACTGAAAAATATGCATTTTTAGAAAATCCACAATATAACTTTTTCAAGTAAAAGCTATAAGAATTTGAGAAATGTAACACAGATAGATAGTATTTTAGCTGAATAAGTTGTTAACATGGTGATCATTCATTAACCCATTTATGCTGAGAACCAAATATTTCAGTGTTTTAGTTTATGTAATAATAATAGCATTTATTGCCCAACACATTTTACAATCCCTTTAAAGGGCTACATACATGTATGTTTACATTAAATATAAACGATACAACATATTTCGGAAAAAGTATGAAAATGATATTCGTCAACCAAACAAAATTTAAAAACAATATCCAGGATTTATTTAATTGAAGTTCTATACAAACAAAGTGAAGTAGGTTAAGCAGTTGAAGCTTATAAACAGTTTTCTTTATAATGAATGAATTCCTTCATGGAATAATATATGATCCTTTAGTTGTGAACTTATCAAGTTAGCACACATTTTGCGACAATTATACTTTTGATCCATTATTAATAATAAGACGATTATTTTGCCGTTATATAGCTTTTTAAGTTCTTCATAGTGATGAAAATCTACCAGATCTTAATGATGGAGTAGCACTTATACTAAACAGTTTGAATTGTATGAATGGAATGTTATGACCCAAGATATCTATTATTACTAAGTAAAGAATGCTCCCCATTGTTTTTTGGTTTTGATTGTAAATGTCTAATGTGAATTGAATTTCATTACTGATGTAAATTTTTTAGGTTGCTCACATAATAATATAGGTTTTTTTAAATAAATCTTTGTTTGATACTTAACAAAAAT
The DNA here is from genome assembly GCA_947563755.1 of Lochmaea crataegi. Classification (NCBI taxonomy): domain Eukaryota; kingdom Metazoa; phylum Arthropoda; class Insecta; order Coleoptera; family Chrysomelidae; genus Lochmaea; species Lochmaea crataegi. Next base: position 37,790,732 of record OX387425.1, on the reverse strand, counting down.
TCTTCATATTATATGCTGCCTCCAAGAGAATGGGTATTACCACAAAACATGAAATGTGGATACTAGAAATTAAGTCAGTCATAAAATCCCCATTATGAACAATTTTGTATATATTCTCATTGTAAATTTTGTAGGTGCCTCAAGCAATTCCACTTATATTGGAATGTACACTTCACCATTACCAGTTAGTTGGGATTAAGAATAATAATAAGAAGAATAATGAATATATCAAGAGGAACATAAAGAAGATAAGAATATATAGTTTAAGTTATGGAATATAAAGTGTCATAGTTATTGTAATTTCTCAAATATATAACATCTTGTTTTACATTAGATTATATTTGATGAGGTGGCTAATCAGCCTATTCCCCTGCGACCTTTTCAGATCTATTGTGGTCCTCTGAATCTAGAATACATTCTCCAGCCTTACTCTTTTTAAGTAGCCAATCAGCCTCGAGATTGAATCATTCATGTAATTTCTTGCCGGTGGCTTCTCATCGCCTAGTACAAGAAACCGCACATTCGCTAGGCAGTTGCAGTGGCATAGGATGTGCTCTGCAGTTTCCTCTTCTAGGTGACAGAATCTGCACATGGCATCGTCTGTCAACCCCATTAGCTTTGTGTGCCTATAAAGCTTACAGTTCCCTATCATGGCTTTGACAGTTTGCCTATCTCTGCCGTAAAAGTTGGCGAATGTCCTCTAATGAAATGTTTCGCCTGTCTCTGTCCTGGTGTGATTATCCACCATTCTAGAGATTTCTGTGCCATATTTATTGTCGATTTTGCGACGCCGCAGAAGGGTTCCGGTCCAATGAATGGTATTGATGAGCCTTGTCTGGCTGTTTCATCTGCCAATTCATTGCCCTTATGACCTTCGTGCTACCATGACCTTCCAATGGTCTCCAAGTGCATAAAATGCACCTTTGCAAGCCCATACTAGCTTACAATTGACCTCTATGGAATCAAGTGCGTTCAGTGCATCTTGGTGAAAATGGCAACTGAATGGTATGTCCTTTCCTACCTTTTAGTTTCTTCAACGCAGTGGTGAATCGCCGTCACTTCCGCTTGGAAAGTTGTGACATCCTTGGATAGGCTTATTCGAATAGCTATCCTTTGTTTTAGCCTTACAATTCTGGCTCCTACATGTTTTACCTCAACTCAACTTTGTTTGCTTTATTTAAATCCCACAATTGATAGCAGAGTGTGATTAATTTCATATGAAGAAGTTAAAGAAAAACTAAATATGAAAGGACAATAGCAGATGTCAACCTCAAATGATCACATTGAACCCCATAGCAAAAGGCAATTATGATATGAGGAGTGTAAAAGCACAAACTGTCTTAATGAAAAATCATCTTTGGGATATGTGAATGGTATCCAGGTTAAACCAGAGAAATGAGAATGACTCTGAAGCTGATGCGAAATATGAGCAAGAGGATCTAATAGCGAATAGTTTGACCAATATATACAGCATTACATTCTGGACATATAAGTTTACATATCCCAGACTTTTTTAATTCAAAATTTTGAAATTAGATGAGCATACAGATTAGAACAGCCAGATAAATCACATTACGCAAAACATCTACTTGACTCCAAACATTCATTAACACCTAACACAGAACTAGAAGTACTGCATATTTTTGATAAGAAACAAGAACTAGATTTCCTTGAAGAACTAGAAATAAGAAGACACTTAAGAGACCCACAATATGAAGTTGTCAATGAACAGATAAATCTAGGGAGCTCTCCACTATTAAATTGTCTTCTTAAGTAACAATTGTAAAGATCAGCAGATAAAGTATTCCTTGGTTTCCTATAACATTGCACAGTTATACTGATCTAAAATGGGAAAAAGATATCCAGGATATCCCCACAGGGCTAATAATACCTAAGCTTTAATATTTGTAATATCATATCTTCTTCTTTTTTCTATTCATATATATTAAGTCTATCACAAGATAGATCACTCACTATTTGGTCTAGCCAAAATAAAATACTAAACATCAAGTATTAGGCATCATTCTGTCATTCCGAGGATGATATACAAATATTGAAATAATTATAAATTATATTTTAGAGTTTTCATTGGTTTTTTCATTAAATCGTGGAATTAATTATAAACGGTTAGTTTAATTCAAAAAAGTAGTTATCAATTTGCACATCTAAATTTCTATTTATTCAACAAAATAATATCCTCTCAATTTTCAACAAGGAAACAATACTTACATTCTTTTGAGCGGATGACTTCTGAAGCAAAATTAGAACTTTCTACACCAATTTCAATTTTAAATGCTCTTTTAATTTTCTTGTAAGTAATAATAAAAATAATGTGGCTTTGACTGTCTTCTATTGGTTCAGTATCTAAAAAAGAATTGTTAGTAGTGTTAAAATAACTAATTGTCAATAATCTTATTTACAAGTTATTTAAGGAATGATTTACAAGTTATTGAGGGAATGATTTAAATTTCAAATCTTATATCTATGCAAACAGATAACACAAAATCTGTAAAAAATATCAGTAAAACCTCGAGTAAAACATTTATGAATGATTAATAGTATATCTACATAATTTGAGTAGCCAAATCAGTGTATAATAAATACTTACCACAAGAGAAGAATTCATCTATAGGTGTCACAGTTTCAATTGAGAGATCCGATATACTTGTTGGTTTGGGTTTGGATGAAATCAGGACAAATAATGCGAATGTTTTATTGTACTCCACTAAGGCTAAGATCCGATTTTCGTTCGACCAAGTTTCGTCGAGTGTGTAGACATTTAAATGAATCTAACTAAAATTAAAGAAAACTAAACTTGAACATGATATAGGTACCAGTATATTTCAAACATTTTTATAAAGGATACACTTTTCACTACCTCTGCAGATAAAAATTTGGCCTGCACAATATTAACAACATCTCTATGAACAGCTAACATAATATCATAACATCAATTCATTTTGTGCAAATATTTACTTAGCTTAGAATTTAAAAATAAAGGGCGAATCTTTTCTCAAACGCCATAAACATAACCTAAGATTGTCACTGACATTGATTTTAAATACGGAACTGAACGCTGTCCCAAAATTAATATAGGAAACTGTCACTATTTTCGCAAATTAGTTTCTTAGTAAATACTTTTAAATGAATGCTTGACAAAGCCTATTATCTAACACCTACCTTCAGGGATTAAATTTGAAATTTTTTTCACATACAAAATTGAAACTGGTTTAAATACTGCGTTAAGCATTCAAATAGGATTAAGAGGGTGATTGCTGTTTGAGCTATTACCGAATAGATGGCGCAGACTATGCAAAGATTTTGAAAACCTAAAAAGCTGTTCGAAATAAAAATGATGCAATCTTCTAGCCTCTTATCTATGAAAATTGTCTTGTTTATTTTGCTGTCCATTCTATGTCACTATTTAAATTTTGACCTAAGTAGTGTGGCAAACCTGGTAGACCTGCCTAGGTTTGCTACTCTGCTAATTGTAGTAAAAAAGCTAATAGTGGAAGCGTTAGCGTTAGAAGCTACTACTTATTAAGTTAGACTTAAAAAATATATTACATTGAAAAAATGAGTGACTGGTTGCATTGTAATAAATGTTATATAAAAGTACAACCGGATATTAAAATGTATCTTGTTGAATGTACTCATGTTTTTTGCGAGAAATGCATCCAAAGAGTTGGTAAGTGATAAAATGTTTGATGTAGAAATTTCACATAATTATGCCTTTATTCTTCAGGTGAGGAAAAATGTCTTGTATGCCAAAAATCCAATAATTTTATATTAATCGGTAAAGATATGCACTCATCTGCTCAACCATTCTTTGTACCTTTTGAAGTTCTAATGAAGAAAATAATCGAGGTAATTTTAAAACTAAATTCGCTAAGAGTATATTTCTTACAACCTTACCCATCATCCCTAAGTTCATAAATAAAGTTTCATCACTAAAAAAGAGTAAGTAGCTAGTACCTATATACAATACCTTGCTAAGTTAATGCAAATTTGATATGTGGTAACTAGCAAGTTTGCTTTATACTTGCAGCAAGTTTGTGAACTTAATGCAAGTTTAGAAGTTTGATGTGTCAAATGTGGTGTAAGTTTGTAACAAGTTTAAAATGCTATTTGGGTACCTACTTAGGAACTTAGGTAGCTGTTTAAGAAATATTTATGTAAATTCGCGGATTCTCATAATTATTTATCCCTTGTAGGTACTTAACAGTCAGTTTTTAATTATATATATATATATATATATGCCATAAATTTTGACATTCCTAAAATACTATTACCACTAACGAGAGCTTATTTTCCCGACTAGGCACCCCCCACTATTCGTAATTTCTGTCAATTTCTTCAGAATAATCTTATTTTTTCTTGGTTAAAACAGATCATTGGTTAATTTGTCGAGAAGGGCAAGGAAAATGATTGAAGAAGCTATACAACTGCAGCTTACGCGGCCATTTTTTTCAACACTATACATTCTTCAATCATTTTCCTTGCCCTTCTCGATAAATTACGAGAGCTTCTAAATAGTGGGGGGTGCCGAGTCGGGAGAATAAGCTCTCGTTTACCACAATACCAAAGAATACCCAACCAAAGAATACACCAATTAAAAAGAAGTGAAGCTTCCTATCATTTTTTGTATGTGCATGTCTGAAAATCGCCATTTTTATAATAAGATACACTTTGGCAAATACAGGAATGGATGTGAAATTGCCACGCCCGTCAATGCGCGTTACTAGATGATGGTAGTAGGGATTAGTACAGTCTCTCAAGCAGGTATACTTGACTACTATTGTTAGTTCTATTGTGTCTGTTAGATAGATATTCTGGGGTACAGAATTTAGTACTTTGATTATTTATCGTACTAATTCACCAAGCGCCTTTGTCATCCGAATACTTTATCATTTTAACTTCGTGCCTTTCGTACGTTTCTCGACATTCACTCCTGAATTTGCCAAACTGTACTTGTCATACTCCACTTTGTCGACCAATTATATCGCCGATATTTGAAAATTTTATCATTTTCTCAGAGTATTTTCTAAGTAATCTGTCAACGACGGTCTCTCAAGGTCATAAATTTTGGTTACCAAAACATCAAAGAAAACGCGTCGGTCTTCGCTTCTTGTAAGCTGGTGTATTCTTTGACCCAACTGACAAGAAGCGAAACTTCGGATAAAAACGAGTTCACAGACGCAATGTTTTAAATTAGAATGCGATCACATGTAGGCCTCTTGCTTATGGTCTTCACAGACCAATATTAGAATAGAGTTTGCTTGTATGTTGAAAATATTCTCCTAAATGATCTATTTCACGTCTATATTGTCAACGAAAAGTGCAGAAATAGTTACTGATGGAAAATATCCATATAATACATTTGATAAAACACAACTTTTTGCTAAAATACTTTTTCTCGGTGTGATTCGAGTAAAGCTGGTCCAATGGTCAGATCTTCTCTTTTCTTCGGCTTTGCCTATTTCTTCCAATATTACATTGGAGCTGATACCGCAAAAGGGTTCCGGCCCCCAAAAAGGGTGTTCCAGTCCCCCTCTTTGCTAGTTCATTTGCTATTTCATTTCCTTCTATCCCTGTGTGTCCTGGAATCCACAGTAAGGTGACTATATTGTTCTCGCCTAGTTCATTCAGTTTGCCTGGGCATTCCCACACCATTTTGGAACTGATAACACAAGAGCTCAGTGCTTTAATGGCTGCTTGACTATCCGACATTATGATAATCATTTGCCTTCCATATCCTTTATCAATATTGAACTGGGCACACTTTCTTATGGCGTGAATTTCCGCTTGAAAGTATTTATCGCGGGTATGCAAACTCCACAAAACTAACAATCAATCACAGATTACCGTATGTACATAGAAAATATGCATTTTGAAAAATCTCACGTGGGATTAAAGCGGGTTGTTGGGTGGGGGTCGAGCAAAGTTTCACAACAACTCACTAAGGAGAGAGGGGGGTTGAAAAATCGCCTAACCTAATTAATTAACGTCCCCCCAGGATTTAATTCAGATTGAAAAAATTTGCAGAAAACAAGATTAGTAGTAATTTTACAAGCATATAATAAGCTTTTACAACTCAAGTTGTGTACTATACTTTTTCTACGACTATTTTAATTTATAAAAATAAAAAGCCTAACAAGTAACTTATTTATTTAACAAAATTCGGGAACAATTTAAATTAAACATTTTTTAATAATAATTAATTGTAAAATTTTGGCAATTATTTATAACTAGGCCCTTATCCGTGTTTGGCGGTTGTTCAATAATACGCGGTGAATGGTGGGATGACGTAAACTGTACGGTGTGTTCTTTTTGGACATTGGTATTTTCAGTGTATGTAAAGGTCTGAAAATTACTTTCAATTTACTTTATAATTCTAATGGCTGTTGACGTCTTATTATTTATTGACTCATCGACATATCCTTCATTTCCAACCGCCATGTCGTTTAAGAGCCTTTAAATCATGACCGGCATCAACCAAAAGAGTTGCAGAAGTTCGTCTTAAGCAGTGAACTGTGTACATTTTGGAATCTGGTAACTTTAAATATTCGGCTATTTGTTTAGGAACACCGCCTATTTTGTTTAATCCTACCACTTGTTTCGTACATTTATTTGCGGATCGCCAATTTGTTGTCGAATCTCTATATATTGTTTGCGATTTCTCCAAAATAAGCCAAGAGTACGTTTTCAGAAAATGAATTTAAATTATTTGTTGGACGCCAATCCATAAATTACTGATATACCTTTTCATTATCTTCCTCTTGATTTTTCTGGTAATAGGTTCTCGGTGTAGTGCGTTCGCAGCTAACTTCATAATATTGGGTGGTGTGCTATTAAATTCATCTTCTCCTTTTTTCGATGAACTCGTTTTATCTTTTTGTATTTAAATCCACTATATTTACACTGACAGATTATTAATTTAAATCTGTCAAAATAGCGTCTATTAATTAGTTTCCATGTTAACTCGACCAATAAGGTTTATGAAGATATTTTACACATTTTTATAGAACTGAAGCGCAGTTTTTTTTATTACCTGCTAGTGGTTACGTGTCAGTAGTATCTTACTTAGCATGCAAATAGTACGTAATATGCAATTTAACTAGTAAGAGAGTAGAAAAATATTTATACAATGCTGTTACATACTTTTTTCAGAAAACATCGAGTAAAAAAATATTAAGCAAATTTGTAATTCAAAAGCATAGTCGGTCGTTTTATTTTGTGACTGCTTTTCCAACGTTTTCCTTAAAAAATGTTTAAACAGTTCGATAGTTATTTAACCATCAAGTGTATTAGGAATGGCGGTTATTGATCCAGATTTTCCAAATATTTGCCCTTATTATTACATGTGTAAGTTTTTTCGTCGACTGTACAGGATGATCCAGTGAAAAGTAGCTCATAATTTTTATACGTCCAACCATATAAATCTGCAGTTTTAGTGTTTGTTTGGTTGCCTATACCAAAATCGTGTATTAAAACTCTTTTTTCGTCGACCGTGCGTTGTGAACTAGATTAATGTACACAAAATCATTCATTAATGAACCCTATTAATGAACGGGTTTTCATTAATAAACGATTATGGTATAGGCAACCAAACATACAATAATATTTAGAATAAAAAGCTGTAAATTGACTTCTAGTACTTCTAGTTTTTGAGTCACCTATCGTTTTTATTATATTATTCTACAAAAGTACAATAATAATTATTGGTGTTAAAACATCCAGAAGACCATTTAAGAAAAACGAAAACGGTGACATTTGAACCGGCGACCTCTGTGACATTTCAATGTCACGATTTATTTTTGACAGTACTTAACTATGAAACAATTGTATATTACACCACTAGTGCCGAAATATGAATTTTCGGCCCTGCGCATCATGACGAGCAGGATCGAGATTTCAACTTTTGGCCCGTGTGGTGTATAGGACTTTTCTTCATAGCCGGTCGAAAGTACGTTATTAATTTTACTTTTTTTAACTTTAAATGTTTTTATGCCTGCCCCGACATTTGCGGCACGAGCGCAGCTAGTGCTGCTGGTCGTTACGAGTATAAATACGCATGAGAAATTCTTTCCTCCCTCCGTTATAGAGGGCGAGCGTGTACTTCTCACAGAGAGTAAATGTTAAACTTTCGTCCTTGCTACTAGAGACGAAACTACTTACAGTAGAAACGGTGAAGCTTTTCCATCACGTGACTGTTACGTCAGCAACAATATTCATATGAATTAAATCAAAACTTCTGTCAACTCAATAGGAATAATCGTTATGACTAATATTCCAAAGGTCGGCCTTTTACGAATTGGTAATTAAACAAGAAATTTAACTTTTTTAATTGTATTTATTTTATTTATATGGTTAACATCGACATATTATTAAAACTATCGATATACTGGGAGAATAAGTTACGAAATCCAAAATTAATATTAACCATGCTGGCTTATTAGTGTATAATTACTTAGTATAATTTGTCTTGAAAATACACTATCACCATTTTCTCTATGTTTTTGAAGAAAGCAGGCTCTTTGGCTAGCATTATTTGTTCGTTCTCTTAATGCTCTTCTGTTGTCTTCCTTTTTATATTTAAATTCCAAATGTTCCAATAACACCAATAAAGAGGTACTTCCAACAGAGATAATTTCCTTATTTTTTAGTTCGTCATTTAAGGTTTTCACAGTAACATGTTTCCCTAAAAAAATAAAAAGTTTAAAATTATCTCAAACAAAACTAAGGTTTTTTTATATTTACTTCATACTAAACTTGAACACAAATTTTTGATATTCAGATTTTTTTATTATTTGTACCAAATAATGTATAGAACAACCCCTTATATGTGTCACCAAAAAATTCAAATTAGAAAACTAAATTGTGAAAAACACAATCTACACTCAGACTGAACAAGTTGGTAAACATTTACGGACAGTACTCAACTTAGAAATCAACACATGTAGAAGCTATAATTTATCACATTCAAATTAAAAATATGCACAACTTTTTGTATTCTGAAACTTTCATTACTCTTAACCTCTATAATCGAACTTACGTTAAATTACCTACAAAAGATTTTCATATACCTACCACACTATAAGCTGCTGGTGAAAAATCTCACTGTATAGATAATACTACATGCACTATAACGTGTAATCTTAATTATTAAGGTACTATGATCTCACTTCTCTTTTATTTAAAGTGTAAGCTGACTGTAATCTAAGGGCTAAGAACATGGGAAGGTGTTGTATTATTGTTTCACATGTTTGTTTACTTACTTTCTTCATACATGTTATATAAGGTATTCCGTACTGCCATTTTGGTTCCCTCGGGTAAATCCTCTGTTTTTAGTTTTAATCGAGGTGTTTGACTGAGTGACGTTGGGAAAGTTGGAATATTTTCCTTACTTTTTTTAAGGGAACATGTCGTTTTCACAGGTATTTTCAATGCAGTTGTCACTCTCTGAAATATAATATTAAATAGAAATGTCCTTAAATAGATGTTAACTTAAGTATAATACCTCCTGAACAGATGAAATATGTTGAAAGGGTCCGCCGTTGTTTTTTTCCATCTCAAAATATTCAATCAAGTTTATAACAAACTCCTGTGCTCGCGAATTAAGCCATTTTCCAGGCATTTTCTGAAAATAACTATTGGTTAATATACCGTTACAAGTACAATCAGACACTTGACTCATGCAAATTTGAAAATTCTACAGAGATTTACAAATTGTAGAGAATTATAAATAATAATTACCACCAATAAGTAGTAAAATAAGAATTGTAATACTCCCGTCTCACGGTATTTTAGGTATTATGAAATGTCAAAAGTTTACAAGTTGATAATGTATTATATTCGTACTTACCAATGTCAAATGGAATAAAAAGTCAAATTAGTTCTTACAAGAACTGATTTTAACAATAAATACAATTTCAATCCAAAAATTCGCTAAAAACAAGACAGTAAACTAAGCATGCATAACCTCAAATACGATAGTGTCAAATTCAACTTTTAGTACGATCAGTTATTCACGTTACGTCAATTATATCGTTGTCTCTTTTTACGATTAATACGGCAAATTTAAAGAAACTATTACGTATGTCTTGTATTTGGTCTTGTGAAGAAGACAATCGATCGTAGGCTGTTATGTTTGATTTATATTGATAGAAGAAGATAGTATGTAGAAAATATGTGCTTCACCGTTTCTACTGTACTTTCGACCGAGGTATGAAGAAAAATAAATATTCTTAGCAAAAAGGATACAACTTGTACAGACTGTACAGTCGACGGAAATGTTTTGTAACGAGAATTAATAGGGCGATTAACAATCTCGAGTATTAACGTTAAAATATCTCGATTGTTAATAGCCTTAATTAATACACTTGACTATTAAACAACAAGTATTAACAATGGCGGGTTTCCATCAAACACATCAGAGAAATAGTGCAGGTCCGTTTTTTTAAAAAAACCTCTTAAATTGAAAAGAGGCTCGTTTTGCTCGCGCGTTAAAATATCTCGATTGTTAATAGCCCTAATTAATACTTTTGTTGGTTAAATATAACTTTTAACTGCGGCTGCTGTTTCCACTGTGTGCTTCGATGGGAATAAATAAGAAACATGATTGAGAGAAATAAAATAAATAAAAAGATAAACTAGAATCTGATTACGGTGTGATACCTTTAATATCAGCTAACTACACAGAGGTGTAGACCACGTTGGTATAACAGTAAACGACTTTATTTAACTTCACATATACGAGAAATAAATGTACGCTGAAAAAAATACTTCCCTCTGTACATTTGGTTGTCTAAATTACACGTTGAGTACAATCGTTTCTCGCAGTAAACCTCCAACAAGCCCTTCAAATATAGTCGGTATCGCACTGACAGCACTCTATTTATTATCGAATATAGCCCCGTAGATCATTTCCATTGAATGATTTTGTAGATGGTTGTTTGCCTTTACAAAATCGTCCATTAATAAAAAATAATTCATTAATGGGGGTTATTAAGGATGTCGGAAAAACAAATTAGCTGCCGCGATTAAATTGACATTCTTACGAGAAAACATACAAATTAAAATAAGAAATTTTCTTTTCTAATAACTTTTTGCCACTTCCTGTTTTATTAGATACATTAAAGAAGCATATTATATTATTTTTGAGGGAACAGCATTTTTCTTCGCTCATTGAACAGACTAGATTAGTATAGCGCACAACTCTGATCATACACTTTGTTTGAAGCCAACATCTTAATAAAGGCACCCCAGTGGCAGTGCCGTGCTGTTTTTATATATTTTATCAAAATTATTGGTTTCGTTCATCACTTTGCCTTGACGGTTTTTTTACTATTGCACTTTATGGAAAATTCACAACTTCTAATTTTTTTTCGATTACTCAATTTTGCAGAAGCTATGGTGGCAAAAGGAAAAAGTCGGCAAAGGCGAAAAACACGTGTTTTAGCTTCAACAATTAATTCTCATTCAATTTTTCGGGGGCATACCCCGTATTGTGTTATGATAGAAAGACTCTTTAAAGAATAAAAAATTTACAAATACTAAAAAGACAACTGTTAACAAGAAAAAACTGCTATTTAATCATGTGCCAAAGTGACCACCGTTAACATTCAGGCAATAAAAGTTGAAAAAGAGCCAATTTTAAACAACGATTAAATAACAATGGAAGGCTGGTATCACAGACAAAACAAAATGATTGAATAGAGATTTACCAGACCTTTTAAATGAGGTGTGACTTGATACCTAATGCCATTTGAAAAAATGTAAGGGGTGTCTCCAGTAGGGAGGGGGTGAATCTGACGTTTGTGACATTAGCGCCAAAAAGTGTCCCCCTCAAGTTAAAAGTTGACGTGTTTCGGCATTTCCTTCTAATATGTCCCATTTTTGAAATATCAAGGGTGGGTCCTTTTCAAATGAACACAATGTTCAATGTATATACCTAATAGCTTTACATCAAAATGATCTTCACAACAAAAGTAACTAGTTGTAGTCTGTTTATATTTTCTTCTAGTAGCCACAAACCACACTACAGGCACAGTTACACACTTTTTAACCCTAGAACCAAAACGTGGGGTCGCCCGTGACCCAGCCGGTTGGTTTTTCCCGAATACGATTGCGCGCGTTTTAGTCTCCGAGCTGTGGGTCCATGTAGCTTCAGTACTTCTCGATAGCTTATGATGTGCATATGTGTTTTTCGGCCAAAATTTTATTATCGCCGGCTATAAGCTATTCCGTGTGTTTTGACCCCACGTTGTGGTTTGCGTTATACTTTTTTCAAGGTAAGTTTAGACGTTCATTTTATTTTTTCGTGTCCTAATTATTATTATTACAGGAAAATGGATGATAAAAAGCAAAAACTTGCTAAAAGGCGGAAATTGCATGAACAAGCGCGCCCTCTTAACGAAAAAGAACTTTGGGACGAGCTTTACAATGACGAACTGTGTGAAAATATACAAGACCAGGAGTTCATAGATGAAGAAGATAGCGAAGACGAGGATGATGTCTTATTTAACGAAGCTGTACCTGATGAATATACATGGCAAGAACTACAGGAAGAGACAGAAAACAGTGAGGGTGCTGTAAACATAGAACCTACAGGGGATCGTGCCGGATTTCTTGGTCGTAATGGTTTCAAGTGGTACTCACAGCCATTAGTTTCAAAGAGAACAAGAACCGCTTAAAAAAATATTGTTTTGCATTTACCTGGTCCAAAAGGAAGAGCTAAAGACACAAAAAACTTGAAAGAAATATGGCAGCTATTTTTTACCGATGAGATTTTAGATATAATTGTCGATAGTACAAATAGAGAAATAGAACTTCATAAATTAAAATATATTACTGAACAGAGATATCTACAAGAAATAAATAAAACTGAACTAATGGCTTTGTTTGGGCTTCTTTATTTTGCTGGAGTGTTAAAAGATGCGCATCTATTCTTAGACGACATGTGGTCAGAAAAATTTGGTGTAGCAATATTTCGTTACACAATGTCAAAAAACCGATTTGAGTTTCTTTTGAATTGCTTGCGCTTTGATGATAAAACAACGCGTGCTGAGAGAAAAGCAGGGGACAAATTTGCACCCATAAGAGAAATATGGAATCTTTTTATAACAAACTGCAAAAGTAACTATACTCCATACGAATATGTAACTATTGATGAGCAGCTACTTAATTTCAGAGGACGATGTCCATTTAAAATGTACTTACCCAGCAAACCGGACAAATATGGTCTCAAAATTATTATGATGTGCGACGCGAAAACCTATTATATGTGTTCTGCTATTCCCTACACTAGAAAAGATCCAAACAGAAACCCTCAGGACGGTGCTATTCCAACACAGTATGTCATGAAGTTAACCACTACAATAGCAGGAACCAATCGCAACGTTACGATGGATAATTGGTTCTCTTCAGTCGAATTGGCACAAAAACTGCTTGAAAATAAACTTACTATGGTAGGAACACTTCGCAAAAATAAAAGAGAAATACCAATACAATTTTTGGATGTGAAACGTAAAGAAGTTCCTTCATCAGCTTTTGCTTTTTCAAAGGACCTTACCTTAGTTTCCCATGTATCAGAGAAGAAAAAATGCGTGCTGCTGATAAGTTCTATGCATTTTCAAGATGATGTAAATTTAGAAACAAAAAAGCCAGAAATTACCATGTTCTACAATTCGACTAAGGGAGGAGTCGATACATTTGACCAGCTTTGTCACTCAAAAACTGTTGCCCGAAAAACGAGAAGATGGCCTTTAAGAATTTTATACGGTATGTTAAACGCTGCTGGAATCAATTCATTTGTACTGCATCAGTTCCAAATGTTGGACCAAGGTGATACTCGATCCAATTTTCTAAAAAAATTAGCTGACGTTTTGGTAGTCGATTATATGAAGCAAAGATCAGAAAATAAACGCTTGCCAAGAAAATTAAGACAATTTATTCGCGACTACCTTGGATATCCTGACGAACTCCCGCCTCAAGAACCCCAAAACAGTTCACGTCGTTGTTACTTTTGCCCAAGATCTCGGGACCGAAAAGGACGTCATATTTGCGTTCATTGTAAAAAAAATATGTGCGCAGAACACCAATTTAGCATTTGTGAAGACTAAATTGTAATCTTACTTGATCTTCTATTTTTTATTAAGAATTTGTTTTTAAGTTTCTTTATGTATCAAATATGTTTATTTTATCGTTTATTTGTTTATCATAGTTTTTCATAGTTATATATCACTTTTATATCCTATAGTCAACGCATATCTTTTCTTCGTGCCACATTAGAAGCAATTTCAAAAAGGGTCACCGGCGACCCCACGTTGTGGTTATTGTTTCAGTTACGTTACGTTGTGGTTCTAGGGTTAAGAGGCGTTGTAACTGTTGTGTTTGTGCAGTATGATACAAAACAATATCTATCTTGAAAAATTGTGGAGTGTAACAAAAAATATAACCAGTAAATATTAAAATTACCGGTTTCACAACGTCTGTTGGTAATTTCACATAGTAAGGGTTAAAACTTTTAACTAAAAAAAGATTAACACAATGTTCTTGTTTTATTATAATATTAAATCGTCAAGCTCGTATAAACTATAAGCAAAAACAAACCAGTCATATTATTTTATAGACTTTCACAGTTCTTCAAACTTCATATTCGAATGGCCTTTTTGTAACTGACTATTAGCTCATAAAACATCCTATCAGAAAGTTACAAACTTCATCTTTAGTTATGTGACGTATATGTATATAGTGAAAATCGCAAACATTTAGGAATCCTGAATTTACAGTTTTCTCCTAAAATATTCGGTTTAAAATTTTTTAAAACTAATATACTTCAATAAAATACCAAAAGCCGGATATCGGTTTAATACCTCATTGCACCACACATAGCCATTTCATGAATACACATTTAGTGACCTAAGTTTTGGTTATGAAGTTCGTGTACAAAAAATGGGTCATAATTATTAATTAATCTGTACTGTGATTTGTGCTAAGCATTGATTAGTTAAATATCCCTAACAATGACATAATTACCAACTTTCGATGTTTGTTAATCTTGTTGAAGTGCTTCCAAATCACCTGTGCATTGAGCATTGAATTGAACAAAAAATACTTTTCTTACTTTTTTTTAAACAAATTTAAAATTTCCAGGTTTACAATTTTCAAATGTTGCACCGCCAACGGTTACATCAAGCTCAAGTTGAAAAATATCAATATACCAAAGGACAACTGTTTTCCTGCTATAACAAACTGAAGGAAGCTATGAGCGAGATGAAGATGATGAGAAATATGCTGCTGGTAATAATTATTCGAATACCTAGTAATACTTTCCAATTAAACAGACTGCACATTTATTTAATAATAAAATTGCAATTACATGTATGATATTAAGTTCTGAGACCTTATTCGCGACAAGTGAATTTTTGCACTTGTGCACTTCGAGAGTTTCGAACGTTTTGATATTCTTGACATTTAGGCGTATACGTTTTCAAACCAGTGCTTACAACGAGCTCTTGTATCGTTCTTTTTACATTTTTGTTGACGTGATGTCCTGTCATTGGCCAAAAATTATGGTTAGTTAAGATCGATAGCTTTTGGCCAATGGCAGTACATCCTTCACGTGGATGGACGAATGTCGTTCATTAGTACTTGTTTACATCGGTGGCCTCTTGGACTTGAATAGGGCATGTCCACCAACTGATAAGTTGACACTAATGACATTCGCCCTGAGGTTAAACAAATATTTCGTCATATTTGTAATTTGGTTGTTTTGTATTATTTGAATTATCTTTTTTATTATGAATAGTTAAATGCCATAAATTTTCATTAATATTTCAGAACAAAGGGAGGGTAGGGTTGATGTTTTGAAACAAGAAAGAAAGAAACATCAATTTACAGGTAGTAGATAATCACCTAATAATATAATATTTAAGTATAGTCTGTTCGAAATAGATAGAGAGTAATAAAACCTAATTTAACATGCAAAACCATTACCGGGAGGGCATTATAATTCACATCTTTATTCTTTTATTTGCCTACCCAACCCTGTACAACGCCGGTATACACCATCTTCAGGTCGCTTGTGATTGCAGGCAAAGCCGTACCTTTAGGTAGTAGATATGATATTAAATGAAAAACGTGATTGCGACAAAGGCTAGCCGTATAATATAATATCATTTGTTGCTGGGCACCATCATTCACTTTTCTATCAGCTTATGAATAATACCCCGTGTATTTTTTAATATTTTATTACAAGTAACGTTTGACAGATGATTGTGATTTATTAATTATTATTCTGACAGTGTGTTCTCATTTTTGAAGTTTGCCCTCTACAATATAAAATAACATAAATCATTAACATGCTCCCCCCTTTGAAATATTAATATTCCAAAATTTTTAATGTTTGTTGAGTCAATCTATAGGTAGAAACGACACCTTCACGATAGCCTGTTTCATTATTCCAGTCCTTGTTTTTACACTGGTTGCTCGTATAATTCCGTCATTGCCGGGATGAACTTCCAATATACGCCCCAACGACCATTGCATAGACGGTACGTTATCTTCGTGAAGAAGTACTAAGGCTCCTAACTTAATCTCGTGTTGCTGATTGAACTGCCATTTTGTGCTTTGCTGCATGTGATGCAAATACTCATAATTTAAATGAATGATGTTTAAAATTCGCTTAAGATGGTGTTTGCATGATTTAACTGCTGATTCATGTAAGCCTCCAAAATGCGAAGACCTTGAGGGTATAAAATGCCATTTAATATTTGATTGTAAAAAGTAATTTTTCATTTTTGAACAATCGAGGAGATTTTGAAGGGATTTAAGTGTATTATTTGCACCAACAAAATTTGTGGCATTATCGGATATAATATCTGTACAAACACCCCTTCGAGAAAAAAATCTTTTTAATAAACTTAAAAAGCCGTCGCTAGTAAGATCGCATATAAGTTCTATATGAACCGCCTTCGTGGCAAGACACACAAATATGCAAATATAACCTTTGATTATTTTCGTAGTTCGAGTTTTGCCATCCTTTAGGTCAAATGGACCAGCGTAATCAAGCGCCACCGATAAAAATGGCCTAGCAGGAGTAACTCGTAATTTTGGTAAATTGCCCATTTTGGGTTCGATAATGTTTGGATTTGCTTTAAAGCACGTGACGCATTTTTGTACGTAAGACTTTACGCATTGGCGTCCATTTATTGACGAGTATTTTTGCCTCACATGAGAGAGTGTAGTTTGAATGCCAGCATGTAGCGTTCGTATGTGTTCATGATCGATGACAAGTTGAGTAAATGCGTGTTTCTTTGGGAGAACAATAGGATGTTTTGCATCATACGGGAAATCGGAATTAGTTAGCCTACCTCCTACTCTTATTACGCCTTTGTCGTCGAGATATGGGTCTAGCGATTTCAATTTACTCCTTAAAGAAACGCATTTTTTTTTAATTTTGCAGCTCATCGAAAGATTCTAGCTGTACTATTAAATTTGATTAACTTTATAGTAGCGATTTGTGTCTCCTCGAGATGCAGATTTCCTGTAAATCTTTGATTTGAATGATTAGTCCTAGTATTGTTCATGAATCTCAAGCAATAAGTAAATACATTAATGAGCCTAGTCAATGAAGAAAATTTTTTAAGTATATCGAATTTTATATTTACAGTTGTTGAAAGTGATATCGGTTTTGACTCGGGAATACCTGTCGTTGATTTCCAACAATGATTATGCAGAGTCCATTGATCATAATGAAGATTAAGAAATGGAGGGCCGCAATGAGACAAGTCTGCCAACTTAGCGCCGCGTGATATAATATCAGCCGGATTTATTTCCGAAGCAATGTGGTTCCAATCCTTTGTTTTTGACAAACACTGAATTTCTGAGACTAGATTAGCAACGAAAACCTTCCAATTCCGAGGTTCCCCATTTATCCAAGATAGTACAATTCTAGAATCTGACCATAAAAATATCTGATCAATTTTTATAGTGAGAGCATCTAGACATTTAGATGGTAACTTAACGAGTAGAAGAGCACCACAAAGTTCGAATCGAGGAATTTGAAGAGCCTTTAATGGAGCGACACGTGATTTAGCACAAAATAAATGAGTTTTAATATGATTATTGCCATCTATGGAACGCAAGTAAATGCAACATGCATATGCTACTTCACTGGCGTCTGCAAATCCATGAATTTGAATTTTTACGGCGGATTTAACCACAGCTTGACGAGGGATGTGAATTGAACCTACGAGAGAAATTTCATAATACAGTTTTAACCAATCGGAATGCAGATGACTAGGTAACATTTCGTCCCAATCAATTTGAAGTTGCCAAAGCTGTTGAATAATGATTTTTGCTCTGATCAATATAGGCCCGAGTAAACCCAACGGATCAAAAATTTTGGCAATGAATTATAGAATCGTGCGCTTAGTAGGCTTAAAATTATGAGACGTGAGTTGAGCATTATATTCAAAAATATATAATGATGGTATCCAACAAATACCAAGTGTCTTGGTGGTTGAGTCGTCAGAAATTATGAAAGGTGAACTGTTATTTACATTTAGTGTTAAGTCCTGAAGTATGCGTGAATCGTTCGATTGGAATTTTCTAAGTTCCAATCCATATCGGCTTAATATATCGCATATATTTTTTCTTATAATTATAAGCTGAGCTGGGTCTGTGACACCTGTTAAAAGGCCATCCACGTAGAAATCGGTTGTTATTATTCTGCTTTCTTCAAAAAATTCATCAGAGTTGAGCTGAGGCTGTTCCATAAGTTACTGTGTTTAACTGAAAATGTTTTATTTGTTCGTCTGGAGATGATCTCCAAACAATCCGTTGTAAATTGAATTGTCTAATTTCCACATTTGCTGCTCTTCTTTGATTACATGTTCTATGCATTTTCTCCATCTCTCTGCATTAACTTGTTCCAGAGCTTCTTCAAAATGTGCACGGACATCTTTTATTTTATATTTGGTATTCTTCCTTGCCACCAATCTTTTCACCTGAACCCATATTAACTCTAAAGGGTTTAGCTCGCGATGGTAAGGAGGAAGTCGAAGTATTATAATATTCCGGTTTTCAGCCATTTCGTCAATAGTATATCTTAGGAAACGTTGTTTATGTATACTTACTATTGCCAGCAGTTCTTTTTTAACATATCCTCTTTAAATGTAATTTCTTTATCTAAAAGCCACTTAATGATTTCCGCTTTTTTCCAAGCGGTGATAGGTCTCCGTGATAGTCTCCGGTTTGAATTGACTCAAATGCTAACAAATCATCTTTCAAAAACCCATCTGTACCTCCATATATGCCTAATTATCAGTCGTGTTCCTTTTCCACAAGGTGCTTTCATTCCTACAGATAAACCATCCAAAAACGCTTAACGGGAAGAGGTTACATTTTTATCTTGCATATTTTTCCGAAGTACACCTTCGTTTAGCCATGTCTCGTCCAAATAGTGGATTTTTCTATTTTCATTGCGAACCGTTTTTCGTGTAAAGAGCTTCTCATGATTTTAGGATATTGCTTATATATAATATTCACAATTATTGAGATTTGTAGGATCACAAGCAGGTACTCCCTTGGAATGGTAATTTTACAAGGGTTTATTGCTCTCTGCCTTTTTCAAATAGAGTATAGACTACGTGCACTAGAAGTCTGCTTAAAATGGGCGGTATAGAAATCTAACTAAAATTTAGAGAACAATACTACCTTTTTCAAATAGAGTATAGAAGAGCCAAAAAGCCGCAAAAAATCACGTCTTGGCAGCAGTATAAAACATACAAGTTTGGTTTTGGCTGAGGCCACAACGTACGTTGGCTCACTTTTTAAAAAGGCAAAGAAGCTCAAAGCATCAAAACCAAATAGACTCAAATACGATCAAAATAAACTATTAAAATCATAGAGCACACCACCTAGGAGATTACTGGATAGAAGAAGCACATTTACCTAAGTTAAAGCCTGCAGATATCCTAAAATTCTTACGGGAAATAGGACTAAAGTGTCTAAGACTTTCCTCAGGAACTAAGTAGAAGTAAGGGGGCACAGTAGATCTTTTAGGTCTCAGTTAATGTCACCTCAATATACATACATATATGTTATATTCACAAAACTACGTTTGGCTTTTTAAAAAAGGTTTTTATTTAATAAACTACTTGAGATACAAAAAATGATAAAAAATTGAATTTAAGTAAATCAGAATAAAATTGTAACTAACTACATTGCATTAGACCAATTTAATTTATATGATTTTTTATAAAACGTCAGCGTTAATTTTTATGTAAAATGCAATCTAGCGTCGTTCCCATGAAAATAGAGAAGTTGTTATCATCCTGTAATATGATATCGGTGTAACTCAAACCTAAGTGATTTTTCGTATATAACAACTCCCCCATTAAATAAAATTGCTGGTAAATAAACAGCAATTTGAAATTAATAAAAATTAGAAATACAAAATTAATAGAAATACAAAAATACAAATACAAAATTAATAAAGATACAGAATACAAAAAATAAAAATACAAGATTATAAAAGTACAACTTAATTAACAATTTCTGATTCAACTTCTTCGGATGCGTCGAGCTTGGGTCTTCTTTTGGGAATAATATTTTGGAGTCCAATAAAAACGTTATTGGATTTTTCTGAAGTAGGCTCTTCTGCTGATTTCTTGACTCTAATATTTTTACATTTGTAACACGTAAAAAGAACAACTAATAAGACAATGAGTGCAATCGTAAAATATGTAAACCAGGAGATATTTTTCTCGACAAACGGTTTGTTTATAAGTTCGTCTAAATCTCTGGAATATTGGTCCAATTTGTTTTTCGTTACTTGTAAGTCGTTCGCGTTAATGTTACTTAAATCTAGCTTTTCTAATTTTGGTATTTCTAAATTATTTGGTACACTCTGACAGCAATCGTAGTCAATTATTACGGGGTGAGGTTCATGAAATATATTGATTGTTCTTTTAGCGTTGGCTTGTATTTTGGTTATACCTACAAAACCGAAGCATGCCGAATATAATTGTAAAATAGAGTTTTTATTTATAGTAAATGTTTCCGTTTTCGTGTTCGGACAGTAAATAGTTACACGTACCGGTTCGGCAATTAACACTAGCCACATGTTTTCTTCAAGTTTTTGCACATTGTAACCTTGTCCGTTAACTACCGCACTTTTACAGTTTTCTGGAAATGTCTTATATTGTTTTAGCAAACGGGCTTCGCACATTGCGTTATCGTCTATAGGGTAAGCGTAAATATCGCGGCACAACTTTTGATCTGTCGATAATTGCTTGCATCCCTGTAGATTTTCGATGGGTATATAAGTTAAAGAATCATCGTCTCGCGCTAAATATTTTTGCGAAAATGATAAAATATGGTGAAGTCCAGTTCTGTTATCATATATTGGAATTGGATATAAGTGGAATAGGGTAAATACTTGCAGTTCAATAAGTGGAATTTTGAGAATAAAAACAAGGTCTGAATTTGTTTTATAAGCTTCGAGATTAATTATTTCTAGATATTGTGAAACTGTTGAATATTTTATTGGTAATGGTAAACTTTTCCTTACGGTACTCTCAGATATTTGTTTAAGAGCAGTAATCAAATTTTCGGATTCAATAATAGAAGTATGAATGATTTGAAGCTGTGCAAATGTGATTGAATTTAGAATATCGTTAATACTACTTTCAAGATACGCATAACTCTCCATTAGTTTTTCACAAATTTCAAAGAATTGCAGTTTTACTTCAATTAACGTTATATCATTAGTTGATTGTTGAATAGTGGTTTCAATTTTGATTATATCTGAATTGAATGTTTTTTCGTTTATTTTTAATTGTTCTATTGTGCTATTAAAGTTTGTTATTACTGAACTTGTTACTGATAATTGATTTTTTAATAAGTTTTCTAACTGATTTTGGTCTGTTTTTAATTTATTGATACAGTCTTGAAATATTCACCGTCAGACGCATCGAGGTTACCGGTAATTGATTTAAATATATTACCGATACCATTAATTAATCCTCGTTTTTGTCTTTTTACATCAAAAGATATTTCATTAAACTTTTCACTAGTGGATTCCGAAATTTGTTGTAATAATGCCAAATGGGATTTTACTTCTGACCGAAAGGACTTTATAATGTGAGAATTTGAATCGAAGGTATTTTGAATTGTTTCTAGGATTCTATTGTTTTTTTCAAAGGTTTGTTTAAAGGCTGATATGTTTTTGTGTACTAATAATGTCCATTCGTCATTTGAGACAATTAGTTTGGTTTCGTCGTGATAGTAGATTTATTTTAGATTGGTAATTTGTTTCCAAATTTAATACTGTTGCAGAATTTTTATGTATTTCTAATATTTCGAAAGGACCTTTAAACTTATTTCCTAATTTGTTTTTAATTTGAGTTTCTTTTACGTAAACTTGGTCACCTATTTTATATTCTGGTTTGTTTTTAGGGACATGTCTATCAAATCGAATTTTAGCCTTTTCTTTTTGCTTCAAAGTGTTTTCTCTTGCGATTTTGTAATAATAAGATATACGGTTGTTCAAATCTCTAACATACTTGGTAATCAATTCTTGCTCGTTGTACAACTTTTCAGGGGGTCTAGAGGATGTGTGTCCGAATACAAGTTCGTACGGCGTGAACCCGTGCGTTTTGTTTACCGAATTATTGTAAGCGGCAATTGCATAAGGTAAAATACTAAAGGGGTGTTCATTGGGGTGATCTGCTAGATGCACACGGATCATTTCTAACAAGGTAGCATGTAGTCTTTCCAAGGACCCATTACTTTGTGGGTGACCGACACTTGAATATGTCAACTTAATATCGAACATATTACAAAGGTCTTTCATCAAACTATTATTAAATTCGTTGGCAAAGTCACAATGAATGCGAAGTGGTGCGCCAAAATGTTGGAAATAAACTAATAGTCCATTAACAACTGATTTGGCAGTTTTATCCTCAAGGGGATAAGCTTGAGAAAATTTTGTTAGTTCGTCTCTTATCGTGAGGGCGTAATTTCTTTGAGGTACTTCTAAAATATCAACGTTAATTCGTTCAAAGGGTGTTTTAGGTGTTTCGGTTATAACGAGGGGACTGTCTAAGTTTTTACGACAAACTTTTGCCTCTTGGCATGCGCGACAAGACTTAATATAATTTTCTACATCTCTAGTAAGACCTGCCCAATTATATTTTTGTCGTATCCGTCTAATGGTTTCATTAATTCCACGGTGAAGGTGGCTTTTGCCATTGTGGAAATGGTCTAGAATAGTTGGTATTTGATTTTTCTCTGGCTCTTTAGTTGTATTTTGACAAATTGTGAATTTTACGTCAATTTCCGAAAGTAAAAACGGAAGGTCTAAATAAATTTCGATTTCTATAAATTGCTACGAATAAGTGTTCAGAACTACTGGTTGGTTCTAATGGTAAAGGTATAATTAAATATTTCCTATTTTTGACAGTTTTACTACTTAATACATTAATTTGCCCATAAGAAAAATTAGGGTTTTCTTCGAATATATCCTCTATTATTTTTTCATGAAATTCTTGTAAATTATCTTTTTGAAAGAAAGTTAAAATGTTTTTGTTTTGCTTGTCTAGTAACTGAATATTGGAATATTCTATTTTAGAATAATCAATCAATGATTTTGTTTTATATAGTTCGACGAAGGAAAGAAATTCCTGTTCGGCAACGTTCCAGTCAATTTCTGTTTCACTTTCGTCTAATTCTTTAGATGACCCTGCATGCTCGAGAGTAGGATAGATTGGATAAGGTACATGTTTAAAATTTTCTAATTTTGATTTAAGGGAAACAAAATCTTTTATGTAATTGATTTTTATACGAGAAAGGGCGTCGGCATTCTTATTGGATTTTCCAGATTTGAATTCAATTTGGTAGTCGTATTCTTCTAATTTGAGGCGCCATCGTGCCAGACGGCTGCCAGGGTCTTTTATCGAAAATAGCCACGTGAGTGGTCGGTGATCGGTTATCAACGTAAATTTTCGGCCATATAAATATGGTCTAAAGTGAATTTACTGTTTGGACCCTTACTTTGTGGAATCTACTCATATTAATGTTATAAATGAAACTAACTGTTTCTAATTAATTCCACTATTTAATTGAAAAATTTATGAAAATTATTAAATGATATTGATAATTATTTCGATATTGACATATCATCGTCAGAATGACAGAAGTTACATTTTATGTGATACCTACTTGATGTTTAATATTTTGGCTAGACCAAATAGTAAGTGACCTATCTTTTGATTGACTTAATATATATGAATAGAAAAAAGGGAAGATATGATTTTACAAATATTAAAGCTTAGGTATTATTAGCCCTATGGGGATATCCTGGATATCTTTTTCCCACTTAAGATCAGTATAACTGTGCAATGATATAGAAAACCAAGGAAAACTATATCTGCTGATCTTTACAATAGTTACTTAAGAAGACAATTTATTAGTGGAGAGCTAAAGTGTTTGACCGCCCACACAATTGTCTCTATAGTGGAGTACTTCGTTTCTGCCTTGCACAAGGTCCTTGATGCATAGGCTATTGGTAAATCTTTGCCTATAGGTCCTTGTGATAAAACCGCGCCGATAGCGAATGCACTAGCATCGGTAGTTAGAAGAAATGGTTCTTCAAAGTTTGGATATATTAAAATCGGAATATAAGTCAAGACATTTTTCAATTCTTGAAACAAAATTGAAAGGGAAGTCTTTTTGTAAAAGGACTGTCATTGGTTTTGAAATATTTGCGAAGTTCGCAATAAATCTCCTGTAGTAACCAGCGAGACCCAAAAAGGATTTAATTTCTTTTTGATTCGTTGGTTGGGGAAAATTCTTGACACATTCAATCTTAGCAGGGAATGGCTTAACACCATTTTCTGTAATCAAGTGTCCAAGGTATGCGACTTCTTTTCTCAAGAACTCGCACTTATCTGGCTGTAATTTTAAATTGGCGTTTTGAAGTCTCTTAAATACGTCTGTTAAGCGGACAATATGTTCCTGTATCGTTGGGGAATAGACAATGATGTCGTCCATGTAGACGAGGCATCTCTCGTTTTGGATTCCAGCAAGGACATTGTCCATTACTCTCTGGAATATCGAAGGGGCATTTTTCAAACCGTACGGCATTCTGAGAAATTCAAAATGACCGTTTTCTACTGTAAAAGCTGTCTTGGGTATATCATCAGGAATTACTTCAATTTGATGAAATCCTGAAGCAAGATCTAGTGTCGTAAAATACTGACACCTACCAAGCTGGTCGAGTATATCACCAATATTTGGCAGCGGATATTTGTCGTCAACGGTGACTTCATTCAATTTCCTGTAATCTACTACCACACGCCACTTTTGTTTGCCGGACGCGTCGAGTTTTTTAGGTACCACCCAAACTGGTGATGACCATGGAGAATTACTAGGCTGAATGATTTTCTGTGAAAGCATCTTATTGATCTGGTCTTTCACTTCTTGTTTATGGATTTGGGGATAACGATAAGATTTTACATAAGTTGGTCTCGCATGCTGGGTATCTATACTGTGTTTTATTTCATTAGTGAATGTCAATGGATCTCCTAAATAAAATATATCAGAGAAATCAATACAAAGTTGGGTGATTAAATCTCGCTCTTCTTCGTTAAGATGGTCAAGTCTTAATTGATTTTTTATTTCTAAATTTCTATCCGTACACATTTCTGGGGTACTTAGTTGGATATTATTTACAGTATTTGTTTCGTATCGTTCTAAAGTTAATTTCGAAAATGTTACAGTTTTAGGAATAGCATTAACATTTAATATTGAAACTAGAAATTCTCCTTTTTCATTTATTTTAACCAAAGCGTTTGGCAATTTAACTTTTTCTACTTCCTGAGCTACCAATATAGCATCCGTATTAGTCAAATCACATTTAAGTTTGAAAATTTGTTCAGTTCTAGGTTCAATAGAAATTTCATTTTTGTAAATTTGCGGAAATTGATTTTCAATTGAAATATCAGTAATTTCATTATCTGTTACTTTAAATAATGGTAGAATTTTAAAATCGGTGATAAGTTGTTTATTTTTTAAGTCTACTATGCAATTATAATGTTCTAAAAAATCTGAGCCTAATAGCCCATCAAAATCAATATCTAAATTGCAAATAAATACTTTGTGTGGATCATTAGCTGTAAACGGAATAAGTACCGATTCGTTGACTCTAATTTTTTGGTTAGTTATACCTTGAATAATTACATTTTCAGGGAATCGATTTTTATAATTCTGACAAGTTTGTGGTTTAAAAATTGACAAACCTGCACCTGTATCGATTAGGATTTTAAATTTGTTTCTTGCGTCTTTAATATAGTAAAGGTTTTTTGAATTAACAGGCAAAGCATTTTTTATAGGAATGTTTGTTCGAGGCGATCCGGTTCTGGACAATTCAAGCTCATAGTTTGAATTTGTTGACTGAGATCTGAGGTCGACGAATTTTGATTTTGTTTGCATACTGAATCTGGTGGTCTCGTTTGCAAAGGGCCTTGTTGAAAATCCTGATAAAAAGTATGATTTGGATTTAAGAGGTTATCGGAATTAAAATTATAAATATTTTCATTATCGTGGTTGAAACTATCTTCTTCAACATAGTTATAATTAGCAATTTCGGATTCATTTGTATTGCGGATACTATCTTCAAAATCAAGGGCACTATTAGCAGTATAATAATTTTCTTCTATATCACTATTAACAGTATAATAGTCAGGGGAATTAGGATTCATTTCTTGGTAGTATTCTTTATTTTCAAGTTCGTTTTCGGGATATTGATCTGGATTTTCGAAATAGTTTTGACTATTATCGGCATAATAATCATAGTTATATTCAGAGTGATTGTCGGAATGGTTTTGATTAAAATGAAGGGTTCTCTGTTGATTGAAATTATTATTGGATTGATTTCCCGGTCTTTGAGATGTAAGGTTCGGATTTGGTCTAATTACCGACGGACGATTTTGGTTTTGTTGATTATTTTGGAATTGTAGATTTGACCTCTGCTGAAAATTTTGGTTTTGTTGGTTATTTTGAAATGGTGGATTTGACCTCTGTTGAAAATTTTGAGTAGGTTGGCTTTGTGAATAGGCCTGGTTTGGTCTCAAGTAACCGTTTGGTGGGCCTTGAGATTGTCTTTGACGGGTGAGACATTCGTTTATAGTATGTCCCGTTCTCTTACAAAAATTACACTGTTTGGGTGAAATCTGATTAGGTTTACGTATTGGTAAATTATTTGGAATACGGTTATTTTGAACTTTGTGATTTTCAAAATAGGTTAATTGAAGTTCCCTTCTGATTCGTGAAATAGCTGATAAAACATTTATGGGGTTACTAGCCCTAACAATTTGATCGATTCTTGGATCTAGTCCAGTTAATAAAGTATCAAGGGTTAACGATTCTATAAGACGAGTTTGAGCAAATTTTTGATCCACAGTTAAAAGTTGTTGTTTACTTATAGCTGAATACATTTTTGCTTCTAGAGTTTGTAATCTTGAAACAAAAGTTAAAGGCGATTCGTTAGATAGTTGTTTCATTCTTTGAAGATCTTGAATTAATGAATTTAAGTCGCGAGAATCTCCGAAATGGGAGTCTAAAAGTGATTTTATTTCTTCCCAGCTTGAAGGGTCGCGTGAATTGACGAGTTCGGCAGCTCGCCCTTTAAGTTTATTTTTTATATGAAGAGTTAAGAGTACTCTCTGATCATTGTCGGCCATTCTGAATGCCGTTTTACAAGCATTAATGAAAGTATTTAAGAAAATTTGATTACCGTCATAATCCGGAATAATTGAAAATATTTCTGATAATTTATAAGGTTCAACATGCGGAATTTGATCGGTTTGAGCGATTGTTGCTCTTTCGGAGTTAACATTGTGATTAGCATTGGTATTAGTTCCACTACGTGTTTCAGGCATTTTAATTTAAGGTGAAAACAATCGATGATAATAGAACTTGGTAAAAATAGAAATTGCGAATATTAAATTATAATGAAACGAGATGATTCTTACGTTATAATTTTCATTCCTTCCTTGGCAGATGAAATCCTTGTCCGTGAGCGTTGCTACACCTGGTTAGCTGTCTGCGTGTTCCTGGTGTCGGAGAGACCGTCTGCTTCGTGAAGAACTGGAGCTGGAACTTGTATTTTTCCTTGAAGGTTTAGGAACCACCACACTTAGTTAGGCAATCCTTGTTCTAAATGTGTTTAGGAATCCTACTGACTGCGCCACTGTTATATTCAAAAAACTACGTTTGGCTTTTTAAAAAAGGTTTTTATTTAATAAACTACTTGAGATACAAAAAATGATAAAAAATTGAATTTAAGTAAATCAGAATCAAATTGTAACTAACTACATTGCATTAGACCAATTTAATTTATATGATTTTTTATAAAACGTCAGCGTTAATTTTTATGTAAAATGCAATCTAGCGTCGTTCCCATGAAAATAGAGAAGTTGTTATCATCCTGTAATATGATATCGGTGTAACTCAAACCTAAGTGATTTTTCGTATATAACATATATACATACAACTATTAAAATCCATGTGTTTTGTTTGTGATTGTTTATCTCAGGGCGACTGTCAGATGACGTCACGTGGACTGTAGTCACATCAATAACTTCACCGACTAAAATTTTTCTCGGAAGACAAACATAAGTAAGGGTTATACAACACAAAGGTGAAAAGTTTAATTTTTGTAGGTATACTGTGCATTGTTTAAATTTCGATTTATTGAAGTGAAAACTTCTTTATCCGCGTTGTGTTACTTTTGGGTTAGTCAACGCCTACCTGTCAATGCGTATCATAGCCACCCGATTTAATTTTTAAAAGAGATAAATTTATTTGCACATATTATTATCTGTGCGTACGATGAATTTTTATCAAAGGATCATATTGTAATGTTTTTCGTTTATTTATTTTAACAGTTTTTACCGGTGGGATAAAATTATACACACTATGGCTAATTACTATCTATTTATTTAAAGAAACACACACACTATATTAAACTTAATTTATATACACACTATACTCAATGTCTACTAATTTATTTACACTCGGTATATTAGCTCTAATTTATTTTCACCACTTGGATATTACCCTATTTATCTGCACTATTTAAATCACTAATTCTTCCGAACTAACTGTACTGTACTCGTTTCACTAATTGTTTCGAACTAGCTAACTGTACTAACTAACCCCTTACGCACTCAATAACCCGCGTATATATAGTCCTTACCGGTTCTGGAAAATTCTAGTGCCTTCGGCGCTCGGGCTATGCACGAACGAAACGAATGTTCGAGTATATTCTAACGCAAGGGGAGAATACTCCGGCGTAGCCACCAAAATTTACAATCGATGGACAGTGCCGGCTTTGAGTTGGTGACCTCGCAACATTGCCCCCTCCTTAATAGGAAGTTCCTCCTGGAACTTCTGTGTAGACGGGGCTGGATGTTTAAATCGGCAACTGGACCCATTCCTACACCTTCCGGTCGTATGGAAATAACAGGGCACTGACTTCATTGTACACTGATAACCGGGGGTATAGCTGCAGATTAATATGTGGACACCCGTGTCTTCGAAGATCACTTCCATCATATTTCTGATGACTCGCCAATCCAACTGGTTGCTCTCTATCTTAGGCATAGCTAGTTTCTTCACGTTGGATTCCAGCACATGGTCTCGAAGGCTACGTAGCGCTTCCCACACATTCCGGTAGGTGGATCGATCTTGAAATTCGTTCTTTGTTACCAGATCGAAGATGTTCCGTGAATTGTGTTTGAGTCTCAGTGTCTTGCCAGGGGTTGGAATCTGTTCTTCTAGTTTTTCTAGTTGCCCAAACTTCTTTCGGAAGACGTTTGCCAGGCCTCGTGCGTTTTTGATACTGGCTGGGATGTTGTGTGCCAGTGGATAGTCTTCCGGAAGCGTGAACAGGTCTTGTCGTTGCTCTGTAGTGACTCCAAATCTAGCCTTACCTGTACCTCCATATGCGCCCATAAACTCTTCGAAGGCAGGGTCAGAATCTTCCTGGACATGGTTCACTCCTACTTCAATGTCATGGTCTCCTTCGAACGGCGCTAGTCGGTTTTGGTGGACTACTTTCGGTTTTCCATTGGGGGTCTTGCTTATGCGATAGATGACGTCATTGATCCTCTTCTTGATCAAGTACGGACCCTCCCAAGATTTTTGTAATTTTGGAGAACAGCCTTTTCTCCTCGTCGGGTTGTGTAACCATACTTTGTCCCCTTCTTGGGACCTGCCTTCTGTGGCCTGCGTGTCGTACCGTTTTTTCATTCTGTCGCTGGCAACTTGAAGATTCGTTCGGACCGATTCGTGTACATTGTCCATCCTTCTTCTCAACTGGATTACGTAATCTTCTCCAGCTAGATCCTCTCCAGGTCGACAACCGAATTCTAGGTCACAAGGAAGCCTCATTTCGCGTCCAAATAGGATTTTCGCAGGTGTTTGACCTGTGGACACATTGATGGCGGATCGATAAGCCAATGCAAATAGGGAAAGATATTGGTCCCAATCTCTCTGGTGGCTGGAAACTACTTTGGACAGGTATTTACCAATAGTCCTGTTCATTCTCTCGACCATTCCATCTGACAGTGGATGCAACGCCGTTGTCCTGGTCTTTTTCATTCCCAGCTTGTCACAAATTTCCTGGAATACACGGCTTTCGAAATTCCTTCCTTGATCGCTGTGAGCTTCCAAGGGCACTCCATATCGGCAGATGAATTCCTTCACCAATACATCCGCGACAGTTGTGGCTTCTTGATTCGGGATCGCGTAAACGTCTACCCACTTTGTGAAATAATCCATCACAACCAGGATGTAGTTACCACCATTTTCTGTCGTCGTAAATGGTCCAGCGATGTCTAAAGCAATCCTTCCAAATGGGCTTCCAACATTATACTGCTTCATGGGTGCCTTTCTCTTGCGATGTGGTCCATTACTCGTAGCACAAGTCGTACACTTCTTACACCAGTCCTTCACATCGTCGGAGCTGTTCATCCAATAAAACCTTTCACGGATTCGCTGAAGGGTTTTCTTCACTCCCAGATGGCCTCCTGATGGACTGTCGTGTAACTTCCTCAGTACCTCAGCTACTCTCGTTCTCGGGGTGACTAACTGCCTTCTATTCTCAGAACCATCATCATTTTCATGAATTCGTTTCAACAGGCCTTTTTCCAATACAAGGGAGTCCCACTGAGCCTAATATGTCTTGAGTGTCGGTGAAAATCTTGACACTTCTTGCCAGGTAGGTCGCCGATTTTCTTCCTTCCATTGCCGGATCATCTTCAGGTGAGGATCATTCTCCTGATCTTCTCTGATCCTGGTGGGTGACCATTCTTCATTGACTACTGTAGTTCTTGAGACTGCAGCTTCCTTAGATTCTGCCTTGTTGCAGAGGGAACAGTCTTCTGGGCACGGCCGTCTAGACATAGAGTCGGCATTTCGATGGCCCACACCGGCCCGATGTTCGATGTTGAAATCGTACTCTTGAAGTCGTTCAATCCATCTAGCTATCTGGCCCTCGGGATTCTTGAACTGCATCAACCACTTGAGTGCTGCATGATCAGTCCGTATCAAGAATGTCCTTCCATAAAGATACTGGTAAAAGTGTTCCACAGACTTCACGACCGCCAAAAGTTCTCTTCTCGTGACGCAGTAGCTTCGTTCTGGTTTGGAGAGGACCTTGCTGAAATATCCCAGCACTCTTTCCTGTCCTCCTTGGATCTGTTGCTTGCATCAGTGACAAGAATGAAGTCTCCCTCTGGTAACGGATATCCTAGTATCGGCGCCGTGGTTAATCGTCTCTTCGGGGTTTCAAAAGCAGTTTGACATTCCTCATCCCAATGAAAAGTTCTGGTTTCTTCTGTGAGTCGAGTTAGTGGCTTGGCAATATCCCCGAACTTCCTTATGAACCTTCGATAGTACGTGCAAAGTCCAAGGAAGCTCCTAACTTGGTGTTTGTCGGTAGATTGCGGCCATTGCTTGATGGAAGCAATTTTCTCCTTCATTGATCACAATATGACCTAGATAGATGACTCGGTTTTGGAATAACTGACATTTCTTCGGGTTTAACATGAGCTGGGCAGCTTGAAGTCGTTTGAATACGTCTTCCAAATTCTTCAGGTGCTCCTCAAATGTCTTTCCCAATACCACAATGTCGTCCAAATAGACCATGCATGTTTTCCAAGATAACCCTCTCAAGACATTTTCCATGAGTCTTTCAAATGTCGCGGGCGCATTACATAGCCCGAATGGCATGACGTTGAACTGCCATAATCCGGATCCGGTAGTAAAAGCAGTTTTCTCTTTGTCTTCTGGGTCCATTTTTACTTGCCAATAACCGGACTTCAGGTCCAAGGTGGAAAACAGTTTGCTGTCGGCCAAAGTGTCTAGAGTATCGTCAATTCGAGGCAGAGGATAGCTGTCTTTCTTCGTCACGTTGTTTAGCTGGCGATAGTCCACGCAGAATCTGGTAGTTCTGTCCTTTTTCTTGACGAGCACTACTGGAGATACCCATGGGCTAGTGGATTGTTCCATTACTTTTTCTTCCTCCATCTCTTGAATTATTCTTTCAGCTTCCTCTCTCTTCGCTCGTGGTAGTCTTCGAGCTGATTGTCTAATTGGCTTGGCGTCACCAGTATCGATTTTGTGTTTGACGGCTGATGTCCTGCCAGTCTTCCCTCCTTTTGGTACGAAAAGGTCTCGATACTGCAAGAGGAATTCTCTCATTTTCCTTTTCTCAGCTCGATTCAAGGATTGGCCAGCAATTGACAGCATCTGTTCGAATCTGTCATTAGAGTTGTAAGTTGTCGTTGTTTGACGAACTATGGATGTCACTGGTACGCAGGATCCAATTCTGGTTGACTTCTTGATAGTAATTGGGTAATCGTTCACGTTTATGACACGTACTGGAATCTCCTTCGCTGACGTAACCAATCCTTTCCCAATCAGTACTCCTCTGCCAACCTCTTCGTCGTGGTTCCATGGCTCCATCATAACCGGTGTACCCTCCTCCATGATTCCCTGCAGCCGCGCTACTATCATGGTTTCGCTTCGTGCAGGTAGAACAGTATCTTCCTGTACAGCTGCCTTCATATGGATGGAGGAATACCTCTTCGGAACCCACTTTAATGGTTCTGTTTCTGAAGTCTAACAGGAAACCATGCAGGTTCATTACGTCCATTCCCAGAATCACGTCTTCTTCGATGTCAGCTACGTTTACCGTATGCGTGAACTTTTCTCCACCAATTCCCAATTGGATTTGAGTCTCTCCGTGAACATTGGCACTCTCACCGGTTGCGGTCCGGAGTCGCAGCCTCGTTGGCAGAAGCTTCTTCTTAGATTTTATTATCTCCGACCGTATAATGGTTCTAGTTGCTCCAGTGTCCACCAGCAGAGTATATTTCTTGCCGTTCACTTCGCCATCCACATAGACACTGTCGTTACGGCATCTGAGAGAGGCTATCAGTATGAGAGGGTCTTTGGAACGATCCTGGGTCGGTGCTGCCCCCTCATGGCCGACCCGTTCTAGTTTTCCTGGTTCTGGGGTACTTGGTTTGCTGGGGCCCTAGGGCGCTTACACGAACTGTGTACATGCCCTAGCTCGCCACAATTCCAGCATCTAATCTTCTTCGGCCTTTTGTCTACCATGCTTTTTATTGAGTTGACGATATGGTCAAGTCTATCTTCTTCACCTTCTTCTTGGATGGTCCTAACTTTGTTATACCCCGAAGCATTCGTGGCTGCTTCATATTCCAGGGCAGCAGTTAATGCATCGGCCAATGTTTTGGGATGCGCCAAACGAAGCGTCCTCTGCATATCAGGGTCACGCAAGCCATCAATAAAGGCCTGGATGCCCAGACATTCAATCATGTTCTCCGGTGCTGATAGATAAGCAATTCGAACTAGTCGGGCGATATCCACTTCATACTCTTGAAGAGTTTCGTCCCGTTTCTGCCTTCGGTTCTTTATCTGAGATTGGTACAAGTGTTCAAGATGTTCGTTACCATATCGCATGTCCAACCTCTTCTTCAGCTGCTCGAAGTCATCCGTTTCTTCAAGGGGTATCGTCTGAAGCACATCTAAGGCATCTCCCCGAAGCGCGATGGTTAAGTTCACTGCCTTTTCCTTATCGGACCAATTATTCGCTCTAGCGGCTGCTTCAAACTGTTTGACATAATTGGCCCACGACATCTTTCCATCGAACGTTGGGGCCTTGACTCGGGCAAAACTGCCAATATCTTCTGTCTTGGGGTGTGCTTCTGGCTTGCATGGTTTTATTTGTTCGATCTTTTTTTCTTCTGCTGGCGTGCCTTGTGTTCTTAAATCTGCCATTTTTCTCTCTAACTCCTGGACTTTCTGGTCTATTGTTGTTATCGTATTCCACATTTTCCCGTCCATCGTTGTGATCTTATTCTCAATATCCGATTTTAGAGACGAAATTTTATTTTCGACTTCAGCGGCAATGTCATTTTTCATTGATAAGATATCGGCAGAAATATCGTTCTTCGTAGTAGAAATCTTCTCGTCCATATTGGCAGAAATATTAGCAGAAATCTTCTCGTCCATAGTGGATATCTTCTCGTCCATAGCGGAAATCTTCTCGTCCATACTAGCAGAAATATCATCCTTCATAGTAGAAATCTTCTCATCTATAGTAGAAATTTTCTCGTCCATATTAGCGGAAATTGACGAGATTAAGGTGGAAGCCTCGTCGTTGAATAGGAATGTTTCCGGATCCAATCCGTCATCTTCCAGCGCTATTTTCAACCTTTCAACTAACTCACACTGCTTTCCGGACGTTTCCAACTCGCGATTTTCCAATTCCGCTTTCAGTTCCGTCACTTTCAGGTCACTTAGTCTCTTAGCCATTTTTACGTAGTTATTTAGTTATATTATCCCACTTCTGACACCAAAGTAATGTTTTTCGTTTATTTATTTAAACAGTTTTTACCGGTGGGATAAAATTATATACACACTATGGCTAATTAATATCTATTTATTTAAAGAAACACACACACTATATTAAACTTAATTTATATACACACTATACTCAATGTCTACTAATTTATTTACACTCGGTATATTAGCTCTAATTTATTTTTACCACTTGGATATTACCCTATTTATCTGCACTATTTAATTCACTAATTCTTCCGAACTAACTGTACTGTACTACTTTCACTAATTGTTTCAAACTAGCTAACTGTACTAACTAACCTCTTACGCTCTCAATAACCCGCGTATATATAGTCCTTATCGGCTCTGGAAAATTCTAGTGCCTCCGGCGCTCGGACTCTGCACGAACGAATCGAATGTTCGAGTACATTCTAACGCAAGGGGAGAATACCCCGGCGTAGCCACCAAAATTTACAACCGATGGACAGGGCCGGCTTTGAGTTGGTGACCTCGCAACAATATACAGGGCGAGTCATAACTATTGGGATATAGGCTAAAGGAAGATTGTTTGGACCAAAATATGGGGATAGGACCAAATATGCCTCAATAAAATATTGCCGAGGAAAAAGATAAAGGGCGTTAGTTGAATTTTTTACAGTTGAATTTTATACAGGGAATATTATTTTATGTACTATTTTACATTTTGTTACAGGAGGTGCCACTTTAAGGATTTCTGATGATGAAATCGACTGGTAACTTTTTTTAACGAAACTTTTCAGTGATTATAATCAGAAAATATGACATAAACATCATTTCTACATAATATTGGTACACTTATTTAAACACGATATTTTCATCCGTTTTCGAGAACAACGCAATTGAATTGTTCAGAGTATCAGAAGGGGATTTCAAACATTATTTCATTTATGAAGAGTGTGCTTTGGACTGTCAGATAATTGTTGCTGGTAAATGACATTTCTTGTTAGTGAATAATTTTTCCTGCGAGTTTATAGTAAATTTTTGCATTTTTTAAAGCTATCAATACTTTTTCGATTGAAATGCCTGGTCACAATCATTATACGAATGAAGAACTGCGGGATATGATTTGTGTATACGCACAAAAACATTTTTGCGGTCGCTCTGCAGCCAGAAGGTATGAATTGTCAAATCCAGGCAGAAGGCAACCAAATCAAAAAACTTTTTCAAATCTATTTCATCGTTTGGGTGAAACCGGATCATTTCACAATAAAAATCAAGGTGGTCGTCAGGAACAAATCACACCTAATCAAGAACATGAAATTTTGGTTCGAATAGATGAAGATCCTACAGTAAGTTTACGTCATTTGTCAGCAGCAACAGGAGTAAGAAAGTCGTCTATTATTAGAATTCTAAAAAAAGAAAAGTTCCACCCTTATCACTTCACTCCTGTTCAAAATTTGCTTCCACGACGGTTACAGTTCTGCCAACGTATTCTCAACAAGCATAATGATGACCGAAATTTTATTAAGATTATTATGTTCACCGATGAAGCGACTTTTACCAGACGAGGGTGAAAGAAAGTAATTTTTAGAAATTAACTCGAAGAGACGAACTATGGAGGAAAATACAAAGTGCGACTAACTTTATGAGGGGACAGAATAATATTTTCTTTGAAGTCCGAAAGTCCTTTATTAAAAGAATTAGAAGAGGCAAAGAATTCGGAGAAGGCCACGAAGAACATTTAATTTGAATTAGTTCTTTTTATGTTACATTGTTTTTAATTATGCTCTATCGTCGAAATTAAAACCTTACGCTACAAGTTTTTTTATTGCCCGTAAATCCACTTCCGATACTTTGAACTGTTCAATTGCGTTTTCCTTGAAAACGGATGAAAATATCGTGTTTAAACAAGTGTACGCTTATTATGTAGAAATGATGTTTTTGTCATATTTTCTAATCAAAATTACTGAAAAGTTTCGTCAAAAAAAGTTACCAGACGATTTCATCATCAGAAATCCTTCACGTGGCGCCTCCTGTAACAAAATGTAAAATAGTACATAAAATAATATTCCCTGTATAAAATTATGCCACTGTGCCGATTTTGATAACAATTGATGTATATACCGTGAAGATATTAGCAGAAAACTAAAAAAAATCAACTTTAACGCCCTTTAGGTATCTTTTTCCACAGCAATATTTTATTGAGGCATGTTTGGTCCTATCGCCATATTTGGTCCAAACAATCTGCCCTTAGCCTAAGTCCCAATAGTTATGACACCCTGTATATTTATAAGGGATCAGTTTACTTATAATAATGTCTTTATTATGTGAGAACGATGACAACAGTGTTAATACCACCATTAGATCGGCCATATCGCAAAATCAAAATTTATGAAAATCGTATCTGTAATAATTGAGTTGTTCCATACTTGAAACTAACTGTACAGTTAAGCGACATTCCAATATGTGAATTTGGACTGATGTATTTGTTTGCATTACTTCCACAATAACATATAGTAAATATTATTCCAGAACAATCATACAAATTGCTATCCAAATACAGGAGGATTTATAACTAGTACTCCGTCTGTAATTAACGGTGATTTATCGAGCTTTACACCCGTTGTACAAAAAAGTAAACAAATACCTGGATTTGCTCAAAGAATACCAAGATTTAATAGTAATATGAGAGGAATATCGACTCAACAAAATCAATCGGTGAGTATAAAATATTTGATGATTATTGTGCGTGTAGCACCTAGCACGTGATAGAAGTGAAACTCCTTGAAAAAAAGCAAGCGAGCCTTACAGTAGTGGCATATGATGTGTAACACCTGACATCTCTCTTTGGTAATAAGCAACATTAAAATCAAATCTTTAAAAAAATGATTCAGGTATTATTTGAAATAATTTTTGGTAACGAAGAATCATTTTTTTAATGAAAATTGTAGTTTATTTAATTAAAACTAGGTGTAATACAATTTTTTATTAAATCATGTTTTATTTTTGTTCAATTTGGGGGGTAACAGGGTTGTGATGTTTAAAACAAAATGTTTAAAACAAGCGTTTGAAACATGTTTAAAACACCTGAGAAAAAAACATGTTTTAAACAAGGCTGTTTTAAACTGTTTAAAACATGTTTTAAACTGTTTAAAACATGTTTTTTTAACATGTCAAACATTTGTTAATCTTAAATTTATTTTTTTATTACTTTAAAAAAACTTTTCAATACAACTCGGCTTTTTATTAATACATATTTGTAACTGTAACTGACACCTAGTAAAGTGCTTAACAAAAATAAAAATATTCTTTCAAAAATAATATAAAAATAACATAAAATAATATAGATATATTATGCAACATACGAACAAGAAAACTATTCAAAATCAAAACATACTTCATCAATATCAATCGGTGTCTGGAGTCTGGGTATTAAAATGTTTTGAGGTATCTGCCTTCGCGCTTTCTTTTATGTTTAAAACAGTTGTTTAAAACTGTTTTAAACATGTTTTTTTTGCAAGGTGTTTTAAACTGTTTTAAACAAAAAAAACGGTTTTAAACAAAAAAAACAGCATGTTTTGTTTTTTTTGAAAAAAACGTGTTTTTTATCATCCCTGGGGGGTAAGCGGAGACAATAGACTTATGATAACTGAAATGAGACTACTTTTTTAAATGAAACTAAGTGTTTCTAATTAATTCCACTATTTAATGAAAAAATTATTAAAAATCTAAGATATTGATAATTATTTCGATATTGACATATCAATATCTTAGATTTTTAATAATTTTTTCATTAAATAGTAGAATTAATTAGAAACACTTAGTTTCATTTAAAAAAGTAATATGAGTAGATTCCACAAAGTAAGGGTCCAAACAGTAAATTGAAATATGAGACGTATACTTGTGACTTCAAAGTATTTAAAAAACGTTGAAAAACTCCGTCAATAACAGTACCACTGTTAGTTGTTGAAACATTTCGATCCGTGTTCATTTCGAGCTTGAGTTCATCATTTGAAAAAATACGGAATCTTCTCCAATAAATAGTGACGGAAATTAACCTCAAATTTAATAAAGCTAAATAATGAAATATTTATTCGAATTATTATATTAATTATTCATTATTACTTTTTTCAAACAAGAGTAAATAAAATTATTTTGCTACCATCTGACGGTGAAATTTACCACCGCTCGCGCTCATTGGTCAAATCAAATAGCGCGCGCTTCACTGACTTCCTGTTACACACTTCCGTCCCATTTCACGAAAACACTGCCACACATTGCAGGGAGCCGAGCGGAAAGATGTTACACATAAAAAAAAACCGGTGGCTAGTCATTGCGGGTGCACGGAAATTACAGAATTTCAAGTTTCCATCTTTGCTTGAATTTAACAAAACAAATTAAAACTTAATTTTACTCACCACCTTTTAGGGGTGATATCTCGGCTAAGGAAATTTGGTCATAGGAAACACCCATCATAATTTTATACGGGCACTCACCTCCTGAATTTTTTCGCATGAATTTAGATGAAACCAATATAGAGAGACAGAAGTGTATGAACTCCACCTAAGTCCGTGTCCCCCCGAAGTGAAAAAAATTCAATATTTGTTCTCTTTTGATAAAAATTATTACCCAATATAACAAATCATTATTTTAAGATAGCGAATTACGGACCAACATAGCTGTTAAACACAAACTAAAGACGCTTTATGCTCAAAGTTTGACTGTATTATATTAATAAATGGCAGTTGGCTCGAGTATTGTTGCATTTAAAGTTAATGCGTGGGAAATTTAAAAAGTCACTGAAATATCAAAGTAGTCTCGTAATAATCCGTTTAGCTTTACCGCGAAATGAATTGTTTCTCGTTCAATTCGAAATGGGGTGAAATATAAAAAGCGAAGTTTAGTGCGAAAGCTACTAATCCATAATAAAATCCAATCTATACACGTGTTTTATTTTGAATCAATTATAACTGGCTTTTTGTTTTTATACGTACCAGAATAAATAGATTACGCAGGATTTAAGGGTACATTACGAATGGTAAATTGAATTAAGCAACTAGCCGTTTTTGAATTTCGTTTTATGGCGAATTTACGGTATCTGTTTGGTTAAGCGATGTTGACATAAAATTAAAAAAATACTAATTGCCCATAAAAGTGTATGTGGCTAAATGGAATTCGTGGTTAAATTCGGTCATTCCGGTAGGTACTTTAATATTCTTTGAGCTTTTTATTTTGTTTATGGTTACATTTTAGTATATATACGTGATAGTAGGAGAGCTGGAACCAATTTTTGGGTAGGTATTTGAGGTAAGCTGAAAACTTGTCCTATACCTCTCCTATTAAACTCCAACACGTAATTGCAGACCTGGCTGGTGAGTAGCGGAGCTACCTAAATCAACGCGTGAATTTTTAAAAATATTAAATTTGT
The DNA here is from genome assembly GCA_947563755.1 of Lochmaea crataegi. Classification (NCBI taxonomy): domain Eukaryota; kingdom Metazoa; phylum Arthropoda; class Insecta; order Coleoptera; family Chrysomelidae; genus Lochmaea; species Lochmaea crataegi. Next base: position 37,750,378 of record OX387425.1, on the reverse strand, counting down.
TTGCCAAAAATATGTTTAAGGCAATTTGAAATTTTTGAAGTTTTAAGAGTTGAGAAAAAATTAAGCTAGACGATTTAGTCGGGTTTTTAACCTTGCCAGACGCGTGCAAAGGAAGTTTGCAAAAAAATATAAAAAATGTATTTGAGATAACTTGAAATTTTAATAGGTTATTATTTATAGTTGAAAAATAAGATTATAAAAAGACATCATTTCTGCCTGTCAGGTGATCTAAAAAATTATGTATAGGTGCGACTGAGTAGCGCTATAGGCAAGCTGAAGTGTGAAAGAGAGCGTTTATCGGCAGCTGTCTGTGTTCTCGCTCGCCGTGACTACGATGGCCATGCGGTCCTGAGTTTGAATTTCGGGAGTAAACAATAGAAAATTTGTGCTGATTTGTGTGTGTTAAATTGACATATTTTTTGTATTAGTTTCTTTTATCACAAAAAATTTGTTATTTAGTCAATTTTAACTGCGAAAATATTTTTAGTTTCAAAAAATTTTTTATGACTAATATTTTTGCTGCTGCATCCAAAATTTGAAAAATTGCTTTTTTGTGACAGTATTTTAACTGTTAAAATTACTAAAGGCTTGAGTATTAAAGAAATAAATGATTACAAAAATTTAAAATCACAAAATCAAATTTATTCAGATAAAATAATTATATAATTGAGAGTACAAAAATATAAATTTAATTCACTCAACGTCAGAATGGAATTGTTCTTCATCTTCAGCTGCCGATAGACGCTATTTCTCACACTACAGTTTGCCTATAGTGCTACTCACTCGCACCTATACATAATTCTTTAGATCACCTGGCAGGCAAAAAGTCCCACCAAAATGATCTGTATTTTTTATAATCTCATTTGTTAATTATAAATAGTATATTAAAATTTCAAATTGCTTCAAATACATTCTTTATATTTTTTTGCACGCGTCTGGCAATGTTAAAAACCCGACTAAATCGTCTGGCTTATTTTTTTCTTAACTTTTAAAACATTAAACTACAACATATAAAAATTTCAAATTGCCTCATACACGCATATTTTTGGCAAAGAAATTTAATATCTTTAAAAATTCAGGGGCTGATTTAGCTCAGCTACTCACCAGCCAGGTCTGCAATTCCGTGTTGGGGTTTAATAGGAGAGGTATAGGACAAGTTTTCAGCTTGCCTCAAATACCTACCCAAAAATTGGTGCCAGCTCTCCTACGATGGAGTAAGCAAGACACAAAGTAATTCTTGACCTTATTTTTTTTTATGAAAGTGATGAACATTAAACAATAATAAAAACGAGAAACATTAATTTTTTAAAGAATATAGATATAAGAATTTAATCTTAAATATTTATTGATGGATTATCTATGAAAGAATTACGTGAATTTATAAAAAAAGTTTATCTACGACCACCATTAAAATTAAGCATTTACAAACTCATATAAATACGTGAAATTACATTTTATACATACGTCTAAAGCGTTTCATTATAACACCAAAAAGAGTGCGAAAAAGTACAATGCTTTTTAAATGGGATAATCATTATAACACTCTTTTTTATTTGTATATTTATTAAGTTACCTTAGTTAATTTTGTGTTTTGTGTTCTGTCAAAGGTTCTGTAATTGTAATAATTTTGTACTGTCATTAAGAAGTGTGAAACGTCATCGTCATTTTGCAAAATATTTTTCAAATTTTGATTGATAAAACACTGATTGTTAAGCTAAATAAACATGGAAGAAGAATCTGATTGCACTCCTCCTGAAATTGCAGAAATTGCGTGCAATGTAACTCAAAACCTGCTTCCGGAAAAGTAAAAAAATATACATGAAGTCATCTGGCTCGATACTAGGGCGCCTTCAACCTCAAAAATAGAAACTATAACGTCACAATTTTTGAGTAGCGAGGTTACAGTGAAAGAAAAAAAATTACCATATGTAATAATTAATAATATAAACAATTGTCCAAAGGAGGAGGCAGCCGGCTTATGGAGAAATGAGCTTCGGTGAAATTTCATGAATTGTTAGTATATTGTAATTGACGACTTTCTGAACAATAGTGTCCATGGGCCCAACTCAATCCTATGACTAGTTTCAGAGCTACAGGGTGTTGAAGTTGGAAAATAGCCATTTTTTAAAAGCATGTATTTCTTATTTTCTTCAATGTATCGAGAATTTTTTCCTGTGATAGTGTTCTAATTACACTAAATATCAGTACCTTATGAGAGAAAGTTTCATTTGCTACAGGGATACTCAAAAATTAGAAAAACGGAACGTTGACTTGAAATGTAATTCAACTTTCAGGAATTTCAATATTTGGCTGGATTTGCTTCTGGTTGGTTTATAATAATGAGATATGCAAACATGTTTTACAGGGCGAGTCAGAAAGTTGATCGCCCTGTATCCTACATTTAATAAAATTTTATATACTTTGTATTGCATGTTAGTAGGTGACATTAAGTCATTTTGAAATATATATAATTTATATATAATATGCAGGGCTATTCAAAAGATATGTATGGAAGAAAATCCGAGAATCGTTTTTTTTTGGAAATCTCCCTGTAATTAAATATTTCCTCGGTAAATTTCTGTGATACTTTCATATTACCTTTGCTTTGAGTTTGTTGGTGGGATGTAAAAGTTTTGCCAACTTGCTATGATCAGTTTTTTTATTCCGACAATATGATGACAAGCCTATCATTATTTTTTTCATATATGTATATCGGTATTTTCGATGTTGTTTACGTTATACCATGATCGACATATACATAAAAACAAACAAAATAAATATAAGCTGATCTTGATATCGGAAAAAACAATTAACATAAACATGTCGAAACTAACTGAAGTTACTGAAGGAATTCAAATGTCTACAATATCTGGACCATGATCTATGTTTTCTGGTACTATCCTTTCAGCTGCATCAGTTATTTCATTTTGGAGATGAGTAGATGGATATTTCACATTCTGTTCGTATCTGGCATAACCCAAAAACCATAAAACACTGGCTACATGAGCACATGTACCTAATGCTCTAGCTCCCGACTTACAAGTACAATAATAGTGAAGTTCCAAAGGTTGATTTTCGATATCATCTTCAACAGTGAAAGCTATCCACAACATATATTTACATGAATTACGAAACCTAGAGTAAACTCGCATTCGTAAAATGTTCGGCTCCTCCAACATTTCATCGAATTGAAGAATATTTGTTTCTTCTCTTTGAAGTTTGTCGCGAATATAACTTTTTGCCAAGTTAACATGATAAATTCCCGTCAGCTGTTTCAAATAATGTAAATCCAAATGAGGAAATTCAGGTGCGTGCAAGTGGTTTAATAAAGTCCAATGACCATTCCTTACATGTAGGTTTCCAGCTTGAACTCTTGTTTGCATAATATTAACTTCTTCTAATTGTTCTAATATTTCCTGCGCTGTTTGTAATGTACCATGCATGGTTATTGGGGGATGGAATTTATTTATTAGAGCTCCAGCTATCTGATAATATTCCTTTACATTAGCAGCATGGTGTATCGAAATTGTATCGAATTTGAATATTGACTTTAAATGTCCATTACGAGATTCCACTATCCAACGTGTAGTTGTAATATATCGTGCAAAATTCGCATCACGAGTTTCCAATTGAGTCTGTCCTCTCACAAGAAGAGGAGGCATAAGACAGTTGATACCAATCTCTTACAATAACGGAACCAAATCTCGATACCCTTTGTCCACAATTGCAATGTCCCCCTCTCCAAACCTATTCCATTTACATCGTTGTTTAGCTCAAACTGTAGAATAGTGGCATCATTATTTCGGACATCGGAAAAATATGGTCCATTAATATCTAGGATGTATCCATCAGGAGCGACTATAAATTAGAGGTTTTACCATATGCTGCATTTTATAATAACAGTACGATTGAATAGATGAGGCTTTTACTTGATGAAGATCCATACTAAATGATGAAATAAAACAATTTAATTTGTTTAAATCTCCATTTTTATTTTGAACTGACGTTCAATTTAAAATTAGTGACGCGTTTCGCTGCACAGTAACTTTTTCAAACTAGTGAAGATACAGAGAAAAAAGTTGGCAACATTTTTTAAATGACATTGGATATTTTTGTTGGGATTAATCCCTTTATTTTTCAAAGTTTGTAAACTAGGTTCTTGAATATAATTTGCATATTATAATTAATTATAATATAGCATTTCATAGCTATTTCATATTTTTATTTAAAATACTTATTATACTCATTGTAAGTGAAATCATAAATACATTCACCATCACAGAATAGAACTAATTGTTTTACCAACAAACGATATATTCGATATTTTTGAAGACGGGGACAAAAACGGATTTCTCATCCACAAAATCTTTCATTTATTTTTCCTAACCTCACTTATCTCGCACAAAACCGAAGAAGAAGAAAAAAACATCTAGAAATGTCATAGAAAAGTCGAGAAGTGTTAGCATGGAGAGTCTCCATGAGTGTTAGGAACATATTGTGGAAAGTATATAAAGAGGATCGTTAGGTCTTGAAGTATTAGAGTTTTGGGTTCTGAAGGTGAAAAGTTATTATACCTTGTTTTTAACTAGGTTGAGAGTGTCTTCCGAAAGTGTCGTGTTCAGACTTTTTGAAATAAATATGTATTATACTACTCGCAGTTGTCGTGGCCAAAGAGGAATCAAGGTATGTCTAAATATCGAATCATCATTGGCCACAGGCCATGGCAAAAGTAGTGACCAAATGTCACATTATTGTGAAAAAAATGTATGGTTATAATAAGTAGTTTATGTAAAATCTGTTAATATTTGAGTATAAATAAGTATATAGAAATTTGTATGTTTAAATTAACCTTTAATAATATTTGAGGCTTAGGTATAGGACACACTAAAAGTAAACAGAAGTTTTAATATCGAAAAATACCATAATTTTGTACAGTAGTGTATGTAAATCTCGGTGTTTGGGGCGGCGACCCAGCTCTGTAGTGGTACGCCTCTGATGCGATAATTACAGCTAAACAGAGTCAAGCGAGGTTAGTACTTGGATGGGTGACCACTGGGGAAACACCGTCGTAGAGCCCGTACTGCCTGCACCGAAAAACTTTAGACTACTAGGGTTCGTAGCATATCATAGCTCGCAGGCATTATACCAATGAGCACGAGCTATAATGTAGATATGCCGTCTTTTGGATGAGACGTAAAACCGAGGTCCCTAGTCCATGGATGTTGGGTTCGATAAAGATCCCTACCACTGGTTCGAACACTAGTGGATTCGGCAAAATTTCCGGTTAGTTGTAGAGTGCTCCCGGCGTCGGTGATTTGCCTCAGTTGCAGAAATAGACCGACGTTAAATAACCGAATAAAAAAATCTTGATGTTGAAATTTTAACAAAAATAAGATATTGGAGACTTATATTATTTACCATAAAAAACAATCATGGACTATATATTTTGAATAGATGAGGCTTTTACTTGATAAAACAATTTAATTTGTTTAAATCTCCATTTTATTTTGAACTGACGTTCAATTTAAAATTAGTGACGCGTTTCGCTACACAGTAGCTTTTTCAAACTAGTGAAGATACACACAACAAATCTAAATCCTCAAAATTAAACAAATCAGGTGTTTATAAATTAAAATGTGGTAACGACAACTGTGACAAAATTTATATAGGTAGAACTTTTAGGAACTTTAAAACTAGAATTTCAGAACACAAACGTAGCTATGACAAATTTGATTCCAACTACTCAAATCATCTATTAACTAACCAACACACATTCGACTCAAATTTTGAAATTTTGCATGTAGAACCCAAATCCTTTAAATTAAATCTTTTAGAAGCCCTCGAGATTAACAAAAACAAATATTCAGGTAATCTGCTTAACTACCAAATAGATATCAATCATTCTCCCTTATTACACCTTTTTACCTAGAAGATGTGATGGTTGTGGATAAATTTTGCTTAAACTGGCGCACTCTGCCACCAGAAATTGGAATGGACCTTTTCCAAGTACGTCATCGTGACGAATTTATGTCACCAGACAACTTTCACACTAAATTCTAATATAACTTCAAAACGAATAATACAACACGATAAAACTCGTAACAATTGCTTTTTTACACTTTTAAATTATTATAGTATAACTAATACACACTAGTACACAAATTTACTAAAACCAATTAACTTTTGTTCTCGATTTATATTTAAATCAATAAAAAATGCTATTTCCATCCATCTTTCTGAAGGTTGTCCGTGATCAGCTGAGAACATGTTGCGGGATGACGTCACTTGGAAACGCTCTATATATGGAGTCCGATCTCCTTATATAGTCTCCATGATTTTTATATAAATAAACACAAAACTGACAAATATCGTTGTCAGCTGTATCAAAAGAGCTGTGTGAAACGGGCGGCAATATGACCAATCACTCGCAGAAATGCCAACTTCAAATCGCGCCTCTTAGTTTAAAAACAAGTTTTTTTTATAGTAAAGAATTGTAAAAGAAATAGAGAAAGTTAACATAGTACAAGTTTAACAGTATTCAAGGCTATTAGTTGGTATTGTTCTGCCGCCAGGCGTTTGGTAGGAATAAAGTACTAACATTAGAAAAACATTGTTGCGTACATGGAGTTCCTGCTTTTTATCTAATCTCCATGATCTAAACTCTAAACGGAAACTCTCAGGAAAAGGTAATAGAAACAGAAATGAAAATAGTTAATGAACGAAATGAAAGCAAAACAGCAAAAGAACTCAAGCAGGCATTAAAAAGACAAAAAGGGGAAAATCTGGAGGACATGATAAAAGTACGCCAGAAATGACCATTTACATAGGAAAACTAGGAAGACAGCTACTATTAAAAATGCTTGAGAAATCTTGGAAAATTCCTTAGGTGTCCAACGACTGGAATATAGGAGTAATAATGCCTATATATAAAAAATGTGATACGACAGATTGCACTAATTATCGAGGTATTACATAATTGAGCGTAGTTTCCCAATTATATGAAAGCATATTGGAGAATAGACTAAGATCCTTAATAGATCTGGAAGGTTTTACAGAACGGATTTAGGAAAGGACACAGACCTCCAGATCACATTATCAAGATAAAACAAATGATGCAAAAAACACAAACAAAAGACGTTTATATGGCTTTCTTGGACGTTGAAAAAGCTTTCGATAGTGTACCACAAAAAAACAGTTTGGAGTAGCCTAGACCAAAGATCGGTTCCAAAGAGTCTAACCACACGAATAAAGAGCCTGTACAACCACAATTACGGCTACGTCAGGAGACATAACCTTGAATCCGATACATTCAGAGTCAAAGATGGACTTAGACAAGGTAGAGTACTAAGTCCTCTATTGTGCATACTTGTAATGGACAAGGCAACGAAATCGTACACTAAATAGAAAAAGGTAAGCGGTCGTCGGACCGCCGACAGAAGCTTGCTTATGCACAACATAATGACCATTTTTCGTGAATTTTTCACCATTTTTCAAAAATTTTGACAAATTTTGACCATTTTTGAAGAATTTTGACAATTATTGACCATCTTTGACAATTATTGACCATCTTTGACAATTATTGACCATTTTTGAAAATTTTCAAAATTATTGACCATTTTTTCAAAATGTTGACAATTTTTGGAAATTCTAACAATGATTGATCACTTTTGACAATGATTGACCAATTTTGACAATTATTGATCATTTTTGACAATTATTGATCATTTTTGACAATTATTGATCATTTTTGACAATTTTTCGAAAATTTTGACCATTTTAGACCATTTTTCCAAATTTTAACAATTATTGACCATTTTTGACAATTATTGATCATTTTTGACAATTTTTCGAAAATTTTGACCATTTTAGACCATTTTTCCAAATTTTAACAATTATTGACCATTTTTGACAATTTTTGAGCATTTTTGACAGGTTCTGACAATTATTGACCACTTTTGACAATTTTTCAAAAATTTTGCACACTTTTTAATAATTATTGACCATTTTTGACACTTTTTTATAATTATTGACCATTTTTTCAAAATTTTGACAATTTTTGACCATTCATGACAATTTTTCGAAAAATTTGACCATTTTTCAAAAATTTTGACAATTATTGACCTTTTTTTCCAAATTTTTGACAATTTTTGAAAATATTTGGCAATTATTAACCATTTTTTCAAAATTTTAACAGTTTTTGACAATTTTTGACGAATTTTGATTGGTTTTGACAATTATTGACCGTCTTTGACAATTATTGACCAGTTTTGACAATTTTTCAAAAATTTTAACCATTTTTCAAAATTTTTGACAATTATTGACCATTTTTGACAGTTTTTGACAGTTTTTGACAGTTTTTGACAGTTTTTGACAGTTTTTGACAGTTTTTGACAATTTTTGAAAATATTTGGCAATTATTAATTATTAACCATTTTTTCAAAATTTTGACAGTTTTTGATCATTTTTCCAAATCTTTGACAATTTTTAACACCTATAGGTGTGCGAGCTCAGTGCGGCAAGAGAGATTGCGCACAGTCGCTTGAATGAGTTATCGCGTGACGAACGCTTTTTCGTAACATCACAAGTTTCACGAGTTCACTAGCCTTCCCAAAAGTCCTATGTCGTGCAATAAGGAGCAAGCTTCAATTTAAATTTCATTGGATTAGTGGATTATTAAGAAATCTGACAACACTGTTGCGTGACGAACGCTTTTTGTAACATTACACGTTTCACGAGCTTTTTCAGAAATCTGGCAACACTAGCCTTCTCAAAAGTCCTATGTCGTGCAATAAGAAGCAAGCTTCAATAAGTGTGCGTTTGCAGATGATCTAATTTGTGCACCCAGCGAAGAGAACTTGCAGAAAAATCTAAAGATATGGGAAAGTTAGCTAAAGACAAAAAACTTATTTAAATACCTTGGTATAAAGATAAATAAAATTGGAATGGAAATGAAGATCATTTACAGGAAAAAAGTTAATCAGTACCAAAGCAAAATAACAGTATATAAAACAGTTTACCTGCCAATCCTTTCTTATGGTAGTGAAATCTGGATACTGTCACAGAAATCCAAAAGTAGAATTCAAGCATTGGAAATGAAATATTTGCGGAGAGTGAAAGGTATAACACAAAGAGATCGGATAAGAAACGAGGATGTGAGAAAGGAACTGGAAGTAGAACCAATACTCGAAGTATTAGATAACCAAAAGCTTAAGTGGTTCGGACACTTAACAAGAATGAGCAACAGTCCAGTTAGGGATGTGTGGGAAGCCCGAGTTAATACAAAAAGGAAGAGAAGAAGTAGGTCTTCTTGGAACCAAGAAGTTGCATAAATACTGGAAAGAAGAGACATAAAATGGGAAGAAGCCAAAAAGATGGCAAAAAACGAAAAGAAATAGACCAATTTCATCTACGAACAAAAAATGTATAAATAGATACCTACCCTTATAAAAAGGGTTTTTGATTATATATTGAGTTATACCAGAATGGTCAGGGATCCTGATCAGAGACACTCTGTGGAGTATTCCTATTGAGGAGATTATTTTTTGGCAGTTTGATACTAATTTCAATGTTACACGGTAAGAACTAAGTTCTTTTAAAGTCGCTTGGCTGTCCGGGAAATTTTTTTAACGTTCTATGTGTGAGATTGGTTTCCTCAAATCTCTCCACACATAAATCAATGGCGTAAATTTTCGCGGGACTATGAAAAATCTAGTTATCACCGAAAAGCATGAAATAAACTGTTAATAGGAAAAAAATCTGAAGGATGCTGCCTGATATTTCAATTTTGATATTTATAAATATTGAAATGTTCCCCAAGAATACAAGGATTCTATACGTTGTGATTCAAAAACAACCGTAATACTTTTTTTATCGATAAAGTTGTTTGTAATGTAAATTTCTTCTATCACTATTCCCAACGCTATACTTATAAATGTAGCGTTTTAAATTTTAGTTTTCAAGCAGTGCCAACACCTTAAATCCTTTTTTTATTTAAGAGAATAAATCCTTTTCGTGTTTTCTCGATAATGAAATTTCCAACGTTTATTCGATTTTATCCCTTTTCGTCTCATTCTTCATCTTGTCTAGTTTCTCTAGTTGTTGAAGGTACGGAATCGTATTATCGCAATAATTTTCAATTCGTTTTGTTTGAATTAAGATGGTATCGGTGTTTTCGTGCTCGGATTGCAGGAAACAAAATACGTGACGCGTTTTTAATGGTTTCCTCAGGATTCACTAAGGTGTTACAACGTTGGCGGTGTTGCCATTTTCATCAAAAATCGAAAATGTTTGAAATTTTAACGAACTCATGCCTAGGTTTAACCTTCCGAACAATGAACATACTAGAAGAGTAAACAGACGTATTATCTGATGCCAAAATAAACAAAGTCAAGGTTTATTTATTTATTTTATTGGAATCCACAGGTATTGCCATGTCGTATTATTTAAAATTAATAATTATCGAATTTTTTTGTGGTTCGGCATATCCTTTAATACTTGTTATACAGGGCTAGTTTAAAGTATGGAAACATCTGAATATCTCACATACGGAAGAAGATAAAACATATTTTAACACGTGCCTCAAGGTTGCCATAGGAACATATTTTTATGTTACAACAAAAGTTACAGGGTGGTCCTGAAAAGCGTAGTGACTGTAGTGATAGATTTTTTAAATGGAACACCCTGTATAATATATCATTTTATGAATCTTTTCGACTTAGTTATGAAGTACCCTTTGCCCAAATTCTAAGGTTACGCAGATATCCACAATTACATAATAAGAACTTATTCTAACAAAGCTGGCTATGCTTTTCAAATAAATATTAGTGAACTGACAAAATTAGTTAATGTCAATCACTTTATAAAATGGTATATCTTAGTGAAACAGAACGCATACAAATCCTAATTTTACGTCAAAACAAGGATAGAACGTATGAAGAAGTTACACGCATATTTAATGAATTGAATCCTCAACACGTTATTGACAGATTAACCGCTTTCAAGACTGTCAAGAGGTATAGAGAGACTGGAAATGTTAGAAACTGTCCTAAGCCTAGCAAGCCGAAAACTGCTACAGATGATTAAACAAAATTAAATGTGCTACTTCAAATTGAGGAAAATCCTCAAACATCTTCAAACCAGTTGGCACTAGATAACAATATCTCTCAATCGTCCGTGGTAAGAATTATGAAGAAGGAAGAAATGAAACCTTATAAAATTCGCTACAGTCAAGTACTTATAGAAGATGACCCAGACCGCAGATTGCAGTTCTGTGAAATAGTTGAAGAAAAAAAGAACGTTGAAGTTAATTTTGAAAAAAAAATGTATTTTCTGATGAGGCAACGTTTTGCTGTTTACCTGTTAAGAAATAATATTGTGCCAGCTGAAGCAGCCATATTTCCCAATCCTAACACTCCAATGTTACCTTATGATGACATATTATGGTATCAACAAGATGGTGCTTCCCCTCATTACACCCGGGCTGTACGTATCTATCTAGATACAGTGTATCCACAGAGCTGGATAGGACGTCGAGGACCGATAGAATGGTCGTCCCGGTCACCAGACTTGACCCCATTAGATTTTTTCTTGTGGGGATACCTTACAAATAAAGTTAACAAAAATCGACCAGTGGATTTACAAACTCTACAAGATCGAATTTTGGAAGAGATAAATCTGATACCACAAACATATTTACGTGATTCAATTGGACAATTTTGTAAAAGACTTGGATACTGTCATATCGTAATTGGTTTGCACTTTGAACGTTTACTTTAGAATTTGTTGTTATTTTTATTCATTTCTTTGAATGTTTATTATTATTATTAATGGAATTAAAGTTGTAATACTAGAATAAACATTTTGAGGCTTACTGGCTACGCTTTTCATTATAGTTGTTCTAAAGTCAGTCAGTCAGTCACGACATTAAAATGAAGCAATGTTGTCAGATATATTCTCTAAAATTGTTAGGCTCACTATTATAAAAATGTTCTCCTTACTTCAATAAACTGTTAGTTCGTGATGTTCTTAGAAAGCTAGTTTGGAAATATTTTAAAAAATATACATAATATGAATTTATAAAATAAGTCGCTTAAAATTGCTGGAAAAAGAAAAATTAATTAAAACCACTTTATGTATATTACTAAATTCAAGAAAATTTTGAATATCTGGCAACGTAGCAACAGTGCTATGGGAATCGAATAATCCAACTCCAGTATTATGCATAATATAACGAAGTAACCGGTCAGTTATTAATGCGGTCCACTGTGTCAAAAACATTTTTAACGTCTTCACGGAACTTTATCCAGGGGTGTGCGTGAATTGTGTTGTAGAGAAATATTATTAATATTTATTTGTTGGTTGAGTAAGTTTTGGTTCTTCCAGTGGCGTTGGTGAATTGTATTATAGAAAAGTGTAGTTAATCTAGGGTAGAAAAGTATTATTAATATAATATCTATTTGTTGGTTTAGTAAGGTTAGCTAATTAAGTGGCGTGAGTGAATTGTTATTAATATAATATTTATTTGTTCGTAGGCGTTAGGGTAAGTCTTACAAATATAATTTATTAGTAATTAATTAGAATGGCATTTTGGAGACCATTTGAAACGACAGATCAAGATGATGTATCGCGGGAATCTAATAAGTTGGCGCCACAGACAAATGACTTATAGTCTATTTCAGAAAGGTATAAAGTAATAAAATGGGGAATTCCGTCCAGTTCGGCTCAATTTCGGTGTCGGCCATAGGCGTAGGTCTTGAAATAGTATTGTTTGTAATATTAAAATTTCAATTAGGGATTACTTAGGTAGTAGAATATACAGTTACGTTTTGCGTTTAACAGGTACCGTTTAACCTTCTATTAGTAATAGATTAGTGATCAGATGACGAAAAATATGATGATTTTTTATAAGTTAATTTCTGTATAATGAATTTTTTGTATAATTTTCAATAAAAAATAAGTGTACCTAATACTATGTACATAATGCCTAATTTTTATTCTGTTAAAATAAAATTTTTTCCTTTTTACGAGTATCCTACCGTCACGCCTTTGGCACACTATTTTCAGTGTTTGTGAATGGATAACAATAGGCTAAACCCATAATATTGACCCCAACCCGGGTGGTACTCCCTGCACTTGATAAAAAGAAAGAATTTTACAATGGAATCAATGCCAAACTATGAAAGTGGCTTAAATTTTCGTTGGGTCACTCTGTGCTCCCTTTGCATACCTAATGAGGTTTTATTACTCTATACCTTTCTGAAATCTAGTATAGCAATAAATGATACTGATGATAGGGCCGAATTTAAAATCAAAGATTTACACATTCAGTGTCAACGCGTGTTTGAATAAAGAAAATTCTGAAATTTCTGATAATGCGGCTATCGCGAGAATTCACGATTTAACGAAAATCGGGTTTACAACGATTTAAGTAATTAAACTACTAACTAATTATTTCACAATATTCGAATTTATAAAAAATTTATATGCACGCCATTGGGCGGCATTTGCCATGAATGGAATTAAAAATATGGACCATTACATTAGGTTTAGTTATACTTTTTTTAATCTTTCTAGTTGTTACTTTGAGTTTTTATTATTCACTATCATAAATCATAAGTATTGTTTACAATTTGACTACTGTCATTTATAAAAACTAAGCTTAGATGGTATTGGATTTGCAGTGGCGACGCCGCGGTGAAAAAAAAACAAACTGCTTAGATAGGCCATTTTTGACGACAGGTTTTGTCAATTTTTCCTTATGAGTTCGATCTGCTTGTCTAGGCTCTATGGTTTAACCTTTCAACTTTTAATTATTTCATATATGCCAAATCAGATCTTATCACTCTATTTTAACGTTGACAAATAAATTAAAACTAAGTAAAATAGGTTCTATTCCGGATTAGGACGGATCAATACCTCAGGATTCAAAAATTCTTTTTTTGTTTTGTGTTAATTTTGAGCTAATTAAAGAGGGTCAAAAATAGTATATTATAAAAATATTTTTTTCTCCAGAATAGAGTGGATCTTGGAATTTTTTTTTGTCATATTTCAGATTTAATTATTAATCAAACGTTCGCTGTTATAAAACAAATTTAGAACAAATCCCGGAAAAAAATAGATCGGAAAAAATAATCCTGAACAAAATAGACTCGGAAAAAATAGATCCACAATAAATAGACCAAAGAAAAAAATGTCTTAATGTGTAACAGATTAACAAATTTTTGTAAATCTATTAACAATTTATTGTTCAAATAAAAAAATTACTATTTTATCACACAACTATTGTTTATTGGATAATCATGTTTATAAATTAATCAACATTTATAATCTGATTTTTTTTATGTGATGGATGGAAACCTGTTCGCAGGCACCGGTTATTTGTTCTACCGTTCCTCGGTAGTGTAAGATTCTCTTTAGCCGGGACTCAATTTGATTCGTATACCATAAAACCAAAATTGAGAAAATGTGTTTGTCAAAAATACATTTGAAATTAATGAAATTGTAAAATATCAATATCAGATAGGAAGGGGGACCACCCCAAACCAAAAAGAATGAAATGGTTCACGAGACAAAAAAGTTTGGGAAGTGGGAACCCCTCAACTAGATCCTGAACTATATGAAAGATGTCAACGGCTAATATTTTCGAAAGTAACAGACTTGTTCTGTGCAAAAAAGGGGAGATTGTGTTTTTCACGCTACAGGTAGAAATTTAAATTCTTTCGGAACGAGTAGCACTATACCAGTTGTCAAAAATACATTTGAAATGGATGAATTTACAATAACATCAATATCAGATAAGCAGGGGGTCCACCCAAAACCAAAATACATGGCGAGTGGTCTACGGGGCAGAAAAGTTTGGGAACCCCTAGTAACACATTCACAGCAACCCTAATGTCCATTAAGTGTTCTTGCTTATGAAACTGAATATTATTTTCATCCATTTTTCGGAGAGCTATTCTCATATTTACTCGGTTGTGATGTAATTTCAGCACGCTGAACCTGCTGTCTCCCATCTTTCTCTTATGTTCGCCATAGCTATAATGGTTAGAGACAAACACGACGGTATTATTGCCGATCGAATGCAACGTGCCTTGAAGCTTATAACCACTACGTGTTCGAAGGAAGGGCTGTCAGAAAATCCTAACAATACAACACTTATTTCATTCACTAATTGGAGAAAATTAAAAATACAGCCTCCGAACATGAATGCAATAACCCCCTTTCTCAGAAGAGGTTAAGTAAGTAGGAGTCATCCTTGACAGGAGACACATATAATACCTCAAAAGCCACAAGGGCTCTTTGGAAGTGCCACAGGTTTTTTGGAAAAAAGTGGGGTCTGAAACCGAAGATGATCTACTGGTTCCAACGGTTGTCAGACCAATTATTACGTATGCTGCATCCCAATCCATGAAGTTGCCTGCGAAACAGAATTTAAAACTCACGTTAGACGTGGTTATCAACGAGCCACCATACTGATGGGTCAAAAATAAACGAAGTAGTAGGAATAGGGGTTACAGGTCCTTATGGGATATGAACAGCCCTGGGAAACACTCCCAATAATATCCTAAGCGGAACTATTAGCAGTAGATTTTTGTGCTCAAGAGTGCCTCAAAAAACGCTTCAACTCAGCCAGAATATTTATTGCGTCTGATAGCCAGGCTGCTTTAAAGGCTCTGAAGTCTACAACTAAAACAGTCTGAAACTGCAAACAATCCCTTAAGCAACTGGTTAGACACAACAAAGTAACTTTATTATGGGTGCCAGGGCATGAGGGAATTGTAGGATAAAAGATTGCTGATACTCTCCTTTTATCGGATCCGAACAAATTTGTGGTAGGTATCCCAAAAAGTCCGAAAATGGGAAAAAGATCAGCCTACTGGAGAAATTTTTCAGGACAAAGACAGGCAAAAAAGTTATTACGAACTTCTGCTCACCACGCTAAATTGCTATTAGAGCTTCAGAAATCTGATCTCAGTCCGCCAACGCCTTAAATACCTGTAACAGGTCTATTTAGAACCTGATCAGGTTACAGACCTATCTCCAAAAAGGATAATAGGCTTCCTCGGAAGCCAAGATATTTTGGACTAAAATATAGATGTAGAGTATACACAAAAGATCTTATAGGTCGCAGTATAGTAAGGCCAACCGGGCCAATCGACTCCATTGTAATCTAATCTAATCTAATCTATGTTCGCCATGAATTCTATCCCAATCACAAGATCTGTTTATAGAAACAGTTGTTAAATTTTAATAAGCGTCCCCATGGTGTTTTTGGATACTATCAATAGAATAAAATAGAAATAATAGTAAAAAACCATCGAACGAATTTTGTAACAGAGTAGGTATTTGGAATACGCTACCTACCTTCAATGGTTAATTCCATACACTGATGTAATAAAAAAGCGAATCCTAGGGCCACTTGTATAAGCTGTAGTTGCCGTTAGATCCAATTTGACCAATTGGTTATGTCTTTAGGTTCGTTTGCACGTGATATAAAGTTACGACATTTTATTTCATGATAACAAAAAAGCGACATAAAAAGTCGCGACTTTATAGCACGTGAAAACGAACCTTGAAACATAACCAATCTGTAAATTTTGTTCTAATGGTAACTACAGCTTAAACCAGTGGTCCTTAACAATCGGGTGTTAAACTTAACAAAAACATGATGTTTTCTCAATGTTAATAGTTAGTGGTGGATAATATCATAATGGGGAATCAATTATTTTTAATATTTTTATTCTCACAAGGTTCTTATGTCGATTTGAAAATTCAATTTTGGATGATTCAAATAGTTCGCCATTTGTGCTTTGACCTACATTACCTAAAATAGAAGTTAGCTACATAAGGGTTGATTCTGTCGTCTTCTTTTTTGAATAAATCGTGATGAAGTATAGGTTATACCTTTGTTATATTGCTTTTAAAGTCAATGACTGAGGAGCTATTTAAATTCATTTCAGACTTATTTTTACGGCTACACACTCATAATTCCTGACATAAAAATGATCTTCACAGCAATCGTAACTAGTTGTAATCTGTTTATATTTTCTTCTGGCAGCCTCAACCACAATTTTCGTCTAACTTCTACAGCAGGCACAGTTACAAACTTTTTACGAGGCGTTGTAACTGTTGTGTTCGTGCAGTATGATACAAAACAATATTTATATGATATTGAAATTATTCTAACTTGAAAAATTGTGGAGAAAAACTAACAAAACTCAACTAAAATAGTTATTTGTATATTTGGAGCGTAAAGTAACAGATTGCCGCTTGAGAAAGAATGTTGCGACCTTTCGAAAGCGGCAATTTTACTTTACGCTCGAAAAACACACATAATTTTTTCTACAGTCGCCCTTTTAATAATTAAAACAGTTTTTTATATTATCTTATGTTACAATAGGAGTGCTAGAATAATCGTCATTTTCGCTATTCATCATGATTAACCTTAAAAAGATGGGGATGTTAAAAAATAATCGATTTTTATATTGTACCATTTTTCAAAATTATTGACCATTTTTGATAATTATTGACAATTGTTGACAATTATGGACCATTTTTCCAAATTTTTGACCATTTTGGACCATATTTCAAAATTTTTGACAATTTTTCAAAAACTTTAACAATTTTTGACAATTATCAACTATGTTTCAAAATTTTGACAATTTTTAACAATAATTGGCCATTTTTGACAATTTTTAAAAACTTTTGACCATTCTTCAAAATTATTGACCATTTTTGATAGTTTTTGACAATTATCGACCATTTTTCAAAATTTTAACAATTTTTACAATCATTGACCAATTTTGACAATAATTGTCCATTTTTGACAGTTTTTAAAAATTATTGACAATGATTGTCCATTTTTGATAATTATTGACAACTATTGACAATTATGGACCATTTTTCCAAATTTTTGACCATATTTCAAAAACTTTAACAATTTTTGACAATTATCAACTATTTTTGATAGTTTTTGACAATTTTTCAAAATTTTTGACCGTTTTTCAAAATTATTGACCATTTTTGATAGTTTTTTACAATAGTCGACCATTTTTCAAAATCTTAACAATTATTGACATTAATTTTCCATTTTTGACCATTTTTGATAGTTTTTGACAATTATTGACCATTTCCGAAAATTTTTGACCATTTTTCGAAAAAATTTTAAAATTTTTGACAATTGACCATTTTTTACAATTTTTGAAAATGTTTGACCATTTTTCAATTTTATTTTCAAGTTTTTGACAATTATCGACCATTTTTGACAACTTTTAACAATTTTTCAAAATTTTTGACCATTTTTGATAGTTTTTGACAGTTATCGACCATTTTTCAAAATTTTAACAATTATTGACCAATTTTGACAATAATTGTCCATTTTTGACAGTTTTTAAAAATAATTGACAATTATTGACCATTTTTGATAATTATTGACAATTGTTGAAAATTATGGACCATTTTTGACAATTGTTGAGAATTATGGACCATTTTTGACAATTATTGACCATTTTTGACCATATTTCAAAAACTTCAACAATTTTTGACAATTATAAACTATTTATCGAAATTTTGACAAATTTTTCAAAAATTTTTACCATTTTTCAAAAGTATTGACCATTTTTGATAGTTTTTGACAATTATCGACCATTTTTCAAAATTTTAACAATTTTTGACAATTATTGACCAATTTTGGCAATAATTGTCCATTTTTGACAGTTTTTGACAATTTTTGACCATTTTTGACCATTTTTGACCATTTTTGACCATTTTTGACCATTTTTGACAGTTTTTGACAATAATTGTCAATTATTTCAAAATTTTTGACAATTTTCATATAATTTTATTTAATTTTTAATCTGATAAATTGTTAATTATTTACCAATTGAGTTAATTCGGAGGGCGTGGTTTGATTAAATAAGCGAGCGAAAAAGATTCCTTTTTTGCGCTAGAGCGTAAAGTAACAACCCCTGGCATTTGTCTCCTTTACGATTTCATTTGAATATAGTAATTAGTCATTTTACGCGCGACTGTAGAAAAAAATATTAACACAATGCTTTTATTTTTTTATAATATTGAAACGTCAAGCTCGAATAAACTGTAAACAAAAAACTCATATATATAATAGACTTTGACAGTTCTTCAAACTTCAAATTCGAATGGCCTTTTTGTAACTGGCTATTAGTTCATATAACACCTGAATCAGAAAGTGGCTAACTTCATCTTTAAGTATGTGACGTATCTGTAGTGAAAGTTGCAAACATTTAGAAATTGTTAATTTCCAGTTTTCTCCTAAAATATTCGGTTTAAGAAATTTTAAAATTAATTTTTGCAAAGTAGTACTAATATACTTTAATAAAATACCAAAAGCTGTATATCGGTTTAACACCCCATTAACAACTACAAAAAATGTTATTTTTGGAGATATACAAATTGTAATCAAACATTTATGTTTTAGAGCAATAGAAACGTTCATCCAAACTCAGGTTTTGTGCCAAGCAATTCAACCATAATTACCGATGATAACACATCCCAAATAGACTGCGGAACGGACGTGTCCATGCCAATATGTACGCCGGTGATAGAGAAGAATAAACATGCAGCTGGTTTCTCTCAAAGATTTCAAAATTATGGTGGAAATCAGAGAGGCATGCCGATACCACACAATCAACCGGTAAGTAGAAAAATGCATATCTTTTTATCTCTTTTGTTATAAAAATGAACAATAAACACACTTTGTGAAACTATAAAATATTAACGATACTTTCAATAATCAAATTCTAAGATTTTTGAATTTTTTTTTGTCAATCTACTTTTAATATCTCACTTCAATCACTACCTCAATCGGCTTGTGCCAATACTTTTTTGGAAAAAAATTATTCGCAGGCAAAAACCAGCTGGAAAATTGAGTAGTGTTATAACTAAATGAAAAAAACTTAAGTCACGAGATAAGGTGAAATAATGTAATAGGGGGTGGTGGTTGAATGCAGTTTTATGGGATTTGCTACAAAATGTGATACTAGGGGAAAGTAATAAAAGTTGTGGATAATGATAATAAAAAACTTACAACTTCAAAGTTTTTAACATAACGGCAGAAAACCGATTTTCGTGAAAGTATACCTTTTTCATGTTAAACAAGCATGATTTTGTTCAAATTGAAAAAAGTTGTTATTTACATATTTCATAAAAATACCCTTATTTTACACAAAAAATTTTATTGGTGTTTTTTCAGATATTAATGATTTATCAATATTCATTTTAATCGTTGAAATGCCTACTTTTGAATGGTTTATACAGCGTGGACCACAGAAAACAGTACACCCCGATATTTGGCAGTATTCCTTAGATTTTAAGGAAATTAGGAAACACGTCGATTTTTGTTCTAAGGGGTACACATTTTTACGATACAGGCATCTGACATTTGTCAGATGAATTAATGAATTAGATGTTGAAAATGACACATTAGCAAACCATAGGCGTTGCGTTTCATTTTTAAGAGGTGCTGTACTTTTTTTTGCAAAGATGGTATAAATATCGAAAAAAATCGTGGAGGATCATTATGTCTGAATACTCCATCTATATGCCTTCCTAATGATGTGCCGCACATGGTATATTCCCTATTTAAAAATAAGCGGTTGTTGAAGTGGAAGGGAGGGGGTCGACAAATGACAGATGCCTGTATCGTAAAAATGTGCCCCCCTTAGAACAAAAATCGACGTGTTTCCTAATTTCCTTAAAATCTAAGGAATACTGCCAAATATCGGGGTGGACTGTTTTGTGTGGCCCACGCTGTATATAGGGTGTTTCCAAATGCATGCGAAAAGTTCAGGAGGTGATTGCCCGCATAAAATTATTATCGGTCTTTCCTATGACGAAGTTTCCTCAGTCCACCCACTTTCAAGATATCACCCCTAAAAGGTGCTGAGTAAAATTCAGTTTTCATTTTTGTTCTCTCAAATTTAAGTAAAGATGGATAAATGATAGTATATTTTTCATTAAACGGCTTAAAATTTGGAAAAACTGGAAAATGAACTTTTTGGAATAATAATTTCTCAATATTTCAAATAATTTATATATTTGTTTTTTCTTTTAATAATGTATTAAATTCCTATCACCAAACTAATTATATGAAATTTCACTAAAGGTAGATGTCCCGAATTACGGAGAGGGAGGAAGAATATTCTAAAAATTATGTTTTTAATCTCAATCTTCTTTATTTAGATTTTATCTAGATTTAGAGACATTATTACTTTTGTATATACCAGCTATAAGTTAATATCCGAATTGTGCTCTTTTCCAAGCAGTTCGAATGTATCCAGTTGCCAGTGATGAACTTAAGAATTTGCAAAGTTCTGGAGCTAGAAGTATTTCCCCCTGCTGGAATCTGGTCCAAGAGCATTATATGGTTCCACAGAGTCAATAGCCCAGTTCAATTTGCTCTGGGTTATTACTTTGTTAGCTATACTGTCTCCTCAGAAGCCGGTAGATGTGCCAAGTGTAGAGACTCTAGGGTCTCGCTACCAGTTTTCGTGTATGACCCATTGAGTATTAATATATTGCCTATGAGTTTGACAGGATCTTTGGCAAGGATTTTTGGGAGTCAAGTTTTTATCAATTAATTGTGCATAAAACTATTGGCAAAAAATATTTCGACAGTTTAATCGATTTAAATTTATAGGTCGAGGGGTATGCGGCTATATTATTTCCTGAATAACTTAGATTGAAACCAACAACTGTAGCCATATAGAGGCATGAATTTTTACAGTGTTTGTTGGTAAACTTTTATGAATTGCCAGATCTATACTATCACACGAATTATTACTAAAACGTGAATTCATTTTCACTAAATCGTTGAATCAATTCAAACTACTTTTCAGAATGACGCTCAATTGATAAAGTTTGTGTTCCAATTACCTTGGTTACGTATCCGAACAATGCATCGAAATATTAATTATGCGCCAAGGTAGAAAAGGAAAAGAAAAGGTATTAGTGTCGAGCTTCGCTTCTCGGTCTTTAATGGATCCGAGACATTAATACACTTTTCTACCGTGGATCATATAGCATTTTTTTCACTACTTCACTACTGGCATTTTATTTTTTCAAATATTAGTTTTTAAAACTAACAAAAATCGAATATGAATTTCAAAATTTTCTTAAAAATCAAATCATTCATGCTTCTGTCAAATGTAAAACACAAACGTCACTTAATATTATTTTCATATTAGGGCCGTTCGGCAATGCTACTCCATTGACTCCGAACACTTCTCCCTTCTTTAAACCGTTCAGTTACTACAGAACGAGTAAAAGGAGCAGTCTTTAAATCGTTCGTTTACTGTGGAGTGGTGTGAAAAAAGTTGCTCCAATTGTACCACCTCGGCGAGGTAGGGCTTTAGGAGTGAATATGCGCATTTCGATTACCGGCCAAAAAATAAAATTCATACGCATTTTAGGTTACATAGTTTACAATTGCGAAGTAATAATTATTCATATTTTATAAAAATACTAAAAAATAACCACAAAAATATTACACCGAATGACATTTGTTTGAGTTTGACGTTTGATAGATGTCCCTCGTTTGACAGTTTGAGAGTTCGGTAACAAATGATCCATTTACTCTACGAGAAATCTGCTTCTGCTCCACTCCTATCACTCTCCATTTCGGAGTTAATTGCCGAATGGCCCTTTTTTGTATTTGCATCAGTTAACCTTACATTCTGTCAAATGGATTGAGATTTAGTTATAATCAAGTGGGCTCTGTATTTTTCTACCTTGGTTAATAATGAACAACTTCACTACCTCAACAAAAGTCAATAAAGTTAGGTTTAGAGGCTAGTAGTGAAAAATAGTAATTATGCACCAAGGTAGAAAAGTGAGTTATTATTGTCGAGGTCCATTAAAGACCGAGAAGCGAAGCTTCGAGGTCTTTAATGGATCCGAGACATTAATACACTTTTCTACCGTGGCTCATATAGCATTTTTTTCACTACTGGTATTTTTTTTTCAATATTAGTTTTTAAAACTAATAAAAATCAAATATGAATTTCAAAATTTTTTTTAAAATCAAATCATTCATGCTTCTGTCAAATGTAAAACACAAACGTCAGTTTATAATATTTTCATATTATGAGGGCCGTTCGGCAATGCTACCCCTTTGACTCAATACACTCCTCCCTTCTTTAAACCGTTCGGTTATTACAGTTCGGTTATTAAGGTAAAAGGAGCAGTCTTTAAATCGTTCGTTTACTGTGGAGTGGTGTGAAAAGAGTTTGTACCACCTCGGCGAGGTGGGGTTTTAGGAATGAATATGCGCATTTCGATTACCAGCCAAAAAATAAAATTCATACGCATTTTAGGTTATATAGTTTACAATTGCGAAGTAATAATTATTCATATTTTATAAAAATACTAAAATATAACCACAAAAATATTACACCGAATGACATTTGTTTGAGTTTGACGTTTGATAGATGTCCCTCGTTTGACATTTTGAAATTTCGGTAACAAATGATCCTTTTACTCTACGAGAAATCTGCTTCTGCTCCACTTCTATCATTCTCCATTTCGGAGTTAATTGCCGAACGGCCCTTTTTTGTATTTGCATGAATTAACCTCCCATTCTGTCAAATGGATTGAGATTTAGTTCTAATCAAGTAGGCTCTGTATTTTTCTACCTTGGTTAATAATGAACAACTTTACTACCTCAACATAAGTCAATAAAGTTAGGTTTAGAGGCTAGTAGTGAAAAAAAGCCTTTATTTCATACTGTCTGGTCGATTTAGTTTACTGACTCCATTTTGAGACAGGTGAGTGAGCTATTACAGTATCAGTGCCGGTAAGCATTTTTCCGATCCCTATGTGGTTACCGCTACACCGAGCGCTAATCGTATAGGACTTGTTAAATTATAATCGACGTTTCGTTTCCTATTAGGCCAGCGCACATGCCAATCGATAGGAGCGGCTAAAGTTCCTAGGAATACCAACGTTGCCAATACCTTCATCAATTATTTTCCTTGCCCTTATCGATAAATTAACCAATGATCTGTTTTATCATGGGTTTAATGGGATTATTATTACTTTTTAAAACAGATCATTGGTTAATTTATCGATAAGGGCAAGGAAAATAATTGAAGAAGGTATTGGCAACGTTGGTATTCCTAGGAACTTTAGCCGCTCCTATCGCATGGCATGTGCGCTGGCCTAATAGGAAACGAAACGTCGATTATAATTTAACAAGTCCTATACGATTAGCGCTCGGTGTAGCGGTAACCACATAGGGATCGGAAAAATGCTGCCGGTAAGTGTAACCAAGAAACACTTACCGGATTGTTAATTTTTAGTTTTGACACAATAAAACCTCAAATGAAACTTTTTTAACAAAATTTAATTTCTTAAGAAAATACAATAAAAACTACCTATTTAATCGCTGGGTTCGATGGACTAGAAATATTTATATTTATTGTACATTTCGAATTTCCAGAAACAGTAATTTTAATGTATTGACATGCATATTTACATCATTGCTATGTAGAAGTGGTATACCTTGTTTTTAAACTAGGAGGAGCATTTTAGGAAACCTCAAACACACCACTAAAAGTAACTAGATTGGGAGTGTGTTCCGAAAGGGTCGTGTTCAGACTTTTTGAACTAATTGACAATTACGTGAAATATGTATTGTACTGCTGGTAGTTGTCGTGGCCAATAAGGGATCAAGGCATCTTATCAAATCAATCAAATCAATATATCAAATCGTCATTGGCCACAGGCCATGGCGAAAGTAGTAAGCAAATGTCACATCATTGGGAAAAATATATGGTTATAATAAGTAGTTTATGTAAAATTTGTTAATAATTTGAGGATAAATAATTGTGTGGAAAATGTATTTGTATGTTTAAATTATTATTAATTTACGTTTGACGCTCAAGGTATAGTACACATGCGATAATATTGTACTGTAATGATGTAAAACTTGATATAAAAATATTTAGAAAAACAAGATTTTACTTGAGAACTTATATTATTAACAAGATAAAACAAGCGTGGATTTTGTTTATCAAACTGAATAAATAATAAAAATAGTACTTTACTTGGTTGGAATATAATACTTTGTTAAAAATAAACAACAAATGCAAAAAATATGTACAGTTAGATTGAAGTAATGAATATTTTCTTACCAATAAACACAAAACTGACAAATGTCGTTGACAGTTGTATTAAAAGAGCTGTGTGAAACGGGCTGCAATCTGACCAATTACTAGGCAGCAGAAATGCCAACTTAAATTCAAATCGCTCCTCTTAGTTTAAAAACAAGGTATAGTGTGTGTTTAATAGAAAAAGGCGCCTAATAATATCAAATATTGACGTTATTGAAATAATGAGACGTAAGAATGGAAAATTCGGTTTTTTACAGTATGAAATGAAATACGTTACGTGATACATCCGGTAAAGTCTCTTACAGTACTCATTTCGATACTGTAATACCGGACTTATGACGTCAATTACCATCATAGCAAAGTATGCATGTAAATATTTCGAATTCTGGGGTATTTTTATCGCCTTATGTCAAATTCTTCGTATGAAAAAATGAAAAATCTATCTAAATTGGAGTTTTAGTGATGAAAATCAATATCAATATTAGGTCATAAGAAATTAATGTATTTTTATAGAATGTTGCCAATATAGTTAGAATCAGTGGTGATCGACAAAACGAAAAACAATAATGGGGACAAAAATTATCCGTGGTTAAACGCAGGTCCGGATTAAGACATTTGAGCGCCCTAGGCTGACATCATATTGGCGCCTCTAAACTAGGAAAGTAAAAATATAGGTACATGTAAAATAAAACGCGTTTTACAAAAAATATATGTATTTGTGAAAATGTAAAAATCGATTTTTTACAGATGGATTTTATGACACTTAATACTTGAAAATTTTTGTATATCGTCAAAATTCCTTTTCTTTAGTGCCTCTGATTCTATACATAATATTGAGAGGTCAGCAGTTTTATCGTCTGTTAAAGAATTTCTCATGTAATTTTTTACTCGTTTTAACACGGAGAAGGACCTTTCACCCGTACAATTCGTCACTGGTAAGCACAGATATATTCTTAAAATAATGTCCATGTTGGGAAACGTACAAATTAAATTTTTGCTGCTGAGTGTTTGCAACCATGACATAGTTTTTGATGTTCTTTTCTCAGAGTCCGGTGAGTCCAAAGTTTGAATAAAATATTTGAATTGTATACATTCATTTTCAAAATTACAATTCAAATCTCTAGTATAAATTCCTTGCACTCTTCTTTTATTATATTGTCTTTAGTGTTTTCTAAGTTTGTAAGAAAATCAAAACACCCATTGATTTCATCGTATGAATTTTTTCGCCTCTCGAGTTCTGATACTAGATTGTCTAAAACCACGTAGAACATATTTACTTCCATATTATGTCCTTTCATCAAAAGTAGTTTCTCCAACATCACTCTATCCTGGCAAACATTTCCTTTTTTTCTTCCTTTTCGAATCCATCGTATAAGTACTACATTTTGTTATTTTGTTATAAGTTGGTCTCATTTCCGTAACAAAGTTAATTAATGATTTATATAGTTGAACGGCTGTCCCTATATCCATACTTTGGTTTTGCAATGACTGGCTTGTTTTGTGCGGAATTGAATCAAAATATCCCTCCAAAGAGAGAGTATAATACCAGTCTCCAAGCTTAACATTTCCTGCAATATACCCTTCCCCTCGGCTTTTGTTTTAGGTGCTTACGAGGCCTCATTCTCAATAAAAGCTAGGCTATTGCCTAGTCAGCCTATTTGATAATATGGCACTGGTTAAACGGGTCTTGGGGCTTAATCACTTATTTAAACAGATTTTGTTCAAAACGGTGGTGTCTGATTGGGCTATTTCATGATGAGGGAAATAATTATCAAAAATACTTCACACGCCATTATTACTATGACATATGCTAAGTCCCGGAGAAATTTCAATTTATTTTGCAGCTACAGTCTGTTTGAAATAGACAGAGAGTAATAAAACCTAATTAAACATACCACACCCTTACCGGGTGATCAACTAAAACTCCAGAAATTTAAAACGATTTACATTATAATTCAAATCTTCATTCTTTTATTTGCCTATCCAACCCTGTACAACGCTGGTATACAATAGAAATCTGATCTTCGAGTCGTCTGTAATTGCATGCATAGCCGTATCTTTAGGTAGAGCTGTCAGTAAGTATTATTTTAAATGAAAAACATGATTGCGACAAAGACTAGCTATATAATAAAATATCAATTGATAATAATACGTTCATTTCACAGTCAATAATAATAATAATATTTATAATAATCAGTTATTTTTATATTTTGATTAACTAGAACTATAGAACTTATTTACAACACGGGGTTATTAATATTATTCGAAAACGAAATATTAGTTATCGGAAAATGAAAAAACCAATGAATTTTCATCTGGTCCGAACTTTATAAATATTTTCCATTTTTCCATTTTCTTTGCGGAAATCCCTTATTGATCGCAAATAATTCCGTCTCCAGCATACAATTTCATCATTTTCGATTAAAAGCGACTTTCTGTTTACTTTTTCCCATCTAAAATTAATCGCTCGCAAAATTTTCCACAATTTATCCCTTCCAATTTCAGAAATAATGGCGAAACCCTAATAAGCTATTATTAAGTCAGAACCATTTTTCGTGAAAAGAACTTCACATGATTTTAGGATATTGCTTAAATATAAAATTCACAGTTATTCAGATTTTTAGAATCACAAGCAGGCACGCTCTTGGAATGGTCATTTTACAAGGGTTTATTGCTCTCTGCCTTTTTCAAATAGAGTATAGACTACGTGCACTAAAAGTTTTTCGAAAAATTGATCTGCTTAAAATGGGAGGTATAGAATTCTAACTAAAATTTCACTATACGTTGATAAATTGGACTTCTGTTTATAAAAAGAAAAATAATCAAATTGATCGTTTTAAAATTTTATCAAGATTGATGTTTCCACTTCAATGATATTTTTTATTGTTGCCTTAAAATAGGGACCGAATAATTTATAAGGGTTTCGAACAAATAAAACTCCATATATCAAACCAATTACTTTATATATATGGCTTACCTATTTTCCTTTTGAATGTCATGTCTGGAAATAAAATTCACAGTTATTCAGATTTTTAGAATCACAAGCAGACACGCTCTTGGAATGGTCATTTTACAAGGGTTTATTGCTCTCTGCCTTTTTCAAATAGAGTATAGACTACGTGCACTAAAAGTTTTTCGAAAAATTGATCTGCTTAAAATGGGAGGTATAGAATTCTAACTAAAATTTCACTATACGTTGATAAATTGGACTTCTGTTTATAAAAAGAAAAATAATCAAATTGATCGTTTTAAAATTTTATCAAGATTGATGTTTCCACTTCAATGATATTTTTTATTGTTGCCTTAAAATATGGACCGAATAATTTATAAGGGTTTCGAACAAACAAAACTCCGTATATCAAACCAATTACTTTATATATATGGCTTACCTATTTTCCTTTTGAATGTCATGTCTGGAAATTTCACTCGCTCTATCGTACGGAGACAGTAAAAATCCAAAGTCCTATAAATTTTTCACAAACCCAAGTTTGAAATGACGTGACAGTTGCACGGGAAAGGTTGTTGAAAAAAATTAACCCATAAATAAAAAATAACTTTTGGATTTCTCGAAATTCTCTCTCTAGAATTCTTTCATTTATTAATAAACTAATTGTAGAGTGAATCGATCCAGTTTAGGAAATGTTCGATACTCTTTGTTTGGTAATTTTAATAATGCTTTGGGTTAAATTGGTTGATATAAAATTGATGAACCAGGGTGTACCGAGGCAACGAGGCGACGACTTTCTGTTAAATTTCACTTATACTTTTTTGTATACGAGAGAAGTGACTTTTTAAATTTCCGGCTCAGTCATTTTAAATGCAACACTGCGCCCGTCAACTGCCATCTTTTTACAGACTACTGTCAAGTTTTGAACAAGCAACGTCATTTAATTTATCATTGACAGCCATTGAAAGCAGACAAACTCGTGAATTTTGAAAAAGTCATTACTTATAAAACTAGACTCGTAGAATAAATTATAGAAGTGTGTGTATAAAGTTACAATATATAAATTTACCTAATAGTGGTTGTTATTCCTGGGTATTGAAAAAAGAGCGAATTAGGCATTAGACATAATTTTCAAGTTTATCAAAAGTGATAAACAACGATTTAACAAAGTGTATGTTGAGACAAGAAGAAAAACCTCTATTAGTTTGTCGATTAGGTTTAAGTAACAAACATATTAAATCAACCTAATAGTACCTAAGTTGGGAATTCTGGAACCGTTGGCGATACTTTACACTGAATACTGTTTACACTATCTCTACACCAACACTAACCCTTTACACTATCTTACGCGCATTTCGATAACCATGTTATCTTCTTCAAAGACTGAAGGTAAACTAACACTATGGCCTATAAACCCGTCTACTATTATTGTTATACCGCCCGGAAAACTTCCCCTAAAATTTTGCTGTTCCGCATATAGGACATTGGCGTTATTTTGAACCACTATACCTACAAATTTGGTTATTGCCTATCTAGTGTTAGAAAAAGTGCATGCTTCCATTATTACTTTGACTTTCTCAGAGTTAGCGTTTGATTTAATAGTCTGAACTAGCGTATCGGTACAATAGGTCTTTGCTGTATCTACGGGTACTCCTTCGCTTATGTAAGCCCTTCTTAAATTACCTATCAAAATTTAGATTTCCTCCGCATATTCAACGTTACTTTTATTTGTTTGTTTTAAGTTAAAAAGCTTGGAGGTAACTAATCGAGAACTTTCAGTTTCAATGCAGTTTCTAAGTTTTTCTATTATTTGAGTCAAAGTCGTGTCATCACTGGTAATTAAGTCTCTAGCTCTACCGCTAAGTTTGGTTTTACCGTATGCCACTGCATTTGTCTCGTGACCTGTGGAGTTTCCATTTAGGAGCGTCAGTGCGTTAAAAATGTCTGCAACTTGTCTGCATTTCCGTCGTATTCATTTGGTACCAGTTTACTAGCTAAGTTAAAAAAAATCTATAATTTTTAAGTCTTGTAAGTCTCTGTTAGGCGACAAGTCTTTGTCTGAATCACTATCATGGTCTTCGGTATCGCCCGATTCAATTTTAACAGTTTCGTCTTTTATTTCTGGGTCTATGAGTTCAAGGCAAGAGCTAGGGATTTTATAATTGATACTCAAAACTTGAAATGCTCTAACCACCCTATCTCTAATTGTTGTAGATAATTTCAGTACTAAATTTCGCTGTTTATCATCCAAAGATGAGAATATTTTACTTACTATCTCAATTAATTTATTATAATTATTAATTAAATTTTGTAGAACTTCACTTTTTACTTTACTTGATTTAGGAACTCGTGAGTTTAGAAATCTCTTAGATTCATTGATTATACTGTTTTTTATGTCTGTTAACCTTATATAGACCGATTCCCAATCAGAAGACATAAATAAAAATCAATCACTAAAGTGTACAAAATAGCTTATTACTACGTACTAATTACTTTTGTTGTCATTTATGACAGAAAAGAATTTAAAAAAAATTGTATATATGTATATAACGTTTCATAGTTCGGAAATACCATAAATTGTCCATCAGCACTTCGTATGTATGAAAAAAGCGATTAAAAAAAATCACATACCAGCTCCAGCGTTGTATAGCATTCCTCTTGTTACGGGTTTATTTTACAACTTACCTAAACAAGTTTTAAATAGGATTAAGGTTCATTAAATTGTTTGAGTATACTATGAAATCAACCAAGAAAAAGCAAATACGTTTTTTATCAACAACTTTCCATAACTTTTGTCATTATTTGTTTTTTTCTCAAAACCTTCTACAGGTCTTGCTTTCCCCAAGCTTCACCACCCGAAAATAAAAATAGAATTCTTAATTGAACAAAACCTTACTTTAATTTCATCATAAATCACCTTATCTTAATTTTTATATAAACAGCTTTAAAACTTACAAAATGTAAACAGAACCAAAAAGTGTCAGCAATCAATCAGCTGTCAAAAATATCTTCTTTTATTTCGTTAGTAGCCTTGACCTTAGTACATAAAGTCATGGGAAACTCTCTTCAAGGTTAACGACCGGCATCAGGTCAGAGGTCATAGAAAAAAAGGTTTTTTTGTGAAAAAAAAGCAATTTTGTTCGAGAAGAACGTGCTACGTCTTTGGCGGATTTGAAATCTGAAATCTTTGGAAAATATTAAATAGAGTTCCAGTCTGAGGTACAGAATCACTTACTAAGTGGATATATTACTTATTTTTGTAGTCCAAAGAATTTCATTTATAATATCCTTCGTGTTCGAAGCCACAGTAAAGGCCACATGCCAACCTAGGCCTTTCATAAAAGCCTTCCTAAGAATCTTCATAAAAATCTTTATAAGAAATCTTCTTAAGGAATAGCTTAAATTATAGTTGGAGCTTTTCTTCCAAGTTTAGCCAGAGAACTAAATAATTACTGGATTGATCGTCACTTTGGTTTGATAGCTTGATTGGTTGCCACCTCATGGTTGAATTGCTAGATATCGTTATGACTGCCAGCCCCAAGTGGTGAAGTTTTAGGGAAACTCCCCTGTAGAAAGGTCCCAGGGACAGCAGCAAGTTTATGACAGAAGTCCATTTCTACAACAACATATAAAACGTTAAATGTTAACAGTAAATTTATGCTCGATTCATACTTAATGTAAGTCTTATGCATATATGCGCAAGGTACCTAACTCACTTGTCCCTTTATTAATGCAGTGAGTACAATATAAATTCTTCCTGATTTTGAAAATATAACGCTTATTGAATTTACTGTTTGGACCCTTACTTTGTGGAATCTACTCATATTAATGTTATAAATGAAACTAACTGTTTCTAATTAATTCCACTATTTAATGAAAACATTATGAAAATTATGAAAGGATATTGATAATTATTTCGATATTGACATATCATCGTCAGAATGACAGAAGTTACGTTTTATGTGATACCTACTTGATGTTTAATATTTTGGCTAGACCAAATAGTAAGTGACCTATCTTGTGAATGACTTAATATATATGAATAGAAAAAAGAAGAAGATTTGATCTTACAAATATTAAAGCTTAGGTATTATTAGCCCTATGGGGATATCCTGGATATCTTTTTCCATTTAAGATCAGTATAACTGTGCAATGATATAGGAAACCAAGGAAAACTATATCTGCTGAACTTTACAATTGTTACTTAAGAAGACAAATCTAGTTCTTGTTTCTGGAGGATAAAAATATCAATCCAGGAATAATATCAGATATACTTAATTTGTTTGATGTATGTATTAATCAGAATTATTTTACTTCTGATAATAAGGTATATATTCAAAATGAAGGTTTACCAATGGGAAGCCCTATATCACCAATTTTAGCAAACATTTTTATGGACAGTTTAGAAAGAAAAATCTTTGAATGTAACATTTCAAAAAATATATTATTTTGGTATAGGTATGTAGATGACACATATTAGCTTGTTTTGTAGGTAGTGGACGACAATTAGATATATTGTTCAATCATATCAATAATTTACATCCAAAAATCAAATTTACATTAGAAGTTGAAGAAAATAACTCAATTAATTTTCTTGATTTGAAAATTCAAAGAGTCAATAATTTACTTGATTTTTCAATTTACAGAGAACCAAGACATACTGATGTGACTATACCATATAATTCTAATCATCCCATGTCACATAAATTAGCAGCATATAATTCAATGATACATAGAGCATTTTCAGTTCCTATGAACAAATATAATTTTGATAGAGAAATTAATATAATTAAACAAATAGCCACATCCAACGGTTATCCATTACATATAATAAATAAATTAATTAATAAAAAAGAGGAAAAAGTGGCATTACAATTAATATTTCCTGAAAAAACTAGGGAAATACAGAGTTACAAAACCATCACATATGCTGGTAATATTTCTAATAATATTTCAAAGATAATATCTTGTTCAACAAATACAGCAATTTCTTTTAAAACAGAAAACAATGTGAGTAAAAAATTGTTAAATGTAAAAACAAAAATACCCCCATTAAAAAAGTCTGGAATACATAAACTTAAATGTCCAGTATGTAATGCTGTCTATATTGGTCAAACAATTCGAAATTTTGAAATTAGATACAATGAACACTCACGAGCATACATATTAAAACAGCCAGATAAATCACATTACGCAAAACATCTTCTTGACACAAAACATTCATTAACACCTAACACAGAACTAGAAGTACTGCATATTTGTGATAAGAAACAAGAACTAGATTTCCTAGAAGAACTAGAAATAAGAAGACACTTAAGAGACCCACAATATGAAGTTGTCAATGAACAGATAAATCTAGGGAGCTCTCCACTATTAAATTGTCTTCTTAAGTAACAATTGTAAAGTTCAGCAGATATAGTTTTCCTTGGTTTCCTATATCATTGCACAGTTATACTGATCTTAAATGGAAAAAGATATCCAGGATATCCCCATAGGGCTAATAATACCTAAGCTTTAATATTTGTAAGATCAAATCTTCTTCTTTTTTCTATTCATATATATTAAGTCAATCACAAGATAGGTCACTTACTATTTGGTCTAGCCAAAATATTAAACATCAAGTAGGTATCACATAAAACGTAACTTCTGTCATTCTGACGATGATATGTCAATATCGAAATAATTATCAATATCCTTTCATAATTTTCATAATTTTTTCATTAAATAGTGGAATTAATTAGAAACAGTTAGTTTCATTTATAACATTAATATAACTCTTATTGAAAAGAATAATACAAAAATATCAAAGTTATTTATAGTGACCGAATTCCTCCCTGAGAACAATCCCGTTATAATCTTTACTAGTTTCTCTTAATATTAAAAGAAAAGAACGTAAGTTGCACTTACCTGTGGAGGTCTTATAGTGGTGAACCCTACCACTAGCTTTGTTTCGAGCAAAAATATTACGTAACACTCTTTTCTTTTAAGCCTGGAGTTACCTTAATTTGATCCATTTCGTAGCTAGGCTATATCTGCTACATTGGCCTGCGATATTCGCACCATGCTTCGTGAAATATTCCTTTTCATACTTTTCCTGTACCCCTTGGCAATTTTTAGTCCTACAAACACCAACAAACAGACGGCTATCACGTACATGAGCACTTTTATGACGATGGGCATCTTCACAAGGTTTTCCTCAAAAATGAAGTTAGAGTTAACTACGCCGCTACTCGCGACTTCGCTCTGTTTCGAGTTAGTGGTACCCATTTCAAATAATGGGCCCATCTTAACCAAAAGTTGGTCCAGAATTCACATATGCAACACAAACGTTTTATAAAGCTAAACGTTTTATTGTTTGTTATTATTATCCCTGAAGCCAAATAAAATCCCCTTTCTCCAAAATAAACACTCTTGTGTATACCAAGAGTCCAAAACCATATTTTTGTTTGCCCTGGAACGCCATATTGAATTTCATTTGATAGGTCGCTGGATTGTCTAATAAGCTACTATTTGAAGGTTGTCCGTGATCAGCTGTTTTCTCCAGAATATACTATTTTCAATTGATTTAAAAAAATGTCATTTATGATTCCCGTTAAACTTGTTTGTCCCAAAGTTAGGTCATCGTTCTGTATGTTCGATTTCAATTTACATTTACATGTTCTATTTTAACATCCGTTTTCGGAGATCGAATAAACTGATTGTGTGACACAAAAATTATGTCAAATGAATTTGTTCATCGATCCGATATTTTGACACTCGCATAGTTGAGAAATTAATGTTAATTGGACTTTTGCGCCGTACCCGCTGGTCGAACAGAGCGAACAATTTATACCGAATATATAACGCAGAGAATAACGAACGCGAAGAAAATAAAAAACGGTTGAAGCGTTTTTTATCGAAACCTAACAATTACCCTGGATATGTCGTCGATTTAGGTTGTTAAAAATCTAGCAAAATTGAAAGATAAAAGTTCGGAACGCGAATAAATCACTCGTGTTGGTTTCACTATCGATGAAACTATTTTTTTTAATGTTTATGAAACAATGTAATCAATGAGGTGATGAACTTAACAAAAATATTATGTTTCTGTATGACATTTGCAATTGTGCAGGGTAAACATCAGTGAAGGTCCATTTGCAGACGATGTTATATTATTAGCAATAAATCAATAATAGCAACAAGAAATGTGTGGAATGCAGTAATGTACGTCATTATACTTGAATATGCACACGTAAAATGTAAACATTATCAAATAGTCGTGGACAAAAGAATATATCCACCAATACATACATAATATGGTTGTGAAACATGGATGTTAACAGGACAACAAAAAATTAAAATACAGGCGACAGAGATGAAATATTCAAGAAGAGTGAGACGTGTAACAAAAGAGGATAGAATGAAAAACATAGATAGAAGAAAGGACCCAGGAATACAATCAACCTTAGAATTTATAGAAGAAAGGCAACTGCAATGATGGGACATTTCATTTCATGGATAAAGGAAGACCGGTTAAGAGAGAATGGAAACATTAAGAAAAGGGGGCAGACCAATTACGTACAGTAAGCTACAGAGCGTTGATTTATCTACAACTTTCACATACAAGTATTCCATACCTTTTGAAGGACTCTGTATAACGTAGCAAACCTTATATCAAAAGTATAAAATAATGAGAGCAATTCGAACTCGGTATAATATACAGGAGTTCTCATTTAAAAAATAATATGTTTGGTTTGTAACGGAGTTATGCAGCACTCAGTATGATTTGGGATCATATTAAAATATGGTCGTTAAAGACATCTACTATTTTTCTTGATAACATTTTTTGATATCTGTTAAAATAACCCATATACCGAACTTTGTTGTAAGATTGGTACACCCTGTATGTATATATATTTAGTACTCCCTCTCTCCTTTACGAGTTTATTCTTGATTGAGCATTAAACAACTTGGGAACCAAAAATCGTATAAAATAAGGTTTAATCTGAAAGTATTTGTACATTTACAGAGTATTTCCTGACGTTTGTTTTTCAATTTGACGTTAAAAACTGTCATAAATGTCTAAGTACAATTCCGTATTGTTAATCTAATTTATCATATCGTATTTAACACACTATTTTGGAAATGCAGAATGTAACACGCGCTGTACTACAAAATGTTAAAAACGAATTTATTACCAGGTTAAGTCACTGTTTACTGATCAATGGAGAACAATTTGAACATTAACCGTGAATTTTCTATGGTTTGATTTTGTTAGAGTGTAGGTGATTCTTCATCATTTATTTTGTCATAAACAACTTTTGAATTTTTGTCCACCCTGTACCAATTTAAATCAACTTGTCATCAATTTTTGGAATCAACACAGCAAGAGGAACCTGAAAATTGAAATTATTCTGTAACAATTTGCAAATTTCTCCTCTCCAAGGTGGAGTTCAGTCTTTTTTAGAACTCTAATGTGATAAGTTATAAACATATTTCAAAAAGTAAGTAGAAATTCATAACTAAAAGGAAAAAAGCATCCACTGTCTCTCAACGCCCTTTTTACTTTGTGATAATTGTGACACTGACGTCCACCAGACTTTCAGACCATAATTTATGCAGGAACTTACACGTTATTCAACAATAGAGTATACACTTGTCATGAACTAAATATTTTTTATTGTTGCTCATTTTCATGGATGTCTGCTGCTCTTTTATTTGGTTAAACAAAGTTCTACATTTTAATGTTAAATAAAGTACGAATGAAAAACTTGAACATACAAAGTATATTGGTTGTAGTCTATACAGAGTGTCCATTTAGTGCGGCATTATTCTCATTTAAACCGACATACAAAAGACAACTATTAAGTAATTGAAATACAATTTTGAACATGAACTTACGTAATGACCAGAAAAAATCGATAGAAGTATATTTGATTTCAATCATACAGGGTATCCAAAATTTATTGCCAATGTTTCCAATTTTCAAAGTGAATTTTTTCAAAATTTTTAACCGTGACACAAGTACAGTAGGCAATGAAAAAATATTGAAATTACAAAGGACATCAGGTAAATACTTTTTTTACCAATTGTTCAACTTAGATAAACTATTACCCTTCAGTCTAACATGAAATTAAATAAACAGGTACATAGTCGTTTAAAACAAAGAAGTACCTCCAATAATTGAAATATGGAAATAAAACTGCATAGTTAGAAAGCCATAATGTAATGTAAATTCCAAATAAATCTAGAATTATCTAACTGATACGTGGTGTGAATTATAAAAAATTATCAAAGTAAATGTCCAAAATGTCGATCGTTAACTTCGTTGTTCTTCTCCAGTATTTCCGAAAACGATCGCCTAACATTCTGCAGCATCTCAGGCGTCACGAGTCGGAATGCTTGCCGTATCCTTTCTTTCATGTCATCCCGTGTTGTAGCCAGTTCTTTTTTTACTTTTGATTTAATAAATCCCCAAAAAAAAGGAAAGTCCATACTAGTTAGACTAGGTGATCTTGGTGGCTATTCAATTGGTCCTGACCTACCTATCCATTTATTCGGAAACGTTTGGTCCAAATAGTCCGTGACATCCCGATGAAAAAGGACCGAAGCACCGTCTAATTGTAGTCATGTTATTTCTAATGAATATGGGAACTTGCTGAATCAATTGCGGAAAATCGTTTTGTAAGAACTCTGAAAATAATTGTCCCTCCTCAAACTTTGTTTCCCGGAATAAGATTTCATTAAAATTTTAGAAAAAAAGGTCAAATATGAGATAAAGGGTAGATAATTAGCATAAATAATTTTTTTAATTTTTTGCTCAACCCCCTCTAAGGAGTGGGGAGCCGGGACGTACAAGTCCCGTCAGGGACGAAACTGGTGAGATCTAATATTACATATTGTTCAATACTAGTTTATTCAGCAATTAATATTATGATATTTAGTAAAACAATTTTTCTTGTCATTGATACACAGATATACAGAGCAGTTTGAAAATTTTGAATACGGTCGTGATTCTACTGCAACAGACGAACACTGTTCGCATCTACCTCTTTTTGCAGTAAAAATTGGCCATTGCAGTACTAGGTTGCTCAGTCTAACATCGTCAGAGAGACTGTAGTTATATTTCCTTCGTTTTGCACACACTAAAGAATTTTGTGGGCTATTTCGAGGGTTTGCAACGGCTACTCAGTTTAGAGAGCACCTCAGGTGTAGATTCCGAGACCAAACTAGTACAAATTCAGAGAGTAGTCTTACCGGTTCTCGGGTAATCCTACTTGAAATTGATTTAAGGTACTGAAATTAGATAAAGGTAAATTATGAAAGTTAAGATAGGTAAGTGGGCGCCACCCTGAATAATACTAGCTTATTTGTTATTCACATCAGCATTATAACGACAAATCCTGTAAGATTGGAAGGGAAAATAAACTTTATGAACAACGTTATTAAATTTACAAGTTGTATATTAACTTTTGTTACAATTTAAAACGAAAAAAAATTAAATGACTAGATCATAGAGGTTGTTCTTGGTTGAAGAAGCTATCGTTAAAATATGTTGGTGTTACTTCCCATGGTTCCAGTCCTGGTAATATTCCAGATATAGGTATAGTGATAGAGATGGACTCAGTCCTGGTTACAGATGGAGTCAGTCCTGGTTTCAGATGGAGTCAGTCCTGGTTTCAAATCCAGGCTTGTCCCAGGTAAAATTTCGGGTCCAGGTAAAGTTCTGGTCCAGGTAAAGTGCTAAGGAACAATAGCATAGTATCAGGAACAAATTTATCCAACTTGACAAAATCCAGGATGTCTGAACGAATTTACTAATCTGGTATTAGAATTCTGTGTTACAAGAAATTATTTAAAAACGTGGTTCATACAAACATCCTGTATTTTACGTTACGATAATAAAATAAGAGAGAAATAACGGAAAATTTAATTTTATTAAATAGCTGAAAACATTAATTATAAATTACCAA
Organism: Lochmaea crataegi; assembly: GCA_947563755.1. Taxonomy (NCBI): domain Eukaryota; kingdom Metazoa; phylum Arthropoda; class Insecta; order Coleoptera; family Chrysomelidae; genus Lochmaea; species Lochmaea crataegi. The sequence continues at coordinate 37,711,334 of OX387425.1, read as the reverse complement.
AGAAAAGAAATACTGAACGTATATTTTAAATATATTCAATCGGCAAAGCTAACAAACAAACAAAAAATATACCAAAAAACGTGATAAGAGACACGATGCAGGTATCTGGTTCTGGAACGTCACCCATGTAATTATAATAAGATAATGGAAAGAAATTATACAGATAAGCGAATGCTGTTTAGACATACACTTACCATTCGATGTTGAATGCACTTTGTTACGAAAAAAAAATGGTGGCATTAACCACGAGTTAAGTTTAATACTTATTTCTTCATGTTTCCTCAAGGAAGGAATGAAATTCTTTGTTCCGTTGACTTAAATAGTCTCATTGATCTCTGAATTAAATCAAATTCGACGTCCTAGCTTGCTATTCAGTCCGCAAGTCTTGACAACAAAAAGAACCAATACTTCGATAGTGTATTCTTAATTCAGTTTTAGTAAAAATTAAAAATCGATAATTACTGAAAACCGGAGTGGCTATATTTCCTCACAGACGGTATCGGCTCGACTCGCAAAACCACGTAAAATTTGGACTTTTCTAGATGATAGTTTTATTTAATTCGAACATTTCTCCGCGTTAGGCATGAGAAAGGACCTGCTATTCGTCGCCCATACGATACTTCGAATTAATTAAATAGAGGAAAGTAAAGTGAACGAAATTAACGTTACAGGTTCGCTGAAGATGCCGATACAGGCTTTTTGTTTTTAACAGAATTATTGGATTGATTCATGAGTCCTAGCACAACTCCTCTTCTAAAATCAAATAAGGTAAGGTGCTCTTCGGGATTAAGTTTTTTATAAATGATGTAACTGTTCACAAAAGCAATATCAACAATTCCAAAAAATAGGCGGTGCCACCATTTTTTGGACCGCCTATTGATACAATAGATATGCTTGTCGAAGTCGGTCCGCTTGATCTACGCCATCCATATGTTTATTGTAGTCATCGACAATTTGAGCACAATTTATATCGATCTTGGTACCGTCTTTTTGTTGACGTTTGACTATAGTCAATTCTGTGCCATAAAAGTTGGATAAAAAATGTACAATTCTGTTGTCACACCATTTGGAAAATGATACATCCATAGTTGGCACTCTAAAGTCAATATCACCTCGCCGAAAGGTTTTATCTTCTTTCATATTTGATGGTAACCCCAGTCGATCACGCTCAACTGTTCCAATAAAAATACTGATGTGAAGTAATTGTCGAAGTATATTATTCGATTAGTACCCCAATAATTTTCGGTCAAAGACAAAACGACTCTTTCGCCCAATCCGAAACCCTGAAACTTTGTCTCCGTTACTTCATTTTTTCCTTGGTACACGTCGAATTTCTTTACATATCCGTTTTGGTCACCTAGGCACCATAGTTTGTACCCTCTTTTGATGGGTTTTTTGGGATTGTATTGCTTCAACGTGGAGCGGCCTTTGAAGATTATCATCGATTCGTCAACAGCAGGTTTCCTAGTTCCATTAAGGTACGTTTACATTCACTTCCAATTTAAATTGGAAGTGAAAATTTGGAGCGTGACAAATGACAAACTCTATTGTCGTTTATTTTGAAATTTATTTTCAAGGTCACGCTCACTTTCAAATCAAATTGGTGCAAGCAGCTTGACATGGTCAAGAAAAAATTCGTAAAATTCATAAATTTGACATTTAAAGGTTAGTTTTCTGTTTTGTTGTAATTTACTTTGAATATTGGAAACTTTGGCATTAAATATTGGATTGAAATCAAATATATTTCTATCGATGTTTTTCTTGTCATTACGTAAGACCATGTTCAAAGTTGTATTTCAATTACTTAACAGATGTCTTTTGTATGTCGGTTTAAATGAGGTAATGTAAAATGATAAATATTGAAGAATATCGTAATAACTTGGCAACGTTGTATAGGTTAGTCAAAAAAAATTAACCAGTAATGTAGACCTCAAGGGTGATTAAGAAAGTGCCAAAATACCCCCACCATTTCATTAAAGAAATTTTTTTTCTGTGGCATCCTTTTTTTAGAACACTCTGTAGAAGCCAAAATAATTTTAAAATGTAGCTCAATTGGTGTCATATCCAGGTTCCAAGTGATTTTTGCATCGCATTTTAAATTACGCCGTAAGAGAATAACGCCGCACTAAATGGACACAGAGTATGCAGCTGAGTAATAAAATGTGAATTTTAAAAAACTGTACACTCCGAATCGGCTCTAAAGTAAGGTCATCCTAATATGCAAACAACAGAAAGAGGAGTTTGCTTAGTGAAGTAACGTGACATTACTACTGGTAGCTTATTAGAATAATAAGTACAATAATAATTATACATGATTATTTACAGTTCAAGCTACTCATGTGCTAACACGCCAACACGGGAACTATGCTTTTAGTAAGTCTAGTTTACTATCGTCCTCACACTACTTTCCGAATCACGGCAAATTGAACAAGCAAAAAAGTAACTATAGGCGTGTGATATTGCAAACACTTATTTGATTCAACCATGGAACTTTATTGTAACATCTTATATCGCCACGGTGATTGATTGATTAGTTCGGCACCACCAGTCAGAGCCTTCGAGTCCTCGGCACCTCAGCCTTTAGGTTTTTTGTGCTCTTGGTTGCACCGTTTATGTAAAAAGACCAGTAGACGTTATCAGGCTCAACAGTCTTTTCACTAGGTTCTTCTTGGAGAAATCCTCTCTTGGGGGATATAGTCCTAGGAGTCTATATCTCCAATGAGACAGTGCTTCACATTCGAAGATAATGTGTGAGGATGTTTCCTCCTATTGCATGCACAGCCGACAGATACGTTCATCCCTTTATAGGGTATGGCGCGTAAAGTTTTGATTAAAAGTAATAGCGGATACAGTTATGTTAAAAATCTGAAATTACGAAGCTGTAGGTTTTGGATGACGCTGAGTTCAAATATAATGTTTTCCTGAATGTGGCACTTCCGTTTATACTGAAAGTAGACGTCAACTTTGTTATTTTAAAAAGAACCTAATATTTTTTATTTTATTTTAGAATTCTACCTGAAATTTTAGATAAAATTTGTGCACAATGTATTTTCGAGATATTTCGATTTTGTTCAAAATTTTGAAAAAATCCTAGTCCACTTTGAATAACGATATCTGCATTAATAACGAAGCTAGTGACGTGACATTATAACCAATTAACAACAAGCGCTTGCCCGTTAACTCCATCTGTCCAACTCATTGATATTTCATACAGGGTGTTTTAAACTAGCCGCCAACATGCACAATTTAAATCATTTATAAGTTGCTTACTTTAAATAGAACATCCTGTATTTTATTACATTTTCCGCAGTATTTTTTTAAGCCAATTCGTTTGGTATCGGTATTCCATATATCTAACTCCAACCACTTTTGAGACATTTCATTATCTTAGTAAAAACATAACAACACTTAATTATTTCAACATTAGTAAAGGGTAGTCCATGGCTGTCAAAGATTTGATATTTAGTTAGAACGTTAATTGTTTATGTTGTTTTGACAGTTTTCTTTACCAGTTTGTATTTCATAGTAAGTAATATCCATAGAAAACTATGGGCAAAGGTTGCAGTTGAAATGGGATGTGATGGTAAGTAAAGAAATAAACTCATGAAATTTGGTATATTAAATAATCTGTATGTTGTAATCTAGTCCATAGGTTCGTGTTCACAAAAAAATTACATAAATTTATCTCTGATAACATATGCTGAATTAGAACTCCTATGTTGACTCTGTGTAGCAAATCTGGCAGGTACCTCAGTACTATCTGACTGATGGAGTTGTTGGAACTGGGACCCTATTGTTTCTTGTTCACCTTCTTTGTTGATGACAATGTTATGCAGCAAGCAAATGCATTTCACAATCAAGTCGACGAAATCTGGCTTTACGTCAATACCCTTCTGTAGTACTCTCCATTTACTACTTATGATACCAAACGTACATTCAATGACCTGGCGAGTTTTGGAAAGACGTTGATTGAAAATCCTTTGTGGGGCGCCAGGGGAAGGTCTCATGATATAAGTTTTAAGGGGATAGGCTTCATCCCCTAGGATAACATGTGGGTGTTTGATATTCGTCCCAGGCAACTTAGTGAGACGTGTAGTACCTAGTGCACCAGCCTCAATGTTTTTCGACAGATTTGAATTAGATAAAATGCCACCATCACTTTCCTTGCCGTACTCCCCAACATCAACAGCAATACATTTGTAATTGGGCCCTGCCACGCCTTGTAAAACAATGGAGAAGAAGTGTTTGTAGTTTCTAAACATGCTTCCAGAGTGACGTGGGTTACGTATGCACACATGTTTTCCGTCTATACAACCAACACAGTTTGGGAACCTCCACCTACTCCAGAATTGTTGCTTGATTGAGTTTACCTCTTCGAAAGTGGTAGGGAAATGTAAATGTGTAGTCCGCAATATGTCCCAGATTGCCTTGCTTGTTTCTTTTACAATTCTTTCGGCTGTTACATCTGACAGTCTAAATGAGTATCCCAAACTTTTAAATGAAGCCCCCGATGCAAAATACCTGTAACAATAGATATCTGTTAAGTACTAACTAAAAAGTTAGAATAGCAAAAGACATACCTATCAAAATAGACCTATTTCTGTGCTATAGCATGTTTTGTTCATGACGCGATTATTTATATATATATTTGGTAAAGTGTCTCGTAATTTATCGATAAGGGCAAGGAAAATGATTGAAGAAGGTTAGACGCTCTCGTAATTTATCGAGAAGGACAAGGAAAATTATTGAAGAAATTTAGAAGCTCTCGTAATTCATCGAGAAGGGCAAGGAAAATTATTGTAGAAGGTATTCCTACCTACACATATTTATTCAGGTAGGTGTACGCAAATAGCACTCTGCCGAAATTTCTTCTGCTATCTTGTGTCAAACCGCCGACCCTTGTACGCAAATAGCACTAAATATTCCTCGTACGCAAATAGCACGACACCAATTTAAAGACGCCCTAAAATACGGTATGTAATCACGGTCGATCGTAAAACTGATGATACCAATGTGCCAAACATTTTTTTAAATCCAAAAATTAATGAAAAATAAACTTTATTTCAACAACACAAAAAACGTAAAAAACTTCTCAAGAACAAGTTAATGATTGATTGTGAGCGCAAAGAATATTACACGTTAACAAAGCAATACTTGAGGCAAGTGAAAGTCTATCAAGTAATCTTCCTCAAATAAAGTGTCATGAAAACTTTTACTTTCCTGGAACTGTTTTCGAAACAAAAGGTACATTCTTAAGTGAAATCATATTATACTCTTTCTAAATTCAATTTGTGAGTTAGAGATTTTCAATCCCATTGATGGCAAACAAAAACAAACCAGAGGCAAAATACCGCTATCCACATCTAAACATAAGTCACACTGTCGGTAAAAACTGATGTAAATAATTTTAACGACGCAGTGGACCGCATAAATAACTAACCGACTTTGTTGGTGCCAATCCAAAATACTGTGATTGGGTCACTCTAGGTTTTCTTTTGTTCTAGCAGCTATGTTAGCATGCTTCCCGGCTCTTCAAAATTTCCTTGAGTTTATCAATATATATCAAGTGGTTTAAATTAATGGTTTTTTCAGCAATTTTAAACCCTAAACGATATAAAGTTATACACACCTTTATATTTTTTAAAACATTTCCAAACTACTTAAATCAGTTTACTGAAGTAAGGAAAATACTTGTATAGTGAGCTTACCAAATTAAGAAAATATATCTGACAACCTTGCTTTTTTCTAATGTCTTCACATTGACTTCAGAAAGAGTATACTGTCACAAAATAAAAATAAATTCTTAAATTAAATGAGAATACCCCAAGATAATCATAAAAGTTCCACTTAATTAAATGTTACTCGCCTGCGGCTCGCGCACCTTCGTGAATAATAGCCCACCATTATATACTTGTTGAATAATATACTATTTTGTTATACATAATTTTAATAATTCTATTATTGTTGTTACGCTCAATTTGGTTTTATAGGTGTCTGATCAATTTCTAATTTTGATTTGATAAGTTTTATTGTTTTTTGGACAGGAACATTTGTAAAAAGACCAACTACATCAAAATTCACTAAATAATGTTTTTGTTAATGGTTAAATCTGATGGCTTTTCTAAAAAATGGTGGCTATTTTTAAGATATTGTGATGCCTTTTGGCCCAATATAATAATAAATATTTAAAATAAGAATTAAATTCCCTTGATCTTATTTCAACAAAACGTTCGAACATTATTTCATTATTATATAAATATAAATAAAAGAAGGTTATTGTCAAGTTCAAGCGTGAAGCAAGACAAAACAATTATATGTTTATCTGTTTTGCTCGAACTTGACCGGTTATATAAATATACATTAAGTATTGATAAAAGAAGAAGTTGATGCAGAATACTTGAAGAAGACTATTCTATATAGTTGAATAGTCGGCTAGTAGTAATCATAAGTATGCTATACGGCTAGGTACTTATGCATAGCATTAGTTTAGTAAGTAGTTTAATGTATTTAGTAAATAAATCAAATATATCCCAGTGCTAGAAGTAGTTGTTTCATTCTCTTGAGATGATCCTCCATGTGACCTGCAACACCACCTATTCAGAGGCCTTTCCACACCTATAATCTACCGAAGTATCCATCGGCTATTCATATTTTACAATATGAATCCGTTTGTCCTGCGAGGGGTTCCATAATTTTGAATTGATATTTTGTTGCACGGGGAGTTAATAGTGCTACAAATTGGTCTTAACGGAGCGTGCACGTGCACTTCACTGGATCCCATTTCTAGTGGACTATAATATTGTTAGAATGTCGTACAAAAAATATTTTGTTTCACATTTTATCAGGGATGTGGTCTACTGTGAATGGACCCTAAACTCTCGAATTTTTTCGTTAGTGTCATATACGGACTAGCATTTAAAAACTTAATTGTTCTTGATAACGGTAGCTGGAACGCTACCGAAACGTTGAATTAAAAAATATAAAAAAGATTGTGGTTTAGTTTCCCAAAATAATTAACAAAATATAGTTCAAAAAAACTAAAAAACACGCTTTTAAATAATATCGGACTAAAAAGTTCAAAATAATTTTTAAAATAAGCTTAAAGCAATAACGAACGAAAAATAATAGTATTATTGTGAAAAAAGCGTGGGCGCTTTCTGCCATATTTTTCGTATATACTAAGCATCGGGCGCTCGATATACGAAAAATATGACACAAAGCGCCCACGCTTTTTTCACAATAATACTAGTATTTTTTCGTTCATTATTGCTTTAAGCTTATTTTAAAAATTATTTTGAACTTTTTAGTCCGTAAGCGTATTTTTTAGTTTTTTTGAACTATATTTATTTTTCACTTTTTAGTTTAATATGCTATGAAAGCGGTTGCGTTACAAACAAACAAACAAACATACATGCACACAAGTGAACCTTATATAAAAAAAATCTAAATTTTAGCCGTGGACGGGATTAGAACCCACAACCGGTGAATCCGACGTCATCCAAGACCCGCGCCTTAGCCCGCTCGGTCAATGAACGTACTTAAATTGTTTGGATATACTAACAGTAATAAGGCACTACTACATAAATGTTTATTTAACTAAGCTTTATGGAAAAAATTGTTTTATTGCTTTCCCCGCAGACGTCTGTTTTATTAGACTGATGTGCATCTTCTATCATAAATCCCAACTCAAAATCCATTGATCCTATAGCATTGATCCTAGTGTTTGAACATATTGATGAAATGTAACTCATAAATAAATAAAAAGGGAAGTTGTAATCTTTCAAAAATTAGTTATGTTTTGTTTATTCATTTCAGATGTGATTAACAACATAACACAAAACATATAACTAAACAGAAATAAGTTTACAATCGTATACAAAGTCCCACTCGAGTCACCACAAGCGAAACAAATCGTGCACGAAGCGTTCGACAGTGATTGGAAAATACGGATAACCGATTTTCGTGCGAAATTCATTCAATTTCGTACACGAATTGTACCCTATAAAAAGTCTATAACCACACAATTTCAAGAGTTTTACATCAAATAAAATTGAGTGGCAGAGAAAAATTTGGAAAATTTACAATGTGATCAACATCAACATCAACATTGCAGATTACCATTATCGTAGCGAAGTTCTTTATGACGAATAAAGAGTAACAGTTTTGTAAATACTTACTTAAAGAAACTCCGCACCGGTGTAGAGTGAAAGTTCGAGCTCCAGCCAATTTATGAGAACAATTTGTGGTCGAACTCATAAGTTCGCGAAACAACAGCAAAAGTATTCGAATCTAATAAATTTTACTCTATCGCGCCCATAATAACGATAAATTTCGTTTCTCTCCCCAATGGAATAAATCAAAGCTTTTCATATTTTTTTTACTAATACTTTTCTATGAAAAGACAAGATTAGATCGAAGCGATAACATTGTATTAAAGAATATCGGCTTCCAATAACGTCGTTCGAGTATTAAAGTACCTTTGTCCCTTTCGTGAATATGCAATAAAAATTTTTATGTTCGAACATAAGAATTATCCTTAAATTGCCAGTTGTAAAACCGGGATTGGAATCGCTCAAGATATTCGAGTTGAATGCATGACAGAAATGGTTTGTACAATTTTTCCTGTAATTCCCTGGCTTCACACCTTCTTTTTATCGGTATTTTTTCAGAAAATCTCTCTTACGCTAGGTATAATGTTTAAGGACGAGAGTACCTTAGCAATTTTTTGTCTTTTATATTTTGCATCGGTGCGAACGAATTCCCGTCAGGTTTCTTAATGACTATAAAATTCACATGAGTTCCCGTCCGACACTTGCAGGTATCTTAATCCCGCACTCGAATTGCCGTCCAGTTTATTTAATCCGCTTCCAGGTATACTAAATAGTTCTGAAAATTCTAGTAAATCGTAATATTCTTAATCCTGAATTCTAATGAAAAAGTTGAATAAACTATTGGGGTGGCGAGGGGGTGTGTTATTACTAATTGCTATGAATATATTTTTCTATTATATTTTCTATTATATTAAGTTGTCATTTTCGAAACGGCAGTTTATACATATTTCCGAACGTTTGTTGTCGTACGCTATAGTGATACACAAAATGCTTGAAGTAATACTAAGTGAAAAGGGTAAACCCCTTCTGGTTATGTTATGTTATGTTATGTTATGTTATGTTATGTTATGTTATGTTATGTTATGTTATGTTATGTTATGTTATGTTATGTTATGTTATGTTATGTTATGTTATGTTATGTTATGTTATGTTATGTTATGTTATGTTATGTTATGTTATGTTATGTTAGGTTAGGTGTTTCAAAATGATTATTAACAGAGATATGAGTTTGGAAGATCTGACGAGGGCAATGAAGAGTGCACAAAAGGCCAGCAGGATGAAAACTAGCCAAGTCAATAGGAAGCAACCTTTTTGGTGGAATGAGGAAACTCGGTATGGAAGGGACTCATGCGTGAGGTTAAGAAGGAGAACAAGAGAAAGGAAAAAGGGTACACAGGGTGGTGAAACCGAGATTCTGGAACGCGAATATAAACTGGCAAGGAAAACTTTGAGGCTGACCATTAAAAGAGCAAAGATGGCAGCATGGGGAGACCTATGCGATGAGCTCGAAGACGACTCATGGGGCAGAGGGTACAAGATCGTAACGGGAAAGTTCAAATACCTACTGGAGCCTTACGAGCTACCTGAGAGCGTGAAACTAAAAAAGGTGACGGAACTCTTTCCTCCCACTAGGGTTGTACGAATCCCTGTGAACATAGAGTTCGGGGACCCCCCACTTTTCAGTATAAACGAACTCACAAAGGCAGCGGGAAAGCTGAAGACCAAGAAGGCTCCTGGTCCGGATGGCATTATGTCAGAAACGATCAAGTTGGGGGTCGAGGAATTCCCATAACTCTTTCTGGGACTGGCCAATAGACTTCTAACAGAACAGAGCATCCCTATGGGATGGAAAAGGGCCAAGGTCGTATTAATTCCGAAGGGAAAAATGGGGGATGGAAAGTACAGGCCGATTTGTCTAATAGACAGCATGGGCAAATTATTCGAACATCTAATCAAAGGACGTCTGCAAGAGGAGGTCATCGCGCGGAATGGAATGTCGGACAGGCAGTTTGGTTTTCGAGAGGGAAAGTCCACCCTCCATGCTATTGATTTCGTGATCAAACAAGCAACCAACCCCAGGTGGAAATGGGGCTTGGTATTATTTATTGACATCAGAAATGCGTTTAACACGGCAAAATGGGGCAAAATCCTCCAGGCTCTTCAGGATATCGGGGTGAGTGGTTACCTACAATACATTATAGGGGAGTACTTTCGAGGAAGATTACTACAAGTGGGGAAGAGTGAGATAACCATGCAACAAGGAGTTCCACAGGGATCTGTACTGGGCCCCCTGTTGTGGAACATCGTATACAATGGAATTCTAAATCTGGACCTTCCGGAGGGATGCTCGACGGCAGCTTTTGCCGACGACTTCTCCCTTGTAATTTGCGCCGATACTAAGGAGGAACTAATCTAGAAGGCCGAGGAAGCCTCAGAGGCGGTAATTAACTGGATTGAGAACCAGGGATTGGAGATGGCTCCTGATAAGACAGAAGACATCATCTTGGGAGGCCCCCCATGGAATAAAATAAGAAACGGTATCGTCTTTGCTGTTGGTAACAAGGAGGTCAAGCCCAGCAAGGTAGTAAAATATTTGGGAGTCTGGCTTGATGACAAGCTTATGTACAATTACCACGTAAGACAAACCTGCGACAAGGCAAGAAGATAACTTTCCGCTCTATCAAGGATACTGCCAAACTTGAGAGGCCCGGGGATCATGGGTAGAAGGATATTAGCAGGGGCTGTAACATCGGTCTAATTATACGCGGCGCTTATCTGGGGCGCAGTAACTCGGATGGCGAAATACAGAAATATGCTTCTGTCTACGCAGAGGAAAATGCTGTTAAGAGTGACTCGGGCGTACAGGACGGCATCTTTTGAGGCCCTGACAGTCATCGCAGGGACTCCTCCGATGGACTTACTGGTAGAAGAGAGACAGAGGCTATTCCAAGTGGGTAGGGTGCTGGACGAATGCAGACTTGCGGAGAAGGAAGACAAAAAGACTCATACCTGATCTGGGAGCATGGCTGGACTGTAGCGATAAGAAAATTGATTTTTACATTACCCAGTTTCTAAGCGGCCATGGGTGTTTTAAAAGTTATGTCTACAGGATTGGAAAAGCTCCAGACCCAAGTTTCTACTACTGTGGCGAGGAGGTGGACGACGCGGAACACACTATCCTCCGCTGTACTAGATGGGCGGAGGAAAGAAAAGTGCTCCCACCTTTCCAAAAAAAAAGGGTTAGGTTAGGTTAGGTTAGGTTAGGTTAGGTTAGGTTAGGTTAGGTTAGGTTAGGTTAGGTTAGGCTAGGCTAGGCTAGGCTAGGCTAGGCTAGGCTAGGCTAGGTTATGTTATGTTATGTTATGTTATGTTATGTTATGTTATGTTATGTTATGTTATGTTATGTTATGTTATGTTATGTTATGTTATGTTATGTTATGTTATGTTATGTTATGTTATGTTATGTTATGTTATGTTATGTTATGTTATGTTAGGTTATGTTAGGTTAGGTTAGGTTAGGTTAGGTTAGGTTAGGTTAGGTTAGGTTAGGTTAGGTTAGGTTAGGTTAGGTTAGGTTAGGTTAGGTTAGATTAGATTAGGTTAGATTAGGCTAGGTTAGATTAGGCTAGGTTAGATTAGGTTAGATTAGGTTAGGTTAGGTTAGGTAAGGTTAGGTTAGGTTAGCTTCTTTACATGTATGTATTTATGTCTCAGTTCAGTAGTAGTACGCAATAAAATTGTAGAGTTAAAATTCCGTATTTTATTCCAGAATGATATGTAAATTAATAGCGTGTAAGAGTGCCAAACATAAGACATTTATAACTATTTCTTATTTCATACATCTGAAAACGGTCCTCCCTTGAAACTTTTACTATTCACTTATTATAATATGCAATAAATACATAGCTAAATATCAGATGATTCAGAGAATTTACCGCAATTACCATAAACACCTTTTATACAGGTCAGTTTTCACCCTGACGGGAACTCGAGTGACGTCTTAACGTACCCTAATTATGGAACAGGTAGACTGATTATCCTGACGGGTATTCGTGTGCGTCCTTTTGCATATAGAGCTAGAAAAACAAACAGTAGACAACTTTTAAACACCATTGTTTTTCAAAGTATTTGGAACCAATTCTGGAAAAAGTTATTTCACTCGCTTTTTAGTACATTCAAAATAGAGTTTTTGAAGGCGTTGACTGCATCTTCTGAGGACTGGAACCCTTGACCACGCAGTTCATTCTTAAATTTTGGAAAAGAGAAAAAGTCATTAGGACTTGGGAAGGGACTGTGTGGAGGATGGTCCAGCGATTCGATGTTTTCTTGCTTCAAAAATTCTATTGTTCTTCGAGCTGTGTGGGAACTTGTATTGTCTTGGTGGAGGATCTTTTGTCGTTGGAGGTTGGTTTTTCGAAAATCAGCAATTACTTCCGGCAAACAAATCGATATGTACCAATCAGTAGTAACAGTTCTTTGACCTTGCAGAGGAATTGTTGCTACATGACCCACTTTTAAGAAAATTATCGCCACCATCTTTTTGGAAACACTTCGGAAACGGATAACTTTCATTGGTTTTGGTTCATCTTGGAACACCCAAACAGTCGACTGACGTTTATTTTCGGGTTCATAAGACTAAATCCAGGATTCATCACCACTGACAATACTGAATATATTTTTTGAGTTTCCTGTGTTAAACCGGTTTAGAGTTTTTTGACACCAATTGACTCTAATTGCTTTCTGTTCTTCTGTTAACAGATGCGGTATCCACCAAGAAACTAATTTTTTTACAGATAACTCTTTATGTAAAATGTTTTGAATTGTGGTCTTTGAAATGCCCAAATGGTACTCCAATTTCATGATATGTGACATGTCGATCTTCTTTGATCAGCTTACGTACAGCATTGACGTTTTCCTGGGTGAATGCCGTTGTTGGTGGACCTGTTGTTGGATCGTCGCTAAGATTAATCCGTCCACGTTTAAGTTCTCCATTCCACCGAGAAATTGTCGAATAATGTAGTGCTTCATTGCTGAAAACAGAAACCAACTCGGCAAGGTATTCTTGTTGAGGCTCTGTCTTCGAAATTTGTAAAAAATTATTGCGCGAAAATTTTCTCGGCTTAATTCATCTGACTGACTCATCAACTTTAAAAATTCAGTTTAGGTACCGCTTTAAACGAAGCGGTCTAAACTTTGGCGTTGAGTTAACCAAACATGACAGTTAATTTTCACATTTGATATTAGTTGACAGGCGCCAACTACGTTGTTATATGCAACAATATAATCTTTATTCATAGTTATCAATTGTTTAGCACATTTGGTGGTGAAATAATAATCGTGACTATTTACATTTATAGAAAAATAAATCAATAGACCGCGGCAAATGCCGCTACGCCGGTGTTCTGGCTCCGTTACATTTCCCCCACAGTTACATGCAACACTTGAACGACTAATGTGATGTTCGAAACAGTCGTCCTGAGCAAAATGAAGCAAGAAGAAAATGAAGCTCCCGACGACTTCTTTACAAGAATACAGACGCAGGTGAAAAAATGCCAATATGGTGGAACCGAGAATTACTAGAGACCACATCACGGTAGGAGTGCGAGATAATAAATAATTTGAGAGAAAAACCTATACAGGAAGATCTATCACTCGTGAGAGCGGTCGACTATTGCCTAGCTTTCGAAACGAACTCGAAACAACTACAAGCAATGTAGAGTGAGGAAAAGCCGAAAATAAACACAATAAAAAACTGTAAAAACGATTTTCCATTGTGGTCGCTGTGACACCGACCAAGGACCAAAAAGAGTGTCCCGCATTTAGAAAAAGGTGCAAACGATGCAATAACCTGGGACACTTCTCGAAAATGTGTAAAGCCCAATTACGCGAAGATAAGAAAAACAAAGTCTCTTCCGTAAACGAATTAGATAATGAAGAAAGCGACGACGAAGACGAATTGGAGAGTTGGAGATGATCTATAGCGAGAATCTAATATTTTATAAAAGATATATGCACGCTATTGGGCGGCGTTTGCCACAAAAGGGATTAAAAATATGTCTCACATTGACTTTAGAAAGAGTATAATGTCAATTATCTGGAAAAATAAGATGAAGTAAAATTCACCAATACTAAGTCATTCCAAGTTTTTGAACAAGCCAATGAAACATTAAAGACATTATTCAATTAATTAGCTGCCAATTTAATTTTCGGTAATAAGTCAAATTTTACTTAAATACTATCACTAGTGATGCGGCTGTTGATGCCACATCAGTTGAAATGACAACAAATGTTATGATGTCGTAATAAATAGGATTTCTTCGATTTAGTGGACTGGAATTTTATATGAGGCTGGTTCTTTCGCATAAATAATAACTGTATTTCGTTAACAATTTAATAAACTTTAACGTCGAAAATACATACAGATGGAACGATGAATGTAGACAAGCCTTTCAGTATGAAATAGTAATTATTAGAACGATCTTACTCTTTCCTTTGTGGTTTTCAAAGCACTATTCACTTGAAATATAACCTTGCTTCGGGTTGAATCACTATACAAACTTTAACTTTATAGAAAATTGCACTTATTATGCAGAAAATAAAGGAATTAAATTAATTACTATGAAACTTGACGTTTGGTCACGCCTACTTCAACTGCCGAAGAATAATAGTAAATATTGCAAGGCGTCGGTCAGTCACCAGGGAAAGAAAACAAAACGCAATTTTGAACTAAGGTAGAAGTATTTTGGAGACAGAGGCGCGCCGGTAGGAATTTCGAATGAAAATAAAAGGACTAAAATATAACTGTACATGAATATACAAAGGAACTAAAATATAAATATACAAATTGTTGAACGTGTGGTTTCAACAACTAGATTAGGTATATTTTTGAAGAGGGCCTCGTATACACCAACCACCCCTTCTAACTGACTATTTATTCTTCTATAGATATATCTTTTTTTTCCAACACATTATCTGACCAAAATTTAGGTCTTTATACATATTGTGGGTTACGTAACGATTCTGTTCAGCTCTTGATTCTTTTTATTTTGTAGACGTATATATGGAATTTATTCTGCAAAATGTCTATTATATTTATATCCTTCCCTATCTAAACTATTTGGAAGCCCCAGTAAAACTGTCATTTTCAGTAGTCTTATCATAATTTTTTGTCGACGTGCTAGGCCATTCCTCTTTTGTCGCAAACATAAACTGCAACTTGTGGTTTATATTTTCTAGAATGTTGAATTTATGCCGTTTACATATTATATATTATTTATCTATAGTAGTTCAGGGAGCATAATAAATGTCTGTTTAGTGTTTTATACATTTGAAAGTATATAAAATATTTCTAAACATAATAGTCTAGTTCTCAAGTTCAAAAACGTGTGTGGTGCAATAGCTCCTAAAAATATCAGCGACGGCTCATTGGATTCGGAAAACTGTAAATGTATTAACATTTTTTATAATTAGATGGAAAATTGCGAATGTTGAAAACAAATTGAGATGAAAAAAAAATTAGTTTTTCGCGAATAATTCAGAAACTATATGAGATAATCGAAATCTGGAAAGGTTCTTGAAAAAGAGAACGTTTCCAGCTTCTGGAACTTTATCACTACTGCTAAGTAACGTTGAAAATAGATATCTTCGCGAATAATTGATCTAAAAATGTTTCGCTTCTTGGAGCCTATCTTATACAGGTTATAACAAATAGGTAGATCATAAATTAAACCACATATTCTAGAGTCAAAAATAACTCGATTTAACCTAACGTGCCTCTTAGTGTTTTTTAGAAATATCAGTTTTGAGATTGAGATAAACAGTTGCTCTTGCTACTGATAGAAATAACAGATATTCATAAGAGCGTGCGCGTAACATCCGGCATCACTGTAACACTTGACTAATAACAGAAATACACCAGACAGACGAATATTTCTTTCCATTGATCGTTGTTTACGGGAAACAGGTACATTATGAGCTTACTGGTAATAGTGGTCGTCCGAAAGTGGATGCACACGATCGGGAAATTTTAGACGCAATTGAAGAAATCCCCGAAAGCAGTACAAGGGTAGTAGCTGCTCAATAACATCTTTCCCACATGATAATTTGGAGAGGATTGAAGGACCAGCAGCTTCATTTATTGGATGAAGATTATCCTTAAATAATGGGATTTTTCGATTGATCATTAACGGAAAACACTAGGAATGTCAATTTCATTAACCATATTTTGTTTACCGACGAATCCACCTTCAACAGAAATATGTCTCGAAGTAAGTATTATTTATCTCTAAGTGAACTACCCAATTTAGTAATAATAGATTTGGTGAACTATTTAATTTTAACTCAAAGTTAAATACCTTATCTCTTTCTCCCCGCATTCCACACTTAACAACACTACAAGACGATGGCATTTTAGATACCTTTAAGCACTAATTGTTAATAAAGTCTAACTATTATCCGCTGCTTACCTCTAATCAATGAAAATTAAATAGAATGTGTGCCCCCCAGCACAATATGGCCGACCTGTCAGAGATGTTATTCTGGAATGGTCTATAGCAACTACTTTGTTATACATTTACAACATTGCCACATGTACATATGCGACAAAATGTCGAACGGTGACATAAATGTCGAAGGTGGTTCGAGAATACGACCTCAAATTTTCGTGCGACGTTTCTATTCGACAAATATCGATTGCGAAATTTTTTATCGAGATTCGAGATTAAAGCAACCTGTTTTTCAATAGCTTTTTAGGGGTAAAACAACAAAAACTCTGAGGGAATGTTAGCTGTCAGGTTCGATCGGATCTATTATTGATCATAAATCATCGAAGTAAACGGATAATGCTTGACTGCAAGGAACTGTAATTGAGGAGGATGTAGATGTAGCTTGGGATAACGGAGCTAGACCAACGGCAAAGCGACAATGTCGCACTTGTTTATCCAAACTTGATTAATGTGAAACAAATTAATAATGATGAATAAATATATATATATATATATATATATATATATATATATATATATATATATATATATATATACATATATTGTAATGTTTTAATTAATGATTGTAAATGATATTGTTTATACTGTATTGAAATATGAAATTTTGGATATTTTATTTTTGTTTTATTAATTGTATTTATTTTAATAGTTGGGCGCCAGTCATAAAAACTTTAAAATTTTATTATTTTCGTTTTAATTAATTCATGAGACTTCCCTGTTTATTCAAGTATTGGCCTATTTTATATTTATCTACACTCAGGGAGCATGCGTGTTCGTGCCTCTTTTAACGACCTTCTCACAGACAGATCAGCTTAGGGATGGCGATTCTTTCAAAAAAAGATCGATTTTTGAATCGATTCGAATCGGAACCTGAAGAATCGATTCATAAAAAAATCGAGGTCTAAAAGATCGATTTCCAAAAAATCGATTTTTTTCAAGTTTGTATTTACAATGTAAATATAAATCCATTTTATGAAAAACAAGAAATATACCATAATAAACAATCTCTGGGATCTCTTATCAGTAAAATCAGGGATTTTTTACTTCAGTGAATTTGATAATAACAATTATTTATATTACCATATTAAAGCATCAGATCAGATATAAAAGAAGACATTTATTTTCTAAATGTATTTGTTACATTAAATGTTAAGAAAATATTGCTTATAGTTCCCAATGCTTAATATCTAAGCTTTTTAAAAACAACAGTCTGTCAAGTCTACTGGAATCCAAGCGGTTCCGCTCATCACTTGCGATGTTGCCTGCAATTGAAAAAATGCGCTCACAAGGAACAGATGATCCCACGATACTCATATACATCACGGCTATTTTGTGAACATGGTGATAAATAGAGTTTTTTTGTTCTTGCCAGTAAAGTATAGGATCATACTTTAGGTGCACAACTGCCTGCGATAAATAATGTTTAAATTCTTCGTTTAAGCCCTGACTTTCCAGTGCAAGTGTATTACATGTAGAGAGTTGCTTTTTTACAAGCAACTTATGAAAATCCCAAATTCCTTTTTCCATATCAGTCCCTTCTATTGCATCAAATTCATCACCATTATTTTGTGGAAGCTGTTGCTGTGATTGAATATCTAAAATTGAAGTATTTATTCTATTTATTGCTCGAGAACAGGCTACACGGTCAGCAAAATGAATTTTTTTAAATCTAGGATCTAAAATTGTCGAAGAAGCTAACAAATGAACTTGTTCAATACTTCCAAATCTTTTCTTCAAACCATCCATAATTAAAGTTCTTGTTTTAGCACCAATATCAGTTGAAGTTTTCATTGTATTATATGTTGCAGTCAAACAAGATACGATTGGTATAATTTTACTGGCTGTAACATAGTCTTCTCCCGATATTTCTTTAGTTATTACTTCTAATGGTCTCAATATATTTATAAGATCTTTTATAAATTGTAACTGCTGTGCAGTTAGCATTGTCGGCGCTTTAGGATGCTTGAGTAATATTGGCGCAATAATTTCAGATAACTCAACAAATCGTTCCAATTGATAAAAAACAGAATTCCATCTGGTACATACAGACTGAATCAGCCCCAAAGGCTTTGTTTGGTGATCCTGAGCTTTCTTTAAAGAGTCAGCAGCATTTGTATTATGCTTAAAATTTGTAGTAATATCTTTGACAGCTGTTAGTAAATTCTTGGCTTCTTCCAGTCCATCCTTATTGTCAAATGGTTTTGATGCTACTAAGTTTAATGTGTGGGCAAAACATGGCATGCGTTTATTTTTGCCATAAACATTTGTGACAGCTTTAACGATATTTGCGCCATTGTCCGTGATAAACGCTACCACTTTGTTACTTGTAATGCCCCATTTTTCTGTCATATTAATAATTACTTGTGCTAAGTAGTCGGCATTATGTGGTTCTGTTAGAGCAGTTACACCAAAAATTATGCTCATTAATTTATTTTCATATATACAATGACCAGTTAAGCCTAAGTAGCTTTGACTATTATGCGAGTCGGTCCAAACATCTGCAGTTAAAGACAGTGCTTCTACTACTTGTATTTTTAATTTAAGTTGTGTCGAAAGAATGTCATATTTATCGTCAATCATGTAGGTAATTGTTTTTCTGGCTGGAACTTTATATAGTGGTGCTACTACTTTCATTAAATAATTAAATCCTGTTTTTTCCACAGTATTCAGAGGCAATCCATCCTTTGCTATCATGAAGACTATTGCATTGGTAATTTGACCACGCTTAACACCATTATCTGAAAATTAATTAAAAAAATCATAATTATCGATCTTGTATGCATCTCACTTTCATGAAAATGAATTCAAAAAAGATTTCGATTTCATGCCTTACCTCCAAATGATTTTATATTTGTTAAACAAGAAGTCAATGTTTGCTGTTTTAAGACTGATATAGAGGCAGTAGAAGAAGCCACGCTTTCAGTATCCGAATTATCAACATGTTGCAAATCTGGAACTGGCACGATGTCTAACGTCGTATCATCAACAACCTAAAAAAATAAAACATAGTTTTTTTAATTTATTGAACATTGATTCTTATTTTTTTCAAACTCAGTACATTGGAAAACAAAGAATGTGATATAAAGAATACAGGTTTCACTGACTTGTTCATTTCCATCACCATTTTGTGTATTACCACATTTACCACCACCACTTTCACTCTTCTTTTTGAGATTTACAGTCTTAATTGTTGGATGACGTCTTAATAAATGATTACGCAAGTTTGTTGTGTTCCCCTTAGTTTTTACTTCCTGGTGACAATATTTGCATGTGCCTCCTAAGTCTTTTTTTATGAAATGATTCCATATATCACTTTTACCCGACATGCTGGAAAAATACAATTGTTCCTCATTAAACTTGTTAAACAATAAAATTTTTAGTAATTAGTTACTAGTTTTAAGTAATATTCAAAATCCTATTAGCATCAATTCATTCAATTTAAAGAATAGTTCAACATTTTATGCATAAAAAATTAACCTTTACGGCATGCAGGTTTTTTCCTGCTTAAACTGATTTTACTTAATTAAAATAAAATTGGAGTAAAATCGGCAGTTGATTTTTAAAAAGATAACGGGAGCTCTACTATTTTGTATGTAAACAAAATAAACAATTTGAGGTTATACAGAAGAATGGATGTAAAGTATGAACTCTTCATTAATTAAAAATTCCACATAGTTATTTCAATGCTCATTAGTGATTATTCGTATGTAAACTAATTTAAATGACTTACATACATGATTAGATTTAACAATATCAACTAACAGAACAAACTCAAAATAATAGCATCAAAGTAAAAAATAAAAAGCACTTTACTTACTCTCAATTACTTATTATTCCATAACAAACACTACATAAAAATAAGTATTTATTTCCCTAATCACAATATTTATATCTATATTACAACAATCAATGCATATATAAACAAATGAAATGAATGAATGAATGACAAGAGTGACAAGACAATGACGCAGTATCAATCAGCAAAGTCTTTTTTTTGTTATTATTTTTACGGCCTTGGTGTTGCACCATCCAGCCTATTCTTCCTTCAGCTAATTGTAAATAATTTTATGGTTTTCACCAGAACAGAAAAAAATCGAATGTCGATTTTCAAGGGTGAAATATCGATTCACTGAATCGATCCAGTACAACATATCGATTTAAAAAATCGATTTATTTGGTCCGAAAAATCGATTCTTCGATTAATCGATTTCAGATCGCCTTCCCTAGATCAGCTTCTGTGCTATGTTTGAGGTTATACGTAGATATGAGAGAAAGAAATTATTATTTGTTTGATTTGAGTTATTTTAATAATCATGGAAATATATTAATAATTTACGAATTAAAGCCTGTGCAACACATATACAATGAAGTTTAACAATTATAATATAAAATATGATAGGAATGAAACTATTCTAGGAAGGGACTGTCTATTCGTCCGGGCGCTCGGACGAATAGTAAATTGCGCTATACATCCGGGCGTAAATATACGCCCGGACGAACAGTGTGGGAGGCTATTAATCCGTGCATTCTTAAAAAAATAATAATGTTGTATTATCAAGTATAGTTCCGTAATGTGCAAAATAAAATGTGAATACTGCCAAAATTGTAAATGATTCATTTAGTAAATAAGTTTACCTACTCTTCTTAACACATAATGCAATATTATGTTCTAAACTGATTGCAAAAGTGTTCTAAAAGAGACTACAATATAATATGAGAAGGGAAAAGTTTACCTCCCTATAGAAGAAATCGGGATCACCGAGTTGTACCACAAGATATCAGGTATGTATAATCCTTCCGTCGAGTTGTACCACCGGGTTTCTTGGGGGCAAGGAAAATCATTGAGGAAGCTATACAGAGTTAAAAAAATGGCTTCATCAATGATTTTCCTTGCCCTTCTCGATAAATTAATCAATGATCTGTTTTAATCAAGACAGAAATTCTAAATAGTGGGGCATAGAATAATCCCCAATAAAGGCGGAAATGGATTAACTCAGGTAATCGTGGTACAACTCGGTAATCCCCGAAGAAATAGCAGATTGTGCTGGATACCAGATGCCTGTAAACATGTTACATTAAGTATACGTAAGTTCTTTAAAGCAATAATATGATCTCTCTAAATGGTAAACCTATACTGAAGGAGAAAATTCATACTAATTAAAAAAAACAACATTTTATTTTAAAACTAAAATACAAAAATAGTAACTATTAAGCTAAAAAACAAAAATAAATTCTCACATAGGTATCACATAAACTGGATAAATTGCATGGTAAAACGAAAAAATAATTCTAAGGCATTTGTACTTAGGTTTGTGGTGAGTGGGTCTACTAAGTAATAAGGTATTATGAAGTAAGGGGTTTAAAAATAATAAAAAATTTAAACGAATATTTGTAAAAATTTAAATATTTGGTTGTTTTTAATTTTATTTACAGCCACTACAAAACCACTTTTGTGTTTGTTTAGGTACTTTGGTCAAACTAGTACATTTAATGTCTACCCACTGTAAGTTCTAACCTATAAACATATAAACTAACTTTATTTTTTTAAGAATGCACGGATTAATAGCCTCCCACACTGTTCGTCCGGGCGTATATTTACGCCCGGATGTATAGCGCAATTTACTATTCGTCCGAGCGCCCGGACGAATAGACAGTCCCTTCTAGGAAGGGATGAGGATGAAATTATTCTATAAGGGTAAGTGCATATTTTAAAACAATGTAAACTAACTTAAAAATATGTTCTTGTTCAATTTCAAAACAATAGTTATTTTTTTAAGATTCTGACAGTTTAAAAATAATTATGATACTTACTCACAAGTAATACGCTGGAGTCTATTGGATCAACCTATCCCTAGTATGTAATGGAGTATTACATTATCTTCTTGAAGGTAATAAGGAAACTTCAAATAAATTATTCCTCCTACGGAATTGGTTTTTTTTAAAGTGTGCATGGAAAATGTTTCACACTTCATAAGCAGGAACTACTTTCATTCGCCAAACAATACAATTACTATTAGGTAAGTAAGTATTCAATACTTGAAGCTGCTTGTCTTTTTAACCTTTTAGCTTTTTTAGATTCTTTTCAAACGTCAAAAACCTTGTTGGGGCTTTTGGAACTTTTTACTTATTATTATTTTATTTTGAGGTTATGTTCAATAAATAATGAAGAAAATTTTATCATGCTTACGCTTCGAAGAATTATGAGATACTAACGATTTCGATCAATAGGCTTCCAGAGATTTGGCATTTATGTCTAAAAATGTCATAATTTTTAGAACTGTCAGATTAAATATATTTACAATTTGAGATATTTTGCTTATTTTAACATAATACTAAAAACTATTAATAACTTATCTAATCTAATTAATCGCACTATGGTTAACGTTCATTTTTGGGGCATTTTGAGTTGCTTATTTTAATTATTCACTCGCGCACTTTTTATGTCTTTGCTCCAAGAAGATAGTTATTATTACTCGATCTAAACCTTTTTCTCTATTTTAAATTCAATTGATTACAATATCATTACTTAGTTTTAACACTCACAACATTTGGTTACAAGTAAATTTACATATTTAATAATATTGAATATGTTCTATAACATATTGGTTTATAGATGTTTCTTTGCAACCAAATATCGTCCATCTTTTTTGAAGAATTCATTTATATTTTCTTATATATCTAGTTTAATAGTTGTTCTCCAATAAAATGTATATGTATAAGTCTTGCACAGTTTTATATTTGTCATTTCATTGATAAATTCTTTTTCTGTTGAATCTTTCTTATTGATTTAGAAATTTTCTAATATTATTTTGTTGAGAATAATGTTGGTTTTATAAGTTATCTTTGGTGATTTTTATTTTATTATAATATATATGTCGAGAATAAGGCCACTGGACCCCAATTCGTGACCTTTGCAACACTCAAGGTTATTCGCTTCCTCACGAATTTTTTGAAATACTATTCTTGAGCGATCTCTTCTTTGCGCATTCGGTTAATAGTGATCTTTATGCAGCGAGCACATTTTTGTACGTTATACCTCTTAATATTTACACAGAAAGTGGTGACAGCGCGCATTTAGGTTAATGTTATTTTCGCTAAAAAAAATTTAAATTGTAATTGTGTTTGAACAGAAGTTCAAAATATCCGGACACCATATGCAATCCTTTGAATCCGTTCACGACAGTGGATGATCTGCTCCGCCGGAAAAAATGTTTGCGCCTCACATATCAGTCATGAGCATTGCAAACGAGATTGACGTCGTTGACGACGTCACTGCTTCTCAAAGCATTGAATATAATCGCTATAATCACTATTCGGATACTGAAAGTGCTGACAGCACTCTAAGCACATCATCAGTGTTTCTATTGTATTTTATATGTTGTAGAATTTTGACATTTGAGAATAAGGCACTTCTTAGGAACTTTAATTATGTTATTCTAAATTTTTCTTGATTCAATTAGTTTGTTATTTACTGACTAAAGTACGTAGCAGGTAAATATTTTACGTAAGGCCGTAATTTCCGAAATTAATAAATATTTCTAATGAACAAACATTTTCACTTGTGTAAACTCGTCATTCAAATAATTTTGAAGGTTTAATCAATGAAATATTTCATCTCTGCCGAAAACAAAGCTACCCTTCTAGTTTATCTTGAAAATCCCCTTTCTTTTGATCGAATACGATCCCTATTTTGATTTTAAGTCAACCGTGTTTTCGTTTTTGAATTATTACCCCTTTTTCCCGAAAATATATGCGCTAATCTAGCATCGTTAATGATTGATTGGACCATAAATAATCCCATATTGCCCGTCCGGTCCGTGTTCGATGACACAACCGTTGGCAGTGCAGGCAATCGATTGTGTATTTATGTTTTCGCACTCTTTTTAGTTATATTAACGACCCTTTTACAATTTAAATTTCCACACGAGTGTTTTAGAACCTGAAAAGTAATTTTAGATTTTTAATAGAAAAACCGACTGAAAACGATAGAAGTGTGAACAATAACGCTAGATCAAAATAAATGGGGCTTGTTGATTGGATTTACTCTGTATTATCGGCATACAGGAAGATTCAAATCAATTCTATTTTTAACTAGCTTAAACCCGGCCACGTGCTACTGTGGCCTGATTGTCATATGCATTATGAAGGGTTAAATTTTCTTCGCGGTGTAATAACCCGCATATCAAAGTAGTCCGACAGTTGTCAAACGTGTCGGTTAATTTATTAAATATTAGTCAGCAAATAGTTACGAATATCTTCAACAATATTAAATATACAACGAAAGGGATTCGGAAGCAAAATGGAAGTTTTGGTTGATACAAGAAATTGGAACTACGGTTATTACTGATCCTAATTTGATAATGACAGCTTGTACCGAATACTGTTACCCCCTTTATAACTTCTCTATTTTAATACGGGGTGTTCCAACGAAAACTTGCCCCACCCTCCCAGAAACTCATGAACCAAGAGTTTCTTCAAAATGTGACATGTCAAATTTTATTGAAAGGGGGACTACCTACAAGATTTTTATGAAAATTGCCATAGATGGAGAAAAAGTTATGGCGAATTTATGGAAAATATTTTGACATACATGTCACTTCCGGTTATACCGAAAGTGAACGACAACTTTGTTATTTTAAATATAACACCCTGTATATTATTAACTTTTCGGATTATACATAAAATTTTAATGTCACTTTGTGTAGAATACCCTATATTTAATATTTATACTCATCGATATATTAATTTTTTTAATATAAAATTGACCTTCATATTGAAAATTCTGTGTGAACATCCCCAATACCAAATAAAAAACATCTTGTCGGGTTGATTAGTTGCACGATCAATGTAATTGGTGCATATCGAAAACTTCTTTTTTGTATACAGGGTTCGTAAAAAAGTGATGAAAAGTTCAACTTCACAAATGTTAAATACCTCAATTATTTACAGAAAATTATATTACAAATTTTATGAGTTTTGCATGCAGGTTAATTTAAATCTACTATATTAATTTGAATGAAAAACATTATTTCACAATATTCGAATTTATAAAAAATGTATGTGCACGCCATTGAGCGGCATTTGCCATCAATGGGATTGAAAATATGGGTCATTACATTAGGCTTAGTAACACTACATATCATAGAATGATGTGATTATTATAAAAATCGACCTGTCCAAGCTTTTTCCTTATTATATAAAAATAGAGAAGTTAAGCGGGGGGTAACACTTATTCCTGCGCACTGTATATTTGTGAAGATGTGAGATAAAATTTATAATTGGTGTTAAGCAGTTTCGATGATACCATAAACCAAATATATTGAGACAGCATATTTTTCTAGAAAATAAGTAACGCGCTTGTCGATTCAATTTCCATTATAACTTACCTTGATCGACATCGATAATAATACTAATGTCCTTTTTGTTCATTATTTTGGGAAATCAAACCACAATCTTTTTTATATTATTTAATTCAAGTTTCGGTAGCGTTCCAGCTACCGTTATAAAAATAAGTTTTCAAATTCTGGTCACTAACGGAAAAATTCGACATCATCGCACTTGAATTGAATCTTTGTACCATTTCCCATGTTATCTACTTCCATTCCAGATGCTTCGTGTCTTCTATAAAGGCCACTAGTTTGACTGGAGGGATTTTCAGTAGTTGTGATGGTTGTATTAATTCCTCTCCAAAGTGCTTCTGTCTAAGTTCTTGTAAGTTCTCGCAGAAGCAGAGTATGTGAGTCTCATCATCAAGTTCACATTTCCTGCAAATAGGTTGCCCATATTGTACAGATGTTTCTTCAAGGTGCAGTGTCCAGTCACCAGGTCGGTAACTGTCTTCAAATGTCTCTTACCCAGTTTCAGTAGCCTGGTTGAGAGTTCCTTGTCTACCTTGTTCAGTAAACTGTTTGTATGAAGGTGCCCTTGTGTCACCCTCCATTCGAATTGGTGTTCCCTATCTAGCCAGTTCCCGATTTACCTCTTATGCAATCTTCTGTGATTCCACAAAACGGTTCCGGACCTATGAAGTCTCCTTTAGAGCCTTCTTTAGCTAACTGGTCCGCCATTTTATTACCAGCAATCCCCTCATGTGCCGGCACCCATATTAAAGTCACTTTGTTGTCTCTTGCCAGCCTGTTGAGGGATTCTTTGTAGTTTTTCACCAGTCTAGACCTAGTTGTTGGATTACTGATAGCTTTAAGCAGAGCCTGGCTGTCAGTGAATATTTCAATTTTTTGTCCGGTATATGCTCTTCTGATGTTTTCATCAATACATGCTATAGCGGCAATCATCTCTGCTTGAAACACAGTCGTATATCTACCAAGGCTAAAGAACATTCTCTTTCTAGGACCTTTTACACCAGCCCTAGTGCCATGGTTTTTTTGGAGCCATCGGTGAACTTTCCGCTCGGCAACTGAATAGAACCAAGTTTGTTAGAAGTATCCTTATTGAGAATCCTGATGATTCTCTGGCGATGTCAGGGACACCTTGCATGCCCTCACGGATTTCCCTCCAAGACTTCTCTTTGGATTCGTTTATTTTTGATTTTATGTACCTAGTTTAGCTTTATTCTACAAGATGGCTTGTCTAGAAGAGCGACTCTCCTTTATCGGACAGTTGTTATGATGAGGTCAGTGTACACTGTTGCAGCCATGCGGCTGCTCCCTCTAAATCCTCAGCAGTTTTTGGTCTGCCTAGGTGTGAACGGATTTTAGAAATTAGGTCCTCTTTATAAGATTCCCAGTCAGTGCTCTTAGGATCCCTGTATGTTCTAATAACCGATTTTTCTACGTTAGATTCATAGTATATTTGGGCATGATCGGATAAAGATGGTTCATCCGATACATGCCACTTGCGAATCATCTCCCTGACACGTAAAGTGCATAGAAAACATCTATCAATGATTCCCCCCTCTATGCTCTAAATGTAGGCGTATTACCCACATTCGCAATATCAAGTTCAGTAGTACATAGATAGTCAAATAGTTTCTTACCTCTGGTGTTGTCTTTGCTGTCCCAACTGCTATGGTGTGCGTTGGTATCAGCCCCTACAAAGACATCCAGATTATGTCTCTTTGAGTATTCCATCAGGTTCTCCATGTTAGTCCCCGGTAGTGGTTCCTCTAAATCGATGGGAAGATACAGAGACACTATCATTGTCTCTAGTACTACCCCATCTTTTTCGAGTATAATCTTTGCTGCCACCATGTCACCCGTGCATAGTTCTATAATCGGCATCAAGTTGTATTCGGGTCTATAGCAAATACAAGTTCTTATTTTAGTACGATCAGTTCCCATTATCAGTCCCATTCCCCTAGTATTAAGCCCCAGTATCTTACCTTTGTTTATCCAAGGTTCTTGAATTAGAACGATGTCTATATTTTCAGCCACCACTCTTTGTTGTAGGACAGCGGTGGCTGTCTTTTTGTGCTTCAAGTTAACTTATAACACGTTGAAGATCCTTAGAGGTTGATGGTACAGGTTCTCGATCAGTACCTGTTTCCTCCTCGGTCGAGTTTTCCAGGGTTTTAAAACTGGCTCGCTGGAATAGATGATACGGTCTCCATTGAGCCCGCACCAGTCCTTTCATGGACTCCTCGTCAATCCGGATACTCACATGCTGTCCCCTGTCGGATGACTTGGAGCCGAGGATCATCCAGCGATCAACCTTCAGCCCTGGATTCTGTTTCTCGAGTCTCCTCAACCTCACTTTCAGATCCTCTTTTTTAGTCTCAGGAAGTAGGACTCGTTGCTGCTTTGGAAGTTAATCACTCTTGATAAGCTTCCAGTTGGTTTAATGTGACAAATAGTCTCTCGTTATAATGAAGGACTCCTCATTGTCACAGATTAGCCCGTAGTAGCCGTCCATGTATCGACTGGTTTCAAACCTAGGCGCCTTCTGCACCTCGTCGATCATGTCAGTTAGGTTCTCTTTGTTAGACCCCACCTGATCTTCAGAGACGATTGTCTCTGGAAAGTTTTTTGGGACCACAGCTGCCTTGATCCCTTTGAGGGCCACGCTGTATTTAATACCAGTTTTAACACCGGTACCAGTGGTACGTTTGGCTCTCTTATCTTTATTTACCTCAGGAGTGCTCCTGGCTGACACAGTTCGCTTAAAGCCCTTTGTCTGCTGGTTTACACCCTGTTTTGATGTTGGTTGAGGGAGTCGGCAGCACCACATTTTTGGTGTCAATTCCTCGTTCTCTCATTTTTTTTCAGCTTATTATGCTGGGCACCTGAAAGTTTCCCGTGTGAAGCTTTTCTTAACACAGGATTCACCGGGTGGCGTGGTTTTCTCTTGGGCTTCAGAAGTATCTGCCTGCGTTGGAGTCACTTCTGTCTCCATTGCTGCCGGATCTTCCAAATCCCTTTTACTAGGAGTCTCTGTAGGCTCCGTAATTCGACAACTAGACAATCAATAATATTTTGAAGTTTAAGACTGCAAAAACATTGTTGTAAAATTTTTATGGTCCATTCCCAGTAGACCAAATCCCTGATAAATTGTGAAACAAAATATCTTTTGTATCACATTCTAACAATACTAAGACCATTAGGAATGGGATCCAGTGAAGTGCACTCTCTAGGAACGGTTTTAGGGTTAGGATAGCGCTTTTTTGCTTATTTCGGAAATGTTGTTAATAAAACTCGTTTGGTTCCACTTTTTTTTGTGGTATGATTATTTTTGTTTTAAATATGTCTAAATCAGTTTTGTGATTTTGTGTGCATTGATTAAGAACAATTCCAATGATAAATCATAAGAAAACCTGGATAAAAACTTATGATACTATCGTGATAACGCAGGTAATTGAATACACCACAAGGAACATACAGAAGATAATAATAATGTCATTTGTTAAATGACATCTTCTATAGATGACAGCTCATTACTGTTCCAAAACTTGATTTATTCTATTCTTAAAATTCCTAGGTAATACATTTTTATCTTCCGTATACGTTTCGAATGCCTTTATTCATAAGGGATTGAGACAAAAAAAAATCTTCTATTTATAGTCATACAATTATCTGAAACTTAGGATCTGCTTAAAAATCTAATAACGCAATACTAATTTTCTTTGTGAATTTAATATTCACTAATTAATAACTAATTATTCACTGAGGCTTGAATATGATTTTGCGTTACACATATTTATTGCAAGGCCGTGAAATAAAATGCGGCACTGCTCAATTTAACGGCCCACGTTCTTTGGTTTACATCGGACGCAAATGAAATCTGAACCGAATATAGACTTAGACTAGGTATCAGGAACTATATATAACCTTACAAATAGTTGCTGTCATAAACTATTGAAAATCGAAGGGAACCATATCTGGCAAATACGGAGTTTCTAAATATTTGCAAATAACCATAAAAAATAATAATATGAACTAAAAGATCAGAACTTTTTTGCATAATTATGAATGATTTTCCATATACCGAAGAAATGAAATGAAGAAGATGAAGAAATCAATTAAATGCAATATAAGGTCAAAACTTAGGTAAATTTGCAAGAATTCTTCTCAAACTTGGATTAATATGGTAATATGATTGTTTCTATTTACTTATATTAATGATAGTAGTGATAATAAATTAAGGGAGTCTCTGCAGTTGTATAAAAGCTATTAAGAATTTAATATACCAAGATATATTTAACATTAACCAAGTCGAGTAAAAAGTTTGTAAGTGTTTCCGTAACCTGCAATTAACATTAACATTTTCAACTCTTCGACCGATACACTTCCATAACATACAAAATGGCACGTTTAAACACTTCTCCAAATGAATTCTCCATAAACATTATTTACAAGTGGCGCACAAAAAATATAATTCGATCTAATTAAATTACCTGGCGAATAAAAAATAAAGCGAAGTTTTGCTAAAAGATAATTATATTATTTTTCTACATCATTTTCTCTTTTAAAAACATTTTTCCGAGCGAACCTCACTATCGTAAAATAAATGTGGGCGTGAAATTTACCAATTGCACGGGAAAACTCTAGCAGCAGCACCGTTTGCTTCACTTGAGTCAATATATTCGAGAATTAGGATAATAAACTGTTGAATTTCAAAATTATTATTCGGGTTTGTAACAAATAAGATCAAATATTATCAGTAAAAATTTATAAGGCTGCGGTCAAAGTAGCTCCGGTATCGGCAAAATTATTAACTCCGACGTACACGGCCGAAGTCGGCCAAATAACAGAATGGTAGTCTGTTATGGATGTGGTCACAGTATCACCGCGAAACACTACCCAATGAACAGTACATCGGTCGACAACGGACGAAAACCAATAAATTTGTTTTTTCCGACAGTACACGCCAGACCATGTCTGCTATTTCAGATTTCATGTATTCAGTCAGTATGGATGATAACGTTGGTTTTTTAAAGAAACGCGTTGCGAAGGAATACTATTAGATATATACCAAAATGCCTCCGAATTCACTATAAAATATTCAAACAACTTCACAGTCTTTTCCAACAACCGATTGAAAATAGTGTGAAATTTACCATATTGGTCTTTTTTCTTCGTAAGGGAGATCAATCCGGAAATCTTCTTCGTCTTCGAATAATAATAAAATACTTTTAGTAGAAGACTAGTTTCCAACATATGTAAGTAGGTACTGTTGCGAATTGAAATCCATGGCTGGTAGAATAGTATATTGGAACACTGGTAGTATATTGGAACACTGTGACCGCATGACACGGACGAGCGTATTCGGCAGTATAAGGACGAAAAAATAATCTGCCGATACGTAGCTAAAGTTCATATAATAGCCTTTTTGGTGTGCGTCATTGATTGTTAATGTCCTTCTAACACATTACGTTGGAAGAAATGGAAAAAAGGCAGGTCTGTGAATAATCCTAATCAAAATATCACAATAATGAACCGTTTAAACGTATTACAAACGTTAACCCTAATCTTTGACTTACAAAAATTTGATTGGTTGGTTGATCGCACAAACGCGACCTATCAATCGGGCGAAATTACATCGTTCAAACTACGATGCAGACGTTCCTTATTAGCGGCAATGTGTCTTAAGTCTTTTTCTAATGTCCCACTGACAGTTCTCGTCAGGTCTGTATTTTGTTGTTTACGGTCAATTATTATTTATGAAAAGTGAATATTAATCTTATTGTTAGCATTTTATTTATTCAAATGCAGGACTATATTTACTAGTATTAAATTATTTTAATATGTAAATTGAATATACAATTTGTTTTATATTGCAGTGTTTTGATACTCCAAGTATTATTAATTTCATGGCCTTTTCGAATTTGGCTGAATACGATCCAGATGATTTTATTCATTAAATTAAAGGTTAGCTATATGTCAAAATAACAAATAAAATATCGACATACCCAAAACCCGGATATACGTCACAAACGATGACGCACACCAAGAAGGCTATTATATGAACTATACTCTAACCGCAGCTTGAGAGGTGAATCCAAAAAGGGAATGAATTAAACACTTGAACAGTTCATTGAAAAAACTTGTAATCATCTCCTCGTTGAACCTGGAATTTATATTATTTAAATAAGTTTTCGCTTCATAAAACACTACCGTTACTTTTCGCCTATTTCCAAAAGTAACGTGTTATTTTTCTTTTTTTTTTTTTTCGTCACTTTCTTATTTTCCATTTATATTTCCTTAATCTATTATATTCTCTCTTAGACTGCAATACAATGTAGCAGCATTAAGTACAATGTAGTCTGGGATTTTCATTTTAACCCGGTAGCAAAATGATTTGTACATGTAAATTTTCAAAAGCTTTAATGTTGGAGAACGACACAAACCCGGATGTTTTTTTTCTGTACTTTGTTAGTTTTAGTAGTTTTGGTTGTTGCTTGTTCGTGTCGGACGTGTAGGTATATTCATTTGCGAGGTTATAAAATCTACAACTTCCTAGAGCTCATATTTCTACTAAGTTATTCTAGTGATAATTTCAAGCAACATTGTGTTTCTTTTTAGAATGTCACTGTAATGGGGCGAAATATACGGTATAATTTGATTTTCAAATTAAGTATTACATAAGACAGTGTCGTTTGTTTTAATTTGCTGCATTTATTTAAATTTTGTTCATAAACACTCTACTCAAAATTGAAATACCGTTGAGTTTCCGTTTACTGGGTAACGACAAGCTATTCATATTTTGGGAATTAGTATCACTGATGTAGGTAAAATTTTGTTATTACAATCTGATCAATTGTAATCAATCAGCAATTTTATTCTAACTTAATTAACTAGTTGAATTATTAAACCAAAGACCTCACTATCACTTAGTTAACTAATTCGAATGGCTTCTTTTGTTTAAATCTTCTCATCAAGTTGGTTCTTTCATTTATTCGTTTGGGTTGTGCTGAACAGTCCAAGCACTTGAACTGAATCTTATAGTAGGGGAGCCCAAGCGGGGATTTCGGGATTTACTAAAGCGCGGCAGCTTAACATACAGGGGGATACCCTGTACCCGGTTTAGTACCTCCACCAAATATGAGCCCCATATATATGGCCGCCCATCAAGGATAAAGGATCAGATAAAAAAAATTGATCATTAGAAATTCTCGAGCGCGTCAGATTAAGGTAGGGTGAGTTAATGACATGCTAAAAGTGTATATTCTACTAATATGACAATTTTCGAGTGACGTAAAGGAGTGGGAGGGTTACAAACTTGCAAGAAAAAACGTCATCTCGACTTTCTCGAGCGTGGCTAATTTTTTTTTATTTTGAAGGAAATAATTCAAGGATAAGGAAAAAAAATAATCTGACGATTTCCACAAGCCGAAGTAACCAAAAATTCCTCGATAAAGTTTAATGCGTGCAGCTGCGTGATGCCTATATTCCCCACTCAGCGCTTCTATTCCTCTATCACCCTTTCTCTATTATCTATCTATTACTCTCTCACTACGTCCCCACTCTAGTTTGCCAACAAAACGAAGATTCTACTATTACTATCAGATCTTCTGATACTGAGATAGTGGTCATCATGTTGGCGAATATGGAACTCCTGCAAGCAACAGTAGAAGTCTTGATGGATCTTGGAGTTGGCAATACTCGCCGATACATCGACGTTTCCGCTCTTTGTAATAAATTGGGCCCAAAAATTTCGAAGGAGCTTCCAACTTTGCATGCGTTCACTTTCAACCCGGCATTGTAAGGAAAAAGAATCCTTTATAATTTCTAATAAATTCAGAAATTTTCCAAAAAAAAATTGAAAAAGTTGGACGATGTCAATGAAGCTGCATTGTAAACTCAATAAGACGTACAAGATAAAAGACAAATCTCAACCCTTCTCCTTTGAGGAATTACGATACGTGCAGCTTGCCACCCTCTCAATCGGAGTCACTCCTGCATGTGTTACGCACAAGAATCATTGCATGCTTGTGGAGTAATGCCAATAATGCAAAAATTATTGATCTTTTTCAAACGGACTGTGGATAGAAAGTTGTCGACGGGAAGTTAGAAATGATCTGGTTTGCAGGTGAGGATGAAATCGAACCAGAAGAGGAAGATGATTCTACAGATGAAGATAAAAAAATGCAACATTTTTTTATAATTATTTTCTCATAAATACATGTATTCTACTTAAAAGATATGCACTTTTTTATTTGCACGCTGAGCATGCTGAACTTGTCAATTAATTAAGTTCAATGATTTAAAAAAATCGAAAAAAAAAAATGTAATTGTCAGATTAGGCGAATCCCTCCAGATAATCGTCAGATTATGGGACAGCACGTCTAGGACATAAAGATGAACCATATATATCTTAATCTGACGCGCTTGTGTATTACAAAATGGCAAATTTTTTTTGCACATTCTAATAATGGCCGCGAGTTTGCGACACATCCAAATCGTCAGATTATTGAATGAGAGCTTTTTTTAGGGTCATTTAACATCCCCTTACAAAATCTGACGCGCTCGATTCTCATTTTCAGCCCTTACGTACGACCACCCCCACCATGCAAACGATCAGATTAACATACGTACATTATTAAAAATACGTGGGACATCGATACTGTCAATATCTGACGCGCTCGAGTATGTCCAAGCAACAGTTTTTTTTACATTTTTGAAAATCTATAGGCGCTCCCCCCACCGATGAAAAGGTATACGTTATCTAAATTTTTTCTTTTCATCATCTAAGCTTGGCAGCCCAATAGGTCTCTATGACGCTCGAGTAAATCCCCATTTAGCATCGTGGCCCCTACTATTAGTATCATTTTCCATGTTATATACTTCCATTCCAGAAGCTTCGTGACTTATAGGCCTATATAATTATAATAATAATGTTTATTCATAAAAATACAATACAATTTGATAGGTAGAAACAATTACAAATATTTGAGAATAAACATTGATACCTAGCTGAGGCATAATAATGCCTGTGCGAGTGCTTTCTGGTGTCCATTCAGGCGACAATGTCCCGTTAGGACCCCTGTTAAAAATCTTAGTGCAGTTTTACCCTGACTTAGGCATTCATTTGTTCTTAACAGGTTGTAGTCACCCAGAAGTATCTTTGGTTGTCTAAGCCCTACTTGATCTTTCCAATGGTCAGATCTTCTATTTTTTCGGCTTTGCGTATATCTTCCATTATTTTATTGCAGCTAATACCGCTAAAGGGTTCCGCCCCCCAAAAAGGTGTTTCAGTCCACTTCTTTGCTAGTTCATCTGCTATTTCATTTCCTTCTATTCCAGAGTGTCCTGGAATAGTAAGGTGACTATATTGTTCTCGCCTAGTTCATTGAGTTTGTCTAGGCATTTCCACACCATCTTGGAACTGATTACACATGAGCTCAGTGATTTAATGGCTGCTTTACTATCCGACATTATGCTAATCATTTGCCTTCTATATCCTTTATCAATACTGAACACTTTCCCATGGCGTGAATTTCCGCTTGTAGGATACTGGGGGTTATTTCCAAGCTTTCGGAGTGATTGGTTCCTGGCCCGAACACTCATATCCCAGTTCCTTCTATTGATTTAAGCTGTCTGTGTACCATTGAATGGCATTCTTTCTAAGTCTGGTAATGGTATTTGGATCTCATTCCTTCTTGTTGATTGATTCCGTATCTAATTTCTTTGAAAAGTTATACTTTTTCATCATACCATCTTGTGGCAAGTACCAGGTTTTCTGATTTCTAAGAGATAAGGAGGTGGTTTTTTTAATGATTCCCTCTCTAATTAGACTATATCTTGTTTTTTCTGCAACACTTTTCACCGCCATATGTAGTGATTTTTTTTCGGGTCGAGATGGGAAACTCATGTTTAAATGGGTCCAGGACCCAAACAGTGTTGGACTCAATCCCAAGGGGATGCCTACCAACCAAACCCACCTCAAACTCGCCGTTACCCCCTCCTTGAAATCACTACTCTAGCATACTTCGAGACGGGCGGCGGTCTCTCGCACACTCTCCGCTCCTACCTCTCAAGCCATATCCTTCTCTCCCCCTAACCATGATCTCTACTACGCCACTTACCTCCATCCATTCCTCTTCCCCCCTCAACATTATCTCCACCATGTTCTCCAAATACACCGCCTCCCCTAGTTCCCTCTCCAACTTCTTCAGCACATGCCCCACATCATCCTCCACTTCACACCTCTCGCACACTCCAGTCTCTCTTTTTCCAATTTTGTGGAGGTACCCTACTCTCGACCCATGTCCAGTGAACACCTGTGTCAAGAAGTAGTTCACCTCCCCGAATTTCCGGTCCATCCAATCTCTTCTATTCCCAATCGCTCCTTTTAGCGCACCCTCATACTCCTCCCACCTTCTCCCCATTACCTCCTCAATCCATTCCTGTACTTCCTCTCTGGTCGCACCCCTCCAGCGTTTATTCCTGGCTCTAGCCATCACGTCCAATGGGTAGGTCCTTGCCAGCACCGCTGCTGCCAGTCCACCCACTCTCCTGTACCCCCGCACCACCCTCAGCAATATCCCTCTCTGCACCCGCAGGAGTGGCCTAATCCTCGCATTCACTCCCGCTTTTACCCCAC
Source organism: Lochmaea crataegi (assembly GCA_947563755.1). Taxonomy (NCBI): domain Eukaryota; kingdom Metazoa; phylum Arthropoda; class Insecta; order Coleoptera; family Chrysomelidae; genus Lochmaea; species Lochmaea crataegi. The sequence goes on along the minus strand of OX387425.1, from coordinate 37,674,724 downwards.
ACCTCCGCACCGTACAGCATACTCTGCTCTACCGTCCTACCAATTATCCTCCTCTTCCACTCTCCCGGCCCTTTCACATTACACATCAATCTCCCCAGCCATGCTGCCCTCACTTTTCCCTTCTCTGACGCCTTTAACATGTGTGTTCTGAAGGATAAATATGTAGAGTGATGTGAGGTTGAGAATCACTTCAATGGCCGACGTTGGGCATGTTCTCATTGCTCCTGTGATGCACATACAGGCTAGTCTTTGAATTTTGGAGAGGTTGTCTCTCGTCGTCAATAGACTAGATCTATTACTCCACGCAATGGCTCCATAAGTGATGATTGGTCTCACTATGGCAGTGTAAATCCAGCTCAGGCTTTTTGGGCTACAACCCCAATTTCTCCCTGTCAGGTTCCTGCACACCTGTAAGGTACCTGAGTATCAGGATAATACAAATAGCATTCTGTATACATCACAGGATTGTAGGCAATTAACTGAAAATTTTATTTTATTTTATTTAAATCATTTTTAACTTCAATTATTCTATCAATACTGACAATTCTATTGAATTTTAAGTATAGCCTGTTGAGAGATCGAATATTTACAGACAAAATTAAAGTAGATATAAACTGAATTATATGAAATCCCTTGTGTTTGTTCAATATTGTATACTTTTGAAATAAATTAATATAGATGTAATTCCGATAAAAAAAGAATAGAGAGTAGTTTTTTCTGTTCAATAATAATATATTTCCCTTTGAAAGTTTTTAATCATCGTTTAGAGCAACTGCTTCACGTAACCTATTAATAACCAAAAGTTTTCGGAGTGGTTATTTCAATCAATAGTTTTCGGATTAAACTCGGAGAATGAGTGAGAGAGAAGCAATTAAGAAGGTTATTTATTGGTTTGTTATAGTTTTCATCGTAAATTTCAACATTATTTGATAACGCTTACGCGCTGCGGAAGAAAAGACCGGTTTTAATTAAACTTTCTGAACCGTTACTGAAATGCAATCTGAACTGTAAATTCTATCCCGACGACTTTTATTCACTTTTTGAAAAGTTATTCCGTTTACTATTCTAGGTTATAGATTTTTGAGAAGTGCTTTTTGGTATATTATTGTGAAAAATCATCGAATGTAAAAACGTAATCAGCAAACACTCCAGTTTTAAGAGCACGAGGAAGTATTGAGATTTTTCAATCCAAGCTGTATTTTTTTATTATCACGGTTAATACTGTTTTTATCGCGCTTTTATTATATTCACCTGTATGTATGTTCTGCGAGATTGGCCCTAATGCCTTAAGGGCGAAAATAAAAGAGAAAACAGATCTGGAAAGGCCTCCCAAGACTGAATCAGTATTTCTTGGAAACTTCAACTGATAGAAATTGAAGGTTCTATTAATCCTTAGAAAAACCAACTGAGAATTCTTAGTGGTAATCTGCGAGAGCATTGTAAATTAAATCAACACCTGTGCACCTGTTAAAGACGTCAAATTAATGGCGGATCTGCCAGGAAAAATAAGATCCACACCTAACAAAATGTTACCCTCTCCCACAGAAAAGACTTCTTTACCTGGGCATAATCCAAGTGAAAGAAACAGACATCCCTCCATAAAGACCTGTACCTAATTTGTTCTTTTTGTTATTTTTTGGGAAATGATACCTTAATCTTTTTTATGTTTTTATTCCAACGTTTTGGTAAAATAATTTGATCTAATGGTAATGAATTCACGAAAGAGAAAACTTAACTAAAGTCGGTTTTAAATAATAATAATTACCCGACATAATTAATAATCGAAGAAACTAGAACTAGGGATAATAGATTATTGTTCATAACCAATAAATAATATTTCAACAAATACAATTTTAAAAACTTGACAATACCGTATGTTAAGGATTGTACACTGGCTGTACACAACTGTGATGAGACCCCTGGTTACCTATGGAGCCTTAGTTTGGTTGCCAAAAACAGATCAGGGGTTTGCCTGTCTGTGCATAATGGGTGCGATGAGAAGCAGCCCGACTGAGGCAATGGAAGCCATTCTCATTCTTCTGCCTCTTGCTCTGAATGTTAGGGCGGAAGCAACAACCAACCATACCACATCCAGCTAAACTGGGATGGGTTGGAAGCATGCAGCAAGGAAGGAACGTTGGTGTGGTACACAAGCGGATCTAGAACTGACATAGGAAAAGGAGCTGGAGTCCACTGTGCTAGACCCAGGTGCAATGTCCACGCATCGTTGGGAAGCTTGCATCCGTATTCCAGGCGGAAATCTACGCTATCGACATGTATTTTCAAATGAACATCGAAAGGGGGTAAGAGGGGGGCCAAAAGATCCTTATACTCTCAGCTAGTCAGGCTGCACTGACATCTTTGGCATGTCCCCAGATCAGATCTAGACTGGTCTGGGACTGTTAACAAAAACTCTTAATCTTGGCAAACCATAATAATAGAGTAACTCTTAAGTGGGTCCCGGGGCGTCATTCCCTATGCCAACCTTATTCAGCTGGTGCTAGTTACGAAGTGCGCCGATCTTCATTTCAAACTTTACCCAACCCGATTCAGCGCGCAATGCTGAATAAAGATGGGATCTGTAAGACTACGTTATGGGCGATTAAACAAATATGAGACGCACAAAATACATTATAATATTATGTTTTATTATAAAAACAAAATTAAATTTATTTGGGTAACAAAATAACGCACACAAACAGCGCACTTCCATCTGATTATGCGAGAATACTAACTGCTAAATTTCGTTTATTTTGTCTACTTCTTTGCTGGTTTTCTGAATTTTGATGGACGTCCTGCTGCTACTCTTTTTGATCCCATTGTCACACCAGGTCGGATTTTTCTTGGAGAAATAGATCCTGGTTGAGCGCGTATATTTCTTTTAAAATTTCTTGTTCCAATTTCCGTAAAAAACTAAGCCAATTGCGCAGATAGTTATTTTTTAAAATCTTTTAAAATAATCTTTTAAATAATATTGTTGCGAGGCCACCAATTCAAAGCCGGCCGTGTCCCTCGACTGTAAATTTTGGTGGCTACGCCGGGATTCTCCCTGCGTCGGCATGGTCTCGAAAATTCTGGAATAAGGTTTTGTTTGTGCATAGCACGAGCGCGAAATGTACTAGAACTTTCCAGAACTGATGCGGACTATATATACGCGGGATTTTTTAGTGCGTAGACAGTTAGTTAGTTCGAGAGAAACGGACAGCAAATAGTTAGTTCACAGAAGTTCTTAGTAATCGGACAGTGAATAAAATAGTGAAGACAAATAGTGTAATATTCGAGTGGTGAAAATAAATTAGAACTATTATACCGAGTGTAAATAAATTAGTAAACATTAAGTAGAGCGTGTATATAAATTAAGTTTAATACAGTGTGTGTGTTTCTTTAAATAAATAGATAGTAATTAGCCATAGTGTGTATAATTTTATCCCACAAGTGAAAACTATTTAAATAAATAAATAAAAACATTACATTGGTGTCAGAAGTGGGATAATATAAATAAATAGATACGTAAAAATGGCTAAGAGACTGAGTGACCTGAAAGTGACGGAACAGAAAGCGGAATTGGAAAATCGCGAGCTGGAAACGTCCGGAAAGAAGAGTGAGTTAGTCGAAAGACAGAAAATAGCACTGGAAATTGACGGCTTGGATCCGGACACATTTTTATTCAACGACGAGGCTTCCACCTTAATCTCGTGAATTTCCGCTAACATTTCCGCTATGGACGAGAAGATCTCTACCATGAAAGGCGATATTTCTGCTAATATGGACGAGAAGATTTCTACCATGAAGGACGAGATTTCTACTATGAAGAACGATATTTCTGCTAATATGAAGGACGAGATTTCTACCATGAAGGACGATATTTCTGCTAATATGGATGAGAAGATTTCTACCATGAAAAACGATATTTCTGCCTATATCTTATCAATGAAAAATGACATTGCCGCTGAAGTCGAAAATAAAATTTCGTCTCTAAAATCAGAAATGGAGAATACGGTAACAACAATAGACCAGAAAGTCCAGGACTTAGAGAGAAAAATGGCAGATTTAAGAACACAAGGCACGCCAGCAGAAGAAAAAAAGATCGAACAAATAAAACCATGCAAGCCAGAGGCACACCCCAAGACAGAAGATATTGGCAGTTTTGCCCGAGTCAAGACCCCAAAGTAGTCCAAAGTAGTCTCCAGCCACCAGAGAGATTGGGACCAATATATTTCCCTATTTGCATTGGTTTATCGATCCGCCATCAATGAGTCAACAGGTCAAACACCTGCGAAAATCCTATTTGGACGCGAAATGAGGCTTCCTTGTGACCTAGAATTTGGTTGTCGACCTGGAGAGGATCTAGCTGGAGAAGATTACGTAATGCAGTTGAGAAAAAGGATGGACGATGTACACGAATTGGTCCGAACGAATCTTCAAGCTGCCAGCGACAGAATGAAAAAACGGTACGACACGCAGGCCACAGAAGGCAGTTTCCAAGAAGGGGACTAAGTATGGATACACAACCCGACGAGGAGAAAAGGCTTTTCTCCAAAATTACAAAAATCTTGGGAGGGTCCCTACTTGATCAAGAAGAGGATCAATGACGTCATATATCCCATAAGCAAGATCCCCAATGGAAAACCGAAAGTAGTCCACCAAAACCGACTAACGCCATTCGAAGGAGACCATGACAGAGAGGAAGGAGTGAATCATATCCGGGAAGATCCTGACCCTGCCTTCGAAGAATTTATGGGCGCATATGGAGGTACCGGTAAGGCTAGATTTGGAGTCACTACAGAGCAACGACAAGACTTGTTCACGCTCCCGGAAGACTATTCACTGGCACACAACATCCCAGGAAGTATCAAAAACGCACGAGGCCTGGCAACCGTCTTCCGAAAGAAGTTTGGGCAACTAGAAAAACTTGAAGAACATATTCCAACCCCTGGCAAGACACTGAGACTGAAACACAATTCACAGTACATCTTCTATCTGGTAACAAAGAACGAATTTCAAGATCGATCCATCTACCGGAATGTGTGGGATGCGCTACTTGGCCTTCGAGAGCTTGTGCTGGAATCCAACGTGAAGAAACTAGCTATGCCTAAGATAGAGAGCAACCAGTTGGATTGGCGAGTCATCAGGAATATGATGGAAGGGATCTTCGAAGATACCGGTGTCCACATATTAATCTGCAGCTATACCCCCCGTTATCAGTGCCCAATGAAGACAGTGCCCTGTTATTTCCATACGACCGGAAAGTGTAGAAAGGGGTCCAGTTGTCGATTTAAACATCCAGTCCCGGCTACTCAGAAGTTCCAGGAGGAATTTCCTATTAAGGAGGGGGCAATGTTGCGAGGCCACCAACTCGAAGCCGGCCCTGTCCCTCGAATGTAAATTTTGGTGGCTACGCCGGGTTTCTCCCTGCGCCGGCATGGTCTCGAACATTCTGGAATAAGGTTGTGTTTGTGCATAGCACGAGCGCGTAATGTACTAGAATTTTCCAGAACTGATGCGGACTATATACACGCGGGATTTTTTTTATTGCGTAGACAGTTAGTTAGTTCGAGAGAATTAGTGAAACGGACAGTAAATAGTTAGTTCACAGAAGTTCTTAGTAATCGGACAATGAATAAAATAGTGAAGACAAATAGTGTAATATTCGAGTGGTGAAAATAAATTAGAACTATTATACCGAGTGTAAATAAATTAGTAGACATTAAGTAGAGCGTGTATATAAATTAAGTTTAATACATTGTGTGTGTTTCTTTAAATAAATAGTTAGTAATTAGCCATAGTGTGTATAATTTTATCCCACAAGTAAAAACTATTTAAATAAAAACATTACAATATTAAATAGTGAGATATCTATATTTTTGCTAGCCATGTCCGCAATAGTTTTAAAATTAATCCGCATGCGCTCAACTTCAATTTCACCATCTACAATCAAATTAGTGGCCCCAAAAAGTTGATATTATTCACTCCAATCAAACACTTAGATTTATTTAGGGTAATCCCCTCATTTTGTAGTACCAATAAGAATTTGCCTAATAGTTTATCATGTTCTTCAATGGAAGTAGCGCGAATCAATATGTCATCCATAAGGATAATAACACCTTCAATGTGAGAAAACATTTTTGTAAACTTTTGAGAAAAATATTCAGGAGCACACGATATACCAAAAGATAATCTTTTAAATACAAACCTCCCGAAAGGAGTAATAAAAGTAGTATAAAGTATATGAGTACTAATTTGCAAAAATCAATTTGAACCGATTATTTTAGCAGTAAACTGAAAAAATTGATTGTTCCTAATTGTTTGCAGCTTCTTACAAATCGTCATCTCCGATTAGATGTTTTATGAGATATTAGCCAGTTACAAAACAGATAAACAGATAACTCTTAAGTTGTCCAGTATAACATACTTCTCTTTTCGCTTTTTACTAGTATTCATAATTTTAGCAAAGAAGCCGACATGTCAATCCTCATGTAGCTAATTTTTGTTTTACATAATGTGCGTCACATCGTAGATGGCGGACTATTTAAATCATTCAAAAATTTTCAAATCGACATAAAAATAAATGATTCCCCATTACGCTCTTGTCTACCAATAACTATTAACATTGAAGAAACATTTTTGTATAATACCTTATCATTGAAGAAGGTGGTGATAAGGATTAGTACTTGTACGAGGATGGCCCGGGTTCAATTCCTGCTGCCGATCGATTTTTTTCTCAAGTATGAATTCTACTGAATTAAATTCGTTTTAGACTAAAAATGTAAATAGTTATTTCCCTAACTAGCGCGGAAAAGACATTTCACGTATGTGTTAGGAACAAAATTTTTTTACTAGCGGGCGGAAAATGCAAAAAAATCATTTAACTAGACATAAAATAACTTGATACAAACTAACAAGTTCATCAGTTTCCTCATGGATATTCATGTAATCATTAAAAGTTATTAACCCAATATTCAACAAAACGAAAATAATAATCATAAAAGTATACATCTCTGCGCGCTTTTAGAAAAAGTAAATTATAATTAAAAAGATTAAAAGAATACGCTTTTATAGCAGATCAAACAAAAGTATGAAGGAATTTTTAATTTATTACAAAAAGCATGTGGTGCTTGATGTCAATCGTTATAGGTATTTCATTAGTAGTACAGGGTGGTTTCTTTATGGGCGCGTTCAGACGGATTCAACAGTTGAGTTGCTGTTGTTGTGCTGCCTCTCAACAACTTTTGAGCATCAGACGCAGCGGAAATTATTTGCGCTTTGTTTACTCAGCTCTGTCAAGAAGATTCCATAGTAGTAATAAACAATGAAATGATTATATCCAATGAAACTGGAAGAATAATATTAGAAAGGTTATATTCCACCGCTAACTTGCAGCAATGCGTTCAGACGGAACTCCGCTGACTGCCAGCATACTCAACATGATTTGTGCTTAGTTCCAGAAGTTGAACCCGGTTAAACGCGCCCATTATCAATGGCTTAGCACACACATGTATTAAGAGCAATTTTGGGACAAATTGTGTTAAATATGTACAAATAAGTAATCTATATTGTGACAAAGTTTGGCAGGTGCATATCAAGGTAAAAGGACATTGGTTTTAGTGTTCTCTTTATTTAAATTATTTAAGAAAATTAACAAATAGTCAGTTTCTGTCTAAGTACTGTGCCGTTAATAAATTTCTTTCGTTTTAAAGCTGCACTTTCAAATGTGTAAAGTGGTATAATTAATAGATTTGTAATACATGTTAATCAATACATGTGTGCGCTAAGCTATCGCTATGGCAAAACCGATTAAAATAAAAATCTGTAAATTTGTAATAAAGAGTATCCGGCATTGATCTTTCGAATAAAAATTATTTCGACTTTTAGTGACTTCCGGTTATATTATAGGCAACTTCGTTATTTAAAAAGAAAGAACCCGTACATTTTTAACTTTTCGGATTGTTTTCTTTCAATTTATGTCGTTGTTTGTTCTATATAGTGTTGCGAGGTCACCAACTCAAAGCCGGCCCTGTCTCTCGACTGTAAATTTTGGTGGCTGCGCTCCTATCGAGAACATTATCGAAAATACGCCTCGTGTACGCATAGGACGAGCGCAGAAAATACTAGAATTATCGAGAGTTGAGTATAGTCCTTATACAGGGTGCGGTATTAGTACGAGGAAGTCCACTTACTCACTTGTCGTGAGAGATACGAAAAAACTTTATTTAGATAAAAGCTAAGCCATATATAGGACCATATTTTGAAAATATTTTCAAATATACAGGGCCACCCATATTGGCAGGATGAACCTAACTTATCTTTTTTTAAATGGAACACCCTGTATATTTCCACATTTTTTTATTCCCCTCGATTTTTTTGTTTCTGCGATATAAGGTATTGCAATGTTATACGAGGTAATTTAAAAGATATAAGCACCATTGTATAGATTTGATATCAAGAAATCTATTTACGTCCGAACGATTTTTGATATAGTTTACTATTGTCATAAATTATTAACATAGCGCGATATTCGTTTTTTATATACAGGATTGGTCATAAATCGGAATGATCATTTACTGGGTTTTCTTAAATGGAACACCCTGTATTTTATGGTATTGTACGGCACTTTATCATTTTTTAAGCAGTCCCTATACCTAATTGCCTTAATTTGTGAGTTATTGATGATACTTTCAGTCCTTCATTATTTGAAACAAATATTAGGTGAAATTTTATTAGTTTGACGGTGGAAATATTTAACCAAAAATAATTTTCCAAAAAGAAAATTACAAAATAATCTAGTCTGATCCATAATTGATTAATATTAGGTGAATTACCATAATACATGAGTACTTAAGATTGTTGGAGTATAAAACATTACTAAAATCACACAATATTCTAGTTGGCTATGACTTTGACAATAAACTGGTTTAAAAATTTGACATTAGATTACTTTTTTTATTTCCTATTTACTATTATCAACATGAATTTTTCTCAGGAAGAGCTGACTGATATGGTTTTTGTGCTAGGAGAATGTAATAAAAATGTGTTACTGGCAAGAAGAATTTATCACCAGCAATACCCTGATAGGCAATTCCCTGAAAGGGGAGGACCTATAAGGTGGCCAACACGATCTCCAGAGATAAACAAGCTAGACCTTTCTTCTGGGGCTATATAAAAGATAAGGTGTATAAAATACCTCCTACAACTCAAAAAGATATAAAGGAAATAATTAGAAATGAATTTATGAACTTAAGCAGAAATGTGTTAACAAATGTGAGTCGCTCCTTCGAAGATCGTTTGCAATTATAGTAAATTTTATACCCATTTAGAATAAGACCATCCTTATTTATTATTAATAAATCGGTTGAAACAAAAAATTACCAACAAAAATGAACGTCGTAACTAATTTATTAGATGTCACGTTTTTGAAGTTACGTCAAATTTTGATTTCATGTTAATGTCAGATGGTTCAAGAAGCCGCATACGTTAAGTTACTAAAACTGCTGGTACCTCTAAATAGGTATTAATTTTACTATATGTATCGACGTCGATGGAGGTCATTTTGAACATCTTTTGTAAATTCAATGATTTTCTTGTTATTTTCGTTAGGTAACTATATTAAACGTTTCATCCGTTTTTTGTTTATTTTATAATGGGTATCAAGTTTGAGAATATTAGTAATTTGGATTTTGTATAATGATGCTTATGTTTGTGATAAAATAACCATAACCTATTATTTTCATAGTCAACGAGAATATTGTATGATTTTAGTAATGTTTTATACACCAACAATCTTTCCTGTTATTAATCAATTATGGATCAGACTAGATCATTTTGTAATTTTTTTTTGGGAAATAATTTTTGGTTAAATATTTCCACCGTCAAATTTCACCTAATATTTGTTCCAAATAATGAAGGGCTGAAAGTATCATCAATAACTCACAAATTAAGACAATTAGGTATAGGGAATGCTTAAGAAATAATGAAGTGCCATACAATACCATTTCATTACGATACTAAAATACAGGGTGTTTCATTTAAGAAAACCCAGTATAAGACAATTTTTTTTTCTCACCCTGTTATTCTTAAAATAGTTTTCGTTTCAAGTAAAATACATTAAATTATGGGTATACCCTAATATTTCAGAAATGCATTTCTCGACAAAACAACCAATTGTCTGAAACAGATAAATAAAGTATCATAATGTCACGTCGGCGATAAAGTAGTCTTCGAGGGCACGAAAGGGGAAAGAAAATTTTAAGAACGATTCGAGTTTTAGTTCCTAGTAAATACCTGAAGTGTTCACTTGAGCCAAATAAATCTGTTTTAATATAGTGTGAATTGTGGTGCATTGTACAATAAAATATTAGGAGTTAAATAGGTGAGTCTATCTCACAGAGTAATTCAGTTTTGCCTGTTATTTGATATTTGATTTTGAAAGTTATTGTATCACATAGAGTATATATATATATTTACTAATCATTTTTAATAATTACTTTGTTTAAAGTTCTTTAATATTCAGCGTTATTAAGAACGTTAATTTGTTGTTGCATTTCCTATTCATCCAATCCTGCTATACTGTGGAGAGTTTGTGCCACTTGCAGTTTAACTCACAAACCTATACTGTATTGTGGAGAGTTTGCGCCACTTGCGGTTTGTCCATTCCTGATACTGAGTGACTTCTCACATCATCCATATCTCCTTCCGTCCCCCTGTATTGTGGAGAGCTTGAGCCACTTGCAGTGTAACCTTATTTTTGCTGTACTGTGGAGAGTTTGTGCCACTTGCAGTGTATTATTATTTTTGCTGTACTGTGGAGAGTTTGTGCCACTTGCAGTGTATTATTATTTTTGCTGTACTGTGGAGAGTTTGTGCCACTTGCAGTTTAACTCACAAACCTATACTGTAATGTGGAGAGTTTGCGCCACTTGCGGTTTGTCCATTCCTGATACTGGGTGACTTCTCACGACACCCATATCTCCTTCCACCCCCTGTATTGTGGAGAGCTTGAGCCACTTGCAGTGTAACCTTATTTTTGCTGTACTGTGGAGAGTTTGTGCCACTTGCAGTGTAATATTATTTTGCTGTACTGTGGAGAGTTTGCGCCACTTACAGTAGTTATAATATTGTTTGTGGAGAGTTTGTGCCACATATTCCTTACATGCACTGGAGAGTTTGCGCCCCTTGCACCTTTCCTAATAACCCTAAATATTTACAATTAGGCATTTATTTTTGATCAAGTAAAGTTTTAACTTTACTTTAGTACTGATATGCATAATCACAATTCAAACACACTAGATGCACCTTGTATATTATTAATACTTTCATTAATTTTGAGGATTTTAACTATATTGATCGTTAGTTAAATAATTAATCATTATTTATGGCAAATTGAATACTCAGAGTGTTTTCTATCTAATTCCATGTACGTCATCTCGGTTGTTCAACCTACTTGGACCATGTCCATATTGACTGTTCAATTAAATCCAGGCATCACGTCCAGTGTTTTGTAAATAGTTATTTTCAACATTTAGATTTGTTTTATTATCTATATTATAAACAATATAATGTAAGTACACAGTAAGTAATTAAAAGTTAAATTCTAATTAAATATATCAATCTTTACAAATCACTCATTCTCCTCAAGTCAAGTTTTTCCCTTCATTACACCAGTAAATGATCAATCCGACTTATGGCATATCCTGTATATAAAAAACGAATATCGCGCTATGTTAATAATTTTGGACAATAGTAAACTATGTCAAAAATCGTTTGAACGTAAATAGATTTCTTGATATCAAATCTATACAATGGTACAGGAAATTACTAGGTTACTAGGAAATTAATGAAAAAAGTGCTTATATCTTTTAAATTACCTCGTATAACATTGCAATACCTTATATCGCAGAAACAAGAACATCGAGGGGAATAAAAAAATGTGGAAATATACAGGGTGTTCTATTTAAAAATAGATAAGTTTGGTTCATCCTGCCAATATGGGTGGCCCTGTATATTTGAAAATATTTTCAAAATATGGTCCTATATATGGCTTAACTTTTATCTAGATAAAGTTTTTTCGTGTCTCTCACGACAAGTGAGTAAGTGGACTTCCTCGCACTAATGCCGCACCCTGTATATACGCGGGTTTTTGAGCGGGTTAAGAGTTAGTTCGAGAGAATTATTGAAACGGACAGTAAAGAGTTAGTTTACAGAAGTTCTCAGTAATCGGACAGTGAATTAAATAGTGCAGATAAATAGTGTAATATTCAAGTGGTGAAAATAAATTAGAACTAAATAAATTAGTATACATTAAGTAGAGTGTGTATATAAATTAAGTTTAATATAGTGTGTGTTTTCCACAAGTAAAAACTATTGAAATAAATAACAAAAACATTACAATAGATACTATCTCTATACATGTCTTTCACCAACTCTAATAATTTTCTGTCTACAACTCTCTTTTCTAGCAGTTTTTAATTCACATATGCAATGTGAGTTATTGTTGAAGGTAATAACTGGAATCAAAATCCTTACTCCTCCCCGTTTTATATGCAACAATTACGATGTGAACGTCACATTTCATTTTATTATTCATTGTTTTGCGGTGTCATAAAACTTGTGAAAACCGTAACAATTAGGCCATTGTGTGCCTAATCTAAGCAAACAATTACGTAAAAATAAACAATTTCACATAAATACATATTAACCGGTTATCCAGGTATCGCACCCTAGGAGAGCTATTGTTTGAATACATGCCCATTATCCATGTTTGAATAATATTGTTTTGTGGTTTATTATCTATTGACGAACGTGTGCACTGAGTTTAACATAAACATGTATTGTTTTTGTTTGCGGGTAGTATTGGGATCGAACATAACGTTTAATAGCATATCTCATCTCATTTGAGTATTACTACAAAATATGAGACAGGCTCATATTGTCGCACTCAAAGGATTTATATTGATTGTTTAGTATTGCTTCGCTGGTTTAATTCACGATGGCATATTGAGGTAAGTTAGGTTAGGAATATTTGTTTAAAGGCGCACGCGAGATAAAGACAGAGACCAGGTATTGCCCCCAATAGTCTAACATTTGTTTGATAACATTCTTCGGATAATATATAAAGGTATTCGAATAAACCAATCCTCAATTTAGTTTATAAGTTGGTAGATGAATTTTCAGAATCTAAAAATTAATTGCAAACATAACATTATGAAAATTTCATGGAATATGTTGAATAGCAGCAGATGAAATAACTGACGGTTTTGTAGATGTTAGCTAAAGTTTACAAGTTCAAGTAGTTAGGATGAATTGTGAAAAAAATAGGAAGTAGAAATTGAGATTAGAACTAGATCAAGCTAGCAACAGATACCTTAGTTCTATAAATATCGTATTCCTCATCAGGTACAAAATATTCAGATGTTTTGTTCAGGTCCATGTTGTATGACAAAAAAAATACTGTGAAAGTTTAAAAGCTCTTAATATTAATATTAAGAGGTGCCGCATCGCAAATTTCGATTTTCCATTTAAATAACATGGGAACAATATTCTCTTGCACTTTGGAATTTCATAGCTCACGTTCGTGACAATACTTCGGAATGACCAAGGTATATTCTTGTAGGAAATTGAACGCTCTACAAAAAAGGTCTCTTACAATTTTTTGATATATTTATTTCTTCAAAAGTTCAAGTTATAATTTTTAGGTTAAAATATTTTCAGTTTAATGTAATTAACTTAGGACCTGTAAAAAATATCAAAAACTTTTATAAAGATATATATATATATATAATCTAAACCCTTTTTATACCCGAAGGTGTAAGGGTGGAAATCTATTTCTCCTTTCCATATATAAAATTGCTCCATTGTTTCTTGCCATCTTTTTGGCTTCTTCCCAACTTTTCCCTCTTTTTTCCAATATTTCAGCAACCACTTGGTTCCAAGTTTTCTTTTGCCTTCCTCTCTTCCTTTTTGTAGCTGCTCGCGCTTCCCAAACATCTTTTACTGGCCTGTTGTTCATTCTTACTAAATAACCAAACCATTTAAGTTTTTGGTTGTCTAGCAAGTCAAGAATCGATTCAATTCCAAGTTCACTTCTAACGTCCTCATTCCTAACGCTGTCTCTCCATGTTATTCCCTTAACCCTGCGCAAGTATCTCATCTCCATTGCTTGTATTCTACTCTTCGATTTCTGCGTCAGTATACAGCTTTCACTTCCATAAGTGAGAATTGGTCAGTATACTGTCTTGAACACTGTCATTTTCGTATTCCTACTTATTTCTTTTTTACCAATGAATGCTCTAGACAAGGAATGATAGAGTTTTGAGGCATTAGTGATCCTTTCATTCAATTCTTCATCTTCGGTTCCATTTCTGTCGATCTTAATACCAAGATATTTAAACAAGTCCACTTGTTGAATTTTTTAATTTTGTAGCCTTATGTCAATTTCTGTGTTTGTTATTCCGGTAGTTATGACTTTTGTCTTCTGTACATTTACCTTTAGATTTTTTTTACTGAGTTCTCTTTCCCATATTTGTAAGTTTTTTTGGAGGTCATCTTCGCTCGGTGCACAAATCATAACGTCATCTGCAAAAGCACATTCAGACGGGTTGATGGGTTTCAGTCTATTATAGCCTATGTGGATCTTTTTAGTATGTTTTTTCGTAGACTTGATAATATCGTCCATTATTATAATAAAAAGTAAAGGACTTAACACTCCTCCGTGTCGAAGTCCGTCATTTACTCTAAATTTGTCGGATTCTAAGTTATTTTTCCTGACATAGCTATAATTGTTTTCGTACATGCTTTTAATTCTTGTTGAAAGGCTCTTCGGAATCACTCTTTTGTCTAAGCTATCCCATACTGTTTTTTGTGTGACACTGTCAAAAGCCTTTTCAAGGTCTAGAAAAGCAATATATTTATCTTTAGTTTTTGTCTTTTCAATCATTTGTTTTATTGAGAAAATATGGTCTTGTGTGCTATGACCTTTCCTGAAGCCGCTTTGTGATCCATCTAGTTGCCCTTCCGTTAAGATTCGCAATCTCTTTTCTAAGATAATTTCATATAGCTTGGAAACCACGCCTAAAGTAATGTGATGCCTCTATGGTTAGTACATTCTGTTGGATCCCCTTTTTTATGTATGGGCAGTATTATTCCTATTTTCCAGTCCATAGGTACTTGAACACATTTCCAGGCTTCATTAAATACTATTAGAAGTAGTTGCCTTCCTTGTTCTCCTAAGTTAATTATCATCTCTGGTGTTATTTTGTCGTGTCCTCCTGATTTTCCTCGTTTTATCTTTTTAATTGCCTCATCCAGTTCTTCGATTAATATAGTTCCCATCTGTTCATCGTTAACTTGAGTTTCTTGGTTTATCTCATTTCTGTATTCCTCATGTGTGTCTTGGTTTATGAGTTCTTGGTAGTATTGTTTCCAGCACTGCATTATTTCTTGATCGCCAGTTACTATTTCTTTCTTCTGATTTTTTACTTGTGTAAGTTCAAAAGATTTGTTTTTCTTCAGATTTTTTAATACTTTATAAAACAACTTTTGGTTTCCTCTGTGGTCATTTTCCATTTTTACACCAAAATCCTCCCAAGTTCTTCGTTTTACTTCTTTAACAATATTTTTACTTTTGTGTTCTGTTCTTTGTATTTCTGTTGGCTGATTTCGGTTTTCGTTCTTAAATAATTCTTCCATAGATTCTTTTTTATTTTTACTTGTTCCTTGATTTCTTTTGTCCACCATTTTGTTTGCTTCCCATTCTTTACTATAACCGTTGTTCCACATACTTCTTCTGCTGTGTTTAGAATCATATTTTTTGTCATATCCCATAGTTCTTCTATACTTTTGTTTTCTCCTTCTTTTATTATATCAATAGCTCTACTTTCTGTCTGTTTAGTATATTTTATTGCTACTTGTTTTTCTGCGAGTCTGTAACTCTTTGTTATCTTTTTTGGTTTATTTATCTTGCATATTCTGTCTTTGTTTGGTTTTTTTATTTTAATTTTCATTTTAGCTTCTAATAGATAATGATCGCTATTTATTTCGGGGCCTCTCCTAACTCTGGTATCTAGTATTTCCTTTTTGTTTTCTCTACTTATTAACAAGTAGTCAATTACTGATTTTTAGTTTCTTGACTGCATTACTCTCGTGTACAGGGTGATCAGTTAAGGGTAGCGAGCGGCCATATCTCATAAGATATTAGTCGTATAGATTTAGAAAAAAAAATTCATTATAAAAGTCGCCAAGAGAAATTGCTGGAAATTATTTTCGAGTTTGTCAAACGTCCGCTAGAGGGCGTAACAACCAACACTAAGTAGAAAAATGGGATTTTTATAGAATTTTGCCTAATGAAAGTATATCGATATCATTTTCATATTTACTGACTATTCACCTACACTTTTTGACTAAAATGTTTTGTTCTGTCTATCAAAATAAAGCGGTGGGGGAAGTTCAATTGTTTTTTTAAACAAACCAAGATTTCTCCCGTTTCGCTTAACCGATTTTAACAAATTTGGGCACATATGAAAGAGCATAATTTACACTACAAAACGTTTACTTGGTTTTGACTTTCGTCTTCGCCGCTAGATGGCGTTAACTGAAATGGTAGCAAATTTTTGAGTTTTTTTCAAAAAAAAACAAATGTAATGGTATATTCATTTTTACATATTTTAAAAGAGGATACATTTTTCTATAATTTAATGAAAAAAATTAATCATCTACCTTTTTTTGAACCGTTGTTATTGAACAAAATATAATTTTATTACATTCAAAAATGGCACGCCACTGCTTTTTATCAAAATAGAAATCATTTTCGTAATCACTTATTAGTTGCTAACAAAAAAAACCCCTTGACTTTTTTTCGTTAGACAAACGGTTTTGGATTAGTATGTTTCGAGATATGGGCGCCCCATGTAAATTTATTTGATTTTTTTAATGATCACCCAGTTTTTCCCAGTAAGTGTCTTTAACACTTGTTTTTTCATCCTCAGTTGGCCCATATGTTATGACTAGTGTTGTCATTTCATCTTCCATTTTTATTTCAACTTTTAGGAATATTTCTGATATATATTCCCATGTTTGTATGTATTTCATGAAATCTTTATTAATTATGCATCCCACTCCGCCTTTGGCCCTATCTGTTTGTTTTACTCCACTATATAAAAGTATATGTCCTTTATCCATTTCCTTCATTCCTTTTCCCTTTCCCTTCGTCTCACAAATTGCTAGTACATCCAATTTTGTTTGTTCAAATTCTTCTATAAGTTCATGCTCCTTTCCCACACAAATATGGCGTGGGCATAGACCTTGAAGATATATCTTATAAATGGAACACTCAAGATTTTGACGCAGACAGACAGAAAAGAAAAATGGGGCGATGTTGACTAACCCTGAAAATGTAAATAGATCAGGCTCTTGTTTATTTAGTCAAGTATTTAAATTTTCGATATATGGACCGGTGTTTGAAAAACTCGATAAGCTGCTCTCTGGAAATGGATAACAGAGTTAGCTCTGCCTGCGTGATTGTTCACGAAGCAAAATTGCTTAAATCTTACCCACAAATGTGTTCTTGAATCATTCCACGTTCTATTTCAGCAGAATAAAGTGCTTGCTGATTTGAATAATCAAGCTAAGCCTCCGTACTATATTGAAAAAACAAAATTATGCGAATTTTGTGAAAAAAAATTATTAAGCTGGTGAGTGTTTCATAATTCCAATAATGATCCGTAAATATAGCGAAAAGTTCGTTCCTGAATTTAAAGTACAAATACTCTGATGTTCTTTATTAACTTTATCATTTATTAAGGCAATGTGGTAATATCCATTTGCTTGCCATTGCTTATTTATGATAATTAGGTTTACAAAATTTAACCAACACAAAAAAAGTTGAGAAACATTTTCAATTGCTATATATGACGCAAGATCAGGTCAGGACTATACAATAATAGAGTGTCGATAAAAACTACAAATTTCAGAAGTTATTTTATGTAAATTCAAATTATTCAAAATATTTCACCTGCAATGAGTGTTTGCAGTATCACAAATCATATTCACGCCTATGGTCAACTTTTTTGTTGGTTCTATTTGCTGTAGATCGTTCGGTAGGAAGGTAGGTAGGTAGGTAGGTAAGGAAGATATTGTGTTTATTGGCTTGTAATATATACAATTATTTAGATCTAACAAAATGGATGGACCGCTAAAGTTAAAACAATTTCCTTTCATACTTTTTCAAAGTAAGACAATCTAAAGGCTCTGTAAAATGGATGGGGTCAAGAAATAAAACAAAATCATACCCACATGTAATACATGGTAATACAATATTAAACTTGATGCTTCGAAATTCAAAATTAAATATTTTGTCACAAATGTAATGAAAAAAATTTAATAGAGGTTAAAGAGATAATGTTAGGAGCGTTAACCAAAGATGTCTCTTTCACATATTATGTTCCTCATGAAGGAGAAGGACGTGGACTGAAGGATAATTGATTGATCTGAAATCCTGATTTTAATATTGTTTGAAAGTTGACGTACAAAATGGAAAAAATATTTACTCCTTGAACGTTTTAAATTATCATCAAACGATGTGTTGGTATTTTACAATCACTTCTGAGTATAATGGAGTGTTTGTCACAAAGGTGATAATAATATTAATATTTGTAAGGTAGACATCAACATCAACAGCCTTGGGCATTATTAGTGCGTTATCTTTGTCGATGCGCAGGAACTATTACAACCAATTTGGAAAATATTGGTAATAAAAACATGAAAAAAAATTTTACGTCGATAATGCGTTTTCCATTGATTATATATTTTATCGTACATCCAATAATTGGTTTTTAATATAATTTTAATAACTGTGGCGTATGGAAATTTGTAATAAATAATTATGCTTTCAGGGCATTTTTTTATTGTTGTCCTAGATAATACTTCTTCTCATTAAAACAAATTCTGTAATTTTTCATTTCGCTGGAAACATTTTAACCTAATTTACCTTTATCCAATAGTCCTCCTAAGGGAGCTAGCGCCCTTTGAACATTACGCTGATGAGTTTTTTGTCGATATAGAATTTTGGTTTGTGATTAGATGTGGGGATGTCGCTGTTATCGCACTCTTAGCATTTCCTTTACTGAGGTCAATGTATTGGTGTGGTTTCAACGTAGTCTCCAGTCCTGGATTATGCTCTCAGGGGTTCTGGACGAATAGCATCTACCTTGTACTGATGAGTCGCAAATACGCCGAAACCGGTCTACAAGTGATGTTGTTCCTTCTAATCACAAACCAGAATAGTTGGTACTATCTTGCAGATACACCAAGTCCGTTTAACTTGGAAGTGTAATTCAATGTCTGTCGGGGCATATAGCCCGAGAAGTAGTTATTGCTTCTTAGTGAACGGTCTGTTATTTGAAAAATATTTTTCAAATTTTGTAGAGCGTATTAAACTATTAACTTTGACGCCAAATGATATGGGCCTTCTGGTTGCTTTCCCGCGTATTCCCATGTTGTGTGTATAAAATGTCCATGTATACTTTTATGATATATTTGGCAGGCCTGTTAGCAATATACTGCCGGAAGCGACACTTTCCTCGAAAGCCATTGAGCATCTCATCTATCGTTACATACCCCCCAACAATGTAATAAGAAGAGCATGTCTTTACAAATCGGTCAAAAATCTCTCGAAGTGGAGCCAAGTTATCATATTTTGCCTTTTCTTTTCTGCTATTTTTATCATCGAATCGTATAGCCCGAAAAATGACTTGAAATCTGCGCTCTGACATAACAGCTGCAAAGCATTCTGGTGACGTACCCTCGGTACTCCACAATTCTGATGTATTCTAGTGCTGTCCCTTCTTGACTCCTGTCATATATAAAAGCCCCAAGAATGCGCACGTTTCGTCGAAATCAGTTGGTGGACAATCTCTAGGACGCGAATACGATTCCATAAACTGCTCCAATTTCTGGTTTGTGAAAGTAATAATTTTCTCAATCATTTCATTGGGAAAAAATAATTTCCAGCAATCTTACGGGATTTTAGCCCCCTTGGCAACGGATTTTACTCCCGGTAGTTGCGTTATATTATTGCACTTGTTTTTCTTTTGGGCGTGTCCGGTTTGTGTTTGAACCACTCTATTAAATTTTTCCCCAAGAAAATAGCTTCCCTTTTTATTTTGGGTTGTAAAGGAGCTTGATCAATAGGACCATCTTCAGTACCACTCTCGCCTGATTGTTCAGTACCGGTGTTATGCAAACTGTGTTCAAAGGGAGTGTCACTAAGATCCTCGTCAGAATCCAGCGGTTTTTCTGTAACAGGCGAAATTTATTCAAATCATTTCATTAACTGTTCTTCCTATTTCTTGTCCATGTTTCGGTTCTTATTAGCTCTAAAAATAAAATAAAGATAACATAACAGTAACACATAAACAAACTTTAAGCCATACTTACCTAAAATATAAAGTTAACCAAGAAAAAATGTACCAAACACAAAATTTTTCCAACGTAATTGGTCGCGTCGTTAGATTTCTTCTAACAGGTTGGTGTACACTATAGGTCGCGTGTTACAATAAAGCTAACGTCCAGAGATAAAGAAAGTTAGAGAAAGCCTTCTCTCTACTTCCTAAAAAGAAGTGTATGCTGAGCGCCATCTATTGGAATATCTCAAATAAATCGTGTCTGGTAAGACAGTATTCTGTACATTTTCAAGTATATTTACCCGGCAAAATTAAATTAATTGTGTGGTTTTCTTGTGGTGAAAAAATGTCTTCTGTATGTTTTTTTTATTTGGTATGTTTTTACTGGAAATTAAACCACAAACTTAGGGGTCGGAGGTTACAAGGTGTAATTAATTTGTTACTTTTTCTAACTAAGGGTGTGAGGAGGATATTATGTGTGTGTGTGTGTGTGTGAGAGAAAAAAATGGCACGGAAATTACTCCATTTGCCACAGAGTTTTGGAAATTGCTTTATTCAATTTAGATAGTAACGTTGCACTCCCTTAAGAAATTTATTAATAAATCATAAATAATTCTATTAGCATTATTTAGGATGTGGGTAATATTTAGCGGAAGGTTATAATTCAACTTCATAAGCGACTCAACTAAACATTTGGATCTCACGACGTTATTAGAGCAGCCAAAAAAGATGTGATTCAAATCACAATAAGAATATTCGTTACAACTACAGGATGATAATCTAATAATACCAAGTTTTGCAAGGTGTGCAGGAAATCTGCCGTGATTGGTTTTAAGTCTAAATATAGTTGATGAATAAAATTTGGGTGTTGTATAATTAAATATATATTCGGGAGGACGGGGTAATGTAGAATGAATTTGAAAGTACTGGTTTGTAGAGGATCTAGATATATTTGTCCACTCCTGTTTCCATTTATTAGCAATTCTTTGACTTATTGTGCTGTTTATATCTGCTGATGTGGAAATATTGCAAACTTGTCCATTTATAACTGCATCCTTCGCTAACAGGTCGGCCCTTTCGTTCCCAGTAATATTGCTATGACTCTTAACCCAAATAAACGTAACATTTAACTCCAAAAGCATAGATTTGATACTACATAGCACAGGACATCCAATACCTCTTATATGAGTAGATTTTATTGAATCGATAGCAGATTTAGAATCAGAAAGAATTACAGCATTACTTAATTGGTTTGTAATCAACCAATTGAGGCTTTTCTGTATAGCTACGAGTTCTGCTGTATATATGCTACATATATCGGGTAATTTGTAACCATATGATAAGTTCAAAGTCCGAATAAAGATCCCACATCCTACCCCATCTTTCGTTTTAGATCCATCTGTATATATGAATATTTTATTAACAAAGTTTGACAATATTGATTTCAGAAGGACTGCATTGATTTTGTTGGAAGATGAATATTTGGGAATTATAACTCTGTGACTCGTAATAAAAGCTCTAAACTGCACCCGAAATGCTGGGATGATTTTATCTTTTTTGTAGATATTAGTGTAATTTATAGTTTCAGTAAAAGCCTTCGCAAGAGGGGGTGTATTTTTCAGCTTCCAATATCGATTTGTTAAATCTTCTACCGCGATCTCACTCAACTTGTTGATCATGGGCGATTCACAAAATCTAAGTTTTATTAAATATTTTTGAGACAGATGCTCCCGTCTTAATTCCAGAGGAGGCTCATTGCATTCTGCCAATAAAGCATAAACAGGTGTGGACTTCATACCACCAACACATGATCGTAAACATTTATACTGTATGCGATCAATTTTCTTTAAATTAGAATTGGAAGTGGATCCGTATAGACAACATCCATAATCAATTATTGATCTCACATAAGCTCTGTAAAATAAAATTGCAGTACTCGGTGATGAACCCCAATTACGTTTAGTTACACATTTAATTAGATTGTAACCTTTTTCACATTTGTTATTAATATGGAGTACATGTTTGGACCACAGTAGTTTTGTGTCTAGTATGATACCTAAATATTTATATTCATTTACTACAGCCATAGTGCGCCCACGCAGAGTTAGGCTCTCCGGTGTTCGCAGTCTATGTCTGGTAAAAAACATTATGGAGCATTTTTCTGTAGATAAGGTCATACCAGTTTCTTCTGTCCATCTTAACACTATTTGCATTATTTTTTCGAGAGCACGTATGCAGTCATCATATGAGTTATGGATGGAGTATATACAGAAATCATCTGCATACTGAATACAGTTAGCAAGGTTATTAATCTGTGTATGTATATTGCCAGAATATAGATTGAATAAAATTGGACTTAATACTGATCCCTGAGGTAGTCCAAGATAAACAGTTCGAGGTCCGTGTAGGATATTATTGTGATCTTTAATAAAGACTGTTCGTCCAAAGTATAATTGTAAAATGCTTTGAGAAGTTCTTTTACCTAAAACCTACGTTTATCATGTTTTGTTGAAGAATATTGAAATCCACAGAGTCATAAGCTCCCTTTATATCAAGAAATAGACATACTAAGTACTTGTTCTTTGAAAATGCAATCTGAACCTCATTAACCAGATGTGATACCGCATCTATTGTTCCGTAGCCTCTTCTGTAACCATACTGTGCAATTGGTAAAATCGAATTCTTTTCGATATACCATTCTAGTCTTGCTTTAATCATACGTTCAAATGTTTTTGTGATACAAGACATCAAGGATATAGGACGATAAGATGAGGGTAGACTCCTGTCTTTTTGTGGCTTTAGAAGAAGACATATTGTTACTTGTTTTAATTGATCAACATAATTCCCGTTAACCCACCAATCATTAAAAACTTTTAATAAAATATTTTTAGCTGTTTGTGGTAACTTTTTAATTATATCATAAGTAATGAAATCAGCTCCAGGTGCTGTACATTTTGAATTTTTGATCGCAGCTTCTAATTCTATGGCGTCAAAATGGATGTCCATATGAGGGTTGATTGTATCATTGTTATTTTCATCAAATAAATTCGGTACAAAATTTGGGGCTATGATGTCAAAAATTTGGTTTATCAAAGATTCGTGTATTGGTTGTTTTTTATAGGTGAAATTTTTATTTGAAATTTTTTTTATAAACGTCCAGATTTTTGAAATGGGAGTGTTTTTATTTAGTTGATTAATGAAATTTTTCCAACATTGTTGTTGCTTTTGTTTGAATATAAGTTTAGCCTTTGCCTGAACATGTTTAAAGCTCAAATAGTTACGTAAGTTTGATTGAATTTTATATGCCTGAAAGGCATTTTTGCGCTCTACAACAATTTGATTGCATTCATTATCCCACCAAATAGAATTTGATATTTTTTTATTGCCCCCTTTGCGTGATTTCATAGATCTATCAGCTGCATTATTTATGATGTTTAAAAGTGATTCAAAAGAATCAACTTTTACCTGGGTAATATCGTTGTCAATAAAATATTGGAAAAGCTCCCAGTCTGCAGTGGACTCTATCCACTTTCTTGAAGGGGTAGTATTTGATGGAACATAATTACAGGATATTGTTATGTGCAGATGTAAATGAATAGATCCTAAGGTATCATCTAATACATTCCATTCTGCTAGACTTAAGAGGTTTGCTGTAACAAAAGTGAGGTCAATTGCTGAGGGTCTTTCATTTGGTCTGCTTATCTTAGTTGGCCTTCCATCATTTAAATCTATTAAATTAGTTCCATCAATAGCGTCTGCTAATCTGTTACCTTGACTATTATCAATTGTAGAGCCCCAGTAACTATGATGGGAATTGAAATCCCCACAGACAAGAGTATCCCCCTGTATCTGAGCGAAAATATTGGACCAGTCAGTTGTTGTAGCTTGTACGTTGGGCGGTTTGTAAACGCAAATAACATGTATTTTGAGATCCAAAAGTTTAATTGAACAGATTTCTATTTTATTGTTAAAATTTTTCCTAAATTCAAATTCAGAGAAACATAAGTTGTTTTTGATGAGTATACCAACACCACCGTATCCATCTAATCTATCAACGTGAACAAAATTATATCCAACTAATGTGAACGTTTTTCTTGGAGAAAGCCAAGTTTCATTTAATGTAATTATATCAAATTTATATTTAGAGTTTTTTAAGAAATTTTTAAGGCTAGACATATTTTTAATAATTGAGTTACAATTCCATTGCAAAACATGAATATTCATTTTATCCATTTTGGTTGAATGCAATACTATTAACTTCCATAAACGAATCTAAAATTATTTTAAGCTCGTTTTGTGTTTCTGCTACAACGGATCCGTCTGGAATAGCTAAATTAAATTTTTTAAGAATGTGCATGAAAAGAGTAGGTATTTTATGTAAAATTTCGATTTCTAATCTTTCTTTATAAATTTGGAAATCTTCTCTGTGAGGATTTGGTAGAATACTTTTGGGAATTGTTGTATTTGATTGAAAAGTGGGTGGATTTCTAATGCTGACCGGAGATATTGTTTTACGTTTCTTATAATGTTGGATTGGTGGCCGAGGTACCCAGTTGTGACTGGTTGAAGGGGACTCTGAAGGAATATCCTTATTATCATTACTTAGCAAATTGGGGAAATTTTCTAAATTGTTTAATATGTCGAATCTGTTATTACTAACTATTTTAGAATAGCTGGGATTTTGTTCTACCTGTTCGGCTTCTTTGAATGAAAGATTTTGTTCAGACATAATTTTTTTAATATTGCGCTGTTGGATGTATTTTGGACAATTTTTTGATACTGATTGATGTCCACTTTGTCCGCAGTAAATGCAGTAATCATCTTCTTTACATTCGACATGTTCGAGGTCGTCATGCAGTTGACCGCAATTTTTTACACTTATTAGTTGTGCTTTTACAATATTTTGCGGTGTGTCCATACCGTAGACACTTAAAACACTGTACTACAGGATATATATAGGGTTCCACTGTAAACCTAACTAAATTAATTTTAACCCATTGTGGCAAAGAATCACCTGAAAAAGTAACGACAAGCATTTGTCGTGGTACATATTGTACTTCATTATCTGAATCAATGATTTTACGTTTCATTCTTTGTATATTCACTACCTTTTTATCGCTTTCAATATTGTCTAATAAGTATTTTTCGATAAGAACGTATCGACCTCTCTAATGATACCTTTTTTGTGATTAAAAAAAGTTGGAATGTGGGCGACCAATTTGTTTTCTACCATTAAATTGTGACCTACCATGGAATTCGCAATTTTATAACTTTTGAAAATTATTTTTACTTTATTTCTCCCTATTAGTTTAATATCAATAATGTCCTTCTTGAATGTTTGATTATTGAAAATGTAATGACCTACCTTAACAGCAGAAATTCGAGTATCTTTATCGGATGGTTCAACAATGACATAGTACGGTCCGTTATCCGAGCTAGAATATAAATTGTTTAAGTCGTATTGTCTTCCATCGATTTCCATTCGATTTTCAGATCTATCTGGTGGATTTTTCTTAGGAGGGGGTTCTCCCCCCTCCGAATTACTATTCATTTTTGAGATTTTAACAGTTAGCGGTTTGCAAAGATGTATGATGTTTTAGTAAATTGACAATATATATAATAAATTTACTTACAATCGCTTTGACTATTATACACACTACACGAACCACGATACGTACCTGTCGAAGTGTCGAGTAGAACTGGAGGATATTATAAATGAATATATTTTTAATTCCCAATAAAAACAAACCAAATAGTGAGAAAACGAAAAACTAATATTCTATTGGTACATCGGTATATTATCCATTTGTAGTATTAACAAATATACAAAATAATACAAATATAGAAAATGAAATAATTATAAAGTTTTTCGTAAAAGGCAATTACCTTCTCGAAGTTTTATCACTACACCTCGGAACACAACTCGTTCGTAGTCTTTTAGCCATTTTGATTTCAAATTTTCACAATGTTTCTAGCAAATCCCAATATCACACAATACTATACAAATAACACGTTGGTCACTAAATAGTCAACCCAGCACTAAGTCCATAGAGATACTACAGATAGAGGCAACAAGCCATAGGCCTCTGAGTAAGTGGAAATGTCCGTCTGAACTCGGTGAGAGACAAAAAACAGTCGTCAGAGGCTGTTCTGTCTTTGTCTCTCGTCTATAGCATGCGCGCCATTAGAGAAAGACAGCCTGAAACTCTGACTTTTTATCTTTCTCTTATAAGCTGACGGGTTCCAAGCTGGATTTTTGCCTCTATCTGTAGTATCTCTATGACTAAGACAGATACATCATATCAGAGATAAAGGTATGGAGGGTAGAAGGAAGGAGCACCATCTTGTAAGGGTGACAAGTTGAAAAAGTGTCCACCTGTAAACAGCAAATTATATTTCGAAGATTCACCGAAATGGCGCTCGTGTAGCTAATGGAAATGAATTTAGGGTTATAAACCGAGTGAAGTGTGCTGGGTTGGAAAATTTAGTATTTTTCGTGGCTTGTGTAATTGAGAAATATACAGTATTTAAAATCTCAATTATTTACGTAGTATTTCCTTTTTTAATTTTGTATCTTATTCTAATAATTCATGGCGCTGTTTTTAAAATCTTTCCACTTGCTACTATGGCGCCATCTTAATTAGCTTCCTTTCGATGGACACTTTTTAATACATTCAGATGGTGCTCCTTCCTTCTACCCTCCATAGATAAAGGCTAGGGACACAGAACCAGAGATCACAGAACATACGGTTAGAGAAAAAAGTACCTACGTCTCACAACGCCATCTATCGGAATATCCCAACTAAACTTGGGACTACGGCTGCAATTAGCAGTGCACACCCCGTGCTAACATCTACCCGATCTGGCTAAGCATTTTGAGTCAGCTAAGTGCCGAGCTGTCATGCGCTAACATAGTACCCCCTCCAGGCACTTCGGGAGCGGGAAGACTCTAAAACCACTATTTTTAATTTTATAAACAATAACTGAAAATGTTAGATTTTTTCTTACACTGCGACCGATCCCGGGTTAACTTTTTTCGAAATACTTACCTGTATCGGTGTACAACGTTCCCCCAATGACAAGTAAGAAAAAATTTATGGTTCATGGAAGATAGTTGTTCCACTCATAGCAGTTTGTCAACTTTTTTTGAAAATACCTAATATGGTTTTTGAAGTGAATGTGAAATTTGTCAAAAAACTGATACACAAAAAATTTTACCAAATTTACCTGTCGCACCTTCCATGTTAAAAGCTTGTAATGACAATAAAATACGCGGTTTTGTATACCACTGCAGGGTTATACAATGTACAAAGTGTGAAGTTTGTAGGTAGCGGTTTTTTTTTAGATGCGCTAGAAAAACTGACTCAACCGCGTTATATTTAAAGGGCGCTAATTCCCTCAGGAGCAGCTTTTGGATAACGGTAAATTCAGTTGAATGGACATAAAATCACATCTAGTATTTGTAGTCCACATTTGGCAGGGGAGTTTCTGTACACCCTGTATTTTACGTAATACTAGAAATATACAGATACATTGAAACACAAACGGAACATAGGGATTTAATGGATTGTCCGATCTAAATAGTCCACCAACAAAACATTTCTATAAGTTCACTTCAATGAATATCAAGTATTGATCTGGACAGCTGGATTCAGAACCAATGTATGAAACCCCGCCCATTCTCCTTCCAAAATTTGTTAGTTAAGTGCGAACCTCTGGTGCGAACTGCGATTTAGTATTGAATAATTATTTGATGGGGGTAGTAAACGTCGCTACATATTGAAACAGTATGCTTACGTTTTATGTTGTTAAAATCGAAAATTAATTTTTAAATTCTGTTTAACAATTAATGTTTCGCGTTAACGCGTTAACATAGTATGTTTTGATTTCTTTTGGCAATAACGGCTTTCAAAATGAAAATAAATTCGTAAATAAAACAAAATAAGATTCTTTAAATTGTACTCTACCTACCGACTGCTGTTTACTGACTGTCTAACGCTAATTAAGAACCGCCCACAGTTGAGAATACGGAGTGGTGGGAATTGTACGATATGTTATAGGCGTCCAAATAAACGATTGTAATAATCGTGTTTTTAATCTGTTGAAGCTGGATGTTGGTCGACTAGTTCAAAAGCAGTTCTGATACAATGCTTGAAATCCCTATGTTCCGTTTGTATTTGAATGTATCTGTATAATGCCAAATAATGATTTTTATATGCCAATTTTTGATACCCTGCTTTACATGATTGTGAATTTGGTTGAAGATTTATTCCTCTTGAATCTTCCCTGGAAACCGTATGAGAATCAATTTAGTAATTTTTGAGTTTAAGTCGTTCACACAGATAGATAAACGCGGCGACTAGTTCAAAAGCAGTTCTGATTCAATGCTTAAAATCCCTATGTTCCGATTGTGTTTGAATGTATCTGTATACCAAGTATTCAATAATGATAAGTAAGACCGAAGCCGATCTTAAATATACACCGTTATACAGTAGATACAACTTTGTGAGAATATCTGGAAAAGCGATATATTTTTATTTCCACCGGTCTCTCTCTTCTGATGCAATAATTTTATAAGTTTGTACAGTATCACGTACGAATTGCTGGGCCCACTCGCTAGGAAAGCAATAACTCCCGTACTCTGATTGTAAAATTTAAATGCCAGATTGTCTTTCCCTTTTCTTTAAAAATAGCACATGCAATATGTCCGTTGAACTAGATGTTATAATAAAATTGGAATAATACGTTATATTAGGTATCAACTAAAAAAACAATTATAAAAATTGTATGAAAATGTAATAAATTATAATATTGTTGCGAGGTCACCAACTCAAAGTCGGTCCTGTCCCTCGACTGTAAATTTTGGTGGCTGCGCTCCTTTCGAGAACATTCGCTTTGTTTGTGCATAGGGCGAGCGCGGAAGGTACTGGAATTTTTTAGAGTTGAGAAGGACTATATATACGCGGGTTTTTGAATGCGTGAATAATTATTGAAACAGTTAGTTCGAGAGAATTAGTGAAACGGACAGTAAAGAGTTAGTACACAGAAGTTCTTAGTAATCGGACAGTGAATAAAATAGTGAAGATAAATAGTGTAATATTCAAGTGGTAAAAATAAATTAGAACTATTATACCGGGTGTAAATAAATTAGTAGATATTAAATAAAGTGTGTATATAAATTAAGTTTAATGCAGTGTGTGTTTCTTTAAATAAATAAATAGTAATTAGCCACAGAAGTGTCCCACAAGTAAAAACTATTTAAATAAATAACAAAAACATTACAATATCTAATTTGTTGACTATAAAAAAATTATAATATTTTATATACAGATCTGGCCACTTTTTACCGACCACAGGTCGTATTCTTGACAGAGAGAGTAGAATAGCTTCCCGAGAAAACACATATTTTGTCTCTTTTTTTTATTTAACATATACTGCGTCAACCACTAGGGTTATTGGCAGTTTAGAGGTTATAATAGTATATTACGTAACAAGAGTTGTAAGTAACCCATTACGCACGAAGCCGCGTAGCGGCGAGTGCGTAATGGAATTACAACTCGTGTAACGTACTATACTTTTTCTACGCCCATCTATTTTTTTCTATGAAATAAAGGAAATCGCAATTATTTAAACTTTATTATGATAGATGTTTATAACAATTGAACAATTACTGTAAGTCGTTGGTGCCTTATTTCTTAACGATGATGAACGGTTATCTATAACTGTAGTACTGCACGGTACATCAGAAGATTCAGAAGATCAGAAGATTGATAATTGATATTCGTAAAGTGTTGTCATTTATATTTTTATCAGAGTGATTCACATAGCCTTCCGCCACTGTAGAAGATACTATATTTTGTTACAAAAATTGACAGCATAAATGACATGACCTTTATTTCCATATCATGCTAAGAAAACGCGACTTATTTTTTGAGAAATTGTATAATGTGTTGCCGACCTTTAGGGGCATTACTCTTTTAATCTAAAATATATTTCACTAATGAAAAAAGCTTTTATGTTTTCCAATTGAATAAATTTATGTAAATAGACCAAATAAAGTAGTACGTACATAAAAATTTGATTGCAATTTGATTAAACAGAGAAATTTAAGTTTTCTTATCTAAACGCACGTGTGTGTTATGAGATCTCATTACATGCATGTTATTGTTAAATGTCACTTACAAGGAATGTTGACAGTGCGATTTTTGACGTTTACGGACATGGGCGTAGAAAAAGGAATTTACATAGTAAAGAATAATAGTAAAATTACAAATTGTGAATATGGCTTTTAAAAAACTTAAGGAATCGTTCATTTGGTATATTGATCTTTGTTTTACATAGCACGCTGATAGCAATTATTGCTTCTAGGTTTGAATTTAGTGGTATTCGATTTGATTCTAAATTGCTTTTTACGAAAATATCAACACCACTACCGATAGTTTGGTTAGGTCTGTTATGGAAATATCCAGTGAAATCTCTAGGAGCATGTTTGGATTGATTAAAACTAGTTTCTTGAAGGGCAATTATGGATGGGGAGTTCTCCTGGATAAGTATTTTAAGCATATCCAATCGGGTGAAGTACCCGTTTAAATTCCACTGAAGAATGAACTTAAGGAATTATTGGTTGCCATTTAAGTTTGGGATATACTAGTTGAATTGCTGTCTGAAAGTGGTTGGGTTGAATCGTAGTCGACAGTTTGAGTGTTACTGTCATCTGAATAACCTTCAAGTAGCTGGTCACTTAGTTTTTCCTCACGCGAGTGGGTTTTTCTTTGATGAAAGAATATAATTTGTTAAGAAATGCTATTGGACCTCACACCTCATCAGTGTAATTTTTAGCTATTGCAATAACGTTTTGTGCACCTTTAGCATTTTCCAGAAGATCAGCAGTTTCGGTTATATTGAGTATGCAATTATCGGATTCAAACAATGACTTCGCAGGTTCAAGAAATGATATTAAGGCTAATTCGGATGTTTGTTTGGACAATTTTTTTTTCTTTTTTGGCATATTTATTGGCTTGGGGAAAAATTGGAACCTAGGTGATTTGGTAAGTCGGGGGTGGGTGGGTGCAGTTGAACTAGAAAGAGACCTTTTATTCATTTTTTGAGGTGGTATGTGTTCGATTTCTGCTACCACAATTTTTGTAGAGGAAGGATTAGGTTTGTCTGTGATGATCTACGGGAATGTTGGATGTTTGATTGTTTAGGACATTGAATGATTCTGTTGCACCTGAAATATTTCCAGAAATACTATTTGTAGTAGGTTGGACTGAGGGTTTCGAAGTAATTTCAGTGGTTTCCATTGTTTCAATATTATCGGATGATTGGGGTGCAAGATAGCATTCAGCTGAACTGTGTCCCGTTTGATTGCAATGCGGGCAGTTTAGATTGTCCAATGATAGGAATATTCTATATGGTGTATTGTCGTAGTTTATAAGGATTGATTCTGGGGTGGTCTGAGTGGGAGGGGATGTGTCTTCTAAAGCTTGATACATGTTTATATTCATCCTTTGGCATGCCAACCCGCAGAAAGGATAGGATAGTCTGGTTTTCAATTACCAAATGTGGAATAGGAGACACATTTGATAGTAAAAATCTTTTTGAATGGGTAATTAATCTTCTTGCTTCAAGGACCTGGTTGTTCAGTATTATTTTTTTGTGTTGATTTATAAAAATGTCGACTAGTTCTTCATTGGCCAAGTAGATGCATACTCGTCCATTGAGGACTCTAGCTTTAATAAGGGAGCCTACTGCAACGATGTAGTCGTGGATTTTAACTCCATCAATGGACTGGAAAATGATTGCTTGTTTTTTTGTGGGAAACTTACAGACAGGTTGATGCCTTAGTATGTTTGAGTAAGTGCGGTGGATTTTGTTGTTTGGTGTATCACGTTATCATTGGCCATGATCAAATATCTTCCCTATACATTACTTGTTCCTAAGTACGGCTCTGTGCCAGGGAATCTAGTCGACTAAAGACCAAAGTTAACAAAAACTAGTGTCTGTGATCTGATAAGGTTTAATTTCAGTCTTGTTATAATCATATAGTTTATGGAATTATTGTAAAATAGTTGTAATATATCAGGTACTCACAACAATTTTCTGCGTAGATGTCTTCTCGATAGAAAATGGGTACTGTGGGCACACTTCAAAACTATTAATTCGACTTTAAACGTCGATTATACAAAATTTTCGTAGGACACAAAATAAATTGTGTGGTTCTAACTACTGCCAGGACCGGCTTCCATATTTTGTCTTCATTTTGCTTGGCTATGATTGCAGTGACAATGACAAAATATCTGTTATCTGCTGAAGCTTCACTCTCTCAGGCAAGGATACGACCCCATAGGATTTAAAATACATGGCATCGCCGTATCTATGTATATAACACACTTCCGTCTCTAGGTTTTTCAAGGTACGCCAAAGCACATCAAGGCGAACGGAAAGACACGAATGATTGTATGCCGATTGAGGACTATTGTGCTTCGCTCCTTTTGCCCATAAAATCTGATTGTGGATAGTAAGCCTGTTATAATAAAACATTATTGCGAAGCATAATTACAGAATAACTAAAATGCTGACTACGGTGTATTCAGTAGCGAAGAAAGTAAAGTACAACTTGTAAAGTGGTACTTCCAGGGTCATTCGGTAAGCGAAATATTGAATTCATTTATTGTTGCTTACGCAGAGAGACCCCTACCAACTACTTCTACCATCCATTCCTAAGTTGTGTGCAGCACTTAGGTAAAGGAGAAATTGTGTTGCCATTTTAGTTTGAGGTAACACATTTGTGATTGAGCCTGTGTAGAAAGAGTATTTTCGATAAGATGTGTTGGTATTGGTTTTCAGATTTCTCTGTGTAAAGCGAATTGGGATTTCCTGCATATAATTATCCAGGTCATAAGGCTTAGAGGAATTTTTTTTAAGTAGAGGGTTTTCATAAATTGTTTTGTCAACATTTATTACGATAAAAGAGAAATTTTTATGAGGATGGATTGCTCTGAGAAAATATTTTCTCTCATCCATAATATTTAGAGAATTGAGCA
The DNA here is from genome assembly GCA_947563755.1 of Lochmaea crataegi. Taxonomy (NCBI): domain Eukaryota; kingdom Metazoa; phylum Arthropoda; class Insecta; order Coleoptera; family Chrysomelidae; genus Lochmaea; species Lochmaea crataegi. The sequence goes on along the minus strand of OX387425.1, from coordinate 37,641,288 downwards.
AAGAAAAAACTCTTCTTTAAGCAATATTTAGTTATAAGGACTGAGGTTATCTACTATTTGAAATCTAGGACTGGTAATACAGTTTTATTGTGTTGAATCCTTTGTTGTCAGAAATAAATGAAGAACTTGACTGTGAATATTAAAATCTCTTGATTAAAGGTTTCGATCGTGTTCTTTGGTTGATACTTCAAGGTACTTGAAGAGCGAGTTAGTGCTGTCCATAGGTATTTTGGAATTTCCTAGTTAATAGTAGGTGTTTTGGTTAGTTGTGGATAAATATGAGTTTTTTGTTTTATTCCTAGTTTTCCAACAAGTGAAATATTTTTTAAGCTGTTAAAAATATTGTTTAGGTGTAAATGCAATAGGAACCCATAGTATTTCCAGAATAACAGATTTTATTACCCGCTTTGTGAAATGAGTAGTGACAGTATGCTGTCCATATTCAATGGCAAACAACCATTCAAAATCTCTCTAAACTGGAACAGGACGGTTTTTCCTGTCAGGATGGAGCACTGGTGTGGTATACCGACGGATCTAACACTTACAGAGGAACAGAAACTGGAATTTATGATGCTAACCCAGGAGCAGCATCTGTATTGTAGGAAGAAATCTATACTATCGATACATCTCCAAAAATCGATACATCTCCAAAAGATCATTGTAAGCATACTCTCTGACAGACAGGCAGCACTGACATTTTTAGCATGTCCCCAGAATATATCCAGACTGGTCAGGGACTACCTACAAAAACTCTCGATCCTGGCCAACCACAATGAGGAAACGCTTAAGTGGATTCCGGATCACAAGGGTGTAGGCAGATACTCTTTCAATAAAAGGGTCTAAAATGGAATTCACTGGTCCCTAACCAGTATTCGGCATATTAAAAACTGCAGTACGGGGGAATATACCTCGGTATATGGAAAATGCAGAATAAAAATTCCTGGAAAATTTTCTTCTGTATTTTTGGTGCTTTTTGGAAAATACACAATTATTTTCGATGATGCAGTTCTCTGTCTATTGACCAGAATATACTGAAATTACATTCATCAGTTGTCAATATTCTCTACAGTTTCGGTCTTCAACAGTAACAAATTCATTATTCGTCGATTCCTTTAATTATAATGACGTGCATTATTAACAGAAATTAATAGGTGTGACTAATAATTATCATTTATTCATGGGTTTATCCTAAAACTGAATCCTCATATATGGTCGTGGTGTGTCAAATTCATATCATGCTTTAAAATTGGATTATTCACAAATTTATATCTGCATATATGTGGAATAATTCACAAAATTATTTGGAAGATAGATACATTTTAATGATAATATTGATGTACCCGTCGAAATACGTTGGATTGAGCCTTAGACCATTTGTGCGATATACACACGCTTTAGTCACAAATTACACTGCACGTGTTATTCACGTGCTTTGAACCGTTTAAAATTATTTGTTGTTTTTTATAACAAGCATTAAAATTTGAACCATGTCAATCAATTGTTTTAAAGTCAAGCAATTCGAAAAATAACTTTAGACTACTTGCCGTGAAGGTCAAAAATGGCACTAATGTGTACAGTATTAGAGAAAGATTTCAGAGCTCCCAGGCGTACTTTGTTTTCAGGAAGACAAAATGTGGGGCTTTGAGTAGTGTTCATTACGACTTTGACTGAGATTGGTCTATGAGTATATGAGTTTTATTGCTAGAGTCAAATGTTGACAAAAAGTATATAAAAAATCACAAACAAAATAAACAAATTTTTTTGGCTTTTAGCTATAACTTTTAACGCAGGATTGTCTCTCTTGGTTCATCGAGTTTGTCAAGTAGGTTCAAATGCATTTTAATATTGAAAAACTTCTCTCACAGAAGCTCTACTGACCGGAACTGTGAGCATTATTCTGTTTGTTATTCAAACATTTGGGTATAATTGATCTTTATTTTCTAGAATGTACTGGATAAGTTCCATTCATTCATTCAACATCACAGGAACGTGAGCTGAATCTTTGTAGCATTTATGTTATCTACTTTTATTCCTGAAGCTTCGTGTCTTCTATGTTTAACTGGGGGGATTTTGAGTAGGTGTAATTGTTGTATGATTTCCTCTCCAAAGTGATTCCGTCTGAGTCCTTGTAAAGTCTCATCGAAGCAGAGTATGTGAATAGGTGTTCCATTACACAGGGTGTTTCAAAAAAGGTTGCCAGTACTTTCAGCAAAATCGTAAAAAGTGTGTATACATGTCTCCGTGCTGTTCATTGCCCCGGTAATACCAAAGAGGGCTAGGGCTTCTTTCCTCCTCAACCAGACTATCGTTTCATAGGTGATCGTTGGCCTTTTCACAGTTGTGTAAAGGCAGTGAACTCTTCTGCATTGCCAGAAAACCTAGTTGCCCTGGTAGTAATATTTCCAGGTGTGTCCTCCAATTTAGTTTGGAATCAAGGGTCACTCCCAGATATTAAACTTCTTTGTATATTACTAGCTCTTCTTCGAACAGCAGTACTCTATCTTGCGTGAGTACTCTTTTATTCGTAAAAGCAACTATGGTTTATTCACGATAAAAAGACGATGACGTTGCAAAACAAAATTTTGTGATGTTGCCAGCAAGTAGATTTTTTCTTTATTCAAAGGAAACTGGAAAAGTCAATGTGACAGTTATTCTTTTTTATTCGCCTGCACCTCGTAAGGCACAAATCGAAGGTGTTCATTTACAAATAAAAGGCTTGTATGATAGTCTCAGATTTATATAATATAAGTATGTATTTATGTGAAAAGTGTGGATAGAATACAAGAAACAGTAACCAATCATTCTATATCTCAATAACCATTTGATTATTAATTATTTTACATTGAGAATTGAATGACAAACTCTAGAACAATCTTCAAGGATACGGGAGGAAATAAATCAAAGCAAATTATCTTGCGGAAGTTGAAATATAAATATAATTTAATTTATGAAAGAATATCTCAAGTTTTGATAATCTATCCAATCATTGAAAACATTCAACTTTATAAATTTAAATTCTATACTATTTGATTTGTATTGATAATAATTAATGTAAATTTTATTACTCACGTCTCTTACTTACAGTAGTAAGCGGGCTCCATTGCAGAATTCTCATCAAAAATAACTTATCGAAGATGTTCCACTGTTCCACTTCTTGGCATTTTAATGCGTTTAACGACACACTGCAGATTTGCATAATTAATTAGTAACGAAAATAACTGTATTTTTTCAATATTGAAGAAACAATGAATTCAGATGCACCAGAAATACTTGTAAATACTAAGACTATGATCGATGTCAATAAACAATAAAAGACATACTAAACCTAACCTCAATTGTGTCATGACTGCTATATTTTTCCAATTGATCTGACAACGTCTTGAAGTTTTGCCAACCCGTAAGCTTAAAATTTCCCTGGTCATTAAGTATAAATTGTATTTACGGCTGGAAAATCTTCTCAATAGGAAGACTACAAATTGTCTCTGGTCTGGATCCCTGGCCATTCTGGTATGGATGGTAGAAGACTACCTTACAAGGAAGTGTGTCGCAGGTGATTTTGTCTTGAGCGTTTTGTCCTGGGATTCTGTAATCGTATGCAAACTCTTAGGCAGTCTTACTCTGGCTTATGCATTCTTTTGATCCCATCTGGTCGAAATTTCCCAGGAGTATAATGATAATAATGTCTATTATTTCTCAAAACAAAAAAAATAGTAATAATAATACAGTATATACAGACAAATAATAGAGAAATATATATATTTATTAAATATATTTGGTTGCCTAAGGCTTCGGTCAGTGTAGCTCCGGTATCGGGAGAATTTTTAACTCCTCCGTACACGGCCAAATACCAGAAAGGTATTTGGAGGTGGTACGACAACGGACTAAAATAAACATAAGAATTTCTTCCGACAGTTCTCGCCAGGTCATGGCTGATATTTTAAGTTTTATGTGTATATTTAATCAGTATGGTCGATAACGGTATATTAATTCCGTTGGTTTTTGAAAGAAACGCGTTGCGGGAGGGATATTATTAGACCAAAGAGTTTCGGATTTAATTTCAAAACAATTTCCAAAAACTAAACTTTATAAGCTGTTACAGCAACCGAGGAAAAATAGTTTGGAATTAGTCATATTCTATTATCTCTCTGTAAATGGGAATAATCCAAACATCTTCTTCGTGTCCGAATAATAATACTTTAAGTTTAGGACTATTTTCCGATAAGTACTGTTGCGAATTGAAGTCCATTGATGACAGAATAGTAATATTTATGTTAGTTTATCGCGCCATCAGTCGCAAACCGATAAACTCGGAGCACAAAATACGAACGACCGTATTCGGCAGTATATTGTTGCGAGGTCACCAACTCAAAGCCGGTCCTGTCCCTCGATTATAAATTTTGGTGAATGCGTTTTCTAAAACCTTCTGGTCTATTTCAGTATATGAGGAGCGTCATAAAATACTAGAACTTTCCAGAACCGATAAGGATTATATATACGCGGGGTTTCGAGTGCGCAGACAGTACAGTACAGTTAGTTCGGAAGAATTAGTGAATTAAACAGTGCAGATAAATAGGGTAATATCCAAGTGGTGAAAATAAATTAGAACTAATATACCGAGTGTAAATAAATTAGTAGACTTTGAATATAGTGTGTATAATTTTATCCCACAAGTAAAAACTATTTAAATAAATAAGAAAAACATTACATTGGTGTCAGAAGTGGAATAATATAAATAAATAATTACGTAAAAAATGGCTGAGAGACTAGTGACCTGAAAGTGACTGAACTAATGCAGAATTGGAATATCGCGAGTTGGAAACGTCCGGAAAGAAGTGTGAATTGGTTGAAAGGTTGAAAATAGCGCTGGAAGATGACGGATTGGATCCGGAATCATTTTTATTCAACGACGAGGCTCCCACCTTAATCTCGTCAATTTCTGCTAATATGAAGGACGAGATTTTTACTATCAAGGACGATATATCTGCTAATATGGACGAGAAGATTTCTACCATGAGGTATGAGATTTCTACTATGAAGAACGATATTTCCGCTAATATGGACGAGAAAATTTCCTCTATGGACGAGAAGATTTCCTTTATGGACGAGAAGATCTCTGCTAACATTTCCGCTATGGACGAGAAGATTTCTACTATGAAGAATGATATTTCTGACGATATCTTATCAATGAAAAACGACATTGCCGAGAAGATGGAGAATACGATAATAACAATAGAAAGTCCAGGAGTTAGAGAGAAAAATGGCAGATTTAAGAACACAAGACATGCCAACAGAAGAAAAAAAGATCAAACAGATAAAACCATGCAAGCCAGAAGCACACCCTAAGACAGAAGATATTGGCAGTGTTGCGGCGGTTTTACCACAACAGGGTTTTTGGAGTTTTCTGCCTTCGATTCAGTGGACTATAGTTTCATAGGAGCCGGTTCTGGCATTAGATAACACGCTGATTTCCGTCAACAATTCAGTAAACTTTAATAAACCTTAACGTCGAAAATACATACAGGTGGAACGATGAATATAGACAAGCCTTTCAGTATGAAATAGTAATTTATAGAACGATCTTACTCTTTCTCTTGTAGTCTTCAAAGCACTATTCACTACGAAACTTAACCCGGATTTAGGTTTGAATCACTAACTTTAACTAAAAACAATGCACTAATTATGTAGGAAATAAAGGAATGAATTCGGTTTTATGCCGGTAAAGGAGTGATAGGTCTTAGCTGGGAGACCGATCGGGTTGGTACTCAACATCGACTTTACTGCACGAGAGTCAGGAAGATAATGCCTTGGGGCGCGAAGTGTGCGTTTTGTGACGCCTATTTCAAGAAGCCGAACAATACTAGCAAATGGTGTAAGGGCGCGTCTGCCAGGCGCCACTAACACTACCAAATCTTGTAAGGGCGCGTCTGTCAGGCGCCACTAACACTACCAAATCTTGTAAGGGCGCGTCTGTCAGGCGCCACTAACGCTGCCAAATCTTGTAAGGGCGCGTCTGTCAGGCGCCACTAAAACTACCAAATCTTGTAAGGGCGCGTCTGTCAGGCGCCACTTAAGAGAAAACAAAACGCGATTTTGAACTTATATAGAAGTATTTCGGAGGCAGAGGCGTGCCGGTAGGAATTTCGAATGAAAATAAAGACTAAATATAACTGTACATGAATATATAAGGAAACTGAAATATAAACATACAAATTGTTGAACGTGTGGTTTCAACAGGCAGTTTTGCCCGAGTCAGGGCTTCAACGTTCGACGGAAATATGTCGTGGACCAATTATGTTAAACAGTTTGAAGCAGCCGCTAGAGCGAATAATTGGTCCGATAAGGAGAAGGAAGTGAACTTAACCATCGCGCTTCGGGGAGATGCCTTAGATGTGCTTCAGACGATACCCCTTGAAGAAACGGATGACTTCGAGCAGCTGAAAAAGAGGTTGGACATGCGATATGGTCACGAACATCTATAACACTTGTACCAATCTCAGATGAAGAACCGAAGGCAGAAACGGGACGAAACTCTTCAAGAGTATGAAGTGGATATCGCCCGACTAGTTCGATTTGCTTATTCATCAGCACCGGAGAACATGATGGAATGTCTGGGCATCCAGGCCTTCATTGATGGCTTGCGTGACCCTGATATGCAGAGGACGCTTTGTTTGGCGCATCCCAAAACATTGGTCGATGCATTAACTGCTGCTCTTGAATATGAAGCAGCCTTGGCTTCGGGGTACAACAAAGTCAGGACCATTCAAGAAGAAGGCGCCGAAGATAGACTCGACCAGATCGTCAACTTGATAAAGAGCATGGTAGATAGACAAAAGGCCGAAGAAGATTAGATGCTGGAATTCTGGCGAGCTAGGGCATGTACGCAGTTCGTGTAAGCGCCCTAGAATTCCAGCAAACCAAGTACCACCGACCGACTCTCTGTCTAGACGGCCGTGCCCAGAAGACTGTTCCCACTGCAACAAGGCAGAATCTAAGGAAGCTGCAGTTTCAAGAACTACAGTTGTCAACGAAGAATGGTCACCCGCCAGGATCAGAGAAGATCAGGAGAATGATCCTCGCCTGAAGATGATCCGGCAATGGAAGGAAGAGAATCGGCGACCTACCTGGCAAGAAGTGTCAAGATTTTCACCGACACTCAAGACATATTGGGCTCAGTGGGCCTCCCTTGTATTGGAAGGCCTGTTGAAACGAATTCTTGAAAATGATGATGGTTCTGAGAATAGAAGAAAGTTAGTCATCCCGAGAACGAGAGTAGCCGAGGTACTGAGGAATTCACACGACAGTCCATCAGGAGGTCATCTGGGAATGAAGAAAACCCTTCAGCGAGTCCGTGAAAGGTTTTATTGGATGAACAGCTCCGACGATGTGAAGGACTGATGTAAAAAGTGTACGACTTGTGCTACGAGTAATGGACCACATCGCAAGAGAAAGGCACCCATGAAGCAGTATAATGTTGGAAGCCCATTCGAAAGGATTGCTTTAGACATCGCTGGACCATTTCCGACGACAGAAAATGGCGGTAAATACATCCTGGTTGTGATGGATTATTTCACAAAGTGGGTAGAAGTTTACGCGATCCCGAATCAAGAAGCCACAACTGTCGCGGATGTATTGGTGAAGGAATTCATCTGCCGATATGGAGTGCCCTTGGAAGTTCACAGCGATCAAGGAAGGAATTTCTAAAGCCGTGTATTCCAGGAAATTTGTGACAAGCTGGGAATGAAGAAGACCAGGACAACGGCGTTGCATCCACAGTCAGACGGAATGGTCGAGAGAATGAACAGGACTATTGGAAAATACCTGTCCAAAGTAGTCTCCAGCCACCAGAGAGATTGGGACCAATATATTTCCCTGTTTGCATTGGCTTATCGATCCGCCATCAATGAGTCCACAGGTCAAACACCTGCGAAAATCCTATTTGGACGCGAAATGAGGCTTCCTTGTGACCTAGAATTTGGTTGTTGACCTGGAGAGGATCTAGCTGGAGAAGATTATGTAATCCAGTTGAGAAAAAGGATGGACGATGTACACGAATTGGTCCGAACGAATCTTCAAGTTGCCAGCGACAGAATGAAAAAACGGTACGACACGCAGGCCACAGAAGGCAGTTTCCAAGAAGGGGACAAAGTATGGATACACAACCCGACGAGGAGAAAAGGCTTTTCTCCAAAATTACAAAAATCGTGGGAGGGCCCGTACTTGATCAAGAAGAGGATCAATGATGTCGTTTATCGCATAAGCAAGATCCCCAATGGAAAACCGAAAGTAGTTCACCAAAATCGACTAGCGCCATTCGAAGGAGACCATGACATAGAAGAAGGAGTGAACCATGTCCAGGAAGATTCTGGCCCTGCCTTCGAAGAGTTTATGGGCGCATATAGAGGTACCGGTAAGGCTAGATTTGGAGACACTACAGAGCAGCGACAAGACTTGTTCACGCTCCCGGAAGACTATTCACTGGCACACAAGATCCCAGCCAGTATCAAAAACGCACGAGGCCTGGCAACCGTCTTCCGAAAGAAGTTTCGGCAACTAGAAAAACTAGAAGAACAGATTCCAGCCCCTGGCAAGACACTGAGACTCGAACACAATTCACGGTACATCTTCAACCTGGTAACAAAGAACGAATTTCAAGATCAATTCACCTACGGGAATGTGTGGGAAGCGCTACGTAGCCTTCGAGACCATGTGCTGGAATCCAACGTGAAGAAACTAGCTATGCCTAAGATAGACAGCAACCAGCTGGATTGGCGAGTCATCAGGAATATGATGGAAGTGATCTTCGAAGATACCGGTGTCCACATATTAATCTGCAGCTATACCCCCCGTTATCAGTGTACAATGAAGACAGTGCCCTGTTATTTCCACAAAGTGTAGAAATGGGTCCAGTTGCCGATTTAAACATTCAGTCCCGGCTACACAGAAGTTCCAGGAGGAACTTCCTATTGAGGAGGGGGCAATGTTGCGAGGTCACCAAAGCTGGTCCTGTCCCTCGATTATATATTTTGGTGAATGCGTTTTCTAGAACCTTCTGGTCTATTACAGTATTTACGCATATGAGGAGCGTCATAAAATACTAGAACTTTCCAGAACCGATAAGGACTATATATACGCGGGTTTTCGAATGCGTAGACAGTACAGTACAGTTAGTTCGGAAGAATTAGTGAATTAAACAGTGCAGATAAATAGGGTAATATCCAAGTGGTGAAAATAAATTAGAACTAATATACCGAGTGTAAATAAATTAGTAGACATTGAGTATAGTGTGTATATAAATTAAGTTTAATACAGTGTGTGTGTGTGTTTCTTTGAATAAATAGATAGTAATTAGCCATAGTGTGTATAATTTGATCCCACAAGTAAAAACTATTTAAATAAATAAGAAAAACATTACAATATGGATGAGTAAATAACGGCGATATCGCCGATGTTGGAGCAACTCTGTTCACTGCCTCAGTCCTGATCCTATCCTCCCGTATTTTCGGTTTAACCTATTTCTTATATATCAGATTGGTGAAAAATGGTTCCGATCCCAGAAGGGTGTGTCAACCCCTAAGTTCATCTGCTGTTTCATTCAACTCTATTCGCGTCTGTCCTGGAACTCACAGTAGGATGACGATGCTGATCTTGTTCTAGTTTTTCTAGACATTCCCATACAACTTTGGAGCTGGTTACACAATAACGAAGTGCTTTAAAGGCTGGTTGACCATCTGGCATTGGAAATTATATTTGCCTTTTTGGTAACGTCATAGTGAAAAGTGAAAATATTGAATTTATTTAATATTTTAGTAAATTGTGAGTAAAATAAAATACATAGCTCGAGGAAACTGATTCCCATCTTGTATCTGAACCTAATCATCGGCTTTAAGAGAGAATATACTTCCCTCAATTGTATGCAATCTACTATTTTCAATATACCGATTACCTCAACTCCATTTGATTGAAGATTTGTTTCATTTTTTTGTTTAAACTTCTTAGGAGGTTTTGCGATCATCCATAAGTGGATGAGAATTGAGATTGACGTCTTAAGAAAGCGTCACGTTTGGGCACATTTTTGGCCGTATATTGACTGAGGGAGTAGAGCTTCCCGGAAGAACACATATTTTGTCTTTATTTTGCTTGGTTTCTCTGTCACTGCAGTGACGAAGACAAAATATCTGTTCTCCCGAAAAGCTTCACTTCCTCAGTCAAGAATACAGTCCTTGGTTACAAGCGGGAGAAGAAAAATATGACGTAGAGAGGAAGAGAGCTCCATTATGCAGAACTTGTTGGCTAAGAAATCGCATATATTTACATATCAGTGGTAGATGTGTCGATTAAAATCACAGCAAAGGTGATATATATTGCGTGTGAATTTTTTCAGTTAGAAATATGTTAAAATCGTGTTTTTATCGACGTAAGTTTTGCATACAAACTATGTTTTCTGAATAAATTAATCATATCTGTTTAATTTCAAGTAACTTAAAATTTTGGGAAATCTTCGAGTATGTACATGGTTTTTTTAAGAAGTTTCACTTCTATCACACAGATTTTTTTTTTCAATTGAATGGTTTAGTAATAGAAAACAATAATTGTAAATGTGTGTTTATTTTTCATAAAAAATATAAAAATCCAAAAATTATAAAATGTAAATAATTAATATTTTTTTTAGCATTTACATAGTGGCGGAATGTTTTACAGACCCTCTCCTGACTCAACAGTTCATCATCGTCGTCTTAACATGGCGGGCGTCCACGGTGATCACATTCCGCCGAATACTTCGACTTCTATGAGAGAACTTCAAGGTAAAAGGACCTAAGACAGAAATATTGTTGAAAATATGTTTAAGAAGTAATTTTTCTAAATCTATTAAATTGTTGTTCGGTTTTTTGATATAGTAAGTTAAATATAAAACTAAGACTAGAAGGATTTAGATAGTGAAAAATACAGAATGGCTGAATAAAACCGAAATAGTGCTATTTTAGTTAAACTTAATAATCTATTTTCTATTCCACTCAAGCTATTGAATGAGGGAACGTTTAACCACAAGATGTGCCAACCTTTTTTTAAAACCTTTTGCCGACCTTAAAGTCGGAATCTGAGTAACCCTTTAAAAAACCTTTCGATTGAAAACGTATTTACCTTTAGGAAATTTTCGGCTATTTTTAATGTTTTGGTCCCAAAGGATATTTCCAACGTTTTCTGATATATTGCTCAAGCTGGACACATCCTATTCACTTAGTTTTGAAAGTACTAAGTATACAGGATGCGACAGATATATCGTTTGGCACAGTAGCCAATTGAAAACTGAAATTTCGATCGTAAAGATTTTCAAGCAAGATCTTATTATAAAATATCAGTTTTTGCAGGTAGTTAGTTCTACTTCCAACTTTAGTAATGTTTACATTATTTTAAACAATTCATGCAACATGCAATAATGAAAAAAATTGATCCGTTCTTTGAACCGAAACAAAATTTGTGAAATACGAAATTTATAACAAAAAAATTACATTCGTGGTTGTTCTGCACATTTTCATTAAAAGCTAAAGAACAAAACTTTCAAATGGTGTAAAAATATACTGAGTTCTTCTTTTAAGTAAATTAAATACTTTTTAGTTGAAAAAGGACAATTTTTTCCAGAACTGGTGCAACATAAAATTGGAAAAAAAATAATTCATTCGTTTGTTTTTAGTGCTGGTTTCTAGGTTTGACACAGTAATTCTCAAGATTCCAATAAAACTTATTAGTGACTTTGAAAGCTTCAATGCTTAAAATTGAATGACGATGCACCCACAATACCCCAGATTACTTTGAAAACACCCTGTATAAACATTTCATATTTAATTCAAGTAAATCATTTTTTGTAAGTATAAACTCGCCAAATAAAATTTTTGTCTATTGTAAATCACACGGCTGCCAGCGTTTAGTATCAAATTGATACACGCCTAGGTGAATATTAATTTCCATAATTGCAAAATTATCATACCCCAAAGTATATTTTGATCTTTATCATCTATAATGGTATTGCATTATAATCTTTAATAGTAATCCTACATTAAATCTGACCCATAATTAAATATTTGTCCCCAATATCATCATGTTAATATGGATATATGCTATTATTACCCAATATTAATATTACATTCATACGACCAATATAATGGTACAAATATTGAAACTCGTGTATTATAATCAAGTACAATTACACATTAACTGTTATTTCCAATTGTTATTATGTTTGCCAAAATGGATATTAACAAAAATCTTTTATTAGCAGAATTATGTCCATTGTTAAGCTTTAATTTAACAAACCAAATGAGAAACAGTGAAATTAAGAGGAGTTTAAAACCTGTTGAAGTAGGGACTCATCCTAGTTTGAAAATTAAACTGTTGTTTGCTCTTTAAACATTTTGTTCATTTGAAAATGATAATGAAATATTTGTTTTATAAAATTAGATTACGCAGACTTTGTAAAAATGCTTGCATGCAGGAAATCGTAAAGACTAGCGGCTCCCAAACGTTTATCTATCAACAGGGATTCAATGAGAAACATTCTTTAGACCAATTTGCTATGCATTTTTTTATTTTGTAGTCGTTTTAGATAAATGCAGCGCAGTGTAATTATTAAGTAAGAAAAATAAACAGATTTGGGTGGGTACGGAGCCAAAATGTCCGAAGAAGTAAGAATGAAATATTTTTAGAGCTATGCGATGACGAGAGCTGGCTTTTAATTGTAGTACCCGTATTTTCATCGTTTATAGAAATTATTTCTAGAAAATCCAAATAATTTTGTGTTCTTCAAGCAGCTAAAATAATTGAGAGGACTAACAATTTTTTTCTAGAGTAGGACAATTGATAATATTGGGATTTTGAAGTGAACCATCAATGTGGAATCGTTTCTTTTTATTTTTTTATGTTTCTTTAACACATTTATCCAATTTTTTCTATTTATTGCTAAGCGTTATGCTTCAATCAATGTTTTTTCTCTTCCATTAAATATTTCAACTCTGTTATCCCAGGTTTCTTTTGGTCTACCTTCTTTGCCTCTTTTAACAATCACCTTTGCCTCCCTTATATTTTTAACCTTTCTATTCTCGTCCATTCGCCACCACTTAAGTTATCTTTCTTCTATGTATTCTAACATACATTTTATTTCTAGTCCCTCCCATAAACCTATTTATATTCTTTCTAGTAACTCGTCTTGTAACCCCTTCACGTTTAGCTTTTTTTTCAATTTCTTCCTATTTTTTATGGCTTCTGTTCTTTCATAATATCCCTTTTCTAGGTACTAATGCACCTACACCCAAAACTAGTAATTCATATGGAGATACTTGTTCAAAAAGGAATCATAACTCATGGTTTTCTATGCGGAAATAAATTCGACTACACCAAACTGATTTGTTCACTCCGTTGCTGACTGGCTTCTTTTGACGATGATGACATTATATTGGTGTAAATGGCACTAATGATAATTATCGACAATAAACAGCATAAAAAGCGCAGGCTCTGAGTACGACTTACTTTCAATAGAAACGTTTACAGTGGAAACTTTTACATGAATTGAAAAAGCATGATTAAGATGGCTATCCTCTGGTTCCAAAAACAAAAATCACAAACGTAACTTAAACTTAACTACACATACTAATACTTTGAATTAAAGTGTGTCAGTGTGTCTGCTACCCGCTATGTGGCGGGGATTCCTTTGATCATTACCGGCATTTGGCCGCTGGCGAAAATAGGCCGGCTGCTTGGTCAGATATTTTTATTTTAAAAATTTTCAGCGGCAAAAGTTGGTGGCGTAGTCCAGTTTGGTGAGGACCCGGCTTTTGGGTGGAATGTGCTTTAAAATTTTCTTGATTCGACGACTTTCAATAAATCATTAGTGTGATACAAATTTAAAAAGTTTTATAAAACTGTTTCTCTGCTGTAAATAATAACCTGAATAATTAAATGTTCACGATTAAACGTACATACTGTATGAATATTCAGGAGGAATATTAATTTCAATTTTAAACACCCAGTATTTCGAAAACTAGTTATCTGAGCATGTTGAATGAATTCGTATCATCAGTTGTTGTATACGGCAATCTTAATAGAAAATCCTTCAAACACAATACAAATGTAGATGCATTACAATGTGTACATTGTAATGGGAAATGTCCCGAAAAAGAGATTTATTAAATAGTGTCACACATATCACATGAAATATGACGTTCTCTCATGAAACTATCTAAATCCTTCTAATATAAATTTAAAAAAGTGTTATAAAAGCACATATAAACGAAGTGGATTTTATTTTTGTTTAATAAAATTTGATGTTCTAAACGTTTTATTGATCTTTTATTGTTTTTTTTTTCTATTTCTTGGAAACTGTTTGTAATAATTGAAGAATTATTGATTGTATTAATAATGGAAACATTTCACTTATTGAATTTCGTTCGCTTCGCCGCGAACTAATGGAAAGCTTTATTGGTTCGTAGAAAAACATTTAGAAGGTGTATTTAGGAAAGTATTATTGAGTTTTCCGACAAGCTCATTAAAAAGAAATTATTCAGCTATTAGGATATTTACACAATAAGCAGTTATTATTTAGTGTAGACAGAAATGTTTGCATCATTTTCATACGACAATATTTTGATAAAAACTTCAAACAGACTATTGTTATTTTTAATTGCGCATAGTGTGCTATGATTAAAATAAAGATGACGTCACCACGTTCGGGTACATGAAATCATCAATATATTTTTTGATGAAACGACATCTAGACAAAAAGTCCATAGAAAATAAATTGTGTAAATAGACGGAATTCTAGGTAGTGTTACTCAGTATGTAGTGCAATATCCAAAAAGGTTAGCCTGAGTTAACTTCTCCATCAAGGTGTTGCAATATTCGACCGATAATCTACCCTAGAGAACTCAAGTTGATCAATTACTTTTATTATACTACGAGCCTTCAAGGGCTTAGATAAGATGCAGAGTGATCCTAGTAATCACGTTTTTCAACAAATAAACATTGTAAAATGTAATAATGTAATGCAAATGAACGGTCAACATTGTATTTTCCGCATAGTAACTTCAAATGCAATACTGCTTTCCTCAGCTGCCATCTATCAATAGACAGACTACTGTCAAATTTTAAACAAGCTGCGTCATTTGGTTTGTGTTTGTAGCCATTTTTGAGCGAGCAGCCTCGTGAATTCCAACGAAAATAGAAAAAAGTTAATTTCGACCCAAATCTCTTACAGCACAGTCATTTCTTTAAGTTTGGAAACAGGAAATAGTTGCAGATGGCTAAGACTGTACAATATGCTGGATGGGGTAGCAGTTCGTAGCCTAATTTATTGGTGTGCACCCGTGCATTGCCTTGGTGGAACATCACTTTCTCCCTCGCCAAATACGGTCGTTTCTGGTTCAAATCAATGTATAATATGTCCAAATGGTCTGAGCAATATTGGCATGTGATCGTTTCATTATTTTTAAGGTAAACGATAACGCGTGCATCCCAAAGAACTGTGACCATGACTTAGTTGGCCAACAGTCCTACCAAACGCATTTCTTGAAATGTTTAGTGACAAAATGTTGGCCAAAATCCATTACAACCAGCCTTACAACATTCAGCTTAACTGGAATCGGATGGAAACCTGCAGTCAGGATGGAACGCTGGTGTGGTGCAACGCTTACGAATCCTTGGGGAAACTCGCATCTGTATTCCAGGCGGAAATCTACTCTAACGACACGTGTCTGTAAATGAACATTGAAAAGCGGTATGGAGACCAAAATATTCAAATACTCTCTCAGACAGAACTGAAATTCTTAGCATGTGCCAAGATAAGATCCAGACTGGTATGGGACTTCCTACAAAAACTCTTAACTCTGGCCAACCACAATAAGGTAACGCTTAAGTGAGTTACGGGGCACAAGGATATAGACGGCAATGGATTGGTAGATTCACTTATGAGCAAAGTGCTTTGCGAGATAAAATTAAACACTCACTGACTTATCAAACTAACCTCGTAGTATAAAGTAGCTTGCATTTCTATTTCAACTATTCACATTTAATCATCAGTATAAATCGAACTATTATTAGGAATTAAACAAATATTATTACCCTTTTATCAAAAGACTGACGTGCAAATTACATTACAAATTATAATGTGTGAATAAGATATGTACTGCCAGAATATTGTTGAATAGTCCAGGAAATATTACCTGAAAATGACTCTTTTTATATTGTTTCCCTCCTGGTGGCTGATTTAGAATAAGATGCACTCACCCCGATCTCTGAAGTGGTTAATTTAAAATTAACAAAATATTTTAAAAAATGGAAATAAATTGTTGTATTAGCGTGAAAAAAGGTTTGAAATCAATCTCGATAATGTGTTAATTTTTCTTTGATCCCCCAATTTTGGCAATTTTTCTTTAATTCATTTTCTACATCCCCTATCTCATCAACCGTTCCTAAAACTTCATGATCTCATATTGAAATTCATCTTGTAAAAAAGAAGGCTTCGGTCAAAGTAGCTCCGGTATCGGCAACCCATTGTCGCTACGGCCACGAGATATGGCTTTAATAATAAGTTCCAAATAACTATACCAGGTAGGGAAGACAGGAATAAAGGTGTACCCATACAGGCTGAGGCAACCTGGTATATGGACGGCTTGTTGGTGTATGAGCCGGAATTTTAGGGCTAAAACAAAGGATAACTATTCCAATAAGCCTATCTAATGACGGCATAACTTCCCAAGCGGAAGTGACGGCGATTCACCACTGCCTTAAAGTAATTAAAAGGCAGGAAAGGACATACCGTTCAGTTGCCACATTCACAGACAGCCAAGCTGCACTGAAGGCAATTGATTCCATAGAGGTCAATTATAAGCTAGTATGGGATTGCATAGGTGCCTTAAACGCACTTGGAGACCATTGCAAGGTCATGGTAGCCTGGGTACCAGGGTACGAGGATCATAATGGCAACGAATTGGCGGATGAAACGGCCAGACAAGGCTCATCAATGCCATTCATTGGACCGGAACCGTTCTGCAGCGTCGCAAAGTCGACAATAAATATGACTACAAGGAAGTGGGTGTCACAGACATCTCTAGAATGGTCGGAAATCTCACCAGGACAGAGATAAAGGCGAAAAAGTCCATTAGAGGATATTTGCCAACTTTTAGGGCAGACCTAATAAGCAAAGCTAAAGAAACTGTCAAAGCTGTAGTAGGTATATTATCAGGGCACTGTAAGCCTAGTAGGCACGCAAAGCTATTGGCTGTCACCTAGAAGAGGAAACTGCAGAGCGCATCCTATGCGACTGCGACTGCCTTTCGAGTTTACGGTTTCTTGTACTACGTGGCTGATTGGCTACTTAAAGAGAGTCGTACTGGAGAATGTAATCTAGATTCAGAAGATCACACTAGATCTGAAAAGGTCGCTGTGGAATAGACCGATTAGCCACCTCATGAAATCTAATCTAATCTTATCGGCAGAATATTTTCTCGTCCGAATACTGTCGAATACGCTCGTCCGTGTCAGTTTGCGGCTGATAGCGGGACAAACTGATAACAATATTACAATTCTGTCAGTAATTAACGCCCATTCACGAAGAAATAACACCAATTTGGGGAATTTCACACTGTTTTTTATCGGTTGCTAGAACATCCTGTAAATTTGAATATTTTAGAATGAAATCGGATTTTGGTATATATCTAATACTATATGCCTTCCACAAGGCTACGCCTTGTTAAACCCCGTGAAAGTTACAACCAGAAAATGGCAAGAAAAAATGAAAGGAAAAAATAAAATAGAAAAACCTTCTAACTATGCAACTTTTTCCCATTTAAACAATTTTGTTTCCTCAACGATCCCCAAACTCTCTGGAGTGAGAATATTGGAGTAAAAATTTGTTGCTGATTGTATTGTTATAGTTTGTCTTTTTGGCATTGATAGCATCAATCGTCAAATATTTATAATTAGCAGTCATAAACCATATGCGCACCATTTCTAATTTCAAAAATAATGCCAATAAGGTGATAAATTTAGTTTCGAATGATTTCAATGTGTTCACTCAAATTTAATATTTATATTCGTCGTAACTGCTTTCCTAGTGATAAGATAATTATCTCTATAATAACTTTTTAAGCTGGTTCTGCAGGTAGTTTAACATTGTATACTGGATATCAACAAAATTTTAAATTAAATGGTCAGAATTTATGCTTCATTTAAAGAAAATTACGTTGTGAAATCGTTTTTGAACGTTGTGCTGTGCAATTTATATTTTGTGATAGTCACCACGTCAGCGTTTAACACAATTGGTGTTTAGCCTATGAAACGAGGAAAAACTGAAGGACACCGCAATTTAAGTCCAGTTTTCCAGATATACACGGTGTTCCAAACAGTAAATTGCACAACTTTATGCTGTGAAACTGCGTTGCATTTTTTCACATGTTATGTGTTTGATGGGATATGTATTGTGTTACTTCTCCTAATTACTTACTAGTACTTTCTAGTACACTCCCTAAGATGCCATTTTTTTCACAAAATAGATAGCTTGGAACGATTTAAAAAAAAATGTATTGTTAATAAACTCGACAACTCCGATAAGTCTCATATTCGTTCAGCATGACACGCAGATCGCAAATACGATACTATATTACTAGTTGCTCCATTTATGTATATATCATACGTCAAAATATACATAACCAGACAGACGTGTGTTAACCACATTTCAATAGAAGGAATATATTTCCTGAACATTCGACTTTCCTGATTTTTCTTTCAATTTTTCGGGCAAACATATTTTTCGTGTGAAATGATCGCACCAAAACAACTCCTATGCAAAATGTCAACAAAATCGGACAAACCTTTTAGGAGAAATTCAGTATGAACCCGACTGCAGTGCCACCTACTGGGACTAATTGTGAATCTAAACCATCCAGTTACCTACTCGAACACACAAAATTTCATCAAAATCAGACCAACCGTTTAGGAGATGTTCATTATGAACCCGATTGCAGCGTCACCTACTGGGACTAATTGTTAATCTAAACCTTTCTCGAATCCTAGAACACACACACAAAATTTCATCAAAATCGGTCCAGCCGTTTAGGAGTAGTTCAGTGACATACACACGGACAGAAGAATTATACATATATATAAAGATTTTATACCTTTGTTCATTGAACTTTGAACTCTAATTGAAAATTCGCGTAATTTAAATACCGACGGTATTTTTCCGAGTATATTATAATTATCCATATAAACTCGAGAAAATATGGGTGGATAATCAAAAGTAAGAAAAAGTTTCTAAAAATTTATCGAATTTTGTCAGAACTTTTTTTAAACAACTTTATATAGTGGAGTGAAATGAGTTTCGCAAATTTGAATTTGTTTTTCATAAAACTACGGTAAAAACTGCGTTTCTGACACCAACAGAACACATGAACCGGAGAGATACAACTTACAAGGTGAGTGGATGGTGGAGTTGAAGCTGAAAAATTTTTGATGTAGAGCAAATAAAAATATCAGTAAAACTTATGATAGGTTAGGTTAGGTTTGTGGTGAGTAGGTCTATGATGCACTCCAATGCAACTCGCAAGAGTCTATTGTGGCTCAAACCTTTTCATATTTCACCAAATAAGATTAGCTTCTTAACAACTAAGTTTATTTGCTGACAGTGGCCTGTTAAAATACCTGTAGGTCATACCTTAACACTGGTTTGGAGACATTCTTTGAATGAAGCAATCTTGGTGAATTATGCCAGAGGTCTAATACTCATCTTGCTGTCCAAGTATTTTGTATTTGTTTAGAAAAGCTTGATGAGATGTCAAATGCAGGTGCTGGACCAATAAAATTACCTGCGGCACCCTGCCTTAGCCTTGCTAACAATAACAGAATGGCCAGTGATCCAGACCAGAGCTACTTTGTTGTGTCTTCCTATTGAGGAGTTTTTTTTTTGGCAGTTTAATACCAATTTCGACGTTACACGGTAAGAGCTTAGTATTTTAAAGCCGCTTGGCTGACTGAGGAAACTTTTAATTTTTGATTGTGATGTTTTCTCCAATCTCTACACACATAAATCCATGGCGTAAATTTCCGCCTGAACTACAGGTGAACAGGATCCTAGGGAGATTGATATTTGTGTTCTAGGTCAACGACCGTATACACCTGCACCAGAGCCTGGGAGTGTTTTTGAGCCATCTGAGTAAGAAAAGCTATCTGCTCTTAGTAGTTACTTCTTATCAGTCATCTCCATTCGGAATTAAGACGGTGTAAGGCAGGTAATAGTTTACTGTTGATGCGTTGGAGCAGTTTTAGGTAACATCTATATATAAAAGTAAGAATACTGCTTTTGAAAAATTGAACCGAAAATTTTCAAATGAAAAGATACTAAAAGTATGAGAGGAAGTTGAGAATTTTAATGTAATACTGCTAGGGGACATTAGATTTGAAATGAAAATCTAGACTGATAAAAAAAACGTAAAAAACGAAGCAAACAAACATGAAAGGAATGGGAGATATAATTTGCGATGGGACATACGAAAAAAGTAGATTCAATTCAACAAGTTGAATATTTCCAAAATGATTTCAAATGACGCCATCTAGAACTCTTTAAAAAAAATAAAATTAGGTATAACATTTCTGTTTAAGCCATAAAGCTACTGAAAAGGTTCAATTAGTTTTCGGACGACTTCCTAAAAGCTATTGTTTGATTGAGAATAAAGCGTGCTGAATACGAGTATTACAATTATGTGTTTTATGGCATTAACCTAAAATATATTTTTATTACTGTATTAGTTACGCCACCT
This sequence comes from Lochmaea crataegi, assembly GCA_947563755.1. Classification (NCBI taxonomy): domain Eukaryota; kingdom Metazoa; phylum Arthropoda; class Insecta; order Coleoptera; family Chrysomelidae; genus Lochmaea; species Lochmaea crataegi. The sequence goes on along the minus strand of OX387425.1, from coordinate 37,620,490 downwards.
TGCGGCGAAGTAGGAAACTTGAAAAATAATTTCCAGTACTTCCCTCGTGAGAGATCAATAGTTTCTGTAATTCATCTTGACGTTTTTATTTGTTGAATTTTGTGCTAAACACATTTCTTGTGAAAAGTTTTTAGATTAGAATAGAAAAACTGCGGGAAAAAGCTTCCCATATATTGTTTAAATAACCATTACCAAGAATAGACCCGTGTTCCATTTGTTTTTGTTGATTATTTTTTCATACAAACATCTCCACTCTACAATGTATACGTGCTTTTATAGTAATCGAAACTTACATGTAAAATCAATATAAATAATATCAATTTAAAAATCGACAGACATTTTACGGATTGTTATTAACTATTAACATTATTTTGGTTAGTACAATATTCATTTACAGAAATACAATTCAAATGCCCCTAGGCTCTCGCTCTCTCTGTTCAGTTTCCAAATATTTTATATAATTCAAGTAAAGCGCAATGTATGTACTTTTAGTCTCCGGGCCAGATTTACAATTACACAATATTTCTTCGAGTTCGCTGCTGAATCTTATCAAAGCAGGATACGCACTAGTACCGACACGGCCAAATAAAACTTTTTGATTCCTACACAAAAAGATTGGAGCATGCGCATTGCTTCGGATCAGCACAGTTTGGCACGGCAACATCAGTATATATGTATTGAGGGCACTTTGGGTATACAGAATGTCAGTTGCCCTCTATACCGATGTTGCCTAGCAGAACCGAAAGATCTTGATTGTGCCAATCCGAAACAATACGCGTGCTCCAATCTTTTTGTGTAGTAATCCAAAAGCCTAATTGAGCCGTATCGTACCGTTCTGAGCCGAGTCGATTCAGTACGTTTCCTGCTTTCCAACATTTCTCTGCACACCTCAGGTGAACGACGACAATTTCTTTGTCGTACTGAACTTAAACAACCCCGTTTCTTAAAATTCTGAATTATATTATGCACAGTTGGTAATGAAGGGATATGCCTATCTTCTAAATCTAATCTATTTTTAATGATCCCGTTCGAACTTGAGTAACATGTCCTGTATATGATATGATCTTTGTTAAAAATACAATAGACTTGAAAATGTTGTATAAAAACAAAAAAGAAATATATGTTGGGCCTAGCGACTATATTTGTTAATATTTATTTTAGTTGAACATTTTTAAAATTTCAATACTCATTTTTCAGCCAATCAATTTGGCACTATGACATTCATTGAGGGAGCTGTAGTGCATATGCACGCTTTTTATTGAATTTCAATTTTTTTATTAGCTTTTAGCATTCTGATCAGTTTTGTGGAATGTAGGACAAATATTTTAATATCGAAATATATGTACATGTTGCAAATTTCGATAAATAGTTTTTCATGAAAGGATTCTGGTTGGAATACCATTATGTTGATAATTAAGCCAGAAAAATCGAATGAAAAAAAAAATGGATCGTATAATTTAATCAACGACAAATTAAAAGATAAAATTCAAAATGGGAAATGATTGCAATATTTATAATGCTACTAGGAATTTTAATTTTCAAATCTATCAAATTTAACATAGAAGCTGCAGTTTTGAAAAATGAAGAGATCTTTTAAACAATATTTATGAAATTTAAAGTAATTCTAGAAATTATAACGGTACTACCAGGTCTGAAACCAACAGTGCTAGAAAGAACAGTTATTCCATTTGCAAGAGGAAGAAAGTACCTAGGTGATCAAATCTTTCATGGAACACTCACCTTCAGATTACCACACATTGTCTCGGCAGATGTTGAAGAATGTGTGGAAAAAGCAGGGGGCTCGACCCAAAAATGACCCAATGGCTATACACAAAGAATGTTAACCAAAGTCACAGCAGCTGGGAGCGATAAGGCTGTTCAGTCGCACACAATTACTTGCTTGACTGTATATTCCGGGGTCCTTGAAAACCTCTGCCACCGAGGTTCTGTTGACTCTAACGTCACTATCCATCTTAACAAGATGAGGTCAAATTTGTAACGGCCAGACTACTTGAAAGTAAACATCACATTTGCCAAACGCACAGTGCTGACAAAAGGTTATCAACGAGTTTCAAGCGGATGGGGAAACCCTTTGACGCAACGTCCACAAGATATGGCTTTAACATTTAACTGTACCAGGTCGAAAAATACATATAGGCTGAGGCAACCTCGTATACAGGCATCTCCAAAGCAGAGATAGGTGTAGGAGCCGAAATTGTAGGGCTTAATGAGGAAGTCAGAACTCAAAGTTTCACTAGTGCGTGGAAAAAATTAAAAGACAGGTAAGATCATAATCTTCAGATGCCATTTTCACAGACAGCCATGCTGCACTGGAAGCACTATTCCCTAGATATCAATTCTCAGCTAGTATGGAATAAAGCACGTGCACTAAATACACTGAGAGACCGTAGCCTGGTTCTCGGTAGCCTGAGTACTAGGGCAAAAGAGTCAAAAGCTACTCACACAATAAGAAGATGCTTTCTGGGTGGAGATTATACAGAAAGCAGCATTAGTAACAAATAAATTAATTTAATTTTATATAAAATACCAGGACAAGTCAATTTTTTTTGAATACCACTTTTTCACGCTAATATTTGTGCACTGACCCTAACTCTTGAATGATAGCTACCATCTTGATATTTTCAAGCAGAAAGGTGTAGCTTTGGATAATTCATTCAAAAATAGTCATTTTCTATTAGAAAGTGTAGTACCTATTTTCCTTGTTTCGAGTATTATTAGACATTAAAAGTACAAAAATACGGCAAAAATCACTGCATATAATGACAATGAATTTATTTAAATATACTAATTTGAAAGCCATGCCCACATAGTTGAATAAATTTTTATTTTCAAACAATTTTTTTGTACTCTTCGTGAAACACTTTGTATGTACAAAGCATATTTGCTTTTTACTAAAATAAGTATGCGCAGTATAATAAAATAATATCGAAAAAGTTATAACATAATTACTAACCAATTTCTCATGAAGAATAGACATTTTTTGTCCAGTCAGAAAATTTCGTAGCTTTCTGTATATTTACCCATATGAATATTTTAAAATCATTGTGTCATTTTTAATGTGCGTTTTTTGTTTCGAATACAGTTTATCAATATTTTGTCAAATTAATACACAGAGTCTCTCAGGAGTTCGCACCACAAACTAGGTAGATGATAGAGAAGCTAAAAATAATGATAGTATTTCAAATAAAATGTGTGCCTAACTCCCTTCGTTAAGGAACGAACTCTTAAAGTTAGAAGTTGAAAATTGTTTTGTATATAATTTACTAATCGACTTATTGGAATTTAATAATTTATTGAACGCACACGGTGTTTTAAAGCAGATAAGCACTACTGAGTTCATTGGTTGATGTTGTTTATATTTGACTTTTTTCATTTCTAGATGCCAGTTCTAAATTCCTCAAACTTCACGGTAGAATTTACAGGCAATTATTTCTAAGGTTTTTATTGTTATTTTAAAATTTTTAGTTTTGTTAAATTAAGATGTATTACATAACCATTATAAATACTACATTTTTACAAGACGCATTTTCATTAAAATTTTTTTAGGAATTTAGGTGTGGAGAAAGTGTGCATTTATTACGTTTATACACGGTTGAATTACGATTCATTACCAATAGTTGTTTAATAATTATCAATAAAAACAATTTTAAATTTCCAACTTTAGATGCCTATAGTTCGTTAAAGAAGGGAGTAAGGTATACATTTTATTATTAAGTACTATCAATATTTTTGGCACCTCCATCATATCGGTTTTCGGTAGGAACTCCTGGTACTCCCTGTATAAAAAGCGTATTAACAATGTTTGCAGCGTGACAAACATAATGTTTTCATCCTCTTTTTTAATACGCGTAGTTCATTATCTATTACACCTACTTCATAATATTGAAAGCATTTATCAGATTTTACAAGCTTGCTGTCATATCTTTGACTCGGGTAAATGAAAGAAGGCCCAGAGTTCCGAAGTAACATACATTAATTTGGAGACATGACACCTGACTACGATAGCGTCGAGCAAGGGACATTTGACTTCCGTTTTTTTTTCTGTCGGATAAAAATATTAGATTGGGAACAGTGATAAGGAACGAAGGGTTTAAAATAAGTCGTTTTGTATGCTAGTAACAAGGAGAGGATAGTAGTAGTGCATGGTTGGGAAGTTTTCTGTTTTAATCTGCTAGACTATCTATATTTAAGGAAATTTTAATGCACTGGAATAACTGACAAAAATAAATACATGACTTCCTAATTTATCTTTTAGGTAACATTCATCTGTGAATAACAACCAGTCTTAAAAAACCTAGAAATTTGATTGTTATTCTATCAGAAGTACTATTAGGTCCATAGACTATATGAAGGAATACATTTGAAAAATATTGTTTATTATTTTTTAAATTATGAATTTGACCAGAAACAGTAAGCTATATATATACAGGGTGATTCATTAGTGCGATAAAGTCCAATATCTTGTAAACCCTAGAAGATATTCGAATAAAATTTTCACCGATTGTAGCCAGCCCAATGGCTCATATTTTAAAATTAGTCCCAATTGTACAGCGTGATCCAGGTCAGGCGGCCAGATCGAAGTTACATTTTTTTAAATGGGATACCCTATATTTTACTACTACTGTATTGCAATGATATAAGGTTGTAGTAATACAGTGTATTTAAAAAGTTCTGACCACTTGTTCTTAAAATCGTAATGAGTTCAATTAGAAATGAATCTGTTACAGCCATACGTCTATGATGGTCTTCAAATAATTTATTAGACCTGCTTCCATATCTAAGAAACCTTATACAGAGCGAGTCCAAACTCGAATACATCGGTTTCACAATTTTTTTGAATGGATATTATATATCGGTTAATGGAAGTTACTTTACTATACCTACTTCAAATTTGATTAAATATTCCCTATACCTAAACTGAATAGTTTTTGTTATATTTTCATTTTATTATTAAAAAAATCTAACAATACGAAATTTATACTATAAATTTATTAAAAAAATCAACAATAGAGTTATAAAAGATACTTAAAGTGACTACCCTCTACAGCAGGCTTGAAGATGGTCTTCATAAGATCGATTTACATATCTAAGAATTTGCGCATTAACATTTTGAAAAGCCTGCCTTATTCTATATTTCCTATCGTCTGGTGTACTTTGTACTCTTGATCGTTAGCATAGCAACTTTATTTAACTCTGGTGATCTTGATACCCAGAAAACTGGTCCTGCTCGTCCATTCCACATTTCGGGAAACATAAATCAATTGGCTCTAAATCAGCGCATTATGATGAGCAGGAGCTCCGTCATGTAGGTACCACATTTGTTGACAAACGAATTACGACGATGTATATGTTTGTTGATATTTCAGAACCTACTTACTACCCACCTAATTACTGAGAACGATAATAATGATGTGGTTCTAATTTAACTATTTAGAAAAACTACATCAAGAAATCTGTTCCTCATACACTGGCACTTTTATCGACATTTTAAAACATTTTTCTAAAATAACACACTTTCCTAACTCGTTAACTGTTGTGAATGAATTTTATGTAGCTGCTTTTTATTGATTTTTTGTTGGAAATAAAATTTTTAATCATAAAATTGAAATATCACAAAAACTATTTAGTTTGGGTATAGGAAATACTCAATCAAATTTGAAGTATAGTAAAGTAACTTTCATTTGCCGATATAAAATAACGGGTGATCAATTTAAAAAAATTGGACTCGTCCTGTATACGGTTTCTTAGATAAGGAAGCCGGTCTAGTAAATTGTGATACTAGAAGACCATCACAGACGTATAGCTGTAACAGAATAATTTCAAATCGTGCAGTTTAAAGTATAGGTGTTGAACTCATTACGATTTTCAGGAATAAGTGGTCAGAAATTTTTAAATACTCTGTATAATCTACTACAACCCCATATAATTGCAATAGAGAAGTCAAGCAGAATTTAAATTTCAAGTAAAATACAGTGTCCCATTTAAAAAAATGTAACTTTGATCTGGTATGGCGTTCTGGAACACGCTGTATAATTGCAACTAATTTTAAAATATGTGCCTTTAGGCTGGCTACAATCGGTAAAAATTTCATTCAAATATCTTCTAGGATTAACAAGATATTGGACTTTATCGCACTAATGAATCACCCTGAATATATTGTAATGATATATTGTCCGTTCTCTTAAAATATCTTAAAATTTTTTTTAAAACTCGGCTAGCTCAAATTTTCTTTCAATATCTAATACAATAATTCAATAAACTTTTTTCTAGCATAAAATGATTGCATAGGGGCAAGTTCTATATTTAAATTTAATAAAACTACTGTAGATTATATTTGTAATTTACCTAATTTCCTCTATTTATTCTCACCTATTCAATTTTAAGAATAACAAAAAATAGATTGGACACCAAGCAGCACACTTTAACAATAGTATATTCTATAAATTTCTCAAATGTAGCATTAAACAAACCTAGAGTCTATTCTGAACTTATCATAATAGTAAAGAATTGGCAAATTTTCATGAAAAATGCTTTTCTAAATAATGTTTTTACAATATTTTAAATTTCAAAATTACAACCAATAAAAAAATCTTTATATAAAAAATGATTGCTGCGTAAAAATTTAGAGGTTTCAATTCTCTTATAAATTTCTTGAAATAATTTTTGTTCAATTTGTTTTTTCCTTCATATTATCCAAAATGATTCAGGTTAATAATTTCCCAGAAAGTTCTTCATAAGAAACAGTGTGGAAACCACTTATGGAATAAAATTCTTTGTCATTATTTTAGAAAATTATAAAAAATGCCGAGACACGTCAACTTTTGAATTGAGTTGTGCGTTATGTAAACATAAATTTAAATGTACAGGGTGATTCACGCAAGTATGCCATAGTCGGTGTTGTTTTTTTTTAATGAAACACCTTGTATATTTGCATATTTTTGAAATCCCCTTAATGAACCGATTTTAACAAACTAAATAATGTATGGTCAATTATGAATTATACAGGGTGAAATTTTTATTTTTACAGTTATTAAACACATACATAAAATACCTGATGTATTTGATTTTGATACATTAAAATAAATGCTCAAAATGTTTTCCACCTAGTTGTTGGCAATAGCACAGTCTCCTATAGAACTCCTCCTTAACTTTGTTTAAAGTTTGAGGTGAAATATTCCGTATTTCTGCAGTTATCCCCGTACCCGATCATCATTAAAATCTCAATTCGGTGATTCTCAGTTAAATATTTCATTGTTATGTCGACAAGGAAAGAGTGTTTGACAAAGATTTTACTTTTTCAGTATAAACTGTCAACACATCAACAACTGACAGAATAGAAAACAATCCACATTATTTACCGATTTTGTCTAATTATTGGCGTTTTTAGGCAATTTTTAGGTATTTATGATAAAATTCATGGGCGTAGCAGGTTTTGTTTAATATACAAATACGTCTAATAATTAGTTAGTTTAGATTTTTGATAAATCCATATTTAGCTAATTTAAAAAAGTACCAATATTTCAAGTGTAATAAATTATTAATTTTAAAATTTCACCCTGTATAATTCATAATTGACCATACATTATTCAGTTTGTTGGAATCGGTTCATTAAGAGAATTTCAAAAATATGCAAATATACAGGGAGTTTCATTAAAAAAAAACAACACCGACTATGGCATACTTGCGTGAATCTCCCTGTACATTTAAATTTATGTTTACATAACGCACAACTCAATTCAAAAGTTGACGTGTCTCGGCATTTTTTATAATTTTCTAAAATAATGACAAAGAATTTTATTCCATAAGTGGTTTCCACACTGTATATATATAATTAATTTATCTAAGTAAAGTATCTGGTAGTATCAAATAATTCAGGTTATTTTAACCATTTAAGGAAACTTTTTTGAAATATAGAAAATCTTTCCCGTCTTTTCTCAAAATTTTTTATGTCAGTCCCTTTCCTGTCATGATGACATTTTTTTATTATTTTTTTTATAAATGTCTCGTCAATTTATTGGTTGCATTACTAACAACTATTTTCAATAGTAATACCATACCACAAGTGATTGAATTTTCGCGATAAGTCTGTCGATTTATTTTATAACGAAACTGAGTTGCTGAAAATACCACGAGTTCGCAGGACGAGTGGTGTTTTCTTCAAGCAACTCAGTTGAATTGAGTTGAGTTGAGTTGAGTTGAGTTGAGTTGAGTTGAGTTGAGTTGAGTTGAGTTGAGTTGAGTTGAGTTGAGTTGAGTTGAGTTGAGAATAAAAGACAGAATTATAAGATCAATTCAGTCACGAGTGGAATTTTATTAGACTATTTCACAAACAAAGTGAAAGGTAAAAAATCTGAAATTCGGCAGAATTAGAGGAAAGTTAAGAAGTTGATTAGAGAAATAGTTTAATAAACAGGAAACATTGACATCGAATGAAAAACATATTTAAATAAACCAGTATTAACATAACGTACTTAAATATTTCGTTCATCGCAAAATCTAGTAAGTTGCTTCCAAACGTTCTCCCTCGATTTCTTCGTGTTTTTCGGTACATTTTCATCAATTTTTTCATTGATTAATTTGATGGAATGTATCCCAAAGCTGTTCATTTTTAAATGCGTGCACGGTGGGATTATTTATATTTGACGTTTAACTGTCCCATACACAAATCTGAAAACACCGAACTTGACAGGCCAATCAGGATCAAGAGTCAAGTTTGGTGTTAACGATAATCCGAACTTGATTAGAGCTCCTGATTGGTTCATTTGACAAATGCGTGAAATAGTCGGGGGTAATACCACGAGTGCTTAAAAATTACCGATAATTTCCACTCGTTCTTCGAACTCGTGGAATTATTAACAACAAGCTTGAATTAGGGAGAATATTTCTCGAATAAAAATACAAATTACTGTATATCTCCACTATATTGAATTTGTACTTTTTTCGTCGCAAAATAACATAAATTGTCTCCATACACTATTCTTACTCTTTTCCGTGTTTTTTGGGTAAACTTTTAATTACATTTTTGTCAATTTCCCGTTCTGTTATATCTCCGAATCGATTCATAACCTCTAAGAAACTCTTCTTTGACGTTTCACGTTTATTATTTTAACGTTGTTTGACAACGCTTATCATGGCAACGTGGTATTTCCGCTGTAATTTTTGAATTTCCATTTAATAATTTAGAATTCGTTGCATTGATACAACATGTAGGAGTGGAATATTCAGTAAAATATCACACATTACAGTATTAAAACATACCTGGCAAGTTCTTAAAACTGATTAGGTGTACAGTATTATCAATTGTTATTTATTTTGAATATATTTAAGTTAGATTATTAATAATATTAATTTAATCTGAAACAGCTCATACTTGTTTGATATAACAATCCAATTGTGTAGCTTGTAAATTTTAATTTCCCTATTAATTACTTGAGACTTTATTCCTCTTCAAATTTCTAGCATTTTCTGAATTCCACTTGTTTCAGTAATTTCTTGGCTTTGTGTCACATTTTGTTGTGTGCAACCTTCACCATTTGGTCCAGCTACGTCCATTTCTATTTCTTCTCGTTTATCTTTCAATTACCTTGTTTTATGAGCCATTTTAATTATTCAACCAGATAGAACTTGTTTTTATTAGTAATTTTTAAAATTTCATAACTATATTTGTTTAAATTCCAATATTAAATTTAAACAGAAAAATATCATTTCTCTTTCCAACTCAGTACCAACCCTTTTGCTACCCCTTTCTTCAGTTACACTCTCTCACATTCCAACTATTTATTCCCACCCTTCAAATAATAACGCAGGCCCCTGTCGCATACCTCAAGTGTGAAATAAAAAACACTTCTCGACGCGGACCAAATAGTCACAACATACGTCATCCCTCTCCCTCTCATTATTCCGTTTCTTTTCTCCAAATAAATACGTTCTAAAAATGTGCAATTTTGCTAGAATGATCTACCCGCTACCCCCACTCTCTCGCCAGCCACCTGTTCAACGGTCAAATCTAACACCGTTTTCGGGGAGATGGGGAGAACGAGAATAGACACAGAAAGGGTAACAACTATCACGTAATTATTAAAAAAAACACATCAACTGCCAAAACCGGCAAAATTCCCAAGCTCTCAAGTTTTTCGACCAAAATCAATATTATCGATTGTAAATTTTAATGTAAAGTGTTAATTGCTCCTGAATGCACCTAACATGTTTTGTGCCAAGTGCAAATGAGTATTTTGTTGTATTTTTTTTGAACATTATACAATAAAATTCAGCATCCAAAGACTTTTATTCACCAACCAAGCAGTCCACATTAACAAAGAAAACAGCCAATTTCTTCAATATTGTATTTGTACTTGAAATATTTTTAAATGCCCCACGTTTGGAAGCCAATTATTGTATTGATTATTTTTTGCTCTAGTAGATATCCAATGAAATCAGTTAATTTGAGGTCATTTGATTGAACACAACCAATCAGAACAACATTGTACTGAAAACAGACCATGGGCTGTTTTCACTCTCTTAGGTACATTTTGATTTATTTCGATTTTGACGTTTCAAATATTTAATTTCAAAATGTCACGATTTGGTAATAATACTGACGAGAATATTAATGAAATTATAGAAGCAAATATACTCCGTATTTTTTTCTATAATTAGCATAAAATTTTCTATTCGAATAACCCTCGAACATTGATAAATGCTCAAAAATTTTATAACATCTTTCTCAAGCTTGTTGCTTATTGGCAACAAGCTTTTTGTTTCGAACAATTATTAATGTCCTTGGGTTATTACTACTGATAATAAGTTCAGAATAGACTCTAGATTTGTTTAATGCTACATTTGAGAAATTTATAGAATATACTATTGTTAAAGTGTGTCTGGTCTCCAATTAATTTTTGTTATTCCTAAAATTGAATAGGTGAGAATAAATATAGGAAATTCTACAGTAGGTAGAACTATTTTCTAAATTTAAATATAGAACTTACCCCTATGCAGAGTCGATTAATGCTAGAAAAACGTTAATTCAATTTATATTAGATATTGAAAGATTATTTGAGCTAGCCGAGTTTAACAATCAAAAAAAAATTGTAGGTTATTGTTTTCAGAGAACAGACAAGATATAATTACAATTATATACATTATGTTGAAAAATATTAGATACTTTGAAACATTTTTAAAACTATCTTTTACAGGAGATTAAGATAATATTGTATTGTTACCTAAAATTTATCATTTTGCCGCCGTCAAATGCAGCGTCTAAGAGAGCTTTATGGTTTTATCCGTTCTGAAAAATATGAATATTTAATACTTTAATAAATGTTAGATTGTACCGCATCATGTAATTTTACTTGAATATTTAAAACATGTACTAAAGAGTCTGTAGTATATAGAAAATATCTTCCTATAAAAGTTAGTGCCACACAAAAAACATTTTTTGAAACAGCCAAAGGACTATGCTTCCATCTTATGGAAAATAAAAGACCACTCAAATGCGGATATTTTGATACCAACTTATTCGTCTGGAAAAATAGAACATTTGATAACTTTGCGCCAATGTTGTAATTTAATTAATAAACCCACAATATCAGTTCATTTGTCAGAAATTTTCGATTCGATTACAAAATCTAACCATTCAATAGGACTCCACCTGCTGCGGTGAAACAGAGTCGGACTTGTGAATATAGTTGTACATACGATGAATACCAGTTTCGTTGAAACAAAATAATAGGATTATATTTTTCAGTTGTATAAAGATATGATAGATTGCAATCAAATTATGTAAAAAAGGTACATCTCTCAATTGACAATCTAACATCTTTACATAAGTTTGTCATTTTGTAATAGCAGTTTATTATAACGTTTTCTATATTATAATAGTAAAATTATAATAGGTACATTTAATAACTGACCGACACGTATTTCGTAAACAATTCCGGTACAAACGAATTCCCGTCAGGATTCTTAATGACTATAAAATACACATGAGTTCCCGTCCGACACTTGCAGGTATCTTAATCCCGCACTTGAATTGCCGTCCAGTTTATTTAATCCGCTTACAGGTAAACTATATAGTTTTGAAAATTCCAGTAAATCGTAATACCTATTCGTAATCCTGAATTCTAATGAAAAAGTTGAATAACCTATTGGGGTGGCTAGGGGGTCTGTCAGTACTAATTGCTATGAATATATTTTTCTATTATATTTTCTATTATATTAAGTTGTCATTTTCGAAACGGCAGTTTATTAATATACATATTTCCGAACGTTTGTTGTCGTACGCTATCGTGATACACAAAATGCTTGAAGTAATGCTAAGTGAAAAGGGTAAACCCTGGTTAGGTTATATGTTAGGTTAGGTTGCTTCTTTACGTGTATGTATTTAGGACTCAGTTCAGTAGTAGTACGCAATAAAATTGTAGAATTAAAATTCCGTATTTTATTCCAATAATGATATCATATAAAATAATATCGTTTAATAGTGCCAAACATAAGACATTTATAACTATTTATTATTTCATACATCTGAAAACGGACCTCCCTTAAAACTTTTACTGTTCACTTATTACAATTTGCAATAAATACATAGCTAAATATCAGATGATTCAGAGAATTTACCGTAATTACCATAAACACCTTTTAGACAGGTCAGTTTTCACCCTGACGGGAACTCGAGTGACGGCTTAACGTATCCTAATTATGGAACAGGTAGACTGGTTGACTGTAGTTGATGCTGCTGATCGAACTATACCTAATCATGAAGAAATATAATGATGCAAATTAGATTTCAGTTAACAGTGCTTTTTATGTCACGCAAGGGAAAACACTCATCGCCATCAAAATATATATAACACAAAAACCGGCTTCGGCTATCAAAAAAATACAAAAATTAAACAAAACCCGGCTTCGGCTATCAAAAAAATACAAAAATTAAACAAAACCCGGCTTCGGCCATCAAAAAAATTTAATAAAGCAAAAAGGCGACTTTAGCTACCACAAAAATATAAAAACCGGCTTAGGCCAATAAAAATTTTTTTTTCAGCTACACTTCGCGGATAGAAGGTAATGAGGTCCTCAGGCACTACCTGTGGGGGGAAGGTGGAGCGCGTAAAAGGGGATACTCTAAGAATTATACATTATCTTTTAGTATCACCCTTTACGTCGGGTTCATTACCTACACACATTTCACAAGCATTTTTGTATTAACAGTTAATAGACATTTAACATCTTCCATATAAAAAAATCTTTTCCGCATCCCTATCCTATTTTTTTTAAAGAGTTACCGATGCCAACAAATACACTACAAAATACTACAAAGAAAAAATAAAATATAAAAATTAACTGATAAAATTAGGTCAGTTCAACCCTGTCTGGTTTTATTTATTCATTTCTTATCACCGCTGATATCCTTACTTCGTGGAATCTGTAATACAGGTCTATTTACGTCTGTCTTACTCATACAATCTCCGTAAGCGATTTTAAAAATAATATCATTAATTGTGAGTTAATTATAAAAGTCACAACATTGGCGCAATGTTATCAAATATTCTATTTTTCAAGACGAATAAGTTGGTATCAAAATATCCGCATTTGAGTGGTCTTTTATTTTCCATATGCTGGAAGCATAGTCCTTTTGCAAATGTGCAGCGCGTGCTCTCAACAAAAACTTTCTGAATTACACAACAGTCAAGAAAATTTAAAAAACACATTTGTAAATTTAATGACATTTTCCTTAAATATAGTTAGCACAGGCAGAGATAGCTAAAAAAAAATGTTAGTAGATGATAGCCACTTACTGTAGATGAAGACAAAACATTAGTAGACAACAGACAGAAGCCACGCCACGTCACTCATCAGACCGCGGTAGATATAGAAAATATATGACATAATATAAAAAAAAACTGGTAGACACTAGATGTGATTTACAGCACTATAGCACTAAAAAAATAACAGCAGCGCTACACTAACTAAAAAAAAAGGTGGTAAGTATCACAAACGGTGTTAGAATGAACATAACTCAGTTTTTTGAACTCCATTCGTGTGCGAATACATTTTTATTATTATCAACCCCTTATAGACTAATCGAATTAACATATTTTAAGGAAAAAAGGGGAACATTGGTCGCGTTCATCCCAACGTAGCGCTACCGGAGCGATAATCAGTTTCCGGCTGAACGTGAGTTTTGTCAACTGGTCAGATGTGAGCGATGTGGTTGCGATTTTTTTCATCAGATATACGCTACGCTACCTATCAATGACGCATCCACGAAAAATAAAAAAAACCAAATAATTGCATTTTTCTGAACATTTATAAGGACCGGTTTTTCAATCCCTAGTTAACTGTCGGTTGAGTTTCAATCGACAGTTATTTGATATTTTGCGTTTTATAATGCTTGGTTTGAGTTTCTACCTCGGGTCGACTGAAGGTTGGGACAACCGCTAGTTGAAGTAGCAGTTAACTGAGAGTCGAGCTAAGAGTCGAACCTGTCATATAACAACCATAACATAACTTCAATTTCGCACAATTATTTCGCGCTTTGCACACTGTTTTACTATTTGGCAGTATCGTCAATTCATTGACAGAACCAACAGATGAAAATGGAATTAATCAATGTCATATCCACATCTGATGAAGACCCTATAGCTGCTAGAGTCATTATATAAACCATAGCTGGAGATTTTTATCCAGCAGAATCTTCAAGTGATGAGGAAAATGTAGAAATTATAGAAATGTAGAAATTTACTTCTGACGATGCAAATGTTATTTGTGAAACCCGTCGAGTAATAAATGTTATATTTCTGTTGTGGAATTTATTATTTATTGAATTTATTTAATAGTTTATAAAATTGATGACTGTCAAGAGTTGAAAACTCAACCGCAGGCTAGCCAACCCACAGTTAACTACTACCTTTTTTGTCGTTCATTATAAATCACTTTATCATTTCCGGTTTGCCAAGTCCTGTTTACAATTTTCCTTTTCTTATAGTGCAATTGAATTGGTCTATTATTTTTCAACCAAATAACACTGACAAAGCCAACAGGCCAGCCAAAATATGTTTCTTAATCGAGATAATATTCTAGTTGAAAATTTAGAACAGTGATAGTGGATTGAACTAATTTGTAGTGTGCCCAGATTAGTTAAAAAACAACGTGTAGACAATAGATTAAGTACAACACGATAGGATCTCACTTTGATTAATTACAGTGTTCTAAATTTTATTTTAAGCAAAAAATGCTGCGATTTGGTCTGCATAAAAATTATAATAAATTCTCAAGTTGTCAGAAATTGAGTTCTTTCGACTTGCCAATAAATGTTTTCATTGTTGTTGGATGTAGATACCATATACAAATAGAGAAATATTTTTTGGGTTTCTTAAATCGGATGGACACTTCTAATTAATATTAATTACATCTTGGTTACTGCTAGGAAGTAGCAGATGATGAATTTGAAAAAATATAATGAGATTTGACAGCTCGATCAGCGAACCTATCACTTTGTGATGTATGTCGTAGTCAGTGTCGGTTTAACGGAGTTTTTTTGGGTACAGCATCACCGAGCGGTAAACATTTTAGGGGCGGTACGCTTACCGCCATAAGAGAAAAATTATAAAAATGCACCATAAAAAATAAACAATTATTATTAATAATAATTCCTCAGGAAATATTGAAAGATAGATGCAAACAGTGTTATCGAACACATAATAGAGGAGCTAAAAATAATGATAATCGTATAAAACTTGTGTCTCACTCCCATGGTTTACAAATTACATTCCTTTTGAATATACGCTACTTTCCAACTTTAACGTAATGCATCTCAAAAACTGGTAATAGTACTATTATTTACCCCTGGAAACTTTTGTTCAGGTGATCAAACCCTACAACATATCCATAATTCAGAAAAATTAACGGAGATCCATTTTGCAGGTAGGAGAAGTATGGAGTTCTTTATTTATTTGTATTAACCCAAATACATAAAATTCGAAACCAATCGGAAAATATATATTTCATATGTAATTAAAGTGGTTTAATTATAAAACGACAATAAAATTTTGATAAAAATACATATTTATATAGAAATGCAATTTGATAATGAAAGTGGCAAATTGCTAAGATGACAGAAGTATAGAAATTTTTGAAGCGTTACCAAATAAGTAGGTGATTTAAAGATAATGGAGTTTATTTTTATCGTTAAAATACGAAAAATACTTAGCAGAAACTAGTAGATAAGATGTCCACAATGAAAACAAAAAAAAATTAGATACATGTTAACTGAAGAACCACATACCTCAAACATATGGGAAAGTAGTATTAGGAAAATACACTGTGTTCATTTGAAAAGGACCCACCCTTAATATTTCAAAAATGAGACATATTAGAAAGAAATGCCGAAATACGTCAACTTTTAACTTGAGGGGGACATATTTTGGCGCTAATGTTATAAACGTCAGATTCACCCCTCCCTACTGGAGATACCCTTTACATTTTTTCAAATCGCATTAGTTATCAAGTCACACCTCATTTAAAAGGTCTGGTAAATCTCTATTCGATTATTTTGTTTGGTCTTTGATACCAGCCTTCCATTGTTATTTAATCGTTGTTTAAAATTGGCTCTCTTTTTTACTATTTGTAAATTTTTCATTCTTTAAAGAGTCTTTCTGTCATAACATAATACGGGGGCATACGAAAAAAGTTGAAAGAGAGCCAATTTTAAACAACGATTAAATAACAATGGAAGGCTGGTATTAAAGGCAAATCAAAATGATTGAATAGAGATTTACCAGACCTTCTAAATGAGGTATGACTTGATACCTAATGCCATTTGAAAAAATGTAAGGGGTATGTCCAGTAGGGAGGGGGTGAATCTGACGTTTATGACATTAGCACCAAAAAATGTGCCCCTCCAAGTTAAAAGTTGACGTGTTTCGGCAGTTCTTCCTAATATGTCCCATTTTTGAAATTTTAAGGGTGGGTCCTTTTCAAATGAACACAGTGTATATAATAGTATATGTAGAAGTTTGTGAATGTGGAGGAAGGAATGGGAAATCTAGAAATGAGAATAAAATTGGAAACAGTATAAAAATTATCAATGAAGCAAGTGATAAAGTTGTTTGTTACCACAAGAGGCAATATCCATCCAAATTGCTTAGCGATAAATTAAAAACTCAAAAAGGGTTGTAAATGAGATAGGAGTAATGTGATTACTTGAAAAAGTATCAGAACAATTAGGATTTTTTGAAAATAATTTGCCCAATGAACCAACTAATAAAATTGAAATAATTGAATATTCTGAACATATACCTTGGCACCGTACAGAATAAAAATTTAGGTCATAAAATTCATGTCAGTAGATAATGAAGGTAAATTGAGAAAAATACAATTTTCAAAGGAGAAAGAGCTCCGTCAAAAGAATCTACTGCATTTTCTAAATAAGCTAATTTTTTCTTGAAACATTCAAAAACTTCTTTTCAATGAGTAACGACAAAGAAATCAAAACTACAATTTTCTGTTTGACAAAGTAAGAGGTGAATTTTGTAATTCATAAGACACCATCTTTTATAAAAAACCTATTCATGATGATAAAATTGTATGAAGCTACCCAGAAAATGTAAATACATGAATAGAAAGTTACATAAAATATTTAGAGGAGAAAGAAACAAAGGATGGGATTCAAAATTAAGTATCAAGCTGAAAACTCCAAAAGCATGGAACAATTGAAAAAAAAAAGTGGAATAAATTAAAAAACAATGTCAAAGTAGGGAACGGAAAGCATATGCCGATGAAAGCAATGATTTTAGATGAACTTTACCAGAGTATATAGACTTAATAACAAAATAATAAATTACATGATAAAGATGAGGATAAAAGACAGTATGAAAAGCAAAGAGAATATGCAGGGTGGAGGATAAAAAACAAAAAAATAAACCACATTGTACAAGTCATAGACTGGTGAAGGGACAGGAGCAGGGGAATATAGTGAAATGAGAAACACAAGATGTTCCTTCTCACTAGGAAAACATACCTCTGTATTTCAGGCGGAAATTTATGCTATCCTACAATGTTTCAGAATAAACAAATACAGGACTGATACTCATAGGATAAACATATTAACTGACAACCAGGCAGCCCTTGCGGCTATAAATAGTCGCAAGGTAACATCCAGACTGGTAGAGGAATGCTAGGAAGAATTGAATGAAGTGGGAGACCGAACTAAAATAAGATTAGTGTGGGTGCCGGGTCATAACGATATTTCTGGAAATGAACAGGCTGAACTCGCGAGACTCGCAGTCCTTGGAACCACAAAGAAAGTGGTCCAAGGATAAATACAAAAATGGGCACAAAGTCAACATAGAGTACAGTGGAGGAGCACTCCAAAGCAGATACACAGTAAGACCTTCATAGGTGATACATATGTTAAACGTGCCAAAGAACTCCTAAATATCAGTAAGAATCAGCGATTTATCATCACAGGTTATCTAACGGGTCATGCCCGGTAAAAGACCACCTGTATAAAATGGGGCTGTATAACAGCGATCTCAGTTGCAGACTTTGTGGCATGAAGATCGAGATGGTAACCCGTATCTTACCTGACTGTGATGTAATGGGCTCAAGGAGACAAACACTTTTCGGAGAGGCCCATGTGCCACCTGAAACATATGGCACACATCCAATGGACCTATATCGCCTACTCGACGGTACCGGGATAACTGAATCATAAAACATATATCAAGCAAATGATTATTATTTTATTAAGTAGCTGTATATTTTATAGAATTCATCTCAGTGCTGTCACCGATACACAAAACAGAGCAATCTTCAAACACTCGAGATACCAAATTTATCCGTGATTCACGAAATCACAGACCTTTACTGTTAATTCTATTTAAAATGAATTAAACTCAGGATACAATGTCTTAGTGCAATTCATTTTGTCTTCGAGGAGTGTTATTTGACGTTTCTTACTTAGTTATATAAATCGGATTCTTGGCAGGCATACAATTACTTATTTCATGTTACCAATAATATACACAAATACGCACAGGTAATTAGTTCATTCTAAAATAAAACGGAAAGCGACTAAAAAATTAGCATCACAAAATATCAACACATTGCTCGTGTTCAAATAATATATAGTGGATTCTGTCGGTTCGTTAAACTATCAAGGTATTAGCCTGGGAAGTAGTAGTTTCTCGTACAAACGTTCAATAGTAAACGTTTAAACGTTTTATTTTTCTAACACGAGATAGGTATTGTTTTCATAATTTTCCACTTGCACCTCGTATCTTATCATTTCAACCAGAGTCATAAATTGATTAAACTAGATACTGATTTTTTTTTGGAATTTAATATTATTTCACGTAACATTTTGGTTAGTTGGCACTTTATTTTTTATCATATACTTTTAACGTCGTAATAAAACCATTTTTAACAAACTAGTTTGTAGACTTGGCTGTTATCCAAAAAACTGTCAAAAGATTCTATTAGTTTTCGTCTGTCTTCGCTCATTATGTTTGTCTTGCCCATTTTTAAAATCAGTGGTCCATCATTAGCGTACGCGCAAGTAATTTCAAAAACGTTTAGTTTTGAATAATTGTATTCTGTTACATTCAAGTCACTATTTATAAGTAATTTTGATAGTGAACGTTTCACATTACTTTTACCTTATTGAATCAACTAATGTTATGTGGAATTTGCAACAATAATTTCAAACATCACTTGGACACTTCTTGGAATATATTTTCACATTATTGATTGCCGTCTATATTACCTATAGTTATATAGAATTAAATGTTTTATTGCAGTATACGAGAAATGAGGGTATGGGAAAATTCTATTTTGTGAATTTTCATTTATAGCCGCAAGGTTTGTATATGTCCTACAGTGTCGAAATTCTTTTTTTTTCCCTGTCAAAGTATCCAATTACACTACAGCCACAATAGCTTATTGTATTTTCATAACATGCATAAAATGTTTTATAGTTTTGGTTTGTTCAGGTCTTCTTTTAATGTTGTATGACCAGTCATGAAGAAACCTGTTATCAATATTCAGCTGATTCCTGCACAGTGTGAGCCGTTATTTTCATGCCGCTCCCCGATCCAATTGTTTACAGATCCTCGTACTACTGTTTTTGGTATATCAATAATCAGTCCTTTTTCAGGCTGTGTGTCCTCTGACCCTCTTTTTGCAAGTTCGTCACATTTTTCATTGCCCTCGTTCCCCTGGTAACATATTACCCAGGTCAGATTGACGTTATTTCGTTCGGCTAACGTCTTCAGTTCTTCGATGCTATGATATGGCCAGGGATCTGATTCTATTTGACAGTTCTCCTGTTATTCCCCTCGAATTTTATTAGTTTTAATAGTAATTTTCGATTTGTGTTCACAAAATATTTCAACTATTTACAAACTTAATTCAAATAAACAAAAAGGAAAAATATTATAAAATTGAAAATTCTCAAAAACCCAGGAAAGAACAAAGAAAATAGATAGTAGGAGTGGATGTATTTCATTTGAAAAACAAATTTTACTTGTAGCACATAAAATACATACATGGAAATAACGTTCGAAATATTAGGAAGAGAAGAACAGTCGTCCCAGGAAAAGAGCATCAAGATAAAACAGGGTTTCTTGAACTTTTTGGTGTGGGGAACTCATAATATTCACCCAAATTTTGTGAGACCCCCATAAGCATTGCGAAAATCCGAAAGTTTTCAGTACGATAACATACAATTTTTGGCCACCCCAGTGGCATCTCTCGATGAGTAGTGATCCACAGTTTATGAATCTCTGTATTAGAACAATAAAACGAACAGTCAACAAAAATAGGCAGAAACCTCTGAAACAATTTAGGGAAAGTTAGCCTGAATATGGATGGGAGGAATAGAAGAAGTAAGAGATGAAATATACATACAGAATATCAGAACCAGCAACAAGAAAATAATGATTGAAGGAACAGCAAAAAGTTATACAAAACATCAAAGATGGCAAAAGAGATTTGAGAGAACAGCGAAGTGCCAAAGATGATAAATGAAAAGAAAATAATATTAATAATGTTGAATCCTATAGATGTATATTTTTGTCTCTTTCTAGTGTCACTTTTTCGTTTCATCGAGTTTTAAATCACAATGATGCTAACTAAAGAAGTTCACTCCAAAAATAGTACTTATTCAATGCGAAAAGACAAAAGTAAAAAACTCAAATGTGTTACAAATTGCACAGGGAATTAAAAAGAAGCAGGTAACATACAGGCTGGGAAGTTAGATGAATGATAATATACAATAACACACCTGTGGAAACAAAATGTTTTAGGAGAAACATGAAAAAAGGAATTAACTGAAAAACCAGGACAAACAATCGAGAAGAAAGGAAAGTAAAATGAATGCAATTGAGTTGGCATGGGCGTATCATAAGAATAAGGACATATAACTTCAGATAAGAAAAACGTGAATGTTTAGCCAAAAGTCTTAAAACGGATTCGGAAATATGGATGAAAATAAGAAAAACGGCTGAATGAGCTTCGAAGAAATGAGAAAACTAACTAAAAACACAATAAAGTCTGAGGAATGAATAAAAGAAGAGCCGAAATTTTTCGAATGTAACAGGTAACACCAATATACAAAAAAAAATCGGTTAGCGGACTACTATTGGGCAAAAAGTCATTCCATTGAATGAAAAACTTTTTAAGCTACTCAGAAATAGGGACCGATAGGAAAAATTGGTCTTTCAACAATTATGACTTTTACCCAAAATTTTAGATAGAAAATTAACTGATTAGTGAAACTACGATACTTTTGTCCAATGTTGAAAAAGACTCGGTAACTACATATTGTTCCACAGTGATTTCCTTTATTAATCAGAAATTATTTATTTCGAAAAATTTGTATTTACAAGCTAATTATTTTCCCGTTGCCCCGTAAGTACGCCTCTCTTACGAGTGCAACGGTAGCGGTAGTACGTTCGTTTCTAAACCATCTATTTTCGCTCCCCATATGATTCACGAAGTTAATTCAAGAACAATACTGTCATAAATTACGAAAAAATTCTTGTGTCAATCTTAGCGTGACAGGAAAAAATTAGGATTATATAAAGATGGTTGTAGAAGCTAAAGATTTTCTCTGTTGAATTTAGTAGGACAAGGATATTTGTAGAAATTTGAAATAATTTTAAATGATTGAAATGGGGAATGTACACATATGGTTGTCATTAATTAGAGAAGTATGCGGGAGAAAAAAATTGATTATCCATTATTTACAACAGACAATTCCCTTAAATTTAATCTAAATTTATACAGGGTGATTCATTAGTGCGATAAAGTCCAATATCTTGTAAATCTTCTAGAATATTTAAATAAAAAATGACCAATTGTAACCAGCCTAAGAGCTCATATTAATTAGTCGCAACTGTACAGCGTGTTCCAGAACGCCGGGCCAGATCAAAGATACATTTTTTTAAATGGGACACCCTGTATTTTACTTCAAATTTGAATTTTGTTTGACTTCGCTATTGCGATGACATAAGGTTCTGATCAGTTGTTCCTGAAAATCGTATTGAGTTCAACGCCCCGTATACTTTTAACTGCGCAATTTAAAATATAAACTTCACAGCCATATGTCTGTGATTGTCCTTATGTTATCACAATAGAGAAGTCAAACAGAATTCAAATTTGAAAGAAAATACAGGGTGTCCCATTTAAAAAAATGTATCTTTGATCTGGCATGGCTGTACCATTGCGATTAATATGAGCCTTTAGGCTGGCTACAATCGGTCAAAATTTTATTTAAATACCCTTGAGGATTTACTAGATATTGGACATCATCGCACTAATGAATCTGTATAGCGCTCGTCAAAAGTTCTCTTATTCTAATCCTGTTCAGGTTTAGTGGGATTGCTCATGTATGTTCAATAAAACAGTCCATTGTAAAACTTTGTACTTCAAATATGTCAACATTTCCATATTCTGAAACTTCAATACTTCAATGAAATATAGCCTAAGCCTTTGATTTAAGGTACTTTCACAGAAAATCTTTCAAAGGTGTGAGCTAACTATCCATCGAACCTCGTCGTTCAATACATCTACCACGACACTCCTCATCCTAAAAAAGGGTTACTGCTATATAATAGCGGTTAAAACTTCATGACCATCGCAAAAATCAGCTATTTTGTAGTCTAAACATTATATTCCCACATTGGTACAGTGACACCTTCTATGGTAATTTGGAAGACATTTGAAAAAACAGTCCTGATAATAGTGAAATGCGATGGAATTTAAACATGACAAACAGTTTATTGAATAAATAGAACCAAATTGTGCAGATTACCTAACTAGAATAGACGATCAACTAGAATCATCATTGATCTACTGCCAATGTATTGTAAAATCAACGAAAGAATAAGGCGATGGAATTCAGACATGCCAATTAGTTCATTGAATAGAAAATCCAAAATTTGCAGAATACCTACCAACCCAAAATAGGCGATTAACCAGAATCGACATTGGTCTCCTGCTAATGTATTGTATATCAAGCCCAAATTATGCAGAGTATCTTCCCAAATAGGCGATCAACTAGAATCATAGGTGATATCCAGGCAATGTATTGTAGAACAGCACGAAGCCAGCAAATGCTATGTGAAGGTTCTAGCAAGAAGTTGAGCAGACCTCAGTACCTACCGTGCGACAGCTTAGGTTTGCCGAGGGTTTACGCCCATGGGTGTGGATAACAACAAATCACTCAATATATGGAAGAGTTAAGCGTGGTATATGGAGCTTAGTAATAAGGACAAATGTAGTTGATGAATCACAACAAAATATAATAACAAACATATTAGATCTGCAAAGGTAGCGGTGGAAAGCACATAATCCTCATGCAATCTCTCTACTAAAATTTAACTAATATTAAACGTTTCCTAAACGTTATTAAGGAACTAATGAAGATTTCAAGTTTATTACAGTGAACTATTAAGATATATTTCGCTAGATTTAATTATAATACCTAACAAAATTAGTCTATATGATTTCTCCGTTACAGGGATATAAAGACGTAATTTCAAAAGTTTATGGGTTGCCATAATATTTCATACTAAAAATTACGACGACTCTTGATGATTATTTCGTGAACGTTGCAAACGAATTGTAGAAAGTTGTAAAGAAATAAACAGTTTTATTTCCCCATTCAAATTTTTATAATACTTTAGGTAATAAAATTCGAAATTAAAAACTATAACCCGAGTTATATTCAATAGAAAATTTAGGAGCAGTGTCAGCTGCTACTGACGGGAAAAAGGGCATGCACCCGCTTTCCTTATTTAAAAAATATATTAATTTTGTAATGTACTGAGTGGTAACGGAGGATATGAAACATACGAGGAGAAACATTCAAACACTGTAAACCACCACAACACTATTAATTTTTAGGTCGATAATAAAAAAGGTTTCCTAATATATTTCAATTGAGATGAAGATGAAAAGTAGCGGAGAAGAGGAAAACATAATTGTATTTTACACATTCATAGTCAGCGATTGTCAAGGAGAAGAACACAAAATATCCTTCAAATATTAATTATAGTTATTTATTGTATAAATGTTTTAGATAGTGTTTTATCCACGCAATATTCGTGTTTCGTGTCACCAAAAATTTCCCAGCACGTATATGATACAGTTGATGCACAATACGTCACATTAACATGTCGATGACGACGGTGATGTGAACTCATTTTTCAAGAAGAAAAAGAAAAAGAGCACAGATTAGTTTAGTGGCAAAATACTGTTTTCTCGGAAAGCTCTACTTCCTCAGTCAAGAATCCGGCCCAGAGGGCTGAGGGTACATTCTGCAAAATGCTCGTGTGGTCTTCGCCATACTCTCTCACGACCATTTGATAACCGCAGGCTAAATCTGGACTCATCGGTAAATAAACCCAGTGATCAGGAATCACTCCAGTGATCAGGAATTCTGGCAAAGTCGTGCAATACGATGACGCCTAAGAAGTTCTGGGCCAGTAGTCTATGGCAGGTAGGATTGGCTGTTCTGTTCGCTTGCTTACGTTGGTTTCTCTGACAAGCTGGTGTCGATTTCTGATTTCAACAGCTGTGGCATGACGATTTCACAGACTTTGTAAGATAATTAAACGATTATCACAAGCGCTAGTTCTGCATTGCAGACCAGTTCCAGGTCGTCTGGTATGAGCTCCAGTTACCAAAAAGCGTGTAAAAATACGGTGATCAGTGCTATTCCATAAATCCATCTTTGAGCAACGCAACAATAGCAGCCGCTGTTTCGGGATTCACAGCCATATTTTTTAGATTAAGTAAACGCAGCAAAACTTTAACACGTTTTTCAATGCGTCAGATTTTTCAAAACATTGAAAACAACAGCATTGCTGATACATGGGTTCATGGCAACTATAGGTATACTTTGAAGTAATAAGATTTGGAGAAGTAGTGTTTATTATTTATTAGTTGTTGACAAACTGTAGTGATAATAAAAGATATTATCTAATGAGAAGTTTTTTTCTGGATAAAAAATATAAGTTGGGCGTAGATAAAATCTTGTATTCAATACGTGCCATATGTGTATTCTATTGCTTTTGTTTATTTAAAAATGCATGCAAAAAAATACCTCACAGAACACATACATGAATATACAGAGAGTCCCAGGAGTTTGTATCAAAAACTTGGGAGATGATAGAGGGACTAAAAATAATGATACTACTTCATATATAATGTGTGCCTGACTTTCTTCGTTATAAATATCGAGCGATTTATTGGAAAGAATCGAAATTTAACCTTTCACAAACTTCATAAAGGACACATGCTGTCGTTATAAGCAGACCTACTCTTATGAACTCAGGTACGGAAGTTAAATGTTTGATGAAGCAATTGGTTTTCATATTTGGTTTCTTTCCACTTTTGATGGCCTCACTTAAATTTCTCAAACATTTACTGAATGTAGACTATACGGTGTGTAGTGCGACATAAAATTGTCCGTATCTCTTGAGCCGTTAACTTCATTGAAATGTTTGTTACAAGACGATGCTTTTTCCTTAAAAGTGTTTAAAGAATTTAGATGTGGCATCTAGAAGTGAAAAAAAATCCAATATGAAACACAATTTATTACATAATCAAGCTTTGAACACTCAGTCCGTACCTGAGTTTACAAGGGTATTACGGTGCTGTTTATAGCACCAGCAAGTGTGCATTTATTGTGTTCATGAACGGTCGAATTTTGAGTAGTTTGATAATAAATAAAAAAAATTTCAATTTCTAACTTTAGATGCCTATTGTCAAAGGAGTAAGGCACAAATTTTATATGAAGTACTATCATTATATCTTTATCCCCTCTATCCAAGTTTTTAGTATGAGCTCCAGGGACACTCTGTGTATGAATTGAATTGGTTTAGACATTTTATAAGAACGAGAAGACAGAACTACAAGGGACATAGAGAAATTTCGTAAAATTAGGCAAAATATTTTAAAAAATTAAGAAATGAAAACGATAGATGGAAACGAAACTCTCTGAACACCTGAAAAGGTAAAAATATTCACATAACACACTCTACAACGTAATTAATTCTGTTGAACTTCTCTGTTGATAGATATTATTTTTTATGTATGTTGCTTACCCCCAAAATATGAGGCACCTAACTACTGCGCCCTACTATGTTTTCATACCCACAAAGTTAACACTTGGAGTTTATGAGTTATGTTCATTTTCAACCATTTACATAAAGTCCCTGCGGTAGATTAACACAAACAGCGGTAAATATTTTTGGTCTGTACTTTGGTTTAATCATTAACAATAAAAAATAAAGATACAATTCAAAAAATCCATGCTCCAGATGTTTCACTTGTACATATAAATTAAAAAAAAGGGATATTACTAATAATAAAACAATAGATAATAACTATTCATCCGACTAACGTGAAAATAAGCCGGTTGGAAAAATAGTCACTGCCAAGAAACTAGGTAGACTCCAAAATAAAAACGAAACTAATCACTCAACATTTTTTTACATATATGGCCTAGACTTTTTCATTTTTTTTATATATAAATAAACAACATAGGATGTGCTTTACGCGCCAAAAGCCACGAACAACACATAAAATAAAAGAAAAACTGTCGAACCAACACGACATAAATAAACCCAATAAAGGAAAACAAGAAAATAAAAGAAAAAAATTAGTTTAGACTAAACGAATTTTAAAAATTTATACTAGTGTCAGTGGTAAGGCACTTTTAAATTCGTTATGACTTCTTTACAAAATCGTTAAATTTTTTTTAACCGCCATCCTGGTAGGAGAAAAAATACTGGTAATCGTTTTTGTTAAATATTTGCGTACCAGCAACTATAATCTTGGAAAAATCGATTTGCCAATAAAAAAGTAAAATAATTAAAAATGTTTCTCAATATTTAAAACAAAAGATGTTATTATTGAAATAATTTTAAAAATAAACTAACAATTAGTTTCATATATATAACTAGGTATTTTGATATTTTTTTGTAATCTGTACTCTGATTTACTATTAAAATTCATATACAAGGTGATCAAAAATTTGTTAAATTTTGTCTCTTTGTATAGAGTTTTAGCAAACATCGACAGCGAATTTAGTTAAAACATCTAAAATATGTTTTCCAGCTACAAAACTATGTAGTCCTCTTATGTTTCATGATTTATAATCAAAATCGGATACTTTCTCTGGTAAATAAAAAAATTGTGGATGTTGCTGTTTATGCC
Organism: Lochmaea crataegi; assembly: GCA_947563755.1. Classification (NCBI taxonomy): domain Eukaryota; kingdom Metazoa; phylum Arthropoda; class Insecta; order Coleoptera; family Chrysomelidae; genus Lochmaea; species Lochmaea crataegi. Next base: position 37,592,746 of record OX387425.1, on the reverse strand, counting down.
TCAATAATTTTTTATCACAGAGATTGTTATTTATTTTAAACAAAAAATAACCGAAAAGTTTCATTAGATTTTTTACTTATTCTCATAAAAATATAAAATTTTAATTAGGTTAACAAAATATGACAAATTGTTAAATTCTTAAAAATTTCTCTAAATAACTGTCAAATATACTGTTTTTGTCGAATAGAGAATAATATAAGATCTTCAGCTTGGTAATATTTCTTAAGTAAATATCTAATCAAGAATAATTTAAACATGAACATTGATTCGGCAAGTCATTTAACTAAGTATTTTTGGAAATTAAATCTTGAAACTCTAATCTAACTTAATAATAAAAGTAATTTAATTAAGTCGAGTTATAAAAATGCAGATTTATTATATGTTATACTGCCTGCACTAGCCGAATATTGAATATTTATAAAAAGGTATTTAACGAAGAATTCGTTTGCAATTAACAAATTGAGAACAAAGGAAAAACTTATCCACATCTCCTGTTAAGTTGGGAATTCTGGAACCGATACTTGACACTGAACACTGTTTACACTAACACAACACCAACACTAAAACTATCTTACGCGCGTTTCGATAACCAAGTTATCTTCTTCAGAGACTAAAGGTAAAACTTAAAACTCCTTCAGTCTCTGAAGAAGATAACTTGGTTATCGAAACGCGCGTAAGATAGTGTAAAGTGTTAGTGTTGGTGTAGTGGTAGTGTAAACAGTGTTCAGGGACATCTACTGTATTCGGCAAGCTAGACAAATCAATCCGTCAGTTGTTGACTTTAAAAAGCAAATCTGATTTATTACCGCTCAAGATTTATAGTTGTGGCTTATGAAATTAATTCATAAATAGAAATGTTTCTCCATTTTTAAAATATTATATATACTTGAAATGTATATAAATAAATTGAAAAAAAATTATTAGTTTTTACAAATTTAACGATTTTTTTGTCGTAATTATTAATCAGTGAGTTCACCTAAAAGTTGGTGACAAGTAAAAAAAAAACCATTAATTCTATAAAGATAAGAAAAATAGCAACACTTCATAAAATGATCTACATTGATTAAAAACCAAAAATAATCTATGAGGTCTCAAAATTTTGTTAATTAGTAATATAATATGATGATATAATGATATAATAGGATAGATAATGAAACAATCATTCAAAAAACATGTTATTTTTTTACCCTTCTCCTCGCCTTTCTCAAACTTTTACTTACGGTTACATAACAACACATCAATTACTTTTAATCTATGATCACTAAAAAGTAGTTCTAAACCGAATTGTTCAATAATACTTGATTGAGCATGTTAGATTAAATTTAACTGTTTACGGCTGAATTTTCAATGTAATTGTATATAAATTTTCTAAAAAAAGTGATACATTTTGAGTTTGATAACTTATTTTTGGCTTGAAAAATGTTATGAAATGTCCTTGAAAATAAAGAGATATTCCAAATACCACCAATTTATATTTGAACACACTGTTTATTTTAACACACTTTACTATACGTAAGGCCGACGTATACTTTTTTCTCAAATCATTCAAAATTTAAAATATTTTGGATCAACTTATATTTATCTATTTATAAGTACTTATAAAGTTACTTAGTGCGAAATAAGTGTAATTAATCCATAAGAGAAAATGTACAAAAGAAAAGTAACAAACACAGAGTGGGAGTGGATTAAGTTTTACGCAACGAAGTCTAACGAGGTTACTATACACGGGGGGTTTTAAACCATTAAAAACACCAATTTATGTGTTGTTGAATGGAATACCTTGTATTTTATTTTTTCTAGGATTGTTTGGGAACATGTTTTAATTAAAATTTCCAAAATTCATTATCAGTTTTCAGTGTATGTAATAATAGATATGTATATAATAATGTGAAAACAGTATTGTAGCTTTATATCTCACAAAAGAAATTAATAAATTGCATTACAATTTGTTTATAAATTAAAATTGTAGTTTCAGACTAATTTTAGAGTTGTATGCTTTCGCTTACAATTTTTATAATAAAACACCGCTTTAAGAATGCATTATATCATACTTTTTACTTCCATTCTGTCCTTTTTTGGTTTTTTAATTCATCTTCCGGGAAAAAAACCGTATCAGTATAAATTATGGTCACAAACAGCACTGCTGGACAAAAAATTCATTAAAAAAATAATTGTTTATTTCCAAATATTGATGGATGTAGATATTAACCATCTCATAATTTTGGTCAGTGATTTCATATTGATTGACTTGTTGGAGACATTTATTTATTAAAATACTTTCAATTTAATATTCATTGTTTAGGTTGCATTTGACTAGTAAAAAAAACATCGCTATGTGATTTTCATCGACAAAGTGATTAAGAACAGAAGAATTAAAAATAGTTTTGCAAGGTCTTCCAAGTCGAGAAAAGACTTACGAATGTTAGCAGTATCGAAACAATAAAAAGACGAACTGTGAACATTTTTAGAAATTACGCCTCACTTGTAGAGCGCTCTCAAACCAATTCAAATTTTTTTGTTTCTTACTCCATTATCAATTGAAAGCGTATCATTCTAAAAAAAGATTTCCCTAGCGGCAATAAGCATCATGGAATTGTTTAAGTGGGACACTCTTTACATACTACAGTTAATGTAGACTAAAAAATGAATTGTTGAAGATTGTTTAATTCATTTAATTTTTTTAACAAATTTGAAACACAAAATATTAAATAACTTTTAATCGTTGTTTTAATTTAGGACATTCCATTATAATTGTAACCACCCACTAGATTTCGTGCCATTCAACTTTGTACACCTCAAACATCATCATCATTTTTTTTAAATCAGTCGTACATTTTTTGGTATTTCTAGCTGAGGAATGTTTAATATACAAGATTGTTATGTATGTACCGAATTTAAAAAAAAATATATTGGCCGTAATTTCTACTACTTATGTTTAATTTTTTTGCATAATAAGTGCTTTATAATGAATTGTACGAAATTCAACAACACAATTTTGCACTTTGTCTAAATTATTTCAGTGCCGACAATACAAATTTAAGTGAAATAAATAGTTGCCTGTGTAGTTGCCTAAATAAAATAAGTTTTTCAAACTTAATATTACTTAACAAGCCGCCAATAGCATTTTTTAAAATGCTTCAATATTTTATTTGATAAAAAAATATTACCTTACCACTTACATAATAATTATTTATAATTTCCTAATTTTTTTTGGTCAAAATCTTCGTTTAGTCTAAATAAAAGTCGAACATCCTCGTCATATACATTATTTTGAATTTATAAAGCGGCATTTCGACCGCAGTTAACTAGTAAAAATATCTCACAGTTCATAAAAATAGCAGCTAGATCCTGAGATGCACTGCACTGGCACTGTGCTGGATAGTACACCAGTCGAATAAAGCCCCATATACCTTTTAGATTCCACGTATGCAGTATGAAGTTGTATATTATTTGCAGTTACAGTTGTTGGCAATATCTGACTGGTACTTTCCACTTCTTTGGCTAGTAAGGTTTTGAGGCATCCTTGGCTCTTTTCAATTGTACTTTTAGCCTTTTGGTGCCTATTTGGAATCCATTCATGGCTGATATGGCTTGTTGGGCCGAATGCCCATTATCAAAAGACACGAACCCAAAACATTTGGACAGATTTGTTTGTTTATCAATGAACACCTTGGCTGATAAAACGGGGCCAAAAGGAAGAAACGTAGAGGCCAGGTCCGTATCTGTAAATTCTTGTGGCAGGTGGTAGATGAAAAGGTTACAACCATCAGGACCTGAAATAACAAAAAAAAATTGTTATAGTTCATCTAAGTAATTTTCTATTTTAGGTTTATATATTTACATACAGTATATATGTTTTTATTTACTTCTGGCGTTATTGATATAAATGTGTAAGAGCTGTATTACAAACCAAAGAATTATGTCGAAAATTACTCCGAAATTTACCTCGAAAATTTTCGTTAATAAAATTTGCTGTATGACACGACCAGCATCTAACATTACAAGTTCTTTCTTGTTCCCTATTTTTTGAAAAGAAAATTATTGTGTGGTTTTAAGGAACCACGATGCAAGTGAAACATCATACGGTCTACCTATATAAAACATGAAAATATTATGTCTTCGTAGCCAAGCGGTATAGAGGTTTGGATGCCGAAAATTCTGAATTGTAGGCATGGTGTTCGAGTCCTGGACAGGGTGATAATTTTTTTATTTGTTATATTGAGACATTTGTATATGAATAACTTTCAATATAGTTACTATTAATCCGCAAACACATCTTAGAGTGAATCAAACTAAAAAGTAAAAAATAAATTAAATATTTTTTTTTTAATTTCATTTATTTCTTAGTGAATATATTAAAATTATTAGAACTTTCTGCTCGTGCATATTCTTTAATTTTGAGAGCTTGAATTTATTTTAACTTATTTCATATGAATATTTGATGAAGTATTTTCATTTATATCCGGTCCATTCAATATATTCAATTTTATTTAGGCCTCCAGTCATCTTCTTAACTCAGTTTTACTGGCATCGTTGTTTGATAAATCCACAAAATGATTTTTTTACTTTTTAATTCGATTTACTATAAGGTGTGTTTACGGATTAATAGGAACAATATTGAAAGCTATTCATATACAAATGTCACAACATAAGAAATATATTCTTTTTTTATTTAAAAAAAATATCGCTGTGTCCAGGATTCGAACCCTATGCCAAAAATTCATTATTTTCAGCATCCTAAGCTCCTTACCGCTCGGCTACGAAGACAATATATTTTTATGCTGTATAAGGACCATATAATGTATGACAAAACGCGACATGCGATAGATGGACGAACAATTTTGAGGCGATGTAAAAAAGTTTCACTTTAATAATAAATCTTATTATTGGAAATAAATAATATTAGGTTAACGAAAGTATGCTCGTTTACAGTTTGCTACGTTTTAAAAGGTCAATCTGCAACTGGCATACATCAGCTGTAACGATTTTCGTCTTAAAAATATTTTATTTCGCTAATTTTAGTCACTTCCTTGAAAATTGCTAGTCACTTAGAAATGAGACGTTAATTTTTATCGATTTCCTTTCTATTTTTGTCTGGAATAATTTGTAAATTCTCGAAAAGAAAGCCCACTAGGGCAACAGTCCCTCAAATATATTTTTAATTCTGGTTAACATCCCAGGCCCACCTGACCTGCTATGAGTTTTTTCAGAGGTTTTCTCATAGCAATATGTGAGCTGGGTCAGTACACACTTCTCAGGCACCTACCACCTTTCCCTTCACTCCCAACCACTAAACCCAACAATTCTTATTCCTGAAGAGGCTCCGGCAAGCCTGTAGCGGCCCGCTCCCCTAAGGGTGGAGAATGAATCCCTTTTTTTTGGTGAAAATTTTTTCATGTTTCGGCAAGTTTTTAGACCAAGTTCTAGGCAAATTTCAGCTTATTGGGAATAACCACGTTGAAGTTGCCAATTACTAATAACAGCGAAAATCCCAGTCCTAAGATAAGTTAATTCGTTTTTAGCATAAATAAGATTTGATTTGTGTTAAGTATAATACCAATACCTAACTTGTTATTCTCTACGTTTAGTTTTTTGAGGATTGCACAGGAATGCACCAACGTTTAATTTTATTGTAACTGTAACTTTTATATAAATAAATAAGTTATTTTTTTGTTTATGTTCCATTGTGAAATAAAAGTTCTCTAATTTAATTGTTTATTGCCTTTTTCTCGTGAAATAGTTATGTCGAATACCACTCGAGAAAAAATTGTGTAGGCAAAAGTGTTCTCAAGGTTTTAATCAAGTTTGTTGCTTTTCGGCAATTTCGCTCATGAAATTTTTGATAGAATAACTCGCCTCACGGTTTTTATTTTTAAATATCACTAGTCGTATCTTACAAAAAATCAGTACGAACCATCTACAATAAAAAATTTAAAGTTATTGATGTACTAAAAGTTAAAAAAAATTATGATAAAAAACTCGTCAGCACTTTGATTCGAATGCACGACCTTGAAGTCGTGAGTGTTAAAAAGCAGAAATAATTAAAAAAATACATTAGTTGAATATACAAAAAAGCATGATTATTGTGTAAAACCACAGATGTATAGTTTATTACGGCAAGGATACAATATTTATTATTTTATTCGGAAATTTATATTTCGTAGGTACAAATAAAAACGTCGACTATGAAAATATTCCACATTGAGCAGTTAATAGAACTAACTCGAAGTTTGTAACGATAGAAGTAAAAACGTAGGGATGAGGTTAAAGTATGTATCCATTGACTGGAAAATACGATGAGCAGCCAGAGCACATGAATATCGTAATAGTTGACAAAAGACGTACGAGGCAAGAGAACAGACCACATAACCATACGTTACTTCTTCAATAGTCAATTTGAGATGTGGATTAGAGACAGACAATAAAATAAATACCATCAGACATATACAGACATGGTCCACCGATGGGACTACATCTGGAAATTTCACCGGATCGGGAGTGTGCTTCAAAAAAACGGGAAATTACAACTCTGTATTTCGTCAAGACTAGTATGGGAGTACATCGAACAACTGAGGACGTTAGCCGAATGAAATAACGTTAAGCTGACCTTGGTGTCAGGGCATCGAGGACAATGGAAAAGCTCACGAACTTGCAAAAAGAGATTCAAAGGATACACAGCCTGAACTACAAATTCTTGGTATACCAAAAACCATAGTACGAGGATTTGTAAAGAAGTGGATCAGAGAACAGAGAAAATTACTGGGTGAACATTCCATCACGAATTCATGGGAAAACCTTTATAAAAGAACCATGTCTGAAACGTACAACAGAACTGATCACACTGTCCAGAAATCAGCTGGGAATTAGGACAGGTTCCATGATTGGTCATGCACCAGTAATGGAACACTCGTACAAATTAAAACTATACAAGGGAGACCTTACATGCAGATTATGCGGTAGGGAAACGGAATTATATAACAACACCCAGATAAGACAAACTGGTGCTATGAGGAAGCACGAGCAAAAATACAATTCTTTCTATTTAAAAAATTCATTTGCGAGCCAGGCCTCAACCCATTGGCATATTATGCGTTGTTAGTGTTGGAAAAGGAGTATTACAAAAAACATCCTAATTGAGGTACGAATCAGGCCCTCGGATATCTTTGGCGTTGTTTTCATTGAACCACGTATTCTTTAAGTTACTGTTGCCGAATCTACCTGTTACAAGTTGAATCAAGTGAATAATGAACTAATATCTAACAGTTATTAATAAAACATCAACAATATATATATTTGTAATTCTACATCTTAACAGCTGTTACCTCCAGTAGCAGAGCTGTGCTGCTTTTGGATTTTGTATAAAAAATATTGATTCTGTTCATCATTTAACTGAGTGGTTTTTTTGCTAATCTACTCAGATTTAAATCTCTGCAACCAATTCTTCTTTACAAACCTGAAGAAATGACTGAGCGGTGAAAGATTTGGGTCAAAATTCACTTTTTTATAATTTTCGTTAATTCACCTGCATTCAATGGCTATCACAAACTAAATGATGCAGCTTGCTCAAAATTGGAGAGTATCTTGTCAAAGTGTGGCGGATGACGGGATCATCTTGCGCGAGAAATTCAAAAAAACATCAACGCATCAAACTTTAGAAAAACCATGTACAGGGTAAAACCCTTTGCTGGGATAAATAGAACGCTCAAAAAAAGAGAGATTTGCTCAATAAAAACTTTTCGCAACAGCATCCTTATTCAATATATAGGGTGTTGAAAAAAAATGTACAATTTTCAACGATTATGTAGAAACTATTGGCAACATTGTAATTGAATTTTGTATGAATATGATTTGGGACGCTGAAACTACTGTGTAATCTGCGCCCTCTATGAAAGTCAAAATAGATTCATGAGAGGATTCGAACAAAATTTCTTTGCAATGTAGCCAGTCGTTTCAAAATAATCGTAATCGTAATGTGTATAAATGGATGCCGTTATGAAATTTTTCTACTGAACTTACTTATTTTTCATTGTTCAACAACTCACCCTAAGACGTCCTAAAAAGGAAGCTTGTGTAACCTCAGTATTATGTCATATTTTAGGTTGTAGCATAAAATCCAAAACACAAATAGAGTAATAGAATTATGGGAGGTAAAGTTGAGAACTTACATTCACTGGCCCATATAAGTTGCTAATCAATTTATAAAATCTTCGAATAAAGTCATGTCGAGCTTTTTACAGGAACGTAGTTAAAAGTCCTGTTCCTACATCAGAAAATCAATTAGCGCCAGATACTCAGAAGAAAAGGGGAAAGAAGAAGAAAGTTTTTTGATGACAATGAAAATGAAGAGTATTTCCTCCACACAAAATCTATGGAAATGGTGTTTGATTCCCGATTCAAGGAAGGAGGAAATAATTATTAAATCCCGTTAAACTCGATAGTCTTATTTGGTGGAATACTTTTATGTTTGCTTATTTATATCAACGAAATCGTGAATTCATCCTTGAAGGGGAAGATGCGGTCGCGGTAACTTATATAACGAATAGAACGTTCGGAAAGAAGGAACCATCAGTAGCTCAGTAGTTGCTAGTTGCTTACGATGCTTGTGGCCGTCGCGTCTCGTGGTCGATTCCTGGAATGGTTCCGCTTTTTTAGTTTTCCAGCTTTCTTATATATCAGAAGTGATATTTGACCAACGAAATGTCAATATGAGGCCATTATGTCAAAGAGAGTGGGTGCATCAGGCTCAGTGGAAGAGCAAGATAGACGTATAAAAGCAAAGATCCAGCACTACAGTTACCAGAGGCTTATAATAACGAATAGAACGTTAGAAGGAGCCATGGCGCAGTGGTTGGGTACGGGGCTTGCGGTCGCGATCATGGCGTCTCGGGTTCTATTTCTGGTATGATTTAGCGTTATCTATTTTTCAGCTTTCCTATAATATACAACATGTATTTTAAAATTTCTTGGCTTCGTAGGTGACAAAGCAGTTAACATTGAAATAATTTGAGTAGTTTTTGAGTCTATTTTTGCAATTATTAGATATTTTCTGGTAAAATGACTAATCGTCACAATTGTTTCGTTTCGTTACGAAAAATGTATCTGGTTACATGTTCGGTGTTTCTACTCCAATGAATTTGTTCAATGCTAAATATTTTATGTTTTAGACACTAAAACAACGATAAAAAAAAGGGGTTCGTCCCTTTTTAGCCGCATTGAAAGGGCGAGAGACTGAAGGAGGTAGATAACAGCCTTAATAGTTTTTTTATACATTGCGGTGGTAAACGGTAAGTTCCGACCGATGGAGTGAGAAATAGACAAGAAATTGAAACAAACACAAAACCCCAAATAACTGTGTCCGTAGTTTATTCAGCATCTTCATTTTGCTCCCTTCTTTATTTGTGAATTATTTCAGATTCTACCGGATGGACTCGTCGTTAGGATTTGTAAATTTCTATAGTACTCTGCTTTTCTTGAAGTCTGTAGTCTAAATTCCAGTGGATGTTCAACTGCCTCAGCTTCCATAATTTTTATTGGTGTCGAGGTATCCCAAGCTGATTGGAAGGCGTTCATTAATTTATATTCCAATATTTGCAAACTGAGTCTTGGCTGCTGCGCCATATAAATGTCCGCCGTAATGTAAAATGATCCGTGTTCTACTCATATAAAACTCACGAGCAATCTTAGGGTCTGCTCCCAATTTAGTACGACAAAATGTTCTCAATGATATTAATTGATTTATCTGGTTCCTTTATGACCTGATGCATATAGTCTTTCCACAGTAACTTAATATCCAGGTATTTTTAATTGGAAGCTTATATGATCCCAACTGCATATTCCTTCAAGTAAATTTCGTTTTCTTGTGAATATGTAAACTTTCGATTTGGTCCATTATTTTTGTTGCAGACTTGGAGACTATCATTAAGCTTTTCCTGACATATTGTAGTGCTTGTATCGTTAACATATTAAACTATATCATCTGCAAATTATATTACTTTTGTATTTTTAATGAACTTCTTAAGACTATTGTGTATAAGATGGAGGTAGAGTAAAAGACTCAAGATACTCACTTGGGGAAGACTTTTATCGGTAGTTCTTCGTTATTTTTATGAAGATCTGACAGTTTGAGTATAAACTTTTTGAGAACAAACATGTTACTATGATAGTCGAGTGTTCAGTGAAGTTTGTGTTCCCGGCATTTTTTATAAGTTTGATAATATATTCCTTCCAACTAATTGGTATGGAGGCAGTTCCTTTTTCAAATAGAGTACTTATTTAATAGTGAATTTTCGTCGTCCAAGGTTAGATTTAACAGCATACAATAACTGATAGATTTACCTCGCGATTTAGTATTTTAGCCGGAGGTGCACATTTTGATTATATTATTTGGAATGAACTACTATTATACAGAGTGAGTGTTAAGTATAGAACGCCTCAATTATCTCGGAAACGGATCGCCCGAATTTTATAGATTCTGGTGTGCAAGGATCTTGTGATATGACCGATATTATGGTGGTATTGACATTGCTGTCAGATCTTTCCTTTTCCCGGAATAATAATGAACTTTGTTATTTCGAATGGATCACCCTGTATATTTTTTGGCTTTTGAAATCCTCAAGAAATACTATTTTTAATATATTTTTCATGTAATGTTCCCTTTACCTAAATGCAATAAATTCGGAGTAATAGCTACATACACTATCTTTGCCAAAGTTAAAATAATACATTTATATGGCTATGATTGAATAAACTCGTTTAATTTGAATAATCTTTAATAATTTATATCCTAATAGAAATATCATAACAAGGTCTAAAGGTCTACTGTCAGTAAATTAGTAAAAAGTTTAACAAAACTGGTGCAGTAAAATATTTATCCAAATCATGGCGCAGAAAAGCTTCAGCAACTGAAGACAAATCTTTAAATGTTTGTTTCATGTTAGAGGTATGTCCACATTTGAGTAGTAGAAAAATTAGGAATTTTAGAAAACATACAGTAAAAGCGATTACAGCAGATGCTCAAGATGTTGTCCGTTTACTTCAATACAACAAGCAATGCGATTTTTAAAACTTTGCAATACATTTTGCAACATCCCTGACTGCTCAATTCTTCTTATCTCTGTGGTAATCCCATCTTTTAATTCCTGAATATTGGTAGGTTTTGAAAAATATTCAGTATTTCTTAAGGATTTCGAGGGGCAAAAAATATACAGGGTGATCCATTTGAAATAACAAAGTTCATTATTATTCCGGAAAAAGGAAAGATCTGACAACAATTTAAATATCACCATAATCTCGGCCATATCACAAGATCCTTGCACACCAAAATCTATAAAAATCGTGCGTTCCGATTCCGAGATAATTGAGGTGTTCCATACTTAAAACTCACTCTGTATTTATGGTTGTGTTATGGTATTGATTCTATGAAATTAATAAAAACATTGAGCGCCCTATCTAATTAACGACAACTTATTATGTTTATAGTAACTTCTCGCCTTGAGGTTGAATGGCGAATCTTCCACGAAAACATTTCAATTACTTTCAAAACACCCTGTGTAGTAGGGAAGATATTGCACTGTAGCAGAACTCTATAGTTTATGAAACAAGCCTTTATTCCAAACAAGCTTGTGCAATATCTATATAGATAGAGTTTTCTTCAAGTAATCGTTGAATAATGTTTTTGTGTAACTAACCGATCGAAGAGACTTTTTGTGTAGCCAATTTGATCTGACTGGCTTCAGCCCTATAGGAAAATATATTCTAAATTGATCGAAACACATCGCTTACACCTAAAATAGCTTCCCTTGGAAGTTACCAGATAAAATATTGAGTAAATATTAGTTTTAATTTCTTTCCAGATTTCTTTGAAGTTTGTCTAATTTATTGCACCGACCTCTGTTGAACCAAGTTTAAGCTAAGACCTGGTTTAAATATAAATTTTGTGTTGCACGGTATTGTTAAGCCGGTCTAATGCTAGTAACCCACAGAACTTAAACTCTAAGATTATAAACCTGGATCAGTTGAAACTCCTTAACTTGTTGGTGCAACGACCCCTTAATTGGTTAAAGTTTAGTTTAACTTCTCCACTTAATTGGAGACGAGTTTAATTAATAATTTTTCATCGATTAATAAAAAATTGCAAAGATATTTCTTGAACTGATGTAAATACATTCGTAAATATTTTCAAAGCACCATATTTATAAAAAGAAATTTGAATAATAGGAGAACATTTTATATTTTATATCCGCTGATTTTTGTGACACTTTTCAACACATCTCCGATTTTCCTTTCAACAACCAGAAAGAAAAACCTTCTTAGTATGTCACCTGCGTAGGATGGTCAAAACTTTTATGCTAAATTAATGTCGCTCTTGGAGGTCGCATCTATCTCTATCTAAAAAGGAGAAGAGGGTAGTTTTATTGAAGCAGCAGCCGAGTCGATAGGACCGCTGAATAGGGCAGTAAAATTGGAAGGTTGGATTAGAAGAGACCGCACCTGACAGCGTCAGCTTTTTTTATTTTTATTTCCTTTTTATGATTCAGACGTACATGATGTTTTACAATGAAAGATAAAAATTGGGTCGAGTTTGGTTTGAATATATTCAAAAGGAAAACCGCAAATGTATTTTAGGGATATAAAGTAGGTATAGATTTGGGGAAATGACTTTCGTTTTGAATATGTGAAGGGAATATATGGAGGTGAAGAGGCAATATTAATTACACAGCTTTGGTAGAATTTTCTCGACAGAATAAACAAGTTTTCAAGTAATATAGGGTGAGTCATGAGGAACTTTACATACTTCTACCATATGTAGAGCCCCTTGGGGAGGATATCATGTGGCTACTAAAAAGTGTCAACTCCTCTCCTTTATTAATGTACAGGGTGATTTGTGAAATTGACCATACATTTTAATTGGCTATAGTGTTTACACGGCTCATTTGATTTTTCTAATTTTTTCATGATACAATACACTACTATCAAGCTTTCGACTGGTATTAGCTATACCTAGAAATTCGAGGAACGGCTTTGGAAAAATTAATTTAGGGATTCGTATCAAATATTGCACCCTGTATATATATTATTTCAACTGCAATAAGTGATTTTCAAACTACATAAATAGCCAATGAAAACGACAAATGCGACAATGTCGCACTTTTATTCAATTTTTAGCGAACGATCAAATCTTGCCAAAAATAGAACCACCATAATGACGTATCACATAATAAGGTATTAATAATAATAATAATATTTATTCAATTCACTTTTACAAAAAAAAAATCATCAATATAAACACGAATCGTGAATAAATATCAGATATCTCAAATAACCAATTGATGTTTTTTTAAATTTTTTAATTTAAACATATGTTATAAATTTCAACTATTTTAACTAAAATGATAAACTGTATCGAATAACAATAACGACAAACACTAACAACAAAAAACAGTAACTAATAACAACGAACAACAATTTTAAACAATTTTCTATAGACTTCGACAACTTGTGAAAAAAACGTTTCTTCAAAATTTAATTATACTATTATTGAGGGGAAGACTTTTGAACAAAATTTAACTTTGAATCCCTAAAGCTTATAAGAATTATGGGGGAAAATATGTCCATCTCTGATTCTGAAATAGGAAATCTTTAACTTAATTGAAAGTGTAATTTCAATAAGTAATTCATACAACGTATACAGGGTGTCCAGTATTTAATTGATATTGTATGGGTATAGAGTGAGCCAATAAAACTAACCTAACGAATTTATGGCTTAGAACGGAGCTGTATACCAAGAAAAAAATTTTTAGCTCAATTTTAAAAGGTATCGGTAGCCATTTGGGATTTCCCATTTAAATAAAAAATTTTCATTTAAAATGCCATAACTTTTGAAGGGTTTGGGATCAAAAATTTTTCTGGGCATATTCTTGTAGGGCATTGATTTCTCTAAAAACTCATTCCTGGGTCGATTTCTGTTAAGTAAAAATTCGTATATTTAGGAGCCATGAAAGTCGAAAAAAAAGCCTTCAAACTGCATATTTTCGCTTTTGTCTGTCCGGAAAAAATGAAGTCAGAAAGAATAGAACTGAATTTACTGATTGGGCCCTTACTTTGTGGAATCTACTCATATTACTATTTTAAATGAAACTAAATGTTCCTAATTAATCCCACTACTTAATGAAAAATTGATGAAAATTCTAAAAAAATATTATTTCGATATTTGCAAATTCGAAACAGGTATAAAACTTCATTCCAAGATATTACGTTTTGACTTGTGCCAACATGATTGATTCAAGACCAAAACCCACAACAGGTAGTAGTTAATCCGATAACAATAGCACAGTATCGTACTCGTTTCTACGAAAAACGAAAAGATAATGCCTAATAGTATGATTATTTTGTAGTTAATCCGATAACAATAGCACAGTATCGTACTCGTTTCTACGAAAAACGAAAAGATCATGCCTAAGGGCTAGCGCATACATACAACTTTTAGTTGAACAACTGTTTTGTTGTGTATCATATGTTCAAAAGGATATATGAAAGCGCACATACTGTCAACTCGATAGTTGCTCGACAAAAAAGTCAAAAAGCTTTATCGATTTGCTTTTGATTTGAAAGTTGGACAACTATCGATCAAGCGCTCAATTTGTATTGCATTGTATTGATGTGCGCAGACCATCGACTAAACAGTCGATCCGCTGACCTTACTGCGACTGCCAGTCTCGTATAAGCATTTGAAGAGGTGCTACTTCTATTGTAATTCAACCTAACCTAACGCATCCTTTATCTATGGGTGCTACGATTCGAGGAGATAAAAAAATCGATTGTATGCGCACCTCCGCAACTAAATTGTTTAGTTGAGTAGAAATCACGAATATATTCTGATACACAACAAAACAGTTGTTCAACTAAAAGTTGTATGTATGCGCTAGCCCTAATAGTATGATTATTTTACAACTGAAATATTTGGCTGGTAAATTAATATTTGAGACTAATTTCTTAATTTATTTAATTATTTTATTATTTATTTATGCTATATGCTATATATTTCCGAATTTTTATTTTTCAAGTTAAAAGTATTTTTCACGAGAAATGGTTGACCACCTTATCTATAAATATTTTAATATGTTCGTGTAAATATAAAAATAGCTTTCATAACTTGTTTTCCTTTGTCTGACCTGTACTGAACCTACCTACTTTATTTCCAATGCCCTTTTTATATTTACATTATGGGATTAAAATATTTATAGATAAAATAGAAAGTGGGAATTTCGGGATAATTATTCTTAATATTGTCTCAGAATTGTAGTTCCGAATAAAAATTTCACTCCGAAAGTAATCTTGTTTTTAAAACTAAGTATGTGTCGTCCTAAGGCAAAAAAGTGCATTTAACGCCGGATCCGAAGCGAATTGTGAAAAATGTGTTTGAATCATTGAAACATCGAGGTTATAGTATAACCGATTCAGTAAAAGAAACATGTAAGTTGACCAAAATCCCAATATCCACAGCAAAAGACATTATCAATACACCAATAGATAAACGAAAAAAACTAAGTGACGCTAATAAAACCAGATGTGTTGAACAAATACAAAAAAATTAATCCGAAGAACGATATGTCCTATACCAAGAACAAATGATACCAACCCTAGATTGTATAAAAAAGCGGATAATTAAATACGTAACGGGGAATTTTTTTTTTCACTACTAGCCTCTAAACCTAACTTTATTGACTTTTGTTGAGGTAGTAAAGTTGTTTATTATTAACCAAGGTAGAAAAATACAGAGCCTACTTGATTATAACTAAATCTGAATCCATTTAATAGAATGTGAGGTTAACTTGTGCACAGCTGTCATGTCATGTGAAACGGGAGTCGACAAACTAATATTTAAAAAAATAAAATTCCAGTAGTAAAGTAGTGAAAAAAATGCTATATGAGCCACGGTAGAAAAGTGTATTAATGTCTCGGACCTCGACAATAATACCTCACTTTTCTACCTTGGCGCATAATTACTATTTCTACTTACTGCCAGCTTTTTTGTTTCATTTACAGTCAGAGTTCATGTACCTACTACTTTGCTCCTTTTCGATTCTATTTCAATTTCAATTCCTTCGAAAACAAAATTTTTATACAGAATTAGTTACAATGAAAAATTAATCCTAATCCTAATCTAAAATTGACATGCAAATTATAACTAAACAATACCAATTCATAATACAGACAAACAAATAAATAATTATCCATATAACATTCAAAAGTTATCATCGAGTTGCATTCTTCACTCTATTCCATAATGATCGATTATAGGCTAGAATGGAATGGCGGACTCGAAGATCATTGGAACGTCACGGTAGCCTGGGTACCCTTAGGACACGAGGGTCATAAGTGCAACGAAAAGGCGGATGGAATAGCTGGACAAGGCTCATCAACCGGTATCCTTCTGCCTCTTCGCCAAGTCGACACAAACATGGTCACAAGAAAGTGGGTGGCACAGAAATCTCTATAATGGTGTGAAATATCACCAGGTCAGAGACAGACAAAGCGGATCATTAAAGGCCTTTCGCCATTCTCGCACCGTGCCGTTTGTTAGCAACCACAGCGAACGAAAAGTGTTTAAGGACGAAAAGTAAAGTGTTTGCGGACGAGAAGTACTTGACGTCAAAAATAGACGATTTTTCATCCGGAAATTAGTACGTAAAATGACATTTTTTGTAAAGGTCGACGAAAAATAGAAGTTACTCGAAATTACAAGAAACAAAGTACCTTTGGTAGTGATGGGCAGAACCAGTACAATTGGTTGTACTAGCACTCTCCGTACAGTACACCAAATTGTGACGTACAGTGCGAGCCGTACAATTGTACGATGAGACCGAGCGCGACTTACGTCAACATTAGCGGTCGCGGGTAGTAGTTAGTAGTAGAACGAGAAAGAATGACCCGTAGTACATACAAGTACTATTTATTGGTTATTTATTGGTGTAGTAGTAGAATCTATGAAATAATAATATCTTTAAATATTGTTTCACTGTAATTATTACAATAATACCGTGTGCCGTACATTTTGTACGACACGCACACGTACTCTACTTTGGATGAAATATAACCTAGATCAGGGGTGCTCAAACGGTCGATCGCGGAAACTTTCAGAGTTGATCGCGAGGCGTGGCAACACCGCGAGAACGAGTGCGCGTGCGGAGCAAGCGCGAGAACGTGGCAGGTGGCAGCACGCACTCCCACAACATTTCAGTTAGAAATAGCTCTAAACTTGTTTTGTGCATGTGTGTCAGAAAAAGTGTTGGTTATTGAATTTTATTTTGTACGTAACCAAAGAAAATGAGTTCGTCCAAGAAAAGTAAAACGTATCATTTTAACAATGAATGGGAAGAACAATTTCTATTTATTATGGTAAAAGATAAATGTGTGTGCCTTATTTGTCGTGCTTCGGTGGCATTGCCTAAGCGTGGGAACTTAGAAAGGCATTATAAAACTATGCATAAAAACTATGAGATTGATTTTCCACAAAAGACTGAGTTAAGAAGACGAAAAGTTCAAGATTTAAAGAGTGGTTTGAGAGCACAGCAATCTATGTTGACTAAACAAGTAAAACAAAAAGAAGCTGCAACAATTGAGTCTTTTAAAATTTCCCATATACTGGCAAAATACAAGAAACCTTTCGAAGACGGGCCGATATTTAAAGAAGCGTTTATTGAAGCAGCTGATGTATTGTTTCGTGACTTCAAAAATAAAACAGAGATAATGTCTGCTATTAAAGAGATTCAACTATCTCGCCCGACTGTTACTAGGCGTGTGGAAATAATGGGAAGGGATTTGGAGACTAAACTGATAAGTGATATTGCTGATTGCAAGTATTTTTCTTTGTAGTTTGACGAATCAACTGATATGACAGATACGGCCCAGTTAAGTGTTTTCATTCGGATGGTATTTTCTGATATGTCAGCTAAAGAAGAATTGTTAACAATGCTTCCACTGAAAGAAAAAACTCGCGGGCAGGATATCTATGACGCTTTTTTACATTTTGTAAAGAAGTATGAATTACCAATTTATAGACTCGTTTGCATAACAACATATGGAGCGCCATCTATGACTGGCAAGAAAAATGGGTTTGTTGCAATTTGTCGAGTTAATGACGATTTTCCATCATTTTTCTCATTCCATTGTATTATACATCAGCAAGTGCTATGCTCGAAAATACTGAATATGAAGGACGTCATGGACATTGCCACAAAGATTGTGAATTCCATTCGTGCCCGTAGCTTGCAACGACGACTCTTCAAAGTTCAGTTGCAAGCTAGCGAGTCTGCTGATCACACAGATTTGATTCTTCACACAGATATAAGATGGCTGAATCGCGGGAAATTTTTAGAAATGTTCATAGAATTGCTACCTGAAATAATTACCTTTTTGGAGGAACGAGGTGACAACACTGAAATACTCAAAGACAAAAAGTGGCTCTGCGATTTAGCTTTCTTATCAGATATCACAAGTCATTTGAATACCATAAACTTGGAGCTTCAAGGTAAAAATAGGGCGTCGGCCCAGCTTTGTAGTGGAACGCTTCTGATGCGATAATAACAACCAAGCAAGGTCGAGCGAGGTTAGTACTTGGATGGGTGACCACTGGGGAAACACCGTCGTAGAGCCCGTACAGCCGCAGCGAAACACTTTAGATTACTAGGGTCAGTAGCATATCACAGCTCGCAGGCATTATACCAATGATCACGAGGTATAATGTAGATATGCCGTCTTTCGGATGAGACGTAAAACCGAGGTCCCGAGTCCATGGATGTTGGGCTCGATAAAGATCCCTACCACTGGTTGGAACACTAGTGGATTCGGCAAAATTTCCGGTTAGGGGTAGAGTGCTCCCGGCGTCGATGATTAGCCTGAGTTGCAGAAATAGCCGAATAAAAAAAAATAAAAAAAAGGTAAAAATAAAACTATTATTGACTTAAATAAGTTCAGTGAATGCTTTCAAAAATAAATTGAAGCTACTGATCCAACAACTTAATCGAAATGACTTCAGTAGCTTTCCAGCATTGAAGGCAAGAAAAAGTACCAACACAAATTACGATATTTACGAGGCCGAGTTAAGAAACCTTTTAGATGAGTTTGAAAGACGATTCTCTGATTTCGACAAACTAAAAAATATTGTCACTTTCATGAGTTATCCATTTTCTTGCGAAGATGTCGAAAACGTTTCTAGCGAACTATCGAACACTTTTAATATGGAAAATACTTCTATTCAGAATGAGGTATTGCAGATGATTTCCGATGTACATCTTCAAGCCAGAGCCAATGTCAAATTTTGGTTCCTTATATCTCAAGAAAGATACCCGAATTTGAAAGAGGTTGCTCTTCAATTGACAGGATTGTTTGGATCAACGTATTTGTGTGAGTCAGCATTTTCAGAAATGAAAATTATTAAATCAAAATATCGCAATCGGCTAACTGACGAACACCTGACATCATGCTTGCGGTTGGCACTTAGTAATTACGTTCCGTCTTATGAAAAGTACGCCGTCGATATGCAGTGCCACGCATCAAAATCCAGAGAGTAATTGACATTTTGTGACTTATTCTTTTATGTATGTTTTGTTTTAAAGTGCAATAAATCATATTCTTGCATATGTCTTTGTTTTTTTTAGTAACATTAAGTTGGTCGATCGCTTCTCGCCTAAACATTTTGTGGTAGATCGACGGCACTGTAAGTATGAGCACCCCTGACCTAGATGATCACTACAATATTAAAGCTCGTGAAATATGTGATATTTTCCCAATTTATTAGAACTAAAGGAAAGTTTCCAGCGTATGCTAATAGCTATATTACTTTTGACGACACAGGCCGTAGAAAAAACCTATTATTTTACTAGTACTATTATTGCAAAAATAGCAGAAGCATATTAATAATTTTTCATCCTATCTATAAAGCTAAACACTCCTGTCTCACTTTTTATGATAAGTGGCATTGACAGTTAAAATCTATCACTGAAATAGAGTACTTGGCCCCCACCATTTTGTCGAGTGCATTTTTTGCACACATAATAACTCAAAGCGATCCTGGCAAACCGACAACTGAATGTAATGAAGCTAACTTCTAAAGAAAATGAATTGAAAAAACCTTTCACACACAAAACGTCGCGGCGCCCACGCAAATATAACGCGAAGCATTAAATTTGTCAGTATCAATCAGCGCTGTCGAGAATAAAATTATAAGTCACACTTCTATACGGTTTGTTTACTATGATTTAATGGAATCTTTCTGGAAAAGTCGTTCATTCGATAAAGTGATTTATACAAAGTGTATAAAGTTAACAACATTGTTATTATTGACAAAGATTTTATTATATTTTATGTACATAAATATTATTTATAGTTTTTTTTTGGTATAGATTGACAGATGTATTTTTTTTAAATCACATGGTCGACGGGATTTTAATACTTTTATTTTGCATCACGTTGCAACATGGCGGGGTGGAGATTATATGTTTATTTTTGTAAAATTGTAAAACAAGCTGCTTTTCAAGAATATTCAATTACAAGTAGTATTGAATAAAATAGATATAAATATTTAACTAAGCGCTCAACAGTAATAAAATAACTTATACCCTGTTTTCATCTCATTGATAGTACAAACTCAATACAAAACAGCAATAAACCAGCGTACAGATTATTTAATTTGTAGCGTCAGAGTATAAAAATAACGTCATTGTAAACTTACTTACTTTTAGTTTAAATCATTAGAATTTTAAAATTATAAATTTTAATAGTATAAATAAAAGCCGTATTAATCCCTGATTAATCATTCATTAAGGCGGAAGCAAGAATGGCTGCTTACAGGCTGGAATGCTATGGGAATTGGCACGAAAGAACCACAGGGAGAGATATATATACATATTTATATATTATATATATATATTTTCAGGAACAAGTGGTCAGAACTTTTTAAATACACTGAATATACTACTGAAGCCGTATATCATTGCATTAGAGAACTCAAGCAGAATCCAAATTTGATGTAAAATTCAGAGTGTGCAATTTAAAAAAATGTAACTTTGATTTTCTGGAACACGCTGTACAATCGCGAATAATTTTAAAATATGGCCACTCAAAATTGTATTCGAATATCTTTGAGGATTCAAAAGATATTGGACTTTATCGCACTAATGAATCACCCTGTATAATTATAAAGTTATTTGTGAAAGTAATAAAAATGTCCGTGGAACGTTTATTTTGCCTGTGTCTGATACTTTTAGTGAAAAACTAAGTTATAATAAAAACTGAAACGAGTATGAAAATTACAACACGTGCCGCCGGCAAGTGTCGTAATGAATACCAAATTGAATTCGAGTTGCATACAATATTTTTCCTACACTTACTCTTCAATTTTATCATTAGATATGCACCAGTTCCAGAAACAAGTAAACTTAAAAAAATGTCAAATTTAATTAATTAAAGATTTGTCAGAGAACTAGTCATAGCCATATTAGATATTGACCGAATATTAGGATGTTGCATTGGATGTGAACGTGTATCTTAATTAAAAATCAGTATCTTGATGGATAACATTAAAGTACAAGCTCTGATGGAAAAATTAAAGCACGGGAGTAGAAAAGAAAAGTTTTTACTATTAATTAACCGTCTCTTCTCAGTTTTAGTATGATTTTTAATTTTTCGAACCATTTCCTTTTTATGTTCCTCACGTTATGTCTATCCTCTTAGTACGATTTGATTTTCTGTAACCGATCATAATATGAAGAAATTTGCAGGTAAATTGAGGATACAGGATTTTACCTTCTTTAATGAGGTTGACTATTGAGTAGATAGTTTTTATTTATAGTTACTTGTTGAAAAATAAGGAAAAAAAAAGAGAGTCTTTATACTACAAAATCATTATACTACCAAGAAACTGGATTATTTTTAACAGCCAGAAAATACATAATAATCTTTTTGAGTACATCTTAATGCATATTTCGTTTCGCCTAAGTCACTGATTCACCGCTATTCACAACTCGAAAATTGAAATTTCAAAATCCAATTAAAAATTTCTCAACTGCCATAGCAAATACTACTTTCTGTCTTATAATTAGCCAATTAGATCGTCAAGTTTGGTTAAAACTGTTACCCCGCTTTTATTCGGATCATGGCGTATTTTAATATTCCGCAACCCCATTCGCTACCCTGAGATTGTGTTTTCTCACCCCTTTAACACTAACAAAAGTAATACAATTTTGTTTTATGTTTTACCAGTTTCAAGCACCCATTCCTACTGTGATTCGTAATTTGACTTGATTTCGCTTCACAAAAAATTTTTAGTCGCGTTGGATTTTACTTTTTTATTTTTTAATAACAAGTAGTTGCTTACTAGCCCTTTGATGAGTGAATATTTAAAATACAGCTCTCCGATTTTCTCAATGAGGTGAGCAGTACGGCACGGCACAATCAAATGTTTTGATTCCTACACAAATAGATTGGAGCAAGCGCACTGCTTCGGATCGGTACAGTCAAGACCTTTCGGTTCTGCACGGAAACATCGGTATATTGTATACTATCAATTTTTACTTATTAATTTACTATTTTTGTTTAAGAATATCAAGTTATCAACTGACGTTGTTTGCTGATCTGATCCGAGTCAAAGGTGCCGATAATACCGTGCCATACCGACTCGACCCGAGCCGAGTCCATCCAGGGCGTGTCCTGCTTAATACTGAGGAGTAAAATCGCGCAGCATGAAGACCGGCTTCACCTTCATGACAAGCTCTTCAGCTGCTGGACTACCAATTTTTGTCCGAAGATTGAAAAGTACCAAACCACATGAGCTTGCGTAGTGTTTTTTTTTGAAAAGCTGAGCATAGTGCGCGGGTTGATAGCAAACAAAGGAGAGCTTCAATGACCAGAGAGAGTAAGGACGTTAATGAATTAGTAGGATAGGACGGGAGTTTTAAAAAAAATTTATAAGCTTATGGTTGATTTTGTGAATCACTGAACAATGTATTATGGAAAAAAATCAAAGCATTATTTTGACACTATTCTCTGGAATCAACAAGCTGCACACAATCTAATATTTATTCAACAGCAATTAAAAATCACCATACTGATTAATAAATGAAATGAAAAAAATAATGTAATATACCACGTTTTTAAAACGAACTAAAAAGTGAAAAATTATTTTTCTTGCAACTAAAAACTTGTGGCGCATTTTTTGTTTTATTTTATTACTTATTATGTGAAGGGATTAATATATTTTTTTGTTAATAGCTACTCTACATTTTTATAGAACTGTCGCATGCGCCCCATGTTTTTAGTTGCAAGTAAAATTATTTTTTAGTTAGTTTTGAAAACGTGCTATATTAAAAAAAAATTATTTCATTTTTTTTTACTTTTTAGTTAGATTTACTATAAGTGTGTTTAAGGATGAATAGGAAATATATTGAAGGTTATTTATATACAAATGTCACAATATAATAATAAAAAAATGTTCACCAGTGTCCAGGATTCGAACCCTATGCCTACAATTCATAATTTTCGACATCCAAAGTTTTATACTGCTTCGGCTATCAAGATATAATAATTTATGTTGTATATAGACCATGTATGTCAAAAATAAAAAAGGGACGTTTTATCAATAATTCTCCATTTTTTTAAATCCTTTCCATATTTTCTTTTATTGTCATCCAATTCTGAATTATGTCGAAAAGTCTCTAACCCATCGGAAAATGATTTTAAAATCATGTACAAAGTTCCACCCGGACAGATACAATAAAAGCGAGATAACGTGGGAAAGTGTAGAAATGTAAATCCTCTTCTGTTTTGGTTACCATTTTAATGGAGCTGTTTCTAATTAATTCCACTATTTAATGAAAAGTTGCAAATATCGTAATAATTAGGTATCAATAATTTTTTAGAATTTGCATTAATTTTTTCATTAAATAGTGTAATTAATTAGAAACATAAAATTATTTCGATAATTGATAATTTTGATTAAATAGTGGAATTAATTATAAACATAAAATTATTTCGATATTTGATAATTTTCATTAATTTTTCCGATTTGTTTATGTCAATAGTTGTTGACTTATTTATTAATCAAGGCAAATATATTGTGGTGAATATACGGGGTGCTGCATGTATTTGGATGAATACAGTTCACAACAATGTGGCTGTATTTGAAACGAAGGCCAAAATGAAAACTGTAACAGAAAAGTAAAATTTGTGGACTCATCGTGTGTAGACAGAAACTTAACCCTTTCCAGTATTGGCACCAATATAATATTGGAAGGAAAGGGTTAAACCGAAAAACGAGCATGTTTAGATTTAATGGGGTTGAAAAAATAAAATATACTCATGGACAACTGCGACCAAGTGAGATCGATAGGATCATAGGCCAGAGTGAAACTGCACTTAGAGTTTTGTCAGCTGTCCTAACAGAACACTGACTGGACACTCAAACTAGTGGTGAAGGGAGAATGCAGATTTTGTGGAATATAGACACTACAGAATTACAGGGTACAACACCTGGGACTACTAGATAGGAGAGAAGGACTTGTCTAAACTGAAGCTTGCGGATATCCTGAAATTCCTTCAAGGATAGGACTAAAGGAACTACTAAAAAATAATTAAACATCCAAATAAACTTGAAAATTATTATTACTATAGTAAATAAATAACAACTAAGCAATTTTCAAACAATTACATTTGTGTTGGGTCAAAATATTGTGGATAGGTCACGAAGGAAGAATATTAAAATATTTGGAACACGAAAAATGTTAGAGAAAACTGCCCCAAGTCATCAGTATTTCCGAACAGTAGAATTTTCCGAATCGAAAAATTAAATTACCTATACAGAACGGTCTTATAGCCCGATATAAAAAAGATATGATTATGATTACGGTCAGTAAAGTTCACTCTGCTATAATAATAATTTTAGCAGCTTCCTCCTGTATTCCTTCTATGGACAAATACAACGTTCTAATAATCCGACTCTGCTACAAAAAAGTAAAACTGTTATTACAGAACAAGAGGAAACGAGATGATTTATAGATTGGTTTTTGATGGAAACCATCAGCTCGACTAATGCGTTGGAAAATATCGGGATGATTTGTTTTAATCAGGAAAATAATGTCGGTGATCGATTCATTGATTGGAAAGTTTTTTCTTTTGGACATATCACCGGAAAATCTGAGGGAGTCAAAGGGACATTTCTACCTAACCATGTTAGGCAGAACAATGATTTTTTAGGAAAGAGTCAGATGTAGAAAGAGCAAGGAGAAAGATCGATAAAGCAGCATGGTTCATGAGAAAGAAAACCCTCAGAAGATATGAAAGATAGATATATGGAAATGGCAAGAAGAATAGAACAAGAACAAGTTTGTCTATGGTGTATATAGATTTGTTCCAGCAACAATCAGAAACTGTCGAATAGTCGACCATTGTAATCAGTGCTAGGAAATACGCGAAAATAAACTCGTTGTTTGCCATGACCAGTTATTTTCTGATCGTTGCTGACAGTTTGTGATTGTTGTTGGAATAAACCTAATATTACCAAAGTGGGCTTTGTTGGTTCCCAGTTCGCACTTAATCCTGATCCCAACCAATTATTATATTATTTGGAGATAGCCCCGTGTAAAACTCAAAATAATTTCGTCCTGTTCGTCGTTTAAGCCATTTTGGTTGTTTTTTTTTTGTTCAACCGAAACTAGAAGACCCATACAAAAAAAAACAAAATATACAAACAATTCCAAAACAGTTTTTGATAATGTCTCGTCTCGTTTTCGAAACATCAACACACTACTATGTACACAACACAGTTAATCTATCGGAATATAGCAATATCTATCGCGAAGAAAAAATAACTGGAGGATATCCAGTAAATTGAATTTAAATGCAGTTAGAGCAATATTTTACCGGAAATTAAAATTTTTTCTATACTTGTTCCATCAGCATGAGTTATTTTAATAAAATCTAGACATAATAGCTATGTAAGTAGATATTTAGATACGGTTTAATCTTCTTCTACGTATACAGGGGTTTTTATAATCTCATATATACCAAAAATAAATATCTAAAGATTATCTACTTCAATCTATGGACCTCAAGATATGTTTAAATTATTTTCAAACTTTTTGATTGGAGAATTAGTTATTGTAGATCTTCTTCTTAGTGAATAATATAGTCAACACAAGAAAAGATAAGAGGAGAGGAGAATAATGAGGGTACACCCAAGTTTATTGTAACCAAAAAGAAAAAAAAATAGTACCACTGAGTACCATTTCCAAACTTTTATCTATGGCGCTCCCTTTTTAAAATGAATAAGTGTACGCGTCCCCCTCCCCATACTTTACAGAAACCTTACTTTACAGAAACATTACTTTACAATAATAAAACCTATTCATTCAACATTTGAACACTAATCTAATGATAGATAATTACAGTTTCCTGTAAATTATCGTATTTAGTAAAGCGTGATACCAATAGATATCGAATAATTAGATGATTGGTTGGAATTGAAGATGTCGCTGTTATCCCAACTTTCACATTTCCTTCACTTGAGGATATGTATTGATTGTGATTTCAGAATCATCTTTAGTCCGGCATTAAGCTCACAGAGCTCTCGGATGGAGAATATCTACCTTGCAGTGATTTGGCGCAAATACGCCGAAACCGGTCTACAAGTGATATTGTCCCTTCTAATTGCAACCAAAAATGGTTGGTTAAATCTTGTACATCATACCGACCCCGTTTAACTTAGAAGTGCAGTTCAATGTCTGACGGGGCATATAGCCCGAGAAGTAGTTGTTTCTTCTAAGTGAACGCACATTGTTTTTGAAAATATTTTCAAAACTTTGTAACGCGTTGATAGTATAATCTATTTTTCGATATCTACTAATATGATGCGGAGGAAAGTTATCTTTAAAATTGCGCAGCGTGGGTCACTATCAACATCAAGCTGGTTCCGTTGCTTCAAGGATATATCAGAAAATATTTTATCCAAAATGTTATTCGCCAAATTTTCAAAGTGATTTTTCGCCACTGAATCCTTTTTCAATTAGATAGCTTGCTTTTGCAGGTGTTCTGAAAGGATGTTTATATAAAAATTGAAAGAATTTTGAGTAAATTTATGTTCGTGATTGTCGTAAAACCGGGGAAAATATCGTTAAACTCGTCGAAAATTTTTTCTAGATTTGATGTATTATCTGTATCTTTTCGTTTTGAATAATGTCCCTATGTTCCTTTAATAAAGCCAATTTCGGAAATGAGAGAAATTTGGCATCTAAGCTTGCAGACGACGTTTCTATGAAAGTTTTTCCAAAAAAGCTGGGATAGCATGATGACTGTTCAAAGCGCCCCCTTTGATGATGCTTTGCGTCCCCTAGTTTGGCAGCCGCTGATTTAATTGATAAAGGAATCAAATGAAAAACATTGCTTACCGATAAGCCACATATTTCAAGAGTATCCATAATAAATTTTTATAATAATCACGTATGGGCAGACGTTTTTCAAGGCCCCCGTGTAAACGTTATTCCGCATCAAGCATCAAGTACTCGGCGAAAACCAAAATTGGAAAGCGGGCTGGTGTCCACCGTTGACCTCAAGGTGTTATATGGGAATGGAATTTGCCGAGCGCTGACGATCTTCGCGGCGTGAGAGAAACACGCCCGGTCAAAAGCCCGGTTTAATATCGACGATGAATCGACTTACGTCGGCTGATTATTACACGCTTAGAAAATAGATGAGTAGAGGGCTTGGCAAGCCACGCTATATTTTGATTTAAAGGAGAGCATTTGAAGCGAAATAATGAGTTGTGTTTTGACGTAATAAGTTGTTGCAAATACAAAAAATCGAAGGCTTCACTCAAATTTTAAAAAGATTTAGACTAATTATTATTTAAGTTTGTCATATTTAATATGTAGAGAAATGAATAAAATATGGTTGTTTTTTAAGAGAGCATTATTTTTATATAACAAGCGTGACCCAAAAAAATTTTTGCCTCTGTGGCTTAGGAAAGGAACTCCACATATTTTGCTTTTTTAACGATTTTAACGACTTCTGGACAGAAATTGGGAGTGGTTTTTCGAATAGGCCTCCGGGGGGCTGGTCAGAGGCGTTCCGTATTTTAAGATTTTGGTCACATCACCCATGACCCCCTATCAAATTAACCAGGAGCCCCCACTGATAAGAAATACGCTTCAAATATTTGAGCGTGTTCCGACGATCGATGAGACGTAGAATTCGTTCATGTATTTTGGATGGATGCAATCATTTGCTTTAATTTTCCATTTCTACTGTTTTCCACTCTCATTACGCAGTTTATTATTTAATGAAGAATAAAATCATGATACTGTATTTTATTTTTTTCCTCCGAATCTATTGGTTCTAGGAAAAAAGAGCAAGAGTAAAAAAAAGGATCAAGGCAACATATATTTGAAATAATATACTTATTTCACAAAACTCAATCTAAAAAAAATTGATATTGAATAAAGTAAGGGTCGATAATTGCACCCGCTTATTTAAAAGGAATGTTGAAGAAAGACCAGTGGTTAGACATTGCGAGTGCACGGAAATTACAAAAGTTTCCATCTTTACTTAAATTTGAGAAAAAAACTCAATGATGAAATAAAACAATTTAATTTGTTTAAATCTTCATTTTTATATAAAATAAATAATAAAAATGAAGATTTAAACAAATTAAAATGTTTTATTTCATCATTAGTATGGATCTTCATCAAGTAAAAGCCTCATCTATTCAAAAAAACACAATATTACTCATCACCTTTTTGGGATGATATCTTGGAAGGCGGTGGGATGAAGAAATTTGTCATAGGAATGACCCATCATAATTTCATACTGGCAATCACCTCATGAATTTTTTCGCATGAATTTAGAAACACCCTTTATAATCATTGACTAAGCATCGAACATCAAACATACTAGATGGGTGACGCACAATCCAAGTCATACACTTCGTTTGCAGCCAACATCTCAAAAGCTGATACCTCCAGTAGCAGTGCCGTGCAGATTTTCTTGTTATTTCACAAATAGAAAATAATTGTTGACCTCCATATTAGAATGAATGTGTTCATATATCAAGTGTCACTGTCATTGTCGGCCGATTGACACATTGGCACATTTACCGAAAAATACCGAAATATTCAATATGCTGTTTAATGTTTGAACTTTAGATCTGTAAAGCTGTAGATCTTTAGATCTGCATCACTTTCAAATAATACGATATGATAATATCTGTGGTAAATGGAGGTATGATTAGAAAATATCTAGTATCGGTAACAGGGAGATATGTCTTTATGACAAGCTATTGCTTCATTAGGTAAACTCTATAATAAAATTTTACCAATAATTTTACTTATCATATCCTGCTGTTATTTTATTTTATCACGTTTTTATTAACTCGCTTTCTTGTCCGGGTGGAACTTGGTACATGATATTGAACTTATTTCCCGATGGGTTAGAGAATGTTAGAGAATTTTCAACATAATTCAGGATTGGATGACAATAAAAGAAAATATGGAAATAATTTGAAAAATGGAGAATTATTGATAAAACGTCCCTTTTTTAGTTTTGAGTTCCTATTAATCCACGAACTAAAAGCAACTAAAACCGTGAGGTGCATGCGACCGTTCTATAAAAATGTAGAAAGTAGCTATCAATAAAAAATATATTAATCCATTCAAAAGTAATAAAATAAAACAAGTTTTTAGTTGCATGAAAAATTATTTTTTATTCTTTAGTTCGTTTTAAAAACGTGGTATATTAAATTTTTTTTTATTACATTACCCTACACATTATCAAGTAATGTAATCTATTTAAAATAAAATCAAGCCTTATGAATTTTCGTCACGAATAATTGTCGACTTCCATTTACGAACATCCTGTGTACTTTTGTCACAAAACGAAGACATTAAATTTCACTTAGTCATCATCGACATCACTTTCTATATCCGATTCCAGCTGCCTCTAAAATGAAACGATACTCCTAGTCGTTGTTGTAAAAATGGCGGAACCAAATTACAATTTGGTATGATAAGAGAAAATCAATTGTCGAAAACACTCGAAACGTTTAACATTGCAAATTATATCACGTGGTAAATTAAGTTTATTTGGAAGAAAGTGAGTTATTTCCCACAGTACCTATTTGTTCTGAAGTTACAATAGATCTTCACTGAATACATTAATGGAACCCAATGCGGAACACATAACTATAGAAGACGACATCTTGGTTGGGTTGGACAAACAAATGGGATTAGAAAATACCATGAAAATATTGTTGAAATTATTTGGAAAAGAAAGAGAAACAGTTTCACAAATTACATTTCCATCGTCAGGATAACATGATTTGTTCTTTATTGATTTTATCTGATAATTATGGGAATATTTCGATATGGGGATCAATCAATCAATTTAGGAACAGTTTGAGTTATTCTATATTAGAGATGGTGAATCTGATATCTTATCTATTCTGAAACCCTACAGAAACATTTAAATTCGAAATTTCAAATAATATTGTGGTTTAATTTCAATTGAAAAGTATCCTAATGTAGGGAGAGTGTCTATAAAACTTCTGCAATACTATTAATTTTCTTTGGCATACTTGATTCAATCCACGATTGCTAAATTAAAGCAACCTTTTCTCATTTCACTTCATGACAACTATTAAGAATAAAACTAGGTATAATTGGTATTTTGATACAAAATGACATTTTTGGCAGACACAATCATATGTAGGCAAGTTGAGAAAGTAGCACATATGCTACTGCGAAGACTTGACAAAGCGAGGATTTCGATGGTACAGGAAAAACCTCAACCCTTTCAATATATAGAAGCTGAAAAATGTTGTATTGTGGTTGAAAATGTATCTCTTAAAAATTTTAATTAAGTGCGAACGCGAGACTTAGAAAAATGGAAAACAAAAAAAATCTGGAAAAGAAGGAAGCGATACTCATTTCATTTCGGTTTAGGCAGCGCTTAAAAGCAATGGGTGGAATTTGATACGATCTGAAAAAAATCAAACCAATAATAAAATTGCATCAAATGAATAATACGGTAAGACAAATTTGTGAGTTATTTTCTGTAAGATTTTACAAACTGTGCATAATATAATTCAGAATTTTGATCAAGGTTGTTTAAATCCTGTCCAACAAGAAGTTGTCGTCGTCCACTTGAGGTGGATAGAGAAGGGTTGGAGATAATGGTTTGTGCTACTGCAATGAACAACCTACACTTTCTAGTGAGCAAATTGCTGTTGCAGTGAATTCAAGTGCTACAGCTGTAAGAAAAATGGGAATCAGTCGTATACGGTACGAAAAACACATGAAATTATGAATACTGACAATATTCGATGAATGCTCTTTTGCGAGGAAGTAATAGAAAAAATATATAACAGCGAAAAGTTTACCAAGAACGTAGTTTTTACGGACTAGTAAACTTTTCCATTACTTGGCCATTACAATCCTTCAAGGGTCCGGTAGTGGCCAAGGGAAAACTTTCATGACTTTTTTAATAATCTAATCGGAACATTCTTTATAGAAAGACATCTGGCCTTCAGTATTTGAATGTTCCCGGAATTCCTCGATTAGCAGGAGACAGATTTGATGATATTTGGTTCCAACAAGATGGTTGCCCTGCCCACAATTACGGTCTTGTTACCGAGTTTTTCAATAATACTTTTCTAGGCCCTTTAATAACTGGTAGAGATATCTTATTTTGCTGGTTCAATATGCTGTAGATCGGTTGGTAGTGTGAGGGCGGCAGGAAACTAGACTTACTAAAATAATAATTCCCGTGTTCGCACTTGAGTGGCTTGTACTTCTATTTACTTTCACCGTCCATAGCCTATATGCAAGTTAAAAAAAAAGAAGAAGATAATAATCTCAAAAAATACCTAAATACATACTTAATCATAATTTTACTGCTTCAAATAACGTGGATATTACAAAATTACACTGAAATATCTTTTATAAGTCCACTTATTAATCTGTAATGGATTTTGAATCAACTTCCCAGCGGAACTGATTACATCGTCTGAAAATCAATTTTCTATGGATTGCAAATTTTAAATCAAATTACACTTTCATACGTAGTTAATTCAAGTGCAGATGGTGCTCTCAAACCCAAAAGTGAACATTATAGAAGGGAATTTTGTACAAGTTTATACACGTGTTTTGTACGTTTTACAGTTCTTGGGTAAATTCTGTGCGACAATGACATTTATACTGAATATTGAATCAAAATATCTTTTTTATTACTCGGAATGGTAGTGCATGGTAAAAATACCAATAATGTGTAATAAGATTCCACGGAAGTGAATATCTATACTGTACCCATGATATTTATATATATATGCTTGCTTGATAAATGGTGTTTTTGTTAGTAACCATTTTTATATTATTTAGATATAGCAGGACAATGCCAAAATTGTATTTTAGACTAAAGTGATATAAATGATGAAATAAAACAATTTAATTTATTTAAATCTTCATTTTATTTTGAACTGACGTTCAATTTAAATTAGTGACGCTTTTCGCTACAAAGTAGCTTTTTCAAACTAGTGAAGATACAATGAAAAACTTTTAATTTATATAGTGCCTTAATACGGAATTCTAAGATATTGGATTTCTCAAAATTAGACAAATCAGGTGTTTATAAATTAAAATGTGGTAACGACAACTGTGACAAAATTTATATAGGTAGAACTTTTAGGAACTTTAGGAACTAGAATTTCAGAACACAAACGCAGCTATGACAACAACAAATTAGATTCCAACTATTCAAATCAGCTATTAACAAACCTACACACTTTCGACTCAAATTTTGAAATTTTGCATGTAGAACCCAAATCCTTTAAATTAAATCTTTTAGGAGCCCTCGAGATTAACAAAAACAAATATTCAGGTAATCTGCTTAACGACCAAATATATATCAATCATTCTCCCTTATTAAACCTTTTTACCTAGAAGATCTGACAATGTGACAATGTGTCAAATTATTTTGATTCTAAACAGTTATTAGTGTTA
The DNA here is from genome assembly GCA_947563755.1 of Lochmaea crataegi. Classification (NCBI taxonomy): domain Eukaryota; kingdom Metazoa; phylum Arthropoda; class Insecta; order Coleoptera; family Chrysomelidae; genus Lochmaea; species Lochmaea crataegi. The sequence continues at coordinate 37,559,708 of OX387425.1, read as the reverse complement.
TTGTGTGTGAAAGGTAAAAAATAATAGTTAATTTGATCAAAATGGTTTATTTTTCGAATGAAGAATATGCTGATATGCATTTAGTTTATGGGGAAGTACAATGTAACGCTCGTGCAGCAGAGCGAAGATATGCGGAAAAATTTCCAAACAGAAGGCATCCTGCTCGCGCAACATTTGTAACCTTACACCAAAGATTTAGAGACAGTGGCTCAGTAGTACCTAAAAATACTGAAACTGGTAGACGACCTGATGTGACAATGGAATACGAAGACGATATTTTGATTGAAATCGAAAATAACCCTGAGGTTAGCACCAGAAGACTCGCTGCTATGTATCCTGGCATTTCCAAGTCTTCCATATGGAATATTATTCATAAAGAAAACCTTCATCCTTTCCATTTTCAAAAAGTTCATGCCATGGTAGATGGTGATTTCCCTGCCCGCTTAGATTTTTCAAACTGGTTGCGGAACAAAAAAAATCAGGATCCTTATTTATTTTCCAATATTTTATTTTGCGATGAATCTACGTTTACCAGAGACGGAATTTTTAATTTACATAATGCACATCACTATGCCTACATTGGTGATAATCCTCATGCAACAGTAGAGAAAAAGCACCAGCAAAGATTTAGTATAAATGTTTGGATAGGTGTAATCGGTAATCAGCTTCTGGGACCCGTAGAGCTTCCTAGCCGTTTAACAGGACAAGAATATCTCAATTTCCTACAAAATGTTTTACCTGATTTAATAGATGAGGTTCCCCTGATGATTCGAAATAATTTATGGTTCATGCACGACGGCTGCCCAGCTCATTTCAGTAGAGAGGTTCGTCAATATCTCGACAATAACTATCACGATAAATGGATTGGAAGAGGTGGTCCAGTTAATTGGCCCCCAAGATCTCCAGATTTAAACCCCTGTGATTTTTGTATTGGGGGTTATTTAAAATCATTAGTCTGTGCTGTTCCAATATAAACCCGTAATCAGCTGTGGCAAAGAATTCAAAACGCTTGTAATGAAATTAGAAATAATGCAGGAATTTTTGCAAAAATTAGACGATCTTTAGAGAAAAGAATAAATTTGTGTATTGAGACAAACCGGTCTTCATGTAGAGCATCTGGTAAAATTAATTCTCTTATTTCTGTTGGTAATTATCTCTAACTTTGTTTTTTTTAATGTTGATTGTTGTTTTATACCCCTCACGAAATAAAATTAATTTAAAATTTCCAAAACAATGTAAGCAACTTAGTACTTACGACTTTTGTTACCAGTATGTGTACAATTTGTTGATTTTTCAAAGCCAACTTGATATTACAGATACAATTTTATAATCCAACATGATTTTATGTAAGAAACACCAAAAGTTTAAATTTATTTTTCTCGAAAACGGTTCATGATATCGATTTGAAAGAAGAGAACATTTTTTATGAAAATTATCTTGAATTTTCCAAATTCTGTGTCGGATACATAAAAAACTTGAAAATAATTTTTTTTTAATAAAAATACCTGTTGGTCCCCCCGACTGACACGCTTGTGATGGATCTGAAAAAAATTTATTTACAGCGAACGACTGGTTTGTAACTGTTTATTGATTATACCAAGTTTGAATATTTTAAGTAACGGTATTTTTGAATAATTTGAAGAAAACTCATATGAGGACGTCTTCTTCAAAGGACTGTAGCTCCCTTAGGAAGCATTTTCGGATTAAGGTAATTTGAGCTAAATCGACTTAGCATCACCTCTAGTAACTGTAGTTTCCGTTTGACAGGAGAGTTTCTGGACACTCTGTATACAATATAAGAAATGGGCTAAAGACAACAAAATAAATAATTATTCAGAAAAAGGTTTAATAAGTGGATAGGAGGGAAAAAGTATGCGTATTACATAGGAGTAAAGTGCCTCTTCCTCCCTTGGATTATTACTACATTCTGCGGGAAGAAAAGTGCCACTTTCCACCCTAGTAATACAAATAGCTATTTTTTAATATTAAATACATGTCGCATAATTCAAGTCCTCTAATTCTGTATAATGAAGATATGATCACTTGAAATACCGCGCTATAGATTTAAAATCACTGATGCTCAATTTCACCAACCATTTCCTAAGGTTAGGTAACACCTAAATCGGATTTATGAATTCCTGAATGCAATTTACGTTTCACCACGAGCTAAATATTACCTGAGAGTGAAATCGGGCATGACTCCCTGTTCTCATTGGGGACGTTTTAAAAGTTAGAATCACAAATTTCAGGCTCTATGTTTTATATGGGCTAAGCGTAAGCAAAGTAATTTTATAATAAAATAACCAATCTTGGTTTATGATTTTTCCTCCTTTTTTGAATTTTCACATACTGCCTTCCTTGTCCACGAGCCGCTACTGCATGCCATTTAATGCCTACAACTCGCGTCCTTCATATGAACTCCTTTACCTAAATCACACAGTGCAACCGTGCTCTGTTGGTAATAATAAAACAGTTGCCTCGATATTGTCCGTAAACATTGTTTGCAGGCATCAAGGAAAAACTTACCTACTACAGTTTACTTAGCAACCAAACATGTGCGAGGCATGGAAGAAAGTTGCAACAAGTCATACGTCCCCTTTTGTATTCAAGTCGTATCGTATGCTGCCTTGTCAAATTTTGGTTACGCCACTCCAGTAACAACTTTCTGTATCCACATTGCTTGAAAATCGCATGATACTTTGGTGAGAAAGCTTACTAAGGGTTAGGGTGTTTAAGCTGTTCATATATTTTGACGATAGCAAATACAAACCACTGCGATTCTGATATGTGTGGCCTATAATGACACTTTTGCCATATAAATGTCAAAAGTTTTATTGCATAATCATCTTTGGGAAAAAACTATATACAATCATGACATACGACAATATTTCAACGTGTGATGTCATGGGCAAGTTCACTTACAAAAACCTATACAGGATGTTCATCAATGTTAAATGTAATTAAATAAGTAATTTTAGAAAGGATTTCAATGTGCACCTCACTGTATTTGAACAAATTAAACATTACATATTCATGCGACGTTATCAAAAAAAGTTAGCGACGAGGCAGTTATACCATACCTTTGGGTATAGAGGTCAAATAGAGGTCGAACACCTTGTTGGTGTGTAAGTGTAATTGATATCGCAAACGCAACAACTGCACATTAAGAAATACAAACAATCGACGATAAGCAGCATACTATCTACTTAAAAATGAAACTATAATGAATGTTTCCAGCTATTTTTATCTTCAAATAAGTTAATGTCTATTGTTCAAATACAGGACGTAGTCTATGGTTCATTTATGTGTAGTAAACAACTTTTACAATGTGGATTTTTAATAAAACTTTCAATATCATATTATTCAACGGTAAATATAAATTCATTAATGAAACTACGAGTCTGAGGAATGAGAAAGAATAGAAGTTCAGAATATTTGAGAAAAAGCATAAATTCGAGGAACAAAGACATGAAACAAATTTTGGAAGTAGCAGATATTAAAATAAATTAAATCATAAGTAATATGGATTGGTATAGTATAGTCATTTGGTGCGAAAAAAGTAGTTCATCTAGAAATTTTTCTGGGAGTCTTGAAAATTGGCGATTTCATAGATTTTGACGTGCTCTTTCTGAATTTTTACTTTGCCACCTCGTATATTTTTGCCCCTCTCGTCACCATATTGACAGAATGGCAACTGAAACAGTTTTTTGACCGGGACTGGGACCGAAAAAATCCATTGTGCCACCTTCTTCTACTTAGTTCATTAGAAAAGTCTCGGAGACTAGTAGTTCCTAAGGACAAAGACTAGTTCCTTTAGAACTATTTCACGAAGGAATTTTAGGATATCCGCAGGCTTCAGTTTAGGTAAGTCTATCTTCTAGGTTTAGATGAAATACGTGCTGAGACTTTAAAACAAATTGCGTATGAAATTGTAGAACCACTAACATTTCTAATAAATAGATGTTTAGATGCAGGATGTTTTCCTTATAGTTTAAAATGTGCAGTAGTCAAACCGCTTCATAAAAATTGAAATAAAAATGAATTGGGGAATTATCGACCAATATCACTATTATCAACAATAACAAAAATAATCGAAAAAATTTAAAAAACGCCTTTCCAAATTTTTAAAAAGTTTCATATAGGTCTGTTCCAACCGCAATCAGAAACTGTCAGCATTGATCAGAGAATAACTGGTCATAGCAAACAACGAGTTCACTTTCGCGTAATTCCTATCACTGATTGCAATGGTCGACTATTCTCTGATTGTTTCTGACAGTTTCTGATTGCGGTTGGAACAGACCTTATATTATCTGATCGCCAATTTGGATTTAAAGAGGGACGATCAACTGACGATGCCATTTATAAACTAACATCAATAATTCATTTATCGTTGGACCAAAAAGTATACCCATTCTATGTATATTTCTTGATCTCGCCAAAGTTGACACTGTTTGCCATGAGAAATTGTTAGAAAAGTTGCAAAAGTACGGAATAAGGGGTAAATCTTATAACATATTCGCAAGTTATCCTTCAAATAGACAGCAGCTCGTTCAAATTGGAGATAAATGAAGTAATGTACAAACAGTAACTTCTGGGGTTCCTCGAGGAACTGTGTTAGGTCCAATCCTTTTTTCGATATACATCAACAGCCTTCTTAATTTGTAATCACTTGGCAAAATTTATAATTTCGCTGACGATACCGCTGTTATGCAAAATATTCACTTTCCCAGTAATTCTTTATATAAGGAATTAGAAGTTTTTGACTTAAGGCAATTATTTTTCTTTAAAACAATTCAATTTATAAGAACATCCAAAATTGTTATGATATCACATGAACATCAATATAATACATGACGCGTAGAGCATATTTATTTTCCTCGGAGTGGAAAATCCATAGGGAGATTATGTAATTATCTTGTGCCAAGAATGTACATTTCAGTACCTGAAGAAATAAGAAATATACCATCTTATAGTGCATTTAAGAAACATCTTAAAAATTGGATTCTCCAGGAAGGCAGGAAAGAATTTAACTTTAATATCAACAATAACGTATTGTCAACCCGGATGTTATTTTGATTGTTTTTCGAATTTATCCACGACCATGACCTCTCGCTTATGACCTTTCCCAATTATGACACCCTTCCACAAAGATTACAATATAAATGAAGTATTTTCAATTCTAAAACAAATATGTTTTCCGCAAATCGCTAGGAAATTTTGACATTCGAGACAAAATTTCTCAAAGAAAAAGTCAAGATTTCCTATTCACTTCCTTACTGTAAGGAAATAATATTTCCTTACTGTGAGGAAATGATATTTCGTTACAGTTGTTCGTTAGCTTAGAGTTACACTGTGGTATGTGCAGAAAACCAAGTTTTGAGAAAACGCAAAATAAAAAAATGGCCTTGTGATACAGTTTTATGGACAAGCCTACATTTGAAACAATTGCAGCTTAGTTAGTTTTATTATAATTATTAACATTTCTGAGAAAAGAACTCCAAAATACAGTTTTTTGTGTAAATATTTAGGCACAAAAAAATACATACAATTTTGTAATTCTATTTTATTATAAATTTAAAAAACATACAACTTGGTAACGTTATCAGAAACTAAGTATCCTTATAAATATGAATATAAACCAAAATTACGGAAATATACAAATTAAGTATTACTATTTTTGGGAAGTATAGCCACATAATATGCCCTATCCACGTCAGGCATCCACTTGAACATGCTTTTGATATCCTCAACTTTATTTTGGGGAAGTGAATTTTTATTGGTAGGACGAACTGGTTCCTTTATCACTTTTTTAGCAGCATTATTTCTGGTAGGTCGATAATCACGAATGGAGACTTTTTTCCACTCGTTATTGGCGTGGCTAACTTTATATTCTATTTCAAATAATAGAGATTTTGAAAACTAAAGAGCAACTACTTGACTGAAAGGTACAATTTTATAGTAGAATTGACCAGCATAGGACTTATAGTCGACGAAATCAACTTCTCTTAATTGAATGACTTTGTAAGGGTTTCTTGAAGAAACATTCAAAAGCAACCGCATAAGTGATTATGGGAAATAATATTTCGATTTTTTCAGCACCCTTTCTATTTGTGAACTGCGTCAATTTCTTGATTGCAGGAATGGCCCGGAGTATAAAAAGGATAAAGAGTGAAATTGCTGAAGACATTAGGGAATTCCTATTCTGGGGCACGCAGCTCTCACTCCATAGTATTAGAGATTTCAAGTTAGGATTGTCTCTGAAAACAGCATCTACACTTTTCAGCAAGGCACTTGCAATGTCATTCCCGCTTTTACCCATAAGACTTTCGCTCCAGAGCGCGCAGTATACTTGTTTTGTGCTGGATAAAATGGCAGTTAAATTGTAAACATTTAGCTTACTTTTGTAGTAAAAATTGCTTACTTCCGCGTGCGGACAGCTCAAGACATTTTGTAAATCGAATACCAAAAAAGTATTGAGACTTTCTCTATCTACTTTTTTGGTCAAACGACATGCATTTTTCTCCTCAAGGTGTCTGTCGAATACAGTTTTCTGTTCATCCCCCAATAAATTGTCTTCCTGAACTCTAATTTTCATTTCTTCACATAGGTCCACAACGGTCCTTTTTGGGGACAAAAAAATGTAAATTAAATTCACTGCAGAATATATTCCTATAAAAAGACTCTTTTGCTGGTGGTTTGTTGGAAGCAGTGCAAAGTTCAGTGTACAGCGAATACATTTTTTTTATATGTACAGGGTGTCCCACGAGGTTTTGGACAGTATATATCTCGAAAACTATTTGAACTACAATATTGAAATTTGGCAGTTATAAACCGTAGGTAGTATTACACATTTTAAGCAATCAGCTACTTTGCTACAATGTCACGTTTCGGGTCAAGTGGTATCATTTTCAGAAATGTTAATGAGACAATCTGTATATTGTTCCACTACTCTAAAGGTCTCTCTTATACTAATTCGGCGATACCTATTTTTTGTGTTAGGTACTTAGAAACGACAAACTAATTTTTATAAAGTTTTTTATTTGAAAAACAAAGAGAGCTGAGAAACAAAAAACATATTATAGTAACAGCTATTCTAGTTGTCAAAAGCTGTCAGTGTCAGTGAACAATGTGACTTGAAACTTATCATGCCTTTACATTTCACTTATGACGAGTATGTCGATATGCTGATCATCTATGGAGAATGTGGAAAAAATACAAGACGTGCTAGAGATTTATATAGAAATCGTTTCCCCGACCGAACAACTCCTGGTAAAAATACTTTTACTTATGTAGAACAAAAGTTAACACATGGTTCTTTTCCAACCGGAAAACATCAACATGCTCGACGTAAGCCTATTGTAATGGAAGATAATATTCTTGCTTATATCCAAGTCAATCCCCACATTTCAACTCGATGTCTGCAACAAGAATTAGGAATAAGTAAATCTACTATTCAGAGAGTGTTAAAGCAATACAAATATCATCCTTTCAAAATACATTTAACGCAAGGTCTAACTCCTGCAGATCCACAAAGAAGACTCGATTTCATTGCTGAAATGTCAATTAAAATCGTAGAGGACCCATTTTTCTTAAATAAAATATTGTGGGGCGACGAAAGCCGTTTTCACAACAACGGTATAGTAAATAGACATAATTGTCACTAGTGGTCGACTGAAAATACAAAGTGGACGCGCGAAACGCATTTCCAAACTATTTGGGGGATAAATGTGTGGTGCGGTTTGTTTAATGGCCGCTTGATTGGGCCGTATTTTTATGAAGGGACTTTGACAGGCGAAAGGTATTTAGATTTTCTCCAGAATTTTCTTCCCCATTTGCTTGAGGACATTCCACTAAATGAGAGAGCGACTATGTGGTGGCAACAGGATGCATTTTGCTCAGCGAGTAACGTCATATCTGAATGTGTATTTCCAAGACAGATGGATTGGGAGAAATGGTATAATACATTGGCCGGCTCGTTCACCAGATATAACCCCGTTAGATTTTTTTCTTTGGGGATATTTAAAAGGATTAGTTTATGTTACAGCTCCTGCCGATGTAGATGGATTAAAAAACAGAATCAGAGCAGCTTGCCAATCTGTTACACCAGAAAGTATTGAAGCAGCATGCACAAGAAATTTACTCAGAAGATTTGAATGCTGCATCAACTGTAGTAAAAGTGTTATTGTATTCCAATTCTTTTTGTTTTTCAGCTCTCTTTGTTTTTCAAATAAAAAACTTTATAAAAATTAGTTTGTCGTTTCTAAGTAGGTACCTAACACAAAAAATAGGTATCGCCGAATTAGTATAAGAGAGACCTTTAGAGCAGTGGAACAATATACAGGTTGTCTCATTAACATTTCTGAAAATGATACCACTTGACCCGAAACGTGACATTGTAGCAAAGTAGCTGATTGCTTAAAATGTGTAATACTACCTACGGTTTATAACTGCCAAATTTCAATATTGTAGTTCAAATAGTTTTCGAGATATATACTGTCCAAAACCTCGTGGGACACCCTGTATATAACGATGATATAAAATTACAAAAGTGTATGTGACACTATGATGTGACACCATACAACTATGTAATTTTAAAGTTGGAATGTTCGAAAATCACAAGGCTGTATGTTGTACATACAACTATGAGACACTAAAAATCGCAATTCATAGTCATACAACAACGTATTTCTGGTTGCCCATGACATAGGATGCAACATACAGCTTTGAAATCTTGTAGAAAGAAAGGTTTAAGTACATACAACTCTGTGCTCCCCAAAACTCAATTTCGGAAAAAATGCGACATACAACAGTGTAAGTTTGAGGTAACGTGTTAGTGTTCTACATAAATGGTTGAAAACACATTGCTTATAAGGAATTAATTTATATTTTGAAAACATCAATACATTGCAGAATACATTTCAGAATTAATTTGATATATTTTCAGTTATTTGACAGTTAGTACAATTATTGAACATTGGAGGAACATTATTAGAACTATGAGAAACATTTTGGACAACATGCGGGGTGGTAGGGTTATTTTGTTAAATATTTTGTACCGAGAAAATTTTATTTGCCTCCTCAACCTTATTGTTAAGAGATTCTTCGATACATCCTACAGCAACGTTTGATGACTTCCATCCGCCATGCCTCTTTAAACTAGGTATGTCGGCACCAGAGTCAACCAATATTGTTGCAGAAGACCGACGAAAGCAGTGACCAGTATATTCTGACGGATTTACCAAGTTCAAATAAGTAGCCAACTATTTTAGGCATTTTTCTAAATTGATGAATTCCTACCACTTGTCTACAACCCTTTCCGCTTTGATATTTAAAGAAAAATCGGTCACTGTTCAAGTATACCTGATTATTACAAATGATCTTGGTTTGTTGGTCTTCGAATCAGGTATGCTAATTAAAAGAATAGATTCTAGGTCTTCCACATCGTGTGGTCATTCGGAATAACACAATGGAATGAAACCCATCGTAGATGGAAATTTTTACTAATAATTCAACCCCTTTTAAGAATGTCCTCGTACGCATCAGCGAAAAAACAGGAGTGTTAATTTCTTCGTGAAAAGATACGCCGCGATGAAAATGTAGCTTCAATAATGCCTATATGGCATTTACAACTGAGCCAGAGCAACGCATGGCCGGGTTTTAGTTAGCGTTCAAATAAAGGCAAACAGGTCATGATTAGTCGTTGTTCTTTGTTATGGAATGTAAGTACTGTCAAACTGGCATTACTGGATATTTAATATAGGTATAATATACAAGACTTCATTTACGTCCAGCTTATACAGTTTTTCATTTATAAAAAACCGCTAATTAAATAATATTATTTATTCCTTTCGGACAATATCTACAAACAATAAAGAATCAACACACACCACCTGTTATACATATTAAATGTCATTTGATAAAAGAAATAGTACAAGTTCAACGCGATATTATCTTTGTTCGATCACCAGGTATTAATATTCATCAAAAATCAGAAATAACTCGAAGCTACGACGCAAGGAAGGAGTGGAATAACAGAAGTGGCTACTTGGTACTCCAAAATAAAAATGGAACAAGTGGTGGTTGAGTAGATAGACAAAATCTGAACAGCGCTCTGTAACACTCGATAGAATCAGAAGCGGATTAAGTATACGATGGAAAAATTGAAAAGTTGATTATGGGGAATTGAAATATTCAATGTCCCTTTGTGTAGAATAGCCTATATCTAAAATTTATACTTAAAAATGTTGAATATCTTTATTTTTTTAAATGAAACAACCATATTTTTATTATGTTACTCAATTTTAAGGCCGAAAATAACGGAAGTTTATGTTCACTTTCCTATACCCAATCGTATTTGAGATATTAACATGTATTTGAAAATATTCATTATTTCAGCCTTGTTATTGCGTAGGCGTAGGCCGTGTTATTCATTCTTTTATTTTAGCAGGCTGTGTATTTACCTGTCATAATTAAATAGAATTAATGGTGATTATTTGAAGTCGTTCAAACTATGAACACTCTATATATTAAATTATTAAGGATATATTTTCTTATGTATCTTTAAATTATATTAATTGTTTCTATTCACAAAAAAGAGATTCATTTCATAAACTTTTATGTGGATTGAAAAATTTCAATAAATTAATAATGAACACCCATAAATAAATTGAATACTGATTTGAATTTATAAAATACTGTACTTAATTCATTATACCCAAATTACCTTGAAGCAAAAACACCAGAGGTGAAATCATAATCGTCAGATTAAATCTAATTACTTTTATAAAAGCTGTACTGCTTTCGCTAGTAGAAACAGCTCCAGAGCATCTCCTAGGCTTTACGCATTCATTCCATTCACAAAGTGTGTAATGCTCTTGAATTATTCGAGCACAACTTCCCATTGCCTCTTAAGCACCTGCTACGCTGTATTAGTGTTACAAGCTCTTTGAGGTTGAATTTGAATTCAATGTCGTAGAAAGGCAAACAGTAAAAAAATACCAATGACGACATAGTTTACCAAGTCAAATTCGGAATAATGGAAAAGGGAAATTTTGGTTGTGTTGATTTGATTCGATGCATCAAGGAAGTTGACCAATTTATTCATGACACTTGTGGTAGTGGGAATTTTATAAAAAAATTTATAAGACTCTAAAAAATGTATTATTTAGGTTCAGACCATTATACAAGAGCTACTTTTGTAACCAAATATTGAGTGGATCATACAACATATTTATTGACTCTTCTTATAGTCAGTGGGTTGCGAATGAAGTCGCATGTTAATGAGATTCACACATACATTTCCGTGCTGTTGCATTATTTGTAAAAAGCGAAAAATAAAAAATGTTTCCGGAGAATCGATTTTAGTTATCCTTTTTTATGGAGTTATCAGGATGCATTTTATATATTTTAGAAATTCTCTCGAACCATTCTATTATCAATATTTCATATTCCAATGGTCCCAGGAAAAACATGAAATTTTCCTCGTGACAATCTCTTCTTACTTCAGACCCATATCGTGTCTGCTATCAAGAGCAACCAAGAAGAACAAGATATTAAAGCTGCAATTCTAGACATTGAAAGGGCCTTCGACACTATTTCGAGAAATATCATAATAAAAAAACCTAACCACTACACTTATTCATTACACACTTCCCTACTTCTAGATTATTCAAAGTACTTGCCAGTTCCCATATACAAGCCAAAATTGCACCTCAAGGTTCTGTATTGAGTTTCACCTTATTCTCTCTTGCTATCAATAATATAGACGCAGACCTTCCCCCTTTAGAAAAATCTATATATGCTGATGACAATTGTTTACTATATTGATAAGTCCATATCAACCACTTGTTCCATTATACAAAAGGCAGTGAACTTCTTAAAAGCTTAGTCAGTACTCTATTACTATCTCTGTCACCCACAGAAACAATTTTCCGCTCACTCTTTACATTACTTATAAGAATATCCCTGTTGTCAATCACAGCAGAATCCTCGGACCAACCTTTGACTCTCGCTTCAACTGAAAATTGCCTAATTTAATAAAAACATTAAAAAAACAAATTCCAGAACATAAATATAGCTGATATTACTCAATCTGTTCCACAAATTACATTCTTATTTAATACGAATGGAAATATTTGACGTTGGGTTGAAACAGTGAATTTGTCGAAACTTAATATTATGAAGACCTTGCCCGCTTCCACTGGGATCCCGATAAAAACATTCTACTTTGTGTATACAGAGTCCTCATCCGCTCCAAATTAGACTATTAATATTTTATTTACATGTCTGGTTGTTCTAATAAACTTTATTCATAACTCAGGTCTCCGCCCCATATCGGCGCTTTTCGTTTTAGTCTCGTAAAAACTCTTCACTGAGAAGTGAATGTGCCGTCCCTGGCTCTAAGATGAAAATTTCTCCTTTTTTCCTTGTTTCAACATCCTCCAATCCATCTAGCCCCGTCTATCCTCTTATTTCTTCTACTTGAGGCACATCCCCTAATCGACAATGAAACCCACCTGTCAAACTAATTAAGCAATTAATGAAACACGAACCTTTGGGATATTAGTCATCACGGTTATTTCTACTGTCATATTGATTTGATTCATATGAATATCATTGATAATGTATGTCACGTTGTAGCAATAGTACACTCATGATTAATCCAATATGCCACCTCAATAATTCCAATTATTTAATGTTTGCCCACAACATCCGAATTTACCTAAATGCGCCACTTCATCCTACAGCCAAAGCCACTTCACAAAAAGTCATAAATATATCTTATACTGCTCAGCCTTGAGTCACCGTTACCGCCAAAAAAGGTGCTTTTCTAGAAAGTTCCCCAATGAACGCGACTCAAGTAACTAATCACTAGCCTCACTCTTCCATTCTCTGCTACCTCATTCGCCGGATACGTGTTCGGCCTTCGGCTTTCTCTTCTCAGTTTAGACCAACACTTTAAGCAGCAAGTACTGTGCCTAACCAGTTTTTCTAGCATAAATGTGATTTCCTGACCTGTAATCAATAAACATCCTTTCAAGGCTTAATTGTTTCCTCCAACCTTCCAGACCCTAGGGTACTAGTCTCCCTGTAAATGCTTATCCGCAAACAGTCATACCTTCCTTGAAAAACGTCAACTGACGCATGATCAAACATACGAACAAAAACTTTTTAACTGTTAAACCATAAGGAGTGAGATGTATACGAACTTTGACACTATGACAGGTCAATAATAGAGCTTGTGAATGTGTGTTCTTAGCGCTATTGGGAAAAAGCATAGACGAACCGCTTTCAAATATGTTTAATTACATGCATAATTAAATTTGTTTTGGAAAAATATATTGTTGAAACTTATGTGATAATAGTTTAATTGTTTTGTTAAACTTTTCCGTCCTGGTATTTTTAAAAAAGATTCAATTATTTGGAAAAAACTCTAAATTCAATTAGGTACGTGAAAATTTCACATATTTACAGGCTTATTAAAAGTTCAGTTCATCCCTGAAATTCACTTTACAAGACCTAATAGGATTCTAGTCTACTGATTTCCATCTCTCTTCGTCGCATTGTGCCTGATAGTGTGCTCGAAAGTTGGCCGTTTGCCAGCAGTCCAATAAGCGATGATCTAATTGAAAAATTACCGAATGGTTGAAAAGCCGACCTATCAAAACATGTACTTGTCCGGAGATTTGTTTTTGTTCTTTTGTTTTTCCTAATACCACTACAGCTGTATTTCATCCAACTATGCTAGAAAATATGAGTTCTTTCATTGTGAGGAAACAAAAAGAAAAAAAAATGATAATCAAATGCAAATAAATAATAGCATATGCAGACGATATAGTATTTTAAACTAAGAAAAGCTATTAGGTCCGCTCTACTAGATGGTTACAAAACAAAGGAGAGTTGATAAATGAAAATTAAACCATTTAAAAACAAATGGAAACACAACATGTCAAAATTATATGCTTTCAGTTATTCCAGCATGACAAACAAATCGGAAAGGATTGGTTGATGGCAATAAACTTTGGTTGAACAACATTTACCTATTGGTCACAAGTAGAACCAACATGTTTGTTCAAATCAAATGTTTGAATCGTTCTGTAAATAAATAATAGGTTTAACGCGAAAGAAAATTCATTCAGACTTGGTTTACCAGTTGGCTGGTATGATTAAAGGTGATCGTACTAACGTTAAAAATGATCCAAGCAGTGGACGTCCAAGAGTAGCAACCATATCAGAAATCATTGAGCAAATACATAACATGATTAGTGAAGATCCAAGTTTGTATAAACCTTGAATTTCTTAAAACATAGACATCTCAGATGAATGAGTTCTCTATATTTCATATGAGTATGAGAACTAAATTTGGATTGATTTAACAAAAATTTCCTATCTACCTGTAAGGTAGTTGATGATTTCTCAATTTTTCTTTGTTTTCTAGTTCTCTCTAGACTAGCGGTTGCTGTTCCTAAGTACGTCAAAAACAAAGAAAAAACAGATAACAGGTAACCTCAAATAGTCAATTTCCTGTTCTGTTCAACCCATCTGATTTGTTTAAAAGAGTTAGTTTCACATTCTTCTAAATTGCTCTAATAGATTGTTCATTAATGGCCTTACTTGTTATTGATTTCGCATGAAATTCAAAGAATTTGAACACATTTGTCTAGGCAGCCTAGACAACTTAATTACGTTTCTGTTAATAGAACCTAATGTCCGTTTCTTCGGTATGTTGCCTGAAGATTGAGCAAGGAATGGGCATGATGAGACTAAGCATCAAGGGTGGCATGAGATATACTCAAACGGCAGCAATGGAAGTTCTATTAGACCTACCTCCTTCACACCTTGTAATACAGGGAGAGTTAAGATTAGGTATCTATAGACTGTGAAACACGATGAGCTATGAATAACGTAAGAATGCATCAGAGCAGACTACAGAACCATACAATATTCGAGGTGTAGATTACAGACATAAAGGGAATGGACTAACAGAACCATTAGAATGGGACACTGCCAATGTCACGGGGGCGAGAGTGTGATAAAAAAAAACAAGATGTTAGCTTCAACTACGCACAGGGAATTTCCCACACCTCTTCATTTCAGGCGGAGATATACGCAATCTTGCAATGCGCGAGAGATAACAACAGAAGAGTCGTCGAGGGCAAACAGATCTATATAAAAAGGGAAAAGGGGGATAATTAGGAGAATGGTGACAGGGGACTTCAATGCTAAGAATACTGCATGGGGGGGGGGAGGAAACGGACAGGAGAGGGGAGATCCTGGCGGTGCTGAATGATGGACTACTGCCCACCTTCGTGAGGGGTGACGGGGGTTCGTCATTCATTGATATAACAGCATTTGATGAATGGCTGGGGGAAAAAAGTGTGTAGTTGGAGGGTGCTGGAGCATGAGGAAAGCTTGAGCTTACATAGGTATGTGGAGACGGATATAAGAAATGGGAGAGATAATTTATCGGGAGAGCGGGGATGGAGGTGGACGAAGGCCGAGGCAGAGAGTATGAGGAAGAAAGTAGGAGAGGAGATAGAAAGGGGACTTGGACATGATGTAGATGAATTGTACAATGTGATACAGGGCTGTAAAAGAGAGGGAAAGAGGGGCAATAGGCGTGAGCGGAGGGCTAATTACTGGTGGAATGAGGAAATAGAGGAGCTGTGGAGGGAGTGTAAGAAAGAACGAAGACGGATGCTGAGGGCAAGAGGAAGGATAGAGGGAAAAGGGGGATACAAAGAGAAGAAGGAACTGGAGCGTAGGGTGGAGATGGAAAAAAGAGGGAAGTGGAAAGAGTTACTGGGGGACCTGGAAAACAATCCATGGGGAAAGATAGCGATGAAGAGGATGGGTGGAAATATGAACGAAGTGCTAGAGGAAGATTGGGAGAAGGAGGTTATAGGCAAATTGTTCACAGGGGGAGGAGTTGGAGGCGGGATTCGAGAAGTCCAGGATACTAGGGGGGTAGGAGAAATGAGGGGGATAAGGCCGGTAGAGAAGTGGGAAGTGCAGGAGGGGGGGAGGAACATTAAAGTAAGGAAAGCCACAGGGATAGATAGCCTGAGGGGTGATATGATGAAGATGCTGTTGGATGACAATGGAGAGTACTTCTGCGAGCTTTTCAACAGGGTGCTAAGGGAGGAAGAATTTCCAGAAGGATGGAAGGTGGCTAGGGTGATACTGCCTAAAAAGGCGGGTAGAGAGGGGAAGCTGGCGGAGGACTACAGGCCCATCAGCCTGCTGTGTGGTGTGGGTAAATCGATGGAGGTGATAATAAAGGACAGGATTGAGGAGGAAGTTGGTAGGAATTGGGGTTTTGGGGTAAACCAGCACGGGTTTGCGAAGGGAAAATCATGCATCTCGGCGATGGGCAGGGTAATGGGATTGGTGGAAAGGGCTAGGTAGGGCAGCTGGAGGAACAAGAAATTGGCCCTACTCGTGTTCTTCGACGTCGGGAACGCGTTCAACAGTGTCAGCAAATGGGCAGTTTTGAGCGCGTTGCGGAAGCTTGGAGTGGGGGAGGGTTTGGTTAACCTAGTGGAGGACTACTTGACGGGACGTGTGATAGTAGACACTAGAGGGAGGAGGTATGAGACGGAGGCAGGAGTGCCCCAGGGCTCGGTTCTTGGATCGACGCTATGGAAGTATCTGTTTGATGAGGTTTGTGGTATTGTATGTGAAGAGGGATGTGAGATGGTGTATGCGGACGATGTGTGTCTAGTATGTACTGCAAAGGGAGAGGCGGAGATAGAAAGAAAGGCGGAGAGAATGTGTAGGAAGATTGTGGAGAAGATAGAACGGTGCGGACTAGAAGTGGCCGAAGATAAGACGGTGGGGTTGCTGGTGAAGGGACGGAGCAAGACGAGGGAAGAGGGGGTGATAGTGAAGGGAAGGAGAATTCGTATGGAGGAGTCTGACAAATACCTAGGGGTATGGTTGGATAGTCAATTATCCTTCCGAACCCACATGTTGAAGGCGGCAGAGAAGGGGAAAGTGAGGGCAGCATGGCTGGGGAGATTGATGTGTAATGTGGAGGGGCCGGGAGAGTGGAAGAGGAGGATCATTGGTAGGACGGTAGAGCAGAGTATGCTGTACGGAGCGGAGGTGTGAGGTGAATGCGAGGGTTAGGCCACTCCTGCGGGTGCAGATAGGTATATTGCTGAGGGTGGTGCAGGGGTACAGGACAGTGGGTGCTGGCAAGGACCTACCCATTGGACGTGATGGCTAGATCCAGAAATTAACGCTGGAGGGGTGCGACCAGAGAGGAAGTACAGGAATGGATGGAGGAGGAAATGGAGAGAAGGCGGGAGGAGTATGAGGGCGCGCTAAAAAGGAGCGATTGGGAATAGGAGATTGGATGGACCGGAAATTCGGGGAGGTGAACTACTTCTTGACACAGGTGTTCACTGGACATGGGTCGAGAGTGGGGTACCCCCACAAGATTGGAAAAAGAGGGACTGGAGTGTGCGAGAGGTGTGAAGTGGAGGATGATGTGGGGCATGTGATTAGATGCTGGAGGAACGAGGAAGAGCTGA
Organism: Lochmaea crataegi; assembly: GCA_947563755.1. Taxonomy (NCBI): domain Eukaryota; kingdom Metazoa; phylum Arthropoda; class Insecta; order Coleoptera; family Chrysomelidae; genus Lochmaea; species Lochmaea crataegi. The sequence goes on along the minus strand of OX387425.1, from coordinate 37,542,171 downwards.
GGAAGTTGGAGAGGAAACTAGGGGAGGCGGTGTATTGGGAGAACATGGTGGAGATAATGTTGAGGGGGGAGGAGGAATGGATGGAGGTAAGTGGGGTAGTAAAGAGCATGGTTAGGGGGAGAGAACGACTCGATATGGAATGAGAGGTAGGAGTGATAGTTAGGGAGAAGACGATGGTGTGAGCGGAGAGTGTGCGAGGGACCGCCGCCCGTCTCGAAGTATGCTAGGGTAGTGATTCCCAGGCGGGGGGCGAGCTTGAGGTGGGTTTGGTTGGCATGCATCCCCTTGGGGATGAGTCCAACACTGTTTGGGTCCTGGACCCATTCGAACATGAGTTTCCCATCTCGGCCCGAAAAAAAAGGTAAACATACCGAAACAAATACCTGAGAAAACTTGCATCAATAGAAACTATACAACGGATCGTAGAAGATAGTTAAAACTTGTACAAACTGGTGAAGGGGACATATGTGCCGGATAGGGTTAGATGAAAAAGTACGAGCAAAAATATAAATAGCCACTCAGCTGCAGTGTTATCGGAGACATTGTCAGACGGGCCCGAAGAAAAAATATAGCAGATGACTCTGGGAAAATTGGAAGAAGGTTTGAAAAGACGGGTGATTTTAACTCGTCAGGAATCAATGGAGTGTATCAATAAGTAAATGTTCCCAATACTCAGCCACCTTTATTATATGCGTAGTTCGCTTGAAAAAGTTATACACATACAACTATTCCTTTATAATTAACGAGGGGTTTATTCGTTTGAAGTTTGCTAGCTACAAACATTTATGGGCGGAGAAGTATAAATATATATGAAAGGATTGGATACGCATTCGCTAATGGCATCAATACACCCCTAATGAAATGGATCTAGAAATTTTCCTAGAAGCATCCCCACAGTACGGGTGTAAATCCATATACATACTTACAACTATTTCTATAATCAACCCAACTTCGGTTTTCATTCAATTAATGTCATGTTTTATATACGTTAAAAATGAAACCAACGATATTACGAATTTTCAAATAACTTTAATGTTTCATTTAAATTGAATGTATGTTTTGCCAACAGTATTTCTGAAGTTTTATCTACTAGATTAATCTAATGATGAAATATTTGAAAGGAAGCTGATGCTTTTAACGAAAAATGTCTGGAAAACTGTTTTAATTGAGTTGAATTCAATCATTCAAAAGAATAATTTAAAAGTGTTTATTTTTTCTGAAGAAAAGCTTTCGTTTTTGTTGAATAAATGTTTATGTAGTACTTGAAAAATTTTTGAAACGATAAATTTATGTTGAGTAGTGGCTACGAAAATATTTACGCTGTGTTTGTAATTAACACCATTTTCAAATAATACAAATATACAAATGTGCTTTACTAAAAAACGGTAAAGTCTAAAAAAATGGATATTATATTATTTGAAATTGTATTGGCTAGTGGCTAGTGAAATTTTAAAACCAGGCCTGAAAATAGAGCAGGAACACAAGTTACGACTTTAGTGTTGAGATTAAGATAACACAAGGAGTGGGAAGGGACTGCACAACAAAAAAGATGAATAAATCAGACAACAGAATTTGGAATTTACTGTTTGGACCCTTACTTTGTGGAATCTACTCATATTAATGTTATAAATGAAACTAACTGTTTCAGAATTTGGATTAATTAGTATACCGACAGAAGAAGAAATTAGTGCTGGCCGGATTGCTCAATAACAAGATAGCCTTTGAATTTGTAAACTTCAGGTTGATGTGATGAGCCAGAGGATACACTCTTCTTTCAAACAATGGCGAATTAATTTGTAACCAGCATTGAGACTGTAGGAAAAAGTTTCAATAGTCGGAACACCTCGACCAATACCACTGTAAATGAATAAAAAACCTTCAACATATTTTATGCGTCGGTCAAATATTCTGGGAAATCTGTAGACGCTCAAATTATTAGTCACCGACTAAAATAACAATTGAAAAGAAGACATAGTGGCTGCTTTTATTAGTGTATCGCATAAACATAGATTGTCCATATTGCAGTATCTATTGTAAACTTAGGAAGGAACCGATTAATGTAACTCTAAAGAAGAAGTATGGCCTAATATGCATGGGATGTAAGTTTTCCGAAGCTAACTAAAAATTTGATAGCAAAAAACTAGTAAGAGATTTTTTAAATTTGAAGTTGACTTTGAGATTATTACATTTGGGGTAACGAGCAAGCGACGTGAATTGTAAAGCTTCGGACTTGCACTCGGGAGGCTTAACTGGAATTTCCGGTACGAACGGTTCTGCTGTGACTTTCTTCGTTTTCTCTCACAATAATTGGCTAATGCTGGATCGGTACTTCACTTCTCAGGCACTAAACTCCGTTCTATCCACACTCACTCTAAACTCCTCCCAGTCTGGCCAAAGAGGTAAGGTGAGCATATAGCAGCCCGCTATCCTTAACGGGGAAGAATGAAATTCTATACTTCCTTTTTTAACATTTGAGGAACATCCCAAGAGGCATAAGGCTTTTTAGAACAATCTGGGATAATTTTAATCAATAGCAAAGAAGCACCGTGAATAATTACAACACAAAAGCTTTTCAGCTGTTAAATTATCATTACCATATTTGAAGGTTGAAAAAGACCAACCCACTTGAGCTCGTGTAGTGTATTGTGTAAAAAGTAGAGCATTTTGTGAGATCATTGATATATTGAATGTGGTAGCATAAGAAGAAAATCCAAATGAGACTCAGTTTTTTTTTGTTTTTTTCGAACATCGAATCGAACTCGAGAGTTCCAAATCCTATTTATCGGCATTCAATGATCCGTCTTCTGTTTCTAATTATTCTCCAGAGAGCGATTCAAGTGCTAAAACTTAATTAAAGCCATTGGACTGTTAAGTGATAGTACAAGTGAAGAGGATTGGCTCACGCATTATCTCCGAATATAATTCAAATGTGCAGATATTACACACAATTAAACAGGGGTTGCAGAGAGCAATAAATTCAGTTATAGGTGCTAGATTATATTCTAGTGATTAATTTATCGATGTATACAGTGTGTTTCTAGGATCTCCTTCTAATGATGGAACAAATTCATTATTTTGCAAGCAATTTATTTTGGATAAAAATCCAGAAATAGGTCGATTTTCAATTTTAAATGCCGATTTTTTTAAAGAATGTGCGAAAATGATGATGTCATCAGTTTTGACACGGTGACGTAATCGTTGATTTTTTAAAAATGAAATGTGGTTCTTGTAATTGTTCATTTGGAAAGTCTTTCAATAATGTATTCATCAATATTATCCTTAACTGACTAATGCTTATACGGGAAAAATAAAAAGTAATTTAATTTAATCAGAGAATAATTTTACAATAAACGAACTGCAATATTAAATTGATTAATACATATTACTTTTCAGCTGAATTAAATGCTCAAAATGCCAATCCACCGGTCTCTTTACAATAAGCAAATCGACGAACATATTCTTCTTGCACATTACGAATTAGGTACTTCTGGAGTAATTCTATTAATTCTGTCTTGCAACTCCAGTAGATTTTGCGGTTTATCTACATAAAGCTTTGATTTTAAATAACCCCATAGAAAAAAATCTAGAGGTGTAAGATCTGGAGATCACTCTATTGGACCTCGTTGACCAATTCACCTCCCCAGAAAACACTGGTTTAAGGACTCGCGAACATCACGTGCATAAAGCGGGGGTGCACCATTTTGTTGTATCCAGATACTATAATCTGGTAAGTTGGGATTGTTGGCGTTTGGAAACATATTGACAAAGGACTGGTATCACTTCTGTTCGCAGAAACTGTAGATAACGTTCCCCTTTAAGATTTGCTTAAAAAAAATAAGGTCCAATAATTGTGTCATTCATATTCCCGCCCAGACATTCATTTTTTGATGATGTTGAGTATGACCTTCAGGCATCCAGTGAGTATTATCCTTACTCCAGTATCTGCAATTTTAACGATTGACTGAGCCATTTAGGCAAAATGTAGCCTCATCAGAAAACTTTGTTTAATGAAACGTGGATAAATTCTACAAAATGTCACAAAACTTCATACGGTGATCGGGATCATCATCATTGAGTTCTTGATGTAACTGAATTTTGTACGGATGGTACTTTTAGTCTTTCAGAATCCGTAATACCGACCGTTGAGATATGCCTGTGTCTGCTGCAATTTGGCTTGAAGTATTATGAGGATTATCTTCAACACTTGATACAACATGAAGTTTCACGATTTCTGATACCTTATGACGTCCAGCATTTTGAACATTTTCAACATGACCAGTTTCTCTAAATTTTTTTCTCAATTTTACTGGCTGTTGATCGGCTGATAGGTCTGTCTGGGTACTTTGGATTAAACAAATCGCATACCTGTTGCTGAGTTCTCGTTTTATCTCCAAGTCCTATAAAAATTAAAATTTCTATGCATTGGGTTTCACTTAAAGTAGCCATACTTTGCTTCTAAAACTTTTTTACTTGAAATTTGGTGTATCTGACAAAACGTTAACTGATATTTTAATTGACATTAGGCAAGCAACTTGATTTTTATCGATTAAGGGAAACTTGATTTTTGACGATTAATTGCTGTTGTGTTTTTGTGTATTTCTTTAGCTTTGACCTATTTTCAATAAAAGAAGATAAAGTTTATTGAATACCCTTGTGTGAATCAACGTAGAAACCGAAAAGTTAATAAAAAAACTTGAGGTGTCATGTCAAGTCGAGGACTCGAAGCCTCTGATTGATGGTGCCGAACTAATAATGTCTGTCAAAATATTTTCTATGAATTCATCATAACTTGTGACTCATATACCAATTTTCATAAAAATCGTGTAGGTAGTTTCCAATATATAGATAGTGCAAGCTTGTCGAGGCAAGCTGTATAAGTTGATTTATAAACCTGTGATTTTGCAAATTCAATAAATTGATACAAAATTTGTATCGTAAAGTGTGTTTTAAAATTGTTTGATTTCATAAGATGTTTCATAAAACAAAACAAAAATATTAATTTTCATAGAAAATGGACGAGTCGAGAGAAGACGAGATGAGATGGTACCACACGAAACGAGACGAAACAAGGTAAAATGGAAAGAAATTAGATTAGATTTTAATCTAATTGACCTATACTACTGCGACCTTTTCAGATCTATTGTGGTTCTCTGAATCTAGAGATTTTATTCTCTAGCTCGACTTTTTTATGTAGACAATCAGCTTTGAGACTGAACGGTATGTTCCTGCTTTGTAAAGTTTTGACGTCCTTAATTAGGCTTACTAGAATAGCTATCCCTTGTTTAGATGGAACGAGACTAGTCAAGACAAAACGAGAATAGACTGAAGAACACGGCACAAGACGAAACGATAGTAGACTGGACAACTCTGGACAAGACGAGACGAGACGAGACTGAACACAACAAGGTGAGATGAGACAAACAAAAAGAAATCAAAAATGACTACATCGTTTTTAAACCTAACAAGTTTCGTTTTGGTCCATCTTGAGCCTACCATGAGAGTTTTTAGCTTGTCAAAATAAAATTTCTCACAAATATTCCTGTAATGGTTTAAGATATATTATTATTTTTTTGTCATCAAGCCATTAGTTCTATGAATAGCAAAAAATCACCTGAGTTGATTATAGATCTAAATTCGAATCATAAAATTGAAAATATAACCTATCCGTTCACGAGTCTATGAAACATACAATTTCAAATTAACCAAAATATAAGAAATTTATTTTGAATAAATATTAATTGAAAAGAAATGTAGGAACTCAAAAATACAATGTATGACCTAATCTACTTTGATTAAAGTCTTGTATAAAGAATTTTTCATCCCCGGTTTATTATTTTTTTTTATATTTTCTGGAATGCTTTTAGAATATCCTTCCTGGTAGTTGCAACTTATATATTTAAAAAGGAACTTTTATCAAGTACCTTTTATAAGGTTCTGGAACATAACAAAGTTCAAGGAAATCAGATTTGGTCAATATTATGGATGAACAAGTTTGCAGTGCAATTTCTTCAATTTATCCACTATAATAACTCCCATTTACAAACAGGGTGACAAAACCCAATTATAGGCCAATCTCCATAATTAGCAGTTTGGCCAAAATTCTTGAAAACGTTATCCAAAACCGACTGAATCATTTCTTAGAGTCAAATAAATTACTTTCTTCATCACAGTACGGATTCAGAAAACACTGTTCTACCCAAGATGTCATTAAGATACTAACTAATAACATATATAATAGTCTTGATAAATCCATGCATGCTGTTGGTGTCTTTGTCGATCTAGCTAAGGCCTTTGATACAGTTGATCATGGTATACTTATTAAGCACTTTGGAAGATCTAGGCAAACGTGGTATACCCCTCCAACTCTTACGAAGCTACCTATCAAATAGGCAACAAAAGGTAAAAATACGTTGAGTAATGAACGAACTGTCTCATGTGGTGTACCTCAAGGCACGGTATTAGGACCTATACTTTTTAATGTTTACCTAAACAATTTATTTTTATTAGAAACAAATTGCAAAATTATTAGTTTTGCTGACGACACCGCACTCTTTTGTGAAGACAGGAACTGGTTTAATTTAAAACAAAAACTAGAACAAGACTTGCAAAGCATTAAAGAATGGTTTGATAACAGATTGCTTTCAATAAACTTCAAAAAGACTGTTTATCTCCCATTTACTTCATATAGTACCACTCTTCCGAATTTTAACCTTCAAATAGGAACTCAATTTACTGATTCAGCCCAAACTAGTGTAAAATATCTTGGTATAATATTAGATTCGAATTTAAGATGGGATCAACATATTGTGTATCTTCTAAGGAAGTTAAGGGAGATACTATTTAATTTCAAGCGAATATGTAGTAGATATACTCAACTTTAAACAAAAAATAATAGTTTATAAGAATCTAGTTGAATCTCACTTGAATTACGGTATTATAGGATGGGGTGGTTTAGCAAAAGGATATCTATCCCCTCTAGAAATATTTCAAAAAATATTCTTAAGAACAATACTCGTTAGGGGTTATGATTGTTCCAGGAATGCACTCTATTTGGAGACAGGTATGTATGATATAAGGCAATTGTATTTTCTAAATTTAAGTATTGATCAATACATACATAACAACGAATTACAAGTATTAAGGCATGCATATGCCACACGAAACAAATCCACATATATTCCTCCACACATGAAAAAACAATTGGTCAAAGAAGCTGTGCGTTCCTAAGACCCATAATATTTAACTTCTCACCTGTTGATATCAGAGATGAGACAACATTTTTTACATACAAAAGTAAAGTTAAAACCTTTTTGTCAAACACACCACGCGATTCAGTGCGTGAACTATTTGACAATCAATGTTAAATCTAAAATCATAGAGAAACGATCCATATAATATGAAAGGTGTATATTAGGTGTTTATTTGTATATTTGTAAAAAAATTATTCGAACAAAATTATTGTATTTATCTTGTACAAATAAACATTATTATTATTATTATAAATACTCTTCATTGATTTAATGTGTGTGGCAAATCAAATTTCCAAACAGCTGAATATTAATCTCCATAATTGTTTTACTAACTACGAATCAATCAAAAGCTCAAGTTCGAAATTGTGACTTACTTAAAAGGATTAAGAATGATAACCCGACCCAAACTATCCTAATACATTTAATTATTATTTTATGAACCCCTCAAATTTATCAGCTATTAACTAAAGTATCCTGCCAACTGCGCTAGTTTTTCACTGGTAGTCGTTAAATGGCATTATCTTTCTCTTAGAAATGTGTTATAATAAATTATGGAAATTAAATTCAAATGTAGTGCTAATAATACCTTTAAAGATAATCTATAATTTTAGTCAATGTAATTTAAACGGCTACTACAGAAGATTAACTCTGAACTTTATGGGAGTTGAAATAAATGCAGTTATTCGGATTAGGTCGTCATGACTAATAGAAGCAAAAAGGAATATTATATAGTATCCCTTTGTCTGTAATATTTCCATTTTAGTGGTAGGAATTAAAATAATGTAACCTTTAATTGAAATGATGCTTTTATGTAACTTTTGTATAACAAAAGTTTTAATTGGCTTTTTTTAACATTTATTGAACTTTTTCAATATAAATTGATATCACTATTTGATATTCTCTTATACATGATTCCCAACAGCAATGATAGAATTGCTGGTTAAGTTATCATTGTTAGGCTTTTTTCAAAAAGAGTAAGAATGAAATATAATTGGAAGTTCTTCAATAAACAATAATAAATACACACTTTTAAAATTGATAATTAGAGGATTATAGAGTTAATGTCGTCTGAAAAAAATGCTGTTTTAACTGTACTCTTCTCGAGCGGTAGTTAACATGACTTCAGGACAATTTTCTAAATTGTAATTTCAGCAGCAAGATCCCCAAAACTTAGGCTTTTTTTGAGGTTGTTTTTTAAACGAAAACTTTATCAAGTTACAATTACCTACACAAAATGTGAAGAAGTAACATTTAAGAAAAACATACAACATCTAGGGTAATTCGAGGATAGATGGCCCAGAAGGTGAGATGACGCAATGGTTTTACAGCGCAACCGCTATTGCCACAGACAAGTAGAGACGTCCTGATAGCCTTTACTTCATATTAAACAAGCCGCCATATCGTCTGTGTTTACAAGTTACAAGCATATTTAAAAATTATTTATTGTACGATCCGGTTGGGCCAAAAATATTATTCCGAATTTTTCCTTCGTGCTGGTGAACTTTGAATTTAGCAATAATTCTAGTCAAGTTATCATCTTAGGTAAGTGAAAACATTCTAGTTTTGTTGTATAACCTTAAAATGGCGAATATTCGTGGCGTGTTCAGTTTATTAGGTGCGCCATCTCCCCTCTCATGACGAGGATAGATGGTTCACTTATTTTCGAGGTGAGATGGCTCGATATTATTTTTTTCCCAGTATGCCTACCAATTACAAGCGCACTGGAAGTTGTTCCAGTGCTAGTTGGACTGAGCAACAGTTAACCGAAGCCATTCAAGCCGTTAATGAAAAAGAATGGGAGTTAATGAGGCTGCTAGAAATTTTGGGGTACCGGCCACTACCCTACGAAGAAGAAAATCAACACGAAATATAAAGTCCTCTTGGACCCTCCTCTACAGTTGGTCAAATACATCTTCAAACTTCAAAAAAAAACGGATTTTCTCCTACTCTATTGGACGTGCGAAGAATGGCATTTAAGTTGGCCGAACAGAAGGGTATTAAACATCGTTTCAGTAAGGAATCAAGATTAACTGGTTTTCCGTGGCTTCAGTTATTTCTGCAGAGAAATCCAAGGCTGTCAGCAAGAAAAGCAGAAGGAGTGTCCATTAATCGTTTCTTGGGAATGAATAAAAAAGACGTTCAGGTTTATTTTGAGCTGCTAGAAAATACTTTGACCGAAAACAATCTTATGGGAAAACCTGGACATATCTTTAATATGGACGAGACTGGTCTACAACTAAATAATAGGCCGGGCCACGTAATTGTTAAAAAAGGATCTAAAAATATCGCAAGTATCAGCTCTGGTGAAAAAGGAGACGGTTATAGTTTGTTGAAACGCAGAAGCGTTTTATTCCCCCTTGCTGTGTAATGAAAGGCAAAAATAAAAAACGAGAGTTTGAGTATGGGATGCCCCAAGGATCTTTAGTGTACATGTCGGAGAAGTCAGCGTATGTCAATAGTGACATATTTTTTCAATGGCTTAAAGATCAATTTGTTCCCAGAAATCCGACAGGGACAGTTTTGTTATTGCTTGATGGCCATGCTTCACACTGCAGTAACGTGGAGATGCTAGAATACTGTGTTGAACACAACATCATATTGTTTTGTTTGCCAAGTCATACGACACAATTTTTGCAACCTCTAGATAGGTGTTTTTCAGATCGTTAAAACTAAACTACTACTCAGCTTGTAATTTATACATTAAAAATAACCCAGGACTCACTAGATTACAGTTTGGAAAATTACTTGCTGAAGGATGGAACAAGTCTGCGACTGTAAATAATGGAACTTCAGCATTTAAGGCTACTGGTATTGTGCCATTTAACCCTTCTGCTATTCCAGATGACGCTTATTTGACTGAAAATAGTAAGCTGATGTCCCTGATGCAGTTCAAAATAAACAAAATTCTGCTGGTAGTTTTCAAAGTTTTCCCAAAGCTTTAGCTGATGATAATCAACAACCTTGCTGTAGTTGGCAGACTGTAGGTGAAACTATACCAGAAAAACAAAACGGACTACTTGCGCCTGTAGGAACCAATGAAACTACTCCTGTGAAATGTACCCCTGGAAAAATACTGGATATCATCTCGCCTGTTCCAGTTGTTGCTGCTGACGTCGATACCGTTCGACGAAGGAGCAAGCAGCTGGCAGAAATATTAACCACAGAAACGACAATTGAAGAGAAAAAGAAAAAAGCGGCAAAAAAATCAAAGAAAGGAAAGGACATTAATAAAAAAGGAACCAGTTTTGAAGAAATTAAGATCAATCAAAAGAAAACCTAACAAAGCTTCCAACTCATCTTCGGACGAGGATTTAGAAGCACCGACATTGGATGACTCTTCAGATGATATGGACAACGGTAACGAATCTTGCACTGGTTGTGGTGAGGTGTATTCCCAAACCACAAAATCTGACGACTGGGTTAAATGCTTACGTTGTTCCAAATGATTTCACGATTCCTGCTCCAAGTTTGTTAACTTTTGTCACGAATGTGGTGTTTTTATATGCAAAACAAAGTGACTTGTTGGCGAAAATACCGTTTCTTCTAGTTGCGCCATCTCACATCAGCACTGTGGGGGAGATGGCGTTGGTGAACTATTTTTATTTTTTCCATAAATTGTAAGTTTTATTTTTGTATTCACTTTTGTTACTCAATAATACATGTTCCTAACCCAATAAAAATATTAAAATGAAATTTCACAAGCTGGGCCATCTATCCTCGAATTACCCTAAGTTCCTTTCTCGCTATTCAGGCTGAAAATTTACGCTCATAATATAATTGTTTAATATATTATAAAACGAGAAACGCACCCCCAAATAAGTATCAACGAAGAAATTGTATCAATACGTATCAGTAGATTACTAAATTCAATTTAAAATATCAAATCCACTTACCTTCAACCTGTTTTCCTGCCGCCGCTAAAGCAGCCGCATTAATTGTAGCATTACTTATCAGTGATCCATACGACGATAGATCAGGTGTTGACATTGCCGCAGGATGTAAACTCGCGTTAAGCGTCCTCTCAACACCCGCGCCCTTTCCCAACAAACTGGCCATGCACAAAGGCGCAGTCGCCGCGGCAGCGGGTTGCGACATTGCCGCTAACGTTACCAAATTTTGCATCCCTATCGGCGCTAATAAATTATCAGTACTGTTAAGAAATTGTTGTTGCAACAATCCAGCGCCGCCCATCGCTTGAAGGAGTTGTAGGGATGCCGTTTCCGTGGGTAGCACCGGAGAAAATTGTTGTGGTGGTGAGGCTAGAGTTGGTGCAGCTAGAGCATTCCAAACATTAGCTTGTAATTGTTGTTGGCGTTTCAGTTCTTTTTCTTTTTGGGTGTCTGCAAATTTTACTACTAAGGGTGCTGAGCAGCCTTCCATCGTTTGCGATTGGTGGAGGCCTATAATATAAAAATAATGTGTGCGTTAAAAAAATCTGACAGATTTCTTAAAAGTTGTTCAATTCACAATGAGAAGATTCCAAATTAATTGTTGTATTCATCAAGTTAAACAGTCAAATTCGCGGAATATCGAAAAAGAACACACAAGGTTGGGTAGCTATTAGAACACGTAGTAACAGGGGCTGTAAGATAATGTAGCTCCTTTCTGTTGTAATCTAACAACTTCTTGCTAACATTTCTTGAACCAATCACTGTACATTTTGCCAAAAAATCTGTAAATTTGCAGTACAGTTATCCATTGAGATACCACTAGATTATCTTTTTCTTATGTCAGAGCCAGGTTCTGTGCAATCCGCTGTCAAGCCTCCTCCTGAGCTCTTCCTGAAGTTTCAGCTTCACATTCATCGACATTGTTGTCGGTCTCAAGCCCGGGTGTAGAATTTTAAGGCGAGGTTAGCAGCCTACCTTTTCGAGGAAGCTGCATTGCTCAAGTCAGGAGCAAGACGAGATGAACTCTCACTGAAGAGACTTCTTCACCTGGACAAACCCTAGATTAGATTTGATGAGATGGCTAATAATTAGCATATTCCACTGCGAACTTCTCAGATCTATTGGGCTCCTCTGAATCTAGATTACAATTTCCAGCCCAACTTTTCTTATGTAGCCAAACAGCTTCGAGACTAAACCTCTAATTTTTTGCTGGTAGTGGTTTCTCATCACCTAGTACAAGAAACTGCACATTTGCCTGCTAGTCGTACTAGCATAAGATGCAGTTTCCACCTTAAGGTGACAGAATAGCTTCATCTGCCTATTAAGCTCACAGGGTCCTGTTTGCTTATTAGGTGTGCCGATACTTATAGCGAATGTCCTCCAATGAACTATTTCGCCTGACTTTCCTAGTGATATTTCCCACCATTGATTTCTGTGCCATCCAATTTTTGTCAGCCCTGTTTATTGTCGATTTTGCCATATCGCAGAAGGGTTCCAGTCCATAGAATAGCTTTGATGCGCCTTGTCTTGTCATTTTATGCGCCCTTTCATTGATAAACTCCCTCCTTGGAACACCAACAGATCTTGCACCTTAGAAGGTATAGGATTGTATTTCAACTAGTACAGAAACGGGAACAATCGGTTTGGTCGCAGTGATACAACACTCCACTTAATTCATTTATTCAAGACGAGATGAAATAATTTAGTGTAATTTGGAAAGTAATATGGTGATATGTAAAAGGAAATGTAATCAGCGTTAGGTAGACCAAAAAATAAGAAAACGCTTTTCCCTCCTCCTTTTATGAAAAACTTAATGTGGAATACTCTTAACTGACTAGGTCTGAAACAAATTGAAATTGGATTTGACTAGTAATATATACCTACTCACATATGATTCGATTTGATTGACAGTTAGTACATCTATTTAATTGGGTACTTATTTTAGTTACTTCTAATTCCTTTTTAGGGGAAACAATGTGATTATATTGCATGTAATTGCTTACCTTTTATGGCACTTAAGGCGGACTGTTTAGAAGCGAAGGTGACAAAGGCGCATCCGCGAGAATTGCCCGCCGGATCTCTTAAGACGGTACATTCTTCAATGGTCCCGAATCCGTTGAAGATAGCGCGTACGTCGTTTTCGCATAATTTCTTGCTTAGCATACCAACAAATAATTTTCTTTCTGAAATAAAAAAATACCAAATCAATTTTATTACTAAAGACTACCATCATTACCACAATGTGATAGATGTATGTATCGCGGATAGGGTATAAGGCATGAATACAACTATTGGCCTAATAAACAAGGGACTACGATTACTGTCTCTAATTTTTTGTAATTATTTCATCTATACAGGGTTGCGATAAAGTATGGAGCCAATCTTTTAAACGAAAAGTATGATTCACTTACGAAATAATTATCAATAATTTTTTTAGAATTTTCATCAACTTTTTCATTAAATAGAGGAATTAATTAGAAACAGATAGTTTCATTTATTCCACAAAGTAAGGGTCCAAACAGTAAATTCAATTCACTTTTTGTTGTAGAGTAAGTGAATTCTTCAGACTAATGAGAATGATAATTTAAACAACATCATTTCAAATGTTCAAAATATTCGCCGTTCACCTTCTGAGAATATCCAAGCCTATTAACAAATTCTTGAGTTACTCTTTCCAAGACTTCTCCACGTATTAGTTCACATTCATCAATAATTCTTTGTCTCAATTCGTGTTTACGTTAGACGACCAACATCCTTGCAAAGCTATTAACTTGGTTCCATACTTTATCACAACCCTGTATGTATAAAAATAGTGGATCAAGTCTAGAAGTCAAGGTCTCATATAACAATGTATATTCAGGAACCAGTGAAATCGATGCCCCGGTCCTCTGGCGGGATGACACATGTAAGCTTCATTATTTCGAATGGAGGCCGTTGTCACCATCGAGTTTCATGTGAAAAACAAGCAGAATAAGGATATTCCCCAAGGCCCAAACTGGATAATCGGCGCTACAGTGGGCATTGAAAATCTTAGAATTCTCATGAAACTATAACAATTAATTCATGGATGCTGTCATTGAAAATCTTAGAATTCTCACGAAACTAGAACAATTAATTCATGGTTGCCATGTACTTGGATGCATTTCTTGGGTACTACTTTATCATCAAAAACAACATGGCATACAAATCCAAATGATACTAAGGGTTGATAAGCGAGGGTTGAAAATTGATAAAAAGGTGAAAACAAAACAATTAACTTATGTATGCCGAAGAAAGTTTATATTTTGTTATCTTAGTAGATGTTAAAAACATTAGTGGCATACATTTTGCGGCGATATACCATTTGTTAATAATTTGCCGAATACGATGTAAAAGTGATAATCAAGACATTTCCTCCCGACCTCATATTGTGGGTAACATTCACCCTCAGTACATTCCCAACTTATTGCTCCAAGATTATCATTTTACTGAGCTACTAAAAAAAGGGCAAACATTAATTTTGCAATGACGGAATCACCTCCAGGTGAAAAATGCGTCTCCGAAAGACGATATTCGATAGAAAAATAATATATTGTGTATGTTTACTCCTATATAGGTTTCCTGAAACGGTTTATTTAATTTGGCAACAACGCTTTATCGTTGTCTGTCCGAATATTGTTAAAAATGATTTAGTAAGTAGTAATTAGTACAATCACAATTATTGTAATTTTATTGTCTTTCAATAAATAATAAGAATTGTTTATATTTACCTAGTTGGTATGTTTAAGTTTATCGACAATTAGTTCTGCTCGATGCATCATTATGTAACCGTCGTTTAGATTAGGTTTTAATAAGATTAACCGTATAAATTCCGACATCGGATAATGCAACAAGTTAGTGAAATCGTTGTTTGTATGACTTTGGCATATATTTCAAGGCAACAGTATATCGTAGTGACAAGAGGGATTAGTTAACTTGATTGCATTGTTTGGGCCATGTTCAAATTATTATCTAACATTAATAATTTGGATTACGTTTTTTTTTTTGGTTTCAACAGCTGGTCACAACCAAAATGCAATTTACGTTTAAATAAGTAGGAACATTTTATTATAATAAATTATTTATTTCTTGCGGTTCTGCAATGTTCGTCTTAAGCTTTCTTTTTTGATCCAAATATTTTGTCGTACGATATGATTCAAAGAAAGTTAGATCGAATGGACAGGAACGATATTCAAAATCTGACATCTGGTTCTTGACTCAGTAATGTTACGATAGGTAACTGTATGATTTGCTGTAACTTTTTGTTAGAGCTTTTCCAAGTAACACATATCACAAAGTGTACACTTACCGAACGACCAAATTGTTGTTTTGTGTAGGCTCTTAGATCTATATTTACAGATACATTCAAATACAAACCGAACATAGGGATTTAGTGTATTCGCCGATCTAAATAGTCCACCAACAAAACATTTCTATAAGTTCATTTCAATGAATATCAAGTATTGATCTGGACAGCTGGATTCAGAATCACTGTAAAAAAGCCCGCCCCTTCTCCTTCCAAAATTTGTTAGTTATGTGCGAGGTGTGTGCGAAGTGCGATTTAGTATTGAATAATTATTTGATGGGGGTAGTAAACGTCGCTACATATTGAAACAATGTGCTTACGTTTTATGTTGTTAAAATCGAAAATTAATTGTTAAATTCTCTTTAACAATTAATGTTTCGAGTTAAGATAATATGTTTTGATTTCTTTTGGCAATAACGGCTTTCAAAATAAAAATAAATTCGTAAATAAAACAAAATAGGATTCTTTAAATTGAAACAAAGTTATGGGCTTGGACACTCTCACCGATCGACTGACTGTCTGACGCTAATTAAGGACCGCCCACAGTTGAGAATACAGAGAGTTGAGAAACGATATGTTATAGGTGTCCAAATAAACGATTGTACTAATCGTGTTTTTAATCTGTTGAAGCTGGATGTTGGTCAACTAGTTCAAAAGCAGTCCTGATACAATGCTTAAAATCCCTATGTTCCGTTTGAGTTTGAATGTATCTGTATATTCGTATACTAGCTTTTATCTGCGGCTTCGTTCACTGCAAGGGATAAATAATGAAGAGCAGGAGCTGATAAGCAGGATGTCCTTGTAAAATTAATTCTTTTATCCCCCGGTTTCAGTATTTTGTTGTGGATGAAAGGTACCCTATGTCCATTTTTGTACCCCTGATAATTCGTATACAAAATTCCACAATGGTCGGTTGAATGGTTAAGGCGGGAAAACTAAAAACCTAATTTGCCTATTCCTCAGATCAATATTTTTTACGGATAAAAGGTACTCTATAATATTTTATGTACCACTGACAATGAACGTAAGGAGTCCTTTCTCGACTTCCGTTGCTACTACGAACATGGCTAAACCTTATCAGTCACCTACCCGATTATACTCCTTTCCAAGATATTTCGTTTTGACTTATGCTAACATGATTGATTCAAGACCAAAACCCACAGCAGGTAGTCGTTAATCCGATAACAATAGAACAGTATCGTACCCGTTTCTTCGAAAAGCGAAAAGATAATGCCTAATAGAATGATTATTTTACAACTGAAATGTTTGGCTGGTAAAATTATATTTGAGACTAATTTTTAAATTTATTTCATTATTCTATTATTTATTTGTGCTTCGGAAGATATATTTCAAAATTTTTAATTTTTCAGTGTCGCTAATAAGAACGATATATATGTCTTATACCAAGAACAAATGATACCAGCCTTAGATTGTACAAAAAAGCGGTTAATTAAAGACGAAATTTGGAATTTGAATTAATGAATAAAAGTTAAATTTGTTTTAAAAAAATTTTGTTTTGCAAAATAAATTTTATTCATGTCTTAGTATCTAAATTTTACCGACTACGGATCTGTTACTGTTTACTGTACAATGAAGGATTTATAAACTTTTATTATTAAATCCCTAAGGCCAAAGGCCGAGTCAATAAAATATTGTGAAATGTTCTATACCTGTCAATACTTTTTTCCGTCGACCGTTTATGGTATAGGTAACCATACAATAGTATTTAAAAAAAAAGGCGTAAAACTGACATCTAGTTTAGAATAGTAGTTTTTGACTTACCTATCGTTTTTATGATATTATTCCACAAAAGTATGATTATTATTAATGTTGGAAACATCCAAAAAATAATTTGAGAAAATCGGAAACAGTAACATTTGAACCGGCGGCCTCTGTGACATGTCAATGTCAGGATTTATTTACCTATGAATCAAATGCATCTTCTTAGTATTTGAATATCGAGAAAAAGCTTACGAAGTTCTTCAGTCGACGGAAAAGTTCTGTAACTAGCACGAGTATTAAAAGGGCGATATTAAACCCTTAGCCCTTATTAAATAACTATTAATAAAATCTATGAGACTATGAGAAAAAATTAGTTCAAGAGTCGTTCGGTTTTAACCGACGGAAATAATACCTACGCTATCAAGGTATTTTTTTACTAAAACCGCTAAATAAACGTGATTCTTGTCCGAAGACCGAATACTTTTTGAAAAATTGGAGATATTTGCAAAATAGACAGAATGTGCACCACAGTAATCTTCTCTTGTATGTTTTTCCGCACCTTTTTCATTCAATGTAGTATGAGACAAATTGTATCTTATGGCTGGCAGATCTACGGAGACTGCACTGATACAACTGACGGAGGATATCCGAGGTACTCTAGACAATCAAGAAGCCGTAGTATGCGCCTTTTTGGATATAGAAGGAGCTTTTGACAATACTCCTTATGAGGCTGTCAAAAGAGCAATAAATAGAAGAGGTGTAGACAGCACAACATCCAAATGGATGTCGGAACTGCTCACCACTAGAGTAGCAGAGACGAGGACGAGCAAAGACATTGTCTCCATCTGTACAACCAGAGGATGTCCACAGGGAGGAGTAGCATCCCCATTAATGTGGAGCCTGACGGTTGACGAACTCCTGTGTGGTTTGACTGACCTCGGAATATCCTGCCAAGGATATGCTGATGATATTGTCATAACAGCCAGGGGAAGATTCCAAAATACCCTTTGTGACATCGTACAAAAGGGTCTGAACTATACAAATAGCTGGTGTAGGCAAGTGGGACTCAACATCAACCCCACCAAAACCATCTTAATAGCCTTCACTAAGAAAAGAAAACTCAACCTCAAAACCATTAAACTTAATGGGAGCGAGGTTGAATGGAGACAGGAAGTCAAGTATCTAGGTTTGACTCTAGACAGTGAACTCCTGTGAAACAAACACGAAAAGGAGATTATATACAAAGCAAAAATGGCTCTAATGGTGTGCAGGAATCTGGCAGGGAGAAATTGGGGGTGCAACCCAAAAATCCTGAGCTGGATGTACACTGCCATAGTGAGACCAATTATCAGTTATGGAGCCATTGCGTGGAGTAGTAGAACTAGCCTATTGACAACGAGAGAAAACCTCTCAAAAATTCAAAGACTAGCCTGTATGTGCATTACAGGAGCAATGAGAACATGCCCAACGGCAGCCATGGAAGTTATTCTCAACCTCACACCACTACATATGGTGGTGGAAAGTGTTGCAGAAAGAACAAGATACAGACTAAGTAGAGAGGGAATCATTAAAAAAAAACCACCTCCTTACTTCTTAGAAATCAAAAAACCTGGGACATGCCACAAGATGGTATGATGAAAAATTATAATTTTTCAAAGAAATTCGATACGGAATTAAGCAACAAGAAGGAATGGGATCCAAATACCATTACCAGACTTGGAAAGAATGCCATTCAATGGTACACGGATGGCTCAAAAGCAATAGAAGGAACTGGGATAGGAGTGTACGGGCCAGGAACCAAACACTCTGAAAGCTTGGGAAAAACCCCGAGTATCTTTCAAGCGGAAATTCACGCCATAAGAAAGTGTGTCCAGTTCAATATTGATAAAGGATATAGAAGGCAAAGGATTATCATAATGTCGGATAGTCAAGCAGCCATTAGAGCAGTGAGCTCTTGTGTTATCAGTTCCAAAATGGTGTGGGAATGCCTAGGCAAACTAAATGAACTAGGCGAGAACGATATAGTCACCTTACTGTGGATTCCAGGACACACAGGGATAGAAGGAAATGAAATAGCAGATGAACTAGCAAAGAGGGGGACTGGAACACCCTTTTGGGGGCCGGAACCCTTTTGCGGTATCAACTCCGATGTAATATTGGGAGAAATAGGTAAAGCCGAAGAGAAGAGAAGATCTGACCATTGGAAAGATCTAGTAGGACTTAGGCAATCAAAGATTCTTCTGGGTGACTACAACCTGTTGAGATCAAATGAATGCATAAGTCAAAGTAAAACTGCACTAAGAGTTTTAACGGGCATCCTTACGGGACATTGTCGCCTGAATGGGCACCTCAAAATAGTGGAGGAAGAAGAATGTAGATTCTGTGGTATGGAAGAAGAAACCTCCATCCTCATACTTGCGAACTGCACAGCAATTCAGAATCCTAGGGCACAACACCTCGGAGATTACTGGATAGAAGAGGGACATTTACCTAAGTTAAAGCCTGCAGATATCCTAAAATTCCTCCGGGAAATAGGACTGAAGGAGCTACTAGTCTCTGAGACTTTCCTCAGGAACTAAGTAGAAGTAAGGGGGCACAATAGATCTTTTAGGTCTCAGTGAATGTCACCCCAATCTACATACATACATACATACATAAATCTTATGGCTCAAGCAAGATTAGGATGTGATGTGATGTATTGAGTAGTGATTGTGAAGACTGTCGCATTTTCGGTACTTTGAACAACAGGATAAATATTAACCAGAAGTCCAGCTCGACGCCAGCATTTGTATTTTGTTTCGGATGTCCGTTGTTAGCGTATAAGAAAAAACCCATTAAATCTTGCAAATACCCGTGTATATTTTTACCTCTCGTTTCCACCAAAACTGATACATTAGTATTATCCTTATGATAATGGTCAATACATTGGGCCAAAGTTATGGATTCATTGTATTGTCATCGGTCCTACATATTCAGGATGTTGCGATATTAGACAAACAACGCTCTACTTTAAAAAGCTTTCGTTAATTGATGAATTTTGATGATGTTAGTGGACTACTCTCTAGTTTTGATAGCGCTACGCCATCCAATAATTCGACCAACTGGTCTCAGAATTAAGCCTATTCCTGTTTAAATTATTTTCGCTAATTTGTAAATTAAATACTTACAGACATTTGTTCATTTTATCTCCCTGAAAGGTTATTACTTTTTTAACTAAAAATTCGAATAAATTGAATTCTTTTTTTCATATACAGAGCGCGGCTAAATTATGGGACAAATTCATTATTTTACTAACAATTAACATTTTACAAAAATCCTGAAATAGGTCGATTTTTCATTTTAAATGCCGATTTTTTAAATAATATGCAAACATGGTGACATCACCAATACCTCTTTTTTTTTTTCGAGCCGAGATGGGAAACTCATGTTCGAATGGGTCCAGGACCCAAACAGTGTTGGACTCATCCCCAACCAAACCCACCTCAAACTCGCCGTTACCCCCGCCTCGGAATCACTACCCTAGCATACTTCGAGACGGGCGGCGGTCCCTCGCACACTCTCAACTCACACCGTCATCTTCTCCCTCCTATCACTCCTACCTCTCATGCCATATCGAGTCCTTCTCTCCTCCTAACCATGCTCTCTACTACTCCACTCACCTCCATCCATTTCTCCTCCCCCCTCAACATTATCTCCACCATGTTCTCCCAGTACACCGCCTCCCCTAGTTTCCTCTCCATCTTCTTCAGCACTTCCTCGTTCCTCCAGCATCTAAACACATGCCCCACATCATCCTCCACTTCACACCTCCCGCCCACACCAGTCTCTCTTTTCCCAATCTTGTGGAGGTACCCTACCCTCGACCCATGTCCAGTGAGCACCTGTGTCAAGAAGTAGTTCACCTCCCCTAATTTCCGGTCCATCCAATCTTTCCTATTCCCAATCGCTCCTTTTAGCGCGCCCTCATACTCCTCCCACCTTCTCTCCATTTCCTCCTCCATCCATTCCTGTATCTCCTCTCTGGTCGCACCCCTCATTTGAAAAGTCTTTTAATACTGTATTAAGTAATGACATATTTGGTCAAGTATTATTTCTACGGAGTGAACAAAAATTTATTTTATTTTTCAGTTTGAGAATTTGCTACTACTGTTAAAAATTATTAACAATAAGCTGTTGTAGTTCAATATTTCAGGTGACACACCCGGTATTTAATAAACTTTATCTTTTAGTAGAAAAAGGACAAAGCTCAAGAAATACACAAAAACACTACAGCAGTTATCGTATTAATCAATAAAAATCAAGTTGCCTGCATAATGTCAATTAAAATGTCAGTTAACGTTTTGTCAGATACACCAAATTGGAAGTAAAAAAGTTTTAGAAGTAAATTATGGCTACTTTAAGTGAAACCCAATGCATAGAAATTTTAATTTTTATAGGACTTGGAGATAAAACGAGAACTCAGCAACAGGTATGCGATTTGTTTAATCCAAAGTACCCAGACAGACCTATCAGCCGGTCAACAGTCAGTAAAATTGAGAAAAAATTTGGGGAAACTGGTCATATTAAAAATATTCAAAATGCTGGACGTCCTAAGGCATCTGAAAACGTTAAACTTGATGTTGTATTAATTGTTGGAAATAATCCTCATAATACTGCACGACAAATTGCAGCGGACACAGGCATATCTCAACGATCGGTATTACGTATTCTGAATGACGAAAAGTACCATCCGTACAAAATTCAGTTACATCAAGAACTCATCGACGATGATCCTGATCACCGTATGCAGTTTTGCAGGATTTATGTAACCGCATTCCAAGTTTCATTAAACAAATTATGTTTTCTGATGAGGCTACATTTTGCTTAAATGGTTCAGTAAATCGTCAAAATTGCATATACTGGAGTAAGGATAATCCTCACTGGATAACTGAAGGTCATACTCAACATCATCAAAAAATGAATGTCTGGGCGGGAATATTAATGACACAATTATTGGACCTTATTTTTTTGAAGAAAATCTTACAAGGGAACGTTATCTGCAATTTCTGCGAACAGAAGTTATACCAGTCCTTGCCAATATGTTTCCAAACGCCAACAATCCTAACTTACCAGATGATAGTATCTGGTTACAACAAGATGGTGCACCCACCCCCATTATACACATGCTGTTCGCGAGTTTTTAAACCAGTGTTTTCCTGGGAGGTGGATTGATAGACTAGGACCAATAGAGTGGCCCCCAAGATCTCCAGATCTTACACCTCTAGATTTTTTCTATGGGGTTACTCAAAATCAAAGATTTATGTAGATAAATCACAAAATCTACAGGAGTTGCAAGACCGAATTAGAGACGACGTTAATAGAATCACTGCGGAAGTTATTCGTAATGTGCAAGAAGAATGTGTTCGTCGATTTGCTTATTGTCAAGAAACCGGTGGATGGCATTATGGGCATTTAATTTAGCTGAAAAGTATTATGTATTAATTAATTCAATATTGCAGTTCGTTTATTGTAAAATTATTCCCTGATCAAATTAAATTACTTGTTATTTTCCCTGTATAAACACTAGTCAGTTAAGTAGTATGATACTACTGAATACATTATTAAAACACCTTTCAAATGAGGTATTACAAGAACCATATTTCAATTTAAAAAAATCAACGATTACGCCACCGTGTCAAAACTGGTGACGTCATCTGTTTCGCACATTATTAAAAAAATCGGCATTTAAAATTAAAAATCGACCTATTTCTGGTTTTTTATCTAAGATAAATTGTTTGCAAAATAATGAATTTGTTTCATAATTCAGCCGCGCAGCCGCCAGGCTTCATAACGCGCCACTGGCTAATTTTTTTTAATCACTTCAAGCCGAAAACTTACGAGAGTTTTACACACACAAAATTTTAAAAAATATTTAAGGCCGTATTTCATGTCCGTTTTTCATTTTCTATTTCAAACTCTCTTTATCACGGTAACTATCCCAATTCATCAATTAACGAGAGCTCTCTGTGATAGAGCAGCGTCGATCGAATACCACAACACCCTGTATATACAAAATTTTTAAGTCTAGTAGAAAACAAACATTAATTTAAGAGATTCTTCAACAAAGATACACTCATACCTACAGATCGAGCCTGTATTACAATGGAAAATTTTTAGGAAACAAATCGCAGCAGGAAAATTTAAGACCGACAGTAATGATTTCAATTTTAGTATTTGAAAAGTTGAAGAAAAAATGTATTCATTCTCCAATTGAACCGTACATTTACTCTTGAAAATCAATTATATTTCCAGTCTATATTAAACTTTATCAATTATCTATAACTGTTCCTGCCCTTCTGGCAGGAATAATGTTTATTTTTAGTGCCCATTAAAGGCTGTTTGTCGATCACAGTATGTTTTCTCCCAACCCGAAATTCATTTAACGATAATATGAATAAGTGGAATAGGCGAATGGTTTTGTGTAGCTCATTGTCGTCGCGGTTGTATATTCTTACATTACCTGTAAAATGAATACAAACTTCGAAAATGTTATTTTTTATATTTGTAAAGTAATCAGACCCAATTTCAAAAACAATGTCTCTCATAGCTCGATTGAAAAAAAAGTATAAAAATAATACAATAGTTAATATGTTGAAGGGATTTGATTAAAAAATTTGCAATTTATGTAAGAAATAAATTTGTATAGCTTCAAACACATACCAACAGTCATATCATGTGCTGTATGTATGTAGAGAGGGAATCATTAAAAAAAACACCTCCTCCTATAACTTTTCAAAGAAGTTCGATACGGAATTAAGCAACAAGAAGGAATGGGATCACAACATCATTACCAGACTTGGAAAGAATACCATTCAATGGTATACAGGCGGATCAAAACCAATAGAAGGGACTGGGATAGAAGTGTACAGGCCAGGAACCAAACACTCCGAAAGCTTGGGAAAAATCTCAAGGATCTTTCAAGCGGAAATTATCGCCACGAGAAAGTGTGCCCAGTTCAATATTGATTAAAGATATATGAGTGGAAGGCAAAGGATTACTATTATTTCGGATCGTAAAGCAGCCATCAACCAGTTCCAAAATGTTATAGGAATGCCTAGTACCCGATTCCACCAACTATTTCCTTAAGTTGGGTAATACCTAAGTCGGATATAGGAATTCCTAAATGCAATTTACGTTTTACCACGCGCTAAGTAATACCTAAGAGTGATAATATTAAGTAAGATTTTTTTATGAAACCACTTTGTATATTGGAGAGACAGTTGTTTTTTCCGAGAAACTACATTATTATTCTCCGAGCTTGATAAAAATGCAGTCGCATTCTAATTTAGCATAAGCCAAGACATTTCCGTAAATTAGGAATGTTAGAAAGCGGTGAAGTAAGAGTGTCACTTACTATTCCATATAATGCAAATTAAATAATTTTACAATTACCTTTTTGATATATTCTATTGTTTATAAATTAAATGCAGTAAAATTTATTCAACGATATTACAGGAGTTAGGTACCATTTGAAAACGATAAGAACATCAAATAAAAACAATTACGGCAGCCATTACCTTGTTTGAGTTTTTAAGTTTTACTCCAACTTACAAAATGTTTGTTGTGTATACATATATTGGGGTGGCAATAATTGAGACCTACGAGATCTCTTGTTCCTTCTTCTCCCAGTCAGTACCTGAGAAAAGTCTCATAGACTGGAATTTTCTTCAGTTCTATTCCTAGGAGAAATTTTGGGATATCCGCAGTTTATAGTTAAGTAGCTATTCATCTTTTATCCAGCAATCTACCGTGTGTCCTCTAGGATTTATTATTTGTATTTAGTAAGTATGTGAATGAAGGTTTCTTGTTGAATTCCACAGAATCTGAATTTTCAT
The DNA here is from genome assembly GCA_947563755.1 of Lochmaea crataegi. Classification (NCBI taxonomy): domain Eukaryota; kingdom Metazoa; phylum Arthropoda; class Insecta; order Coleoptera; family Chrysomelidae; genus Lochmaea; species Lochmaea crataegi. The sequence continues at coordinate 37,517,111 of OX387425.1, read as the reverse complement.
GCTTCTCTAGTTAAAGCTTTTTGAGGTGCCCATTCAGGCAGCAGTATTTTGTTGGGACAAACTCTAAGTGCAGTTTTACTCTGACTTAGATATTCTCTTGATCTCACCTGGCTGTAGCTTCCCGTAAGTATTTTTGATTGCCTCAGCCCTACTAGATCTTTTCAATAGTTTCTTTTCTCCGGTGTTATCAATTCCGTCCAATACTACATTGGTGTTGATACCGCAGGAGAGTTCGGTCCCCAGAATGGCGTTTCAGTCCTTCTCTATGCTAGTTCACCTGTTATTTCATTTCCATCTATTCCAGTCTGTCCTGGAACCCACCGTATTGTGACAATGTTGCTTTTCCATGTTGTCATTTCCATACCAATTTAGAACAGATTGCAACAAAAATCATACCCGATTTCACCAACCATTTCCTAAAGTTAAATAATACCTAAATCGGATTTTGGAATTGCATAGAGTATACGTCACTTTTTGAGAAAAAAAAAACATAAGCTGTTAAGACTTTAATGCGGATGGTTAACATTTTCGGAAAATTGGTGAATTATTGACTATTTTATGGAAACCAAAATTGTTATTTGAAACAAACATAAAATCACTTTTTAGATATGTAACTTTTTTGTATTTGCCCGCCAGAAAGATATAAAATTCTTTTTTAATGACGTCACGCCTTGCAAAACAACCAATGTATGGTTCGAAGAATTTTATTACAACATAATATAAGTATAAACATTAAAGACTCTCAAGATTGTGTTTAATATTGTTTCTAGCTATTCCTATTGAACCATCCACATCAAATTGGATAAATATATGGGGGTTTATATCCCAAGTAAATTTACCACAATAGTGTACTGTTGTAAATAGTTTTGATAAAAAACAAACACTAGTAATTATTCTGTATGACATAATTAAATCACCATAAGCAGCTACCGTTATCAAGAATGATTATATTTTGAAAAAGAAAAAAAAATGTTGCTCAATTTTCCCAAAATATAATGAAAAAATAATAAATATACCACAAGGAACATACAGGAGAATTTAATATCACGTGGCAAATGTATTTAGTTATAATTAAGAAATTAAAACATTCAATAAATGATCCCCCACATCTAATCTAGTAGATTTTCTATTATTTCCAACTACGCTATTTTCAACGGAATGGAAAGTATGAGTTGAGGGTCTATAGAATATTTTAGTTAGCCAGGACAGATTAAGTGACACACGCGGAAGTTTTGGGGTGCTTATGGAGGCGAAGGACCTCGTTAACACTATCAAACGTCTTAGATTAGAATATCTGAGCTATGAGAAGAGGTAAATGGAACAGAATAGTATATACATAAACATGACAAGGAGAAAGGAGAGAAGTAGGTCATAAATAATAAATTAACCAATAATCATTAAGTATTTAAGAGTTTGAAGTAAGTATGCAAAATTCTAAATTATACTGTGGTATAATTCTACCGATGTATCTGTTAATGTGAATAATATTATTTATTTATTTATTCACTGTTTAACAAGGTATAAATTCCCAATTACAAAACAGTTGGAGTGGTAAATAACAGTCTTTAAACATATTACAAAGAATATATATAAAAAAAAATTGCGAACACTGTAAAAATATCAAATGTCGATATCATTATCTATTGAGTTACATTTGTCTGCCATAAGATATAAAGGAGAATTTTTCAAAATATTGGTTTTGGGAACGTCCAAATCGAACGAGTACCTATTTCTCGCTGACAATCGAGGAATTTTAAAGTCTCCACACTCCATACAATCGCCGCATATTCAAGTTTGGATCTAACAAAACTATAGTAAAGTATCTTCAGTGTGCTTACATCTCGAAAACCATGTCTTCTACGAACTATGATACCATAAGCCCGAAATGCTGTTGAAGTAACAATATTGATATGATCATTAAACAAGAGTTTTTTATCGAATGAAACGCACAAGTCAATAAAGGTATCTGGTCTTCAAAAAACCCTATTATTAACGCTAGAATCATACTATAGAGGATTAGATTTCAAGCTGTAACACATTACTTTGCACTTCGATATATTAAGACTAAGGTGATTTTGTTGACACAATTTAACAACCCGATTCAGATTTGATGACAGGCGATCACAATCTGAGTCGTCTAGCACATTAATATATAATTTTAAGACATTTGCATAACATTTACAATGTCATTGTTGAAAATATTGAATAATAACGGCCCCAGATTTTGGCTTTGCGGGACTCCAGATATAGCTGAAAAATCGACTTACTTATTCCCTGACTTTATAAAAAAAAAAAATGACTTCATGATGAAATATAATTTAAATTACAAAAAAAAATAAGAATTAAGTATAATTTTAATTTTAAAAAATCTTACCTCACATGTCAACAATAATATAACAATTTATTATTTATTTATTGTTTTTTACTTATTATTATTTATTTATTTAATACACAACACAGAATAACTATGAGCACACTTTATAACTCCAATTTCTAACTGATGAAATCACGGTATTTAGAAAGGAACCGTGTTTAAAATTTTGTTCCCTGATGCGCATGTACTGTTATAATCCCCTTGAATGGGCACCATGGTGGGACTCCAGCTATAAGAATGTATTTATTCATAATTTTAAATTGTAAAAACTAGGTAGTAGCTTGAAAAAAAAATGAAAAAAAATTTTATTCAATAGAAAAAGGACTTATTGAAATAACAAAAAACTTTTACTTCTTCTTTTATTGGTATAACTTTTTTTCAGATAGAGATAAAAAAAAAATATTTTGAAAGGAATTTAAATCCCTAAAAAATTTCTTCAAGTAAGTTTTTTTTTTGTCCACATATAATTTTGCAAATTCAAGTTGAAGGGCAAATTTTGAGGAGCGAAAATTGCAGTTTTAGGATTTGAATGGTCATATCTCATGATAGACAGATCGTATAAAAAAAAAATGGGAAATATTCGTGAAAATGTTGGGAAACATGTGTGTAATAATTTTTTTTACTGCCATGAATATATTCGCTTAATTTTCCGAAAAACCGGAAAACTTTTTGAAAAAGTAGTGCGTTTTAAGACGTTAAAAATTGTCTGGTTCAAAAAGTATAAAAAATAGAAGCACCAAAATTTTTAGGCATGCTAAGGAATATATGTTTCACCATCTATTACTTGGATTTTAAGTTCCAAATTTTCCTTCTACTTTTAATACCACCATTATTGTCCATCCACAAAAAAAAAATTTTATTTCGCTATAACTTTTTTTTGGAAAATGCTATTAACTTTTAATTAGCCTCAAATTTAAGCCGATTTCAAGATGAATAAATAAGGTTATGAGAAATTTTTGCCTACAATTTGCGGTTTTTGAGAAAATTTGGAGAAAAGATGTAAAATTGAGGTACTGTAAATTATAGCGCCATCTTGTACGCGCTGTATCTACTTTTGCAACAGTCGCAAAAAAAAAATAAAAATATTTTCACGTTTTTATTCAAGACATCAAACTTTTCTCTATGTACTTTAATTTTTGAATTATTAAAGAAAAACCAATATAGAACGCGGATTTTTGGGGTGAAAATGCCGATTTTTAATTCGCTGTAACTCCGAGGGAAAATATTTTCATAAAAAGTTATAAGGAAGCTTTTTTCTTCAAATTGTATACCAAACACGTTTTCGTTTTTTTTTTTCATTTCCGTTTAAGCCTCGCGGGGGGGGGTTGCGACCCCGCGGGGGGGTGGTTCCCTACCTTAAACATTAGCCACAAATGATCTAAATATACTAAAAAATAAATCTACCAAAAAAAAAAATTTTTAAATACTGCCCTTGAAGCTTCCCAAGGGTCTTGCTTCAAATGCCATACTACATACTGATTTCGATTTGTTAAGAGCGCAATGAGTCGACCAAAGAGCGTGATATTCCGATATTCAACAATTTATTTAACAGTATACTATGATCTAGTTTGTCGAAAGCTTTTGAAAAATCAGTATAAATTACATCTGTCTGAGACTCATCAATACTCTCAGCAAGAATTGGATGATTACAGTTAAGTTTCTCGAACACCTTGCAGAAATTACAAATTATTGAAATCGGCCTGTAGTTGGAAATTTCATGTTTATCATCCTTTTTTCACCTATAGGCGAGCGGCACACCCCCAAAAAGTCGTTTAGAAAACGAAAAAGTGACCAGATCACTTCTAATCGCTAAAAACCATGTTACTTTATGTTTTCGAGGGTGCTGAATACGAATATGACGTTTGTTTTTTTCTAAAATTGGGGGAACATTGTTAAAATCTACAATTAAGTGAAAAATTGGAAAAAAAAATTTTCGCGAATATCGAACTTCAACTCGCTGCCATTCACGGAATAATCAATATTTTTTCATAAAAATTTAATCACACATTTTTGAACTCATTTGCAAGGCAGTAAAACATACCCGAAGTTTCCAAAGCAATTTCCCACCGATCGGGAAATTTCGGAAAATTTTTTACTACTCTTTCTGACTTTGTGCATACTTTTGCAAAAGTTGAGTGACAAAGTTTTTGATTTTCAATTTCTACATATGTAGTCTCCAAGTGTATTATACAAGGAAGTTTTTCAGAAAATTTCAAATGTTTATTTGCAAAAATAAAAATTATACAGCGTCTTAAACCTCAGCGTTCTAGTCGCTCGACGCTTGCACTGGGCGCGTTTCTCTTGGATTTCATGCAGTGAGCGAATAATGAATCTAAAATTTTCTATTAATAATTTTTTTTATAAATAATGATACAATAAATAATAGTAGAAAACCATGTATAAATGTAAAAATTTATTCACTCTGTACATTCATCATTAACTACATTTACGTTATTAGTACATGAATCTCGGCAACTACATAAATCACAGCATTCCAAACTAGATTTTTTACAAGGGCGCACGTCGGTAGAGCAAGAAGATTTTTGAGCACAAGAACAGAAGAAATTTTGTAAATATTCCATTGCTGATAAATCCATTGTAAAAATCAGGTAACACATTCCCCTCGTCGATCAACCATCCATATTCTTCCAAGTTTTTTGTAAAAATCGTGGAAAATGTCGCCTGATTCCATTCGTTGATTTGCCAAATGCATCTCAATACGTGTTTTTCTAATGCAGGCTTAGAAGGTGGTAACTTATCAATACATGAATTTTTCAATAAAGCTAAATTATATCTTAATGAGTTAATATCTGTGCGAATAGCTTTAGACTTCGAGCTATCGAGCTTTCTTTTCATACAAATTTACTTCTTCATTACTCAATAAATTTTTGACAACGGAATCATTTCGAACATTAGCTGCGCTGAGAATTTTTGATTTAATATCTACACTTTTACCTTGAGATACGTTTGTCAACTTGATATTTTTCTTCGGGTTGTCTGCTTCGCCACACATAAAACACAGGCTTGACCAATCGAATGACGGTGATTGCAAAATACGCACCCTTTTATTATCTGCATCGTTCACAAAGTCATTAGATCGCCGTTTCGCCATTTCGAGATACTGTTTGCGCTAAAAGAATTAATGAATTATGTGTGAAATTATAGAACAACAATCGTTGATTAATCGATACTTACATCCTTTTCACATTTTTCCAATTAATTACAGGCTTGAAATGTATTTTATTCTACGGCTAAACAAAACGTGCAAGTCTGACCGATTTGGCTGCGAGCAATACCTGTTATCAGGCTTGCACAGAGCTAGACGCGCTCGAAGCGCGCGCACTACGTAAACCGCGCGGATTTTCGAATGACCGTAAAATTTTTTCTTTTTCAAATAAACATTTGAAATTTTCTGAAAAACTTCCTTATATAATACACTTTGAGACTACATATATAGAAATTAAAAATTAAAAACTTTGTCACTCAACTTTTGCAAAAGTATGCACAAAGTCAGAAAGAGTAGTAAAAAATTTTCCGAAATTTCCCGATCGGTTGGAAATTGCTTTGGAAATTTCGGGTATGTTTTAATGCCTTGCAAATAAGTTCAAGAATGTGTGATTAAATTTTTATGAAAAAATATTGATTATTCCGTGAAAGGCAGCGAGTTGAAGTTCGAAATTCGCGAAATTTTTTTTTTCTATTTTTCGACGTAATTGTAGATTTTAACAATGTTCCCCCAATTTTAGAAAAAAACAAACGTCATATTCGTATTCAGCACCCTCGAAAACATATAGTAACATGGTTTTTAGCGATTAGAAGTGATCTGGTCACTACCATGTCATTTTAGGGGTGGTTGCCTCTCGCCTACTACCTTACCGGAAAACCAATCATATAAACACCAAAAATAGGGCGGAAATTATTGTTCAGTAAGCCAAGGGCGGAAAATTCTTAACACCACGACTTTTGACGTTTGCTACCATCTGTCACTTGAGTTCTTTGACGTTTCACGAAAATTTCATAATCAAACGTCAGTGAATGTCAAAGTTTTTTGTTATAAATTACTATTTTTTGGTTTATTTGGTAGGCAAAAAATAGTTGTGTGTCACACATGCAGGAAACGTTTTAGCCGTCCTTAACTATCAGCTGCCCTCGCTTCACTACGCTCGCTCGTGCATTTGATAGTCTCGGGCTGCTACAGCTCATTTTCTGCCCTTGTGACACAATATACTATTTATAAATAAGACACACTTTTGATGTTTTCCAGGTGTTAGGAAATGTACTTGACTTCAGACAAATGTTAATTAAAATAGACAAGGCGACAAGGGGCCAATGCTGCTGCACAATCTCGAATAAGGATTAAGAAGCTTGTATGCATAAACTGTAGGTAGCATTAAGCTTTACATTTTAAAATATTTACGTTTATGCAAGTTGCTTTTCCGTAAAATTAACAGTTTTGTAGCGGAATTTTCTCGCATAGAAGCACCCTGTTTGTATGTTTATATTTTCACATAATATACAGAAAAAACAATCAGTCGTATTAATTACCATATACATTGAACTCTGCCCGAGCCGAGTCAATTATCACTAAAACCTGCTTGACTGTTTAATATTCCAAGTCGTAATTTTTCATTCAATTTAAAAGAACAGTCGAGGTTTCAGAAAACTCAAACAATCAACGGAGCATTATAGGGGTTGTTATTGATAATAATTATTTAAAATTCATTGTGAAAACTTTTTCGTTTTTTGAATGTCTTAGTAGTTTTGAAAAGTTGATATTTTTAACTTGGCCATACAAAATTGCTGTCTTCTGATTCATCCTCAAAATTGGCCGAACCATGTTCATGCTTTATATTTTATTAATGTTATAAATGAAACTAACTGTTTCTAATTAATTCCACTATTTAATTGAAAGATTTATGAAAATTATTATATTATTATATCCTTTAATAATTTTCATAAATCTTTCAATTAAATAGTGGAATTAATTAGAAACAGTTAGTTTCATTTATAACATTAATATGAGTAGATTCCACAAAGTAAGGGTCCAAACAGTAAATTCAATATATTTTATTAGCGACCCGCCTCAGCTTCGCTTGATGATGCCCACTTCTCATGGAAAGCAAGTTTATGGCTGTTCGCTCATACCACAGCATATTTCTTACTTTTAGCTTTCTTACACCTATCATACCTTCTCAATGAAAAATCCTATTCCAATTATTTTGAGAGAAATTCACATGTAGCCACCAATAGTTTTCGCAGCTCACGCCAAATAATAACTTCATAAGTAAATTTTTGATACTTTGGACTACATTATTATAACATTTCTGACAATAAAATGCGATACATGATACTCGCTAATGTAGGAACAACTTTTATAATCAAGAGGTGAGTAGTTTTTGAATTTATCTATTACGAACAAATAATCAAATCCTTTCTCTTTATAATATTAGATTAGATTAGATTTGATCAGGTGGCTAATCGCCTATATATTTTCAAATATATTGTGAACCCGTGAAACTAGATTACATTCTCCAGCCCGACTCTTTTTAAATAACCAATCAGCCTCGAGACTGAATATTTCATGTAATTTCTTGCCGGTGGCTTTTTATGGCCTAGTACAAGAAAACGCACATTGGCCAGGAGTCGCACTGGCATGGGATGTGCTCTGCAGTTTTCTCCTTTAGGTGACAGAATATGCACATGGCTTCGTCTGCCAACACAATTAGCTTTGCGGGTCGGTTAAGCTTGCAGTTCCCCACAACATACCTACTACTACGAGTTTTCCTATCTTTGCTTATTAGGCCTGCCGTAAATGTTGGGGAATGTCCTCTAATAAACTGTTTCACTTGTCTCTGTACTGGTGAGATTACCCACCATTCTAGAGATTTCTGTGCCACCCACTTCCTTGTAGCCATATTTATTGTCGACTTTGCGATGCCGCAGAAGGGTTCCGGTCCAATGAATGGCATTGATGAGCCTTGTCTGACCGTTTCATCCACCAATTCCTTGCCCTTATAACCCTCGTGCCCTGATACCCAGGCTAACATGACCTTGCAATGGTCTTGAAGTGCGTTCAAGGCACCTATGCAATCCCTTACTAGCTTAGAATTGACCTCTATGGGATCAAGTGCCTTTAGTGCAGCTTGGCTGTCTGTGAAACTGGCAACTGAACGACATGTCATTTCCTGCCTTTTAATTTTTTCACCGCAGAGGTGAATCGCCGTCACTTCCGCTTGGAAAATTGTGTCGTCCTTAGGTAGGCTTATTGGAATAGCTATCCCTTATTTTTGCCGTACAATTCCGGCTCCTACATCCACTTCTGCCTTGGAGCCGTCCGTATACCAGGTTGCCTCAGCCTGTAGAGGTACTTCTTTTTTCCAGTCTTCCCTACCTGGTATAGTTATTGGAAATCCAGTATTAAAGCTATAGATCGTGGCCGTTGCATCAATGGGCTGCCCCATTAAGTAATCGGCTTTTAGCTCCTCTATAAGCTTTCGATAGTCAGCACCATGCGTTTGGCTTATGTGTTGTTGACTTTGCAATAGTCTTTGCATTACAGATCTGGCTTCGTCTTGTATAAATTAGGTGAGTAGTTTTTGAGTTTGTCTATTACAAACAAACAATCAAATCCTTTCTCTTTATAACATTCAGGCCCGGTTTATCAATAGCCAATATTATCCATCAGTTAAGTATCCGTCGGATAAAAGTAACTATCAGATAAAGTTCCAGTTTGTTTGGAAGCGGTCTATCAACTCGTTTTTATTATCTAGTTTGTTAACTGACAAATGATGAAAGTTGGCAATGCTGACGAATGAATGTAAGCAATCTCATTGGTTGTTACAAGAACAAGGTCATGTCACATCAATTGATACTTTTGTTACGTTATTGGTGAATGTTTATCCAAAGGTTTATGTGTTTTTATTTTTCTTTCTTGAAGAGTTTTTGGTTGTGGATAAATATGATTTTTCTGAATGATTATATTCTGGATAGCGACGAGGACGAGGATATTGTGCAAGTTCTTGGGTACGAAAGAAGGCCTTATACAGTTAGGGAAAGAGTGGACAACTTCGAAAACTGGGATGTCCACGATTTTCATGCAAGATTTAGGATGACAAAAGAGACTGTTCTGTGAATATTAGAACTGATTGAGGATTCACTTGAGTGTCGAACTGATAGGTAGGTGATTTTATTATTTTCATGCCATTTTATATTCCTTAACTTTTTACATTTTCAGGAATAACAGTTTAAGGTTCTATTACATTTTTATGTTTATTTGCAATTTTTAGAAGCAAATTTCTCTCCTCTGCTGTGAAATTGCATCCTCTCTTCTTAGTAGTACTAGTACTTTCCATTTTTTACTTTACTCAAAACCCAAGTAAATTTGACACAACACCACAACGAAATCAAAACAAAGCAATTCTACAGAATAAAGTGAGGTTATGTAATAGACCTTAACCTCCAGATATCGACCTATCCGCCAGTTGAAACTGACAGATAAATATTTGACATTTTATCTGCCGGATAAAGTTATCCTGTTGTTGATAAACCGACCTTTCTCCAAAATAACTGGTAGTTAAGCATTAACTGACGGATAAATTGCTATTGATAAACCGGGCCTCAGTGTAGATAGTACAGTCATTTGGTTGAAAAAATAGAGGTTACCTGGAAAGTTTTCCGGCAGTTTTGAAAATTGGCAATTTATAGATTTTGACGTGCTCTTTACGAATTTCAACTTTGCCACCTCGTATCTTTGCCGCTCGCGCCGCCATATTGGAAAAATGGCGCCTAAAAGCAGTTTTTTGTTAATAACTCCTTTCCGACGCATTTTACAGGAAAAACATATAATAATTGTGGAGAAAATTTCCTGCAATTTATGTCATGGCCTTTTTTTCCCTAAAATCAATATACATCCACGCTAACGCGTAATATTTAATTTAAACTGCCCATATTTGTGAATTGTAAAATATAAAAATTATACTAATATAAGGTTAAATATTGAACTGTAGATTGAAAACCCGGCTGACTATGGTCTGTCTCCGCAAGTATAAAGAAATGCGTCCCTTCTGCGTCCAACCCCTTCTCTCCCTTCTAAGGAACATCTGGCCCTAGCGGAGCTCAATAGAAATATTTAGTCTGAGTCATCAGTACATGTTTATCATTTCACAGTGACGTTTGCATTTATAGAGCCATGGCTTCTTCTAAGTAAACTGTTTTATTTGTGGTGATATATTGCAAGAAAGTGAAGTTATTGAAGTGAAGGAAAAAGGATTGGAAACTTTTCGTAAGTCAAGTGTAAAAAGAAAAGACAATAAATACAAACGATGAAATGTCTTGGTGGGCTTACTCATGGTCGAGGAGTCAAGGAAAGCGTGCTATCCAAGTGGACTTTCGGAATGGCATTTCTGTAAAATATTTGTGACGAAGTTGAGAAATTTTGCGACGTAGCTTTTTCCAGTTCCGAGCAGCATGTCGAAATAAGAAGCTCACGGGTTAAACATGACAATGATGATGTAAAAAAATTGATGGATTGGTTGTCCAATCATTCACTTTTTCCAGAATTAAAGGAAATCATGTCAATAAGCACTAGAATTATCGGAGATGGAAAAGTAAACTGTCACATATCTCAAGAAATTGGTAGTGCTGGTTCTAAAATCATTGGCAGTGATTTCTATACCGCAAAATTTAAACGGAATGACCGAGTAAAATCACTTGGTGTTATGAATACAGGTATTCGGATAGAAAACGACATTGTCCCGATTAATCCTTTGTTAATTTTCCAAAGAATGTGCATCGCTAAAGAATCTGAAATAGAACTTGAAAATTTCCTTGCGTACGAACTAGCTCCATTTCCGTTGTCCCTTTTCAATGATGAAGGTATGCGCAAATGTATTAAATCCAATATGTATCAGGCATTTGAGCAACATTCTGGCGATATAAATTTTGAAAATACGATGTACATCATCGATGGAGGATACTTATTACACCGAGTCGTTTAGCAACAGGGCGAATCGTTTTCATCTATCTGCAATAAATACATTACCTACGTCCGATCGCGTTATACCTACAATGCCATTATCTTATTTGACGGATATCCAGAAGATGTAGCAACCTTGTAGTACCAAATATGTAGAACGATCCCGACGATCACGAAAAACTGCTTCAGTAGACATACTTTTTGACACAATGACGCCAACTGTGTCACAAAGTAAATTCCTGGGTAATGGAGAACGTTTCCTCATCGAATTATACAGTAAAAGTCGTAAAAGTACATCTTTAAATAATTATAGATATGCATGATTCACAGCATCAGCATATAAAAGTAAATTGAATATTGTGTCGCTACCACCAACAGAAGCAGCAGCACGACATTCGTTTCGAACTTATCACCAGGATCAGCAGTGGTATGGGAACGAACAAAATGTAGAACAATGGGGATGGAAAAAAGACAAGAACGGGCTCATTCCTGTTACTAGATTCGAGCCCCCTGCTCCCCCTGCTGAAACTTATTTCTTGCAAATGCAAGAAAGGTTGTCAAAAAGCTTGCGGATGCAGAAAGGCAGGGCTAAAGTGCAAATAGCAGCGAAGAAGAAGAAACGGACACTATTCTCCAGCAAATAAACGACGAAATCGAGAACGAAGAGGACCGCGATGAAACTAATGATCCCATCGCCGATGATGCAGAAGAAACTTCCGTCTTTGATATTTCAATCAGTACTGAAGACGATGAAAGCACAACACCTGGTCCTTCAACAACAATGAAGCGACGGAGATTAAACTAAATTTGGAAATAGTGAGTCAGATGTGGATTAGGCCTACTAGGGATACCACGATATAAAAACGCGCCGCTTTCTCTACCTCATGGTGGTGTGGAAATGAGTATTTCTGCTACACTTTACGGCGCTCGTACGCCGAAACTATTGATTTTAGGAAAAAAAAAGGTTATGATATAAATTGTAGGAAATGTTCTCTACAATTATTTTCTATAGATATGTTTTTCCCGTAAAATCCGTCGGAAAGGAGTTATTATCAAAAAACTGTTTTTAAGCGCCATTTTTCCAATATGGCGGCGCGAGCGGCAAAGATACGAGATGGCAAAGTTGAAATTCGGTAAGAGCACGTCAAAATCTATAAAATTGCCAATTTTTAAAACTCCCGGAAAACTTTCCAAGTAAAAATACCCAATGACTGTACTTTGGTCTGGATTATGAAAAAAAAAACAGAAAGGAACCATCTCCAAGTCCTTTATGTTCAACGTTAGTACTTGTTTTCCAGTTTATCATGTTTTTATGTGGTTGAATTTTCCACATTTTTCTAAACCCAAACTATTTTTTGTAAATCCAAACAAGCAACTCAATTTTAATTTCAGTTATGAAAATTGATGCATTACCATTTTAAGACATTAATATTTATCCGACCATTCTGGTTTCGCATCTATATATAGAAAAACTACTTTTATAGGACTTTATACCAACCACTTTCTTCGCGAGTGCAGAAACTGCTAAATGGAGTAAAATTAATTCAGCTTTGTTTTCAATTCTGCAGAGTAGTAATATTTTTCAAAGAAAACTAGATTTCTACAAAGAAAAAAACTAACCCCCTATAACGTACACGTACTCTATCAAGTAGCGTTAAGTGTATTATCACCTTACCTTTACATTGGTGGAGAAAACTGCTACCAGCAAGATCGAGTCTGCAAAGGTCTATTAAGCTGAACCGGACTCACAGACGGTTTTCCGTAACAAGGTTCTTACTCTCTTCTTATTTGAAGAGACATTCGTTAAATATAATAATCATATTCAAAATATCCCTTAATTAGGCAAGTTACAGAGATGCCGCTTTTGAATATTCAAAATTGTTTGTGTTGGAATCGTTGCTGCTGGTTTACCATTTAAATATTTTTTTCAGGGGATTTATAGAGTTTTCAATAATTTGCCATGGTTTACATGAAAAGTAGTGATAACATTTTATTCGCATTTATTACATTTTAACACATTTATTTAAACACATTGGCATATGAATATGGAAACGGTTAATTTATATCACAAGACATTTATATGGTATTTTGCGTTATTAATTACTTGTGTTACAGCTTTAAAAAGACCTATTAATACATACGCGTTTAACATGAAAATGGATGTTCTGTGTCCAACTAACCGATGTTTCAACGACATTAGAGAGATTTTAAGCCACTTATTTGATCAACGTTATACGTTATCGGTTATTTTGCTCATGTGCAATAGTAAAAAAATAACCGATCACCTTAATAAGCCATAACGTACTCCGTTATTTACGTCGAAATAAACGAAACGTTATTAAGCGGTAAGGTTTTAACATAATTGCCAAGTGTATTATATTTATTTTGTTGAATAAAAGAAAAAATATGGAAAACTATTTAAAATGTATTAAAACTATCCCCAAATAATTTTAAATAATATATTTTGATTCTTAATTATATTTTGGCTTTCAAATGTACTATAAACATCTTTGAATGTTTTAACTTGGCAACGCCGACTTCAAACGTCAATTATGCCTGCTGTATGCTGTCAAAAGTCAAAATATAATTCTCAGTTTATGTTTTTGGTTTGGAGTTGATGCTTTTTGTGATTTTTTTATTTATATTCTTTTGACCTTATCGATTTGCCAATTTTACGATGGATGTTATAAGAAAACGACAGCGATTTACCGACAACGATGACTTATGCTTGCTGCGGGAGGTACTGTCTCATAACCCGTTTGAAAATCCAGCTTTATGGGAAGTTATCCAGGAAAATGTACTACTGTGTTACGGGTAAAACGTTTTCAATAAGAACATTAAAAGAACACCTGGAAAGGCTTGTTAAACTTTGGTTGGAGCAGTACAAAATTTTGAAAGACAAGTAAGTAGATATATATAAAATTACTACAGATCATCGGCCACCAATTAGGTACCTACAGTTTTATAAACCGTTTTCTTTTCTCTCTTGAAATAATATATTTAACTTCCTATTAATTTATTATTCTTTAAGGTCGGGTATTGAAATCCAGGCGACAGAAAAGGAAAACCTCATTCATAATATCTATGACTTGATGAGAGAATTTAAAAATGTCCCCACAAAAAAGAGAAAGTTATATAAATTCTCCAGATACTAACATATTTTACTCCCATATAATTATTAAGCGCAGTAGTAGTGACTTACATTTTCTTTTAACTTAAATATTCCAGAACCACAAATAGCACTTAGTGTACAGATTCCCGGACCTAGTGGCACTGAAAACAATGCACCACTCTCCTTATCAACCCCTAAAGGAAATGAACCTGTTCAGACTCCAGGCAACAAATCAAGTTCCAAGCATTCAAGAATTTTAGGTATGTTATTTTTAAATCTACACTGCAATAATAAAAAAGTGTCGGTTAGAAATATTTTGATATTTTTTTTTCCATTTTTAATCATTTATTTTGTTTTAGATCAAGTTAGATCACGGAAAAGGAGAATTAATTATCAGAGGCAAGGGCTTGCATATCTCGAAAAATATGACAAGCAGCAAGCTGCATTAAAGGAAAGAGAGATAGACCTGGAAGAGAGAAAATTAATTCTAGAAGAAAAAAAAGTGCAGCTGATGGAAAAACAGCAAAATTTTGCTGAAATTCAAGGCAAAAAACAAATGGAATTGGAGGAGAAGAAAATTAACCTTGAAATTCAAAGTAGGAGTAATATGGAAAAGGTTATACAACAGCAAGATAAGATATTAAAATTGCTTATAAACAAGCTTACATAATAAAAAAATGAACAAAAAATTTTATTACAAGAGAAATTGTACCATGATTTTTGTATATCTTGTATTGTGTATGTCTGAATTTGTGTACATTGTATAATTTTGTTATTGATTTATTTATTATAATTCGAACCAGCTTGTTGGTGAATAAATAAATAAATACTTATGTCTTTGGTTTTATTTCAAGAACAATTTTTACTTGTGATACTGTTATGAATGAAAATAACTGTTTCTGATTAATTCTACTGTATATTGAAAAAGTTATGATAATTCTAAAAAACTGACAATTGTTTCCGATATCGACATATTCAAACGATATGTCAATATTTTAGAATTTTTATATTTTTTTCAATATAAAGTGGAATTAATTAGAAACAGTTATTTTCATTCCTAACAGTAATACGAGTAGATTCCACAAAGTAAGGGTCCAAACACAAAATACGATTTTTAGTATTACTACAAATTTATACATAGGAGCAGGAGTTTTAAATTAAATAAATCACTGTGGCCTTTATTTAAATATTTTTATATTTATAACAACCAGTAACTTCACTACAAAATCAAATACCTAATTATTAAAATTAAGATACTGTTCTAAATTTGGAGGAATTATATTAAAAAACTGGGAGGTCTGATTACCATACAAGCAAGTATGACAATTAGTTAAAATTACAGCAGTTTTATACATTGCTTGTATATCTTGAAGCATGATTTTTTGATTTTTTTTAAAGTGCAAGAAAGCAAACAATTGAATAATTTTCTGAAAACTCCATTCTACTGCCTCACAACAGACATGGATGCATTGAAATTTCTTTGTGCTTCATTAACTCCATGCCCAGGAAATGGGCACAACAGTAGCTCTCTTATGCCATAGGCCTGGACCCCAATTCTTGATCCTTCGCAACACTCAAAGTTACTCGCTTCCTAACGAATTCGTTAAAATACTATTCTTGAGCGCTCTCTCCTTTGCGAATTCGCTTGATAGTGTTCGTTATGCAGCGAGTACATTTTTGTACGTGATAACTATAGAAACTATTTATATTTATACTGCAAGTGATAAGTGATACCACGCGCATAGTTAATACTATTTTTTATAGAAAAATTTCAAATTGTAATTGTGTTTGAGTAGGTAATTGAGGATGGAAGAACTTGTGAATTTAATGTTACTGGAAAATTTAGAGCTGCCGGCAATAGAAGTTCAAAATTTCCGGGTTTTGCGCAATCCTTCGAATCCTTTCAGGACAATGAATGATTTTCTCCGCAGCGAGATATTTGCCAATTCAGTCCAGTCTTCCACGGAATCTTCAAAGTTATTTGTGAATTTTCAATTTACCACCAATTATTTGATCCTTCCCTTGGAAATACTATAATATTATTTTTTTGCTTTTCCGAAGCTTTTCCTCCGCGTAACACATTATGGTTTGATCCATTTTAGACAACTCTTTTAAACAGACATACATAAAACATAACCATAAAATTGGAAAAATTTGACAGCGTCAAGAAGAACGAAAGCTTCATTTACGGTATTGCCAAACTTCTCATTTCGCTTAAGGACACCCTTTAACGAATCACCTCAAGAATTGCATAGTTGTAAAGTCTTCGCTAACTACTGCTCGTTATGCAGCGAATTCGCTCGATAGCGAGTGATGTCAAGAATTGGGCTCCTGGTCCCCGAAAATAACGAAGGCTGTTCCATTAGGAAGTCTTACTTTTTGTTCCAACTGGTTGTACAATTCGGACTCTCTGAACATACCAGCATCATGCCTTCGCCCTGGAAAAGCCCCAATTTCACTAACAGTCACCCCATCTGGAGTAACCACTGACTGATACTTCACACAGTGAAAATGTTTGTGGCCTGAATAGTAATTTTCTTGCTCTTCTGAGGGACGACATATTGCTCTGGCGGTGCCGTCTATAAATCCCCAGCAGTTTTGTACTGCCGCACCCTTTGCTGTTATAACCTATAAAAAATAATATACATACAATATTGATTAGCTAAAATGCAGAAAAGTCACTTACTTCAGAATAATGTTGTAGACGTTCTTGATTAAGCCAGTTTAAATTATTCAAATCCTCCAAAAGGTGCCTAAAATTATTATAAATGTGTTTGTTTATAAAATTGCTAATCTCTGAGAGAGCTGCTGCGGAACGATGAAAAAAAAACTCCAGGTCACATAAACGATTTGGATAAGCCAAGCGACGCAACAGAATGCACATTCCTTCACAATACCTGAACATAAAAAAAATAACGAAACATGCTTTCATACAGTTTATTTCTTGTATAATGTTCTTACCAGTTGAAATATGCCCTGATCGAGTTGTAAATCTGTTTGGAATTCCTAAAACTTGAACTAATCTTAAAATATCTTCCTTTTTAAGTCTAAAGTTTACTTCTGCATCCCTCCGCATCAATTTCATGAAAATTAAAAACAGGCCTTGGGGGTGCCAAAATAGGTGGGTCGAAAATATCGTGAAGAATAGCGCCCCTTATCAAGTTGTGGTCTATTAGACCTTGATCATTTCGACGTCTAATTATATTTTCCAAATTATCCATAATTCATGTATAGAAATCAAATTCAGCAAACAGAAAATTTGAGGTTAGATACACAAAATACAAAACAAAAAAACGTTTAACGTCGTTCACAGGTTATGGCTTCAAAAACTAAAATGTTAAAAATGACATCCGCTATTTTATAAAGACTGAGCTTGCTCAGTTTAACATTTAGCGTGTAACGTATTTCAAAATTTTATGTGGCTTAAAATCTCTCTATTTAAGTTTCTTAAATACTTACGCCATTGTATCTTTATACAATGCTTACGCTACTATTTTATTGAGTTCATATGTCAGGACTAAAATACGACGATTACTATATTAAACGGTTTTTAAGCAATTTTTCAACTTTCACTGAAAAAGTGGTTCGCTAAAAATTAATTTAGATCCCTGCCGCGTTTATCTGTGTATCTTAAACTCAAAAATTACTAAATTGATTCTCAAACGGTTTCCAGGGAAGATTCAAGAGGAATGAATCTTCAACCAAATTCACAATCATGTAACGAACGCAAGGTATCAAAAATTGCCGTATAAAAATCATTATTTGGCATTATATGTTGCGAAAGGTATTGATAGAATTCGTTGTAATTAGCCTGTTTCCTATGAAGATTCAAAAATAATTCACCAGAGGCCGCACTAGTGGGGGGTACATATGTTTTGATTATCAATTACAGTAACGTTGAAAGTACCTAATAAAAATCGAATTAACGGAATATGATGTACCTGGAGCGAAATTAAAATTTGCACAAGTTAAAAATCATCTTGTTCGGGATTTAAAACGATCTTGCATGCCGTGATTTACCTATTTCAGGTTATAAAAATATAGGTATATATAAATATTTTTGAATCTTCAGACGAAACAGGCTAATAGAAAATGGGCAATTTGTGTAATAGATGACGTCATACGTAGAAATTCATATTAGACTTAATTTAAATTTAACATTCCTCCCAAGAAATTGATCGGTATCAAAGGAAAAGTAATAAATAGCCCAAAGAAGACAAATTGTGCAAAGTTTCTGGGAAAAGAAGCTGGATATCCAACAAAATCAAAATCGTTACGCCTATGATTTGAAGGTCATGCGTCAAATTTTCAACATGGCTCCAACTATGACGTCACTTCGGCGCATGCTGTTGTGACGTAGGTGTGCCATTCTCTATTGAAACGGATTTCACATGTCTAACTACTTTATATAAGGTAGTTGTCGAGCTACAATATTGTCGAGAAGTTTGGGTTCATATTCATGGTAACAGTAGAGCTGTTTGTAGCATGATGTTATATAATGTTCGTTATAGTATGTACTTGTGGAGATATTACTCATAGAAACCATTGTCACTTGTACATATACACAAATACTATCAACAGTATCCACAAGTTGCAGTCTGACAACAGCGCATGGGCTTACTTTCTGTCACTCGGGATCAGTATTGCAAAATGTTTCTGTGTTTATTTGTTTCTTGTTAATTATTTTTTTGAACTTTGCGTGGTTCTATCCCAACAATGGAGCGATCAATATTTTTTCCTTCTTTTTAAAATACAGAACAAGTTCATCAATTGAGAATTAAGTTTTGGAAAATTTGGATTTTTTTCTAGAATTCAACAACCGGTTAAAAAGCAAACTCTCCATTGCCCTCCATATCAATGATCCGAACTTTGATTACGTTTACCTTGAGTTGGAGATGGTCAATCGACTAAAAATTTCGATTGTAATAGTATTGTATTGATATACTAAAACTTGGAATTTTCTGGCACCCCATCACAGAGCAACTACCCTAAGTTACAATAACAGTTTTTCGTTCAAATTGGCCAATCAAAACACGGGTAGAGTCAAAACATTCATATCATGATACTGATCCTAATCAAACTACAGGGTGTACCAATCTTGCGACAAAGTTCGGTATATGGGTTATTTTGAGAGATAACTCCGTTACAAACCAAACATGATTTTTTGAATAATTGAATAGATGAGGCTTTTACTTGATGAAGATCCATACTAATGATGAAATAAAACAATTTAATTTGTTTAAATCTTTATATCTTAGAATTCCGTATTAAGGCACTATATAAATTAAGAGTTTTTCATTGTATCTTCACTAGTTTGAAAAAGCTACTGTGTAGCGAAACGCGTCACTAATATTAATTTGAACGTTAGTTCAAAATAAAAATGAAGATTTAAAAAAATTAAATTGTTTTATTTCATCATATGATTTTTTGTACCGAATTCGGATTGTTGACAATAAATATTACAAAATAACTATGTTTTTGGGTATAGGGCCAGATAGGGAATGCCTAACAAAAATTGAAGTTACATGACCTAGGATCAAATAAGGAGATATTGCACCATACTACGAAACTCTGTTAGGCAAAATGATTTTTTTTCTTTAACGTATCTACAGTAAGCTACAGAACGTTGATTTACCTACGATTGTCACATAAAAGTGTCCATATCTTTTAAATGACTCTGTATAACGTAGCAAAACCTTATAACGAAAGTTTCAAAAAAATATGGGCAATCCGAATTCGTTATAATATACAGGGGTTCTCATTTAAAAAATCATATGTTTGGTTTGTAACGGAGTTATACTACACTTTGTATAGTTCGAGATAATTTCAAAATATGGACCTTATAGACATCTACTATTTTTCACAATAGCATTTTTTTTATCTTTCAAAATAACCAAAATATACCGAACTTTGTCGTAAGATTGGTACACCCTGTATATAGTTCAATAATCAAGTTTAATTATGTTCATGTAAATTCTTCATTTATAAATTAATAGAATCGTACCTTTGGTTTAGAAGGTAGGACGGGTATAAAATGCTAAAAGTAGGAAGCATGAGAAGTGGGTGTCACGGATAGAAGCCGGGGCAGGGCTGGTCGCTAGTTCTTTATAAATATTACTAATAGTTATTTTCACCGATCTTGACGTGTGAGTGGAATAATATAATACGGATTTTTTGATATCCATCTCTGTATTTAAATGATTTATTTTTGAAGGTATAACATATATATTATTAAAGCGGTAACAATAGTCACGTAAGTACAAGCATAGGTAACATATTATATACAAGTTGTTTACATGAAGTCTTTTTTCACTCTGTCTGTAATTTCCCTTTCCACATACGGGGTGCGTCGCCACCCTGGCCACTCTCGTCCTAGCGGCAGAACGTGCGAGGTTGTCACGTCTTGCACAAAGTCTTGGAAACAACAGTCTCCATCTTATAAACAGACGCGTAATTCACTAGTTCAAAGTGTCATTAACTCTTTCATCATACACTCACTCATAGTTTCACTGTTTCACAGCTGTTACGGGATGCGTTTGGCCGTTACGTTTGTCGGTGGTAACTTGTTTCACTTGGCGAATTACAGATAACTAACAGTGATGCGCGCGAGTTAGAAAATGAGCAGTAATCGAGTAGATGTAACGCAAGAACTGCTATGACGAGTCGCAAAGAATCCTGAAATGAAGTGTACTTAGATAAAAGTAAGCAGTTGAGACACCCTAATTTCTGCTCATGAATTTGTAGTTTTTTCTTATGTAAAGTCATTATTCTTACTAATTACATTATATTCATTGGAAAAAGTACTTTGCTGTTTAAAATTGAATATATTTAATATTAATATAATATTTCAAATAACCTGAAAAAGGTAAAATAGCAGCTAGTGATATTACCAAAAAGAGAAAATTTCCTAAATTCCTAAAAACTTTAGTAAATTTAAATTGAATATTTGGAATCGAATAATATCCAGCAAATGCAAGGGCTATAGCAGAACTGCAAGAGCAGTGTGAACAGCTCACACATTTATTTATACTCAGCTCATCAACCTGTGCAAACTGTGTCAGCACATTACCAGTATAGTAGGCACTTCTCTAAAACTGATTGTAATACGTCTAGCTTTGAAGTATCTCTTGTTACTCGCCATTGCGTTCGGCGCTTTTTTATGAAAAACCGTTCGTTTTCCATCATGGATCGATTTATTCAGTTAATTTACGTATTCACCAAACCAAAAACCAATTTTAACAACAAACGCCATTGCTCATAATGCACCTTAATAGCATGCTATTCAAGACAAGAATCATTGAATTTACATTACATGACAACTGTGACACATATTGCAGCGCCAACTATAAGAAGAATGTTCGCGAATGAAGGTTCATGTATGGTAAGAATTGTTGCCAGCTTTCACAAGCTGCTACTCATTATCATTATAACAAGTTAATATTAACACAAGACATGGATACATTTTTTTGAGGCGTTTGAATTTCCGCTTGAAAGATACTTTGGGTTTATCCCAAGCTTTTAGATAGTGTTTGGTTCCTAGTCCGTTCACTTCTATCCCAGACCTCTCTACTGCCATCTGTACACCATTGAATGGCATTCTTTCCAAGTCTGGAAGTGTGATCCCATTTCTTCTTGTTATTGAATTCCGCATCGAATGTCTTTGACAAGTTATACTTTTTCTCATCATACCATCCTGTAGCATGTCCCAAGATTTTTGATTTCTAAGAATCGAGGAAGTGTTTTATTTTGTAATGACTCCTTCTCGACTTAGTCTGTATATTGTTCTTTCTGCAACACTTTCCACCGCCATTAGTGGTGTGGAGTTAAGAGGCACCTCCATAGCAGCCTTTGGGCATGTTTTCATTGCTCCTGAAATGCATAGACAGGCTATAGTCCTCGAATTTCAGAGAGGTTGTCGTCAATAGGCTAGTCCTACTACTTAACGCAATAACTCTATAAGTGTTTATTTACATCCAGCTCAGGATCCTTGGGTTACAACCCAAATATTTCCCTGCCAGAAATACTTAGTGAGCAGTGCGGCGCAAAACAGTATTTTCAAGTTTAGTTCATTTTAAAGTAAACGTTACAACGGGTATTATTTAATTAATTTTATTAATCAAATTCCTCTAAGCTACGTTTTGTGCTCTTAGGATTTCTATCATGGGAACTACAATTTTACGTTGAAATTATGTTCTTATTTTAATACAGTCAACATCCATGTTGTATCCAAAAAAATTAAAATCGTTTTATTTGTTCTAAACATGTACAATTATCATCCATGTGTAATTGTGTAAGAAATATTGGTGTGACTGTTCTAGTCGACAATGACTGGTATTTCAACTTAACGGTTTATACCCAAGCAGTATTTTTACTAGTGCCCACGTGTCTGTCACTATATATGGGATATTTAAAATTTCCATTACTTACCACAGGCACGACCCTATCACGTGCTTGGAACTATAACATTTTTTGAGTAGCAAATTTGTTTTAATCACTTCATGGAACCGTTGAGTGATAAATTCACTCAACGGTGGAACTAAGTTTTATAGGTTATAATAGATATAGTAGGGTGGTTTATTTCCATATTTTATACCATTTGAATAATGATTCTTTTTTTTGTATTCTGTAAACTCATTAAATTATCTAAAGAAGTTGAAGATTTGTATGACGGACAAGTGTATTTCGCTAGCGATTTGTTTTCCCCATTTCAAATGTGTGGGTTTGCACTAAAAGGTGTTCGTTATAGTGAATTAAAGAAGTATGTTTTGAGGTCCTACTGAGATACCAGCATTGATTAAAAAAAAAAGATTATGTATAAAGCCCAGTGCTATATGCAACGGAGACATTAATCTCTACAACTGGTTCCCATCTAATATTGTTACCTTGTTAACATATCTGGAGCCCAGTTCGCTGTGACTCCTCAGTTATTGGAGGATGTAGAAAATTTGAATTTAATTTTGTGAAAATACAGACCCACATTAACTTTCATCAATTTTGGTTGAAATTAGCTAAGTTATTTGCTTTCAATGACTTTTACAAACTGAATGAAACAGTTTCAAATTTGACAGTAGTCTATTAATAGATGGCAGTTAACTGAATCACTTGAAGTTACTGCGTAGGAAGAGTAATTATATTCATTTTCAACCTAACCCCTAATGCAGAACAAAACAATCAAGAGAACCACAAAAATGAGAATAAACAAGAAAGTAATAAGAACATCATGCAGCCAAAACTACAGCAATGACAAGCGGAGACGAAGAAAAGTTGGAAATATTCGAAATAAAACTTATTAGGAAATTCTATTGACCAAAGAAATGTTTGTTAAATTGCCTTCAACTGGAAGTGAGAGAATTGAAATTTTAAAGATGATTGGCGTTGGCGATAGGATGAGGACTGCACAAGAGGTATGCCATTATTTAATGAATTGCACCCATATGGTGAACGTTTCTCTCAATCTACGGTGAGCAGAATAGAAAGGGAATACAGATAATTAGGACACTAAGAGATATACCAAAGCAGGGCAGACCGACACTTAATGCAAACATTCAATGAGAAGTAATCTTGTCGGCAGCTGACGATCCGTTTTTAATGGAAATTGCATTTGGATTTTTTGCAAAATACATCAATTTCTGATTTGAACCAGTTTTTCCTCGATATTCAAATTGCCAAAGCAAAATATGGTTTCACTAAAATAGCGTACCGCCTTATTTCATGATAGATGTGCTCCATTTTTTAGACCGGCCATTTCCAGATCTTTGGATAGGAAGACAGAGAATAGTGGAATGGCCGGCTAGTTCACCTGATCTTACCCCATTAGACACCAATGTATGGGATTATTCAGAATCTTGAGTCATTGTTTGGTGGTCGATGGAGAACAATTTAAACATTTACTGTAAAAAAATTGGTTTGTTTTTGTTATAGTGTACGATTATTCTTCATCAAATAATTTGTAAATGATAAATTGTCAATAAAAACTTTCGGATTTTTTTCCACCCTGTACCAATTTGAATCAACTTATGATTGATATATTATTGGAATCAGCTCAACAAGCGAAATCCTCAAATTTCTTAAAATAAAACTAGTGTTGACGTCATCACTCAAAGGATATTCACCCTGTGTGATGGATTATTATCAAAAACAGTAGATTAATAGTATATTATTCAACAAGCATATAATGATACGAGTACAATACTATATTTTGTCCACGACTATTAATAACCTGTTTATAAATGAATTAATTTTTTTCTGTCTTCTCCAATTTGGTTAGGGTTTATAGGCTTTCATATATAATTTTTTCTATTTTTCTGGCAATAAATTTAATGATAAGTAGGTACTATTTATTCTGCTTCTCCAATTTTTGGCAGGGTGACATTAATTTCAGTGTTTGATTCGCTTTCCATATCATATTTTCTAGTAATTTCAATTTAAATTCAGTATAATAAATTAAAGCTCTTGCAATCAGCTATAGATTATTTAAAAGGTCCCCTTTTATGTTTTGACTACATCATACGCTTTATATACAACAGCTTGGTTGATAAATCATGATGTCTTCGTAGCGGAGTGGTTTAGTGCTCTGGCTGCGTAAATGAAGGGATTGTAGGCATAGAGATACTGCAGATAGAGGCAACAATCCAGCTCGGAACCCGTCAGCTTATAAGAGAGCGATAAAAAGTCATAGGTTCAGGCTGTCTTTCTCTAATGGCGCGCATGCAATAGACGAGAGACAAAGACAGAAAAACATCTAACGTCTGTCTTTTTCTCTCTCACCGGAGTTCAGACGGACATTTCCACTTACACAGAGGCCTATGGCTTGTTGCCTCTCTCTGTAGTATCTCTATGGTTGTAGGTCCTATTTATTCGTGTCATGTAACAAATCCATTATCCACATTTTTTATCCACACCTATTATTAACTTATGAATAATGAACGAGATTATACTTGAGAAGCACAAGTAAAAAGTAAACGTTATCAAATAGTCGTGGACAGAATCAATAATCGACCTGTTTCGGGATATTTTCATTTTACTGTATATAGCTAATAATGAGCTCATGCATTACTTTATGAACGCACTGTATAACTGTTTTAATATCCAATACACTGACCAATACATTTTACTTTAACTTGTTTAATCACTTGATTAAAAATATATTCTAGGTTTATACGCAGTCATCTTGTTAAATTTAAAAGTTCAATTTTTAAGTTGAAAAAAATTTTTATTAATTACCTACATTTTAAAATAATAACTTTTTTCTCACAATTGACGTCATTGAAATTGTATAGTAATTAGTTGTGGAATTGTCAGAAAAATATTTACGGTAAAAATGCTGTATTGTTTCGAACACGTGGCTGATACGTAATTTTAATTAAACGTAGTCAGTGGATAAAGTTTGTTTCTTTATGATAGAAGTGGAACAAGTATATGGAAAATAAGATGGACTTAGTCACTTAGTCATTACGTTCAAGATATACAGGGTGGTCGGACGAAAATGAAACAGAGCCATTATAAGGAACTGCGTCAACGTTGTAAGAAAACGCAGAGACCCGTCGATTTTTGATCAAAGGGAGACACTTTTTTCGGTACTTTCACCCTCTAGCGGGAGTAAACATCACTTCAAAATATTTAAATGGCATTAGATATCATTTTAAAGCCCTTTCAATTCTCTTCACAACAGTCTTTAAATTTTAAAATTCGGCCCAATACTTTATAATAAATTACATTTTAAAATTCACATTATGTACTTGTTTAGTTTTTAATAAGAGTTTTTGTCCGGCCACCCTGTATTTCTGTTCTTTGGTGCGAATTATTATAATTATTTTATTAAACTATACAGTACTCCATATTATATTAGAAAGCTACTTTTCCACCCAATCTGATTCTGTTAGCATCAATAGTAATATAACGGGTTCTAAATTATTAAAGAATTTCATGAATGAAAAATAGTTTCTATTATTTGAAAACTGATATAAGGTACGTTATTGGATTAGATTAGATCAGATAAGATGATACGAGGTGGCTACTGGCCTATTCCACTTTTTCCTTTCCAGATCTATTATGGTCTTCTTTATCTATAATACTTTCCCCAGCCCGGCGATCTTAATGAAGTCCACCAGCTTTGAGATTGATTCTTTTATATAGTTCTTTGTCAGTGACTTCTCGTGCAGTGAACCGCTCATATGCCAGTCTATCACACTAGTATAAAATGTGTTGTGCCGTTTCTTCCTTTAATTGACAAAATCTGCACATGCCTTCGTCTGCCAATCTCTTCAGCTCAATGAGCTATCAGCAAACTCACCAGAGTTTTGACAATATTCCTGTCTTTACTCATTAAGTCTGCCGTAAACTTTGGCAAATGTTTTATTATGAATTGTTCCGCTTATCTTTGTTTTGTCGAGTTTGTTTGTCCACCATTCCATGGATTTGGGTATTCCCACAAATATTTAGCCCCTTTTGTTGTCGTTTTTCTAACGCTCTAGTCCAACGAATGGTATTGACGAGTCTAATATAATCATTTCATCTGCTTTTTCGTTGCCCTTATGACCCTTGTGCTCTAGACCCCAACCAACCGTAAATTTGCTACGGTCTTCCAGTACAATGGAATCCCATATTAGCTTAGAATTGACTCCTATGGAATCGAGTGCCTTTTGCGCTGCCTGGCTACCTGTGAATATGGCAATTGATCGGTATTATTTTCTACTGCACATTGGTAGACTGTCGTCATTCCCGTAAAATTGTGACATCCGTTGATAGGATTACTGGGAAAGCTGTTCCTTGTTACATCCCCACCACTCCAGCTTTTAAGCCATCCAACGTTCGTATACCAGGCTGTTTCAGCTTGTATTGGTGAACTTTCCTTTCAGTCCTTCTTTCCTAGTATAGATAATTTTTATTTCTTTTCAAAGCTATATCTCGTTGCTGTTGTGTCAATGAGCTGCCTCAGATTGTATCCGCTTTTTGCTCCGATGATCAGCATTTTGCGCAGCGGATTATTCAGTAATCTGTGTATAGTCTTGTATAAAAATAGGCAGTTGTGGTAAGTTCTGTAGATTCACGCCCAATAAGGGAGTGGTGGTTCTTACGGCCCCTGTAACACTCAGGCATACTAGTCTCCATGTGTCACGTTATTGGGTTATTGAATTTTTTTTTCATAAAAATAAAAGGTACCTTTAACAATAGTAGGTCAATAATTTTGGGGCAACTGGTACTATGCAATTATCCGATAATCGTGTACTGTTCGGTTGATTGTTGAAATATCAGTTTTGACAAATGAATGGAGTTTTCTTCTTTATTTTATGTCATAACAACACCACTGACTTTTTTTTTACATGCAATGAAGGGTAATAAATACATATATTCCCGCATTTAAATGTCGACAATTTTTTAAACTTTTAAATATTTCATATGGTCTGCTTAATCATGATGTACGCTCATGTGACGTACCTATTCAACTGTTCTGTTACTGGTTAAATTCCCCAGTGCAATATTCTGCATTCTGAGATATCTAGTTACAGTTAACTCTGTCTTCAAGGTCAACGGATGTACGGAAGAAATAACATAAATAAATAGGACTTCAAAGAAGAACTGTCATAAATTGTTTTTGTAAAAAAATTGTTAAATGTTGGTTTCTAGAAAGTAAAATTTGGACTATTTTTAATTATTATGAAAATTAGAAATCACTGGAGCTAGTTAGGAATTGTATTTTCCAAGAAGTGTTAGTCGAACAAAATGTTTTTAGAAAAAAATGTTCGAAATTACCAATAGGGCATTATTACAGAGTATTTTTCACACATGTCAAAATAGTACCAAGAATTGGAACAGAGGAAGTAGTTCAGTATTATTTATCCAAATTTATTGTACCACCTTCAAAGTAGACCTTTTTCGAAATTATATCTAATGTCAACTTATAATTCAATCATCAAAACATTGTTTGAACGTATTTTCAGCACACGCTGTGAACTTCTATCTACTGGAAACGAGTGCCTCGAAGTGATAATAAAAAAAATCGGCTGGAGCCATATTAGGGAAATATGGTGGTTGTTCGATAAGGTTTGTTGTTATTTTGGCCAGAAATTCGTTCGTGAGATGGTGAGATATAGTCGTACAGAATTCATGAGTTCCTCTCCATAAATATGATCTTTTTGATGAACTCACTTTCTCAAACACTCAGGTAATATTTATTATTCACTGTCTCACCTTTTGGTGGTCTTTGACATGCTTTCTTCGGTTTCCGCTTAGTTGGAATGCACATTCCGAGGCTTATTGACAAGTTTGTATATCAGACTCGTAAGCCCATGTCTCATCAGTTACAATGCGTTCTATGAATGTGGGGTCGGAGTTGACTCGTTTTAGTATATCTTCAGCAACCCTTATGCGATTGAGTTTTTGCAGAAAGTTTAGGTCTTTCGGCACTAGTCGAGCGTCACTGTTTCTTGCTCAAAGAATCGTTTGAAATGGTACGAATTGATTCCTGAGACACACGAACATAAGCGGTGGTTACATATCTCAGACTTTGATTTTCAGTCACCATTTCCTTCATTTCAGCGATGTTAAGTTCAACTAAAGACGTTGATTGTCAGCCAGAGCAAGACAAATCTTCCACCATGTCTCGACCACTTTTGTATACACTCTACCACCTATTCGCACACGTTTTTGATCCAGTGCTAGGCCCTATTTATTTATTTATCTATCTTTCCAAGCTTCTAAGCCATCTTCTACTCCGTTTTTAATTCCTCGTTTTGATAATCAATATTCCCTTATCTTGTTTATTCCCCTTTCAAGATTTAAATGGTTTTCTATTCCCTTATCAAAATTCGGCCTGTCGTTTGACACAATGTCAAATTATAATCAACTTTTATTCAGCCTTTTTATCTCAAATTTTGGCTTCACCAATGTTTTTGTCATTTTTTTATTTTTCTCTCTTTTAATTTTTTCTTAGTCTTAATATTTCCGTATTTATTTGTTTTCATATTTATTTTCGAATATATCAAATATCTTGTCGATTAGTGCAAGAAAATGTTCACGTTTCTTCGAAATAATTAGACATGTGGTAACTGTACCGATAGAAAAACTTATGCTGTTAATTTTGCAGCGGGCCAGTTTTAAAACCCTGAAAAACTGTACTGGTACTGATAGAGTACCTGTACCATCAATCTCTCAAGATATTCAAGATGCTACAAGTTAACTTGCAACACAAAAAGACAGCCACTGCTGTTCTAAATCAGATAGTGGTGGCTGATAACATGGACATCGTTCTAATTCAAGTACCTTGGATAAACAAAGGTAAGATACTGGGGCTTAATATTAGAGGAATGGGACTCTTATCTTCCCAGAACCTAATGGAATACTCGTGAAGATACAATCTGGATGTCATTGTAGGGGCTGATATCAACGCACACCACATCAGATGGGACAGCAAAGACAATAACACCAGAGGTAAGAAACTATTTGACTCTTCATGGACTACTGAACTTTATATTGCGAATTTCGGTAATACACCTACATTTGGAACATCGAGGGGGGAATCATTAATAAATGTTACTTTATGCACTTTACGTGTCAAGGAGATGATACGCAAGTGGCATGTATCGGATGAACCATATGTTAGAATTAATTTTCTTATTTACTATTATTATTATTTATTTTGGAGACGTGAAACGTGGCACCACCGCCCGACAGACCAGAGTCTATTTTTTTCATGTTTGTTTTGACTGACTTGAGCGCTAAGGGTGAACCGAGGCGATAAGACAGAAGTTTTTAAGCATTGTAACTGGTGACTGGTGCACATGTTAAATAATTTGTACAATTAAAATATACAGTCCACTAGATTATTCGCTTCTATTTGAACCAGTAACTATTTCTAAACACCATATTTATGATCGGATAAATATGGTTCATCCGATCATGCCCAAATATACTATGAAATTAACGTAGAAAAATCGGCTTTAGTTCTGATTCTTCAAAGCAACCATGCTCTAGGGTATATACCTATTACATGGAGAGAGTCAAAGGTGGTGTTAATTCCTAAACCAGGAAAAGAAACGTACACCCAGGCTAAATCCTACCGACCTATCACTCTGACATCACTCATGGTGAGAACCATAGAAAAAGTTTTACAAATGTTTCTGAAAGAAGGAATGCATAAGAACATCCCACTGCATAGACTAAAATTGGCTTATCAAGCAGGAAAATCAGGAGAAACTGCCCTACATAATTTGGTCTCAGGTCTCGAAAGGAGTCTGAGTCATAAGGAAGTAGCCCTTGCAGCATTTCTAGACATCGAAGGTACTTTTGACAAAACATCGATGTCATCAATAAACAGATCCCTTAAAAAAAAGAGGTATCAACTGCACCACATGCAATAAGATATTGTTACGCGAGCTACTGCATTAATATGCTCACTTAGTGCCCCCAGTGAAATCCCCATATGAGACGACTATGGTTCCTCCGCCCAATTTTCGAGAAACATCGAGAATACCCACCGCACCCGGCGAGATCCGCCAGAACGTCGAAAATATCCAGTGCACCCGCGAGAAATTTCGAGAATTACGGCGTGCGAGTATAAATAGGCCACCAGCTTCGCTGCAGGCAATTAGTCAATCAGTCAGTGTTGATACCGAAGGAAAGTAATCGCGCATCGATAAAGTGTTTATTAAGTGACTCTCATATAAATTATAATTAGTGTGTTTAGTGTATTACATAAATTATTAAATAAGGACTGAATTACATATAAATCTGTAAATATAAATTAATTGTAAATATAAATTAGAATAAACGTTACAATATGATCCATGCTCCAGCATATGAGAATAACTCACTCTGTTAGGACAACTAAAGGATGTCCTCAAAAGTACTTTCACCATTTTTATGGAACCTAATTGTGGATGACCTGATCTGCGGGTTGAATGATCAAGACATATGGACGCAGGGCTTTGCGGACGAGATAGTGACTGTTACCAATGGGAAATTCCCAGAGGTAGTTATGAATGTCCTACAAGAAGCACTACGAATTGTGGAGGAATGGTGCCTTAAAGAGGACCTTTCAGTTAATACGAAAAAACCTAACCCGCAGGTTAGAGTACTACTGTTCCGAGAAGAACTAGAAATATTCAAAGAAGTTAAATATCTGGGAGTGACCCTTGATTCCAAAGTGAATTGGAAGATGCACCTGGAAAAAATTACTACGAGGGCGACTAGGCTTTTCTGGCAATGCAGAAGAGTTATGCGCAAAACCTGGGGAATACGACCTGAGGTGGTTCACTGGCTTTACACAACTGTGGCAAACGATCACCTATGGAATAATAGTCTGGTGGAGGAGGACAGAAGTATCCTCCTCAGTGAATATATTAACTGCAATCCAAAAACAAACCCTTCTTGGTATTACCGGGGCAATGAACAGCACGGGGACGGCATCAATGGAAGCCCTTATTGGACTTCCCCCTTTGGAACTTATTGATGGCAATTCTTATGCTGAGATCGGGTGACTTATGGTCCCCGAACAATGTTTGACAAGGACACACTGATACAACTGAGAATCACATTTGGAAATATCATATAGTATTTTCGAAAACAATTAAGATCATACATTTGTTTTTGTTATTTATTGCAGAAATATGAATAGTGACCTACTATTAGGAGCAGTTACAAAATAACAGAATCATTCAATCGTCACTATTGCCCAATCAGTTGAAGAGCTTCAGTACTAGTGAAAGGTCAATAATTGAATACTAAAACAATCCAGGTCCGGTCACATAAAATCAACCTGCAAACCTGCTAGTTGACGGTATGCAAACAACCCATTAGTTCCTCTCCGTTGAACATCAATTCTCGATCTTGCATTATTCAACATTACGTAATGTAACAATTTTCACACAGGCGATTTCTTGACATTGAAAATTGAGACTTCATTCCATTCCATTCAGTCCATTAGCGTGTATGCAATTGTTTTTTGTTAGGATAGATGTCAATCTCAATTGCAATTAATCAACTTAATTGTTGAAATTTATAATTAAGTTTGCATGAGATTTCGTAATTGAATAATTGTCTGTCACCGATAAATACATACAGATAAAGAATTATAACATAAAAATTGTTGAAATTAATAATATAATTCCTATGCTTATTTACTTCTTTAAAAACAAAATCCCTTTCAGGACTTTTTTGTTGTTGTTACAATCTGATTACTAAGGGTCTTTCCGTTGAGTGATAATATTCATCACTCAACGGTCTTACTCAGTAGTAGTTCCTTAGACTCTGCTTTACACTGGTACTTAGAACTAACTCACAGAGCTTCTTCACTTTGAGCCTTCTCATCTGGTTGGTGTTATTAAGGATCTGGTGGGACTCAACATCAACGTGTTTCCAGAAAATTCCTTCGCAAACTTGGTAATCGTCTGACCAATAGTGTTTCCCACCAAATCCCGATAAAGGTCTATTTAGGCAGTACCAATACGCTCACTAGTACCTTGTTTTGGAAGCGTTGTATGAAAAATTTCATAATTTTCCCTTTATTTGTATCAAATAGAATCCCTTGGTGCGAGACTTTTCAGCAACACTGTTTATGTTACTTTCTATGGTACAATCCCGAAGCTGTATAGTAAGTCCACTCTAGTTTTAGTTGTATACAGAGTGGAATTGCGTTCCAGTTTGCCC
The DNA here is from genome assembly GCA_947563755.1 of Lochmaea crataegi. NCBI lineage: Eukaryota > Metazoa > Arthropoda > Insecta > Coleoptera > Chrysomelidae > Lochmaea > Lochmaea crataegi. The sequence goes on along the minus strand of OX387425.1, from coordinate 37,484,006 downwards.
AATTTGCTGCTTCATCGTGGTTTTTTCCACTGCTAAGATAGCCGTATCATCGGCAAACGCGGCTACAGTGTCTATTAGATTCTGGATTCGGGATTTCACTAGTGTATAGTAGGCTTTGGTTGTCTTTGTTTAGAATATGCTTCTGCTCGTTTTATTCTGAAAACTCTTCCAGTTATGTTGGAATCAATGAGATGCCAATTCTGTTTGGGCAGACGGCAGCTCATGTTGTATTCAAGTACCTCATTCCACACATAGCCAAACGCTTGTGCCACATCTAGAAATTTTGTGAAGCAAACCATTTTTTTCTGAAATATTTTCTATACGTGTTATTAGTAATTCTATATAAATTCTTTTTCACGATAAATGGTTGAACACCTTGTCTATGAATATTTTAATCTCATTAAGTATGTAAATATAAAAAGGGCATTGGAAATAAATTAGGTAGGTGCAGTACAGGTCAGACAAAGGAAAACAAGCAGTGAAAGCTATTTTATATTTACACAATCAGATTAAAATATTTATAGATAAGGTGGTCAACCATTTATCGTGAAAAATACTTTACCTGATTTATTGTAGAGTGACCCTCTCTAAATTAGAATTGGTGGTTAAGTATTAGCTTTCTTCTTTCTATTATCGGTTTTGATATTTTAAGACGCATTTTTTTCAAGAAATTTCGAGATTTCAGATAATAATGACAATGGTCGATAAGATGGAACTTCTTGTGGTGTTTCGCCTAGTTTGGGAACAATAATTTAACTAGCATCTCACATCTTGGGTACATTCTACAATTTAAATGAAGTGTTCATCACTGTAAAAGAATAATTCGATCATAACTCTCCATCTACCACAACCAAGTGAGAACAAATGAATACCCAAGCCATAGGAAGACTATACTTGTAGTTTTGACAGGTGTCCTAACAGGACAATGCCGCCTGAATGGGCACCTCAAAAAGTTCAAACTAGTGGAGCAAGAAGAATATAGATTATGTGGAATGGAAGAAGAAACCTCCATTCATATATTTGTGGTATGCATAGCACAACAGAATCCAAGAGCACAACAAATAGGAGACTACTGAATAGAAGAGGAAACTTATCTAAGCTAAAGATTGCGAATATCCTTAAAATTCTCCGGGAAAGAAGTCTAAAGGAACTACTAGTCTCTGAAACTTTCCTCTGGAACTAAGTAGAAAAAAGGGACCATAATAGATGTTTTAGGTCTAGAGCAGTTAGTAGTAGTTTTATAGTTTACCCAATATCATTAAAATTTTCAAAGTGAAACTTTTTTTACATCACCTCAAATTTTTTCGTCCATCTATCGCATGTCGCGTAACAGCCGGACGCGGAGTAGGGGTAAAATGAAAGGCGCTCCACAGAGCAGCCAAGACCAATTAACTGGAAATTTTCGGAAAATTATTCTATTTCGGGTATTAAAATCGCGTTTTTAGAGTTAACTTAATAATTGGAAAATGGGAATGATAATGGGAAATCAATAGTAGACAAGAAAGGAATCTGCTTCTCTTACTGAATACTGGAGAGAAGTATTTAATCTTGAAATAAAAAATGATAGAAATATACCAACCACGAGATATGGTACTACGATCGATGCGGTTTTTTCTTGATACATTGAAAAATAATAAGATGTAGGTCATTGTTCACTTATTTTAGTTACCATAAAATATTAGTTACATTCATAGACTGTGAGACTCAAGGCAAAGATGAAGTTCAAAATGATTCAATGATTTGAATAAATATTGTTCTCAGTTTTTGACATGCGTCTATCATCTGAATGATTGTATTTATTATGTATTCCGTATTATAAAACGCAGATTGGAATCAAAATTTATAGTTGGTTATCTTGTCTACTATTGATTTCCCATTATCATTCCCATTTTCCAATTATTAAGTGAAGATGCGATTTTAATACCCTAAATAGAATAATTTTCCTAAAATTTTCAGTTAATTGCCTACAATCCGAAAAAAAGTTTCACTTGCATCGTAGTTTCATAAAACCACAAATGTTTTCTTAATCATATAATATTTGTAAAATGATGTACGTTTCTGGACGATAATCAAGTTATACCTATTATTATTGATGGAGTATGGTTAGCACTAACAATTTATGTTATCAATTACTAAAATTCATTCAAGCTTAAAATAAAATCTTTTATGTACGATTTATTTTATAATATCGTATTTGCAATAGAACTTATTTCTCGATTTTATGGAATGTTCAACCTCTAATTCCTATCAACACAGTCTAGTCGTTACTAATGAACCGCGTGCCAACATTGAAATTATAGTGTAATTATACATTTCTTTCGCTTTTAGATTCCAAGTCTTTTTTTCTGGCAACTTAACAAGTTCAAGAATAATTTATAAGTCGTGTCAAACATTATCGAGAGTTTTGCCATATTTGATATTTCGAAAACAGCATCGCTAAAAAATTACACTGGATACTGCAAAGCTTCTGGATTTTTATGCAGTACTGTTGTTATGCTGCATTATTTTTACAATTTGTTTCTAGTTCAGGAAATTAAAAATACAAAACAACAAGACAAAATGAGAGTAGGCTGCTTCAGCAACTATACTCTCTTTGTCCCATCAAGCCAAAATGGTCCTGATATATAATATAAAAATATAGAACGCAGAAGTTCTAGTGGCTTCCAGTGAATATATTCAATGAATTTGGTACAGGTAATAAAAAATCAGAGTTGATATCCCAGTTGATGAAGATTGAAGCATAATTCTATTTTATTCTGTTAGAAATAGTTTAGAATAGGTGAGGTTTGTGAAGAAAGGGTCTACTCCATCCTCCACTTTCCACTACGACTCGCAAGAGTCTATTGTGACTCACACTTATTCATATTGCACCAAACAAATTCAGCAACTTTACAAAGCCGATTATTATATTTGGTGGATGATATTTCAGGTCTGAGGGCGAGAGAGAGAGACCCTGCCAAACATCAGAAATCTTATTCGGGAGGCGGCGAAGCAGGCACAAAGAATATGCTATTCCATCATCTTCCAGACAAAAACGGATCTTCCGGCAGTTCAAGTCTCACTATGAGATGATGGAGATGACAGTGGCAGTTAGAGAAAGTGGTAATGCCTGCTGCAGTCTAACACTTGAATGGTAAAATTCTCCGAATGATGTAAAAATGCCCTTGGAATGAACAAATCCTCAATATAGAAAAAATTCCCTATATTGAATTTAAGCGATGGTATGGATTGGGTTGTTCCAGAAGCTCAGCTACCGCTCCAGTAACAATTATGAATGGTTTTTATTTAAACGCTGTTGAAGCATTCACATTTTATCAGTCACGATTTGGAAATAATCTTGTTGTAAATAACTCCTTCCTGAGACAAGTACATCGTTAGGGTGTACACGTAAATACCATAATTTGAACATATCACTCAGCGTCTTAAGCTTGCTTTGATATTTTATAGTAAGAAGACCCTTTCATTGAAGTTGAGTGTTATTGGCGAGTTCTCAAAGAATAGAATTATTATGAATTTCCAAATTTATGTGTTATGTCTAGGTTAAGATGAAGAACAAATTCGGCGTGTGAAAATACGATCAGATTGGGTGGAATGGAGCCAGGGAAAAGGGTGAAATCGAGTTCGGTTTTTGGACAGATTTAATTCGAGTAAAACTTATTTTAGTATCAAGTTTTGTATTCATGTGTTTTTTAACATTTTAATATAACTGACATAAGTTACTCGGGCTTCTTGCCCAACGGCGGCCATGGAAGTGATTCTCAACCTCACAACAATACATAAGATGGTAGAAAGTGTTGCAGATGGAACAAGATACACACTAAGTAGAGAGGGAATCATTACAAAAAACCACCTCCTCGCTTCTTAGAATTTAGAAAGCCTCGGACATGCCACAAGATGGTTTGATGAAAAAGTATAACTTTTCAAAGAAATTCGAAACGAAATTAAGCAACAAGAAGGAATCGGATCCAAATACCAACACCAAACTTGGAAAGAATGTCATACAATGTTACACAGACGGCTCAAAAGCAATAGAAGGAACTGGGATAGGAGTGTATGGGCCAGGAACCAAACACTCCAAAAGTTTGGGAAAAGCCCCAAGTATGTTTCAAGCGGAAATTCGCGCCATAGGAAAGTGTGCCCAGTTCAATATTGATAAAGGATATAGAAAGGATTATCATAATATCGGATAGTTAAACAGCCATTAAAGCACTGAGTTCTTGTTTAGTCAGTTCCAAAATGGTATGGGAATGCCTAGGCAAACTAAATGAACTAGGCGAGAACAATATAGTCACCTTACTGTGGCTTCCTGGACACACTGGAATAAAAGAAAATGAAATAGCAGATGAACTAGCAAAGAGGGGGACTGAAACACCTTTTTGGGGGCCGGAACGATTTTGCGTATCAGCTCCAATGTAATATTTGAAGAAATGGGCAAAGCCGAAAAAAGGGAAAATCCGACCATTGGAAAGATCTAGTAGGGCTTAGACAATCAAAGATACTCCTGGGTGACTACAACCTGTTGAGAACAAATGAATGCCTAAATCAGAGTAAAACTGCACTAACGAGCGATTCCACCAACCATTTCCTAAAGTTAGGTAATGCCTAAATCGGATTTTGGAATTGCCAAATGCAATTCACGTTTCACCACGCGCTAAGTAATTCCTAAGAGTGATAATGTTAGGTATTTCCTATCACTCTTATGTATTTCGATGCGCGTGGTGAAACGTGAATTGCATTTAGCAGTTCCTAAATCCTATTTAGGTATTACCTGACTTTAGGAACTGGTTGGTGAAATCAGGCATTGAGTCTTATCAGGGATCTTAACGGGACATTGTCGCCAGAATGGGCACCTGAAAATGCTCAAAATAGTGGAGGAAGAAGAATGTAGATTCTGTGGTATGGAAGAAGGCACCTTCATCCACAACCCCTAGGAGACTAGTGGATAGAAGAGGGAGACTTACCTAAACTAAAGCCTGCAGATATCCTAAAATTCCTCCGCAAAATAGATCTAAAGGAGCTGCCGGTCTCTAAGACTTTGCTCAGGAACTAAGAAGGAGTAAGGAGCGCAATAGATTTTTTAGGTCTCAGTGAATATCACCCCAATATACATTACATACATACTCGGGTTTGTTTAATTTAAGAATGGCTCTTGGAAGAAAATATATCTAATCTGTCATATATAATCGTTTTGGAATCAACAAACACATGGAGCTCGTGCAATTCACTCCAGCGTTGTCCAATTTAATTTGTAAATTATGTTAAAACGATGAAAATTGAAAATCCAATGTGAAATTTGATAAGCTCAATTTTATTGAATAGTCGTCGAAAAATCAGTTGAGAATCAATAACTTTAAATTGCCCTAAATGAAGCTTCACTTATACAGGGTGGCTGGACGAAGACGAAATAGGACCATTATCAGGAATTGCGTCAACGTTTTAATAAAAGGCAGAGACCCGTCGACTTTTGATCAAGGGAGACACTTTTTCCAGTATTTTTGACTTCGCTACTTTCACCCCCTAGCGGGGGGCATCACCTCGGAATATTAAAATGTCATTAGAGGTCGAGTAAGGTATCATTTTAAAGCCACTATAAATTCGGACTAACATTTTTTAATAAATTACATTTCAAAATTTAAATTATGTTCTCGTTTAGTTTTTAATATGAGTTTTTAAATTTTTTTATTCACTTTTGTCAAAATAGTGAAAATGACACATGGGTCGTTGTGTTGAGTTGAGTGAGGTTTAAATGTTGATTTTATTGCTTTGCATTGTTTTTGCAATTTTTTTATCACATTTGTAAAAGACGAATGGATACGATACGGATACACAAAGAACGTGAAAAAGTATCGAGATAAACAGGTCAGTAAGAAGTATGTTCTAGAGTTAGTGAAAAAATTGGACTGAAAAAATAGACTGGAAATGTAGCTAATAAAAAACGAGAATATAGACGCCTGTAGTTAATGAAGCTAGTGAAGTTGCATGTTCATCTAGATCCTACGTTAAGTACAAGGCAATTAGCAACTGTGTCTGGGATCAAAACCATTTTGAAGAAGAACAAATTCCATCGGTATAAAATATATTTAGTGCAGGAGTTTGATGAGGATGATTATGACCGCCGTCTTCAATTTTGCGAAATAATGAGTTAGCGAGCAGCGAACGATCCACAGTTTTTTTTAAATATCTGTTTCTGCGATGAATGCAGCTTTTTTAGGAACGGTACTGTAAATCGTCATAATTCCCGCTACTGGTCTGATTCAAACCCAAGAATTTTCCAGGCGGTGCATACACAGCAATCGCAAAAATTGAATGTATGGGCTGGCGTTTTCGGCGACCGGCTAGTGGGTCCATATTTTTTACCTGTTGATTTGACTGGCGAAATGTATTTGCAATCACTGGAAGATGCTATTGGCCTTAACCGATATTATTGAAAATGACCAACAGTATAGTGAAGATTATTTAATGTTTCAACAGGACGGTGTTCCTCCGCATTATACTTTGATTGTTCGTCAGTATTTAGACCGACATTTTCCACGGCACTGGATTGGGAGAAGAGGTAGCATTGAATGGCCTCCACGGTCACCAGATTTGTCGCCCCTTGATTTTTTTTGTGGGTATACCTCAAAAGTAAAATCTAAAAAACACAACCAGCCTCTTTAGAAGATTTTCGTCAAAGAATTGTCGAGGAGTGACAACTGAATATAATTTAAATTAAAAAATATTAGGCCGAATTTTAAAACTTAGACTGTTGTAAAGAGAATTGAAAGTGCTTTAAAATGACACCTCACTCGACCCCTAAGCCATTTAAATATCTTGAGGTTATGCTTACCCCCGCTAGTAGAAACTAGCGAAGTCAAAAATACCGGAAAAAAGTGTACCCCTTTGATCAAAAATCGACGGGTCTCTGCGTTTTTTTAACTTTGACGCAGTTCCTGTTAATGGCTCTGTTTCGTTTCCGTCCGGCCACCCTGTACTTTGGAATAAAAAGTTATCACGTGACCATATTTCCATATCCCCCATCCCCCATTAGATGTACACATCTTATCGGTTATTTATCTCTAAATGAACTGAATGAAATTTTTATTATAAAATGGAATGATTGGGTAATGTAATGACAGATGGACTAGAATTTTTGAGGTAAGATGATTTTGTTGGCACGGTTTCAAAAATAATAAACGGTTTCAGGCATTATTTACACTGCTATACTAATCGTACAAATATTTCCAATGTTTCCAGAGAGCTACAATTAAGCTGTAATAAGTACAAATGTGAAATTGCTATAAAACTAATAAGTCGAAAGACAAATAGCGTTCGTTCACCAATTTAATGCACTGTAGATACTAATATTGTAGAACTAAGTTTGCAGCTTCAAAAGACATGTGCTAACTTTTTTCTGATTTTGACTTATATTTTCTAAAAGTGGTATCCCATGAAAAAAATTGTCACCTACATATAAAATTTTGTACATTTGAACGCAACTTTATAGGTCAATGGAACCCGAGATACATAGGCCAATTTTCTCAATAAGATCAGCACATGAGGAAACTTTTAAATCTTGAGTTCCCTTGTGATCTGGAAAACATTAAAAAAAAATGTTTGAGTAATAGCTACTTATACAGGGTGTCCAGCTTTTCATTGGCATTGTATTCTAAATAAAGATGGATAAGGGATAGTTGTAATTATAACAAATTTACCTATTCATAGGTGCAATACGAGAGACGTTTTGGAATCCCCAGTATCAGGTCCGGTCTCCAAGAAATCACAAACTCGTCCTTTTTTTGTTTTTTTAATCACATTTCTAAAAATAGGTAACGAGAAAAATTATTGAACCAATTGGTTTTAAATTTAATGCAGCTGAAGGTGCCATACTTGAATTTTGAGTTTTGGTTGAAGTAGTACTTTAAATATTAACTATACTCTATTTGAAAAAGGCAGAGAGCAATAAACCCTTGTAAAATGACCATTCCAAGGGCGTACCTGCTTGTGATTCTAAAAATCTAAATAATTGTGAATTTTATATTTAAGCAATATCCTAATATCATGTGAAGTTCTTTCCACGAAAAATGGTTCTTACTTAATAATAGCTTATTTGATTTTCTCCATTATTTCTGAAATTGGAAGAGATAAATTATTGTGAAAAATTCTTTGAAAGGTAAACTGTGGAAAATTATTTTAGAGATAAATTTTAGATGGGAAAAGTAAACAGAAAGTCGCTTTTAATCGAAAAAGATGAAATTGTATGTTGGAGACGGAATTATTTGCGATAAATAAGGGATTTTCGCAATTAAAATGGAGAAGGAAAACGACTGATAATTACGCACATTGGAAGTATAGATGGGTTTTTGAAAGATAGTTTGTTAGCATTTGAGTCAATTCACTCCGGAGACATGCATGCTGATGTGAGCAGCAAATGTGGAAACTAGACAATTTGATGGAACAAACAATAGAGCCAATAATTATAAAGTTCGGACTATATGAAAATTCAACAGATTTTTTATTTTCCGATAACTAATATTTCGTGTTCGAATAATAATAATAACCCCGTGCTGTAAATAAGTTCTATAGTTCTAGTAAATAATAATATAAAAATAATTAATTATTATAAATATCATTATAATTGACTCTGTAATGAACGTATTATTATTAATTGATATTGTATTATATATGGCTAATCTTTGTCGCAATCATGTTTTTCATTTAATATCATACCTACTGACAGCCCTACCTAAAGGTACGGCTATGCCTGCAATTACAAGTGACCCGAAGATGGGATTTCTATTGTATAACGGCGTTGTACAGGGTTGGGTAGGCAAATAAAAGAATAAAGATTTGAATTATAATGTAAATCGTTTTGAAATTATGAAGTTTTGCCCACCCGGTAAGAGTTTTGCATGTTAAATTAGGTTGTATTACTCTATGTCTATTTCAAACAGACTGTAAAGAGTGAAAATTAATTTAGTAAATATTCAAAGTGGGCACCATTTTCTTGAATGCATAATGTAGTACGAGTGCCCAATTGCTTTCCAGATATAATTTAGGTTACTATTTTGGAATACATGCTCTAATTTTTGTCTCAGAATTTGTGATGTTGGGTTGGATTTGCCAAAAACAACATTCAAGATATTACCAAAAGTAAAAATCTAGTGGATGAACATGCAGATAGTGCTTACAAATAGGATTTTTGTATAAAAACTTGCAGCCTTATCAATAATAAACACGATAAAAGCATATATCTTACAATAAGTTGATGATGGTTTTGAAGAGATGAAACGCTGCATTAAAAATTCAATGATGACACCTTCACCTGCATTCAATTTGAAACAATGTGATCAAATTACTTTTTTGTTACCTTAAGGAAAAACACACTGCTGCTAAAAAAACAAAAAAGGACTATAATTTGAATTTTCTCGAATTTTTTGGATGCCGAATTTGATACAGAGGATCCCAATACGCCTCTGTGCTATCACTTATAAATAGGCAATGTTGTTATAATTACAATTATCCTATATCTCTTACTGTTTAGACTTTACCAATAAAAACCTGAATACTGTGTAAATTTGACTAATATTTTTTTTAAAACTACAGTATTTTCCAATGAGTTATGTCTTTCTTATCATTTAAAAAAGTCCTTCAATTCATCATGCTTCATTTACGGAGTTCCTTCAATCCTTATGACTTTCCCTGTAGAATGAGGTATTCTGCACGGAAGGCGGCTGAAACTACAATTTCGCAGTGCGGTATCTCATAGGTCTCTCGAAGCTGCAAACTAGGTTTTACACTGTTGTTTTGAACGACTAGCATAAAAGTTTTTTTTTAATTGTTACTGTGTACTTCAAGAAAATTAATTACCGAAAAATAAACGACATCCGCTCGGTAGAAACAATCGCTGTATTTTTCAATTAATACTGTAAGATATTTCAATTCTATAAATCATTTTTACGGCTTGCCAGTTACTTTCTATCGTTTTGCGTTTAAAGAATACACCGAAATTTTTAAACCATATTTCACCGTCTTTATTGACGTTGTTAAAAATGTCCTTATTGTGTATTCTTCCTCATTTGAAATTGAAATGCGGCGGCCCATTGTGTCCCAAACAACGGCTTGGTATACGACATAATACCCTTATAAATATTTAAAAGATGACTGTTCTAGGCTACGACTCTGATAACAGCTATGAAAGTTGGTATAATTTTTTAAGTACGGATATATTTACCGAGGTGCCCGAGACCAAATTTATAAAGCAGATAGTATTTTTTACAAGTACCGGGTGTCTGATTAAGAGAGGTAACCCACTGTATCTCAGAAACTATTTATCGTACAGCCTACAGAAAAAAATCTGTATTATAAACTCGCATACGAAAAAAACTGCTGGAAACTATTTTCAAGTTTCTTGCTCCGCTGCTACAGGGCGTAGTTCACAATAATGTCACAAAAACATCATTTTTCTATAATAATTGTACCTACCGTTGTAGTACCAACAAATTTAAATATTCCTAATTATTAAATCACTTTACGTAAGTTTGCGCCAGTAATTTTTCCTCTATCTTGTAAAATAACTGGTAGGGGTAACACTACGGCGAACAAACAATAAAGAGAAGATGAAATAAATGTTTTAGGATGGGTACATTTCTGCAGATCCACAAGTTAGTGTAAGAAAACTATCTTGCGAGTTAGGAATTTCTAGTTATTGTGTTCACACTATTTTAAAAAGAAATCATTTTCATCCGTATTGGTTATCTCTTCATCCAGGATTAAAAGCTACTGAGTACGATAAAAGACTGGATCATTGTAATTGGCTTAAGGATATGCTGAATGAAAACCCAAATTTTTTATCAAATATAATGTTGTCCGATGACATAATAGACACTGTTGGTCTGATCATAATCCACACTGGATGCAACAAGATTTTAACCAGGGTCGCTGGCCAGTTAACGCATGGAGTGGGATTTTAGATGGTAAAATTATAGGCCCTTTGGTTTTGATGAACATTTAAATGGCGAGCATTACTTAAGATTATCAAAAGATGAATTGCATAAATTATTAGAAGATGATCCTTTAGCAGTACGGCAAAATATGTGGATAGAACAAGATGCATTTTTGAACCAACAATATAAGTAGAAGAGGAAGCATATTCCCAGATCTGCCGACCTTACTTTGTTAGATTTTTATCTATGGGGTCGAATTAAAGATTTAGTATTTCAGACAAGACCTGCAAATGGAGCAGATCTCATTCAACAAATATAAAATGCAATTGACAGTATTCCCAGTGCTGAAATAGAAGTTGCTGTCTTTTCTACCACGCAGAGATTAAATATAGAAGACCAACCCATAGATTTTGCTCCCACCAAAAATGGCACAATGTGGATGGAGAAGTTTTCACTTCAATAAATCGCAATTTAAAAAATGCAGTTTACACAAATTAAACTTTTCGCCTTTATTTTGTACAATCCCTACTAAAAGTCTCGACCACCAAGAATTTTACTCTGGAAAGTTGCTGATTTAACTAGTCAAGTGATCCCATTTGGAGATACCACTATACCATCAATAGAATACTATTGCCTAGAGCAAGACTAGAATATTTCCCCTGTATAAACTGAGCAAATCATCCTATGGTTTTATTACCCAATGAAGGCAAAAGAAGAACCCTTCTCACTTACTAAAGTATACCGGTGACAGATAACGGGATAGCGGTGACGGTTACGCGGTGAAAGGTGACAGTAACATTGTGACCTCTACCCTGCTCATCGCGACCAAGAATGTTGCAACTTAAAAAAATTTTTTCTACACCCACATGTATATTATCCATTTTCTGCACAATTTACAGAATGTAAATGTAGGCCATTCCGGTTAACTGAACGGATATGATTTCATATACATCCTAGAACGTATATGAAATCCACCAATCAGCATTTGCGTTTAGTACCCGCCAACTAATCTTTTTTCAATTTCATAGAAACGTCAAAATAACTTGTCAAAATATTTCTATAGTTTTTAAGAAAAATATTAGTAAAAATGAGTGATTCCAGTGATGAATCAATAAATAATTTTCCGCCAGATATTCGCTTAGCCGCAAAGGAGACGTATAACGTATAGAAACAGAATAAATTGAATATTTAAGGGTACTCCTGACAAACGTCAGTTTTTATGTAATACATTTGACGTTATAGATAGATGATTAGTATATTCATCGGTAGTCCAGTGGTAAGTATCCCAGTCTCTCACGCGGTAGTTCAGAGTTCGATTCCCCGTTGGGAAATTTTTTTTAAATTTTAATTTTATTTCTAAATAATAATAAAATAATAATAATAGTAAAATTATTAAAAATTTTTAATTTGAAGTTATATTATAGTTTAATAAAATGTTTATTTTCTAGATTTTTTCTTAAGTGGGTCGTAGAAAAAATATACTGTACTCGTGTTGATTGTCCATATCGCTCTCGGACGATTGAGCACTCCGCCTACGGCGTCGTGCTCAAACTTCGTCCTCGTGCGATTTGATGGAGAATTTTTTTTATTTTCCTGTGCTTCGACCTTTATGCATCTAAATTTCCTTTTTAAAAAGACCGACTTCTATGACAATATTTTTGAAATTAGTTATTCGCCAAATAATAATCCCAAACCTATTATTTCTAAAATCTATTTATAACATTAGCAATGCTCGTAATTGTTGATTTCTCATTAAGAACCAGTTTTTACTGTTCTTGGCTAGACACTTATCATCATAAATGACTAATGAGTATATAATTAAATAACCATTGACTAGTTAATCTACGAATAACTCAAACAAACCATTAAGGCTAATGTTACATTAACATTTTTATTAAACATTGCGAAGGCCCTTATGATTTATTAGTACTACAGGGATTGCATGCTCTACTAATATTCATCAATCACTATTAATAAAGTCTGCAATTTGTAAGTAATACATAAGCTTCCATCGATTTTGAAATTGAGTTTACTACGGGGAATATGAAGAAAATAATCTACATACTTACTAAGAATTATTATATTAATAGATAAAGTGTCTTTCTGGTTTAATGGGCAAAATTAAGCTAACAAAGTCAGGTAGGCTTGTAGAATAATGCGCCATAATGTTCGTTACAGACTTTACACGTGGGTATAGTACACATATCATTTTCATGATACATACACAAAAAATACTATCGATTTACACAAGTCTAATCAGGCAATTTCACTTGTGCTCACTTTCTCTCCATTTGAATTTACCGCTTAAATTATACTTCTATACTCGGATATAGTGTTGTCAAGATGTTTTTGTTGGACTTTTCTTTTAAACTCAGCTTAACATTGGAACGGTCAATATTTTTTTAACGCCAAACGAGTTCATTAGTAAACTGTTTTTTTTTTCGAGATTCAAGAAACTGGTAGGTAAAAATCAGAGCTGTTCCTATTGCAGGCAAAAAAGTACTCGAGTACTGAGTACAAGTACAAAATGTACCACAGTACAAGTAGAATTACTCAATGATAACTACTCGAGTGCCTTTAGCAGTATAGAATACCGAATACATGAGAGACTAAGGAAACACTAAATATTTTATAGACTTATTTTATTCGCCTTGAAGATTACAAGCTTTTTAAAATTGGCATCTATCAGAGCATGTTGACGAAGACTGTCTAACAGACGTTCTACTGCGGCCGACTGTTTTCCATAAAGTTAGGAACATACCAACTGTTTTTTGTACTGTATGAGTACTGACTATGTTTTTTCTTCAATTATCATTATACAGAGTGAGTTTTAAGTATGGAACGCCTCATTATCTCGGAAATGGATATCACGGTTTTCATATATTTAGGTGTGCAAGGATCTTGTGATATGGCCGATATTATGATGGTTTTACATTGTTGTCAGATATTTCTTTTTTTCCGGAATAATAATGAACTTTGTTATTTGAAATGGATCACCCTGTATATATTTCGCCTTTTGAAATCCTTAAGAAATACTGAATATTTTTCATGTAATGTTCCCTATACCTAAATGCCATAATTTCGGATTAATAGCTACATTTACATTATCTCCGTCGAAGTTAAAATAATACATTTAAATGGCTATGACTGCTAGAAAAACAACTTTGACGTTTCAATAAATTAGTATTGTTGGTGTTTATTGAAAGTCATATATCTGAAAAAGAACGAATTGAGATTTTAATGATATTAGGATATGGTAATATGCGTAGAAGTCAACAAGAAACGTGTAATATATTTAATAATTTATATCCTAACCGAAATCCCATAGAAATACTACGGTCAGTAAATTAGAATTAGTTAGAAGACGATCTACACTTGAGTAGGTACTAGACAAATATCCAGGGGACTTGATATTTCGCAAACATCCGTAATGAAAATTAAGTATTTTCAATTACATTTTGATGAATAAATTTCATTATTCGAAACTTTTCAAGTGTTAAAAATCGCATGGCTTGTTGTTTTGAAGTAAACGGACAACATTTTGAGCATCTGCTGTAATCGCCTTTACTGTATGTTTTCTAAAATTCATAATTTTTCTACTACTCAAATGTGGACATACCTCTAACATGAGACAAACATTTAAATATTTGTTTTCAGTTGCCGTAGGTTTTCTGCGCCATGATTTCGATAAATCTTTTACTGCACCAGTTTCGTTAAACCTTTTACTAATTTACTGACAGTAGACCTTGTTATGAAATTTCTATCAGGATATAAATTATTACAGATTATTCAAATTAAACGAGTTTATTCAATCATAGCCATCTAAATGCATTATTCTAACTTTGGCGAAGATAATGTAGGTAAACTAAAATGTGATCCATTTGAAATAACAAAGTTCATTATTATTCCGAAAAAAGGGAAGATCTGACAACAATGTAAATACCACCATAATATCGGTCATATCCCAAGATCCTTGCACACTAAAATCTATAAAGATAGTGCGATCCGTTCCGAGATAATTGAGGCGTTCCATACTTAAAACTCACTATGTATTGACGAGATTTTGGTACAAGATGGCTGGTGATTTAATTAAATACTCTGGACTGACGTGCTATCTTCTTTTTATGTACCCTTCAATTATCATTGCCAGAAAAGACGCCTTTTAGATAAAACACTGGTTATTGTAAAAAATTTCCGTGGAACACAGATCAAACGACTATATGAATGATGCCATTCATTGATGACAATCGACATTTACCGGATTTCATAGTAACAATATTATCTACCCCATGTAAATAATAAACAGTCACCGTAAAACAACCAAAATCTGACAAGTAGGTCCCTGTTTGAAAAAAAAAGGTTCTCTCTTACCTATGTTACCACTTATTTTTCTCCAATTTTTGTTACCAGTGGTGTCTATGAGTATAAGTGTTACTTAAATTATCTGCCGGATTGTTATGAGATGATTATAAGTTTGTTTATTCATAGATAAAAATACAGAAAGAAGATGTTCACCTTCAACTTCAATCTTACTGGTAACGCTATTTGTTAGTAGTCTAATTTTGATATTTTATTGATTGCCACTATGATTTTTATGAAATCATTAATTGGTACTTAAAAGAAATGATGTGGTTGTTATTAGATTCAGGTATATATATTTTTCTCTATTGCTGCATGTACAGGGCTGGGATAAAGTATGGAACCAAGTCAATATTCAAAACGAAAAGGACGCTATTTATGTTTTAATCACCGGATAAAAATACCAGATTATGGAGTACAAAATTTAAAGTTGAAAAAATATGTCAAATTCCTAGTTTTTTCAAAGGAATTATATATGTTATTTTTCTGTATATCAATATAAATCTTGACGGTTATGTTTTCATAATATCCTTCTTAAATCAAATCATATGCTAAAATGATTATTTTATTTTTTTGCTCATTAAAAGTAAATCTATATTCACAAAATCAGCATATTGCGTGCACGAGCTTCCACAAAAAATATGACCCAACTAAAATTTCGAAATATGTGTTAACAGTTAAATCTACTTTTTAGGAAACATAAACAAATAGTAGTTTTTGAGTAAGAAAAACGAGTTTTTTTCTGTTAATTGACTTACGGTTTCATCATATGACAAAAGAATAAATATAAGTTATTTACTTAACCTTGAAGATAGAAAATTGTACAGTATACACGAGATACGAGGTTCAATCAATATTTATCTAAATATTTGATTATGTATTTATTAATATTTCCATTAAAAATATCTAGGCTTCAGTAATATCAACTTAATTAGTACAACAATCATAGTTTTTATACAGTGTGTCCTTAAAGTAAAATTTCTATGTCAACCGAATTAAAATTAACTGGACAAATTTAAGCAATTATATCACACCACTGCGGCGACTCTATTAACATTTTGTCAGGACACTACAGCATCATTCATTTCTAAGGATATTAACCTAAAATATTCAATAATCCTTTTCACCAATTTTTTTGATTTTATAGAGCAGCACCTTATGTGTGGGTATTTAAGAGCGTTAAAGGCCACAGTTTTGAACCCTGGCACTAAATATTTTCCATCTATAAGCTAAATATTCTGAATATTGAAAAGCCTTTACGTAACCCTCTGCGCTACGGAGGGTTCCTACCCATCCATGTTCTGTTCGGTATTATAAGCTACCATTAACCGCAACTGCGTCTTACATTCGGCTTCGGCCATCCTGCTCCGCTCCTCGTCCTCGAGGCAACGTTGCCAAGTGCAGGGAAATTTCCCTCGGCGCAGGGAAATTTAGTAGTAAAAGGGAAAAAGGGAAAAAAGTTCTTAATTGCCTCGGAAACAGGGAATTTTAGCATTCAAAATATTGAAATATATAAAATGATTCACTAAGTGGTAGATTCATTTTTTGTAAATCACTACAATAAAAAAATTTAGGATTGTGTGGTTGGCAGCACTTTTAACGTTGGCAGCTCTTTTAAGATCAGGTCATGTCACTATATGTCAATGTCTTATATCGAAATATGTTTATTGTGTTGAAAAGAATTATTTTTATTTTGTTGAAAAGAAATATTTTTATTTTGTTAATATTAATACAACATTTATGTTAATAAAAGCAAAATAAAAAACTGACTTTATTTTTTAAAATCTTTAAAATGCAGGGAAATTTACAGTTAAAAAGGGAATATTCAGAGGATTTGGAGGGAAATTTAGATTTTGATACCTGGCAACACTGCCTCGAGGTACCTAGAGAGCCGAACCTGACGTTCCTGAGCCAGATGCCTTGCCTGCCTTCGCCTATCTCGTTCTCCTTGGTGATTTATGGAGGTCAGCTGTATTCTTCCCGAAAGAAAACATATTTTGTCTGTATTCTGCTTGGCTACTCTGAATATCTGTTCTCTCGGGAAGCTTCACTCCCTCAGTCAAGGATACGGCCCCTGAAGGGTAAAAAAGGTAATGATCGCCGAATGCTGTAGGATTGCATTGGGAAGAATTCTTCAGATTGTACCCAAATATATTCCGTGCCAGTTGATGGTAGAATTAAAATGACTATGCCGGATAAAAAAAAATCGGCAGCTAGTTGACCTACGTAATGTATCTATAGCAATGAAATATGGAAGATCAATCAAATATAGTGTTAGATTAGATTTGATGAGGTGGAAAATCGGCCTATTCCACTGCGACCTTTTCAGATCTATTGTGGTCCTCTGAATCGAGATTACATTCTACAATCCGTCGAAAAATTTGCGGGTTATTCAGAATTTCAAGAGAAGAATCCAAAGAAAGATTATCTTTTCACCATTTCAACCATCACTTTCTGGTCCGATATTTCATACAAAAAAAAAACAGTTTAAATTTGTCGCACTGTACGGGAAACGATGGAAACTTTGAAAAAATCCGAACGTCCGTTACAAATATCGCACTAGTCCAGTCAACAAGTTCAAAAACGTGATAATTATTGATAAATCTCCTAAAAATATGAGCGATGGCTAATTCGATTCGGAATGACGTCTAGAAAAATGTATCGAAAGTATGTATTAGCACATGAAAAATTGCAATTGTTAATAACAAATTGAGATGAAAAAAATATAGCATTTATTTTTTTTCAATAACTCAAAAACTATTAATATTTAAGGAATTTTGAAAAAAGATCCTTAAAGAGGAAGAAATCTCCAATAAAAAACTTCTATGACGTGATCTTGTTAAGTATGTATATAGGAAGGGTTCCTCGACGCGAAACATTTTTAAGACAATTATTTAAACATTTTTTTAGTTTACAATAAAATAGGACGTTCAAGAACATTTTGTTAATTAACAATTGCCTAACTTGTTGAAAAATTAACTGAGAATTTTTTCCAACAGCAATGAATTCTTTGAAGTGTTCAGAATACACCATGATATTTTCAAATTTTTGAGTTAACAATTAATAATTATTAATGTGACCTATTTGCTTTTGATGAGGCGCACGCATACTCAAAATGACTCGCGGAGATCTATTTTCAGCGTTGAATTAAAATTATAAATAATAGAGATAGAGTTCCGGGAACTTTTTCATTGGAAGCTTCCTCCTCTTTAGAGATCTTTGTTCAAAATTTCTTAAATATTTATAGTTTTTTAGTTATTAACTAAACTAAATGCTATCCTCCCATATGTCAGTATTGCTCTGAACCAGTTACAGTGAAGTACATTCTGAAAGGATGTATATAGCACCAGAACAAGCGACATGACTGCAATATGAGTAATAGCTTCCAAGAAATGCTTAGTTTTCCAAGACAGCAATCAAAGCTTTAGGTATGGGCGCCTGTATTCCAAAATTCAATTTCAGTATACCAGCTTATAAAACCAATTAGTATTAAAAAAAGGATTTTTTTGTGCTGTTGCCCTGTTCTACTGTATCTATGTCAATGTTGAGAGGCATTAATTTTAATTACAAAAATCCTTTCTAGCCTGTGTAAAATAAAGTTTACTTACATGATCATCATAAGAAGGGTATTAAGGGCAGGTGAAACTTACCTGGAAAAAAAAGATTCAAATTAATAATCAAAACTTAAAAATTAAGATCAATAAGTTTTATACAAATGGTTAACAGCATATATAAACATGTTTTGGTATGGAGATGCAATAATATAGTTCAATGTGCCTAAAGAATGAACTTTACGCGCGGTAGTTAAAAAAAATATTTTGGGGCATGGGATGAAACAAGTCCGTTGCCACTCACTTTATTTTTCATATAACCTGCATTGAAAATTGAAACCATGGTATAGCTTATGTCCAATCAACGAATCAAAATGAATTTTTATGAATTTTTACGTATATTACAGTATATTGACAGCCAGCAAAAGGAATATAAACATAAATAATACCAGCGCTTCGTAGGTTTTAGTGATGCTATAGGTATTTATGTTCAAAAGCTGGGACCAAGAAAAATTACCAAATAAAAATCAAAGAAGAATACCTATCTACGTCACATAATTTCACTCGGAAATGAAGTGGATGTAAAGTACTAACATTCTTTTAGGCTTACTTATAGGCTTACTTATACGCTGCCGATTTTTTCCTTGTCATGTACATGGTGTTTTATTAAGAATTGTCCATATAGTAACTGGAGAAACCTTAGCATGAAATATGAAGATTTAAGCCAAAACACTTAAATAAAGTATTCTTCCTAACCGAGACATAGGGTGTTTTATTTAAAATATTCTAAATTATTTTAGCCCATAGTTTTGACACCAATATTTTTTGTTCATACTTGGCAAAGAGTTAACACATGTTAGGTTACTTTAAACAGTGGTAAAAGATAGTTTTCCTCTATTAACAGTAGCGTGCGGTAGGGATGGATACTTTCTTTTATCCCCCTACAATAAACGCCACTGTCATAATAATCGTTTCAGCATGTTTTTTTATTCTTCGTCACTTTCTACGTAAATATCGTCCTCTTGTTTCAATGCGATAGAGTAAGTAGTTTTCGAGTTATTTGCATTTAAAGGTAATGTTTAAAATATCCAATTTTGTTTTATTGCTCATTTCACATGATTGTCGTTAATAGTTTAACCACCTTGATGATAAAATTTGTTTCACACCCTCACCCTATCCATCTATGAGGAAATTGATTGTTTAAATAATTTCGCACCGCTAAAGAAAAATGTGGTGGGGCGCCGTCTTGCATAAACCACATACTTCTTCTTTGGTTTAATGGTAACTGTTCCAGCTCATCAAAAAGTGTATTTTGAAGAAAAACATGTGTAAACTCTTTGCCAAGTATAGACAAAAAATATTGGAAGCTGTCAAAACTAAGGGCTAAAATCATTTAGAATATTTAAAATAAAACAGCCTATATCTCGGTTAGGAGGAATATTTTATTTAAGCATTTTGGCTTAAATCTTCATATATCGTGCTAAGGTTTCTCCAGTTACTATATGGACAATTCTTAATGAAACACCCTATATATATATATATACCTTATATAATTTTGAAAATTATAAAACTTAAAATATGTCCATCACTTATGAAATAATATATCTATTGGGAACTGACAGGAGGGGGTGGCCTAAAAGATACCTACGTCGAAAAATAGCTTTCACTTTTGAATAAATAGAATGCAATTAAATATCGTTGGAATATTATCTTGGATGGGTGAAAACCTAAATCAGAAAAACATACGATACAGAACGATTAAGTTTGGAATAAAACGTAAAAGGAGTAATAAAGATGTGACAATTATAGAGTATAATTTCTTCTTATTGTTTTAGTTAAAAATGTAGGTCAGTATTTAAATTCACATTATTTTATTGTAACGTGATGTAAAACGCTACATTCTTAACTTTAATTCGTTTTCTTTATCTTAATTTATATTACTTAGTACGTTTCCCATTCAAATAAATGTTATGATCGTTTTAATTCCTTATTCAATAAATAAACACAAGAATTGGCCAACGATTTTCAACACTCCTTTTAAATAAAATTATACACGAAACTTACTTTACCAATGATTAGCAATCACTCTGTATACCAGTAAGTATGTAAAGGTTACAACATTATTTACTTTAAGTAAAAGTTTTACAATTGTTGGTATTTCTCAAACGAAAGCGATGTTTGTCAACTTTGAACCGCAAACGGAAGATTACCTGTTTTATTGCCGAGACCCATAAATTGTGCACATAAATGTACGTGGTCTACATAGGAGAAAGTTTTATAGGTATTTCTATCTATTAAATGCTAATTATCGACGACGTGAACATGGTTAATTTTCTTTCAATGATCGAACTGTAATTATTCAGGAAGTATTGTTAAATGTTTGAAAAATAGAAATTAACAATTATTAACAATAGTTATTTAAATTCAGTTGGAATATTAATGTGAAACCATGTTAAAAAAAATAAAGTACGATGATAATGCACAATTTAGGTAAAAGAACAATTAAATGGTATCACATGGAATTCCTGCAACAAGGGTGCGCTTAAGTACTGGCCAACAACAAAGTTGTTCAAGTTCTGGATGACACAGAAATTGACCTGTTTTTGCATTTTGGTTTTCGGTGCCGTACCCGGTATATTATTAATGACTATAAGCAATATTCTCTTCACATACGAAAATTATTTATGTTGAATAGTCTTAATTGAAAAGCATTTTATGTATACATGCAAATTTAATACTATTAGTTTTAATTTTTTTTATTTATAAAGAATTGCGTATTTTTCCTTGAACATTGTCTAATTAATACTTATAATAAATTGGTAAAGTGTGGTAAACATAAAAACAATATATCAATTACGTAATTTATCTACCATAATTTAACTTCTATGAAAACATTAGGAATATGAGTTTAAAAAAAACATATAGGTTAATGTAATTTTGTAATGAATTATTATTAATTTTTACCACACTACAAAACACGAAAAAACTTCAAAGTAAATTTCTAAAATATGAAAAAGTCGAAACTCAAACACAAGCCATAAATTCAATGTTGTTAACGTAAACAAAGTTTTGAATATAAACTATAAGCATCGACGAATTTGAAATGAAAAATTCTGAGTTGAACTAAGCGAATGTTTAAATTGTCAAAGGGTTACAAATAAATCAAAACTATATACACTGGAGTTATAAATGGAACAAAGTTTAAATTGAAATTCCATGATATTTAAATGGTGTGTAGGTCAAACACAAATAAATTTTCAAATAAGATACACAGAGCACCTACAGACTCAAACAATAGACACTCATCACATAACACAACACTAAATATCCTACATTAATCTGATAAGAATCTGAAGCTAGAACAAGATTTCTTCGAAGAAATAGTACTTAAAGGCGGGACTAGAGCTGCAGCACAAGCAGCCTAACCGACATTCGGCCGCTGGCAAAAACAGGCCGGCGCGGCGGCCTGGGCAGATATTTTTATTTCTAAATTTTCAGCCCAGCCCAGTTTGGTTAAGTACCGACTTAACATCAAATGAGTGGTAAGTTGTTCGCCTTGGTGTATAAACCAAGCAGCCTATGTCTTTGGTTGCAAGTACTGTATTGTTGTAGAGAAGTGAGATGAGTATGATATTTATGTCCATGAGCACTAAAGCTGTGTAACAGATTCTGGGTTCGGTAAAGATCTGCACTGGTTGTTGGAAAACTAGGGTAGAAAAATATGTAGTTAATGGAAGCGTACTGCGCCGGTGATAAGTTACAGTAGTAGACAAATATCAACATTAATTGAAAAAATGTAATTGTCGCAGTAGATATCTCGACCTTTTTGTTCAAAAGTTTGCGATAAAAAATGGATTTTCGTGTTTCAACACCCTGCAGGTTATCCTGATTGATTTTTACATACACCTCTTGACTCTTCCAACTTTCAACCGGTTTTTCTTTTGTTTTCATTTTCAGTTATGATTTATAAAACTGTTCTGTAGTTTACCAATTTTTATCTCCTCACTAATAAGAACTATTTGAAATGTTTGTATTGACTATATAGTTACGTGTAATCTTTGGTATTTGTATTATCGATTTGTATTGTTGCTTTTCAAATGATGTTTCTAACTGACGCCATTAAACAGATGGGCGGTTGATGTTCTTGGTTTTAGATTACAGATTATAATAAATGGGAAATTGAAATTCGATAGTTCCAGTTCTGTTTTCTATAACACAATTCATTTCGTATCGGTTACAATATTTAAAAAAAGTCATGCCGTCAGTGAATACCATTATTTTATTGTATCCACGATAATAATGATATATGATCAGTCATGTTTTATTCTATTCAAAATAATACATTATTTACCGTCCTGGGGTTGATACAGTATAGATTTTACCTTGAATCATCAAATAAATATAGAGGTAATATCAAAGATTACAAAAAAATATGCGACACCGAGTATTAGAGAATATGACATAATTGAAATGAGCTTTTTTTTATTTAACAAGCAACTTTAAAATTCCTGAAAATTCAACAATGGAAATTTATTTATGTTCAGAAAATAAACAGGATACCTTAAGGTTGAAAATCAAATTATTATATCCATCAAAGTTTAAAATTTTGCAAAATTTATAATATTGATTATATATTCCGACAGTCACGTTTTGTTTGAGAGGTACTGTAATAGATATTACTAGCATGATTTGATTGGATAGTAACCACCCAGATTGGATTACACTTAATATTCGAAAACTGTAAACGTCTGGGCAGGGATTATTCAATAAGGTAAGGTTATTGACGGAAATAATCAGCGAGAAACATTTGTTATTGATATGTTTACATAGGTTTGTTCCAACTGGGCTTTATGAACCGTACTGGAATCGTTTCTAGTACTGTATAGTGCGCAAACTCGAATTTGGGATGGACACATCAACTTTATCACCTCTTCCAGAAGGTACAGTTTGTATACCGTCCCAAGAACGATACTTTAATCAGTTGGAACGTGAAAGAAATACAGCACTTGCGCGAACGATACCAAAAACGGTTCTAACGCCAGTTGGAACAAAGCTATTATTACTTGCAATTACAGCAATCTTCTAAACGTAACCCTTTTATTTTCAGCATAAGATAAGGTTTACCTCAACTGAATTTATAAGTCTACTTTAATCAACATCGTCCGAATAAAAAAGGAGAACTGGAATGTAGATATGTGAAATGAAATGCAAAGCATTCTTGTAGAATATTCACAGAATACAATGGGACTTTTTTAAGGGTCGTCCTTATGTATAAAAATCATTTTAAACGATTTCAATAAGGTTTATATTCAACTTAATAATTTAAAAGTTAATTTGAAAATTTGATTACCTACCGCAATTTAAAAATGTCTATAAAAATTTCTATGTGTATCATGGTGATTTAGTGAGTATAGAAATGAGGTCTAATGCATATTTGATTACAGCTCTCGGTAACAAAAATTCTCGATAGCAAATTGGAAGCCGTGGACTTGTCATTATTTTGTCCCAGAACAAGGTGACAATGCAAGCCTACATCTTCAAATTACAAGCACATTTAATGATATTTTTCTAGAGAAGAAAAATAAAGTACACTTTAAACATAGTAGGGGGCCGACCCTGGCAAGTCTATGGTAGGCAGTGATTAAATTCCTCTCGCTTAAAAAAGTATTAAATTGGTGTATGAAGTAAATTTAAATAGTGAAAAGTGGTACCAGTGGTACAATAGAACAGTTGAAAACGTAAGTTATCTTTATCAATTGGAAATCCATCGTTATCCGAATCGTAACCAAATAAATACGTTTACCTTATCAGTAATAAAACCTCTTTTATCAACTAACATTCCAATGAAGACAGGTCCGTCTTTGGATCGAAGAGTCATAAAATAATCTGACAAAAATGGACGCATCAACTTCGGGAATTTCTGTACATAAGAGTCCCAACCAATCCCTATCACCAAACCAACCCAAAAAGTTTTTCTGCCGTAGTTAGTCAAGACACAAGTCCGAAGTTTCCAAGTAAACATCAAGCGATAGTTCTAAATGGTGTAGACTACGTAAACTTTGCAAACTATATAATTGGAATAGGAACATTGGTAGGGCCCAAAAATATATTATTCGCATCAAAGATATCAAATAATAGGATCTGTATATATTTGTCATCCACAGAAATAGTCAATAATTTTCTAGAAAAGCATGGCGGAATCATAATAAACGGCCAGCACATTCCAGCTAGACGTTTGATAACACCTGCAGTCCGGCTAATTTTGTCCAATGTATGCCCATCAATATCACATCAACTTCTAGTAACCGAATTGCACAATTTGGGATTACATCTCATATCCCCTGTAAATTTCTTGCGGGTTAATATTCCAAACCCAGAATATTCTCATATTCTAAGCTTCCGTAGACAAGTATACATTTCACCCCCACACAATAACACTAACATACCTGATTCAATAATCACAACCTTTGATAATACCGAGTACAGAATTTATCTATCAAGAGACGATCTGACATGCTTCAACTGCAAACAACCAGGACACATAGCAGCACAATGTAAACTTCCAAAACAAACAGGCGAACCCTCTATTAATCAAACTGACTTACTTCAAGAAACATCAACCAATACATCTCATGATCTTCATCCTCATCCGATTGATAATCTCACCCCAGATACTTCCCAAGGATCAGCCCAAGTAGCGATGTCAACCACTACCACTTTGACTCACTCAACACCCACTCTAGAAGATCTAAACGTAGTACCCATCCCTCATCAAAACGCACTCATACAGATATACTAACCCCAACAGAAGAAGAACCAACCAAACCTGAGCTAGAATTCAAACAACCAAAAAATGTCAAAAAATCCCGCACAATCAACAAAACAACGGCTCCACCTACTCTAGAAGAACAACTTCAACCGGCAAAGGAACACATCGAATCGAATTCATCCTACCCAAAACTAAAGGACTTCTTTGAAAACTCAAAAGGATCGAAAGATATACTGAGCGTAGCCAGACAATATACAGAAGACATCGAAGGGCTAATTAGTATGC
The DNA here is from genome assembly GCA_947563755.1 of Lochmaea crataegi. Taxonomy (NCBI): domain Eukaryota; kingdom Metazoa; phylum Arthropoda; class Insecta; order Coleoptera; family Chrysomelidae; genus Lochmaea; species Lochmaea crataegi. The sequence goes on along the minus strand of OX387425.1, from coordinate 37,458,120 downwards.
TTAGTAAAATCCACCCCATACTTGAACACAAAGGAACTAAAAGTAGAAATACGAAATAAAAAAAAATTCTGATAAAAACCTTAGCTTCACTACATGACAACTTACAACCTGACATCTCGCACACAGATAGTGAATGTTCATATCGGAGTGAACTCTCACAAGCCGAATTTTACTGAGATATTAAAAAAATATATATCCACATTCATATTACAATGGAACTTAAACGGGGTAAGGCCCCAATACGAAATTTTGAAACTGTTGATATCTAAACACAAACCATTGATAATATGCCTTCAAGAAACCAACTTCAAAGAAAATAATACAACACAACTGAAACATTATAAGGCCTTCCACCACATTCGAAGCAGTGCAAAAATAGCTAGCGGAGGAGTAAGCACGTTCATCCATGAATCGCTGGAAGCAAAGAAATTCAACTAACAACAAGTTTTGAGGTAACAATAGTTGAAGTTAACAGTTTTTGTAAACTACATATCTGTAACTTCTATATTCCACCAGATAAAAATTTTTTTGAAGTTGAGCAAACATGAATACCCTAGACAGTTGATTATAAACAATTTCCTAACCATCTTGAGCAGTTACCAAGAATATGAGCATATATACACCGACGGATCAAAAACGGACAGAGGTACCTCCGCAGCAGTAGTAACAAGTAACGGAAATATGGGTTATAGATTACCAGAAGAATTCACAATTTATTCGGCAGAATTATACGCAGTGGCTAAGGCCCTAATATACTCTATAGAAAGCCCAACCCAAAAAATACTGATAATAACATACAAACCATTCCCACTCGATTAAGAATAGGTCACACGAGATGCACCCATGAGTACCTACACAACGGAAACCATCCTCCAAGATGTGAAGTGTGCAACGTCCAGTTTAGTGTCCAGCATTTTTTAGTGGAATGTCCTAAATACACCAGTGAAAGACAAATATTTACATCTCAGTGCTCCCTGTTGAAAATCCTAGGTGAAAAGTGCAATATTGAAAATGTTATCAAGTTTCTAAAAGACACAAATATGTACTCACAAATTTAATTTAAAAATCCATGTTAGTAATCAATAACGTACCACTGCTAATAACCCTTAGTGGTTGATGCAGATAAAATCAATAAAAAAAAACATAGTAAGTATTAAAGATATATGAAATCCAAAGAAAACAGTTAATGTGGTTCGAATGTCTATAAAGAAGAAAAAGGATCTATCTATTTAAGAAGAAACAGATCAGTAAAGAATGGAAATATGATAGACGAAAGAAAAACGACATAAAGTACTCGAAAATGGAATCAAAAGTATAGGAGTCAAAATGTTCGTATCTCCTACTGGCCCAACTCCCTCTATTGTGAAACCAAAAATGTTTTGGTATGGATGAATATCTAAAGCAATGAATGCAGAAAAAATAATATTGATGTATTATAATTAATTCGGTTATTAGTCATGTTGTGAATACAAGTACCATTCGATGGGTGAGCGAAGTTCAGAATCAAACAAAATGAGAGTAGTGAGACAATTATTGAATTCTGTGAATTCAATTATTCTATAGGCTGAAAATTGAAAAGCGAAACCATTTACAGGATTTGGACCCGGGACCGCCTTGACCACAAAATCCTTACGTAGTCCCTGCGCTACGGACGGTCCACTTGATATTATAAGCTACCTTTACCGCAACTTACATTCGGCCATCCTGCTTCGCTGGTGTTTGTGTGTACGCGCATCTCACTCTCTCGTGAGCCTGACGCTTTGTCTGCAAATGCCTATCTCGATTCCTGGGGAGCCTGATACCCGCACGCCCATTCCATTGACCCCTTCACTATTACATCACATTATGGCGACCTCATGAGGACATTTCGTAGATCAAATCCCACTTCTGATATACAGATACATTCAAACAAAAACGGAACATAGGGATTTTAAGCATTGTATCATAACTGCTTTTGAACTAGTCGACCAACATCCAGCTTCAACAGATTAAAAACACGATTATTACACGATCCTTTAAATCGTTCAAGTTAGTTGGTCTGTTAACATAAATGCGGTCTTTCAGGTAGCCCCAGAGGAAAAGTCAAGTCGGGGGATCTTGCCGGCCACTCAATTGCACCTTTTCGACCAATCCATCTCTGAGGGAAAATTGTATTTAAATATTGCCTAACGTCTCTTTGATAATGTAGAGGTGCGCCATCTTGTTGAAAGTATACGTTCATATTGGGAAATAATCGATTTATTTCAAGTATAATTTCATTTTGGAGGAAATCAAAATATTTAGCACCGGTAAACGTACCTTTAATAAAAAAAGGACCGGTCAAATGGTTTTTCACCAAACCCGTCCACATATTAACTTTTTGCAGACGCTGTGTATAAACTTCTTTGTGATACGTCACTGGACCTAGGTTGCCATTCCAAACCGGCGGCGGTACCTTAAACGCTGACGTCAAAAGCATTTGACATTTGCTATAAAATATGCAGAATAACGACTCATTCGTCGTCCTAGAATTTCATAACTTTCCCTTTATCCGTTTCAAAGATAATCCTTTGGTGCGAGAGTTTCCAGCAACGCTGTATTTAAAAAAAAACATTCTATAACGATTTATATCCGGCTCGAAGGTCCATTAATTAGTGGTTTTGATCGTTTTTCTTTTTTTGTTGATAAGAGAATTAACTACATTTTTCTTATAATTATTTATGAGGTTCTATAATCGAATGCATTGTGAAATGCATTAAGAGCCTAATGAAATACAAAAATATTCCCGGCATTCAATGAAATCGGAAAATAATTCTACCCCACTTAATATTCTTGTTTTTTTTGGTTGTATTGAAAGGCATCATATTATACACAACTTTACGTTTAAATTTATAATTACAAACACGTTTCAATGACATAATACCTTCATTGTTCATTGCGGCGAGTTTTACTCTTTCAAACCCAATAAAACAAACAACGCCTCGTTGTCGAGTTTTATTCTTCTAATTATCTACAAATACGCAACCAGCAGCAAGAGTTCCATATTTTTCAATACCTACTTAAAATATACAGAGATGGGTGCAACTCGGTTAAGTTGACTTTAGACCAGTGCTTCTTAAACTTTCTTAGAGCGTGTCCACTACACGAAAGGAAGAGTGGTCAAAACTTTTTAGAAATTTAACTAAAAAAAACTTCCACAGCATACTTCCAACATTAATACTAATGGTGAAAACTATGTGGAGGACATTTTAAGTTTTAATGTATCAGCTTTCAAGTTCAAAAAACATCTCCTAGAGCCTGAACTTTTCCTTCAATAATCCATGATTGAAACTGCAAAAAATTCTGTTTTTGACAAGACCAAGGCTGCAAAGATCGATCAAGCAGAACCGGACTTTCCATAACAAGGTTCCCACTTTCTCCCACCTCTTTTTTGTATAGATAGACTTAACCTTATTGTATCAAATATACGAAGAATTTTTTTTTTGAAGGATACGATGTCCGTTTAGGTTCGGCCGACGGTCGTTAATTTGCCCACCCGGTACATCTGTCAGTTAATACAGTCGCTGAGAAAAGCCACACTCAGGCTGGGAACAACTATAATCTCTTTTTAGGCATATATTTTACAAAAGACAAGAAAAACATAAAATTAAAACCAATTTCGTTTCGTTTCGATTATTTGAATAATCGGCTCGAGCGACAGATAAAAATAAAAAGAGTCGATAACTAAAATCCCCCAATTATAATAAGAACGAATCAAAAGAAAGGACAATAAAAACAAAAAATTCCTTCATTAATTAACGGAAAGCATCCTCTCGTTTCCGTCGGAACGATGAAAAGTAATTTGATCTCGGTAAAGAGGGTGAAAAGTTAGATTAACCGAGCTTGAAAGAGATCTCTTAGTCTTAGTTAAAGGGACGGCCGGCAGTAGAGATTTTGCGACAATTTTAATTTTGATATACTTGTTATTGTGAGAATATGATCAGAATAGAAACGAGTTGCTTTAATGTCCCTTGCATTTGCATTGTTGCAATCCAATTCCTTTTGAAAGTATTTACCAACGATGAAACAAGTGCGGAGAAATAATAATGTACTTTGGCGATTTATTCAACAATGGAAAATTTAAGGAAAAAAATATTCAGCTCTGAAGAGCCTTTGTTAAAAATGTTTGGGATAAATTGACACTAACTAAAATGAGGGATTTAATGGTGTACAGAAACCTAGGAGGGAAAAATTGGGATTATAGTCCAAGGATCTTGAGGTGGATGTACACAGCCATAATGAGACCAATAATTACTTATGTATGACGACAAGAGTTAGCCCCTCCAGTATTCAAAGACTGGCCTGTATTATAGTATAATAATAGTTTAATACTATACTATTATTACGCATTACAAAGTTTTTGAAAAAATTTTTTCAAAGAACAGAGACCGTTCACTTAGAAGCAACTATACTATATCCCTTGACATACATTGAATTAGACTTCTAAGTTAAACAGGGTTCGTATATCTGCAATTTTTACAGGAAACTGTAATTGAGTAAATATAGTATAATACACCACAGGAGCAATGGAAGCATGCCCAACGGCGGCCATGGAAGTGGTTCTTAACTTCACGCCTCTACAATATGGTGGAGGAAAGTGTTACAGAAAGTATCAGATATTAATGAAGTAGAGAGAGAATCATTAAAAAAACTCTCCCAGATTCGTAGAAATAAATAGTCCTGGGACATGCCACAGGATGGTATGATGAAAAAGTATAACTTTTTCGAGAAATGCAACACAGAGTACAATAACAAAAAGAAATGGGATCCCAGCACCATTGCCAGACTTGGAAAGACTGCCATTTAATAGTATTCAGATAGCTGTAAAGCAATAGAGGGTACTAGGATAGAAGTGTACGGGCCAGAAACCAAACACTCTGAAAGCTTGGGAAAACCCCTAAGTATCTCTCAAGCTTAGCTCAGCTCAGCTCAGCTCAGTTAAATATTGATATAAGATATAGAAGTTGAAGGATTATAATCATGTCGGATAGTCAAGAAGCCATTAAGACACTAAGTTCTTGTGTAGTCAGTTCTAAAATGGTCTGGATTTGCCTGGAAAAACTCAATTCACTAGGCGAGAACAATATCGTCACCTTATTGTGATATTTCAGGACACAATAGAATTGAAGGAAACGAAATTGCAGATTTAGTGCGAAATTGCAGATGAAATAAGAGAGGGGCTAGAATAAACTTTTGGGGACCGAAACATTTTTGTGGTATCATCACCAAAGTAATATTGAAAGAAATAGACAACGTCAAAAAAATGGAACATCTGGCTCTTGGGAATATCTAGTATGGCTAAGACGATCAAATATACTCCTGAGAAACTTCAACCATGTGAAAACAAATGAATGATTAAAGAGTAATACTGTCGCCTGAATGGACACCTCAAAAACATCTAACTCTAACTAACTATTGGAGCAGACAGAATGTAGATTTTGTGGAATGAATAGAAAAGGGGAACTAAACTCAAAAAAATATGACTAAAGGAACTACTCGTCTTCGAGACATTCCTTAGGAGCTAAGTAGAAGAAAGGGGGCTCAATAAATCTTCCAGGACTCAGTGAATGCCACCCCAATATACATAGACACTTACATACAAAGTGAGAGATTTACAGGATGCAGAGTGTGCAATGTCAATGTTTCCAAGTATAATAGCACCAAAATCGATTAATAACAAATTAAACAGCTTGTACGTATATCCCAATAATTAATCTCCTCTTTGAAGAGTCTTAGTTTACATTGGAAAGCCGTATCGCCCACTTCAATAACCTTTGTTTTAGATGGGATAGTCAAAGGTACGAGTATGTTACGTACCAGAATGCATTACAAACGGGAGATTGAATAGATTGCCGATAGGTTAATTAAATTTCGTGACAAAAAAGAAAGAAGATTTTAAATTCATCTGGGAAAAAACGCGTTCAGGAAAGCAGTTTGATGTTGGGATACTTGATACGAAAGACACTAGTTTGAACATATTCCTGGTATCTTTTTTTGGAAACTGTTGAAAGAGCTGGTGCCATTTCTGTGCGGTGGTGGCAGTGGTGTCGAGTTATCCCCTAGAAGCGGCACTGAGCCTGTCCCGCGCGGGACATTTAATTTTGATGTACCGCCAGAATCGGGATGTCTGGCAATGCTGACCTGTATACTCAGCTGAATGTCACCAAATAAGGTGACGTAGCTGTCCGATATTACGCATCACGATGCTTTTTCAGTCACGTGAGTTTGTTCATGTTTTAATATTTTTTAAAACATTAATATTTTAGAATGACATAAGAAATTATTGAAAAATAAATCATTTTTCAGCTTAGGAACCAAATAATCCTCGATTGAGCTATATGAAAAATTGATATTTAATTTGGGTAAATAATTGCAATACATTAAAGAGTAAGGGATCATGCTCGTTTGCTCCGTTTACCGCCTAGTTAAGAAAGTTTCCGAATGGAACTACCTATGTTTGAATGGATGTATACTGGGATAACATTTTCTGAGACCTTAGATATCTATTGTTCCCCCTTTCTTCTACTTAGTTCCTGAGAAAAATCTCGAGAGACCTATTTGAAGGAATTTCAAAATATCCGCAGGTGAGTGTCCCACTTCTATCCACTATTCTAGGTGTTGTGCCCTAAGATTCTGTTTTACTATGCATTCCGCAACTATGTGAAAGGAGGTTTCTTCTTCCATTTCACAGAACCTAAGGTATATTAAGCTGCGGCATCCTTTTCATAGGGCACGATCCGGACTGGGCCCATAATTTGTTGCTAATTTTTTGCGCAAAAATCAATTTTGTTGCTAATGCCGTTACCGAGAAAATGCGTGGCCCCGTAGCGTAATATTAAGCTGCGGCAGCCATACAGCATATTTCTGTAACGAAAATAGCTACGAGTACAGGCTTGACGGCATATTTTGTTGCTAATTTGTTGCTTTAAGATTGTGTGATTCAAAAATTCTCAAAACAGTCCCTACCCGCCAAACTCACCCCCTGCTTTGGCGACATTGAGTTGCGGCAGCCATTTTACATATTTCTGTAACGAAAATAGCTATTCTACGAGTACAGGCCTGACGGCATATTTTGTTGCTTTAAGATGGTATGATTCAAAAATTCCCAAAACAGCCCCTACCCGCAAAACACACTTTTCCGCCTTTAGTAAATTTTTTATGAAAAGCATCCAATTTAAATTGACGGTTTTCCTCAAATTCATTTTATATGTTACCGGCAATCTGTATAATCCGGTATTCTATACAAAATACCTAGGCAATGTATAGAATACCTAAAACGTTTAGGTAATGTATGAAATATGATTTATTTTATACATTACCTAGGTATTCTATACAATACCGAATGCGCAGCGGGTAATGTGTGTAATAGACAAGAGCGGTGACGGTGTAGGGGGAGACGTAGGAGCATGGAGCAGGCATTATCTAAGTAAACACCGTGCGACGCGGTTAAAACAGATCAATGATAATCTATCGAGAAGGGCAAGGAAAATCATTGAAGAAGCCATTTTTACAACACTGTATAGCTTCTTCAATGATTTTCCTTGTCCTTCTCGATACCATCTTAAAGCAACAAATTAGCAACAAAATATGCCGTCTGGCCTGTATTCGTAGCTATTTTCGTTACCGAAATATGTAAAATGGCTGCCGCAGCTCAATGTCGCAAAAGCAGGGGGTGAGTTTTGCGGGTAGGGGCTGTTTTGGGAATTTTTGAATTATACCATATTGAAGCAACAAATTAGCAACAAAATATGCCGTCAAGCCTGTACTCGTAGCTATTTTCGTTACAGAAATATGCTGTATGGCTGCCGCAGCTTAATATTACGTTACGGGGCCACGCGTTTTCTCGGTAACGGCATTAGCAACAAAATTAATTTTTGCGCAACAAATTAGCAACAAAATAGCAACAAATTATGGGCCCAGTCCGGATCGTGCCCTATGAAAAGGATGCCGCAGCTTAATATACCTCAGAACCTACATTTTTCTTGCTACATTTCTTTGAGCTTTTTGAGGTGTCCATTCAGGCGGCAGTGTTCTTTTAGGATACCTGTTAAAACTCTCATTTCAGTCTTAGTCTGACTTGAGCATTCATTTGTTCTCATCTGGTGGTAGTTTCACAGAAGTATCTTTGATAATCTTAGCCCTACTATATCTGCCCAATGGCCAAATGTTCTCTTCTTTTCGGTGTTGCCAATTTTTTTAATGTTACATTGGAGCTGATACCGTTAAAGGGTTCCAGCCCCCAAAAGGGTATTTCACCCCTGTCTTTGCTAGTTCATCTGCTATTTCATTTTCTCTGGAACTACTTGAGTTCAGCTTAGCTTATGACAGTAAAAGCGCTTGTCTGTTTTTACGCTGTTGACACCTGATATAACCAGAAAAACTATTCTTTGACATTTGATCTGATCATTTCGACGACATGAAGGAATTCGCATTTTACCGAATATTTTAGTGACAAAACGTTTCCAAGCGATTTGTGAGTAACATATTACTTTGGATTATTACAAAAACAATTGTTCCCAAGCTTGAATCACAACTCTTGCTCTAAAGATTGTTGTTTTGTTGGTATTTATATTGGTAACTCGGTACAACGCCAAAACCGAAAAGTCACTAATAAGTCATTTGATTGCCTTGCACGCAATGCGTTAAGCGATTTTTCACTAAGTACTGTTCACGCTGAAGTGCTTCTTAAAGTTGAGTGCAGCCTACGAAAGGTGTTCTTGAATTTTAAACGGTTTCAAACGGGCATTAGAGAAGTAAAAATATGTTTTTAATTATTTTTGGCTTTCCATTTTACTTCATTAATAATGTAGCTTCTTGAATTTTAATTTGAAATACTATTTTTCATCATTTGAAATTAGAGGAGGTGGGTATCCGATTTTGACGCTAATAAAGAAAATTTAAATTTATCAAAAATCAGTTCCTGTGAACTTTTGATTTGAGTTTTTATTTTGTAATAACGGTCAAAATGTACTTGAAACGTCGACGTCAAAAGTGGTGATTGGTGAAATTGATGCACATTCATTTACCCGGATATGTATCAAAGTATTGAATTTTTTAATTGACATCCTGTTAGCAAATTATGAAAAATTGAATTTTTTGATACTCCAGAATTAAAACATTGTAGTGTTGATGCACGACAGAAAAATGCGAAACTTTTTTTGCTCGGGTTTAATTTCGATCTATCAAACTGGCATTAAATGCAATAAAGCAAAAGTGATATCCTATTGGATACGGTACAATTAAAAACGTAAAACTGTATACACGTGTGTATACAGTTTAATGCCTACGAAGAAATATTTGAAATTCTGATGACGTTAGGATAATGGTGAGAACCGAGGAAATGTGTCAGAAGTTTTATTTGTTGAATGCTGCTTATCCAAAACGATAATACTGCGGTCAACACTAATAAACATTGTTAAAAAATCGTGTTAGAATAAATTGGAAAGATGTTGATTCTTACGTTGTAACGATAGCTAAGCTTTGTGAAGTTAAAATAGTGTATAGAATACGATAAATATTCTGAACATTGAAAAAGCGAAACCGTAGGGACTCGAACCCGGGACCCCTTGGATTGATTAATTGATTGATTGATTAGTTCGGCACCACCAGTCAGAGGCTTAGAGACCTCGGCACCTCAGCCTTTAGGCTTTTTGTGCTCTTGGTTATACCGTTTATGTGAAGAAACCAGTAGCCCTTATTTGGCTCAACAGTATTTTCACTAGGTCCTTCTTTGAGAAATCCTCCCTTGGATACTCTAGTCCTAGGAGTCTATATCTCCAATGAGACAATGCTTCACAATAGGAGCCCTTACGTAACCCATTGCGCTACGGATGGTTCCTACCTATCAATATTCTGTTCGGTATCATAAGCTACTATTAATCGCGACTGCGTCCAACATTCGGCCATCCTGCTCCGCTCCTCGTCCTCGAGGTAGCTAGAGTGCTGGACCTGACGTTTGTGCGTAAACCTATCGCACCTACTCGTTCGTGAGCCTGATGCTTTGCCTGCCTACGCCTATCTCGCACTCTTGGCAAGCCTGACGCAAGCACGCCCGTTCCAGTTACCCCTTCTCACTCACATCACATTATGGCCTCATGTGGACATTTCGTAGATCAAATCTCACTTCTGATACTTAAGCTAAATCTTCTGAATATTGAAAAAGCGGTACTCGAACCCAGGACCCCTCGGTTAGAAAGCACATAAGTTACCATTAACCGCGACTGCGTCTTACAATAGTTTGTCAGAAGTAAGTTGGAACAACACTTAATACAACTACTTAATACCGAGATAAGTCTATGGAACAACCCAAAAAAATATTTAAAACGACCGCTTATTGGTTTTTCTGGTGACCGACAAACACATATCATCATGGTGTGTTCTCCCCAGAACAGAGACAGACGAAACAGTTCATTGGAGGACAAAATTTACGGTAAATCTAAAAAGCAGAGATAGGAAGACTGCCAAAGCCGTAGTAGGTATTTTAACCGAGTTCTGTGAGAACAACAGCCACGAAAAGCTAACGGGGATGACAGATGAAGCTATGTGCAGATTCTGTGACTTATAGGAGGATCCTGCAGAGCATATCTTATGACAGTGCGATTGGCTGGCGAATATGCGGTATCTTGTACTAGGCGATAAGAAACCACCGGCAAAATACTACATGGAAGATCCAGTCTCGAGGCTAATTGACTACATGATAAGAGTCGGGTTGGAGAATGTAATCTAGTAGGAGTAGGAGTGGGCGGTGTATGGTGCGGGTAGCCAGTCAGGAAACGTTTTGTGTCACGCGGTCACAATATCAACTTCCACAGACTGTTTTGGAACCGATTGTCATTAGTTTTAAAAAATTATTCAACTCACTAGTTTTGGATACATATTTTTACGGTTGTAAGGCATAAAATAATAAAATATTTTTGACTGGACATTTGTTGACAGTTATTAGTAGATATTCCAAAGCACTTTATCAAGAAATTGTTTGATGAGGATAGTAGTAACAGAAAATAAGGCAGTTTGAACGTATTTCACTTTCACTCCAAATCATAATTTCTATTTTCCCTGTTTTCCAGCCAATGTTTTAAGAATTGTGTACTCTTTAACGGATCTACAAGTCATGCAAACTTTTTTATCAGTACTTTGAATGTGTAATTATAAGAAATATTTTTCAAGACTACTCCCAAAAATTCAAAAATTACGACGGTTTCTCCTGTTACAAAATAACGTTTCCTTAAGTGGTTGTGGCGCATCTTTAGCACAAGTGGTACTAAGTAAAAGTGAGTGTAAACATTGGGTGTAATAAACATTTCAACTAGTTGAGAGTTATGTGCTTACGAAAGAAAAGAACGTCGATGTTTTGCATGTACAAGGTAAAGCTGCTGAATAAATGAAACTCTCCATGTTACTTTCAATTACCTACCTCAATAAAGAAGTAATCTATTGACAATGTTCTCATCTAAATTATACCAATAATCAGGAAAATTTCATACTGAAATGCTCATAAATAAAGATATAATTTATGAGTTATACATATACACTGTGTTCATTTGAAAAGGACCCACCCTTAATATTTCAAAAATGGAACATATTAGAAGGAAATGCCGAAACACGTCAACTTTTAACTTGAGGGGGACACTTTTTGGCGCCAATGTCATAAACGTCAGATTCACCCCCTCCCTACTGGAGACACCCCTTACATTTTTTCAAATGGCATTAGGTATCAAGTCACACCTCATTTAAAAGGTCTGGTAAATCTCTATTAAATCATTTTGTCTTGTCTTTGATACCAGCCTTCCATCTTATTCAACTTTTATTGCCTGAATGTTAACGGTGGTCACTTTGAACACATGATTAAATAGCTGTTTTTTCTTGTTAACAGTTGTCTTTTTACTATTTGTAAATTTGTTATTCTTTAAAGAGTCTTTCTATCATAACACAATACGGGGGCATACGAAAAATTGAAAGAGAGCCAATTTTAAACAACGATTAATAATTAATGGAAGGCTAGTATCAAAGGCAATACAAAATAATTGAATAGAGATTTACCAGACCTTTTAAATGAGGTGTGACTTGATACCTAATGCCGTTTGAAATAATGTAAGGGGTGTCTCCAGTAGGGAGGGGGTGAATCTGACGTTTATCACATTAGCGCCAAAAAGTGTCCCCCTCAAGTTAAAAGTTGACATGTGTCGGCATTTCTTTCTAATATGACCCATTTTTGAAATATTAACACAGTGTATGCTTATTTCGAGCATTATCAAAAATAGTTACAATTGTGTTGTGGAAAAAGTTGACTGAAAGTAAAGAAGATACGCCTTTTTCGACAAAGTACCTCACAGTCCCTTGCTATTCCAAGCAATTAAGGTGGTCTTAGGTACGGGTGAGAAGCTAGCTCCAAAAGTAAATCTGCGACAATTGACTGAGCCGGCAACAGCGCACCAAGATGTCCGTTTATCACCGTCGCCTTGGCTCGACCAGTCTAATATACGGGGGGAGGTTGAAATCTGGTATAAAAATTTGGTTGAGAAAGAACCGAGTTGTAATAATATAAAAGTCTATCATATTCCAAATTCAAAATTCGCTAATAAACGCTACGGAGGTCGAAAAAATTGAAAACTAAGGATTTTTAAAAAAATTTACAACTTTCTTTTAATTACTGTATTACCATATATCGATGTCTCGCGTTTAAATTTTCTACAAAGGTTGATAATATAATAGTTTTTCATATTCCATATTCAAAATTCACTGACAAACGTTACGAGGGTGAGAAAAAAAATAAGAATCAGTTTTCTTGAAAAAATTTTTTTACTTTATTTTCTCTCCTGTATCTACATATATCGATGTCCGTTGAAAAAAAAATAGAAATAGATTGATAAATCGATAGTCTTTAGCATGTCATATTCAAAAATCACTGACAAACGTACCAAGGGTGAGAAAAAAAATAAAAATCAGTTTTCTTGAAAAAATTTGTTTACTTTATTTTCTCTCCTGTATCTACATATATCGATGTCCGTTGAAAAAAAAATAGAAATAGATTGATAAATCGATAGTCTTTAGCATGCCGTCTTCAAAAATCACTGACAAACGTTCCAAGGGTGAGAAAATAAATAAAAATCAGTTTTTTTGAAAAAATTTTTTTTACTTAATTTCTCTCTTGTATCTATAGTAAAATTAATACCTATTTAGAGGTACCAGCCGTTTTAGTAACTTAACGTATGCGGCTTCTTGAACCATCTGACATTAACATGAAATCAAAATTTGACGTAACTTCAAAAACGTGACATCTAATAAATTAGTTACGACGTTCATTTTTGTTGGTAATTTTTTGTTTCAACCGATTTATTAATAATAAATAAGGATGGTCTTATTCTAAATGGGTATAAAATTTACTATACATATATCGATGTCCGTTGAAAAAAAATAGAAATAGATTGATAATACGATAATAAAATCTACGTGCACCGTTGGAATTTTGTTTTGTGCGAATTTATCCCAAAATTGATAGTACTTCCTGAAAATAATTACGACGAGACATATAAAGACACATCATGTTTTCATTGAAATAAAGACTTTTACATTTCGAATGCACGTGTAGATATTAAATTAAAATTGAAAAATAAAAAGATTGTAGGCAATCTAAAAACTCAAATCTCTTAACAGTTTGGTCACAGAATAACCTTCTCACACGGAAGGGATGTTTATTTTAAACGATTCCTTCTCATTTCCCCTACTCCTAACGCCGCCCATGGCGAAAGGAAAGTAAACTGTAAACTTGTCGAAGAGTGCATGGAAAAAACAAAACAAACCCTCCGCTCCCCGCACAGACGTCTGATATTTTTTTGTTTATCGGTACTGTGGCGCCGAAAGGCGGCTCTGTTACTCCTTGTAGTGTGCGAAAGGGAAAAACAACGACCCCTGCTCTGGGTACCGGTGGTGTGAGACCGCAGTGGATTTACCTAAGGAGATTTTTCCGAATCCTAGCATCGTACATCAACTAACAACAAGTAAATTCACTTCGTCGATTCAGTGGTTACCGAAAATTTCCTTACCCCCTCTATCGTCTGCTGAGTTCTGGCGAGTTTAAATCGAGAAAGTGTTGAATACAGGGGTAGCGCGCAGTGTTAATGTGATGCTGATCGGAACTTCGGAAATATAATTAAAGCTTTTTGTTTTCGTTTTTGTGAGCAGATCATGGTTTTTGCGTGAATATTAAAATATTTATACATATTTTTATTATAATTTTGTATTTAGTATAAATATTATAGTGACTTATTTCATTACAAAATGCCTGGAGTGGTGTATTGTTCTGTTGATGGTTGTCGCAGTAAAGTGAAAGAGAGATCGTTTTTTAGATGCCCAAAAGACAAAATTAGGTAAGAGAAGAGGTAATTTAGTAGTATACAAGTAAACTTTTTTTATTTTCTATTTTATATTGCAGATGTGAAGCTTGGAAAAATGTTTTGGGTTTTAGAGGAAACCACCGATATGCCAATATAACGGTGGAACAATGTTATAATAGGATAAAAATTTGTAATTTGCATTTTACTGACAATAGTTTCACAAATGAATTGAAGAATCGAATTAACTGTCTCGCAATTCCTTCTTTATTATTACAAAGAACTGAAGGTGAGAAATTTTCTCTATGTGTTTATTGCTTTAATTTTAGTTACAAGTTGAACTAATTAATTATTGATTGAATTGGTTCTATTAAAATCTGAACATAAACGATGAAAGTGAAACTTTTGTTTTAGATAACGACGAATATATTGATGTTCCTATTAAAGCCTGCAGTGACGTTCCTATTAAAGTCTGCAGTGACGTTTCTATTCAAACAACTAGTGCTCAAATAGGTATGGTTAAATATATTTTTAAAAGACCTTAACAAAATGAATAAACTTACTTTATAGATATTGGAGTTCAGACGTGCCCAAAGCTTTCAGCTTCTACACCAAGGAAAAAGATATATAGAAAAAAAATTAGGAATCTCAAGAGAACCTCTGCCAGATTATCTAATTCCAAAAAGTCTCTAGAAACGAACATTAATTTTGAAGACGTTTTGCAATTCTTAAAAAAAACTATTCCAAAAAATCATACAACTTTCTAGAATGTCAGTTTAAGCTACTGAATAAAGCTCCAAAAGGAGCAAGATATACTGACGAATTTAAGCAATTTGCTTTGAGTGTTTACTTCTTAGGTCCGAAAGCTTACAGAAAAATGTCAACAGTTTGTATAATGCCTTCAATATCAACACTTCATCGTTTTCTTAGACGCTGGATTTTAAAACCGGGATTTAATGATTCAATTTTTAATTTAATGAAATCAAGATCCGAGCTGTTAGGTGAAAAGGAAAGAGATTGTGTTTTGTGTCTAGATGAAATGTCAATCAAATCCAATTTATTTTATAATATTTCTATTTACAAAATTGTTGGGTTTAAAGAAACTAACCAAAATAGTATGGACATCGCATCTAGTGTACTGGTAGTGATGGCTAGGTATAGCAACTAGCTGGAAACAGCCTGTTGCTTATTTTTTTTTATAAAAATTCGGCATCCGCCGATGATCTAAGAGACATATTATTTGAAAGTGTCAGAAAAATATCCAATGCAGGATTAAATGTTTTGGGAGTAATATCTGATCAAGGATCTAATTTTCAAAAACTGGTGAAAAGTTCGTTAAAGTTAACTGAGGACAATCCGGTATTTTTTGTGGATAGTATAAAAATTGTTTATTTATTTGACGTACCCCATCTTTTGAAATCGACAAGGAACAATTTCTTTAAATACAATTTCATAGTTAAAAATGGTGAAACCAACAAAGCCTATTTAGATACGATGTATAATTACGAGAAACAAAAAGAATTCAGATTGGCACCCAGACTTACTAATGAACATATCTACCCCAGCAGTTTTAAAAAGATGAAGGTAAAACTTGCTTCCCAAGTTTTTAGTCACTCTGTAGCCGTGGCATTGAGTACTTATATTGACTTTAAAATTCTACCAGCATCAGCCAGAACTACAGTTACTTTCATACAAAATATGAACGATCTCTTTGACATTCTAAACTCGTGTCATTTAAATAATTTCAATGCCTTTATGGGCACTGAAAAGCAAAACACTTTTCTTAGAGATATGCTCACAATGTTTAGCAACCTTCAAGTTTCCAGTTCTAACGGAAAAAATGTTACTAAACAACTTAAATTTATATTTGGGTGGAAGTTGACAATTAAAGCTATTTTTATTTTGTGGGAAATGTTACACCAAACAAAAAATTACACTTTCTTATTAACGAGAAACCTTAACCAGGATTGTCTGGAAAATTTTTTTGGGCAAATCAGAAATTGTTGTGGTAATGCAAGAAACCCTACGCCAATCCAATTCTGCAGAGCGTTTAAAAAAATTACTTCTCTTAAATATTTAGATTACTCCGAAGGAGCAAACTGCATGCAAGATTTAAATGAAATTTTGCTTAATACAAAATCTGAATTGCTTAAAAGTACAGTTAGTTCTACGACTACAAATAATATCTATACTCCTCTAAAAGTGTTTACGACTGATTATAGAAATATAAAAAGTGTCGATGGAAATGCACTGGTATACGTTACTGGATACCTACTTAAAAAGTGTTTATTGCAGCATTCGTGTAACACTTGCTTAGAATTTATTAAGATAGATAATCTAGAAGGAGACGCTACCGTTTTTATGAAATATAAAGATTATAGTGTTTCATCCAACATTTGTAATTTGGTTGTGCCTCCCAAAAATTTTGTGGAACTCGTTATAGAATTGGAAAACATATTTATAAATAAATTTAATAAAATAGCCTCTGAATATGGTGTCGGTATGAAGCTTAAAAATAGCTTTAAGAATGTTAAAATGTGGCATCCTTGTACAAATTTCCCAGTTGATTATTTTTATTCATTTTATACAAGATTACGTATTTATTATACATTATAATTTGCTAATCGTAACATTAAAACAGAAAAATTACAGAAACAACACCCCAAACTAAGTATACTTAAACATTTGTAATAATTACTATGCTAAACATAACAATTTAATCAATAATATTCATTAGAAGCTTGTTCGATTACACCGTAGTTTGATTTAAAAGTTTTTAAATTTTATTTTAATATTCCTGTATTATAATGGTCACTGCAAATCAGTACATACACGTATTTAACCACACGTATGTCCCTCGTAATTGTTGTATTATGATAACGGGCGAGTATGGCGCCAGAGAGACGATGTGCCAAAAATTTCAAACGTTCCGACGCAAGTGAATCTACTTGTCGTTAGTTGATGTACGATGATCCTAGTCCTGATTGGCTGATATGAATTAAACAGGTGATGCCATGAAAATAGAAAAGCATCGAATAAAATTTTTTCAATCTATGAAAAAAGGCAACACTAACAGTGGTTATGGTAACAATATTTATGGGCCAGTTTTATCACAAAACTATAAAAACTACCTTCAAAGAGTACAAAACGCCCAAAGTCAGATTAGTATGTGGCATAGAAGTCTTAATTCAAAGTTACATTATTAGAATTTACTGTTTGGGCCCCTACTTTGTGGAATCTACTCATATTACTTTTATAAATTATCCTAACTGTTTATAATTAATTTCACCATTTATTGAAAGAACCAATGAAAACTTTAAAATATCATTTATAATAGTGAAATTAAATTTAAAAAGGTTACATTATTACCTACATATTAAATATAGTCTGACCAGCCCTGTACACTTTTGACTCTGTCTTCTCAAAGAGAATAGAGATACCCTTATACATATCAGAGACAACCCTCTGTGCACATGCCACATATTCGACAATTAATAGGTTTTTAAAAAATTGTTCAGTGTGTATGTGTCCGGCTAATTCGTGGTTTATGTGGAGAATTATCAGGCATATCTAGAAATTGATATATGTAGATACAGGAGAGAAAATAAAGTAAAAATTTTTTTTCAAGAAAATTATTTTTATTTTTTTTCTCACCCTTGGAACGTTTGTCAGTGATTTTTGAATATAACATGCTAAAGACTATCGATTTATCAATCTATTTCTATTTTTTTTTTCAACGGACATCGATATATGTAGATACAGGAGAGAAATTAAAGTAAAAAAATGTTTTAAAAAAAACTGATTTTTATTTTTTTTCTCACCCTTGGAACGTTTGTCAGTGATTTTTGAATATGACATGCTAAAGACTATCGATTTATCAATCTATTTCTATTTTTTTTTCAACGGACAACGATATATGTAGATATAGGAGAGAAAATAAAGTAAAAAAATTTTTTCAAGAAAACTGATTTTTATTTTTTTTCTCGCCCTTGGAACGTTTGTCAGTGATTTTGGAAGACGACATGCTAAAGACTATCGTATTATCAATCTATTTCTATTTTTTTTTCAACGGACATCGATATATGTACCTAGTAACCCATACCATTTTTTGGAGTCACTCTAGTATGGTAGGACAAATTAACAACGTCATTAATTGCCTGAAATTTGTTTTTTTCTGAATTACCTTGCTCTAGTTACGTTTGTTTGTAATTTTCCCTTAGAATATAGCAGAGAAAAGTTATTAATTCATATGCAAAATATCAAACCACAGGTTCGATAACGCATGCCCCTCGTAAATACGTTCGACTCTCAGCGGCTGAGCGGTCGAGCGGCGTTGCCAGATCAATTTTACTCGTTTGGAGCTGGGAGCTCTAGCTTCTCGTCGATGTCTTAGGTTAGTTGTGGTGAGTGAGCCTACTTTGCTCTCCACTCTGAACAAAGTCGATTGGTTCATTTGGTGAATATTTCAGATTTGAAAGTGAGAGAGAAACCCTGCCATACTTCAGAAAATTGATTGGGGTCGCGGCGGGGCAGGATCAAAGTATGTGCTCTGGTGTTACATCATCTCCTGTCCAAGTCTTAGTATATGATTACGCAGACAACGTAGGTTCTTCTATACTCCAATACATTCTTCAAATAATGAACAAATGTTTTGTAATGAACCAATCATGTTAAATTTTACTCTCCATGCAATCCAGGTATTCAATGTGATAGTTGTTAGTCACATAAAGAATACGATATGAAGTTGGATCAACCGGAGCGTTTTTCATCTGCTTCAAATAACGAATGGGGCGTACTAGGGGCTTGCTAAGAGTAATACACTAACAGGAATAGTGAGAATGGTTGGGTAGCGGTAAATGAAATTGGTGTTAGTTGCAGATATTGCAAGATCGTGTATTTTACATTTACTAGTTTTGTTGTATAGCTTCTAACGCTAATTGAGAGCTCTACATCATTATTTATTGATGTTACTAATAAAGTTAGCCTTGTAAAGCCATGATTAAATCTTGACTGATAACAATAAACTTTTATTGACTTTTTTTTCACTTATTGCTTGACAAGTAACCGGAAGATTGAGAAAACCTAGATATATTCAAAGGAGCATTAAGTAGGTGTCAAAGAGATCCACCGTAAATAATATTAACATATAAACGATATAAATTTTCCCATATTATGAAAATATCCTAAGGGTATATCAAGTAGAGGCTGGAGTCGTTGTAGTGACTAATTATATAATCAAATTTTGATTGAGTAAGATATCAGTAAAAAGGATCTGTTATCATGTCAGTACCACTGTCCATCCCACATAATTTTCGAGACATCCAAGATATGGACGCTTTGTTTTGTTGATCTATAACACAGGACCTGAGGTGAATATTACTTTTTCATTGCTTTTTTAGTATTTATACCTACACTTAACAAACGCACTAAAGGTTTGTATAAAAATAATTGCCCTTTCAACTTTATGATCTATATTCTGGTATAAGCATACAATAACTATCTAATGTAAATAACTGTGTAACGGACATTCTTCTTGAATAAATAAAGATAACAAAATACATTGTAGACTTTGCTTTATCATGGCAGTGTTGATAAAATTCGAAAAACGTGAAGGTAAAATTGGTAGGGAAATAAAAGTGGGTCTGTCCCAACGGTAAACAAAATTGAATAACGAAATTTCCAAGAACGAAAACATGTAAAATGTTTTAGTGATAAACGCTCGTTATTGTCATTGTCATGTTCGTTGTAATGGCACTTAGTTCATAACTCATTGAATAACTTCAAAAACAAAAGCTCATTAGAATTAGATACTTGAATTAATACTACTTTGTTCATGATTTATTATAAATAGAAACTCACAATGATATCGAAATAGTACGTAGATATATATTTTTTAAATCTCGATTCCAAAAATTATATACATGGCGTGTAGGAAATACGCCACGAATCTTTACACTGCTATCTGTATTAGGTCGAGCAATGCAACCCTAGCGAATATATAAGAAGAGGACCCTTTTTGTAGAGTTGTTTACATATTTATTTTATCACCTATTCAGTAAATCAGTGTCTTAATGTTCGTTCTTGAGAAAAGGGATAGTTAGTCTATTTCTGGCATTTGTAAAGTAAATCACGATTCGTAATTGTACTGACTGTTAATTTCGCATTGTTTTGTATATAAACTATTCAATTTGGAGGTGTCGTTTTATTAAATATCTTACAGGTGATTGATTAGTGCATTTCCCATACCTAAAGTTATTAGTTTTTGAGATATTTTAATTTTTCTATCTATAGTAGTAATTCGGTATGTAATAGTATAGATTTTCAAAAAAACACTTATGAAGAAATAAGAAGCAACACGCGAAAAAACAACACTATTTTTACTAAAATTAAGTGGGTCCTAATTACATCTGGAAAACTATTACAAACTTAAATGATACTTTGCATAGAAAAATGAAAATATCTCAAAAACTAATAACTTAAAGCAGGAAATACTCGATAAAAATAGAAGTATGGTATTAGTACTTTTCGAAAATGATATAAAATACAGGGTGATCCATTTAAAAATACTGAGAATATAATGAACTTGATTTTTGACTAACCATGTATTTGATTTAATGAATATTTGCAAAATCATTCGTATTTCTAAATTCGGATAATAATTGAAAACCTCTGGCTTCAAAAGATTATTATTCTTTTACTCATATCAGTCATATCCAAAAACATACAAAACGCGTTGAACTTCTTACGATTTTGACGGAAAAATAGTTATAACTTTTCAAATACCCAGTATAAGAGATTACAACCTCATATTGTTGTGATGGGGAAGTGAAGCGGATTCCAGATTTGCAATAAAATATAGGGTGTTCCATTTGAAAACCATAACTTTGATCTGGTATCGAGTTATGGAACACCCCTTGACACCATTGTAACTAATTTTGAAATATGAAAACTAAGCACTGCCTACAATCTTTACACCTAACTCTTTTTGGTATTTTTCATGATAACAGACCTACTGAGCTTTATCACTCTAATCAATCACCCTGTATATTCTTTCAAATAATTGGTGGTGAGATGGAGATCTGTTCGATCTCTAAAAAGTCTGTGTTTTTCTTGGGTTCCTAGAATGAATATTGCCAAGAATTAAGTAAATACCTACTAAGAGTAGGTATGTCAAAATCAATGTCTTTGACCTTGGGAGAAAATTTACAAAAAAAGTTGTTTTCTTCCATCTAGGAAACACTTGAAATTTCTAGAAAACCAAAAAGGTTTACCTTAGTAGTATACCTCAACCGGTATAGATAGATATAATAAAATAAATAACTACTACTGAATACTGATTACCCAATATAAATAATAAATGAATTTAACGGCATGAAAGAGTAGAAGCTATCGATTCAATTTTATTTCCAAAAACAGAAACTTCATTATAAATACATTACATTTTTGGTAATATTTCAAATAAGATATCCAAGATAATAACACAAGAAACATAATTACCATTACTTAACTAAAGTGGTCATAATACCATAAATTTTCAGTTAACGTAAAATCGATAGCAAGAATTAATATTTATAAATTGGAATATCCATAATGCAATACATATTGTAAAAGGCTTGGGGTACATGCCCCTCAAGTGCAAATACGGGGATTATGATTTTGGTAAGTCTTTACTATCGTCCTCACACTACCAACCGATCTACAGCAACTCAAACCAGCAAAAAAGTCAACCATGGGCATGAATATTTAATATTTTTTATACCTAATGCAAATACTGAATTTAAGGATAAAACTTTATTGTAAATACTTATACTAACCCAAATATTCAATTTCCGCGGGTACTGGATTCCCAATTAGGAAAACTGATCCTTGACCCAATACCCGACCCTTGAAGGATTGTGATTGCCTAGTAATGGAAAAGTTGGCTCATCCATAAAATTACTTCGTAATTATTAGATTTTTCCAGCACTTCTTCTAGCAGTAGCACTTGCTCACTAGTACTCTCACTGCTCATTTGCATTAGCTAACTCGAAAGTGTAGGCTTTTGTGTTGCAATGGCCCAAACCATTATCCCCAACATTTATTTGTCCACCTCAAGTGGACGTCGACAATTTCTGTGTCACAAAGGACTTGTACAACCTCGTCCTTCAGAATTCTGAATTATATCGTGCACAGTTGATGAAGAGAATTTATAGGCGATGCGCTGATTAAAGCGGAATACAATGAAAGTGTTGCTTCCTGCTTGTCTATTGATTCAGAAGTGGCGCGAAACGAAAGCATTATTACTTATCAATTGCCGCTATTTCTAGGTTTCGCATTCGCACAGGACTGTCTTTTTCTTTGGATCAATATCAGACAGGTATGCAAAAATTTTGAGGTTAAGTACAGCAAACACTCACGTTCATTCAAAAGAACACCACAAACAGTAAATTATTTTTTGCACAAAATGCACCCACCTACATCACATAATATGATATAACAGACATATTTCAGGAAATAAAAATGTCAAGATAATCGATATTCCTAATCAATTCCCCATTATCGCGTAATATAATATATCTGTGAATAGATTTAGGTGCAGAATTTCTATCGCAAAAAAGTTGATTGAGCATCATTTAATATTTTTCTTTCCATCGTATAAAGACGGCCTCGTGCACAATTAAAAAACCAGACAATTAAATTTTTTGACTACGTTGCTCTATGGACTATTATCGAGAAACGATTTTTTGATGACACGCACAAAATATACCCTCATCAGCTTTACTTTTTATTCCTATTCTCTGATTATTCCGAATCAATATGGAGTCACGTCTGTTTCTGGGAGTGCTTAGTAATCGTTATGTGATTGTATTATTATGATGACACAATCGAATGATGTTAGGAATGAAAAAAAACTGAGATGACAGTAATTATTTTGCAAAATTTGTGATTTAAAACAAGTGCAAAACGTGATTCAAAACTAATTCGCAGATAAATATCAATAAGCATGGATTAAAAGTGGCAGATTATGATAAAACTGAATATTTTTTTATTCTAAATTGCTGTTGCTTGCTTTTTCAAGTAATCATTGCCATTAAATTGATGAAATGAAATATCTGGAAATTTTTTGGATAACGAAGAATATTCAAGGACACAGTACGAATTAATTGAATCAAATTAACACAAACGAACAACAAACTATGAGAAGGGACGAAAGAAGATCAAGCAACACACATAACACATAAACATAGTGACCTTCAATTTTCTGCCGCCAGAGGGAGTATCGCTTGGATTGAGTTACGAATTGAATTTCAATCAAGAATGATGGACAGATACGTATAGTGTGGGATTTTAGATGGCAAAAATAGAGACCATATTGGTTTTGCTGAACA
This sequence comes from Lochmaea crataegi, assembly GCA_947563755.1. NCBI lineage: Eukaryota > Metazoa > Arthropoda > Insecta > Coleoptera > Chrysomelidae > Lochmaea > Lochmaea crataegi. The sequence continues at coordinate 37,434,404 of OX387425.1, read as the reverse complement.
ATTAAATGGCTAGGGTTAGTTGAGATTCTAAATAGATGACCTGCTAACATTATGAGGGAGTCTTCAGTTATTTTATAAGGAAAATGTTCATTTTTTACTTCTGCTTTTATTGTCAGACTCAAAAAGGATAAAGTATAATAAAACTCGATAATAATACTGAATCTACTCTTTTCAATACGACGGCTTTGTATAGACTGACATTCCAGACCACTTCCCTTTTCAGACCTCCTAAACCCTTGGCCATGTGTATATGTTACAAGAGATGAGATAAACAATACTCGGTTCAACATTCAAGTGACATCTTTGTTAACGGTTAAGTAAGGTGACATATTCATTACTGGGTCTTGTCTAATAAATATAATACACTCATTCACCCTCAAGCAGTGACGCAGATTTTTTTATCATATATGGAAGAGTTTTTTGAAGAATATGCATCTAAAGAAGGAAGCTTTATATGTATTGGTGATTACAATATTGAAAGCTAAATGGATATTATCAAAATGTAAATAACTTCACAAGAGTCTCAAACCATACATCAACAATAATAGATTTGTTAATCACAAATGACAAAAATTTAAAACCACAAGTACATACAACTCCAAAAATTACAGACCATTGCATATTGACTGTTGACTTAATAGAAAATAACATTACTAAAGAGAGTATCACTAAATATTATAGAGACTACAAAAATTTTGATGAATTAAAGTTTCAAATGGATCTTATGGATACTGAATGGGACAGAAACTGTACAGACATAGATACACTAGCATATCAATTGGTAGATGCAATCTCCATAGTACTAAATAAAATGCTCCTATAATGGAGAAAGTTATCAAAAAACAACGGGGCGATAAAAAATGGTGGACAATAGAAATTGATTCAAACATACAAAAAAAGGGTCCAGTTATATCGGAAAGCTATAATAACTAAGAGCAACGACGATTTTAAAGAATATAGGACTCAAAGAAATAAAGTAGTTGATATGATTAGACAGCAGAAAAGTATTTATTACAATGCAAAAATAGATCTAAATAAAAATAACTCGACCATAAAAAAAACTGGTAGGACGAAAAGTAAAAACTAAAAAATGGGAATATATTTTGAAGGCAATATTGAGAGAGACGAGAGCATTATAGCAGAAAAATTTAACACTTATTTTATACAAAGCATATAAGCATAACCATGAAGATGAGTAACCAGGACATAATGGAGATAGTAGAAAAAATAGAGCAATGTGACATAAGAATGGAAAAATTTAGATCAATTTTATCAACAGAATTCAAAACTATAGTTAAGAAACTAAAAAAGAAAAACAGTAGTGTAGATGGAATAACCACAAGCCTCCTGCAAAAAGCATTTGAAGTGACCGGTGACAGATTTTTACAGTTAATAAACAGCAGTTTAGAATATGGAACGTTTCCAAAACATTGGAGAAAGTCTACAATCATCCCCATAGAAAAGAAAAATCCTATCTATGAAAAATTACTAGAAGTTATAATGAATAAACACTTTGAAACAAACAAATTACTTAGTGACTATCAGGCGGGCTTTGGAACTAAAAATTCCTGTGAAAGTGCATTACAAACAGTGTTAATGAACTGGAAAACTGCTTCAAGTGCAAAAAAGGTAATTGGGGTAGTCTTTTTGGATTTTCGAATGGTCTTCGAAACTATACAGAGGTGTATAATAATACATCAGAAGAAAAAGAAAATATATTTGGCGTTCCCCAAGGGACAGTTTTGGGCCCTAATCTGCTTATTGTTTATATCAATGACATTGTCAAGAACATCAAAAATTGTAACATCCAGCTTTTTACTGATGATACCTTATTGTATTTGATGGGTCAAGATGTTGATGCAGTTGTGCAAACCATAAATGAAGAGCTAGCAGTACTTTATACATAGCTAAATCAAAATGGCTCAAGTATAAATACAGAAAAAACTAAATTTATGATAATTAAAAGTAAGTTTAATTCTAGCCCCACTAGGAGCCACACAGGAATATTTATAAATAACCAAAGGATAGAATAGGTTGAACAGTGCAAATATTTGGGTGTTATAGTGGATGAACATTTAACATTTTCCAAACATGCAGAATATGTGACTAATAAAATAGCAAAGAAAATAAACCTATTGAAAAGAATGAGTGACTGGTCAAAACTAATAAGTAGTAATCTATAAATCAATCATCTTACCACATAACTACTGTTCATTAATATTGTTTTTGTTGAACACGACAGAGAAAAACATACTTAAAAAAAATCAAGCCATGCGTTGTATTATAGGGTGTAATCGTTATTGAAGTATTGACGACATGTTACAGGCAACAGGATTACTAAGTATTCAACAAATATTAAACAGCTTGCTTCCTGAACATTTATTGAAAAATATTAGGTATATATCAGATGTACACAACTACCCAACACAAGCAAGAGATGACTTTTATGTTTCAACAGTCTCCACTAACTACAGTCAGAATGATCTTTTCCACAAAGGACTTATTCAACATTCAACACAATAACTTGCCACATAGTGTGAAGAATTCTGAAGAATCTGGAGTTTTAAGAAAAGTTGTACTTTATACTGTAAAGATAATATTAACATATACCTAGTCATATATTATTATTGTGCAATTATTTGATAGATACTTTGTAATCCTTTAATTTATTGGCTGTTATTATTCAATGTTATTTGTAAATTGTTAGCATTATGCTATTAAACATTAATAAATAAATAAATACTCTAGAAATATGAAATATAACATAAAGTACAGGAACTGCCAGTATCTATTAGAAAATCTATCTCATGATTATTTATTGATGTGTTACACTACTTTTATTATATCAAACAACGTATTTGTTAAAATACACCCTTTATTCTTAACAGCCAAAGTGTATCTATTTCAACCAGGGTTGCCAGGTCGATTTTTACTCTATCAGTGAATACCTTGTCAAAAATTCAGTAGATTTCAGTAGATTTATTTTATGCTGTACACATTTCAGGAAAGGATAATGTAATAAACCTATGACGTCAAAAAAATATGTATTTTTATTAAACAAAAAAAAGTAACATATTTCCTATAAAATACAAACAAAAAAATACATTTTTATAAAAAATAAACAATACACCAAATTCTTTATAAAAAATACACAAATATCACAAAAAAAAGGAAAAAATAGTAAAAAAAAACAACTAAAATACAAAAAAAAATAAAAAAATTAAACGTAAGAAACAAACTGTTGGAGAGGTATATAGAAATTAAATTCAATCTGAATCAGATAAAGTGTTTGTCTTTTTTGGTTGCTACCTATTTAGAATTCAATATTCGAAGTGCACTTACCTCATATTTCTGCAACTGCACGTGCTAATACGAAACGATAAATCACATGTTAAAAAAATATATAATTAAAAATACAATATTAATTATAATCCAATAAAATCACTATCTAGGAGAAAACATCAAACCAAATTCATCTTGGACGGAGAGCTAGAGAAGTCCCGGTCGTCGAGGGTGGTTGTTTGTTGTTTACGTGTACTGATAGGATAGGTATAAAATAACCAGTGATAACGTGATAAGGAAATCGGCCTTTCTCCGAGTGGTGGTGAAGAGTGAAGTATTATCAACATAATAATATTATGAAGCGCTTAAACGCGTTAGAATTTATTATCAGTCCCGAAAATTAATTTAAGCAGAGCGTGCCCAAATTTCACGCATGATATAAGTGTATGTGATCTATTAGTAATAGGTAATTACAATAATAAATACGTGTCATAATTTTTTTCAGTTTTTCAGTAGATTATGAAGTGTTTCAGTAGATCAGTAGATCAGTAGATCAACAGGCAAATCAGTAGATCTACTGAAAATTCAGTAGACCTGGCAACCCTGATTTCAACGCTAAAGAACAACTAACTCTGTCTAAAAATAAATTATTTTCTATCTAGGGTCAGGGCGGCAGGAATATGAAGGGGTAAACCATCTCACAGAATTGGACTCTCGTTACATTATTGTTATGTAACTAGTGGTTAATTTTCATTATGATATATTTTTAAGGGAGACTACACACGCCGATGTATCGAGCATTTGTGTAAGATGTGGCAGTGGAAAATATAATTTCACTGGTAGGTACTGTTAAGAGCATTATCTAATAAAAATTGTGAATATTAGTCTGATAAGAGTTCATTTGGATGATACAGTTGTATAGTATACATCTCAAATAAATAGAACAATGGTGCGCTCTATTCACATCTTACATTAAATCCTTTGTCAATCTGTTTGAGCTTAAGCAGAGAAAAGTATTAGGGGACTTTTCTTTTTTTAAGTAACGTCTAAAAAACCTAATCCTCAAGTTGTTTATTTCAAAAATCACCAATGACTGGATAAGGATAATTTAAAATTCTGATCTATTTAAAATCATTTAAACAGATCTCCAAAGTGCTCCAAATCGGCCGACGTCATACAGTATGATGTCGCCCCAGCTGTAGGTTGCGGGACACAAAATTCGTTGGCCTTAATTTTAACAAAAACAAAATAATATCAAGTTGCTTTTGGAAACATAAGTTTGTTTACTTTGTTTACTGTCAATTGATATTCATTTATTTTGAATTTTTCGCTTTAAGATGTCGTATAAATTAGAAATAAGAACAAGTATCTAAGTACAAGTTGCTTGGGCGGGTACCCAAAGCTGAAATCTGTCGAATATTCCAGAATGAGAACATTTCACGCAAAATCATTTATGGAACAATAGCGGTGCGTGCAGGGAGTACCATGTCTAAATCTCCCAAAAAGTGGAAGACCACGTGCATTCACTGCACAGAGGTCAGAGAGATTGGTGAGAAGAGCAGAAAACCAGGTTGGAATGTCAACGAGGAGTCCAAAATTTGTTAGTTATGTACGATGTGTGTGCGAATGCGAACTGCGATTTAGTATTGAATAATTATTTGATGCGGGTAGTAAACGTCGCTACATATTGAAACAATATGCTTACGTTTTATGTTGTTAAAATCGAAAATTAATTGTTAAATTCTTTTTAACAATCAATGTTTTGAGTTAAGATAATATGTTTTGATTTCTTTTGGCAATAACGGCTTTCAAAATAAAAATAAATTCGTAAATAAAACAAAATAGGATTCTTTAAATTGAAACAAACTTATGGGCTTGAACACTTCTCACCTATGGACTGCTGTTTACTGACTCTCTGACGCTAATTAAGGACCGCCCACAGTTGAGAAAACGGAGTGGTGGGAATTGTACGATATGTTATAGGTGTCCAAATAAACGATTGTAATAATCGTGTTTTCAATCTGTTGAAGCTGGATGTTGGTCGACTAGTTCAAAAGCAGTTCTGATACAATGCTTAAAATCCCTATGTTCCGTTTGTGTTTGAATGTATCTGTATATGTAGGTACTATACTAACTATACATAGTCCATACGTAGTAGTGGCCTGGGGATTTTAATGTTAATTTTGGAAAAAATGAGTCGATGCCATTAATTACATTCCTCCAAGAAGAATTTCAACTGGAAATTAACAGAAATTCAAGAGAATGTACTACAAAATATGGAACAACAATAGATGCTGTATTTATTAGATATCTTGATGTTATGTCTAATACTTTTGTAACATACTTCAGTTATCATCGACCAATTGTCACAGTAATACCGTCAGAATCCGTCGAATCCGACGAATCTAACCATTACCGAAGTCACTGATGAAAATAATTGAGTTGTCGCAATTTCAAATAAATTTTAAAATTTTGAATTTTTTTATTTTGTATTTAATAAAAATGAATATTAATGTAATAAACAGTCATTATTTTATGGAACAAATTTGTAATACTTTATCTTTTCATTATGCCATATCTGATTCCTGTCGTAATCTGTTCTTTTATGCATATAACTTATACAAAACAATTTCGATGTTTCACATCTGCCAGGCGTCCCGTGACGGCTCACACATTTTTTTAATAGAATTTAAATTCTTCCGCATTTTTAATTCATTTTAGGGACTGTTTGTGACAAAAAAAAATAGTTTTATTGATGATATGCAATATAATATACTTATGATAAGATTTCTAGCAACTTCTTGCTATTTAAATATTTTGTCAAGTTCCCTATTTTACCACCTCTTTACGAAAAAAATATTCTGAATACCTTTCCGTTGGATATGAATCTCACCTATTTTTGACGAATCTTTATATCCGTTTTTTTACAGATCAGTTTGACTCAAGCTTAGGTCGCCTTTTTCCTATAAGCAAGTGTCATATGAACCCAGCTTTTCTCACTAGTAATATCTCCAGTTTATACCCGAGTCCAGCAAAAATCAGTTAACGCTGCCCAAACACTGTGCGAATTGATGTGCTAAGAGATGGAAAGTGCTCTTCTCTTTTTGATGTGTAACATCTTTCCGCTCGGTTACCTGCAATTTGTGGCATTGATTTCGTGAAATGGGACGGACATGTGTAACAGGAAGCCAGTGAAGCTATTTGTTTTGACCATTGAGCACGAGCGGTGGTAAATTTCGCCGTCACTATTTAGCTTTATTAAATTTTGAGGTTGATATCTGCGACACTGTTTATGGGAGAAGATTCCGTATTTGTTTAAATGATGAATTCAAGCTCGAAATGAACACGGATCGAAATGTTTCAACAACTAACTGTGGTACTGTTATTGACGGAGTTTTTCAACGCTTTTTAAATACTTTGAAATCACAAGTACGTGTCATATTTTAGTTATCATCTGAAGAAATTTGCTGTTTTTTTTGTTAATGTGGACTGCTTGGTTGGTGTAGAAAAGTCTTTGGATGCTGAATTTTATTGTATAATGTTCAGAAAAAATACAAAAAAATACTCATTTGCACTTGGCACAAAACATGTTACGTTTAGAAGCAATTTACACTTTACATTAAAATTTACAATCGATAATATTGATTTTGGTCGAAAAACTTGAGAGCTAGGGAATTTTGCCGGTTTATGTGTTTTTTTTAATAATTACGTGATAGTTGTTACCCTTTCTGTGTCTATTCTCGTTCTCCCCATCACCCCGAAAACGGTGTTAGATTTGACCGTTGAACAGGTGGCTGGCGAGAGAGTGGGGGTAGCGGGTAGATCATTCTAGCAAAATTGCACATTTTTAGAACGTATTTATTTGGAGAAAAGAAACGGAATAATGAGAGGGAGAGGGATGAGGTATGTTGTGACTATTTGGTCCGCGTCGAGAAGTGTTTTTTATTTCACACTTGAGGTATGCGACAGGGGCGTGCGTTATTATTTGAAGGGTGGGATTAAATAGTTGGAATGTGAGAGAGTGTAACTGAAGAAAGGGGTAGCGAAAGGGTTGGTACCGAGTTGGAAAGAGAAATAATATTTTTCTGTTTAAATTTAATATTGGAATTTAAACATTATTCATACTCTCGCTTTCGATACACTTTTCCATTATTACTACATACCCCTGCTTTCGACACACTTTTTCATTATTACTACATACTCCCGCTTTCGATACCCTCCGTTCTCCCCCCAAATTGAACAAAAATAAAAAATGTATTTATTAAAAAATTGTATTACACCTAGTTTTAATTAAATAAATTTTCATTAAAAAATTAATCTTCGTTACTAAAAATTATTTCAAATAATACCTGAATCATTTTTTTCAAGATATGATTTTAATGTTGCTTATTTATTACCAAGGTGAGATGTCAGATGTTACACATCATATACGACTAATTTAAGGCTCTCTCCCTTTTTTTTCATCTGCCTGCAAATCGGTGATTGAGGTGACTGAGGTGCAATTCTCGAATCATGCGCCCATGATTTCGAAATTCGAATAATAGAATGGCTTATTTGTGAAACTGTAGTGAGTGATTGTATTACGCATACGCAAATGTGCGAGCGAAATGCAACGACGTATGTTAAGACGAAATGAACATTTTCGAACAAAATTTGATAATTCGTTCAAAAGCTTCGACGTCATGGCACAAAAAGCCGAAGAGACTAGGGTGTATCTGGCGATAGGACCAGCATCCGAGGAAAAAAAGTCGTGATTATGAGAAATTTAAAAGAACTTGCTCATCAAGCCGCATAGGCAGGTCTAGAAGAGGCAGATACGTATTAAATGCACAACCCGTAATTTCATGCAAGTTTGACAAGTTGACAATTATTTAACTCAGGAAATAATCTTACCAAATATCCCTCGTGCATCTAATTTTGCCTGTGGAAAAATTGGAACACTCGTTTCTAAGTAATCTGTTTTAAGAAATAGCATTCGCGAAAGTGGAAAAATCCTCGTCTTCGACTCGGATTTTTAAAACCACTCTCGCTCATGCTATTTGTTAAAACAAATTACTTAGAAATTCGTTTTTCCGAATTTTTCCGGAAAAATTAAATGCACTAGGGATATTACCCCCGAATATTTTCGCATTTATATATTCGAGAATTGTATTACTGAATTTTGTTTAGCAGTCATCACTTTTGTACCTAAAGTAACAAATCGATGAATGCTCTGTATGCTTTGTTTTCCTTTTACTTTTGTATGCAAATATGAGACTAAATATGATAAAATAATGAATGATCATCACATCAAACAAGTCAGAGTCATAAAATAATTGTAAAGAAAAGTACTGCCACAACTAACAACTCTCAAAATGTTATTATCTCTCAAAGTGTTAAAAAATGTCCACAGATATTTGTTGAACAATAAATATAATTGCCAGCATCAACCTCACACTTATTTATTACTTTATTATTCGAAACTTTCGAAAATTAGAGTGCCCACACATTCTTCAATATCTTCAACATTATTTTCAAATTCCAGTAACTAACTTAGTTTCATTGTATTGAATCCCACTAGATGTTTGTTATGCATAGGAACTTACAATGTATAAAATATAAACTAAAATTGCAGTACGCTTGTTTGCATCATCAGACAAGTGACAAAAAAGGACGTAGATTTTTGCATATTTATAATGCATCCAACAAATATTCAAATTAAAGCGTATGTGACAATGTCAAAAAAGAAGATTTGACAATTTAGTTGAAGGTCACAATCATGGCATAATATTTCAATTTATTAATAATTGTTTACCATTATTTCACTTCAAGCAGGAGCATTGTGATTATCATAATTACTTGCGTTTTTTCGATAAAAACGTATTAATAATGCATTTTTCTTGTCACTAATATAATACGTACTTACTTTTATAAGTTCTGTAAGTTGCACCATTAGTCACGAGATATTTATTAAAAATGTACTAATGGTATTGTTATGCAATGTAAAATGATCATTAACATCGAAAGGAAAAATATATCTGCGGGTATAAACGAATAATAGCTTGACATGAACAAACTAAAACGTCTTGCATATCGATATTTTTATAAAAGTATTGTGAGTACCACAAGAATAATCATACAAGCACGATCTGGATTCGTTTGAAGTAATAACATTCAATTATTAAATGAGTTATTGACTCATTCACACCTATACCATTAGACACATTGTCTACATAAAATAATGCATATGTTTATTTGTGAGTAAAAACATTTGCATAACCTGTTTTCTTGATATAACAGCATAACTTTTAGATTTTTCGTCTTAAGAAGATTCATTTTCCAGTAGAGAGAGAGCGAGAGGAATATATTTCATTGTCAACGAAAATTTCCTATACAAAGCGATCAACAAGTAATATTTTAATATCATAACACGAAATACAGTTTTTTGGGCGACCGGCGAGTTGCATCCCAAAAAGTAAAATTTTACCTGAACGAAAAAAGGTGACCGTCGAATAGCATCCGTAATCCAAAAATGTCTGTTCATTAATAATCGCCTATCATGGTCAAAAGCAGGTCAAATTTTACAGCAATGTTGCCGATGTATTATTTGAATCGTAAATATTTTTATAAAAATTGGAACATATATCTGTATGAGATTTGAAAAATGTCATCATATTTTCTTAGTTTAAATCTCTTAAGCTTTTGATTATGGCTAATGTAATCTTAACGATAGTAGAAAGTATGACGTGTTGAGACCTAACCTAACCAAATCAAACCAAACCTAACCAAACCTAACCTACATAATTGAATAATGTATAAATTAAATTAATATATTATACACTATATTGTTATAAAACTGTATTAGACGCAGTTTCGGAAATAAAATTTAGTATCAATTACGATATCAGAATAAACATGACAACAATGCCCGCTTTTATTTAATTATGTAGCAGTTTTACGACACAATATTAAATTTGTTGACGGGTTGCAACTCAGCGGTCAAAAGTTTGGCCTGCTCAAATATGATGCAACTTACGGGTCCCGGTTTTTTGGTCGTTAATAAATCAATTTTGATTGGATTTAACGAGGGATTTAAAAAAAATGACACACCGTTATGATGCCTGATTGGTCAGCAATACGTTCATCTTAAATTAAGTGTAATTCGATTCGATTGAATAATCAAATAAAACTGTACCAATTTAATTGAAATTCTGAACCCAATCAATTTAAAACATGGAAATCTAACGAAAAATGTTTCTAATACTGGTTACTAATCTGTATTTCCCTTAGGATCATTAATTACAGCTTGACATATTTAAAATTAAAATTATTAATTTTGTTTTGAGGTAATAGATTTCATTCTTGTGTAATAAGATCTTGAAGACCTTGGCTAGTGTGAAAATTATGCAGATGAGAAGCAATTCGTCTCTGAAGCACAATTCCATACATGTTCGATGGGATCAAGGTCTAGAGACTGTGCTGGCCACGGTAGAATGGTGATATCCCCATGATCAAACCAATCTCTTACTGATGCCGAAGTATATTTACCTTACATTATCCTACATGTAACGCAAATCAGAGCCTGCAGCAATGACAAATGTAGGGACAACAGGTTTTAATACACGGAAAATATATTGATATTGATTTAAAGTGCCTTCAACAAAAACGGGAACAGTTCGATGATAAAAAATTATTCCAGTCCTTATCATAACTTGTAGACCACCTTATGGACGAACACCGTGTACGTGTCTGAGTGTCTCTTGGCGACTTGATCCTCTCCACACTGTCACTTAGTCTAAATCAGGGTGGATATAGAACCCCATTCTTGTAACCCCCAATGCACATGTTATTGTGGCCACCTTAATCTTAATCCATGATTTCCATGACGTAACATGGAAGCCCTCAATGGACGTCTGGCGTGCAGACCAGCATCATGTAATCTATTCCTCAAGGTTTGGTCACATAGGTTAATGTTCGCGTGAAGTTATATACACATTTCGACGAGCTAATCATACCACATATCCATCCTGTCGAGGTGTAGTTTCACGTTGACGACCTCCATGTCTCTCAGCAGCATCACCGATTTGTATATATCGATGCATCAATCGCGAAAACCTGCTAGGACATGTCAAAGTCACGTGCAACATTAGATTGTCCACCCTTAATAATATTCAACGCAGTTACCACCAGCACGTGTTAAATGCCGACGCTCCATAACCACTGTTGTCTTAGCAATTTGGTTTTAGTACAATTTTGAAATTTGAAAACCTTCTCACGTACAGTAGAAACGCTGAAGCTTTTCCATCACGTGACTGATACGTCAGCAATATTGTTCATATGAATTAAATCAAAACTTGTGTCAACTCAATAGGAATAATCGTTATGACTAATATTCCAAAGGTCGGCGTTTTACGAATTGGTAATTAAACAAGAAATTTAACTTTTTTAATTGTATTCATTTTATTTATATGGTTAACATCGACATATTTATTAAAACTATCGATATACTGGGCGAATAAGTTACAAAATCCAAAATTAATATTAACCATGCTGGCTTATTAGTGGAGAGCTGATTTTTTGTAGGATATCTTGTATTTTATATAAGTACATACAATTTATGAAGTTCATGAAACTGACGTAATGTTTAGTCTACTGACATGGTGTCCTCTAAAACTTTTAAAATAACACTTTCTAAACTGATTATATTAGAACAATTTTTTTTTGTGGGCTATAGATTGTAAATAGAATAAGATTTCCACACAGCTTGAAGGTGGACGTTTCGATAAATATATTACCATCATCAGGGCAACACATCAAATGGAAACCCTCATATTAAAAGTAAAAAACAGAAATATCCGCAAAAGACATCAAAAATAAAATGTAAACACATATAGGTACTAGAAACGAAAAAACACATCAAATATGACAAATCTTGCTTTATAGTTCATCCATTTCAGAATCTGAGCTGTCTTCACCAGTATTTATTATCACTGGTTCAATATGTATGTTCACCAAATTTCGTTCTTGAGTAAACCAGTCTTCGATTATTTTTTCGGTATGCCTAACACAATTATCCCAAACATTTGCACTACAATTTTCCAATGCTTCTTTCCACATACTCAAGACCCTTTCATCGCCGAATCCGTCTCTGCCAATATACTTATTATAATGTTTTGCAGTGGGCCCAAATAAGCTCAATGGCATTAAATTCGCAATGGTAGGGCGGTAGCCTTAAGACTTCATGACCATGTTTTCGGAACAAGTCATCAACAACATATACATTTTCTTTCCGGTTCATTTTAGCAATTTGTAATAGTTCAGGTCTTGAGAGGTTTTCATTAAAGTCAATATTGTTGGCTTTTAACCAAGTGATAATTTCATCTTTTTTTGACGAAGTGGAAGGTTGCTTTTCTGCTAGTATACTATGATAAGGCGCATTGTCCATTACCACTAACGTCGGTTCTTCTAAATTCGGAATTAACTGTGTCATAACCCACTTTGTAAATATTTCACCGTTCATTTCACCGTGGTAATCTGACGACGATGATTTAGAGGAAAACACTAAGCTGGCATCTTCCACAAATCCTTTTGATGAACCAGCGTGAACAATAATAAAACGTTTACCGTCATAACCTCCTGGTTTACGTACACTTTTAACATTACTGTCCTGCCAAGAACTTAATTTAGTTCCTTTTGCATATATCCATGTTTCATCTAAAAATATAATTTGTCTTGAAAAAACACTATCACTATTTTCTCTATATTTTCGAAGGAAGCATGCTCTTTGGCTAGCAATATTTGTTCGTTATATTAATGCTCTTCTGTTATCTTCCTTTTTATATTTAAATCCCAAATGTTTCAATAATACCAATAAAGAGGTATTTCCAACAGAAAGAATTTCCTTATTTTTTAGTTCATCATTTATGGTTTTAACAGTGACATGTTTCCCTGAAAAAATAAGGAAATTTAAATTATCATTATCTCAAACAAAAAAAAGATTTTTTTATATTTACTTCATACTAAACTTGAACACAAATTTTTGATATTCAGATTTTTTTATTATTTGTACCAAATAATGTATAGAACAACCCCGTATATGACATCAAAAAATTCAAATTAGAAAACTAAATTGTGAAACACAATCTACACTCAGAACATTCAAATTGGTAAACATTTATGGACAGTACTCAACTTAGAAATCAGCACATGTAGAAACACATTCAAATTAAAAATATGCACTACTTTCTGTATTCTAAAGCTTTCATTACTCATAACTTCTATAATCGAACTTACATTAAATTACCTACTAGTTTTCTAAGATTTTCATATACCACACTATAAGCTGCTGGTGAAAAATCTCACTGTATGGATAATACTACATGCACTATGATGTGTAATCTTAATTATTAAGGTACTATCATTTCACTTCTCTTTTATTTAAAGTGTAAGCTGACTGTAATGTAAGGCTTAAGAACTCCCATGTTCTTGTATTATTGTTTCACATCATTGTTTACTTACTTTGTTCATACATATTATATAAGGTATTCCGTACTGCCATTTTGGTTCCCTCGGGTAAATCCTCTGTTTTTAGTTTTAATCGAGGTGTTTGACTGAGTGACGTTGGGAAAGTTGGAATATTTTCCTTACTTTTTTTAAGGGAACATACCGTTTTCACAGATATTTTCAATGCAGTTGCCACTCTCTGAAATATAATATTAAATAGAAATGTCCTTAAATAGATGTTAACTTTAGTATAATACCTCCTGAACAGATGAAATAGGTTGAAAGGGTCCGCCGTTGTTTTTTTCCATCTCAAAATATTCAATCAAGTTCATAACAAACTCCTGTGCTCGTGAATTAAGCCACTTTCCAGGCATTTTCTGAAAATAACTGTTGGTTAATTTACCGCTACAAGTACAATCAGACACTTGATTCATGCAAATTTGAAAATTCTGCATAGATTTACAAATTGTAGAGAATTATAAATACTATTTACCACCAATAAGTAGTAAAATAAGCATTGTAATATTCCCGTCTCACGGCATTTTAGGTGTTATGAAATGTCAAAAGTTTACAAGTTGTTAAAGTAATAAATTAGTACTTACCAATGTTAAATGGAATAAAAAGTCAAATTAGTTCTTACAAGAACTGATTTTAACAATTGATACACTTTGAATCCAAAAAATCGCTAAAAACAAGACAGTAAACTAAGCTCGCATAACCTCAAATATGGTAGTGTCAAATTCAACTTTTAGTACGATCAGTTATTCACGTTACGTCAATTATATCGTTGTCTCTTTTTACGATTACTACGGCAAATTTATAGAAACTATTACGTATGTCTTGTAGTTGGTCTTGTGTAGAAGACAATCGATCGAACGTTCTTATGTTTGATTTATATTGATAGAAGAAGATAGAATGTAGAAAATATGTGTTGCATAAATCGTAGATTGGATCACGTGATGGAAAAGCTTCAGCGTTTCTACTGTAACAGGGTCGAATCTGCAGAGCCCAGCGGATTGTCTCGTGTGTATTGCAATCGTTTCAATTTTTTAACGACTTCCCGATATCGGGTAGTTGAGCGCTTAGTCGATCCAATCTCTCTGCTACTCTCTCCTATTCCCTGCAAATTGTACTATGTGTGTTACAGTCTCGAATTGATTTTACAGGTTAACTGTGGATTTTACGTGACGGAAAAGTTCAGGTTGTTATTCTGTATTTTTTGTGCACCAACTCGAGCTCACCAAATCTACTGACGAATTGGGACGTGTGGAGACTAAGCCCAAGTCAGGTTGGATCCTGTAGATTGCATAAAAACTTAACGTTGAATTCTCAAAGGATTAATATTTGCGATCAATAAGGGATTTTCGCAATGAAAATAGAAAAATCTACTATTTGGACGAGACATGGCTAAACGAAGGAAAAATATGAGTCCCGTCAAGCGTTTTTGGATGGTTTATCTGTAGGAATGAAAGCACCCTGTGGAAAAGTACAGATGGGTTTTTGATAGCATTTGAGTCAATTCACACCGGAGACGATCACGAAGATATGAATGCTGGTGTTTTTGAGGACTATTTTTCACAAATGATAACTCTAGTTCCGCCCAACTCGGTAATTGTTTTGGACAACGCTCCTTATCGTTCAAGGAAATGTGAGAAATTGCCTTCCGAAATGATTTAGTGGCTTTTATATAAATAATTTACATTTAAGGAGGATATGTTAAAAAAAACAATTACTGGAAATTGTAATGTGAGCATTATTAGCATAGCAATTACATTGAAAAACCAAAAATCTAATTTTCTTGCGTTTTTTTCCTACTCATAATGAAAAAATAAACACAAAATTATATTTCAAGTCCTTGCGCCTTTATATGAAGATTATTCCAGCTAAACCAAAAAATATGTGCCCGGTCGATCTCTGAAAGTATTTGGCTAAATTTTAAAATTCAAAAACGGTCGTAGAAATAATCGGATTTGCTTAATAGAATGTCTCACTCGACTTCCAATGCTATCAAAATATATTGGGGTAGATCGTCTGAGAAACGTTTCTCTTTTTAATACAAAGTTGAGATTATCAAATTCGTTCATAAAAAATAGGTGCTTCGTTTCTGATTTCTTTTCGCCGTAGTTAAAATTATTCTTTCATACGAAAATTATACGTACTGAAAATATTATTCCACGAATGGCAATAGCAAATTATCAATCAAACAAAAAAGGTAAACTAGGATAAGACCCACAACTAATCGACATTATCAACTTCAAAATATACACAACGCATTGTTTAAAAGCCTATGACGTCACCTTTAGAAAGATAAAATTAGTTTACATGTTTTTCGGTAAACCGAAACATTTAACATTGCATAAATTACTTAGAATAATGGAAGTGAATTAAAATGATTGGTATCTATTTCAGAAGTACTTACTAAATTTTATTATGAAATTTTTCTCAAAGTAGCCAAGCAAGTATCAAAAAATCTCGCAAAAAATAGGAAAGAGTATCCAGTTCAATATTATCAAAATAGATTGAAGACAAAAAATTATTAACATGTTGGATAGTCTAGCAGCCATTAAAGTAGTAAACTATAAAAATTTTCAAGGATAGGAAAGGAAAAACCTAAGCCTATAATAATCTAAGATTCCACCAAGGAATAGAACTAAAAGAACTTACTAGTATCTTAGACTTAGCTCATAAGAAGGGGGTAGGTACTATAGATTTTTCAGGTTTCAGTGAACGCTCACCCCAATTTATATACACATAGAAAAAATACAAAAGAGATGCTCTGGACTTTTCTCCGGAATACACAAAAAACTAGACTAGATAAAATTTTTGAAAAATCTCAGAATTTGAATTCGGGTTTATTTATTTGTTTGCGCTTCGATAGAATTTAGACAAACTTAATACGGTTCACCGCAGTTGTCTGAACTACTCGAAGCTGAGTTCAGAAATGCGTTCGAATGCGGAAAAGTATAACTTTTCTTTCTAGTTGGGAAAATAACTATGGCGGTTTTTCAAAGACTCCGAATGTGTTGGGAATCAAATTTTTTGTGCGAGCGGGCGGAAAATGAAAAAAATATTACTTATACTAGACACACAATAACGATATACCAACGAACAAGTTTATTAGTTACCTATTGGTTATGGATGTAATCTTTAGAAGTTAACGCAATATTTTAGAAAATTTTCAAAAAATAGTAAAAAAATCATAAAATGTAATGGTTAATACGTTGTGTAAGGAAAATTAGTATTTAGTGTACTTTCTCGCACGGCATGCGGAGAAGTAATACCTACCCTTTAAAGTAAAATGTGTGCGAAAATTGTGCACTTTCCGCCCTAAGAAGGAAATAGTAACTTTTCGCACGAGTGCGAATATATTCTAGTTCCATGGTACTAAACAGTGCGTTTTTTATGTAGTCATAGGAAAAGTACTTTTTTCTACGTCCTGACATTAAAGTATCTTTTATTTCAACGGTTTGTAACGCTTCAAACGGCTGTTAATGGTTAGTGTGAAAAAAATGCCATAGTTGATTACTGCAATTGTTCCACACCTTCATCGAAAAAAGAAATCTAGTCACTTTTGACAGCACATGAGATGTTAATGATTTGACGTTTACAAATTTGTTTATAGTGTCAATAATTCGATTTGATGAAATGTATTAGTTGTTACAATATTCACAGTGCGAAATGAAACAAAAATACATAATTTTATTGTTGATTTTTCTCAATATTATCCTCAACAATTTCAAATTAAATATTAATGCTTATTCACTCAAGGAGCTCAATTAAAGTATTCAAAATATGTATTTCGATTTTATTAGTGGCGTAGAAAAATGGCTGCATAAAAAATATTACATGTACCATATGTACCAACAAATTTCCATTCATGGGCCCTTGGTGCATTAATTACAATTCCCACCCCTCATTTTAATCATTCTGTAAATTTGGAAACTTTTAAATTTGTTATATTCAAATAGTTCAAATACGGCACTACAATGCCTAAAGCCAATAGTGGAAAGGGAGAAAAATGGTCACTTTTCTCCATAATAATACAAAGAACTATTGCGCACGTGTTTTTTCGTTTAAAAATACCACTTTTTATTACAAATCATAGTTTTCAAGTGAAAATGTTGAGTAAATTATTCATCCGAGTTAACAAACCTAAATATAGTCTAAGATGGTAAAAGTCAAATGCATCAATTTGAGAAAAGTCTAAAGATCAAAACTTGTCTACAGCCTTAAGCGTTTTTCTGGAGCAGTCGTTAGTAATAAATTTAAAAAATGACTTATAGCTTTTCCGTATAATATCTAATTTGCTGCACAAATTGCTTTAAAACTCTCAATTTCCACAACGAACGCCAACAGGTAGGTACTTGCCGAGTTGAATAACAGATGATTGATTTTGGTAGCCGTGAAAGCTTTAACGGCATTAAAAACATATAAAACGACTACTACTTTTTTTAAATAATAGGCTTTTCGAATTAAACCCAAAATGCGTTGAACAAAGAAATAAACTTTCTCAATTTTATAATTTGGGGTTTAATTTTATTTTGAAAATTTGATTGTTGCCAGTTGCCATTCGAATGTAGCAGAAGTATCTCTAAATACTTCATCCTGGGTGATAAGTTGTATCAAAGTATGAAAAATTTATGTAAATTCTAGCCAGAGCTGGGATGGTTACTAAAAAAAGTAACACGTTACTTTATCGTTACTTTTTCTTCTAAGTAACGCGTCACATATTCGTTACCGTTACTTTTTTGAAAAAGCAACGAACTATGCTTTACTTTTTAAAAAGTAACGCGTTACTATTGAAGTTATGCGTTACTAATAAAGTAACTCGTTACTGAAAATTAACTCTTAATTTGCAGTAACGCGTTACTTTTGGAAATAAACTAATAAAAAGTTGTAGTACACATTACTCCTTTAGATTTAATAAAACAAGAAAGGGAAAATCAACGTTACATTATTATGTAGGTATCAATGTTGGTGTTGCTAGACGGGAGCTAGTGACAAAAATAAGTTGAATTATGATTACCTTGCTTTTATAAAAAACTGATGTTAAAAAAGTTACTGCATGTCATGGTAGAAATTTTAGTGCTTTTTTTACTATTACTCTAAAACGAGTCAACATTTTTATGAAAATGTAAATATGGGATGATAGTATATATTTATACATTGACCAAAAAAGGTAACGCGTTACTGTAACGAAGTAACGATCTCAAGTTAATTTATAAAAGTAACGCAGCTGCCGTTACTTTTCGCCAATTCCAAAAAGTGACGAAATTACTAGTGGGATTTCTAGTCTGCTTTGAATTCTATTTCCAGTAACTTAGTTGTTCAAATTAAATAAGTGCTATTCATAAAAAAATACAAACAAATGATTGTTTTTTACTATACAGGGTGTCAAACGCAAACTACATATACTAAATGTGATTTTATGTCCATCTAACCTAATATAATTTTATCAAAAAGTTCCTTCTAAGATGATGCTGTTAAGTCAGTTATTTGAGCATATTTCAAAAAAACCGCCAACTACAATCTTCAAATTTTGTACATTGTATAACCCTGCAGTGATTGGTTTTTCGCGAATATCTCGAAAACCATTATAAATATCCGATATAAAAAAATCCTTGAAGATCAGGAGATTTGCTAATGAAGGGACTTTAATTTTAAGATGACAATAAGGCTGAAAATGGGTGATATGGCAGTACTAATTGGTTTCTCTCTAAAAAATTTTTTTCAATCCAATAAATATAAATATTAAGGCACAAAAAATGAAAGTACCATCTAAATACTTTAATTAACCATGGAACGTTGTATAAAAAATTGCCGCAATTTTTTAATAATAATAATAATAATACATTTATTGCTTCTCAAACATAGAGTTTACAGCAAGGGTTTGGGATTAAAAAAATTTCAGTATAACAGAAAAAAATAAATAAATAAAATAAAATTATTCATTCAAAATTAAAGCACGTAATTTTAAGATACTTCATATTTATCCAGTAATTATCTTGGAACTTTCATAACTTAAATTATTCAAAGTGGAAATTAGTTAATCAAAATTATCAAAACAATTGACTTTACTGAATATATTGGACAAACAAATAACAAATGGTGGAAGGGTTCGTATTTATTGATATTACAAACCATAGTTCTTCCGGATTGATGTTATGGCTATGACCATTAAAAAAGAAGAACATTTTATGACTCTTGGACATCCGTAATTGAGCAAGAGTGCGAATGCTCTGAATGGGTAGTTTAAGTAACAGGTATTGTTCTACTTGGCCAGTAATATTCAAGCTTGTACAGTTTAATTTAACGAATAAATTTTCAATAAGATTCTTTTTATTAATTCTTAGTGTCTTCACATCTAGGTTTTCCTAAATATTCAAATCTCCCGCAAGTTCAAATAAACTACGTATTTGAGTATCCCAATTAAAACGTTCTTCGGATGAAATAGCAAGTTGTCGCAAACGAGAAAAACAAAGCTTGGGAAATCGAGTACTTTCCATTCGCACAATTTTTTCCAACCAATTGATTGCTAACTTGAATATAATATGGGTGAGTTTGACCCTATCTGTTTCGAGTCTCACTATTCAGTCTGGAGTATTTCTCGGTAGCAGCAATACCCGTTTACAGAAATTTAATTGAACTTTCTCAAGAAGATCTACGTATCGCAATCCCCAGACACCAACACAGCTAAGCATGACACTTAGAGCAAGTGATTCAAATAATTTAATTCTCGGCAACCATGTATTGACCTTAACTTTTGACATAATAGGTATAATTGCTCCAACAGCTTGATTACCTTTACTAGCAGTTGCCACTGCCATTTTGCTGGAAACACAAGAAGACGTCAGGGTAATACCCAGATAAACATATTCATTTGTCATAGGCACTTGTTGATTGTTTAGATAAAAGGAATAGTTTGCCTGACGAAATCCTCCCCTATAAAATTGCATAATTTTAGTTTTCGAAATATTAACTGTTAAATCATTAAATGAAGTGTAGGTACTCTTCCAAAATTTTGAGTTTGTTTTGCTACGTCTATCTCAGAATAAGTCAAAATTACAAGGTCATCGGCATAAAGTAATGCTATTATGGTCTGGTTCCGCTCGTCGATATCTACACCTTTAGCCCCTTTATTAATGAAAAAATCTTCCAGGTCTGCTAAATACATTGCAAAAAGCAGTGAGCACATAGGCTCTCCTTGTAGTACACCAGTGGTTACATCAAACGATTTAGAAAAACCATTGTTTCCTTTAACTTTAAATGATGCAATATTACAAAAGTTTTTAATAAATTGCAGTACTTTTGAAGATATTCCCAAGTTAAATAGTTTAAGCCACAATATATTGTAATTAACTGATTCAAAAGCTCTTTTGAAATCAACAAAAACTGCAAAAAGTTTCCTTTTCCTAAGTCTAATTTTTTAATTATTTGTTAATTTAATTAGTAATTTTCACGAGATGGAAATTTACATAAAGACCAAGATAATTATCGAACTTAATGGCTGGGAATGTTTCTCTCTTTGAATCGATTTTTCGAAGGTCTTAGGAAAGATCCCCGTTGATTTTCCTCTTTTTCATGAACGTATCGTCATTAAAAAATGAAAAACATAAATGACGCTATAAAAAGACTTTTTTCCAAATATTCCAATTGATAAAACTTTTGGATCGGGGTAAATTTTTCCAAGCATCAAAGGTCCAATGATTTTAAGTAAGCTTACGCTAAGAATGTCAAACTCTTTCTCTCTCCCTCTCTCGTAAAATGACCAGAGGAACAGAATAAAAAAGCAGAAACTGCAACAAAAAAATGTTTAACTATTTAATACCTAATACATATTAAATAATCCAAGAGCTAGAAAACAGTATCGATAAGGTACACGACAGTTGCGTTAATAAATTATTGTAAAAACATTAACCCATCGCGAAATGGCTATTCTGCCAGTTTCGATAGGCCGGATATGTAAATGGCGGCCAGTTTTCCACGTCGGAAAAACCAGCCTGAAAAACCGATAAGGTACACGCTTGAAATTTTTTTCAGGCATTGTTGAGACCTTGACTAAGAGCGATGTAACAGTGGCAGAAAGTTAGCAGGTCGGAAAACCCTCGGCAGAAATGATTCAAAGTCGTGGAAAATTCCCATGAAAAAACCGATAAGGTACACGTGAAAAACTTTTTTCCAGGCATTGCTTAGCCCTCAACTTAGAACACTGTGATGATGGCAGACGTTTTTCAGGCCGGAAAACCCTCCGCAGAAATTAGAAAAAATCAGAAAAATACATTCCCCAACTATTTTCGTTCATACCATTCGAAATATTTTCGTGCGATACGATACGTCGAAAACTTGCTGAATGAGCCAAACTTTTAACGGCGCGGCGTATTTTATGCCATCTGCTCGGTTTTCGTGCCGCGCGTCCGCTGCTCAAAACTGCGCGCACGATCGCTCATTCAAACTGTATATTGATAATTACTTTTTTGCGGGTTTCCTCATATCTACAACTAAAATAAAACATAATGCTATAAGTAGGTCGATAATTGTGGAAATGATAGAGATGAAATAGAAGGCATAAAGTCATTACTCATTTTAATTATTCAAAATGTCACTACTCATTTTTATTAATCATTCAATATCGCAATCGCTTTCTTGATTTTCGAAATCATCATCGCTATCATCGGTGACACTTTTAGTTCCTTCTGCCGAGGGATTTCCGACCTGCTACTTTTCTGCCACTAACGCACCGCTCTTCCTTGAGGCCCAAAGAATGTACGGAAAAAAGTTTTTCACGTGTACCTTATCGGTATTTTCATGGGAATTTTCCACGACTTTGAATCATTTCTGCCGAGGGTTTTCCGACCTGCTAACTTTCTGCCACTGTTACACCGCTCTTAGTCAAGGTCCCAACAATGCCTGAAAAAAATTTCAAGCGTGTACCTTATCGCTTTTTCAGGCAGGTTTTTCCGACGTGGAAAACTGGCCGCCATTTACATATCCGGCATATCGAAACTGGCAGAATAGCCATTTCGCGATGGGTTAATGTTTTTACAATCATTTATTACCTCAACTGTCGTGTACCTTATCGATACTGTTTTATGTAGCCAGCTCTCCGACTAAAAATGGTTTTTATTTGCTATATTATCAAATAAACGATTCTTCTGTATTTATTGCTAATTTTAGTGATGTTTCAGAACATTTTTTCAATTTTTGTTAAATTTTCATTACAATACAAAGAAAATTTTTTCAGAATGATGATACAAGCGACAAAATTTGTTACAAATAAGTATTTTGTGTAATATGGACTGAATAAGAATACTGTCTGGGTAAATAGAAACTGACTGATTTGTTTAGAAAGTTGACAAAAAATCGGTAAAAACAGTTATTTTAAGCTAATTATAATAGTATTTTATGCAACGATCATGTAATGATAGCCATTAAGACACGAGCATGTTGTAGGATACGAAACGAGCCGCAGGCGAGTTTCGTATATAATATGCGAGTGTATTAATGGCCATTACATGAAAGTTGCATACAATATTTTTTCTACTCCGATTAATAAGAATTATTTAATTAATAATTATCATATATAGTTACTTTTGAAAATCAAAATTATTTGACAGCTGTCAAATTAAGTGTCACCTAATATAATTAATTTCAGAAATGTCAACCAGGTATCCATGGCTATATTAAATATTGTGCGAATGTA
Organism: Lochmaea crataegi; assembly: GCA_947563755.1. NCBI lineage: Eukaryota > Metazoa > Arthropoda > Insecta > Coleoptera > Chrysomelidae > Lochmaea > Lochmaea crataegi. The sequence continues at coordinate 37,410,940 of OX387425.1, read as the reverse complement.
GCATTCCTATTGGCTTAAAAATCTGTATCATAATGAAAATTTGTATCATAATGAATATCATTATGATACAGATTTTAGTCTTTTAATAATTATATTATAAAACAGGAGTAGAAAAATAAATTTACTGTGTCACTCAATGTTTATAGACAGAAGTGTATTTAGAAAACTAATATTAGTCAAACCAACTTTTTTGGAAAATAGTGTAAATAATTATAAAAATCAACAACAAAAAATTATACAATAATATTCATAAATCCAATAATATACGAGGATGCAAACAGACAGTAACGAAACTAGCCCTATAATATATAAAAAAAGCATCCATTCGAAAAACCATTATCACTTTCCTTCAACGTAATTCGACTCTTCGATCCCTATTTTTATTTCAGAAAATCACATGGGACAAAGAAAGGAGAATAGGAGGGATAAACCATAATTACCACCAATTATCCAATAATTCGTTGTTCTGTGAGCCAGAGCATTGTTGTGAAGCAAGATTCAACGGAAGTACTGCAAAAACAGATCTGCTTTTACTTTAATTTTGACATTCTTTGAAGCACTTAAAAATAATTTGATAAACTGAAATTTTAATAATTCTAGCAGTTCGGTTAAAGAATACAACTTTCTCGTGTTTTGAGCCAATTTTTCCAGGCGACTGTTTAAAGTGACTGTATAATGCATTTTTTGCAAGTTTTAGTAAGCGCACAAAAACGCAACTTGTTATTTTGTATTAAATTACATTATTTTGTAATTAAAATATAAAAAAGATTATTAGAAATAAGATTGAGCTGACAATCTGATATCATCGCAATTATAGTGACTTCTTGAAAATGATCGTTGGTTAAGTTATCGAGAAGAATAAGAAAAATGATTTAAGAAGGGATATAGTGTTGAAAAAATGGCCGCGTAATTTGAAAAACTGTAACTTTAAACGCCCATAGCAAAATAACAAGAAGTTTGCGCCAATAAGGAAGTTAAGTTTAGTGATCCTCAGAGTATTCTGAATAAATATGCAGGAACAAATTTTTTTCACGAAATCAAGGAGATTGTGTTCTTAACAATGACCAATTTTTCTACTAATTTTTCACGTGAGTAAATCTAGCAAATCAATAATTAATTATTAATAAATGCCACAAGATTTCTACGCAAGGGAAAGTATGTTGAAGGCAAGGAGCTCTACCTATGTGTTTTGTCTTGATAAAATGAATGAAATTCTACAGTACCATTAAACTATTGTTATTTTCAGATTTATCCTCGTATATAAAGTAAAGTGCGTGAAAACGATAGTTAAAACGTTGATACATTTTCGTGTGGAAAATTGACTGTTAAACAAGAATAAGAAACTTTTAAACGTAGGTTATGTTGAATAAAAAGAGTTGCAAGAACTTCTGTTGCTAGTGACGTCACTATGAGGAAATTTCTACAAATTTAAACCAAAAATCTAGAAGTACCTGTACTTCAATAATGACCCTATTCTTTTTCGAGTGTGTATAGATAAATATGTTGACTGCACAAATAAAAAATTTTGTTGCTCGCACCAACGCCTTATTTCGAAAGTTTCATAATACAGCCTGATAGATGAATATTTTAATGGGTTGTAAAATAAAATATAATATTAATAAAACCAGAAGTGGAAAAATGTAAGTTGCGTAAAAAATTAAAAATAGGGTAATTATTGATAAAGGCGGCCGAAACTAAAAATATTTAAAAAACATTGTGGTTTAGCTCCGTTTAGCTCCCAATTAAAACAAACCAAATAACGAATAGGTATACAATAAAGAACTTGCAGAAGATATCAACAGAAAGCGTTAGTTATTGTTTTTCTATAAATTTTACAAATCGGTGATCATACATTAATTTAAATATTTTCCTTCGAACCTTACCTGGCATTGCATAAGGTGCAGGCGTAGGCGCAGGTTGCCAATAAGAAGAACTTATTGAAGGATATGGAGCCATAACGCCGTTTTTCATTCGACTCTTCATGACACAAGTCATCTGACAAATATCACTAATAACATCACCACATAAAACAATCACAAAAAAATATTTTAAAAAGCAACACAAACAAATTTTTAAAAAAGTCAAGTGATTTTACTTCGATGCACCGATCATACGCGTAGGAAATAAATGAGCCGCGTTTGAAAACAAACTGACAACGCCGTCCTATCGCTCAACGCGTCGCAATTCGTCTGAGTCAAGTAGGCCTAGTGTAACCGGCAGTCATGGCTAACTTATGTACGTTTTGTGATGAATACGAATGTGTATGTGAAACATGTGAATTGAATGTCGCTAGTACGGGATGGGCATGGGTTGTTTGGATTTGAGGTGGAAGTAAAAATTGTAAAGAAAGGTTGGCGTGAGGCCGCCCGTCGGACGTCATTTGTTACCGCGACGCCGAGCAACGGGTGCGTCTTTTTTACCTGACAATAGCACGAGTGATTAAATCGAAAAATTAAAATAAGTTTTATAGAATTGAGTATGAGTCTCAGAGGATATTTATATTGAGAGCAAAATAAAAATGAGTCATTGTGCAGAACACGTGCTTCTCGATTTTGACAAAAAATTTTGTGACAATCTATAGGAATTGCTTTTATAATTAATGTGTATAAAGTAAAATTTGGCGGAAAGGCTTATTTTACGGACTAGGGAGTGAATAAGGGTGCTGGGTGGGATAAAAAAAAGTGAAAAAAATTAGTCTTAAAAAGCCCAAAATCATAGATTTCCAAATAAAAATTCCAGCCCAAAATGTTATATTTACAGTGTTGCCAGATTTCTGAATCATCCACTAATCCAATGAAATTAAAAAAAAGGATGCAAAAGCTATTCTACGAAAATTGTAAATAGATAATATAATTTGCAATATATTTGATTGGTGTATAGTCGAGAGTTCTAAAACTTATCATTATTATTTCTTTGAGAATTTCATTCCATGCTATTTTTATAGTATTCAATTAGAATTGGTATGATATAGTTTGGTTTTGTTGGGTTATGTTTGGTTAGGTAAGGTTTTGTTGGGTTTCATTGGGTAGAGTTTGGTAGGATAGGTTAGGTTAGGTTTGGTTGGGTTAGGTTTGATTAGGTAAGGTTTGGTTAGGTAAGGTTTGGTTAGGTAAGGTTTGGTTAGATAAGATTGAATTGGGTCTGGTTAGGTTTTGTAAAAATTTACATTTATCATGGGTGTACAATAACATTTTAAAAAGGGATTGATAAAATAATAGAAAAACTTTATTTTAACACGTTAAATTGAAAGTTTACAGACTACAAATGAAATCGCAACCAAAAATATATGTTTTTGCTGTTCCCCAATATTAAAGTTCTGCGTACAGCAATAGACCAAAGCATTCTCCACGGTCTATACCAAAATAAAAAAACTAAATTGAAATTGAATAAATAGAGAATTTACTATGACTCACACACATTTAGAAATGAGCGAAATTTGACAAAAAAGTGAATTAGAAAATAAAGAAGTGACATTTCCCTTGAATGATCGAGCCATAGAGAAATAATAAGAGAGGTTTTAAAACATATGGAAGGAGCTGGAACAAAGTTTGTGCGCAACCTGTAGCGCATGGCGCTTCACCGCAACTTGCTGAACTAACAAACCCTGCCTCCCACTACACGAAACTTGTCATTTTCAAATTTTCAACATTATTTACATTTGATATTTATCGTTGGAATTTTTCAATTTATTAATTTCTTGGCATTTCTGCAAAGTGCATCAACTATTCTAATTATTAGTATTAGTTATTATCACAGGATTCATTATCATTTGTCATAGGTTAGTTAAAAAAGTAGATTTTTACTTTTAACGTTTGAGGTTAGGTTTTCATAAAAAAATTCGAAACATTATTTTTCATTTTATCGTTTTTTTTTGCAGACAATAACGAAGATTTTCCATAAGTTCTTGACCCAAAATATGTAGGAACTAAGTACGGTACTAGATGTAATAATGTAATTTAGGATGTACCTAGTTGTAGGTTGAAGGTACCTACTACTTATGTGAAGTGCTTCAATATTTTGAACATTGTACCATTTATGTGCTTGCTGCCTAATATTTGTGTGTGCTTCAAGATGCCTCCAGGTAGATTAGTGTATAAGTGTGCAGATGAGAATCAGTTTCTAGTCCTAGGTATTTAACCTGATACCTATTTGATGTTAATTTTTATGCAATATCCATGATTATTGATGGTAAGTTCAGAGAATTCTGGTAGACTATTTGAATAACTGGCAAATGGAATGGCAAGTACTTGTTCTGTATTAAGATATAATTGTAATTATGACTCAGTATATTTGGATCAGTTTTTGACCAGCATAAATAATGGAGACAAAAGACAAATCTATAAAACTTGAAATTGAAAATAACAATTTACCACTTTTACATGTTTTTATCAATAAATTTCTAAAGGATATAAAACAAGTGTTTACCGTAACCCAACACACACTAAAGTATTACAATACCTAGTGAATTAAAATATATTGATATTTATTAGATTAAGTTGGAATTTGTTATTGTTTTATTTATTTTTAAATCTTTTGGGCTGTTTTTATAGAAATAAGTATTGTTTTTTTATTGAGACCTAGTTTGTTTAAACTTAAGAATAAAACGGTGATTAATTTGATTATTTGTTGAAGGCTGTTTTTTATGTATTCGATTTATTTAATATTGACTGTTTTTTTAGTAAGATTATTTGTTGAAGGCTGTTTTTTGTGTATTTGATTTATTTTATTATAACTGTTTTTGTTTAGTTTAGTTTAGCCTCTGACTGATGGTGCCGAACTTATCCATCAATACCTAGTGAATTAAGATATATTGATATTTATTAGTTTAAGTTGGTAATTGTTATTGTTTTATTTATTTTTAAATCTTTGAGGCTATTTTTTATAGAAATAAGTATTGTTTTTTCATTGAAACCTAGTTTGTTTAAACTTAAGGCTAAAACTGTGATTTATTTGATTATTTGTTGTCATTGTTGTTGTTTTTTTTATGTATTTGGTTTATTTTATTCTAACTGTTTTTTTAGTAAGATTATTTGTTTGAGATTGTTTTTTTTGTATTTGATTTATTTCATTATTTATTTTCTATTGACTGTTTTAGTATGTTATTTTAGATATTTTATTTTGTGTAAGATGTTAAATTAATATTTTCTCACTTGCAAAGGGTTTTTTTTATTCTCCTACCATAATTCCCTATAATATTATAATATAGCTAATAAAATATTTGCAGCTGAATGATTTAGCACAATAATGTTATTTTTTAGTCTTTTAAGCCTCGACTTAAAAGACTAGAAAACAAATAATATTAAAGTGCCAAATCATTTAATTGCAAATATTGTACAATATTACGCGTATCCTGAAAGTCTAAAAATTCAAAAAGCGCGCGTCTTAAGTGATAGTTCATACCTGTAGCCAAGGTAGGCGCTAGTGGTAACTCTGTGCCACAGAACACTACACGTTTAACACCTCTCTTATTTTTTATTTCTCTATGGATCGAGCTATAGCAAGACTGGTTTTCAACACTGGTTTATCAGAAGAGGGCTTCTTTGAAGATGAGGAAAGTGACAAGTTTAGGGATACAAAATTTATACTCGTTTGAAGATTGGAACCAACATTGTTTCTAAAATATTGGAAATAATGGAATGTTAGGTAATTCTATTACTAGCAGTCTATGTTCAGATATTTGAAAACACTCTTTGAAATAAACTGTTTCGTGCTTTAAAAAAATAGATCGCTTACTGATGAACTACAATTATACATTATTCCTATTCTTAATTTTTTTCATACATAATATCACAAGAGAAAACATTTTGTCTGCAAAATTTTCGAAAGGTATGAAATTTTCGATAAAATCACTCGCGTTGCGGCTCGTGATTTGGTCAAAAAAGTCATTCGCGAAATTGCCAAGCAACAAACTTGAATAAAACATTCGAGAACAATTTTGCCTACACAATTTTTTATCGAGTGGTTAGCATCTGCGCCGTGGTATTGCATATGCTTTTGATACTTGACTATTTGTAGTCCTCTCCGTTTTTTTTTTCATATTGTAAGCATAATAACTTATGCTAATTCATCGGCTAGAGAATGCTTTTCAAGCTTATAATCTCTTATCAATAAAAACTGCGAAAACTGTTGCCAACAGGAAGGTTTGGGGGCGTCCATAAATTACGTGAGACATTTTTTAGTACTTTTCGACTCCCCCACCCCCCTGGTGAGATTACGTAAAATTTTCCTTTACTACCTCCCCCCTCCCCAAATCTCACGTGAGATTTTTTAAAATGTGTTTTGGCTGTAAACCCGTTGGATTGAAAAATAAAACAAAAAAAACAATTTGTTTTATTACTTTAATTTAAGACTAGCAAAGACTAGAATACAATTGTGATTTGAGAATATTGCCGTAGTTTAAAATCACTGTGATAAAATTCAATAATAAATACATCAATTTAAATTAATAAAAGATTATTCTAATTCAGTCCACGTTACGAAAATAGTTGTTAAATAAAATATTTACGTGCATAAACAAAGCAGGTTGAAACCTGTACGTGCGTCGCTGTTACTCGGCTCTTTACGCTGCGACGTTCGTCGAGTCGCGCGTGTCGATACGGCGGATTTTTAGTACTTTTAATAGCAATTTTCTCATCCAAATGCGAATTTTTTTCTTTTAAAATGTTCTGTAAGCAAAATGGGGGGCTTTTGTAATAAAAAAAGCGTTACAAAATTCCGAGTGTTGCGAACCTTACGGAATCCGTCTTAGATTCTGACAGTTTAAAATCTTACTTGCTTCTCTCTCGCTCTCTCATCTCTCTCCCATCTTTCTTCCTCTCTCTCATCTTTTTTCTCTCTCTCTCGCTCTCCCATCTTTCTACCTCTCTCTCTCATCTTTCTTTCTCTCCCATCTCTCTCTTTCTTTCCTATCTCTCTCTCTCTTTCTTTCCTATCTCTCTTTCTCGTCTCTCTCTCTGTCCCATTTTTTGATCGCATTTTTACTCCATATCAGCTTTCAAAATATATTTATATTCTTCACCTAAACATCTCAACTATCGATATAGATAGTCAAAAATATCGATAAACCATCGATAGTTCTCCATTCCTACTGCTCGGCGGGGTTCGGGCGAATACGACAAACACTATTGTGTCGAATTTCGTCATATTTTTACTTTAGAAAAATTTTTTACTTTAATTTAACTTTATTTTATCGCAATTTTACATGGTTTTGTATTGAAAAAAAATTACGTGATATTTGTTAAAACCCCCCCTCTCCCCCAAGTGAGATTTGGTAAGATTTTACTTGACCCCCTCCCCCCCTAAAACACCTCTCGTAATTTATGGACGCCCCCTTTGGGTTTGTAGACACTCGTATTTGGAGATATATTCTCCGACACTGCCTTTTTAATTTCTGCAATGGATTCTGTAAAAATCACATGTGAATTTTGTCAAGGTAATTGCAGGTAATTGCAGGTAATTGCAGGATTTTTTTGTCAGTAGAAAAGATGCCGTTGCCAGTGAAAAACAGTTTAGTGAAATAGTCGCCTTAAAACGATAGCTTGCACGTAGCTGTCCACAAAATAATATTGGACGACTCCACCACTGGTAGATTTTCTCTCTCTGTATCCAAACGACTGCAATGAATCGGGTTTTTATAGGCTTTTCACGTGTGCGCGCAACGGGAAGTCGTGCAAGCACGGGAAAAGCATGTATGACTGTGTAATGAACGGTACTTTTCAGTATACCTTTCTTAATACAAAAACTAGTAAGTATTTACTATACTATACTATAATTCAAAACACTGACATCTGTCATAATACAATTGTTGTTTAGTGTTGCTAAGGGAACGGAACAATAACGCATGTTAGCGCACAGGAAAAGGTCATTTTCGGTACTCTTAATAGGCCTGTTAAGATAGGGTTTTCAGAAAGGTATAATGAAATAGTATATTTCATTACGAGTCCAGAAAATAGGCTTTTCTCGTGTGCGCGCGACGGTTTCCCGTGTGAGGCGTAGTCAAACACGGGAAGTCGTGAAAGCATGGGAAAAGCATTTATGGATGAGTAATGAACGATACTTTTCATTATACCTTTCTGAAACCAAAAACTAGTAAGTATTTACTATACTATACTATAATTCAAGACTTCTGCTGTCATATTACAAATGTTGTTTAGTGTTGCCAAGGGAACTGAACAATAACGCATCTTAGCGCACAGGAAAACTTTTTCTCCACGATCATCACAGAATTTGCTAATTCTGAAATCAAATTTGATTACAGAATGCTGGAATTCTCTCTCTTGAGATTGAAGAAATATTCAGCAACACCTCTGCCCCCCTGCAATTTAAATGTATTTACATTCTCTCTCTAGTGATAGAATAATATTCTCACACTGGTTAGCAATAATATCATTAGCCTTGACGCAGTTGATTGTCATCGTAGTGTCAAAACTTGAGTAAGTGTCAAAATTATTGCTGTCATATTGAGTGTTTACCTAATATAATTGTGATTGAGTTCTGTAATATAAATTATCTTTTGTTCATTTCCATTGAAAATCTTTGATCGTGGAGAAAGTATGGTCTGCTACTCGGTTAGAATGAAAATTCGTAATGCTCGTGGTTCCTCACGCTCGCCTTCGGCTCGCGCTCGGAAATTTCCACTCGCATCGAATTTTCATTCTAACCTTGTTACAGAATATACTATTCCCTTTTTCGGTACTCTTAATAGGCATGTTAAGATAACGTTTTCGGTGAGGTATAATGAAAAATATATGTTGTTGCTCTGAATAATTGGACCAATAAGATCTATTTTCGTTAAATTAGATTAAAAATACTGTAATGTGCTCATAAGAATGTTTTCAATAATATCACCAGTACTAAATGTATAAAATCAATATTCCACTGCAATTACAGTACGATACCGAGTTGTCGCGTCGTCGTGCTCGATTTGATATGACACCGAAGAGTACCGACAGTTATCATTATGGAGGTTTCTATTACACCGACTGCGACTGTAAGACGGTACTTCAACTGCGTATTTCCGATGACTCAGTCAGTAGAAGTATGAACAAAACATAATCTTGAAAAACGATGACTACTTTGCACATGCTCATTACTGTTTCCTGGTACCACATTTGCACTGCGTTAGCGCATATCGATATTCTAGCCTTGAGTGCGACGGAGAGGCCATCTTTTATGATAATGGATTACTTAACATGTTGCCAAATATTATAATAAGAAATATATTTAAATTTTGAAAGCACCTTTAGTAGTACTTAATATACCGGGTGTCCATCTTTATTTTCCCTCATTTTAACTGCCCATAACTTCTAAACGGTTTGAGATAGAAACATGCAGTTTTCACTAAAATGTTTCATTTTATAGAACAAGTTTTGTTTAAAAAAGTTGAGTTTTTTTATTCGTTTTGCCTACGTCACAACAAAAATGGCGGATGTTTGACAATTTTTTTGTTGACTTTTGTTAATGGAACACCCAATATATTTTTTTGTAGTTTGTAAGAACCGACCTTTACCTATTCTTCAGTGCAAAATTTGTTATAATCGGTTAACGTATGACTGAGCAAAGTCAATAAAAAAATTGTCAAAGATTCGCCATTCTTGTTGTGACGTAGGCAAACTTAACTTTTTTCCACAAAACTTGTGCTAAAATGAAACATTTTAGTGAAAACCGCATGTTTCTATCTCAAACCGTTTAGAAGTTATGGGCAGTTAAAATGAGGGAAAATAAAGATGAACACCTAATACAACTAGGATATCATTTCTTACATAAAAATTAGTTTTATCCATTTTATTTCCTCCCAACCGGTTGTAATCCTTAGTTACTTTTTCAATTGTTCAATAGGTTAATAATTATTGTATGATTCAAGTGATACAGAATTTAGTACTGAAAATGCAAAAATAATGTTTAATCCATAATCAAAGCCTGGGGTACTTTGTTAAATACGCTTTTAGTAATAAGTAAAAAAAATCATTTTGACTTTTTAGTTTAATCTGCGTGTTTATCGGTTTTTTAAAATATTGCGAATATTTGCATTTTTAGTTTTTGAACGAATTTAAATTTAGAAGTATCCATACTTTTAAGAAAATAAATAATTCATATGCCGAGGTGGGAGCTTCTTTATCAAAATTGATTGTTAGTTCGATCGTAAGTTATTTAAATTAGAAGTATTAGCTATAACAAAGAGTGTAAAAAATATAATAAATTAATATTTCATTCTGGTTATCCTGATCAGAATATTGGATTAAAACTATTGAATTGTTATATTAAGTATTGTCATCGGTTCATAATAAATATGGAGAGTTTCAACTTGATCTGACTTGGAAGTCCATGAGAATTGCGTATGAAAATTCCTTTACAAACATACATACATACACTGTGGCCCAAAATAAATGAGTAGGTACATTTTTTGATTGAAAATTAATTTTCTAGGGCAATCCCTTTTCACATAAATAATAACCCAACATATCCTCAATAAGTCGTCAATATTAGATGAGGAATAGATTTACAGTACCGGACTAATACATTTGAATTGATATACCCTTTTGGTAGGTGAACTATCCAGAATACTCCAGTGAAAACAAAATTCTCTGAATTTCTTGGATTCGCTAAATATAATTTTTTTATTTAAATACCATCTATTTAACGCGCCTTTGCTATAAAATGGAAAAATTGGATTTGGTGAAAATCAAGACAATATAAATTTTTTAAAATACTTGTGCTATTTATTGGTATAACATGCATACTATCACAGACATCATAACATTGAAATAAAACATACTTCAATGTGTTTTAAATTGTACGTCAACGTTCAACCTATTATCTTTTTTCCATTTGAAAACCATATTTTTTCAATATTTACACGAGAATGAAACTTTCTTAACAATAAATTACATTCTCTTACGTTGGCAGTAAGTTTTGAATAGTAAACTTTTTTTAAATATTTTAAGTTGGCAATCTTCTTTAAACTGACTAGTTATTTTCACGATTTTCATAGTTTCGGCAGTTTAGTCAGATTGCTTGAGAATTTTGCTACAGTTCCAATGTGTCAATTTTTCGGATGAAATTCTTTCACGATATTTCTTGCACTATTTTCACGGTAATAATGAAATAGGACCCTGTTTTTTTTGCTTAAAACTGGCATTATTCACCAACGAATCTGCTAATTCCAGTTATTAAAATCAAACCTATTCCATGACAACCTGAGTAGGATTACTGAGTAATATGACATTTTAACTTGTAAATAACAAATTCTTAACACATCTAAGGCTAATGTAAGACACAAACGGTGAAAAAGATTCAATTTATCCAAGGCCACCCAAAAATACCCAAAATAATTGGGCATATGACATAATAGGTTTATTTGCTATTCATCGGGGCGTGATGTAAGCATACTCATATACCGCCCCTAGAATAGAATCTTTGTCTAAACATCGGGGCAGTAACTACGAGATACTAAAATGCACTCTCGGCTCTTATTTTTTCAAGAAGGGGAAGGAAAATTAATCAACCATTCACCTTTCCCCTTCTTGAAGGTGAAGGGTGTATGTAATGGTTATCTGCCCCGATGTTGAGACAAAGATTATATTCGTCGGGGCGGAATATGAGCATGCGTACATCACGCCCCGATGAATAGACACGGCCATTAAATAATGTAGACTTCTATTTTGGGCCACAGTGTATATAAATACAGGGGAGCTAATAAAAGCATGATAAAATTAATTTACATACATTTCAATCGAGTATATCAAGAAATTATATAATTTTATATACAATTAAAATGTTTTTTTACTCTCCAATATCTACAAATTTATAACATTTTAAACCAATAGCAGTTGTGAAATATTTTAGATGTTAGTTACTTTCACCGTGTTTATTTTTCTTTTATTTTAGAGACATTTAGTAGGTATCGATTTATTTTACTCTACTCAACAAGTTTAAAAAAATATATTTGTTTAAATTAAAAAAACTAAATGTTTCCTTTTTTTCATCTTAATTTGTTAATAACAATGTAACGGTTGAATTTGTCACTACGTCTATTGTATATATCAAGTATTTGTAAATAGTAATTACCTGACCGATATTGTCTTTATGTTTAAAATATCATTTGTTCACTACGAAAGTACTTCAGTAGTTATATAATTTCTGTCAGCCCAGAGTTTTAGGGACTACTCTGCCATCATCCTTCCGGTGAAGTGGTGCAGGCTGTAACCATACCTGTCTTCACATCTTGACAACAATTTTATATTTTGTCGCTAGGTAAGGTAAAGAATAAAACTAGCGCCTACCTGGTAAATGTCCGTATAGATAGATTCATGTTAGTTATTTCTTTTTGTTTCTTATAATTCATAATTAAGGGTAGTAAGGGGTTTTCTCTCTTGTGGATTTTACTTTAGTTTTTAGTTACCGTGGGACTACTGATTTTGTTTCTAGCTTTGATTATATCACCTTTGGGGTGTAGCCACAGTAGTCCAAATACTTTGTCCGCTTCAGCTTGATAAACGCTAAAGTTTGTTAGGGTTCAGTCATAAATTATTACTGACTCCTTGACTTGAAGTCTAAAACATTTAAAGTAGTAATTAGGTTTGATAAAACTTACTGATCTATATAGACATACTTTACTTTTGAGTTAAAGGTATATTTTCTTCACTACCATATTTTGGTTTGAGTAAAGGCATACTAGTTAGAAATCTTCTGTGTAAGATGGCATTCGAATATTTTATGAACATCTACTTATAATATATTAGCTGTTATCGCCATGTGTTTTGTATGTTAAATCCGAGTGTTTGATCTTGCTTTGTTTACTTTGACAGGAGGGTATTGTGGTACTATCTATTGCTCAAATTTATTTGAATAATTTATAATATATACTTTATTTTTCCTTCCAATGTTTACAAGTGTTTATTTGTAGGATGACATTGACAATTGGCCGTGACAGCTGTGTCTTGGATAAAAGCGTTCGTTCGTCATGCCGCTGAGTGTAGTCGTACTTGATGTTAGGCGTTGTTCTGTGACGAGTCCACAGACAACTAAGTTTGTCGCGCTGATGTTGTCGGTATAGTTAGCGCGTTTGCTCTGTGACTTTAAGAGTCCACAGACAACTTAGTTTGTCGCGCCGGTGTCAGCATAGATAGAGCAATGCTCTGTGACTTTAAGAGTCCACAGACAACTTAGTTTGTCGTGCCGATGTTGTCGGCAGAGATAGAGCGTTTGCTCTGTGACTCTACGAGTCCATAGACAAATGCTGTCGCTCCGTTTTAGGGAATTGTTAGAGCGTTTGATCGATACTACTCAGGAGTGTAGGCTGTTTTACTCGCGAATGCGTATCGACTTACATAGAGGGAAGTGTAGCACTTCATGACTTGATCTGTGCGGAACACGCTCGGAGTAGTGAGCAGTGTAGTTCGGATGTATGTTTCGGGTAGGTTTCTTTATGGTAGTATTCTGTATTGACGTTGAGGAAGTGTCAGTCACCCTTCTTTCCGGTGTGTGCTCATACTTGATAGATGGTTAGCAAAAGTGCATGGAACTAGAATCTGAATTTTATTAATGACTGGATAGTCATCCCCTGCTGGGATTTATAGGTTCTCGTTCTGAATGAGTTGTGGAATGTACGGCTAGTATTTTGGTTCTACGGGAGTTCGTATTGTTGAAGAATTCCGCCCTGTTCTGGAAGCCGTTTTCACAAACCCTTATAGGGGATATATTGCAATAAAACGATTGTAAGTATTTTCTCTACTTACTGATTTCGCATCACTATGTATTTATCACTATTTAAAGGAAATCGCCAACGTTGAAGTTTTGAAATTGAAGGTGTGCCACATGCTGTTGTTGGTTCGTTATTTGTTGGTAGCCGTCCAGTAAGAGGAAAATTTTGAGTATTGGACCCTTTTTGGAAAAGGTATGTCTCATAGATTTGTAGTTTTTGTAGATAAAACAGTTGGTGGTAAAATACTACCTGTTGATTGTAAATTTTTGATTAAGACAGTCTATTCTGTTACCCTGTGTATATTTTGTTTTCTTTGCCCGCTTTAGTCTAACGAATACTATAATTCGTGGGTGGTTCTTCAAACCTACCCTGGCTATGACCAAAAACAGTTTATTTTAGATGCTTATCGCATTCTGATTATTTGATTTAAATTCAGTGTAGTATACTGTTGCTGACACTGTTGATTGTAAGTAGGCCTTATGACTACTTTGTGGGTTTGATTAAGTTAATTTGGGGTTGATTTTGATTTGTACGTTTAAGTGGGGGGACATTTACTAGGGTTCACATTAGCTATTAATTGTAAAATATCCCTTAAGGGTATTAGATGTTTTTTTATTTAGATATTAGAAGGAACATAAGCTGAGGTTTGCCTTTTATTTTCATCCCTTGTTTTACTGGGTTATCGGGGGAAATTAGTTGTGCTAGGCCAAAGTGGAAAACTCAGTTGGCGCCCACACAAGTTGTCTACTATTTTGTCCGGAAGATCAATAAGAGGGATCCACCCCTACCTCCGTTCTGAGCGACGTCGAAGGCCTAAGGTTGTCACCGGAGCAACCGAAACTTATGTAACCAAGTAGACAAATTAATTTATAATCTTGCACTTTTTTTTTTAAATTATTTAAATTTTATAACTTGATTCTTATTTGGGCTTGAGCTCAATTTGTAAGGTTACAACAATTGTAATTTTTTATGTGATAATACATACTTTCGATACATTTTTCTAGACGTCATTCCGAATCGAATCATATTTTTAGTAGCTTTATCAAGAATTAACACGTTTTTGAGCTTGTTGACTAGACTATTTCTCCTTTTTTTTTTCATCTTATTTGTTCTTTAGGCTATTTGTCAATATTTCAATTCAATATACAATATATCACATTGCTTCAAACAGGTGTATGTCTTTGTATAATATATTTTTATCATATAGATAGCACGATTTCAGGTAAAACCGCAATAAACCATAGGCGGACATTGGAATTTAGGCAAGATAAAATAAATCAATTGTATCTCAATTCTCCAAAAGCCAATAAATATGGACAATTAGTAGGATATTTAAACGTGGGAACCTAAAACTTAGACATCAAAATTACACGCACATACTACCTACTTATACTAGAAAATAGTACTCTCATAGGCTCCGCCCAGTTGCATCTTGCGCCTTGATTGGATGACAACTTACTTGATTTAATGGGCGGAAACTACGAGAATAGTACTTTCTAGTACTTAGATGTCGTTTTCATTTAATGGTTTATTTTGCAAGTGTATATAATAGATACTTATCTCCTTCTTATATGTAGAACTTACTAATTAATTAATTAAATTGAATAATCTAGGATTTCGGTTTCTATTGTTATCACTACCTGGAGTTCACTAAATAGCGTAAATACGTCGAAAGTTATTAATTAAATATATGTGCTACTTATATAAATGAAATAAATATAGTAATAAAATACATCTATAATAAAATACCTAATAGGATCTTATTCTTTCCCAACTACACTGCACTGTCACGGCAAATCTATCACTTCTAAATGTATTTGAATGGTAATGGTATTATGGTTCTATTGTCCTCGCTACCTGAGGTTCACTATACAGGAAGAAGCTAGCGAAAGTTGCTAACTGAACACTTATTCACATGAAGAAGCGCTTACAATTCTGTTTAATTCTTTGAATCACCCTGAAGTGTTTCAGACACGTTTTTGAATTTATAATGAGCTCTTCAGCTATCAATATGATAAAAATACACTATAATTATATAAAATTGAAACATTCTTATTGGCAATACTATAAATATTGGGATTTTAGCGAATATTTCACTCGTACATGTTGTATCAATGCAACGAATGCTAAATTATTAAATGGAAATTCAGCGGAAATTCCACGTTGCCATGACAACCATTGTCAGACAACGTTAAAATAATAAACGTGAAACGTCAAGAGTTTCTTAGAGGTCATGAATCGATTCGGAGATAATATAATAGAACGGGAAATTGACAAAAATGTATTACGTTACTGTTTCAATAAATAAATAATTTGTTTTTATTGAGATTTTTAAGTTAGAGAAGTTACATTATCTATCTTAATATAGTGGAGATATATACAGTAATTTGTATTTTTATTCGAGAAGTATTCTCCCTAAATACCGCTTGTGCTTAAAAATTATCCGGATAATTTCCATTCAAGCTTGTTGTCTAATTCCACTCGTTCTTCGAACTCGAGGAATTATTAACAACAAGCTTTCATGGAAATTATCGGTAATTTTTAAGCACTCGTGGTATTACCCCCGAAACAATTTTTTACAATGACGTCAAAGCTAATTTTTCTCAAGGTTATATCATTCTTTTCGAAAACTTCATCTAATTTTACAAATAAATGAATGTATCTTAAAAATCTACTACCAGATGGTGACCATAAGACTTGTTAATTATGACAAATATATAATAATGTTTTGTAAGGCAACAAAAACGTTAATGTTATAAATGAAACTATATAACATTAATATGAGTAGATTCCACCACAAAGTAAGGGTCCAAACAGTAAATTCAACAAAAACGTTATTTATTTATTGTGACAACAAATACGCAAATTAGCTCTTCGAAGGTATAATGATCATCACACTGTAGATATATAGGATTATGTTTTCTTGGTTTTTATAATAATTATTGTAAGCAACTTAACTGGAAGATGCAGGATTAAAATTGTAATTGAGTATTATAATCACTGCTTTCATTTAGGAAAAAATAATGTGCAGAATGTAAAAAAAATGTTATACTGGAAAAGCACATCAACTTTATTAACCCTGTAGGTTACAATTTTTTCATATTCTATATTAAATTTAAATCTCACTTTATGCATAATATTCGAATTTTTTTCGAGATATTAAGTACTTTTAATGAAAAATTGACAGACGCAGACCTTTATGTTAAAAATTGGGGTAATCACGGTGATTTGTTCAAAGGCGACCCGGAATTACATTTTAATTATTCATTCATTTGCATAAGGTTTTATAAACTGCAGAATCTTGTTGTCGGATGTTAGGTTACGGTCAGAGTGGCTCCGGTATCAGCAGATTATTTTCTCGTCTGTGAACTACCGACTACGTTCGTCCGTGTCTCGTGGTAAGACTGTACCAGATAACCAGATTGCGGCTGATAGCGGTACAAACTAGCAGAAATATCACAATTCTGTCACCAATGGATTTTAATGCGCAACAGTATTTACTATGTTGGAAACTATACTCTCCTACTAAAAGTATTATTATTATTCGAAGACGAAAAAGATTTCAGGATTGATCCCACTCATGAAGAAAGAAGACCAATATATGGCAAATTTCGGTTTTTGGAACGGCCTGTCAAGTTTTTTGAATATTCAATAAATAAATCGGAAACAAAACACCATTTCGTTATTTGGCCGAGTACCCACGGCGGAAATGAAAATTCTGCCCTTACCAAGACTACTCGGTCTGTAGTCTAAGGCTTCGGTCACTCCTCCCATCGTTTTATCTATGAACTAACACATTGACATGGGCACTGTACAACCGGTTCGGATCAACAAATTTGGCCGAATTTTTCTGAAAGCGTACGAAAATACAAATTTATTTATTTTTTTTCGAATGTTTCGGTTCAATTTTGTAGAGTTTTGCTTGCCTTGATTATTTTGAAATTATATTCTGTGAAGTTGTGATTGCGATTTCGACCGAATACGACCCTATACAAACCATCAAGTCAAATCCATCAATTTCGGCCGTAAACGGAGAAATTAATTTCGGTCGAATACGGTGCCGCTTTGATCGAGGCACTAGGCCGAGTAATAATAGTGTGAAACAGAATTTTAATATTTCTACCGGTTTATCCCGCTATTAGTCACAAACTGGTAGACTCTGACCAATTCACGAAAGAGCGTATTCGGCAGTATACGGACGAGAAAAGGATCTGCCAATACCGGAGCTACTCTGACCACATCCCAAAAGAACAGTTGTTGTTGGACATACTGAAAATCAGTAAAGTTTCTGCCGCTGCATATTAAGTATTACATTTTGTTTTTGACCAGAATCAATTTTTCTTAAATACGTTACACACAACATTCCTAGCCAGAAAAAAATGAAAAGTGTTCATACAATTCCAAATTGTTCAATATTATATTAGTTGGCAGCTCTGACTGATATTATCAATGGACGCGTTCAGACGGGCTCAACGGTTGAGCTACTAACTTAGGGCAACAATTCTTGACGGCAATAGAATATAACGTTCGGATCATTCCTCGATTCTACTCTACTACTGTTCTGTTAAGATCATAAGTACGTATTCTGGAGCATCAAGGAGGGAGCATGAAACAGGGAACAAAGCCACGGCGATGCCAAATTTCTTGACCAATCATAAAACCGAATTTTTTGATAGATACAATGCGAGTATTTGAATCTGTCGTGTGGACATCGGTTTTTCATTTGAAATTTGAAATTATTTAAAAATACCATTGTTATATTATAATAAAAAATTTGGAAATCGGTTGACCCTAAAAGCCATCCCTGCAACTTCCCGCTAAATTCAATTTTCAAACGCATGCGATTTTGTCGCTAGTTGCGATTTTTGTGTTATTTTGAGCTCCCTGAGCTCCAAGATAGAGCTATTCAATGCTTTTGAGCTCCTCGAGCTCAAAAGTCTTATCAAAGTTCGATGAAACACGATTTTTTTAATTTTCAAACTGCTATAACTTTTGAATGAATTAACCGATTTTCACGCGGTTAGCGGCGATCGATGTAGTTTTTTGAGCTCTATGAAAAATTTTGAACAAAAAAATTGATCTGATGAAACATTTCGGAGTTATTACAAAAAACACTTTTTTTCGATTTTTTTCGACAACGATATCTCACGAACGCATCAACCGATTCTGGCGCACTTGGTGGCGATCGATGCGGATTTTCAAGGTTAAGAGCTGATTAGTTTTTGAGGTCGATCGGTTCAGCCAATTCGGAGATATTTTGAAAAAATGAAAAAAAAAAACTTTTTTTGGAATTTCTCGAAATCTACCTGTACGAATTGGTTCCAACTTACAGGAAATCTAAGTTTGGCGAAGCCCTTTCGAATGACATCAACTGCGATCAAATCGGTCAAGCCGTTCAGAAGTTATAAGAGGTTTACATACACACACACACACACGTACATACATACAGACGTACGGACATCATCGTAAAAATAGTCAGGAAAGCTTCTTAGAGCTTCAAAACGTCGAGATTTGTTGAAACCTCGATTTTTTTTAAAACGGGGTAAAAACGATAACTTCCCGATTTTTCTAAAATAATTAGGAAGAATCATTGATTTTCTTAGCGGGAAGTTAAAAATAACAACCCAGTGTTAAAGTTGTTTATGATTTATACCTAATATACCGATCGTCGAACATCTTCCATCACTTTTTACCACAACAAAAATCTTTAGAGATTGGTATTGATTATTATTTTATTGAATATATATGAATTGAACACTATTCCACAACAAAGAGTATAAAAAAGTTTAGTTAATGATCCTCTACGTCAAAAAAATTCATAAAACTGTCAAATTATTCAGTGTTCCCAGGCTGATGCCCTCAATTTACCCAGTAGAAGCATGAGGGAGCCATCTTTCTATTGACGTTTGATAAAATGACGTTCAAGAATAGCATTTATCCATTCTCGATAGAACCACCCCTCCTTTCTCTCGGTTCTACTCCCCGAAGAATTGGGTCCCAGGGGCCTTATTCTCGAATCTCGATCGAAAATATCGCAATGGACATTTGTCGAACAAAAATGTCGCACGAAAATTTGGGATCGTATTCTCGAACCACCTTCGACATTAATGTCAATGTTCGACATATTCTCGCATATATACAAGTGGCAATACTGTAAATTTATAAAAGCGTGGTTGGTATTCCCAAATGAAGCCAAACACAAATCAAAAAGAAGAGTTTTGATATATATATATTTTTTATGTGATTGTCGTTATTTCTGTCACTATTTACTTATTTTCATTTTTAATCATGGATACCGAGTGTAAAAAAACGCAGTATTGCTGTAAAGCGCAGAAAGAGTTATTAATAGAACTGGTAACAAACCAACCAAGCCTGATTAACAGGAAATTCACAAATGAGTTCACTCATAAAGATGCTCAGTTACAGTGGCAAGAAATTGCCAGAAATATGAACGCCGTACCAGGAGGGCAGAAAACGTGGAAGAAATGGAAAAAGGCCAGTTAGTAGATATATTGAAAGTTTTATTAGTAACAAACATTGGTTATAGACTTGGCAAGATATAAAAAACAAAACGAAGGCCAAACAAGCCACAAAGAATGAATATGCAAGAGGAACAGGTGGAGGTCCCCCAATAGTAGATTTGGTAACACCTATAGAAGAAAAGATTATTGGAGCTATTGAACCACTGGCTATTGACGGTGATATTACCTGGTAACTCCCTGTTGCAAAAAAATTAAGAGCCATAAATACCCAAAATACAGAGTAAATTTAAGCTTCATTCTATTTACTGAAGCTACTTAACATTCTCAACTCACCTTTGATTCTACACGAAGCGCTCTTCCATAAATGGTCTTACTAAATTTATCAAGCTAGTCGTTAAATCTTTCGTCGACCGAAAATGAACATTTTCTCGGGCATTAAATGCATTTTGAAATACATAACTTCTACGTCCAAACCCTTCTTCAGGATATAGCTCTTGTAATATTTCTTGTTGAATAGTGATAGCCTCTTCTTCGTAGTCCTCCATTTTCAATTGAAAAAAATATTCACCTTTTCTACACTTAATCTAACCTCAACAAATTAAAATCTCGCATATGTGACAATTTGTCACTTGCTTGAACCCTAGTGAGATTTTGTCGCATGAAAATTGTCGATTTCGACATTCAAGAATTGCAGTTTTACGTTTCGTGCGTTTTGGAATCTCGCTTGCGACATTCACCGATCGAGATTCGAGAATACGGGCCCAGGCGGGATGCTGCCGATCTGCTGACTCGCAACAGTTGAGAATCAGAGACAGCAGTACTTATTTAGGCTTTGTTCACTCAGCGCTGTCAACGATGACAGAATATTTATTTCTGTCAATGTATCGGGTTAGGATCCGTTGTGTTTTTTTAGTAATAAACAATAATAATGAATATAAATAATAAAAAATGATAATGGATATAAACTTGGAAGATTATAGAATAGTGATAAATAATGAAATAATTGTATCTAATGAAACTGGAAAAATATTATTAGAAAGTTAGGTTATGTTCCTAACTTAGTAATGCGTTCAGACGGAACTCAGCCGCTGACTGTCACTATACTCAACATGTTTTGTGCTTAGTTTCAGCAGTTGAGCCCGGCTGAACACGATCACTGTTTTGTTAGTAGACTGAAAATGTCATATTACGCCAAATGTGTCAACCGTGCAAGTTGACCAAGAGGATTAGAGCTCGTCTTCATTATCTTTGTCAATCTTGGTGGATTTTTTTGTAATCTCTATAATTTATTATAAACTATTTTGAAAAATAGTTAGTATTACCAAGGGTAATTTTCATCTAGTAACAAAAACATAATCTTCTCTAGTAACCATATATTAATCATATTATTTTTCAATTATTAACGTAGATTTGAAAATATAAAGAACTATCTGCTTTAATATCGACTTGGCAACATCGTCAGTAAACTATTCTGCTGCACCTTGCAGCATCTTTCTACTAACCCACTATCCACTATTGTGATATCATCGGTACCGAGACTCGCCAGCGTGGAGTTGGATTACGAGAGATCGAAACGGTTGCAGTTATGCACTGCGATAGAAATGTTGTAATCGCTTATCTCATCAGCAGAATCTCGTCCGGCTCGGTAGCACCGTTAACGAATGTTCTACATGGACATCAAAGAATGGAATATATGTGTACCTTTGGTTTAATATAACTAGTTTTACGTGAAATTTAAAATATAATTAAAATCGTATTAGGCGTAGTAATATTTATTATTTTATTATGTAAAAGCATCGTCGAGGAGGTTACATCCGTAACAAAAAATGAATAAAATAGTACAGACTACTAGCTAGTATTATTTTAATCAGGATATTCTGGTTTTATAGGGGTTCCTTTCGACCCGATCCAAGGGCGTACCCAGGATCAAAACTAGGGGGGGGGGAAACCATGGTCGTTCAGGTATTAACATTTTATCACGGAAAAGGTGAATGAAACCAAAATTTTAATAAAATTATGTATAATAATTATAGCAGTGCTTTATCAACTAAGTTATGAAAATTATTTGATTGAAATAAAAATTTATTCTAGTTACATGTGTCATACTATTATCAATTGTTTGGGATTATTAGAAAACTTGTTTCAATCAAGTCCTGATTTTCCTTAAAGATTTTATGATGGACGCTCATCAAACTCAACCCAGTCAACCCATAGTACTTCTCAGCCAGGTCTTTACCCTTCGGAGGATACTGAAAGATAATTCAACAGTAGCCGTAGTGGATGGAAAAGCACTTAAAATGAGGAGTGCATGCCTTGTTGCAGGAAACAAATATTAACCTCCTCCAAAAGTGCAAATCTAATTCTGCAGAGATATCACCCAACAATAAGGCAAAAGCAGGTGTATTTTCGTGTGAGAATCTAACATTCAATGATAAAGTTAAAGAGTCAAGATAAGGGATAATCAACGATCGTCTCCAGTATTCAATCGCAGTCTTAGGTATTTGTCTCTGTGTATTTGCTTTTGAACTATTCATGGAACTGTTAACTCAACGCCGACTTTCCGCGATATTATGTGATTTTTTAAGCAATTCATCAGAAACATGTTCAACTTCTTGTCGATCCTTCTTTATGACATTTCACAGGATTTCACTAATGTGTTTCCTCACCATAATCAAATCCATATTTTTACCTTGTAGAACGTTCACAACGGGTTCCAAAATCGCAGAGTACTTTGCAATCATGACTAAACCTATGATGAAAATTGGTTTAGTAACTGCACATTGCAATTGATAAGCAAATTTTCTTGTAGCATAGTTTCCTTCGATCGAGAGACGTTCTAGCGCATTGACGAGTTCATGGAAGCTGTTTGGAAAAAACTTTCTAATGCTTTTGTATTTCTCAGACCATGATAAATTAGGAGCCGAAATCCTGCGGGCTGGCGACTCACGAAAGAAGGATATTGTATCCTTAACTGTTGCAATTAAGTTTCTTATTTCCGGTAGTTTGCTAGCATTATTGACCACAAGATATAATTTGTGGCTTGAGCAATGAAAAAATAAAGATTTATTGTTCTTTTTCTTCAAAATGGCCTGTACATCACCTTCTTTTCCAGCAATCGTAGAACATCCGTCAAATCAAAATCCAACACAATTCTCTGCTGAAAGATTCTGATCAACTAATAAACTCTAAATTGTGCTAGCGATTGTAGGGACATCTTGAGATTTCAGCTCAACATAGCCTACACATTCATCGCTGATTTTTTCTTGATTCTCATCGTAAATGGCAATCCGATAGAAAGCTGTTCTTTTCCAGCGATATCTGCTGTTTCATCGACCATTACAGCGTAAGCTTTTGCTTGTTTACAATCTTCAATAATTATTTCTTTGACAACTTCACCACATAATCTTATAATCTCATTTTAAATTTTTGGTGAAGTGTAGACTGTATTTTTTCGACATCTATCCAAGTGGTTCTTTAGCTTCACATCACCACCGTCAATTCACAAATTTAAAAAGTCAAAGAAAATTTAATAACGATTAATTTTTTGCTTTCAGGGGGGGGCAGCTGCCCCCTCTGCCCCTCGCTGGGTACGCCCTTGACCCGATCCGTTCTACCTACTCGTTTTTTTATATTAGTTTATTCTCGCTTCTCGTTCCGGGTCTTATTTTTTTGCGCAACTTTGCTACCACTCTTCGCTAACTTGGAGCAACGGACATTACTATGAAGACAAGCTGCCCATACATCGTATGTTCAAATCACATCGACAGTATTAATTTTGTCAAATTCCAGTAAGTCAGTGGCGTAGTATGTACCAGGGCTTTCTTGAAATACTCTATATTTCGAGCTACAGACTATTCTCTACAATTCTTCTACAATTTTCCACGTAAAAGGGACTCATTGTTGAACACGCTACAACACCTCGTTTTCAAAAATTTTAACTTTTTATTGCTAGGAGTGGTAGAAAAGGAAGCACGACTAATAATGTTCACCCTGGTCGTAATAAAAACCGAAAATTTAGTGGAATCGGCTTCACAACCCAAAATGCAGCCCATTGCAGAATTGCAGCAAAAGCAGAAAAATCTGCCGTGGATGGCTTTCAAGAGGAGGACGAAGGTGTACTCTATGGACCAGGTATCGCAGATTAATGGTAAGTTAGAATTTTTCTAGTTGTAACTGTACTTGAAACTTCGAAAGTGTTTTTCTCAATACTATGTCTATCAAACTTTCCTCCATCATATCTCGAGAACGGCTTGACCGATTCAAATTTATACGGACGACATATAGACGCACGGAATGATTTAAGATTTAATATCACCCCAAAATTTAAAATATTTATATTTTATTTAACAAAAAGTTGACAAAAAATACATGAAATTCGAAAAATTTTGTTCCGAAGTCTGTCAAAAATCTAATTTTCAAAATTTTTTTTTCATAATAGTCCATTCCGGGATATAAGCCTACAGATTAAAACGCCGCCAATTTTTTTAGTTTCAGATAAGCCAATCAGCAGATTTCGTGGAGGGAGTGAGCGTCCATTTTTTCGAGGGAGGTGTCTTCAGAGCGCTATAACTTTGGTTCTAATGAATAGTTTTAGCTAAAAATGTATATGTATACTCTTGAACACTTATGAATAAATTATGAAAACTCCAAAGTTATATCTCTTCATTGGTTCTCACAAAAAAATCCCCAAAAATGCTTAAAAATCCGACCGACAAACCAGAGAACCCCCTTGGGTATTGTAACAAATATGAGACCCGCCAATTTGTGTTGGCGGCCATCTTGAATGTGTTTTTTATGATTTACTATATTCAACAAAGTACATATTCTAGGAATAAGTGAAACAAAGAAAAAAGGATCAGGACAAATAAATATAACAAATAATCACACATTATATTACCCGGGGTAAAAGTAGAACAAAGAGCAAAAGAGGGAGTAGGAATAATTTTAACAGAGGAAATAAACAAAAAGGTAATAAATATAAAAGATATAAATTCAAGAATGCTAGTTCTAAGTATACGATTAAAAGAAATATTAAATATAATACAAATATATGCACCTGTTGAAGGAACACGAGAGGAAGAGGTTTCAGAATTTTACATACAATTGCAGGAAGTAGTGGATGGTATAAGAGAGCAAAACGAAAACATAATCATTATGGGGGATTGGAACGCAAGAGTTGGTAAGGACTACAATCGAGGAATGGGTGGTATATAAGTTTATGGAGAGGAAACAACGAACAGAAATGGTCTTAAGATGATAGGTTTTTGACAAAGTAACGATCTAATAATAGGAAATACGATGTGGAAACAAAAACTATACTATATCCATCGAACAAACAGAGCGACCCAAACAACGATAGATGCGTGATCAAAGTGTGCCTCTGCATCTATTGGCTAAAATAAACATGCCTCCACGCGCTGGCCAATCGGATTTAACTGCAGAATTCATTGTCTTTGGTACATCCATACAGAGTCGGAGATATCACGTGCACTATGCATGATACTGTTTTGGAACACTCCGTTGCTTGGATGGACAGAGTATAGAAGATAAATATACCTTTGTAGCGGAAGAAATAAATGCAAAAAGTGTAATCGATTACATAGTTTATACACAAAACCTATCAAATATGGTGAAAAAAGTAAAGTCAAGAAAAGAGGCTGAGCTGGGAACAAACCACAGATTAGTAGTAGCGGAATATGAAGCAAAAATAATAAATACAGAAGAAGTAAGATTCAGTAGAATTGCAATAAGTAAATTAAGAAACAAAGAAAAAAATCTAATTATCAGGAAAAAACAGACGGGGAATTCGGAAAAATGATTAATGAAAACAACGAATGGACACTCGAAAAGCGGTGGAAAGTATTCAAACAAATAATACTTTAAAAAGCATAGGATATATGTGGAAGAATTAATTTCAACAAACATTTAAAAAGGACTAAGTGGTGGAACAAAGAAATACAAACATTAGTAAAAGAAAAGAAAACTTCATGGAAAAAATACCTTCAAACAAAAACACAAGAAGATAAGGAAATATATGGCGGTAAAAGAAACATAGACAAGGAAGCGGTTAAGAAAGCGAAAAGGGACTCCTGGAAAGAGTTTGGAAGGGAGATGTCATAGACACATGCATCATATAATAGAAAATTTTGGACTGCAATAAAAAGTCTACGAGGAAGTAAAGGAAAAGATATAAGGGCAATAAAAAATAAAAATAATGAATTGGAGACCGAAATAAATCAAATACTAAAGACTTGGAAAGAACACTATGAAGAAAAATAGGTCGAAGAAGAAAACATTAAATATCGTTGAAGAGGAATGGAATGAACATGAATACCATATGCATTCCAAAGAGAAGAAATGGAAGTGGCTATAAAGAAACTTAAAATAGGAAAAGCCAGTGGGGAGGATGAAGTAGCGCCAGAGATGATAAAATGGTTAGGTGAACAAGGAAAAGAATGGCTGCGTCTCATATGCAGGGAAGCATGGGACACTCAAAAAATCCCCAAAGACTGGGAAAATAACCTTATACTGTCAATACACTGTGCAATAATTATAGACCAATATGCCCAAACCAGCTTTAAAATATATACTAGAATAATAGAGATCCGATTAAGACCTTATATAAAAGCAAAATTAGAAGAGGAACAAGCAGCTTTTAGACCAGGACGACAAGCAAATGACAATATATACATTTTAAGAAGGCTAATTGATAATACAATAGAAGCGGGAGAAGAAAAATGTATTTAACATTTATAGACTTGAAGGCAGCTTTTTACACAGTGGAGAGAGACAAAATTTGGGAGGTGATATTATTAAAAGCACATACGAGACTGGCAAAGTAAGAGTGCAGATAGGAGGTCAAAGATCGGAAGAGTTTTTATCGAAAAAAGGTATAAAACAAGGTGATAGCTTAAGCCCACTATTGTTTGTCATTATTATGGACAAAATAGTGAAGGGAATAAAAAGCCGAAGAGGAAATCTGGACATGATAATAGGGTACAGAAACATGGTGCCGGTCAGATTAAGTAATCTACTGTATGCAGACGATATTATACGCATAGCAAGAGAAATAGAAAATATGAAAATGACAATAAATACAGAAAAAACCAAAGTAATGATAGTAAATGAAAAATAGCGAGAAACAGCGAGAGGGGAGTAAGTACAAGGAATTGAAATGAAATCACAAAACATTAGAAAGAGTAACAACTTATATATACCTAGGAAGTATCATAACAGAAGAAGGGAAAATAGTTGCAAAACTTAATAACAGAGCAAATAAATCAACAAGATTATATTATTCCTTGAATCGAACAATACTAAGCCATAAACAAATTGATATGGACACAAAGCTGGAAATCTACAACAAAATTACAGTACCAGCTTCTATAACTTATTCTAGTGAGAACTGGGTACTGCAGAAAAAGCAGGAAACAAAAATAAATGCAATGGAAATGAAAAATTTAAGGAAAATGACAAAGTAAGGAACGAAGAAATCAGAAGCATAACTAATCAAGAACCAATAATATCAAAGATTAAAAAGAAACAATTAAACTGGTATGGCCACCTAGTAAGAATGAAGCAAGATAGAATTGCGAAAAAGACAAAGAGGAAGACCCAGGAGGAAATGGACAGACCAGATTGAAGAAATTGGAAAGAACAAAGGAAAAATATCAGGAGAGATGAAGGCATTGGCCAGAGACAGAAAATAATGGAAAAAATGGGTACATGAAGAACTCCAACCCGACGCCTGAGAAGGCATAAGGATAAGAGAAAGAAAGAAAGATATTCTACTGGTCGAACCATTCTAATTTATATTCACATTGAGGGAGTTGAAAAAAAATACTCCGGACACCGTTTACGCAGGAGCTCAGCTACTTTACTCGCTGAAGGAGGTGGTAGTGGAATGAACTTGAAGAGATACGGAGGATGGAAATCAACCAATGTAGCAGAGGGATAAGTGGAAAATTCTTTAAGAAGCCAAATTCAAATAGCTTCACAGATTGAAAATGGCCGTAACGAATTTAATATATCGAAAACTAATACAATTACTAATGATTAGTTTTTTAAATTTTAAATGGTCGCAATATTGCGTACATCAAATCTACGTGCATTTAAATCGGCCGTTTTCACACATAGGCGATACCATCTTTTCTATGGTAGCGCGGTAGCGCCGATGCAATATCGCACGAACACATGCATGGATGTTTTCACACGTGTATCAGGAAATCGCAAATCACAGCTTTTTTTTCAGTACCAGTGTTGTGATATCTAAGAAAACATCTAAATTTTTGTCTTTTTTCCTTATAGATGCTGAAAGACGTGCTACTAACATCCTGAAATATTGTAGGTCATGCGAAAATAATTGAGAAATTTTTCTTCGTGTTCAATTAATTTGTCAAACTGTATATAAAACGCGCCTTCCAAATATCTAGTTGGTAACAAAGGATGAACCCAAAACCGTAGGATGAACCCAGAACCGTCGATTTTTCCATCGAGCCTCTCTTTGTTTCCTTGCTTTTCTCCGTTTGAGAAGAAGCGCTATAGCAACACACGTCTTCTATCCATAACACTTACTAACTAACTAATCTTGGCAACTGTGTAATAATTACTTTAGGTTAAAAATATCGATCGTATCAAATTATGGTTATGTGTGTAAGGGATATAACATTTTGCGACCATTTATCGCCCGCTGAAAATGGTATGGTAATGGTATCGTCTGAAAATGCTCTTACTGTTTATAATTAATTCTACTAAGTATTTAATGTAAAACAATGAAAATATTTGAATGACAGAATATACATTTTCTGTGATGCCTACTTGATGTTTAATATTTTGGCTAGACCAAATAGTGAGTGACCTATATTGTGATTTACTTAATATACAGGGTGCGCCAATTATTTCCACTCGATCTCTAGCACCGAAACTAAAAGAGGTATCAACAAGATTTCTTGTAGGTTTATACGGTGTCACTCGGACTACAATTGTAAAATATTTTGATGTATACAGGGTGGCTAATTTTTGTGGAATGAAAATTAATTTGGTTTTTTTAAATTGAACACCCTGTATACGATTATGTCTTCTGATTCTACTTAATATTAGCTTTACGGTAGTTTTTTGAATTTGTGAATCCGACGCGGCGTTGACAAGTTATTCCTATTATAAGCAGATTTAATGAAAAAACAGCACTTCAGAAATATTAGCACAATAAACACATTTTTTCAAAAATTCCTCCAAAAGGCTACTGTGATGTAAATGAAACATACACCTACCACAATAATTACCCAACATCTTCACCTGTTGCACAGGGTGTTTGCCGATGGCGTGCAAATAGTCTAGTTTTCAAATTGCAATAACTTAATATTTTCAAATGGGACACCCTGTATATTTTTCTTCAGTTAGAAGCTCTCCTTAATACACATTAAAAAAATATAGGGTTTTGGACATCTAACTTTACTATTTACTTTAATAATTGACGTTAAATGAGAAATAACATATTTTACACAATTTTTAATAAGTACAAAATTTTACAAAGTTTAATCGTAAGAAAACTACAATATTGAAAGTTAAAATTTATAATAGGTGTTCAAAATGTCTTCCATTTTCATTTATACATTTTCTTGCCCTTTCTTTCATTGATTTACGCACATCTCTTAGCATTGCAGGGGTCACCTGTCTAAATGCTGCAGTAATTCTGTCTTTCATATTTTGTTTTGTGGTAACCTCTTCTTTGTAAACAATATTTTTAATAAAACCCCACAAGAAAAAATCGGAAGGTGTAAGGCCCGGCGATCTAGCAGGCCAATTTGTAGGTCCTGCCCTTCCTATCCAACGATCCTGAAATTCCCTATTTAACCAATTGCGAACATTTAATTGGTAGTGTGGTGTGGCACCATCTAATTGAAACCACATTCCGTTGCGATAATTTTGAGGCACATTTTGCAAAAGGTTTCTAAAATCAAGTTCTAAAAAATTTAAAAAAGCAGCTCCATTTACAGTCCCATCAAAGAAATAGGGACCAATTACATAATCACCTATTATTCCCGCCCACACATTCAAAGACCATCGATACTGTGATGTGGTTCTAAATAAATGTTCATTGTGGTCCGAATAATAATGGAAGTTGTGTCTATTTACACAACCGTTCTTATGAAATGTGGCTTCGTCGGAGAATAAAACTTTGTTTAAAAAGTTACGCTCTGTATTTATCTTGTTTATTAACCTCGGACTACAATTGTAAAATATTTTGATGTATACAGGGTGGCTAATTTTTGTGGAATGAAAATTAATTTGTTTTTTTTCAATTGAACACCCTGTATACGATTATGTCTTCTGATTCTACTTAATATTAGCTTTACGGTAGTTTTTTGAATTTGTAAATCCGACGCGGCGTTGACAAGTTATTCCTATTATAAGCAGATTTAATGAAAAAACAGCACTTCAGAAATATTAGCACAATAAACACATTTTTTCAAAAATTCCTCCAAAAGGCTACTATGATGTAAATGAAACATACACCTACCACAATAATTACCCAACATCTTCACCTGTTGCACAGGGTGTTTGCCGATGGCGTGCAAATAGTCTAGTTTTCAAATTGCAATAACTTAATTTTTTCAAATGGGACACCCTGTATATTTTTCTTCAGTTAGAAGCTCTCCTTAATACACATTAAAAAAATATAGGGTTTTGGACATCTAACTTTACTATTTACTTTAATAATTGACGTTAAATGAGAAATAACATATTTTACACAATTTTTAATAAGAAAACAAGTTATCTATGAAAATGACAGTAGGTATATTTTGTTGTAGCATTAATTATCAACATAAAATTTTGTATTATATCACGTCTACTATATTTAATCGGTATTAGGTATAAAAAATGGATTATAATAAGAATTATAGTGTAGAAAATATTGATATGATATGGATACTGGGTGAATGTCAAAAAAATGCGTTTCTTGCTAGTAGGGTCTATCGTCAAAGATACCCAGAAAGACGTCATCCACAAAAGGATACTTTTGAGAATTTAAAGAATAGATTTGATAGAACGGGAACCGTCAAGTATGAAAAACATTCACGTGATGCTACAGCTGTTACTGTTGACAACGAATATAAAGTAATGATCAGTATAGTTGAAGATCCCAATGTAAGCACAAGGCAATTAAGCAATCAGTTAGATATTTCCAATACCACAATTAGACGCATAATAAAGAAGAATAAATATCACCCTCACCATATCCAGCTTCACCAAGAATTGTTACCGCGTGATTTCGCGCGTAGAGAAGAATACTGTAGATGGTTAATAAACAAGATAAATACAGAGCGTAACTTTTTAAACAAAGTTTTATTCTCCGACGAAGCCACATTTCATAAGAACGGTTGTGTAAATAGACACAACTTCCATTATTATTCGGACCACAATGAACATTTATTTAGAACCACATCACAGTATCGATGGTCTTTGAATGTGTGGGCGGGAATAATAGGTGATTATGTAATTGGTCCCTATTTCTTTGATGGGACTGTAAATGGAGCTGCTTTTTTAAATTTTTTAGAACTTGATTTTAGAAACCTTTTGCAAAATGTGCCTCAAAATTATCGCAACGGAATGTGGTTTCAATTAGATGGTGCCACACCACACTACCAATTAAATGTTCGCAATTGGTTAAATAGGGAATTTCAGGATCGTTGGATAGGAAGGGCAGGACCTACAAATTGGCCTGCTAGATCGCCGGGCCTTACACCTTCCGATTTTTTCTTGTGGGGTTTTATTAAAAATATTGTTTACAAAGAAGAGGTTACCACAAAACAAAATATGAAAGACAGAATTACTGCAGCATTTAGACAGGTGACCCCTGCAATGCTAAGAGATGTGCGTAAATCAATGAAAGAAAGGGCAAGAAAATGTATAAATGA
Source organism: Lochmaea crataegi (assembly GCA_947563755.1). Taxonomy (NCBI): domain Eukaryota; kingdom Metazoa; phylum Arthropoda; class Insecta; order Coleoptera; family Chrysomelidae; genus Lochmaea; species Lochmaea crataegi. The sequence continues at coordinate 37,378,838 of OX387425.1, read as the reverse complement.
AAATGGAAGACATTTTGAACACCTATTATAAATTTTAACTTTCAATATTGTAGTTTTCTTACGATTAAACTTTGTAAAATTTTGTACTTATTAAAAATTGTGTAAAATATGTTATTTCTCATTTAACGTCAATTATTAAAGTAAATAGTAAAGTTAGATGTCCAAAACCCTATATTTTTTTAATGTGTATTAAGGAGAGCTTCTAACTGAAGAAAAATATACAGGGTGTCCCATTTGAAAATATTAAGTTATTGCAATTTGAAAACTAGACTATTTGCACGCCATCGGCAAACACCCTGTGCAACAGGTGAAGATGTTGGGTAATTATTGTGGTAGGTGTATGTTTCATTTACATCACAGTAGCCTTTTGGAGGAATTTTTGAAAAAATGTGTTTATTGTGCTAATATTTCTGAAGTGCTGTTTTTTCATTAAATCTGCTTATAATAGGAATAACTTGTCAACGCCGCGTCGGATTTACAAATTAAAAAAACTACCGTAAAGCTAATATTAAGTAGAATCAGAAGACATAATCGTATACAGGGTGTTCAATTTAAAAAAACCAAATTAATTTTCATTCCACAAAAATTAGCCACCCTGTATACATCAAAATATTTTACAATTGTAGTCCGAGTGACACCGTATAAACCTACAAGAAATCTTGTTGATACCTCTTTTAGTTTCGGTGCTAGAGATCGAGTGGAAATAATTGGCGCACCCTGTATATAATAGAAAAAAATAGATATGATATTACAAATATTAAAGCTTAAGCATCATTACCATATCACCATATCACATTACCATATCCTGGATATCTTTTCCCATTTAAGATTAGTATAGCTGTGCAATGATATAGGAAACCAAGGAAAACTATATCTGCTGATCTTTACAATTGTTACTTAGGAAGACAATTTATTAGTGGAGAGCTCCCTAGATTTATCTGTTCATTGACAAGTTCATATTGTGGGTCTCTTAGGTATCTTCTAATTTATATTTCTTCAAGGAAATCTAGTTCTTGCTTCTTATCACAAATATGCAGTACTTCTAGTTCTGTGTAAGGTGATAATGAATAGTTGGTGTCAAGTAGATGTTTTGCGAAATGTGATTTATCTAGTTGTTTTAATCTGTAAGCTCGTAAGTGTTCATTGTGTCTAATTATAAACAGTTTAATTTAAAAAAGTAATATGAGTAGATTCCGCAAAGTAAGGGTCCAAACAGTAAATTCAATTACTGATGAGTCTAATTATACACTGCCACTTCTGTTAATATCCCTAATGATATTAATATAATTAATGGTCATAATTGTGTAATCAATAGTTATATTATAAGTAATGTATTCATAAGAGTGATTGTTATATTATGTAATTTGATTTTAACCTAAATTCTTCTATTGATATCAAATTACACTCCCTGAGGAGCACTTCTGGTCCAGACATATAAAAAAAGTGTCAAAGCCACTTGTACCGTTATTCTTTTAAACGGCGGTTTGTTAACTACTGGTAAAATTTAACGACTGCTTACAAATAAGCTTTATATATATAAATTTTAGTTATACAAAAAATTTAGGTTTTATAGCAGAAATTTAAGTTTTTAAAATACAATTTAAATTTCGCGCCAAAACGCTAGAATGGTAATGGCGCCTGTCTATGATATCACATATCTGTAATATTTGACAGCTTGCAAATTAAAAGTTTGTCTTGATAAATAATTTGAATTATTTTGTGCGATAGTCATGAACGAGTAACCACATAACCAATGCAAAACCAGAATCTACAGAATGTCAAACGACTTTTCAAAAGGTTGAAACGCAAAATCTACAATCGACCATATTTTCATTAGAATTCAAAAAAATTTACATAATTAAATTGATATTGATCCAGTAATATTCCTTACAGATATGACCAACCATTTTTCTCCCAGTGTATTTTTTACTTTCACAGGCCAAAAAGATACAATTAAAAAAACTGAAAATAGATTTCAAAAATTAAATGTAGCAAAATTGAAAGAAGTAATCAGAAATGGGCTGAAGTGCCAAATACAAATAATGACTCTCAGGAAGCTTACAATCTTTTTTTTAATAGCTTAAACACTCAGATAATGAAATGCACAGAAATGATAATTAAAAAAACCATTATAAAAAAAATTAAACCCTGGATCACACTGCGCTTAATCTCCTCTATCTATTAAGCAGAGCGACAACTTAAAAAAAATTATTAAAAAACTACGCTCTTGAACTAGAAACCGATTATAAACATTATAGAAATAAACTTATCAGGAAAACTAAGAACGACTACTACCAGTTAAAAATTTCTGAAGCTGGTAACAATTGAAAAAAGTTCTGGGATACAGTCAATGACATAAAAGGTGATTCAAAAAGAACCAATCAAATAGAAAATTCAACAATTCTAGATAATAATAACATCACAATGACTAATAACATTAAGGCAGAAAAGCTGAATAATTATTTCTCAAACTTAGGTAACGACATGGCAAATAAAATTTCTAATGTAAACCTACCTGAACATTTTCTTCAAGGTGAAAAAAATAATCACTGTATATTTCTAAAGCCAATAACAATTAACGAAGTAATTGAAATCTCAAATCTAAAAAATAATTGCTCACCAGGCCCTGATAAAATTGATACATCTACAATAAACAATATCCATGAATACATTGCGTTACCACTAAAACACATTATAAATCTATGTTTTCAGCATGGAAAAACTCCTCAACAATGGAAGGACTCAATAGTCACTCCTACTTTTAAGGCAGAGGATCCAAGTAAATTTACTAATTATAGGCCCGTATCAGTTATTAATAACTTTGCAAAATTTTTTGAAATGGCTTTAAAAAATAGAATAATTGATTTCTTTTATACTCATAATATCATTACTGATAGACAGTATGGATTTATAAAAAACTCTAATACGGAGAATGCAGTTGTCGATTTCTTAAAGAAAACTGTCCGTGCCTTGGACAAGTCATTGACATGCCTGGCGGTTTTTCTTGACTTGGCTAAGGCGTTTGACACTGTCTCCCATGAAATCTTATTATCTAAATTAAGTACATATGGCATTCGGGGCCTTGCATTAGATCTAGTGTCTAACTATTTATCCAACAGAACTCAACGAGTAAAAATTGGCAATATACTCAGCACTGAATCCATTGTGAAAATGGGAGTACCACAGGGAATGGTATTGGGACCAATACTATTCCTTGTATACATAAATAATATTGCAAAAATCAAGAACATGTCTGGAGACTTCATATGTTATGCCGATGATACGGCTTTAATATATATATATATAATCAGAACCTTAATATATCCTAAGGTGTTAAGGTGTTTTTAATTATGTACAAAAAAATTAGCCCATTCACGTTTATTTCCAGCCTTTAACTTCGCCTCCTGCCAATTTAGTCCACGTTTTTAGGATTTCCGCTACTGCATCATCCCAGGCTTTTCGTGGTCTGCCCCTTGGTCGCCTTCCACATGTTTTTGTTTGCCATATCACTTTTGCTTGTTGTTTATTTTTCATGCGTACTAAGTGGCCAAACCACCTTAACTGATTCCTTTCTATGCTTCTTCCTAGGGGTTCTACTTCTAGCTGTTCTCTTATATAATCATTTCGAATTTTGCCCCTTCTTGTAATTCCCAATACGGCTCTCAGATACTTCATCTCAACCGCTTGTAATTTTCTTTTTGTCTCTCTCGTAAGAACCCAGCTATCGCTACCATAAGTTAAAATAGGTTTAAAAACGGTTTTATAGACTGTCATGTTTGTTCTCTTTGACACTTCTTTCTTGCGAATGAAAGTATTACTTAATGCATAATATAGCTTGAGGGCACTTTCAATGCGTCCATTAATCTCAGCGTTATTTTTCCCTTCTTTATGTATTTTCACTCCCAAATATTTAAATGTATCCACTTGCTGTACTTGTTCTTCGTTTAGCTGTATTTCGAGATTCTTGTTTTCTTGACCTATTACTATTGCTTTTGTTTTCTCTACATTTATTTTTAGATTTCTACTTTGAAGAGCTCTTTTCCATACGTCTAGATTTTTTTGAAGATCCTTTTCGTTTTTAGCATATACCACTAAATCGTCAGCAAAGTCGCATTCAGAAATCTGTATAAGTACCATATTTCTATAACCCACCGTGAATTTCTTTACTTGATCTTTTACCTCTTTTATTATATGGTCCATTATCACATTGAACAGTGTAGGACTTAAGACTCCCCCCTGTCTTAAACCCTCTTGTGTAGTAAACTCTTCAGATTGTAGGTTTCCGGTTCTTACATAATTCCTCGTATTTTTGTATATACTTTCTATACACTCGATTAAACTCTGGTTTACTCCTCTCTTCTTTAAACTAGCCCATATTTGCAGTCTGGGGACACTGTCAAACGCTTTCTCTATATCCAAAAAAGCAACATATATATTGTTTCTACCATTTTTTCCAATTAACTGTCTTACTGTAAACTTACTAAAACGGCTTTAATTATTACTGGTAATGATTGGGAAGAATCCAAAATTTTCGCGGAATCAGATTTAAGAAAGTTAAGTTTGTGGTTAAATCATAATAAACTCACATTAAATGTTAAAAAAAATCAAATTTATAACATTCAGCCCAAGTATTATAAAGCAACCCGATGGTATTGTCATAAAACTTCATAACCATAACTGTCAAAATAATAACTGTCATTGCCCTTCTATTAAAAAAGTAACTTCTATAAAATACTTGGGAGTTATATTAGATCAATAAGTACGTTGGTCTGAGCATATAATTAGGATTATGTCCTTTGTGTCATAAATTCTACACACTAAGAGATATCCTTTCCAGAAAAAACCTAATAATTCTTTATAACGCTTTAATCGAATCCATATTAAGATATTGTGTTGTTGCTTGGGGGGGGGGGGGGGCGCTTTTCAAAGTAATCTAAGCCATCTACAAACTGTTCAAAATACTTTACTGAAAATTATATTTAAAATTAAAAAACCTAAACTTTTCTCTACTCAACAATTATATAGTGAAGCAAACATCTTAAATGTTCATTTGCTTTTTATTTATGAATGTGTTTTGAGAATGTACATAAATTGTAAGCATTTAATATATAAAAATACTCGCATCACCCGCTCTGCAGCCGACAATGATATCTTATGTAGAAAGACTTTAACGCAGAGATCTTTCCTATTCCTTGGACCCAGGTTCTTTAATTTAATTCCATTACATCTAAAGCAAATTCCAAAATTAAAGTCATTTAAAATCAATGTTAAAAATTACATAGTAACAAATCAACTTAAATTTTTAGAAATACTAATGTAATTCAGATGATCCATTCCATGTGTAAATGAATAAAGATATTTTTTTCTCTACTTACCTCTTGTTACTCAATTCTACATTAAAAAAACGTTAAACAATGAAAAGCCAGTTATTTTATTTTCTTTTTTTCTGTTTCTTTTCTCTCATTCTTTCGATCGACCTATGTCAGCATATCACTTGCAATTTTTGTAATCAAATGTACCGAAACTAGCAGAAGGAGCAATAAACAAAACCGACAAGTTTGCCTAGGTGAGTTGCTCTTTTTTGCTGTTTCATAACTCTTTTTGATACAAATTTTTTTTATAATATTACTATGAACTGTAAAAATGAATAAATTGAAACTGAAATTGAAAAGAAAAAGTGATCGTTGTTTGAACCGAGATGGCGGATTGTTATTTTTTGTATAGATATTTTCACTAAAATAACAATTATAATCATGATTGTAATGTAAAAGTCAGTGATTATTTTAGATTCTCTACAATCAATATAATTATTTCAAATCATTATTCGGAGATCCGCAAAGTTAACTTATCTTAGATCACATTTGAAATTGAGCTGACAGCTTTAGACATTCAGTTGACTTCTGTCCTACCTGGATTAGTTTGACATTTTTGACTTTTATATTTGGGTTATGTTATAAATCTTTGGTCGTAGAAAAATCAATGAAAAACTTTAAATAATAATTGTTTATAAATCAACGTGGTTTCACACTTTCGATGACAGCAAAAAATATACCCAGGGCATAATTTTACTGCCGATGAAAATTAAAAAATATTGTAGAAAAAGATTCATATGAAAAAAATAAGACTAGCTTGAAATTTGCAGAAGAATTAAAGGCAGCCGCATCTTCATCGTTTTTTCGCGATTCCAAGTGCCTACGTGGAGAGTATGATAAAAAAAAGAAATAAAAATTGGAGTTGTACAAAGCAAGTGGAGGAATTGAATTGCAACCGTCTCTGCAAAAGAGCCACATCATCATCTTCTGATGAATCATATTCTGAAGAGCTCATATTTATATTTTAAACCTATTGAAATCGAAATTTACGAAACTTTGTAAGTAGGGATATTTTGGATGTTGGAGGTTATTTCCTACAAACCGGTTCTTAAGTGCGAGCATTGACCGTTTAATTAAACTAGAACTAAAAAATTTTTTAAGTCCGATTAATACACTGTGCAAAGGTATAATCGCAGTTTTACGTTAAACTTGATGTAACTGCTATTAATCATAACGGTGCAAGTGGGAATTAATGTTCCTAAATCTTCGAAATTTTTTTTGGTCATTATTACCTATTGTTCGAAATATAGATAAGCAATAAAAGTGTGGTCCCTTAAAAGATTCTCAGGTCCGGATTAAATATCTTATGAAATAGTTTGGCATTTTAATAATAGTAGGCTCTCCATTATTTTTGGCAACGGCTTAAAAAGAATGAAACTGGTATCCAGTGTTGCAAAGAGACTTTAAGGAAGTCTCTTTTACAAAACGGATTTAAATTTAATGGCTTGGGCAGGTACAACTCTGCTTAGTATCGACCGCCTGGTGATAACTCAAGTGGTTGGTGATTTATGACCTTCTTATATTCCTGTTCGTACTTTACATAATAACAAGTCTTACCAGCTCAACTGACTCGGTTGAAAATCCGTTTAATTAAAAACTCACCACCTTGAATGCGGACTCAAGCTACACAATTGAAACAAGAGGATTATCAACCCTTTACAATCAACACATCTATAAAGAGATTCCTATGTTTTTTCGCTATTTGTTCAACATCAGCAAGACACAAATTACACCTTTTTCCTTTGAAAAACTGACACTATGGTGTGAATCTAACAAACGAATAAAAAGAATGTCGTTTAATCATTGTTCTGGACATTGACAGGGGTTGAGACCTAATATGAGAGGTGTTCCCACAATAGAAGAGAATTCTGATCAAAGTTGGAAAGGACTGACATAAGGGAAAAGAGTAGAATGCATTTCGTTTGAGTCTAATTCTTTACAATTCAATAATTTTAAATTGTTAAATTGTACGTTTCCACCGAAGGTACTGTAACAAGTAATTTTGAAAGCGCTCCGTACGGCAATTATATGTTATAATGGGTGTTTCAAATTATAGCTTAGCGACAATATGTGTTTCATTGGTATCTATTTTTAAGCGGTCTAAAAATTTAAATCCAGGTATTTAAAATTGTAATGTAACTTCGCCTGTGTCTGAGATTTAGGTACGTCGTCAGAAACTGTTTTTTTTTTAATTTTCGAACGTCCCTACACGCTTAATGTCGTTTTATTAACTCCAAATTTTATTGGTCAGTAACAGACAATTAGTTGAATGGTTGCCTACATGAATATTGGGTTAGTGTCAGTAGCGTACGTCTTAAGGGCACTCCCAAAATCCGTCTTTTTTAACTAACACGCTTTTATTAGTTTCACCTGTATGTGAGTTTGTTTGTAACTTTCCTAGCAAGTGGCTTATTTACTGTTAGTATATCCGAACAATTTAAGTACGTTCGTTGGCCGAGCGGGCTAACGCGCGGGTCTTCGACGACGTCGGATTCACCGGTCGTGGGTTCTAATCCCGTCCACGACATTTTTTTTATATAAGGTTCACTTGTATGTATGTATGTGTGTTTGTTTGTAACGCAACCGCTTCCATAGCATATTAAACTAAAAAGTTTAAAATAAATATAGTTCAAAAAAACTAAAAAACACGCTTTTAAATAATATCGGACTAAAAAGTTCAAAATAATTTTTAAAATAAGCTTAAAGCAATAATGAACGAAAAATACTAGTACTATTGTGAAAAAGCGTGGGCGCTTTGTGCCATATTTTTCGTATATTTGAACTATATTTTTAAAATACTAATTGCAATATTTCCGTAGATGTTTGACAAAATATATTTATTTTGGATAAGAAAATAAACAAAAATGTTTATGAAATTTCAAAGACACCAATGTAAAAAACATCAAATATTAAACAAAAACCAATTTAAATTGTACAGACAATTTTTCAACCATTTTGCTTTAGAGAAATAATTATTATTTTAATAGCAAGTTCAATGAAGGTAAATCACATTATTATGACATTTGCATAAACTGACGTTTGCACAGGAACTAAAATCGAAGCCTGCTTTTTAATATTGTTTAAATAACCTGATTAAAAATAAGAGCATAAAGCAAAAGGCATGGAATTTTGTTTATTAGGCATGATGGTAATAGTAATCATTGGAAATAGTATAGTACACAACAAAGGGCCGAAAGTTGAGTTTTCGGCCCAGCGGCATCATGACGAGCAGGACCGAGATTTCAAATTTTGGCCCGTGTAGTGTATACGACATTTCTTCATAGCCGGTCGAAAGTACGTTATTAATTTTACTTCTTTTGACTTTAAATGTTTTTGATGCCTGCCCCGACATTTGAAGCACGAGCGAAGCGAGTGCTGCTGGTCGTTACGAGTATAAATACGCATGAGAAATTATTTCCTCCCGCTGTTATAGAGGGCGAGCGTGTACTTCTCACAGGGAGTAAATGTTAAACTTTCGCCCCTGCTCTAGGAACGAAAGTACATACTTTCGACCGAGGTATGAAGAAAATATTTATTTAGCTACGACGCGACCAACCCAATATTCATAAGGGCAACCACTCAACTAATTGTCTTTTACTGACCACCAAAATTTGGAGTTCATAAAACGTCAATTACAGGGACGTTCAAAAATCAAAAAAACAATTGTTTACGACGTACAACTTAGACACTGGTGAAGTTACATCACTCAAAATTTACCTTTAGGCTTTAGTGGAAACCAAATGTCCAATAAAAAAATCGCTTTTTTTTGAAAAATCGACGTTTTGAAGCTTCCTAAAAATGTACGCTACTGACGTATATCAAATGTTAATAAGTAAAAATAGCCGACCTCTTTAAACCTCCAAAAGTTCATCAAATGTCAATTAAAAGCTATAACTGGGATCTTAAGCGGGGCACACTGTATAAACTAGGTAATAACTGTAATTGAAGGACTTACAGTATTCAAGCTGTTTCACGACGAGCTGGCTCTATATGTATAATATTGAAGACTTCCAACAGGATTTCTATGAAAATTAGCATAGATAGGGAACAAGTTATGGCGAATTTATTGAAAATATTGTGACATACATTTCACCTCCGGTTATACCGAAAGTGAACGACAACTTGGTTATTTTAAATGTAGCACTCTGTATATTATTAACTTTTCGGATTGTACATTAAATTTTAATGTCAATTTGTGTAGAATACCCTGTATCTAAAATCTATACTTATCGAGATATTAATTTTCTTAATAAAAAATTGACAGGTGTAGACCTTCATATTGAAAATTCTGTGTGAACATCCGCAATACCAAATAAAAAACATCTTGTCGGGTTGATTGTTAGGTCGATCAAGGTAATTGGTAACATGTCGAAAACTTCTCTTTTTTATACAGGGCTGTTAAAAAAATGATGAAAAGTTCAAGTTCAAAAATGTTAAATATCTTCATTTTTTTAAATGAAACAACCATATTTTGATTTCTTTATTCAATTCTAATGCAGAAAATAGGGGCGATTTATGTTCAATTCCCTATACCCAATCTTAAACGTTTTTGAGATAAAGTTCATATAATAGCCTTCTTGGTGTGCGTCATTGATTGTTAATGTCTTTCTAACACATTACGTTGGAAGAAATGGAAAAAAGGCAGGTCTGTGATTAATTCTAATCAAAATATCACGATAATGAACCGTTTAAACGTAGTACAATCGTTAACCCTAATCTTTGACTTACAAAAATTTTATTGGTTGATGTTTAGATTACGCGCAAACGCGACCTATCAATCGGGCGAAATTACATCGTTCAAAATACGATGCAGACGTTCCTTTCGGAGCGGCAATGTGTCTTACGTATTTCTCTAATGTCCCACTGACAGTTCTCGTCAGGTCTGTACTTTGTTGTTTACGATGTATAATTCTTTTGCAGGACTATATTAATATATTTACTAATATTAAATTATTTTAATATGTAAATTAAATATACAATTTGTTTTATTTTGCAGTGTTTTGATATCCCAAGTATTATTAATTTCATAGCCTTTTCGAATTTGACCAACCTGATGATTTTATTTATCAAATTAAAGGTTAGCTATATGTCAAAATAACAAATAAAATATCGACATACCCAAAACCCGGATATACGTCACAAACGTTGGATGACCCACACCAAAAAGGCTGTTATATGAACTATATTAACATGTATTTAAAAATATTAATTATTTCAGCCTTATTATTGCGTAGGCGTAGGCCGTGTTATCTATTCTTTTATTTTAGCAGGCTGTGTATTTACCTGTCATAATCAAATAGTATTAATTGTCATTATTTGAAGTCAATCGCATCGTACAGTGATAGAAATGGCTCGTTTGGGATTAAACAATGAATATTATCTAAATTTACACTTAGAACATGTGTTTTATTTGCTACAAGATATCCAGATCGACCCCGACCCAGCGGGTTTCAGATTTAGACAGCTTACACTACAACCGTTTTTAGGTGGATTGTTACCTACCCTTACTTCAAGTGTGTAACTTGAGAGTCGTCGTTAATTTTTTGAACATGTGCAATTTCACAATATATTTTTTCAAGGCTAATATTTTCAGTGCGAAAAAATCAACTACAAATAACTTTAAATGTATAACAACCATTTTCGTAAAAAAATGGGTTTCCTGGGTAATAGGCGTATTTATATTTTGTATAGTTACTATTTCTACAACAGAAAAAGAAAATCACTACATTTATTCCTATATTGTGTAGTAAGTTGCACTAAAGAATGATACTTGTGCGAGCTATCAAGTCGGGTTCCACATTTAGACAGCTAGGAACCGATTCCAATCGTGCAAAAGACATTCGCCGTTCAATTCTATTCGTTGTTAGCATGGTTCGTGTTACCCGGAGTATATTTAAGGTTATCTGTGAATTGGAGCCCAAGATCCGTAAATGTTTTACGTTGTGCTTGAAACAAGTCTGTCTGATGTACTGAAAGTATCTCCGATTTTAATTAAAGTATAGAGAATTTAGGAAATCAAAAAACAGTCTTTATTGATCTTTGCTTTTTATTTATCTCGCTCACCATGCTGGACATTCAAAAGATGTTCGGGAAAAAATCACTCAGGCGACGCCTTTAATCAAGTGTATACACCGGCGAATATAAAGGAATGCTGTAGTCGCAAAGTACGCACATTCCCGAATTTATTTGACAGCTATTTGGCCTTCTTTCTCCAGTAGATGAAAACGCACCTTCATGTGATTACTTCAATCTTCGAAACCGAAACCAATCTTGCGTTGAGAATTTACTTGATATAATTCAAAATTGTTTGAAAATTTATTATGAACTGAGAAAAAGATTGATTTAATGCAACACAATCGTGGCGTTTCTATATTGAAAACCCAGGAATTTATTCTGTCTAAGATTATAATTGGGTTAACTTCAAATTATAAATACAGAAGGAAAAGCTTCCATTTTATTGGATATTGAGTTTAAATTCAGCATCAGATTAGCTGGAATGTTTCTGATGCAACGCAAATATTATATTAAGTTGTTAGATCCATTTATGAAATCAATTTCTCATATTTGTTTTGTACTTCCTCTTCTTGCAAATAATCAAAATTAAATAAAAAATAATGTGAAAAAGTTTCAGACAGATGATTTAATACCTCGTATAACAAGAGTGAGAAAAAAATGATATGCTTTATTGCCAGTTGAAGAACTTTGGAGACAAAGCTGAGATAGATAACACCACATAACACAAAATTTGACTTTAAGAAGAGCGTTTTTTAAAATCTGTGATTTTAATTTTAAAATGAAACCACACAAATAAATTAAGTTTTACTATCAAAATAGCTTACAAAAAATTGGAAAACAATTTAAAAGTAGACGGTTTTACTTTTTCTTTGACGTTCACAAATACTTCCACTAAATAAACCCCAAATATAGTCTTCCATCATATCATCATTGTATTGGCCTTGATAACGTCGTTCGATGTGCATAATGTCCTGATGAAAACGTTCTCCTTGGTCTTCTGAATAGGCTCCCATGTTGTTTTTGAATTTATCTAAACAAGCATGCAGTTGTAATTTTATTGACATCCAGCATCACATTTACACTTTCGCGGTGACATTTTAACTTTTTCTAGACTAGTGCAAGACACCTGATCGTTGTTTATCACTCGAGTGTCATCTGGATGCTCTGAACGTAAAAACCATGGCGCGGTATTTTTGAATGTATTAGATTTAACTAAAATTTATAAAAAAATTCTAAAATCAGTAGTATTACTATAACTATTACAAAAGCAAACTTTATGTAAAAAAAGCAATTTTTTTTTGTTTTTGTGCATAATTAACCGAAAAATCATAGAATAATCTGTAGGACAAACATTTTTTTGTAGAGTCGTGTAATTGATTAACAAGAGTTATTGCATAACTTCACATAAAACATACATAAATATAGGGATAGTAATAATGATAATACCATAATAGTGATTGAAGGTTTATTGAATAGTTGAGGCTTTTACTTGATGAAGATCCATACTAATGATGAAATAAAACAATTTAATTTGTTTAAATCTTCATTTTTATTTTGAACTAACGTTCAAATTAAAATTAGTGACGCGTTTCGCTACACAGTAGCTTTTTCAAACTAGTGAAGATACAATGAAAAACTTTTAGTTTATGCTCATGTGGGATGTAACATGTGAGTTCTCAATTGACAAATGTCAAAACCATTTGGGATTTTTTGAAATTTTGCTCCAATTTTCTCACTGTATAACTGTGATCGGTGTTATACTTTTGTTAGTTTTCGACGTTTTATTATCTATACTATTATTTATTTCGTTTTTTTTATTATAGACGAATTTGATATTTTATGATAACTGCAAGTCTAATTCACCAATTTTTTGTCATTGCCTTATTGCCAACTCCGAATCAAATTCATATAAACCAAAACCTTTCGTTTGATTGGAGTTCTCTTACATCTTAAATCTGAAACAATCATAAATATCTGTTCTGTTTTTTTTTATTTTTTCATTCTTTTTTTTTATTTAACGTCGGTCTATTTCTGCAACTGCGTCTAATCATCGACGCCGGGAGCACACTACCCCTAACCGGAAATTTTGCCGAACCCACTAGTGTTCCAACCAGTGGTAGGGACCTTTATCGAGCACAACATCCATGGACCCAGGACCTCGGTTTTTCGTCTCATCCGAAAGACGGTATATCTAATTATACCTCGTGCTCATTGGTATAATGCCTGCGAGCTGTGATATGCTAGTAGTCGAAAGTGTTTCTCTGGGCTCTACAACGGTGTTTCCCCATAGGTCACCCATCCAAGTACTAACCTCGCTCGACTCTGCTAGGCTGTAGTTATCGCATCAGAGACGTTGCATTACAGAGCTGGGTCAACGCCCGTATTTCGGGTTCTTTCTTATTTTTGGAAAATGTTATATCATGAGTGAATGAAATAATTGAAAGAGCAATGCAGAAGAGCAACATATATGATGATAGCACTCTGTTGCATTATTATCGGTTTTAATATTTCCCATTGTTTTAAGATAATACTCTAATGCTTTTGAAATCAATGTGATTTTTATCTCTGCTATTTTGCAATACATGATCTACCTGTTGGAAAATATATTAAATTACAGTCGTTAATTAGGGAAAGCATTAATTTTTGTCATTGGAATCAAAGCTGATTGTAATTATCAAAATAATAGATTTCGGTATCATTCAGTAACATCCAATTAAATACCAGTTTGGTTGGTCTAACTACCAACATCGATAGTTTCGACAATATCAAGTTTCCAGATTTTTATTGATTGTATTATAACTGCAAATGAACGTTTTAGTTTTTATTGGGGTTTGTTGAATTGCTACACGGTTGTTCATTTAACTAATATTGTGGAACAACACGTAAATAAAGGCAGATTTCAGGATCGAGACGAAATACCAATTTTTAATATTGATTTATTTTTGTGGAAATTATTTTTATTATATGGGATTGTACTGAAGAGTAGCTTATCCGGTACGTAGGTCTGAATCGATAAATATGAAAAAAAAAATTAAGAAAATTGGAAGATCGGAAGAATCAGATGTACAATATAAAAATAATGGATAAAATGAGAAACAACTGGCTCCATAATGGATCAAAATAAGAATCAGTATACTCTGTTTTTTGACGATTTTGGGGTCTCAGCTATGAAATAATCATAGGCGCATTGAAACTGAAATTCAATGATACTTAATACGAACTTTTATACTGTAAGCACGGATTTACTAAGAGAATGTCCCTCCTTATAGATAAAGAGGAAATTGTTTGTTAGAGAAGAAATTATTTAAGGGTGATCAGAAAGTACCGATCTGAAGGAAGGGCAATTTAATATTTGGACGAAGCATGGCTCAACGGAGGACATACTTTGTAAAAAAGTCCTGCGCCAAGCAGTCATAGCAGGATATTCCACCTGAACGGATCGGAAAAGGGCGTAGGTTAATTTTCACCCATATTGGCAATGAGCATGGATTGGTCGATGATGATTTGCTGCAATTCGTCTTGAAATCGACAAAACCTTACCACGAGAAGATGAATGCAAATGTGATAAGAACTACTTTTCGCAAATGATAGAGCTGTTGCCTGCGAATGTCGTTATTGCAATGAGAATGTACCATTCCAGGCTTAAGGAACCGTTGCCAACATTAAAATGGAAAAAAGTAATTATATTTAATTGGTCCACATGATAATAGTGTATGGTAAAAAAAGAATTATTATTCATTGCGAGCCAACACAAAGCAACTTATAAAAAGTACGTAATTGACTGAAAAAAAGTTGTATTACGGTTAACTTCATACCTTTGAGCAGTCAATCCTATTAAGCTCATATGGGCTCGAGTGAAAGGAGACGTTGCTAGGAACAACACTACTTTTAAATTGAATTATGTACGTCAGCTTCTTCTAGCATCTTTCTCCAAAGTGACGAGAGACAATTGGAACCAAAAATTCATCTGATTCGGATACCGATGACTGTGAAATGGACATTTGATACAATTTGATTTTTGATTATATATGACCAGATAACTAACACTAAATTTGAAACGCACATTTTTCCCCACAAACAGCCAAAGTGAAAAATACGATCTTTATTGATTTCTAATATTTAATAATGTAATTTCTATTATTTGCAAGTCACGTAAAGGACGCAATTACATGTGTAACTTTTATACATACTGTAATGTTTTTGTTATTTATTTAAATAGTTTTTACCGGTGGGATAAAATTATACACACTATGGCTAATTACTATCTATTTATTTAAAGAAACACATACACTGTATTGAACTAAACTTAATTCATATACATGCTCTACTTAATGTCTACTCATTTATTTACACTCGGTATATTAGTTCTAATTTATTTTTACCACTTGAATATTACACTATTTATCTGCACTATTTAATTCACTGTCCGATTATTAAGACCTTCGGTAAACTGTCTGTGAACTAACTCTTTTCTGTCCGTTTCACTAATTCCGAACTAACTTTCAACAATAATTCACGCACTCAAAAACCCGCGTATATACAGTCCTTCTCAACTCTAGAAAATTCCAGTACCTTCCGCGCTCGCTCTACGCACAAACAAAACCGTTGTACTCGAATGTTCTCGAAAGGGGGGGGGGGGGGGCGCAGCCACCAAAATTTAGAGTCGAGAGACAGGGCCGGCTTTGAGTTGGTGACCTCGCAACAATACAATAATTATTATTCTAAATTTAATATTCTTATAAACATGTATTATTCCTTGCAAAGTTTTACAAATAAATAAATATTTCTGTTCTCCGGCTAAACTCAACTTTCAGGCCGCCGCGCTAAACGAAGCTGCCTCTTTACGGCCCCGATGAACAGAAAAATAGTATTCACACCTCGGCCAGTAAGAAAGAAAGCCTTAGGTCATATGTGTTACATGTGATCTGAGAAATTTCTTACTTTACTGGCGTAGGTCCGTAATATACTATTTAAACATGGTTTGCAGGACGTGCGTCAATGATCGGTACTTTTACCATCAATGCTTTGTAATAATTTGTTCGTTCTATAGTTATTAGTGATAAAACAGAGTGGATTAGGAAAGTAAACTCGAAAACGCGCGAAGTCCTATCTAAACGTATTTATTACCATGAAATTTATTTGGGCCAACGGTTTACAACTTTTCTCAGATTTGCATTTATAATCAGGGCGTCTAACTGCCAGTCAAAAAAGGGCACAGTTTAGTTATAAAATATAAAATGTATAGTTAATAGTGAAAAGATAAAAAAAGTGAGAAATAAAGATAAATTACTACAGTAACGCAACGAATAAATCTGAAAAGGCTTTTTTCTACAACTGCTATGAAAAGTGACGTATTTCTCATACCTTACTTAATTTCAAAACCAAATATTGCCCATACTATGAGAAATATTATTTCTCACGGCACTTTGCCACGCCACATACATTTATATGGAGAATCAAATAAAATGGACAAAAACTTAGTAGGCTTCTGTCATCTTTAAATACCTACTTAGTTGTCACAAAACTGTCAGATTGATTAATATAACGGAGAATTTAGTGAAAAGAAATGATGTTCCGGATTTGACCATACAAAATTGTACAAATTTCACCATCAACTATAATTTTAAATAAAATTAGTTAACAGTATAGAGATGGGATACTTTAGTGTTATTTTTGTTTTACTAACCATAAAAATAAATATTAAGTTACTTTACTTGTATTCTTTAAATTTGTGCAGTTGTAGAAAAAGTATAGTGTGCAACATGTGGGGAAATTTCTTTTCTCACTCGTGTGTTTGCGGCACTCGCCCTTCGGGCTCTTGCCACAAACTTCCACACTCGTGAGAAAAGTTGAACTTTCCCCCCTTGTTGCACAATATACTATTTCTGATGAAACTTGTGACACTCATATCAATCTCAACATCGGGTCAAGCCACTGATCACTCTTCCCACCTTCGAATGGACTATTTAAGCTGGTTCAATAACGGATTGTTGGAATCGTAGACATCAATCAACACAATATTATAATTTTTATTATAACAATATAATCAGAACAACTATAATACAAATATATAAACGAAGAACTGTACATAAAACGAAGGATCACCGGCTTCAAATACCAGAAATATTTATGATTGAAAATGCATTTGAGAGTTTTGTCATTCACTGAGAAATTTTACAAATAGTAATTGGAATTTTTAACTTACAAATTCACAGAATAGAAAACATCACTTTTGCACTGTATTTTTTATATTAAATAATATTTTGAAAGAAACTTTTAGCATTAGTTTTCCGTGCAGAAGGGAGAATTGACACTTTTTTTAATTGAAGAGACTGAGACAGTGACAGTTCCTTTTTGACATTTTAACTTACTTGATTTAAAAATGACTATCTGTGAAATGAAATTGAACATATTCCCCCGCGTTGAAGGGTGTCCCTTCAAAATAAAGAAAATTAAAGATTATTCCAAAATAAAAGAAACTACGAAATCAAAGAATTGTTAAAACAAGGGACAAATTTTTACAATTGTCCGAACAAAAATCCCATCTTGTGTTTTTATTTTCACCGCTCGAACCTTTCCATCAAGTCCAGGGATAATTTCTACGATGCGACCTTTTGGCCACAGTAACGGAGGAACATTATCCTCTTTCAATAATACTAATTCATTAATTTTTAAATTTTCGCGTGAAAGCAACCACTTCGGTCTACGTTGCAACTGTTGCAAATATTCTGTAGACCAGCGCTTCCAGAAATGTTGTTGTAATTGACAACATCGTTGCCACAGTTTGAGTCTATTTTCGGGAAAGGCTGTTACATTATGCTCAGGGTAAGCCGTTAAAGAAGTACCAATTAGAAAATGACCTGGTGTTAAACATCCCAAATCTGAAGGATCATTTGACAATGGACACAAAGGCCTTGAATTAAGAATCGCTTCAATTTGAGATAATACTGTACTCAACCCTTCAAATGTTAAGTGAGCATTCCCTATTATTCGATAGAGATGAAATTTGGCCCTTTTTATTGCAGCCTTCCATATCCCACCCCAGTGAGGACTATGGGGAGGAATATGTTTCCACTGAATGTTGGTCGAAGCAGCGAATGAACTTATATGACTAATGTTATCTGAATACTTGAAGAAATTTGAAAGTTCGCGAAGTTGGTTCTTTGCACCAACGAAATTCGTTGCATTATCAGAGTAAATAGTGGAAGGGTTTCCACGTCGGGAAATGAATCGTTTTAAGGACAAAAGAAAATCATCTGTTGAGAGAGAGGAAACTAGTTCAATGTGTATGGCCTTTGTGGCCATGCACACAAATATGGCCATATAACATTTTGTTATTGCTGCTTTACGAAGCCGTGAGGATTTTATTAGAAGTGGCCCACCAAAGTCTATTCCGACTTTGTCAAAAGGTTTAGAGATGGAAATTCTGTCTTTCGGTAAATTTGCCATAACTTGATCGGAAGCTTTTGCTCGAAAACGCAAACAAATTACACACTCGTGAATTATTTTTTTTATTTCTCGAAGGCCATTAAGAGGCCAAAATTGAAGCCGAACATTACACAGTACGGTTTGAGCTCCTGCATGCCCAAGACGAATGTGCTCGTGTCTTAACATCATTTTCACCACATGATGTTTGGACGGTAACAATATCGGATGTTTTTGATCTTCCGGAATCTCTGCATATTGCAAACGTCCTCCAATACAGATCAGACCTGAGGAGCTTAAAAAGGGTTTGAAATGAAGCAAATTTTTATTGGAAAGTGGTTTATCAGTTTCTAGTTCTGATAATTCCATAGGAAAATGTTGATTCTGCATGATTTTACAGACAGTCAACGTAGCTAATTTTCTTTCTTCAACGGATAATGGGCCTAACCGGTTTAAAGATGGATTCTTACAATTAAAAATGAATCTAAGCACATAGGCTACAGAATGAAGAAGTCGAGGCCATAAAGAAAATCTATTAAAGAAGTGATGCCAAAATTCATGCTGGATTGGCATATTGGAAGTGGTACATAAACTAATTTTTTTTTGTTCAGGAATGTTGATGTCAGGAATAACAGGATTATGAACCTTCAATTGAAGGTCAGATTTAAGAAGAAATGTTGGTCCTTGCCACCATAAACTTGAAGAAATGAGAGAGGATGCTGGCATACCTCTAGAGAGCAAATCGGCTGGGTTGTTTAAAGAGGAAACATGGCGCCAATGCCACGTAGAAGATAGAGCTTGAATTTTTGAAACTCTGTTTGCTACAAAATTCGACCAACGAGAAGGATGACCTTGCAACCAATACAACGCGATTTGTGAATCTGTCCATAGATTCACCGAAGAAAATAATAATTTTTCCTTGAAAATATTAAATATTTTTAGAGTTAGGTTAGCTAACAGTACCATTGCGCATAACTCCAAGCGAGGAATTGATAAACTTTTTATAGGAGCTATTCGTGATTTTGAAGTTATGAGAACAGAAGAAATATAATGGTTGTGATATCTTATTCTGAAATATATACAAGCTGCTTATGCCTTTTGGCTGCTATCTGCAAACCCATGAATTTGAATTTCCATTATTTTCTCATTAAGAAATAGGAATCTGGGAACCTTCAAATCTTTCAGAGATATAATGTCATTCATGAAACAATACCACTCTGATGACAGAGCAGGAGTTAACTGTTCATCCCAGGATATTTTTTCTATCCATAATTTTTGGATAAAAAGTTTACCAATTACTATGAAAGGACCAATTAACCCCAGAGGATCGAACATTTTTAAAATTATACTTAGCGTTTTTCTCTTAGAAAGGGGTTCAGAAAGGGATATTTTCGGAAGAGATATAGAAAATACATCAGTTGAAACATTCCAATAAAGCCCTAATACCTTGTCAGAGAAATCTTTATCATTTATGACATAATTTATTTCTTTATTATTGTCACAATATAAATGTCGAAATTCAGGAGAATTTGATGTACATTTATGCAATTCGAAACCATGAGAGTTCAACAATTGATTTAGCTCAGAATAAGCAGTTTGTAATTCTGCTAAAGAAGAACAGCCATACAACACGTCATCCACATACGTCTGACGCAACAATGCATCTGGCGCATAAACATATTTCCCTTTGTAAATTTTTGCAATTTCATTTAGAGTTCTTGTTGCCAAAAATGGAGCACAATTAGTGCCGTATGTAACAGTTTCTAATTGAATACAAGTCAGGTCTTTATCAGAAGAATCTCTCCACAAAATGTTTTGTAGAAAGGTTTGTTCGGGGTTTATTAGGATTTGTCTATACATCTTTTTTATGTCGGCTGAGAAAACAACTGAATATAGCCGAAAACGACAAAGAATGTCGTACAGATCACACTGTACTTGAAACCCTTTTAGCATTACGTCGTTTAGAGAACTTCCAGAAGTACTCTTACAGGACGCGTCAAAAACAACCCTCAATTTAGTTGTTTTACTACTTTCTCGTATCACGCAGTGATGGGGAAGAAAGTACTTGTTTTCTAACTTAGAATTGACAAGTTGAAGGGGAATACTTGTTCCATGCCCTAATTCTACATACTCGTTGATAAAAGCCTTATATTCATGAAAAAGATTGGGATCTCTTTGGAACCTTTTTTCCAAATTTAGAAAGCGTTTCTTTGCTATATGAAAAGAATCTCCAAGTCGTTTATTTTCAGTTGGAGTTTTTAATGGTAGATCTACCTGGAATCTACCAATTGGAAGGTATTTCAATGTTGAAATAAATATTTCCTCTGCGAGTTCATCATTAGGGGAATGAACTTTTTCTCCAGGAAGTTCTTCGACTTCCCAGAACTTTGTAAGAAGTATATCGATTTGTGAATCAGGTTCAGGTTCAATGATTGATCCCTGACTGAAGAAAGAAATATTAGTGGTCCTTTGACCAAATGTAGGAGGATATTTACCCCCAACCAACCATCCTAGTTGAGAGTTTTGAAGAATGGGTAAGTTTTTTCCTACTCGAACAATATCTGGGAGTATTAAATCAAAATACCCCTCTGCTCCAATAAGGATGTCGATATCAGAAGGAATCATGAAACTCGTGTCAGCAAGTTTCATGGACGAAGGAACTTTGAACTTTTCTAAGTGTACTTTTACTTGTGGAAGTTTAGAGGTAATCATTGGAATAACACAACAACTTAATAATGGATATTGTGTATTTTTGTTATTTTCTGAGTAGATGACCAGATCTGTCATTTTTTTAGAAACGGAGGAAGTATTTAGAATACCTGAATGCTGCATAGTCTGATTATAAGTTCGAGCATTCAGTTTTGCAACAAGTTTTTCGGTTACAAAGGAGTTTTGGGAACCACTATCGAGCAGAGCCTTTACTCTCAATTGACCTTGACAATTATGTATTGTTACTACTGCTGTTTGCAATAGGACTTCCACATTTGAATTTCTAAAAGAAAGAGTATAGGATACACTCAAACTTTGTGGATTAGAATCGATTTGAGTCCCAATTTCATTCCTTTCGGAAATTCTTGGTTGTGAAGATTGGGGTTGTTGCTCACCTCTTGGGGTGCTGCATGAAGCTTGTTGAGAATTATCACGAATTTTTGTGTTTCTTTGGGTGCATGAATTGAAAGACAATTGAGAAGATCCTTGTGAACTTCTGAACGGTTGTCTACTAGAGTGTATATTTGAACTTGTAAACATATTATTCGAATGAAGAATGCTGTTGTGTCTTTTTGAACATACAGCGCAAGACTTCAAAGACTTACACTCATTTACCGAGTGCTTGCCGCCAATACAATTGAAACAAAGCGATTTAGAACGGAGAAAATCATATTTTTGATTTTGTGAAAGTGACGAGAATGGTTGGCATTCATATATGCTATGGCTGAAATTCTGGCAATACCAGCATTTCTTTTTATCATCTGACGCTTGAGAATGGAGAGCTACCCTTCTGATAGGCTTAGGTGATTCTCTTTCCTTTTTATTATCAGACGAATTATTAGGATTCAATGATTCTAAGGTGTTACACCTGGCTTCAATGATTTTATAGAATTCTTCCATTGTTGGAAGACATTTTGAATTTTCATTTTTTGATTCGCGATTCATTTGATACTCTTTTTCAGTACCAAAGTCTAATTTTCGCAGAAGCATATTTACTAAAATTAAATCACACGTATCTACAGGGCATTTCAAATTTCTCAATGATTCTAAGTTTCTTTTAATCTTTGTAATGAATTCTCTTAATGATTGTGAATTAACTTTTGTTAGAGCAGGAATATCTAAAATTTCATTTAAATGTGAATTAATTATCAATAAGTTATTTGAATACCTTTTTTCTAAAATTTCAATGGCTATTTGAAAATTATCGTTTGTGAGTTCAAGTGAATCCACAAGTGACAGGGGTTCTGATTTTAAATATGTTTTTAAATATATAAATTTTTGAATCGGTGTTAAGCTTGGATTGTCTTTTATTAAAGACGAAAAGAGTTGATAAAATGAAACCCACTTTTGATAGTCACCATTAAAAGTTGGCACTGAAATTAAAGGAAGTCTCACTCCTACTGTATCAGCAAGTGTATAGCTTGAAACTTGTGAATTTGAAGAAGTAGGAGATGATAGAGTGTGAATTTTACGTTTTATTTGTGCTAAGACTTTATGATATTTATCCTCTACTATATCAGGATTTTCTACATCGTTATTCTCTGGATCCAAATCCTCGATTTGATTCTGATTATCGGAATATTTGGAATAAATTTCATTTAAAGCTTGGGCTTTAATTTCAAGCAAATATATATCAGTTTCTGAATCTAAGTTTTTATCAACCCAAGTTACAATTTTTGTAATTGCAGATTTTGCATGTTTTCTATTCTTTTTTAGTGCGTCCATTTTGAATGATTTACAAGAGAAATTACAATTATGCAATGGTATTGAATAGGCACCTGAAAAGTTTATATACTTACACACTAATGACGCAGACACAAATTAAAATGTAAGAAAAAACAAGTATGATTAAAATATTACATAGAAAACTTACTGGTTCCCAAATATACAATGTAGGAACATTTATGAACAAAGGAATTGTTGACTTCAGTCCTGAATGTTTTGATGCGTGAAATAATATTACGATTGTGATTTATTCACAAAGTAACAAGAAATGAAATCATGCTTATTTTGAAGCTAAAATTGTACCGTATTCATTTAAGACGGCACTGTGCGTTTAGTTGAATAAAAAATATTTCACTTGCATTACTTATCCTCAAATAATTTGCAAGAACTTTTACTGAACCAATAAATTTTTTATTTATTATATGTCTCAGTGATGACTAACGCAAAATTGCTTTAAACAAGAACATAATACTAACAGAAAAAATAGAAAAATATAGAACAAATCTTAATTATATAAACGAACATAGTTTAATTGTTCAGAGTTTGAGAAAAATTGCACTCTCAGCGCTGGAACACCTGCTACAAAAATGTGATGTCACCGAAACAATTTTTCAACATCCGCGGAATTTCTGTCCATTTGACTCACAATCCAGCTCGATTGACCAAAATGATGAAACTTGTGACACTCATATCAATCTCAACATCGGGTCAAGCCACTGATCACTCTTCCCACCTTCGAATGGACTATTTAAGCTGGTTCAATAACGGATTGTTGGAATCGTAGACATCAATCAACACAATATTATAATTTTTATTATAACAATATAATCAGAACAACTATAATACAAATATATAAACGAAGAACTGTACATAAAACGAAGGACCACCGGCTTCAAATACCGGAAATATTTATGATTGAAAATGCATTTGAGAGTTTTGTCATTCACTGAGAAATTTTACAAATAGTAATTGGAATTTTTAACTTACAAATTCACAGAATAGAAAACATCACTTTTGCACTGTATTTTTTATATTAAATATTATTTTGAAAGAAACTTTTAGCATTAGTTTTCCGTGCTAAAAGGGAGAATTGACACTTTTTTTAATTGAAGAGACTGAGACAGTGACAGTTCCTTTTTGACATTTTAACTTACTTGATTTAAAAATGACTATCTGTGAAATGAAATTGAACAATTTCCAATGTAGAAAAAGCATAACACCAAGGAGATCAAAGTTTGTCAAGTATGACAACTTCTGGAATGTGATATTGCTTAGGTTAGGGTATATATAAGGAAGTTGTAGCAAACAAAAACAATGTCTCTGTTTGTTTATCTAGGAAGGCGTACCAAATTATTATTGTTGGGAGACTTGAAACAATGTAGTTAATTATTCTGAATGATAATTCTGACTTAAACATGAAATAGAACGAACAAACAAAATGGTAAAACGTGAAATGGTCATATTTCTTGGCCTACATATTAATTTGTCTAAATTGAGTTCAACATTTAAACATGCTTATTTCGATAAGTTTGTACGACGATATATTTTCTAATACGAATAATACCTTGTTTCCTTGACGTTTCAAGTTTGTTTCATTGTCATATTCTCGTAATTACCGACATGAAAATAAAACCGAATCAAAATCAAAGTTGCGACAAGACCCCTCCAGTCGGTCGTCCTTTTAACTAAGACTAAGATCTCTTTCAAGCTCGGTTAATCTAACTTTTCACCCTCTTTACAGAGATCAAATTACTTTCCATCGTTACGACGAAAACGAGAGGATGCTTTCTGTTAATTAATGAAGAATTTTTTTTGTTTTTATCGTCTTTCTTTTCCATTGCTTGTTATTATAATTGGATGATTTTTGTGACCGACTCATTTTATTTCTATCAGAATTGTTGACCCGATACTTTCGATAATTTTGTTCCAGACAAAATTGGTTTTTATTTCATAACGATTTCGTTACGAGGCCAGTAAAAAGGTTAATTTACTAGGAAATATGAGCGGACTCGTTGGGAAATTTATAGCCATTCAAGGATTTTATGCCAATTTTCATTCTTTATATAATAAGAACAAGTAAAACTGTATACAGTCTAGAAAATCCAATAGGAATACATTCATTATTCCGTTATTGTCGTCTATATTTATAGAGAAACTACTACTCTACTTTAGTCTACTTTTAATCTTCTGTTTTATTTTTATTATAAACTTTAATATATACTTCATTTTAGAGTGATGTTATTATTCTTTCAGGTGTCAAGTGTCAGTTAACAGGGTTCAGGTGACGCCACATGTTTTAGATGTTTATTTATTTATTCAATAGATATACTGCTCTACGGGAAAAGCCCAATTATAGAGCAGGGAAGACGAAATATTCAAAACAATGATAAAACTTAATAACTAAATACATTCATCATAAACTACAAAAAATATGATTATTTAAGGAAATTTGAATTAATATATGGCACATAACAAGAAACTAGATCGAATTCACGATTCATTGCGTTAATTAAATTACAAATGGAATAAAGCAGAGAATTCTTCTGAATGTTGGTTCGACTTATATTTAAATAAAAAGTTATAGGATTTCTACTCTATTCGAGGTACACAAAAATTAAACATGGGTAGTCAATTACATTATTTATAATCGTATATACAAGGATTATACCAAAATAATCGCGTCTAGGTTCCAATCTTACTAAGCCATACCTCTCTGACAAATCTGAGTGCGATGCGCCGATAAGCAGCATCACACTTGAAACTTAGCAGTTTTAAAAAGCGCTTTTGAGCTGCTTCTATCCGTTCAAAGTGACATTGATAAAATGGATTCCACACAACACATGCATATTTTAGCTTGGACCTTGGTTTTCAATGAGGATACTTTATTAAAATCGCGAGAACACCGAACCAAAAAACCATTCAAGCGTAAGCAGATGAAATGATTGTATCCATATGTTTGTTAAATAAAAGAGCAGACCAAGATCAGTTAAGGTTTCAGGTCGTTGAATGGGGATGTTTTGTATACAATACATAAACTCAAGCAAATCAGTCTTAAGGCCAAAGGACATGACGTTGCGCTTGGCTGGATTAAGTGGAAGATTGTTGCTTTCACACCACTGAACAACTGCATATTTAAATTCGCAGATATATTTTCACAGTACTCCTTATATTTCACACAACTGTATGGTTTTAAGTCATCTGCATATAAAAGAAAATCTATATTGATGACTTCAGAAATATCATTTATAAAAATATTAAACAATAGGGGTACCAAGATAGAACCTTGCGAAACGCATGCCGATGCCTTTTATTCAGCAGACTAAAATCCATTAATCTGAAAAAACTGCATTCGATTTGAAAGGTGTGAATGAAAGATGCAGGTGGCAGTAGACAACGCAGAGATGTCGCTTGACTGTCACACGTATCTGCGAAGTGAGACAAATTCGAGGCATGTCATCCAGTTCTGGCTGCACTCTTGTAGTATATTCCGATCGTTTATAGTGTACCGGTTGGACATATAAGGCCATATCTTAGGATCGGATAGCATTGGGAAAAATAAATTATAAGAAAAATGGCTACAAGAAATCATTTACAGGCTTGTAGGTCCACCGCTAGAGTACGTAATTAAATATAAAAAATTTTAAAAAGCCAAATTTTGCAGAATTCACCTAATTGAGGAGCATGACAAAAACAGTCATTGTATCCTTAGAAATAATCAGCGTATACGAGATATTACAAGTTTTAGTTTATCTACTCAAATAAGAAGTGGGGTATAATGGGCACTTTGTTATAAAGAAAACGCCCGTAACTGCGGTTCTACAAAGGATCTTTACAAAGTTGGTCTTATTAAAAAGAGCTCTTTTCCACCAATGTAAGTGTTATATAGTCAACACTCCTCAGTAACTAATGTGGACGATAGAAATAGAGGACGCCTCCCACACTATTTTCGAATGTGAAGGAGATATAGACTCTAGGATTAGAGCGCCCAAGGGAGGATTTCTCCAAGAAGGAACTAGTGAAAAGACTGTTGAGCCTGATAAGGACTACTGGTCACTTAACATAAACGGTACAACAAAGAGAAAGTTCTAAATTATAATTTTCACATCATATTTGGAAAATTATTAACAAATGAAGTATCGCCGCAAAATGTATGCCACTAATGTTTTTGTCATCTACTAAGATAGCAAAATATAAACTCTCTTCAGTTAATTGTTTTTTTTCACCTTTTTATCAATTTTTAACCCTCGCTTATCAACCCTTAGTATCATTTGGATCTACAGGCCATGTTTTTTTTATGATAAAGTAGTACCTAAGGAATAAATTAGTTAATTGTTCTAGTTTCGTGAAAATTCTAAGATTTTCAATGTCCACTGCAGCGTCGATTATCCAGTTTAGGTCTTGAAGATTAGCCTAAATCTACTTTTTTTCACATGAAACTCGATGGTGAAAACGACTTCCATTTGAAATAATGAAGCCCACATGTGTCATAGGCTACCGGTCAATAATAAACAACCGTGATGCTGTTATTCTAGAAATCCCTCCAAGAAGCTTGGGAAATTCTCTATGCCACCATTATAAGATACAAATGGTTGGTTGGTGCCCATTTAAAAATGTGTATCAATCCCATACAAAGAAAACTATAAGCTGAATTTGTCACAACTAAAATGAAGTTTCCTAAAAAGGTCGAAACAAAATTAAAATTTTTTATTTTGTCCCTTTTGAATGTTACAAAGCAGATGAGACCACAAAATTAAATTTTTCAATACTATCTGAATATTTTTAAAGTATTTGTCTTCTGGGCGTTCTGTATTTCACATGAAAATAAAAATATTAAGCGTATGATACGCTTTGGTCACTTGGGACCAGCGAAGCCTGTTAGAGGAACATTGGCGACGGTCCCTTGAGAATTGTATGGCAGTAAGTACATTAAAATTGTTTTTTAGTTTTTCATAAAAAAATTTCCCTTAACGCTAGTGTTATAAAAAAATATGAATCTTATTTTCTTCTCTGGTAAAAATATAGTTTTCAACCCTATACAGCTAGAAGAGTAATACTAGAGCATCCGAATTATGTATATTATCCCCATAAAAAGAAATCCATCGGTGTGAGATCTGGAGATCGAGGAGGCCACGAAATTGGTCCACCACGTTCTATCCATCTGTCGGTAAAATGTCTATTTAACCACCGACGTACACAACGAACGTAATGTACAGATGCTCCATCTTGTTGGAACCACAAGTTAACTCTTGTGTTTAAATCAACTTCCTCCAATAATTCTCCCAAATGTTTTTTTAGAAAATTGTAATACGTTCTTCCAGTGAGGCTACCTTCAAAAAAGTATAGTCCTATAACTGTATCTCCTACGATTCCTCCCCACACATTTATGGACCATTTAGTTTGGGTCGTTGTACGAAACAAATGTGGATTACTATCCGAATAAAAATGAAAATTATGGCGGTTGATGAAACCATTTCTGTGAAACGTTGCCTCGTCACCAAATAAAACATTTCTTAAAAAATCTGGATATCCATTAATTAATCCACTGAACCACTCGCAAATATTTATTCTTATTGGAAAATCTCTCTCTAAAAGCTCTTGGTGCATCTGTATTTTGTAGGGGTGAAATTTATTCGTTTTTATTATTCTTCCTATTGTTCGTCTACTAATGTCTAATTCAGTTTTTTAGTACTTGTATTAGGATTCTCAACCAAATTTGTCATTACTAAAAATTCGTTGTCCTCATTGAAAACACGTTTTGGAAGAGCATGAGGTTGATAGGAAACATTACCTGATGTGTCGAATCTTTCCTTAAGTCTTAAGAAAGCTCTTTCATTTGGATGTCTTCGATTGGGATATCTTTCACGATATACTCTTGAAGCGAGTAAACAATTTTTTGAACATTCTCCTAACACGTAAATCATATTGATCATGTCTTCCTGCGGAAAATTCATTATAGTTATTTATTATTTAAACCTAACAACACAAACGAAGAATACAGCAATATTTCTTTGACATTTATTAGTAGATACTATTTTGACAGTAGCCCACTTGATATAATAAAAAATATGGCTTGATTATGTTCCACCCTTTCTCAAACAAGCCTATAATAACAATTCTTGAAAGTGAAACATGCATAAACATAAAAATTTTGGTAATTCCAGGTACCTACGGTATTAACAAACATTTTATTTCAGTGATTAGATATTGTAGATGCATCCAAAATTACGATTAAAATTTATGCCTTAGAAATGTTAAAATTTACAAGACGTTGCATGTAAAAATTTAATACCATTTAATTTGTGTACGTAAAATACTTGTTTTTGACCATTATCATAAAATATTTACGGTTTTCCATTAACTTATACCCTAAATGTACTATATTGTTTGAAAGATTATTAATTATACTAACAAATTGTAAAAAGACTTATATGGTGATTCATTTAAAAATTTTGAGATATTGCTTGATTTGCGTTTTGTTTCACCCTGTATTAAAGAAGCCACAGATAAAAAAAGTAATTAATACTGAGCACAGCCAATGATATGTGAATGACAATTGAATACAAAGACCTGTTGATTTATTTTGATTTACTGTTTAGCAGAGTGTTAAAGAGGAGGTCTTTTTTGCCAATAATTGGCCATATCTTTTTAAAACACCCATATAATATATTAGAATGCTATATTTTTGTAACGCTCTCGGTGAGATCTTTTCGATTCTTGAACAAAATATAGTACGTTTCATTAAAAAAATGTAAGTTTGTGCTGCTACGTGGTTTTGGAACACCCTGTAGAATCGAAAGTATTTTCAAAATGTGCCCTCAGTAACTGTATTAGCTCACACAAAACCTTAAAGTTTTATCTCGTACCACAATGATGTAATCCTCCGATGTCAGAAGATTGCCCCACCCTGTATATCATATCTCTAAGTATGTGGAAAGTAACCAAATGTATGGTTATTAATTGGGGTGGACCATAAGATTATAAAGAAAATTGAAAACAAGCGAATATAAGGAATTAAAACGATTGCGACACGATTCGTAGTTTTGGTGATAACATAAAATGGAGAGAATTAATTCCAATTTTTGTGAAGAAATGAAACTCGTTCAAAGTACTAATATGTGTCTTAATTTATTTCCTAGTGTATATAATGCATCAATGAATTTGTAGTTGAGCTAGAAATCTGCTTATTATAATTATATGAAGAAATGACAAACCAAGTCAACTTTTAATTTGGGGGGAGAGGGTATATTTTGATGATGATGTCATAAACGTCAGATTCACCCCTTCTCTACTACAAATACCGCACAAATTATTTTTTTCTTATGTTATTTAATTATTTATACTTTTCAGATTTTCCCGTATTATATTATGACAGAAAAAAACAAATAAATTTTCAATTCAAGTGGGCGTTTTCTAATATTTATGATCAAAACATAGATTCGCCATCCCCTTCTTAAAACGGTCGGCCCTAAATTCGTCCCCGAGCTCCCGAACTCCTTAAATGTATCCCATGATAAGTAACGTTCATTAATTACATAACTAAATTCGTCCCCGAGCAATGGATTATATATTCTTAAAAATTACCTTGTTTTTTCAACACTTCAATGATTTTCTTTGCTACCTGCTCGGGGACGAGTTTAGGTACGTCCCTCAATACACCCCTGAGATTTTTTCACATGACATATCATACCTCTTTCAATACTTACCCATTTATATTTATATACAGGGTGGCCGGACGAAAACGAAACAGCCATTATCAGGAACTGGATTCATACCGCTGGTTACTGTCTGGTGACTTAGCGGTTGGCGCCATGCTATAGTATGTCGCTTAATCCTTACTTGCATTTAATTTCGCATATTATACGGGTCGTCGCCTATAGAGCGCTAGTATTTTAGAATTCGTTGTTCGTGTTTTAAGTTTATGTTGTATAGATATTTTAAATTTATTAATTAATTATTGCAATAGGGAAAAATATAATATTAATATTCTTCTCGCTATACATAATAAATCGTTTCT
This sequence comes from Lochmaea crataegi, assembly GCA_947563755.1. Classification (NCBI taxonomy): domain Eukaryota; kingdom Metazoa; phylum Arthropoda; class Insecta; order Coleoptera; family Chrysomelidae; genus Lochmaea; species Lochmaea crataegi. The sequence continues at coordinate 37,347,578 of OX387425.1, read as the reverse complement.
AGGAACCCTTAATCCAGCTTTGGCGACCAAGTGGTCACCTTTCGAATAGTGAAGGATTAAATTTGGGTAAAACTGACCGCGGCGACCAAAAGGTATAGTAAAATTAATACCTATTTAGAGGTACCAGCCGTTTTAGTAACTTAACGTATGCGGCTTCTTGAACCATCTGAACCCGCATGAAAAAAATTAGGTTATGACCTTTGTCATTTCAAATGCTTGACATATTTCTTATTGCATTGGCGTAGTGACTTGAAATTTTATATTATCAGTGGCGGTTTGTAATAATACAAATTAATTTTATGAAATTCATAAAATTCTAAATAACATGACATAATAAAAGAATATAAAAGAAGCGCACTAATTTTAAAAACATTGTTTTATTAACTAGATACATAGTTTTCTTAAAAAAATATAGCAATTCAGAGTTCGATTAAGTACAAATTCTAGATTTAAAAAAAATGACAACGTGATCTTCAAGGCAAAGTTTAATTAGTTTCTAAATCAGAATAACTTTCGGAAAGTGATAGTTCATCATCGGATTCATTGGATACAGAGATCACCATAGGTTCGATGTTTAGTAGGTCCAGTTTGTTTTCTACTTCCCATGCTTCAGAAATAATTTTCTCTGTATGATTTATGTAATTCTGCCAGTGTTGCTCCGGTACATTTTTTACAACGTCATTCCATACTTTTAAGACTTCAGTAGGTGACCTTGCAGTTTTCGTAATAGCTTGGTCATAATGCCTTTTAGTTTCTGACCATACCATTTCGATGGCATTAAAATGGCAATGATAGGGTGGTAGCCTGAGAACACGCTCGGCAGCGTATTTGTCTAAATGATAATTTTTTTCTGGCAAAACTTGCTTTTCAATTATATTCCAAACAGCATCCTTTAAAATGTGATCTGGAAAAGGAATATTCTTTTTTTTGAGCCATTCTAACATGCGTGTTTTACTCCAACTTTTTCTTGGGATTTCTTCATCCAGGCGACTGTGATACGATGCGTTATCCATTATAATTAACGATGGTTCTTCCAAGTTTACAATTAGTTGCTGTTTAAACCAATTTTCAAAATTTTCGGTGTTCATGTTTTCATGGTAATCGCCTGTTTTTTTATTGCATTTAAAAATAAGCGATGCATTTGCCACAAAACCTTTTTTATTACCGGCATGAACAATTACATATCGTGTCCCACTTCCAGTTATTTTTAAATCACTGTGTTTAGTACCATCTTGCCACATTCTTCTGTCCCCGCTTTTACTAAAAACCCATGTCTCATCCAGAAAAACAGGTGTAAAGAGCTTTTCGCTTTTAGCAGCATGGTATTTGTTCAGAAATAATATTCTTTTTAATCTGACTGCAGGCATTTCCAATAAATGTTTTCTTCCATCCTGTTTTTTGAAATGAAAACCCATTTTTTTAATTCCCAAATATAACGAACCTTTGGAAATCTTAGTTTCTGGAGACTCTTCGATAAATTGCCGTAAAATAGTTTCTACTGTGATTTTATCCTTTAGCGCATACATTTTATAAATTACTTCCCTCAAACAATGCAGGGTATTTTTTGTAATTCGGGTTTTGCTCCGGGAAACGCTTGCAGACATATTTCTTCTAAATTCGAAATCTGTAGGTCTGTTTGGTTTTTCAAGATTATATAATGTGCTTTCTGGAACTTTTAGTGCTTCGGACGCTTTTTGAATTGCCTTAAATCGAGATCCTAATTCGTTTTGAAAATAGTTTACTACATTAAGCATAAGTTTTTTGGATTCATCAGAATATCGCATTTTTATATCTTATTTTGCGTTATGACATTAACATGAAATCAAAATTTGACGTAACTTCAAAAACGTGACATCTAATAAATTAGTTACGACGTTCATTTTTGTTGGTAATTTTTTGTTTCAACCGATTTATTAATAATAAATAAGGATGGTCTTATTCTAAATGGGTATAAAATTTACTATATATACCCGAAATGTGCCTACAATCTCTAGGAATTTTGTATAAGTATTTCATTTAGTCTTTCGAGAAACGTTCTGAAAGTAAAATTTCTTGTTCGCAGTCTTCCAAAAGTTACATTGATAATATTAAAATTGTGGTTTTAAAATGCCTGTGTTATGCTGTGATGGGTTGTTCCAGCAAGGTGGGAAAACCAGAAATATTCTTTTATCGTTGTCCCAAAGACGTTGAGAGGTGGGTATTAAATTAGTTATTATCAAATACGGAATTCAATTTTTTTTAATCCAATTTAGTAGATGGAATGAATGTTTTAAAACTATTGTAACAAAGATATTTGATAATAATAAACTAGTTATAGTACTTATAAATACTGGGTATTCATAGAAATTTGAAAATTCACATATCTACGTTTTCTTTTTAGATGCGAAAAATGGAAGTGCATGTTAAACTTTACTCAAGAGCATAAATACTCCTATTATTCTGGTGGCCAATAAGTATATTTAATTAAATTTGTGATAATCTGTATAAATAACCGCTAGATCATCAATAAGTATCATAAAATTACTAAAATTTTAAATAAAAACTGTCAATTTATTCATTTTAAAAATTTTAATGTTTTTTTACGTATACCTAAACTTTCCTTTTCAAATTAATATCCTGAACATCTTTCGAAATAATTAACATTTAAAAAAATTATATAAAAAAAACCTTTAATAAATCATCCCATTACTTTGAATATATATTTCTCAAGTTACCCTGTATAGCTTGGAATAAAATATACTCTTCTAATTCCCTGGTACCTAGCGGTGTCGTTATTTACGACAAAAGGGAGCCGTAAATATGATTTATGAGTGCGGCGATCGTTTAAAACACTAAGAAGAATCAGACCGCCTTGAAGTGAACTATCTTATATATATTTTGTAATCTTTGGTATAATTTTAAAGCCCTTCCAATTCTCTTCACAACAGTCTTTGAATTTTAAAATTTGGCCTAATACTTTTTAATACATTACATTTTAAAATTTAAATTATTCTTGTCTAGTTTTTAATGAGAGTTTTTAAAATTGGAAGTTTTTTCGTTTTAATAAGTGAGCTAATGTAACGGCTCAGTTATTTAATGAAAAATATCAAGATAAACATGTTCTAGAGTTAGTGAAAAAATTTCAAGAGACTACCTCTATTTTCAGGGCTCTATAAATATTAGAGGTACAGTTTCCAGAGTAGGATTCCTGCTCTTTTCAGATCTTTTTTTTTAATTTCGAATGTCTTTGATAGTTTTCGAAATATTCGAAAAAACCAAACCCCTCCTTTTTTTTAGTAAATTGTTTATTACTTTTGCAATTTTTGTCGGTCCGTTTTGGGACCACTCCTTGAACTTTCTACATGATTTTCCGAATCGAATGACATCTTGATCGTAATTTTCGGTGACTATACAAAAATTTTATGAAAAATGGTAAATGACTACAATGTAATATTGGAACATATAGGTAACGCCGAAAAGAAGAGAATATCTAGTAGGACCTAGACAATCAAAGATAATTCTGGTTAAATAGGTACAACCAGGTGAGAACAAATGAATGCCTGAGCCAGAGTAAGACTTCACTAAGACCTTCAACAGGTGTTCTAATGGGACACTGTTGCCTGAATAGGTACCTCAAAAATGTTAAACTAGGAAGCAAGAAGAATATAGATTCTGTGGAATCAGTTGCCCCTCTCACGTTGAACGCTTGTGATGGCAATAGAAAACGCGGGTTTGTAGTAAATAATTTATCACCGCAGAGTTATGCAATGTACAAAGTTTGTAGGTAGCGGTTTTTTGAGATATGCTTAAAAAAATGACTTCACAGCGTCATCTTCACAGGGCGTTAACTCTCTTAGGAGACATTTTTGAATGAAAATAATTTAGGTTAGAACATAAAATCACATCCAGTAGGTATCTATAGTTTGCGTTTAGGAGGAGTGTTTCTGGAAAGTCACTTGGTTAAAAATAATTTAATTGAAAAAGCAAATATTCCAAAGTAATTATTTGGAATATCAATGGCAAACATGTTAAATTATTGCAAATCTGATGTGATTGAAATGATCCAACAGTAATTTTATCATTAAATTTGATTACTTTTAGATCCAGCACTAGGTCTACGTGAAATGAACCGATTGAAAACTGAAGCAAAATAATATTAAAGCCCACATTAATTGATGAAATGTTATTGGAAAAGGTTTACGGAGAATTCCATTTCAATATCATTTTTAGTAGCTTCGATTAATTCATAGTGAAGTATGAGCAGTTAGACTTTTGAAAAGAAAATAATATCCAATACTTTTATGATAACCTGCAGGTGAATTTACCTACAGGGGGTTTATAAATTCATGCGAAAATATTCCGACTGTCCGTATAAAATTGTGATCGGCGTTTCCTATAACAAAATTCTCTCAGTCCACCCCTTCAGAGATATCACTCATAAAACGTGCTGAGTAGAATTGAGTTTTTTCTCCAAAATTTAAGTGAAGGTGAAAACTTGAAACTTTATAATTTTCGTGCACTGGTAATGACCAGCCACAGGTATTATTTCAACATTCCTGTTACATAATAAGGAGGTGAGATTATCAACCCTTACTTTATTCAATATCAAATATTTTTTTCCAGATTGAGTTTTGTGAAATGAAATATTTTTTTCAAATCTCTATTGCATTGAAAAACTTTTTTACTGTTGAAGTTTTTTCCTAAAACCAATGGATTCGGAGAAAAAAAAATAAAATACGATATCATGATTTTATTCTTTATTAAATAATAAACGACGTCTTGAGAGTGAAAAACAGTGAAGATGGAAAGTACAAATAAAAAAAGATTCATCATAAATGTTGGAAATGATCGCCTCCAGCCGAAATTCATGAACGTTTGTTCGTTCGTTCATTGGTATCGGTAAGGTAATCCCATAAACAGAAATCACATGGATTTGATAATCCAGCCAGTGCTGCGACACTCCAGGACCAATCCAACGGATGGAATAAGTTGAATCTAAGTATTGCTTAGAAATCTGACTAAAATGTACTGGAGCACCATTGTGCATGAACAACATGTTTTGTCTTTTATTGAGTGGGACATCTCAAGTAATTCAGGGTGATAATTTTGTAAAAAACTGGCTTAAGCAATTGCATTCAATGGCTGAGGCCGAAAATGTGGCCCAATTAAGTAGTCCCCTATAATTCCAATCTACACATTAACTGAAAAAACAATTTGAAATCGATGCTTTATAAAATTGTGCGGGTTTTCGTCTGCCCGAACATGATTATTATGATTATTTATGGTGAATACTCTTGAGGAATGTGCCTCATCTCTCAATAATATGTTTTTTATAAATTGATGAATTCGTTGTATTTTGTCTGTCATCCAATCACAAAATGTAACTCGATGACGAAGATCTCGAGGTAAAAGAGATTGAACACGTTAGATGTGGTAAGGGTACAATTACTGCTCTTTTAGACTCGCCACATAGATGTGTGCCTGATATTTAGAATCTTAGCATTTTTTTTGCTTGTTTCTAGGAATTGATGAATTTTTCCCAACCTTACATTTGTAACTGTCCAGAAACGACCAGTGCTGTTTGAATTTCCTTGTTAACTTCCAGTATCCGATAAGCGTTGGTGAATACGTGCAAACAACAAATGATGAGGCGTCAGTAGTTGCGGATATTTTTCAGCATAAAGACGTCTAAATTACCATTTGATAAACCATACACAAAATGCATATTGGACAAATTAACGCAAAAATAGCAAACAACAAACTTACTAGCGAACAAAAATTTGTAATTACCAACAACAGAATTTGGCATCAGCCTACTAAAACTTGAATAAACATTAAGTAGACATGAATTAATTGCCAAAGTGAGACCATCCTAAAAACTTCAATGGGGAAAAAGTTTTTCGATACCATATATATTGTAAAAAATATTTTATTTCACAAATCTCGTAAAAAAATATTTGATTATAAATAAAGTAAGGGTTGATAAATTCACACCCTTATAATGAAACAGGAATGTTGAAAAAATATCGATACTTAGCCATTGCGAGTGCACGGAATTTACAAAATTTCAAGAATTTCTTTTCCCATGGGAATCCAATAGAAAAATTCAAAGTGCGGAGTGATCTCATTCTGCAATATCTTAACGTAAGTTCGAGTAAACCATTGTGTTTCATAGACAACTAGTGCCTTCCAAAACTAAGTGATGTAGGATGATGCCATTTTTTTGATACTGTAAAATCAGTATTCTTCTGTTTCTCTTCAAGAGTGAAGATTACCCACCCATACGATTAACAAGGAAAGCTTGGATGACTCGAGAACTATTAGACAAAGTGAACAGACAATAATTCCTTAGCTTACTCTGATGTTTCTAGTCTCACCGAATTCTAAATTACATTTTATTCCGCAGCTTCAACAACTGAACCATTGTGTGATTTATACATTGAAGAAGCACTATCATTCATCACCTCCTATCATATCATCAAATTGAAAACAACCCACATCGATTTGTACAGATCACAGCGAAGCAGAGATCAAATTGTTCTTTCTTTATGATGAACAAGACGAAGAAACTTCCAACTTTTGTATGCTGCTGATGAAATTACTGACGAATGACTTGATGCTTGTGGTTGTCAAGATACTACAGTCGGTGATACATCATCATCTTCAGAACATACCTGTCTATGCTGTGTATATTGGTCAAACAATTCGAAATTTTGAAATTAGACACAATGAACACTCAACACTCACCAACCTGTTAAATCTCATTACGCAAAACATCTACTTGACACCAAACATTCGTTAACACCTAACACATAACTAGAAGTACATATTTGTGATACGGAACAAGAACTTGACGTTGTCAATGAACAGATAAATCTAGGGAGCTCACCACTATAAAATTGTCTTTTTAAGTAACAATTGTAAAGATCAGCAGATATGGTTTACCTTGGGGCCCCGTCTCGACTGAAAATTTTGGTGGCTGCGCCGGGATTCGAGAACCTTCTGGAATAATGTTTTGTTTGTGCATAGGACGAGCGCGGAAGGCACGAGTATTTTCGAGAGTCGAGAAGGACTATATATACGCGGGTTTTTGAGCGAGTTAGTTCGGAATTAGTGTAACGGACAGTGAAGAGTTAGTTCACAGATAGTTTACAGAAGTAATCGGACAGTGAATGAAATAGTGTAATATACAAGTGGTAAAAATAAATTAGAACTATTATACCGAGTGTAAATAAATTAGTAGACATTAAGTAAAGTGTGTATATAAATTAAGTTTAATACAGTGTGTGTTTCTTTAAATAAATAAATAGTAATTATCCATAGTAGTGTGTATACTTTTATCCCACAAGTAGAAACTATTTGAATAAATAACAATAACATTAATATATATTGAGTCAATCACAAGATAGGTCACTATTTGGTCTAGCCAAAATATTAAACATCAAGTAGGCATCACATAAAATGTAACTTCTGTCATTCTGACGATGATATGCAAATATCGAAATAATTATAAATAGAATTTTCATCAATTTTTTCATTGAATAGTGGAATTAATTAGAAACAGTTATTTTCATTTAAAACAGTAATATGAGTAGATTCCAGAAAGTAAGGGTCCAAACAGTAAATTCAAGAGTAAGAGTAAGTTTAATTGACCATATGAACATTTTGTATGTATTTTCTTATATTATCACCTTGAATTTTGAATTTGTCATTTTAATTATACTTGCCGCTTAAATAAACCAAATTTCATAAGGTTTTTGGAAAATTGAGGGAAGAAAAATTTTTTTTACAAATCTACTTTTATCATGTTATACGGCATTTCCTACAATTTTTATGTCCACAATTTTTTTGTACGAGAGAAAGCTGAAAGAGAAATCAGTGTAAAAGACTTGCAAACTGCGTCGCAAACTCCAGCAGAATTTATTAGAGAATTTATGAAAATGAATATGGTTCGATATGGTTTTATTTTGGGACATAATATTCCATCTCGGGAAAATAGTAGTAGATTTTGGAGACATTTGACGTTCAGTAAATTTTTCGACTCTAGTTTCCCGGACTAATGAGCTGACGTTAAATAATTATATATAAACCTATCTACCCGACGGTGTAAGTTGTGAAAGTTTGGCCTAATCATTGTATACTAAAGCTCTCCATGTGTTTTTGTTTATTGCTTTGGTTCGTGCTTCCGCTAAAGATATGCCTTTGCTTTTCAAAACTTTTTCTATGTTATCGTCCCATGTAATAATTACTAAATAAAATAAATTCATAATGAAAATGAAACTTAATGATTTTTTTTTACTACGTTATTCATCTAGTGCAAAAAACACGTTCATTTTGCATCTAGTTATATAAATAGCTATTTGATTCAAGTAAATTTTGATCACTTCACTTTATTATGCATAGATATAATAAATTCCGGGTCCTAGAAGAAAAGTAGCTTCTGTTTTGAAAAAGTTTTGGATGGTATTTCTTTCAACCACTGTGCATACTATAATACAAACATGGGGAATATACCAGAGTGCACTGTAGTAAATTTCACAAAATTTGTCACGTACACACTTATACATACGAACGAGAGACGTTTCAGACAAAACTTCGAAATTGGTTTATGCAAATCCGCGGTCATTATCGAAAATGGCCGTCGCCTGCCGAAAATTTATATATTATTCGAAAATGTTGTATCAGGAAAACATATGAATGAGACAGGAATTATTCTGAACATTTAGTTTTCGGATAAATCTGTTTTGCTTCAACCAGATGCGGACTATTTATAAACGTTATTGTGTGATATACGATATCCATGAAAATGAACACGACCGAAACGTAGTGTGCTGTAGAAGTGCTCACGTAGTTTGCATTTGTCATATTTAATTTACAATTGAGTTTTCTATGAAAAAGTAGATATATACATACAGTGTGCAGTGTTTCAAAAGGAATGCGAATTCTATTAATTCTTCAGGGTTTGTACAGGGTGATTTATTAAGGGTGACGACCGGACGTATCTCAGAAACCGTCCTAGAATTTGGAGAAAATCGGCCCTATAAAAATGATTTAAAATGTTTTTGAGTCCATAGTTTTTTGCTAGGTGGCGCAATCTATCAGTTACAAAATATAATTGGATTTTTTACAAAATATTCCCCAATTTATTTTTGTTTAATGTTAATTTTTGTAATAAATCTGAAAACATTTAATATTTCCGAAACTGTTGAAGATAGGTATAGGACATTGTACATGAATTATGCCTAGAATTTTCTGAAGAATCCAAAAAATAAATAATATACGGGGGGTTGCATTTGAAATAAGAAAGCTGGTATTGGCCACTGTCACATGACACACCCTATTTAATTTTTTTTTGAAAAAAATGCGCATTTATAAATACAAATCGACGTATCCAAGTGTTTTTCCCAGCACGCCCTCATTTATTCGTTATCGCACGTTATCCACACTGAATAAAAGGTCAACGGAGACACTTGGTTTCATACTTCAGCCAAATCTTGTATAAGGCACATTAGCAAACAAATAATTACTTCAAAAAATAATAGTTCAATACTATTAAACGCTTTACAAAATTAGAAACATTAATTTCCGAAGAGCAGACCGTCCACTAAGAAGCAACAACTACTTCTCGGGCTATATGCCTCGACAGACATTGAATTACACTTCTAAAGTAAACGGGGTTGGTATATCTGTTAAGATAGAACCAATCATTCTGGTTTGCGATTAGAAGGAATAACATCACTTGTAGACCGGTTTCGGTGTTTTTGCGCCTCATCAGCACAAGGTAGATGCTATTCGTCCAGAAGCTCTGAGATCATAATCCTGTACTAGAGACTACGTTGATACCCCACCAATACATTAGCCTCAGTAAAGGAAATGCTAAGAATGCGATATCAGCGACATCTCTACATCGAATCACAAACCAAAATTCTATATCGACAAAAAACCATCTCGGTTTTGTAGGTATTTACTTAATTACGGTTACCTGTAAATAATTGTTATATTAGTAAAGCGTGATCTAATATAACAATTATTTACAGGTAACTGTGATTAAGTAAATAATTGCTTGTTCTGCCACTTCATAGGTCACTGTAATAATACGGTTCCGAAAGCGGCAGAAGATGAAATGCATTCGAAACGCAACTACACTGTCACTTGCTACGACTACAAACCGCACTACCGCTAACGTTAGCAGTAGCAGGAGAACTGTATTACAATGGACTACTGGAATTAAATACCAGGTTTGAAGCAAACCAAAGTCTTTATTAAATGACCTTCGAAACTAGAAGCAGAAAACTTGCTGGACATGGACAGGGAGGAAAACAGGTCCATAACCAGTATATCTACTAGACACTGAAGGCTTAACTGAAGTCATAATAAGACTGGTCGAAAACACCGTGTGTTCGCAATGCCTAGAAGAGGAATATCATCAAGTCCATTATGAAGATTGAGCTTAAAGGGATAATCTGATCTGGATTGGGCCACAAAAGACATTATTTTCGTAGTGCACGCTCCTAAACAGACTATTGACAGAAACCGTACCAAAGCAAACCTTCCACTTAAAGGCAAAAAGTCATGTGAAGCAGAAAATGGGAAATTGATCAGTTCTAGCATCACTGGTCTGTCCAAATTCTTTAAGAGATTATCGCTTTAACCTCTGAGTGGAACATCATTAAATAAATGTGCATATTTTTTCAATAGCCTCAAATTATATCTCGATTCACTAGATTGGATTTATACACAAAACTGCTTAGAATAGTAGGGCAACACACAATTCAGTTAGTAACAATCTAACTTATTTTACAGATTTTCTATAATTTCGACTCTGCATATTTAGACCGGTTACATAAATCATAAATTTTAGCTTCACTACGCTTAATTCTAAATTGGAGCTTTTAATTGTAGGACAATTAATAATAGTTTCGAACTGTTTTGAAGGTTAACGTTTCTGCTAGAATATTTGTTAGATTACAATTTGGAATCGAATGCCGCACGATTAGTTTAATTCCACACGAATTTGGTTATAGCTGCAAACATCAGTAGCCGTATAACTCATTAAGTGTTAATATGACCAATCGAGATATTGAATGACAGTGACATTAATCGACAAATGCATCAGAGCGTGGTGATTTATTGTTGTAATTGATTTGATTGATTCAATAATTGGTAACAACTATTTCTCGTTTTACGTATGTACGAGGTTGGCTGCCTACTTTTCACCTTTGTTAGCACTCGTGTTGTCTGATATCTTATGTTAATGTTTTCCACCTGAAGGTTAGTTTTGCGGTTAGTGGATTCATTGGCTGTCCACTGCGGCTTATGCCTATTTATACTTCACTAAACAAATTCAGCTTCTTAACAAGGCGATTGGTTTATTCGGTCAATGATTTTCCAGGTCGTAGGGCACGAGAGAAGCCTGATTCGAGCATCGGTGGGACAGACACGAAGTAAATGCTCCGCTGTTTCATCACATTCCAGACTAAAACGTCAGTCCAAGTCTTAATATATAATGTTTCAGCCGACATTGACCAGCATCCAAAATAGGTGGTTGTTTTTTAAGATTACAAGTGGTTCAATTGGCCTTACGACACTGCAACCTATAATATTTGTGCATACTCTACGTATACATTTTAGTCCAAGAGATCTAGGCTTCTGAGAAAGCCTATTTTCCGTTTTGGAGCTAGCTCTGTAACCTGATCAGGCAATAGGTAGACCTGTTCCAGGTATTTAAGGCATTGGCAGACAAATACACTGCAATTGCAGATATCCGCCGTTTGATCTGCATCATCGCAGGGTCTGCATGTTCCACTGTACACTTTGCCTATATTTCAGAGATGATATCTGAGTGAGCAGTGTCCAGTGATAATTCCTGTGATCACTTTGACACCAGATTTCTGAAGCAATTTAGTCTCATCTTCGGACTTCTTCCACGATGCGGCTTTTTGAGATACCATAAAATGGTTCGGATCCGATAAAAAGAGTACCATGACCCTTTCATTTGCGATACCATCAGAAATCTTACATCCGACAATTCCTTTATGTCTTGACACCCACAAGAAAGTTACTTTGTTGTGTCTGGTCAGTTTCTTAAAGTATTGTTTGCAGTGCCAGACAGACTGCTTGAGACTAATAAGTAGTAGACTCTTTGTGTAGTTAGACAATCGCTTAAACGAACGTGTGCCAAATGAATTATCGGGAAAAAAGATTGCTGTTTGTGTGTAGTCTCCTGGATTTACGATATTAAACTCGATAGATTAGTTATTTACCGCATCAGTCTTACGAGATAAGTCAAATCCGAACAAAGTTGTACGGATATTTCATATAGTTTGAAATCAATAATGGATTCTTTTTTTTTCATGACAATGCAAACTCACTTTTACTTGTTTATTGTAGTGTAGCTCTTGTGCAACAAATAGATTAAGTCATAATTTGTCTCAAAACTACCTGTTCTAATTCTTAGTCATCAAGACTCAACCTGTCGTCGTTTGGGTGGAATATATCCAGAAAAAGTCCTAAAACATTGGTTTAAACGCCTATACGAGTAAGGATAATATTTAAAAAAACAATAACACTATTTTTGACGATGAACTTTTGTGCTCTCGTTTTCTATTCCCAAATTGAAATTAACTCACGTACTACAATCATACCACTCGCGTTTGAAAAATAAATAATTTCCCAGAACGATTTTGAACGTTCTCCGAAAAAGAAACTACACCTCGGGCTCTGTATGCCCCTACAAACACTTTAACAAAAAACGTGATAAAAGCTTCAAGAGAAACACGGAGAGTGTGTTAATAATCTTTATGGTTTGACTTTTACTGATTTCATGTTGAACATACTTTAACATTTTATTAAATTTGCAGAACTAATTGTATTTTCAATGTTCATATGATTTATTCTGCTATGGTGTTTTATATTTATCAACAAAATTAATTTAATATATGAATCAGATAAAAAATATCGAAGAACATTGGTATTGTACACCTAACTTGTACCGTGTGTCTGATTAAGAGAGTAACCCGATGTATCTCAGAAACTATTTATCGTACAATTATTTTCAAGTTTTCTACTCCACCGCTAGAGGGCTTAGTTCACAAAAATAACACAAAAGCATAATTTTTGATGATAAATGTACGGTTATAGTACCATTAGTTCATTTTACGTGAGTTTGCTCCAGAACTTTTTCCCCTATCTTGTAAAATAACTAGTAGGGGTGAGTGGAAAAACTGACTCAATAAAACTGTTATAATTTTTTTCAGCTTTATGGATTTTGACAAACTTAGTATCATTTTAAAGGGAATCCAATACCTGATGAAATATTATCATCGCTTCACTCCAGTGGTTTTAACGGTCGCTAGGTGGCGGTGATTGAACAATTGTTTTGCTTTCAACTTTTTTTTGGAACCTTCAAATGCGATGCTATATTTATTAATCATTTACTTGGAAGAGGATGGAATTAAAAAAAATTTTCAATTTACTTATGTATAAAACTCGATTCTCTAGTATACTTATTTTTTCTCGTATCATCGCTTAGAAAATAGATATTCAAATACAGTTTTTGACAATTTTTCGAAAATTTTGACCATTTTAGACCATTTTTCCAAATTTTAACAATTATTGACCATTTTTGACAGGTTCTGACAATGATTGACCATTTTTGACAGGTTCTGACAATGATTGACCATTTTTGAAAATTATTGACCAATTTTGACAGTTTTGACAATTACTGATCGTTTTTGACATTTTTTCAAAAATCTTGACCATTTTTCCAAATTTTAACAATTATTGACCATTTTTGATCATTTTTGACAATTTTTAACAATTCGATGGATTTTTGACAAAACATCGTAAGCGACATATTTCTCGAAAACGAGGTTTTTACATCTAACGGTCACTTACGATAAACCACACATAATTAGCACTTACAATTCTAGCCTGTATTCATCTCAAAGCAGTAAAATCAAGATTTAAATTATCGTATCCACCAGTTTATTTGTGAAGTTGTTTGAAAAGTGCGTGTTTTTATCGTATGCATCAATATGTTCCCGTCAAAAGATCGTATGCGCCATGTACATAAGGTGGTTACGATCTATCCTTCTGTCGACCGAGTAAGTGGTCGAGTGGTTACGCTTTCGGCTTGCATTCGGAAGGACCGGGGTTCAAATCCCAGGTCCGCCTGACCTGCTATGAGTTTTTTCAGAGGTTTTCTCGTAGCAATAGGCGAATGCTGGGTCAGTACACACCTCTCAGGCACCTACCACCGTTCCCTCCACTCCCATCCCCTGAACCAAACCATCCTTATTCCTTCCAATGTTGGCTGAAGAGGCTCCGGAAAGCCTATAGCGGCCCGCTCCCCTCGAGAGGGGGGAGAATGAAAAACAATCCTTCCTTCCTTCTGTCGCTTGCGATAATTTTTTACCCCCACTTGGTACCGGCAAAGACAAGTCAAGTAGGTGGCGTTATTCTGATTACAGTTTGCTTCTGATTCTGCGAAGTGCATGCGTTTTTTCGTGCCTTGGAAATAAAGTACCAACAATAATATTGAAATTATTTTCCGATTTGTATCAAAAGTCAGTGAGAACCACTAACGTCTGGTAAGTTTATGCATTCAAGTTTTTGAAGGTTAGTGTTGTTTTTCTCTTGCCTAGATGGCTCATTCAAGAGGTTACCGTATAGCACTAATAGCTCGAGATGGAGCTGATTTTAGCGCTGATGGTGCTGATCAAAATGAATAAGTAAGTCATACCACGTATAACATGCACAATAAATATCCTGTTCTGGAACCGATACAATATTATGATAACCACACTGAGAAATAGATAGTACTTAATCCTAATAGTAGTAAGGTAACTGTACAAGATCAGACCAATGAAGATTCATTTGAGATTGCCAATATTCCAATAATTTTTTCGAGTGACTGTGCTGCGGACATTTCAGTAATCAATCTGGAAAATTGTTTGCCAATGCTACCAACTGAACCTTTTGAATCAAATGACACGACAGGAGAAACTACAGATTATACCTCGTTTAACACACAGCAACTAACTTTACAAAATAAACTAGTGGACTACTCTTCTAGTTCAGAATCTGAAAAAAATGGAGGGAAATTTTCTCCGAAGGAGAAGAGGCTAAGAAGATTTGACTCGGACTCTACTTTTCATGAAGAAAAGGATTCTGACTTTGGCTTTTCTGGATCAGATATTGATGAACCACTTGATATTACAACAGACATTGTCGGGAACTTAGGGTTTAGGAAAACTAAAACTGAATCAAGAAAAAGAACAAAAAAAATCGAAAAAGCATTAG
This sequence comes from Lochmaea crataegi, assembly GCA_947563755.1. Taxonomy (NCBI): domain Eukaryota; kingdom Metazoa; phylum Arthropoda; class Insecta; order Coleoptera; family Chrysomelidae; genus Lochmaea; species Lochmaea crataegi. Next base: position 37,332,296 of record OX387425.1, on the reverse strand, counting down.
GGGTAGGAAAATCAGTCAAGAAAATCCTTGCAAAACAAAAAGATGTCAAAATGGGTGTGCGGGAAAATTGACAGAACAAGAACGACATGACATTTTCGAGTATTACTGGGGTTTGGGCAGTCATTCTAAACAGAGAGATTGGCTTTTGTCATGTATAAAGGAAAAAGAAGTAAAACGAAGACGAACAAATGTAAACCTGAGCAGAAGAACTAGAAGCTTTAGCTACGTTATAAACTGGAATTAACAAGAAATTAACGTGTGTCAGCAATTTCTATTGAAAACACTTTGTATCTCACAGATGTCTTTACGATATACTAAGAATAACGCAGGTCCTAGTATGTTATTTGCCAAAGCTGATCAACGGGGTAAACATAGCCCCCCTCATAAAACTACAACTGAAGACAAAAACCGAGTTCACGAATTTATCAAAAAACTACCAGCAGTTGGCTCACATTATTGCAGATCGAGCACAATCAAAAAATACCTACCCAGCGAATTGAGAAATGTATCTTTCTTATACAGGATTTTTGCAAAGGAGCAACTAGAAATTCACAAAACCAAAACTAAAGTATCCCTTAGGGTGTTCAGACAAATCTTCAACAAAGACTTCAATATTGGATTCCACCTCCCCAAAAAGGATAAATGTAGTCTCTGTGAATCTAGAAAAGACGAGGACAATAAATTCAGTGATGCAGATGATCTTCAATATCAAAGTCACATCAAAGATAAAAACGAGTGCAAACGACAGTTTCTTGCCGACCAAAAGATTGCAAAAGAAGATGATAGTTTTGTGTGTGCAAGTTTCGACCTTCAAAAAGTTTTAAATACCCCACACGGTGACAACATGCTTTTATACTACTCAAGAAAATATGCTTTCTACAATGAAACTGTGTATGAAAGTGGAACCAGAAATGGTTATTGTTATTTATGGAGTGAAACAGATGGGAACCGAGGCACCAATGAAATTTGTACAGTTCTTTATAAATATCTGCTTGAAGTTGATGATCGGAAAAATGTAAAAACTGTTGCTTTGTATTGTGATAGCTGCACTGGGCAAAATAAAAACAAAGCCATGCTAACGATGCTACATTGGTTCCTTAAAAATGCCATTAACATCTGTCATATTAAAATAACTTTCCTTCTGCCTGGACATACCTATATGCCAGTAGATGCAGTCCATGCCTCAATCGAAAGATTCATTCGTAGGCGCATTGTTTGGGCACCGTCTGAGTGGCCTACACTGATAGCTAATGCTAGGATTCATCCTAAACCTCTCAAGGTTATGAGCTTGAAGTATTCTGATTTTTTATCGTGGAAAGCAGTGAGCGAAAACTTTTTTTAAATTAAAATCAACAAGTTTGAAGATGGATCTAGATTTCAAATAAGCCAAGTTAGAACTGTTTTATTGGAAAAGGGAGAGGACACTATGAAAATTAAATATTCATATTCCGACACAGCTAAGATTCACACCTTGCCCATTTCTTGTGGAGTTTCAAGAGGTTTGTTAAGGTTTTCGATGATTGAACTGTATAAAACATTGTTTTTATAATTTCAGGTAGAAGATCAAAAACTTCAAACAAAAACCTGGAATCAGTTTACAAACATCCATTACAACTTTCCCTTGTGAAGTTCCAGAACCTTATGGAACTGTGTAACAAACATGTTATACCAAAAAATTTTTTCAATGAGTATAAACAATTCGAAGGCAAGGCCGAAGTTCCAGATGTTTTGGCCGAAACAGATGAGGAAGGCGAAGACAATTTCTAACAAGAATGAAATTTAACATATTACTTCAAATATTTACAATAAAAAGTTTCAGTTTATTAAAAGTGATTTTTTAAAAATTAGTCCCCAAAAAGATCGTTAGTCTATCTTAAGCAACAAATGAATATGTAACTTATTTCTAAAAAGTATTGACAAAACATCGTAAGCTTCAAAATTGAGTGAATAATGACGGAATTTTTTAAAATGAAAAGTCTAAACTAAACAATAATGATTCAATAATGTTCGTAGAAAAATCCACATACTTTTAATCAAAAACATGAAAATCAGAAGAAAAAAACGTCTACTGTAAAATTTGACTCCAGTCGCTTACGATGTTTTGTCAAAAATCCATCGAATTATTGACCATTTTTGTCAGTTTTTTATAATTATTGACCATTTTTTCAAAATTTTGACAATTTTCGATCATTTCTCAAAATTTTAACAATTATTGACCATTTCTTACAGTTTCTGACAATTATTGACCATTTTTGACAATTTTCAACAATTATTTACGATTTTTGACAGTTTTTTATAATTATTGACCATTTTTTCAAAATTTTAAACATTTTTGACAGTTTCTGACAATTATTGACCATTTTTGACAATTTTTCAAGAATTTTGACAATTATTGTACATTTTTCTAAATATTTAACAATTTTTCAAAATTTTAACAATTATTGACTATTTTTGACCATTTTTTAAAATATTTAACAATTTTTAACAATTTTTGACAATTTTTGAGCATTTTTGAAATGGTTCCGACAATTATTGACCATTTTTGACAATTTTTAACAATTATTGACCATTTCTTCAAAATTTTGACAATTTTTGACAATTTTTCAAAATTTTAACAATTATTGACTATTTTTGACAATTTTTCCAAAATTTTGACAATTTTTAACAATTATTGACCATTTCTTCAAAATTTTGACAATTTTTCAAAATTTAAACAATTATTGACTATTTTTGACAATTTTTCAAAAATTTTGACAATCATTGACCATTTTTTTAAATATTTAACAATTTTTGACCATTTTTCAAAATTTTAACAATTTTTGACAATTTTATAGGTGTGCGAGCTCAGTGCGGCAAGAGAGATTGCGCGCAGTCGCTTGCGCATGGCATCGCGTTGCCCCATCTCACACACTACTCTCCGCCTATAGATGTTTCACATCAAAACATAACGCATGACGTCACATAACGAAACAGTCAGATTTTTTGCTGCGCGATACCCCTCGCTCCAACCTAATATAAAGAACTAAAGTTCTAAAAAATTGAAAATAAAACAATTGTTCAATCACCGCCACGTAGCGACTGGAATAAAAGGATGATAATATTTTATAGGGCATTGAATTCCCCTTCAAATGATACTGGATACTGAAGTAGCTTACGTGAAATCATCTAATGATTAAGAATATTCAAATTTTGTGTTTTTTTTTGTTCGAGCATGATTTTACTATTTGAATTTGAAATTTTCCCTGTTATGGGATAGTTCTTCAGGGTTTGATTGAATAAGAAAAGCAAGTGAACTGACGGTCGCGGTAGGGACAGCTGTGGCTGTGCACCCATGGGATCGCCATTTAAGGATGCAGGAAAAATCCAAAAAAAAAACCTGCATCTACATCCTGGGATAGGAAAGGGAGGGTGTTTGTGTATTTTTTAAGGTAGAAAACACTTTTGGTATTGAAAAGTACCCGAAGTGTGTGTGTTTTGTACTGAAAAGTACTGTGGACTAAAAAGTGCGTTTTTTTGTATGTTGTGCCTCTTCGCAGTCAGGAAGCTATGAGATGCCAGAGAGTCTCGATTACCGGCCTACGGTAGGATGGGAGTGCGTTCATCAAGATAACACAGGTTACCTCGAGAATTTTTTGGACTTCCGTAGGGAAGTCTAATGGCTTGGGAGGTTTTTATAGAATGATGGGAGCGGTTTCCTCGGGTTTTGGGATGGGAGTTGCCTTTTCGGGCATTCGGGGTCGTATGTGGGGGTGGTCGATACCACAGTTCCTGCAAGATGGTTTTTGGGCCTTGTTGCATTTGTCGGAACTGTGTTCGTGACTACCACAGTTAGGACAGGTGTAAAGCTTGGCTTTACAATCGTAGACGGAGTGGCCTAATTTTGCACAAAGGGTACAATATTTCGGAACGGGTGGGAGTGGATTGGCGTTTGAAATTGTACATCTGTGATTGAGGTTATAAAGGAAAATTCCTTTGGAGATTGCCGGTGAAGTTGAGTTTCGGAGAGTCGGTGATGACTCTGATTAGAGAGGTGGGAGAGTTAGTATTTTTGGAGACAATCCTCCAGCATTTGGGGAAGTTAATTTGAAGATCTTTGAGAAGATCAAAGATTTCTTCATTGATATTTTTGTCAACGCTAGAGATGACAAAAGAAGAGCTTGGGGTGCTGCTTTCAGATGGAGTGTTTCTCCTGGAGGCTGGAGGTTGAGAGAGGAGAGGTAAGAACACCACTTTGTTATCTCCAATGGCATTTTTAATTTTGAGCTGAAGAATTTTAGGGCAAATATTCCTCGGAATTTTGAGGACGGCAGTTTGGGCTAGCTTTAAGGAAGGAGATTTGACCTCTAAGGATTTCATTTCTGTTCAGAAGGATTAAAAGTTCTTTCTGAAAGCAGAATTTGGGTGGGAGGTTTCCTAAGTTGAGGGTTTGAAGCGAAGTTGTTGATGGAGAGGAATTGTTGGAGAATGATTTGGACGAAGAAGTCCGAACTGAGGCTTCATCGTCGATTTGGCTATGAATGGATGCTTCGTAAATTTATGAGGCCTGAGAGGAGCGAGAAGAGTGAATGGTAGAGGCAGGAGACTTTGCTGCCTGGACGTAGGACGGATATCCGGCTTTCGCCTCGAGTCTGGCTAGTCAGTCTAAGAGATTTTTGAGTGCAACTGCTCCCTTTGGAGAAATATTTTGAGAGATAGGATCTGGGTTGGGTCGTGGAACCGGAGTTTCCATCAACCGACGGGGTTTTTTAGTGCCGGAGGGTGTTTCGGGAGTTTTCAAAAATGAAAATTTAGTAGGAGGTAGTTCAGGAAATTCAATGTCATCGTCTTTTTTTTCTTCGTCTTTGACCTGGTGCGTGTCATGGTAGGAAAGGAAGGGAGTTTTTCTTACCCTGTTACACTATTCACTGCTTAGCACCGGTAACAGTACTAAAGAGTGGTTTCTGAACAGAAACCAACTCTAGATGCCGTTTTTTCGGAGTTGTTGTTTCGAGTTCAAGGCCTGGCCCACTTTTCAGACCGTGGCAGGTACGGTGTGAGCCAGTGACCGTTAATTTTTCCACGTGCCTGATCGTAGTAAACCCGGTACTGAGTGAAATGTCTCAACGGTACATTTATTATAGAAAAATGATGTTTGAGATATTATTGTGAGCTACGCCCTCTAGCTCTGGAGTAGGAAAATAATTTATAATTATGAAACTATCACTGTTTCGCTATAAACCTCTTTCTCGTTGGTCGTGATTCACTTTGTATACATACATTAAATAACAATGGAGAAACTAGACAGAATCTTACACTTAAAAAAACGAAGAGGAGAATTTCAAGGTTGCTTCGAGGTGGTGCATCTTGAATGGCCCTAGAAGTTTTTGAAAATAACGAGTGAGAAAATAATCTGATATTGCCAAGGCCCCTTTTCTTGAAGAGAGTTGCATTAGACAATCACCCACTCTGTGCACCCGATCTGGCATAGGTCTTTTTTCATAAGACTACTTTGGGTTGCATTTTAGTAGAAGCTGTGACAACGCTAAAGTATGTGTATATATCAGTATACTGGGGTGCCAAGTAACAAGTTCCTGAGGAAAATTTCAGGGATAAGTAGATCTTTTAGACCTAGAATTTCAGGATATCTGCAGGCTTTAGTTTGATTGATTTAGTTTAGATTTAGTTTAGGTAAGTGTCCATCTTCTATCTATTGTGCCCTAGGATTCTGTATTGCTATGGATACCGCACGTATGAGAATGGAGATTTTTTCTTCCATTCCACAAAATCTACATTCTTCTTGCTTCACTAGTTTCAGCTTTTTTAGGTGCTCATTCAGGCAGCAGTGTTCAGACCAGGACATCTGTCAAAACTCTTAGTGCAGTGCTGGCTTAGGCATTCATTTGTTCTCAGCTGGTTGTAGTAGAAGCTAAAGTAACTATCAAACTTTATTCTTGGAAAACACGGAGGCTTCCTACTGATTTAAAAGCGTATTTAATTTCAAGATCCTAGTCATTTACAAAAAAACGTACCATTAAAAAATGTCAACGAATTTTAATACACCAGGGCAAACTTTAATTTTTTTTTGTCCCTTCGAGATTATTTTCCGCATTGAAACAATTTTTGTTCAAAATGGTCGTAGAATTTCCACTTCCTTTCTCCATTTATGTAATACCCGTTTTTCTTTGCCTAAAAAATTCATGTTCTCTTTTTATCCTGTTCGTATAAAAAAAAATAACGTCCACCACTCTCTACAGCGAAACATAAAAAACCCATAAAAGCCCTGTAACTTCCGTGTCCTGTTCACAACGTATAAAGCACACGAACAGTTCTACTCTCATACAATTCGGTTTTTTTTATTTTAGTTTTTTTGCCGCGGTAGCGACTAAATTCCATATGTTAGAGTAAATATGCGATACGTACCTACACATAATTAGGTTCTATATTTCTCTGTCGAGAGGTAATTTTCACCAAATTAAAAATAGTTATTATTAGAGAAAAGCAATTCCATTACAACAGGTTAACAATTCAGGAAAAAGTAGTGATAACTAGTTTCAACCATTCCCGTGAATTGGAGGATGAAAAATGTGAACAAGTCTCAGTAATGCTTTTTTTTTAACAAATAGGGTCCTAGTAGTGCAAAAAAAATGCGAAAGAGGGTTGATATATTGTAACTGCAGCTTCAATTTTGCACTCCTTACATCTCTAAACAAAATAAACACCATTTTCAATTTTTCGCAGTTCATTTCCGTCGGCGTATATTTGGGAAATAATTTACCGTTTCCGAGAATTAATTTCACAGTTTTTCAGTGCATTTTGGTTTATAACTTCCCTATCGGAATTACAGCAGAAAATTTAGTAATTCATGGTTTTTCCACTTGTTTCAACAACAGTTTACGAGTGAATTTTCGAATTGATTTAAAAATATTTGAATTAAATTGAACTGTGCGAAAGAAGATTAGGAAAATATCAATATTCAGTGTTTACATTGTGAAAAATCTTTCTTCTCGCACCTAGTAGAATAAGCTACGGAAAAATAGAAAATTGGACAATGGGATACTTTTTGAAAGTGAAACAGATAGAGGTTTTCTTTATGGATAATATTTTATATGGAGGATTTAGAAATTGCAGGATTTATGGCCGCGAGTCTTCTAGTACTAAACTCCGGATTCTGTTCGTCCAAAACATCATTTTCGCACACCTCTGTAACATCCAGATGCCTTCCATTTACAGTACTTTTGAGCTGGTTTCTCTTAGGCATGGTGGAGAGCCGTAAATAGTTTGTTAGGAAATCGTTCCTCGTATCTTCATTCGACTGCACGAGCGTTACATTGCATCTTACCACGATTTCTATAAAAATTGGCATACATGGAGAACAAGTTATGGCGAATTTATGGAAAATATTTTGACATATCGGTTTTACCAAAAGTGAACGACAACTTTGTTTGTGTAACACCCTATATATTATTAACTTTTCGGATTCTACATTGAATTTTAATGTCACTTTGTGTGGATTACCCTATATATTAATTTTTTTAATAAAAAATTGACAGGTGCCGTCCTTCATATTAAAAATTCTGTGTGAACATCCCCAATACCAAATAAAAAACATCTTGTCGGGTTGATTAGTAGGACGATCAAGGTAATTGGTGACATATCGAAAACTTCTTTTTTGTATACAGGGTTCGTAATAAAGCGATGAAAATTTCAACTTCACAAATGTCAAATATCTCAATTTTTTTAATTAGAGCAACCATATTTTTATTCTTTTACTCAATTCTAAGACCAGAAATAAGGGCAAAAGTATTCATTGTCATTATTTAAAGTATCGTACCTACAGTGATAGAAATGGCTCGTTTTGAATTAAACAATGAAAATTATCTAAATTTCCTTTCAATACTACATGGTGAATGTGACAGAGTTGTTACTAGAACATGGCAATTTTATTTGCTACAAGATATCCAGATCGACCCCGACCCTGCCGTCACACAGTGAGAATATTCTAGTTCTAGTCACATTCAGCATGTATTAAACCAAAATTTATATAATCTTCATTGGTTAATTCCAAACGAGGCATTCCTGATGCGATTGACTTTAATATACAATGCATATCAGCATATTATTTATAGGAATAATTAGCCAATTTGAAAAAAAAAATTAGGTACTTTACCTTTTTTACGTAACAGCAATAACTATAATTCTTAAACTTCAAAGCAATTTGACGAAGGTAATGTCAATTCTTGTTAATTTGTCTAAGCCAACTAGGTGCTGTAAAACTCGTTTAGTAATCAAGCATAATATTGAATGCCAAAAAAAATGGAATTGATTTTTATCGAAAACGGTAAGCGCTTGTGACGGCAATAATAAGTTAGATAAGATGGTCATAAAATCACATCTAGTATCCTGTAGTTTGCGTTTGACAGGGGAGTTTCTAGACACCCTGTATAGAAGTTCAATTGCTCCTCTAGAAATTTCAAAGCATAGTAGTAGATAAAAGTACAAGAAAATGATAAGCAAGAATTTAAAGTCCTCCGGAACTAGTGGAAGCAGTAGATTTATTACCCAAAAATTGAAAACTGAAAATTTTATGGACTATCGCAAGAATGAAAATGCGATTTCTTTCTCGAAAAATATTGTAATGGCATTCTTCTTTGAGCTTTGTTCAAAGATTAAATCTTCAACTTTATGAGCCAATTATTCAATGCTGAAGTCAACTCTTGCAATTAAGTATGATGCAGATATCGAGGGTCAAACCGCAGTACCTACCTCGTAAATAACATTTTCAGTGAAATTGACATTTTCATTGTTTCCGTTTTTGTATTTATTTTTCTATATTTACTTTTGGAATGCTACAATTCAACAATATTTTCCACTTTCAATGAAATATACGAAAAATACCGCTCTTGATCATTCATTATTGAAACGATTAGCTGAATGTTTAGTCCAGGAAATATAGCCTGAATATGACCATTTTACATAGTTTCCCTCCTGGTGGCTGATTTTGTTTGACAAGAGGGCAAAATCGATGTAGAATAAGATGCACTCCGATCTCTGAAGTCCTTGCGGAAAATTGTTTAACGTGGTAAGAAGGGTGTGATTTCAGTAAAAATGACGTTTTTCGTGCATATCTTTTTACCTTTCAATTTTACAGAAAAAACGTTATGAACTTTTTTTTCTCTTTAAAAGATCTAGAAAACTAGACTTTGCACGTCAAAAAATATCGATTAGGTCCTCAAATTCACAAATAACGTGTGCATCTGGAATCTGTAACTTAATAGAGAATAAATTAATTTGTTTATGACGTCATAATTTGCAAATTAATTAGGTTACAAGTTCCAGATTTCGTACACGTTATTTGTGACTTTGAGGGCATAATTAGGTGTAATATAAAGACGTTATAATGATACCATCTGGTCTTAAATTCGTTTATTAATATTAATGTTTTTTTGCTCATAACTTCGGACCTAATCGATATTTTTTGACGTGCAAAGTCTAGTTTTCTAGATATTTTAAGGAGAAAAAAAAGTTCTCAACGTTTTTTCTGTAAAATTGAAGGGTAAAAAGATATGCAAAAAAAACGTCATTTTTACTGAAATCACACCCTTCTTATCTCGTTAAACAATTTTCCGCAACGACTTCAGACTTCAGAGATCGATTTTGCACTCTTGTCAAGCAAAATCAGCCACCAGGAGGGAAACATTGCTCACAACTCTATATTGCATGGACTAGTTATAGGCATATATTTTCACGAAAGAGGAAATCAACATATTCATCCAGGACTTTTTATTGTAAATAAACTATACAAATTTATAACCTTCAATTCCAAGCGAGGTTTTTTGTGAAGGTGACAAAAAAGAAACTATCGAAATAAGTTAAAAACAAATTCATCCTCCTGCATTTAGGTGGGAATGATGGGGTCTAATGACTGTGGCAGAGATAGTGCGAGTGCCATTGCTAAAACCACTGACCAATACAAAAACATTGTTGAAGATAATCAGCCTTGCAGTATAGACATGTCCAGCTTATACTTGGTTTTGTACCATCCAGGAAAATGGTCTCCAAAAGTGAGTTCAGGTGAGGTACAATTGATTATTTAAAATTTTCCCCCGCAAATTAAAAACCACAACTTTCCCAGAAATACTATAAACAACATAAAATTTTCAGAAACTTTTTATTGAAAATTATTCACGATCCTCGATGGCGCAAAATAGTCTTTTAGCTTTATCTATCTAACGTGAAAAGTGTTCGCAACATTGGATACCAAGCGCATTGTCAAATAGTTTTTCCAAACGAAAGACCGAAAGGCTCGTTTTTAATAGCTTATTATGCTATTCAGTTATATTTTATTTCATTGGACGTTTGTGTTTTGATTTGGGGACTCCCTAGATTTTGCAATATTTTTTTTAATTTTTGAGTAAGTATTCACCTATTTACTGATTACTAATAACACAGTGTTTTCATGAGGTGCGGAACAAATTCGATATTTCTTAAGCGAAAAGTATTTCCAAAAAAAAAAAAATCTGAAAATCGTCGATTTTTTTATAACCTTCGATTATACAGGATGATACACATTAATGTGATGACATCGGCAACTTTTTTGAATGAAACTACCAATACATTTTTTTTTCTAAATTCACTTGAAGACCTGACTTCAGAAATAATATATACATTTGGTCGTAATTGAATATTTACATTATAAACATTATATTTTTTCTACTTTAGCTCGTTTACTTTCCAAGGGCTATTTGAGGCCAAAGGAAAATCATTATAGGGTGGTCAAGAGCCATTTTGCCAAATATTCAGTAGTTTTGTAAAAAAAACTACCTTAAGTTGAAAAAATGTGATTTATCCAAGGATGGGGTATCCTATAGGTGAAAAATGTTTGAATATTAGTTTTAGTGAAAAATGTCATTCTTGATAAAAAGTTTTGCTTGTCCTGAAACCCCATAAAATGAAATAAAATTCAAGTTTTTCAAAATCCGTCTCATTTTATAGCCAGTTTTATAAAAACCGTATGAATTTTTGCACTAAGTTCGAAAATAATGTATTAATCTAGAGAGTGACGTTTACGATGTAGCAAGTAACTGTCAATAAATAATTTCCAAATTGTCATTCTTTAATAAATATTTGACAACAATGTTAACTATTCAAGAATTATAATCACTAACAAAAATAACAATACAGAATAATAATGTAAGAAACACTAAGTAAACAAAAAACATCTATTCAATATATCCTCCCCCAGCTTCAAAACTTCTCTCAATTCTCTTTCTAAATTCTTTGTAAGTATTTAGCAGCATTTCTGGGGTAATTTCGTAAACGGTATCAATGATAGCTCGTTTCAAGTCTTCAATATTATGGTTTAAATTATTTGCGTAAACTTTTTGTTTTAAGTAGCTCCATAAAAAAATCTGAAATAGTTGAGTCGGGGGATCGGGGCGGAAAAAATATTGGTCCATAACGTCCCATCCATCGCCCAGAAAAATATTCATCCAGCCATCCTCTAATTAGCAAAGTCGAATGTGACGAACATCCATCATGTTGAAAGTACATTTTACGCCTTTGCTCCAAGGGAATATTTTCTAATTCAGGTATTAAGAAGTTGTCCAGCAAATACAAATATACCTCATGATTTAATGTATCTTCCAAAAAATACGGTCCGATTATTCGATCCGGTAAAACCGCACACCAAACATTAAATTTTTTTGCAAATTGACTAATACCTACAGTTAATCCTGTAGCTCGGGTTTTCACTAGCCCAATATCGACAATTGTGGGAAGAAACGACTCCGTTTGTTATAAACGTTGCTTCATCAGAAAACAAAATATTATTGTGAAAGAATCGGTCATGCATAAGTTTTTCACCAATCATCGCACAAGAGTCTAACCTCGTGTCATAATCACAATCTTGTAAGGTATGAATAAATTTCGGTTTGAATGGATGAATTTTTGTTTGGCTTAGATATTTTCTGTAAGTGACTCTTGCAAAAACCAACCTCCACTGGTCTTTTTCGTAGACTCAGCTTGGGATTTTCCCTTAACGAATGCATAGCTAGTGCACTAGCTGCATCATCCTCCTCCACGTAAGCCTTTTTCAATTTCTTTTTGTCTTGAACAGATCCTGTCTCATCAAACTTCTTTATAAATGTTTTTAATCCACACCGCCTAATGGGTACATCTGTATATTTTTCGTGAAATTTTGCAATCGCATACTGGTACGAAACTTCCCAAATACCATAACACCTAATAAGATATACTCTTTGTTGAATAGTTAACATTGTTGACAAATATTTATTAAAGAATGACAATTTGAAAATTATTTATAAAAGTTGACAGTTACTTGGTACATCGTAAGCGTCACTCACTAGATTAATACATTATTTTCGAACTCAGTGCAAAAATTCATACGGTTTTCATAAAACTGGCTATAAAATGAGACGTGTTTTGAGAAACTTGAATTTTATTTCATTTTCTAGAGTGGATAAAGACTATGGGTATATACGCGGGTTTTTGAGTTAGTTCACAATTAGTGAAACGAAGACAAAGATTTAGTTCACAGACAGTTTACAGAAGTTCTTAGTAATCGGACAGTGATTGAAATAGTGAAGATAAATAGTGTAATATTCAAGTGGTAAAAATAAATTACAACTATTATACCGAGTGTAAATAAATTAGTAGACATTAAGTAGAGTGTGTATATAAATTAAGTTTATAATAATTAAATCAATAAATAGTAATTAGCCATAGTGTTTATAAATTTATCCCACAAGTAAAAACTATTTAAATAAATAACGAAAAACACTACAGTACGACAAAGAAACGTTGGCTATGGAGTAAGCAAATTAGAAAGATCCAGTAGGGCTGAGATAATCTAGGGAGCTATGTTATTTAGATGCCACTCATTTTGTCAAGTATTCACTTTTATGTTGCTAAGGTTATTGATATTATCTTGATGGGAATATCTTTTAACACCCATGTCATCTGATAAAATTGTTTATTTTGCTGCCTCGTCAGCCTTTTCATTTTCTGGAATGTCCTTGTTGTGACTTGGTATCCAGATAAATATATCATTTGACCAATGAGCTGTCAATTCATGACAGATAGTAAGAATTTGTAATCTAACAATAAACAGTGGCGGCATTCACATAACGTGTTTCAGGGTCTGAATCTTCACCTAAATTAGGTGATTGTTTGAGACTGTCGTCGACGGAAGTCAGAAGCGACAAAGTTATTTTGGGCGCCAACTTATTTAATACCCTCTCAAATGAGTTTAAAGAGCCAGGTGATAGGAAAAGTCCATGCTGTTGTCAGTTTAATCAACAAAATATATTACGACTTTTGAACGTCACTGGTAACGCCGTAGATACGTCTATGACACTGATAAGTTTAAAATGGACTAAGAGTGAAGTGGGCAGAAGTTGTGCTGGAGGACATTCAAGTACTGGAATGCTTTCAAATGCTAAAGTACATTCAAATGCTAGAATAGAATGGGATGCTGAAGTATATTCCTCAAAGAAAAAAAAAAGAAGATATTTTTGAACGACTACATAAATTTCGATAGAAGACTTGGAGAAAAATGTAAGGAACTCCCCGGTATTTACCGTAAGTCAGCGCTATCCCTAAACTTCTCGTTCGAAGACACGACCACTTTCTGATTTTAGAGCAGGGGTAGGGGCAAATAGAAAATTATAATTGGTCATTTCAAAAAATTAGGGCGAATACAAGAAGAAAGAACTGATTACCAATTGTAAAAAAAATTAGGAGCGGCTTGAAGACAAAAAATGTCGACAAAATATGTTTTTAATTTCATGAGGTCTTTGAAATTATGTAAATTGTAGAGACGCGTGCAACATGTGAGACAGATAGATAGTATGCTATGAATTTCATTGTTTCGACAAGATTTTAGGACTGGAGAATTTAGATATTCTATCGATACAAATATTGATGGAACCAGAGGCATGACTATTTTGCCACGATTCAGAAATATTTATCTAGCTTGGCAATACTGCATAAGCTTTCTACATTTTCCAGGAGTATCTTCGGGTTATGAAGGAATTATATCGTAAACTATTATTACTTTTATATTGCTACTCAGGTTGTTTCAATATCCAATAAAACAAACGTTAGGAGGTACTAAATAGACACACTGTATAAAAATAGAATATTTAGTTTAACGAGGCAATTATGTTTAAGCTTCAATGATTCCATTGCAAATGCTAATCAAAAAATTTAAGCTAACACAAAGCAAAATTTTAAGAATTTTCTATTATGATTCCGAGAGCATCGTTCAACCAAAATCAACTGGTAATTTTTCTCTTTTTTCTTTTATAAACTCAACTGAATAACCAAAGAAAACTGAATAAATTGTGAGATGCTGATAAATTTTTGAGTTTTATTCTAAATAGAGATAACGAGGCATAGAATAGAAGCTAATGGTCGATAATAACAACATTGCACAAAAAATTTTTTTCGTTCTTATAAAATATAAAAGTAAATTACCTATATAATCTTTCAATGAATAGTACTTAGTGAACAATCAATATGTTGAAAAGCTTACTGATATACTGTATTTAGTAATACAATAAAAATAATACTTTAGCACTCAAAGCAATTTTTTGAAAAAAAATTATATTTTTTTCTCCATTATACATATTGCGATTAACCTCAATTATTTGTAAGTATTTAATTTTTTACTTTTAACTCAATTTATTTTAAATATCTATAAATGTATCTTTTCTAGTTCTTTGATAATGGTCACAATAAATAACCGAAAGCTCAGATAATACCAAAAAGAGTTCACTTATTCACATTGCCGCATCCCCACAATAAAAGTTTGACATATATATATATATATATATTGATATGAATTTTGATTTAAATATTAGTGATATCATACATCACTCACCTTTTATGATGACTCTTCACCTCAGGTTGGGTTCATGGGTAAAATGCTCACTTAGTTTCTTTTTTTATTTTATTATTTAATATATCCTCAGGCCGGTCCTGTGTCCTTGCCCTTGAATAATAGGAACTATCCAACTGTGAAGCAGTTTTGCCAACTTAATAGGAAGAAAACTCTTTATATTCGAAATTTATGAAATATTATTTAATTTATTTTTTAATGAACGGCGTATTTATATAGAATTGATAAGTAAATACATAAGAAACAATTCAAAACACTTATCTAAATGATCTTTCGCTCAACGTTCACACTAAATGAAGTTCTTATATCTAATAAATATATGAAAATTATACAACTCTTTTAACATGCAACACTAATAACCAAAGACAAAATAGAACATCTGTTTTTAACAGATTTTATATACAAATTTGACGATATTGTAATCGTAACGAAGATCAATAAATATTAAGTTCTGGATTTGATCACACGCACGTAAGTTTAATAATGTAACTTATAGTTTATGAAATACCTTTTTATCTTGTATTATTTTCCAAGATTTTCTATGTTTTAGACCTTTCTGGGCCTTGGAGTCTCTCGTAGAAGTGGCTTCAATATGGCTTCGGGGTCGGCTTGGGAAGATTTTCAGTTTTGTTTACCTCTCGGAACCTTCACTCATGGTTTGTTTAAGGAATTTTATATTAACAGAGATTATTCAACCTCTGTTTTTAACAGGAACTTGATAAGGAAAGGTTAGAAACACAAATCACTTTATAGTTTCACTTTTAATACAACGTAGTCTAATTTTTTATAAATTTTTAAACATGAAAAAGCTTATACTTCTCAATTCTGTATATTTTTCGTAACTAACCGTTTTCTAATCAATAGCAACCAATATCAAATTTTTCTATCTTTTCAAAATCCATATGTCTCTTTATTTTTAAGTTTTTCTATATTTGCTGACCAATCAAATTCATTTAATAATCTTTGATTTCTGTTATTTGACATGATTGTTTTATAATTTGATCTTTTTCTGATATCAAAGTTTATTTTTAATGTCTCCAAATAATTTATTATTATTTTTATCTTTTAGTTAAAAAATTTAAAATTATTTGACATCTGTTTTTATTTCAGTTGTCATCTCCTTTTTCCGTTCGAGTTGACAAATCTAGATTCACACTTTGTTAGATATGTTCATAAGTGTACTTCTTCTATTTTTACCAATGTCAGATTTTAT
This sequence comes from Lochmaea crataegi, assembly GCA_947563755.1. Lineage (NCBI taxonomy): Eukaryota > Metazoa > Arthropoda > Insecta > Coleoptera > Chrysomelidae > Lochmaea > Lochmaea crataegi. The sequence continues at coordinate 37,316,184 of OX387425.1, read as the reverse complement.
AACCTAACTAATAATTTTTAATTTTCAGGTTCTTTCTTTTTAGATTTATGATGAGCCAAGAAACTTTTGCAAAGCTTTTGAAAATTCTGAAACTATGTGATAGGATTTCAATAAATTAGAGAGAAGTTATAAAGATTCCCGTTTAAAGTTTGGGTTGCAAATATTTGTCAGGTGATTTGTTTATATTTTATTTAGATTTTATACGGAAATAACCCTTGTTTGGTGTATGTGTTGTATGATTTCACTTTCCATATCAATATATATATATATATATATACATATATATATATATATATATATATATATATATATATATATATATTGCTGTGGTATGTGCCGAAACGCTCCAAACCTCTCAACATACAACCGCGGCTATAACTTTGCAATGTATCTAATAAAAATGAAATTTTTTTGTACCTATGCTTTTTGATATTGGGCGCCAGATGCTCGAAACGCATCGATTTTAAATTCTGAAAGAAAAATTATAATAATTCTTATTATTATTTTGCTTTATAAATTTTTTTTTATATCTCAGGGCCGAAGCTTGGGTTCATATAACGAGAAAATATTACTGTACTTCACAGGGTACCTTCTACTCTGAGAGAACTAAAAAAAATATTTTTGGACGCAACTATATCTTTTATTTTTTTTCAAAAATATTTGCGATAAATTTAAATAACAATAAAAACAATTCATTGAAAACTACAACATTCTACCCTCTATATAGAAAATTAAACCATGTAAATACTAAATAAACTCTAAACTATAGAGTAATTCCGTGTAAGTATTAACAAAAAAACAATATGAAAAAGTTTAACAATAGAACTGATACTTACACGACTTAAGTTTCTTTATTGAAAAACTTTATTTTTAAAAACAATTTATTACTTTAAGCACAAACAAAAACAAACTATTCGTGGATTCAAATATAATTTTAATGTTACGACAATGAATATAAAAATCAGACTGATAAAATGTAATAAAAAACATATAAAGAAATATTGTGTAAATTGTCAAATAGCAAAATAAGCATTTCTCCTTTTACTCATATCCGGGTGTTGGGTTCAATTATTATAACATAGATAGTTATAAGGGTCAATGGCCATAACTCCTCCCTTCTAAGATTCTGGCATGTTTCATGGAGTGAAAAATGCCCTAGGACTTGCCTCCGGTTTCTCTTCTAATTTTACTTCTTCTGTCGGTACATCTTCTTTGGTGGGTGGATTACTTCTCTTGATTTTTCTTTTTACGATATGGCTAACTACTATCCAAAGAATACTAACTACTACTAAAATATAAATTACTATATTACTATAATTAATAGAAGTCTTTGTAAATGTTTTAACACTATAGGTTGGATTTCACTTTGTTTATTAAGAAGTTTGTGAATTTTATCTAAGGGAACTGTTTCCAAAGAGATCTCTGGAACGTCTTCTTCTTTTTCATTATAGGTAACTCTCAATTCGGGAAGTAGTAACGGCTGGCCTCATGAAGTCAGTTGTTGATTGATATACTGTTGTTTTTCTACCAGAAATTTACACTGATATGGAACAGCTATCAAAAAATTTCCCTTCAGAGTGGAAAAATCGGTACTTGTACATATTGTTTTAATTTTAGTTTGATTAGCGAAAATGGCTATATAATGTGACTCATCAATTGCCTGGATTACATTTTTCGAAATTTTGATAGGAATACTTTGGCAGTTTTTTGGATTTGACTGAAGCTGAAGTAACTGGAAAATGCAATCTTCTTCTTCGGCTCCTACTGACAGACTTCCATCGGGACAATAATAGTTTGGCTTTAGGTCTAGGCAGGGCAACGAGTGATATTGGTAATAATTTTCGTTCATGGTCAGAAAGGTGTTGCGAGGTATGATAGTTGTGTGGTTTGTTGTAGGGATAGAAAAAAGATGATAATATGAAAAGGTTTCAGGATAAACAATAGGAAAGTGAATAGCGAAAACGATTTTTGTATCAGAGTAGTAGGCTTCAATTTTTAAAATTTCATAATATCTATGCGTGTCATTGCTTATATTTGGAAAAATTATTTCATTTATAGAGTGATACTTTAAAACTGTATTAATTATAGAATCCATTTCATTTATATCTACTATACTATTGTGTAAAACTCCTAATCTAGCAAAAGTTACAGCATTTTCTATCTGACTTAAGAGATGTACAATAATATTTAAGTTTACATTTAATTGATCTAAAACATTTCGAGTTTGCATGTAATCGTTAAATTGAAATATAAATGTACTGAGTGAATTACGTATTGTCTGTATTCCAGAAAATATTGTTTCTTGATTGCTCTGTATAAGTGATACTGTATCATTAAAATTTCCAATAATGTCAGTAGTAAGTGAAATTTGCTGATTAAGTTTTTGCACGATTTCTTTTTCATTATTTTGTAAGTCAAATATTGCTTGATCATAGTACGTTGCGTCATTTGCATCAAGATTACCTGAGATACTTTTAATTACTGAACCTAATCCATTAATGAGACCTCTTTTTACTCTAGATAATGGCATTAGAGAGTGGAATTTTTGTTCAGCCGATCTTACTTGATAAAGAAGGGCACGATCAAAATAATCGAGCTCTTGAAAATAAGGGTGGCTAAGCCCTGATTGAATCGCTAATGATACGTTATTATATGCATTTTTTAAAGTTTCAATTTCTTTACCTATAGGAGATAAATCGTAATAATGAAGAAAGGTGTGAACATTTGCTTTTAATTTTGCTGTGCCTAATTTATACGGAAGGATGCCAGGATTATTATTTAAGTTAGTGATCAGGATCTCTTGACCCTTTACTAGTGGAAGGAATAGGACTGGAAGGACTGTAACAATTTTTTCTGATTAGCTTTTGGTCTTTTAAGATTTTGCTTATGTAAAAGTTTATTTTTATTTGTTTTTAATTTTATCCCCTTGTCAGAGAGGGTTGTTGTTTTATAAAATTTTGGGTTAAGTTTGTTCCTAATTTGTGTTGTATTCTTTTTATATATGTCAGTGCCAGGTTCGTACTGTAATGGGTCATGTCGGTTTTGATTGTGGTAGGTTATGGTCGCCTCTTTTTGGGAAGTCAATGTCTCATTTAATTTTTTGTAAATTTCCTTCGTAACTTGTCGATGTTCTTGAACGTAGTTATTAATAAGGGTTTGATCAAGGTTTATATCAAATAATTCTTTTGAATCAAAATGTCCATTTAGTATATCGATTGGCTTTTGTTTCGTTACAGAGTGTATCGAATTATTATAGCCTAAAATAGCATAGGTCATGTCATTGAGAATATTTATTTTACCGTCATTTTTTGCTCTAATAATGCGCAAATGCTCGATAATAGTAGAGTGAAAACGTTCAATTGCACCTTTTGACTGTGTACTATTTGAGGTAACATAGTGGGTTTTTACTTTATGGATATCTAGGAATTCTTGCACAATTGAATTTTTGAGTTCAGTGCCATTGTCCATTACAACTAAAGTCGGGACACCGTGGTGAGACATAAATGTTAAAAACGCTCTTGTGATTTCTACCCCGTTTAATGCCGGCAATGGATATGCTTGGCCGTATTTTGAGAATGTATCGATTATTGTTAAAAATTTTTGTCCTTGGGCAGAAAGAGTGTCGCAAAATATGATTTCGAGTGGTTTTGAGGGTGTTGGACTTATCATTAACTTCTGCTTCGGTGGGTTTCTGTCATATTTGTTTGTTTGGCAAATATCACATTTATTAATAAAGTCTGTAATGTCATTTTTCATTTTACGCCAAAAATATGTACGTTTTATTCTTGTTTCGGTTTCAAGTATTCCACGGTGGTTATTTTTATCCTCGTGAAATAGTCTAATAGTTTCGTGTTGTTCGTCCTTGTCGGTTATGTCTGTTAATATTTCATTACATTGTATTAGTTTATAAGCAGAATTTTTAAAAGTTGTCCGTAATATTTCTAATACCTGAGGGATGTAATCGTTACGTTGAAAATGCACACCATAGGTAAATTTTGGATTAATATAATTTTTTAAAACATTTATAACGTCCTTTTTAAAATCTTTAATTGAAATTTGCAAATGAAGCCGTTTTTTGTTAGAAAATACTTGTTCTATTTTTGGTTTTGTGGGAGAGTGTAAAACAAAATTAAATATTATTTGATGGTCAAAAGAGTTAAGACATTTTTCGGAAATTTTCATACCTAAAATAGGGTCCTCTTCACTTGTGTGAACGGTGTCGTTATCGTCATCGTTTGTTATTATTGGGGGTTCGCCTACGTTTACAATTATGGATTCGTTATCTTGGTCTTCGTCTCGTTGGTTTTTGAGAACAGAATCGTCAAAGTTTTCAGTGTAAAAGTCAATTAGCTCGTTTGTATGTATTTCAACCCGAGAAAGTGCGTCTACGTTAGAATTCGCAGAGCCTTTTTTATACTCAATTTCGTAATCAAATTCTTCGAGTTTAAGCCTCCACCTTACAAGTCGAGAATTTGGTTCTTTCAGATTCATTAACCACTTAAGAGGTTTGTGATCAGAATATATTTTGAATTTTCTCCCAAACAAATATGGCCTAAAGTATTTTGTAGCCCATACAATAGCTAAAAGTTCACGTTCTATAGTGCTATAATTTTGTTCAGACTCATTGAGAGTCCTGGAAGCATAAGCCACAGGCTTTTCTGTTCCAGATGATATTTGCGATAATACTGCCCCTAAGGCAAAACCGCTAGCGTCTGTTGTCAAAATAAAATCTTTAGAAAAGTCCGGATATTGCAAGATAGGTTCGTTAGTAAGTAAATTTTTACAAGTTTCAAAACATCTAATAAATTCAGCAGTATGTTCGATTTTCGCTCCTTTTTTTAAACAGGATGTCAAAGGTTTTGTCAGTCGGGCAAAGTCTTTTATAAATCGTCTATAATAACCAAGTAGACCTAAAAATGATTTTATATCTCTGGTTGTTTTAGGTATTGGGTAACGTTGTATTGCATAAATTTTATCTGGATTTGGTTTTATTCCGTTAGGTGTTACTAAGTGTCCAAGATAAGCAACTTCCTTTTTCAGGAATTCGCATTTGTCGATTTGAATTTTAAAATTTGTTTCTCTAAGTCTTTCAAATACTCTGTCTAAATTTGTAATATGTTCTTGTAGGGATGTCGAGAAAACTATTATGTCGTCTAAGTAAACTAAACATATTTCGTTTTGTAAACCCCTCATAATATTGTCTACAACACGTTGAAATGTCGCAGGACTATTTTTTAATCCCATCGGCATTCGAACATACTCATAATGTCCATTTTCGACATTAAAAGCAGTTTTTTGGATATCTTCGGGACTCATCTCAATTTGATGAAATCCACTAGCTAAATCTAAAATCGTAAAATAATTACATCTACCTAATTTGTCTAGTACATCCGCTATATTGGGTATTGGATAGCGGTCGTCAATAGTTTTTTCATTTAATTTTCGGTAGTCTACTACAATCCTCCATTTCTTTTTGCCAGAAGAATCGGCTTTTTTTTGCACTACCCAAATGTTAGATGACCAGGGCGAGTTGCTAGGTCGAATAATGTTCTGATCTAACATGGATTTTATTTGTTTTTGAACTTCTTCTTTATGGATGAAAGGATATCTGTATGATTTATTGTACACCGGTAATTCGTCCTTAGTTTTGATTGAATGTTTAATACAGTTAGTGAAAGTAAGTGGGTCTTTTTCTCTGTGAAATATTCTTGAATACTTTCTACATAGTTTTATAATTTGATCTCTTTCTTCAGAATTCAAATGATCTGTTCTTAAAAGTTCGGCAATGTCAGATTGGTCATGTGTTTCGTCTGGTTGGATGTCAATGTGAAATAAGTCAAAGCAATTATATTCAAAGGGTGCAGTTTGTAATGGCTTAGATAAAGAAAAAATAATTTCGTCATTTGTATTGTTACGAATTTCTACCAAAGCTGTACCATTATTTGCGTGTGATAAAGAAGATGGAATTTCACAGTTTTTTATTATTTGGTTGGAAATGAGAATGTCCCCTTCTGTTTGAGAAACAGGTACTTTTGCCAAAATACAAGTGAAAGGATCAATTTTTCTTTTGAAGATAGTGGAATTACTTTCTAGATAATGAATGGGTAAAGTAGTTTCGGGAGTAATTAACTGTGAGTTAACAAAATCTAAGTGTGCTTTTAATAATTTAATATTATCAAGTCCTATAAGACCATCAAAAATCTCATGAAAATTAAAAAGATGAAACTTAAAATTATCATTTTTATTAAATTCAGAAAATATTGGAATAATTGCACAATTTTGTTGACTTGATGTCTGAAATGCTGATGAAACAGTAAAAGGTTCTCTAAAAATTTTATTTTTAAAAAATTTTTCAGCCAGTTCCGGTTTCAGAAAAGATTTTGTTGCGCCGGTATCTATAAGTAGTTTAATAGGGGGATTGGAGATTTGAATGTAAGGTAATTCTTTTTTGTCTGTGGAAATATTAAGTTCTATTAAGTCATTTCGTATGCAATTTGAGTTTCCTGAAAATTTTCAGAATTGTCTTCATTTACATATTCAAAATTTTCGTCGTAATTTGTTTCGTCAAAGTTTGAATTATCATTTTCTATTTGTTCAGAAGAAGTTTCTGCGTTAAATAACTCTTCAGAATGGAAATTAGGTTTCTGGTTGAAATTTCGGAAATTATTGGTGTTTCGGAATTGAGGTGTTGTGTTTCTTGTTGAAACAGACATAGGTACGGGTCTAGGCTGAACATTATGTGGATTTGGTTTCCAAACATTTGGAGGTTTACCAAAAACTTGTGAATTTGTTGGATATCTAGGATTTGGTAGATTTGGGTTACGTTGAATTTGTATTGGTCCTCTGGGAAATTGAGGTGAAAAATTATTTGTCATTTGAGACATTCTTGGTTGAAAATGTTGTTGGGGTGTTTGTTGAAAATTCTGTTGGGGTGTTTGTTGAAAGTTTCGTTGGGGTGTTTGTTGAAAATGTTGAAATTGGCGTGGGATATTGGGTTGGTTAGGATATTTCCGAACAGCATTATTAAAATTAACATTACCAAAATTTTGATTTTTCTGATAGTATTTAATATTATCCTCCTCTCTAATAAATTGAATCGCTTGTTCTAATGTATTGGGTCTCATGGCACGAATAATAGGCCCTAATGGTTCCTTTAAACCAGCTAAAAATGACTTAAGCGCCTGTTTAATGAAAAAATTTCTTTTTGACTCACGTTCTGCATTTTCATAGTGTAAATCTATGTAATTACAAATTGAATTGAGCAAACTTAAAATTCTTTCCTGAAATACGTAAGGAGACTCACCATTACGTTGTCTTATATTAACTAAATCTTGATTCAAACAATTCTCGTCTCTATGATCACCAAAATTTAAAATTAAAGCATTTTTTATATAATTCCAAGTTTTAGCGCCAGTTATAGCGACTATTTCCTCGGCTTTACCTTCTAATTTATTTAATATGCCATTAAGAAGTAATGTATTTTGAAAACTACCGATGTTTTCACTATCTAAATAGTGACGTAAAATTGATTCAGAAGCATTTATGAAACGTTGCAATTTATTAATGTTCCCATCAAAATTTGGGATAATTGACAAATTTTTAATGTCTAAAACTGGAGGTGCCATTATAGTTAAATGGTTAAAATTATTAATTAAATCTAACTCTTCACAATTGTCGATTTCGCTTAAGGATTCGTCGTTAGAAGAGGAGTCTGACATAAACAATTCTTACCACTTACCACATATATGTGCTCCTTTTATTGCTAGACCTTTTCTATTATCCGTCCTTGGCTTCCTTGATGGATTCCTTGGGAACTGGAACTTGAAGTTGATTCTGGTTTTCGTCCAAAGAGTTGAAACTCACGGTTTTTCTACGATAGATTTCCTGACGAAAATCCTACTGACTGCGCCACTTAAGTTTCTTTATTGAAAAACTTTATTTTTAAAAACAATTTATTACTTTAAGCACAAACAAAAACAAACTATTCGTGGATTCAAATATAATTTTAATGTTACGACAATGAATATAAAAATCAGACTGATAAAATGTAATAAAAAACATATAAAGAAATATTGTGTAAATTGTCAAATAGCAAAATAAGCATTTCTCCTTTTACTCATATCCGGGTGTTGGGTTCAATTAATATAACATAGATAGTTATAAGGGTCAATGGCCATAACTCACGTTATCTCTGTCAAAAAACAAAAAAACCAAAAGGATATCAGAAAGTAATTTATCAGAACTATTTATAAATAATATTGACACACGTCAAACACAGCCTTGCTTAGAGCTACAATTATTCAAATTACAATGCATGTACCATGGATAATAAATATTTTAAAACTAAATTTTATATCAATAAGATTATTTACGTTAATATTAATTTTGCAATTAAGTATTACCAATTTAAGTGTTGCTTCAAATTTTATTAAACTGAATTGAATATATTTCTTTCAATGAAAACTTCAACTTTAGCAGATAACGATCCTTTTTCCATCAAATGACGTAAATATTTATTTACTTTCAGATTGTTATTCAGATACAATGTTACCTTCTTCAACTGGATTGTAGCTGCAACCTATGCTTAATTGGAGATCATAGCAAATCTCTACGGTATTTCTCCTTCGGGATCTTATTTATATTTTAACCACCAATACATGCAAAATTTATTATGCTTTGTATTTACCAAACTGCCATAAATGGATTAATCGATTAATTCTTCTGGTTTTTCTTTTTATTTTGAAAATGCCAATTTAAATATGTGAGTCTGACATTTCTTTTCTCAAACTTCGTTTTGTTTTTAATATAATTTTTCTGACTTTTATTATTGTCACCTTTGACAGCTTTTTCTAACCTTCGTAGTATTTCTGTCAGACGGAGCGAAACCGATTTGATGCTTCCTATACCAGTGACAAATTCAGACTAAATTGTCAAAAACTTCTAAATATCTATGACAACAGTCACTTTTTAAGAATATTTTGACATATTTCAAATTAAATTTCATTTAAATTGGTATTTCCACCCTCTAAAATATAAATTGTACAACTATTTTATGCTAAAAACTTTACGAAGAAGTTCTGAAATATTACTTTCCTTTTCATCTCATACTTCCTTATAATTAATTTTATCTACCAATTTTTTTGTAGTGAAATGTCTTTTAAACTATTTTGTATTTTCGTAACATAATAAATGGTATCGATAAATGTCTGTTATACAGAGGTTGTTTGCAGCTGATTTTAGATACCACAGCAATATATATATGACATTTGGGCTTATATACACACTGTACACCACCATGTCTCCCATTTTGCTGCTGATTTTAGATACCACAGCAATATATATATATATATATATGACATTTGGGCTTATATACACACTGTACACCACCATGTCTCCCATTCGCACTACCACCCATCCGTTTCCCTTCCTCACTTCATCCGCCCTCAGTCCATTTCCCACCACTCTTATTCCTGCCTCTCCTGTATCGTCCATAATCCATCCCTGCTTCCCCACATATCTAGCATTCACCTCGGATCCACACATCACATCCACTTCCCTCCTAAAAATCACTTCATCCAATATATCATGCGCTATCCTGCATTTCCCTAAATTTATCTGTAACACCCTCCATCCATCCCCTACATTCCTTCTTCCCGCTCAATGCTCTCCCCTTCCTCCTATTTGACCAGACTCGTCCCATCTGAGGGGTCCAGAGGGTCCTTCCCATTTTTGCCTTCACCATTTCCATCGTCTACTTCTTTCCTTCCCCTATTACACTCTATCTCCCCTGGCTTATGTCCCCTTTCCCCACATACCCTACAAAGGAAGGCCTGCCGACAGTCTCTGGCTATGTGATCCTCACTCTTACATAGCCAGCACTCACTCCTCTCCTTGACTCCTTTCACCTTACACCCTGCTACTTTGTGCCCCTTCACCCCACATCCAAAGCATCTGCCCTCTTCTCTACCCTCCACAATAGTTACCTTGTTCCACCCCAATCTAATGTCCCTTTTCCCCCAGTAAGGCTTCCGCCTTCACCACCGCCATTTTCATCCCGTTCCTCTCCATTACCACTTTAATCACCTTTGTCTCTTTCCCAATCAATTTCACTATTTTCACCCTCACCACTTCATCTTTCATCCACGGGTCTATCCCTACCATCTTTATGGTCTTTGTTCCCCTCCCCGCTTCCACCACCCTAGCTCCTGTCACCCTTCCCACCTCCTCCAGAATTCCCCTCACCTCAACCCCCTTCCTTGCCTCTATAACCACCTCCCTATTTCTTAAGACTCTGAGTCTATCAACCCACTCCCCTTTCATCTCCCCCAACCCCTTCTTAATCCTCTCGATCCCCTCCTGATCGACTTCTCCGATATCCTTCAGGATTATCGCACCATTCCTACCCTCCTTTTCCTTTTCCCTATCTGTATAGATTGTTACCTCCGCCACCTCTCCGTCACCTCTCACCCACGCCAACATCTTCTTCAGCACCTCCACCTCTACCAGCTCAAGCTTGTGGAGTCCAATGCTGTCCCCGCTCCCCACTTTCCCAAACAGCCGACTCATCAGCTCGAACACCTTCTTCTCATCCCTAAAATCTCAGATCAACTCCTCCGTCTTCACCCTTACTCCATTCCTTTCCGTAGTGCATACCTCCTTGACCCACTCCATTTCCTCTCCTTTTTCTCGTAGCATCGGGTAACTATCCCTAAACATCCTCTGTATCCCCTCCTTCATACCACTGACTTCCTTGGTCACCAATACCACCTTTACCTTCTCATCTCCTATCAAAGGATTTCCCACCGTCACCTCTATTCCCTTCCCCTTTTTACCATCCCAGTCCCTATCTCTAACCTCCTTCCAACCTTCCCAGTCTCTTTGCCCCACCTCCCATCGTGTTTGCATTATCTCCTTCCTATCGTCCTCCCACCTCAAACTCTCCAATTCCTTGACCCGCCCATCTGCCGCTGCCTTCTTCTCCTCCAGCCTTCCCACCCTCTCCTCCAGTCACCTTACCATATCTTTCAATCTCTCTACACCCTCCCTCTCTTCTTCCGTCCCATTCTCCACTTCGTTCATTCCTTCCTCTTCTGTACGTTGTCTTCCAAAGGCGATACCTCCTTCCTCTCCACCCCAGTATCACTCCACAAGCTCGTCTCCCCCGCCTTATCAGGCGTTCATTTTACTTTCCTCGATCTACCAAAAATTCCTTGCCTACCTTCATCCATCACCTCCTGTTCTGTCTGTGACCTATCCTCACTTACCTCACACGTGAACGGCGAACTGTCAAAGAAGCTAGCAACCAATAAAACATCATAAACTCGAGATTCATGATTGGCTGTTATTGTTCTGCCGTCAGATGTTTTGGTACGGCAATTTATGTGGCGCCCTCTATAATGACCAGAAATTCGAATACATGGATTTCGATCTCCTTGTACAGCCTCCATGCTATAAACTTTCACTTCCATAGGTTTGTCTGTTTTGTGCTCAGCGCTGTCAGAGCGCTGTCATCAACATCATTACAAAAAAGAGCTTTCCTTCCTTTTTTCCCTCAAACTTCTGTATAGGATGAGGATATGCTTGCAATAAAATTTTGCACTATCTCTTGTAGCTATTCTTATTCATCTATGGAAACTTCCTCTTCATGTTGTAGGGTTTCTCAGGTACTTTTCTTCCATATATAGGATAATGCTAATATAACATTCAAAATAATTAACTCAAGTATTACCTTGCCTACTGAAACAGAAACTCCATTGACTATAAAGTAGATCCTACTTTCAGTGCAAAGCCAAATTCAAAATATTTGTAGGCGAGGTAATAACTCGAATAATTTACTGTATATTTACCATAAAGATACTACAGATAGAGGCAACAAGCCATAGGCCGCTGTGTAAGTGGGAATGTCGGTCTCAACTCCGGTGAGAGGGAAAAAGATAAACTTCAGAGGTTTTTCTGTCTTTGTCTCTCGTCTATAGCATACGTGCCATTAGAGAAAGACAGCCTGAACCTCTGATTTTATATCTCTTTCTTATATGCTGATGGGTTCCGAGCTGGATTGTTGCCTCTATATGTAGTATCTCTATGATATTTACTTTCCTATGTGTTCTTGTGTTTTTGCTCTCAGTAGGCTCACAACAGAGAAGTTGTTTTATGAATTATGTTTTTTGAATTATGTCTAAGTTTAGTGAAATTTGACATCTTTTAGTTTTTGGTTTTCGGTCTTTTTGTGATTTTTTCTTAAGAAATCAACATGGCAAGTGATCATAATCAAGCTGGAGACTGCCCTGGCGATGTGGAATCTGTAGAGGAACAGGAATTTAATCAGGAAATTTTTTGGCATAAAACCACAGTTGGAAGGAGAATAAATGCTTTGAAAAAACTCCAGTTAGATACTACAAATATTGAAGCAAAGTTTTTGAAAGAGTTGCACGATTTAGATTGTAAATATCACAAGTTGTACCAGCCTCTGTACGAAAAGAGGAATACAATAGTTAATTTTGCTTACGAACCATCCGATGATGAATGTCAATGGCCATCTGATGACGAATCTGATCTTTCTAAAGCAATCAAAGAAAATATCAAGTTGGATGATACTAAAAAAGAAACTGCGGCTACCAATGAAGAGAGATTTTCTGTTTTTTGGTTGACCATTTTTAGAAATGTTACTTTGTTGTCTGAAATGGTTGAACCTCACGATGTCCCAATGCTCAAATGTTTAACTGACATCAACACTATTCGCGAGAAAGATCCAATGAAATTTGTTCTGGAATTCCACTTTTCTGCCAACGAATATTTTACCAACACCACACTAACTAAAGAATATGAAATGGAATGCGCTCCAGAAAAAGACGACCCTTTCAGCTTCAAAGGTCCCAAATTATTGAAGTGTACAGGCTGCACAATAAACTGGAACAAAGGCAAAAATGTCACCGTGAAAACCGTCAGGAAGAAACAGAAGCACAAGAGCAGAGGTGTGAGACGTTCATTCGCCAAAACTGTTCAAAACGATTCCTTTTTCAATTTCTTCAATCCTCCAACCATTCCCGATGGTACAAGAGAAGAAGATGTAGATGAAGACTTGAGAAATTTTCTAACCACCGATTTCGAAATTGCTCTCTACATCAGGGATAGGATCGTTCCCCGTGCGGTACTTTTCTTTACGGGAGAAGACTGTGAAGACGAGGACGAGTTCGAAGAAGAGGAGGAAGAGGATAGTGATGATAGTGAAGCAGAATTACCAACAACAAAAAAAATGCAATGGGCTGCCCAGTATTCACGTTTACTTAATAAATCTGTTGAAAAGTGACAGTTTTGTAGCCCGCCTGGTCCAGTTTGTGATATTTTCAAAATTTGTTTTTGTAAGAAATATATTAATTAAAAAATCAAAATATTTGTAAGCATGTAAATTTTTGAAAGCCTCCATCTGCTCTTTGGTGCAAAAACTGTGTGAAAATACCCAATAACTATTTATACTCATATCCAGGAGTTCATCCATTTCTGAAATGTGGTTAAAATCGAATGAAGGTTTCCAAAGAAACAAACCACAGTCAAACCACAGGGTATACAATATGGTATAAAACACACTAATAAAATCGACGAAAAAATTCTTGAATACCTACTGTTTACCATTAAATAGACAATACAAAACTGACCAGATATCAGAGATTGTCCAAATGCCCAGCTACTATGTTCACATTTATTGCCGACCATGTCGCGGTCGCGTCGCCACTTTGCAGCCATGCGTACTATGTTTACAGAATTCCTTGCTTTTGAGCAATATCTTATATATGAAGGGTCCGGTCGTAAAACATGTTAAGTACCAATACCTTAGATTTTTACATTTTTGCATGAAGAACTTGTTAAGTGATAATGTTACAGATTTCACAGATTTAATTTGGTATATCATCCATAGATGTCGCTGACTCACATAGTGAAAAATCTGGTAAATGTCAAATATTCTGTTTTATGCGCTTAAAACCTGTCAACTGCGTTGAATGTACTTAACAGATTTTAAGTTTTGTATCGATTTATGCTAAAAATGTCGGAAAATAGTGATATTTATCCAGCAGAGGAACCCTTTGAGGGATCAGATTCGGATACAAGCTACACTGAAGAAGAGAGTTCTTCGGAAAGTTCCGATTCAGAACAAGTAAGTTTTTAGGTTAGGATTCTTATCCTGCAAGTAATTAGTATATTATGCAACGATCATGTAATAACCATTACATGAGAGTTGCATACACTATTTGCAACATTGCTTTTTTATACTTCTCTTGTTACCCTCCAATCCATAAATTTACCATAAAATTTATCATATAACTTTTTTGATTTTGCAGGTAATAAACTATTGGATACATTATTCGCCTTTTCAGCGATTTCAGGTGGTGTGTATGAAAACTCTTCGTCGCTCGACATTTCTTTTAAAAAGTGGAAGGTCTTAGATGTATCGTGTATGTCAAATGTAACTACTGCATGTAAGATGAACACTGACATTTTGACATGACAGTTGACAGTACTAAATAAATATGGTTTTGATGACTACATGTTTCAATGGTAACCTAAATAATCCTGGTTCATCGTAATAATTGAAAGGCATTGAATGGAAATTGAATTGAATTGAATTGAATTGAAATTGCAACCTACATAAAAGAAAGCAACATATTTAAATAACGCAGAAGGTATCTACCCTTTTGACTAAAGCAAAAGATTGAAACTGTCATAAAACACGAATCTCTTAGAAACTGTCAAACATTCTACAGAAAATATTGGGTCTGTCAGGTCTGTCTACTTGGTTATTTAAAAATCTAGATTTCTATTGGTCAATTTTTCAGTTTCATAATGAAAACCAGTGTTATAGTGAGTATCATTATGAAACTGAAAATTGGCATTTAATTAACTGCTTATAGTACCTATATGAGTAGAAAATAGTTATTTAATAAACTAGTTTGTTAATGAAGGCGATTAATAAACGAAACTGTTTAAAGCACGAATGAGCGATAGCGAGTGAGTGCCTTTAATTGTTGAGTTTATTAATCGCCCATTAACAAATGAGTTGATTACAATATTTTTTCGTTGACCGTAAACTCTTTTTTTGTGACAAAATTCACTTTTCCACAAAGACTATCAGGAGATAACAATGTCAACTCCATACCAATGACGTAGAATGTCATAATGATATTGGTATATTGTCGGGGGTAATATACCTAGTGCATTTAATTTTTACGGAAAAATTCGGAAAAACGAGTTTCTAAGTAATTTGTTAAAACAGATTACTTAGAAACGAGTGTTCCAATTTTTCCGCAGGAAAAATTAGATGCACGAGGGATATTTGGTAAGATTATTTCCTGAGTTAAATAAACATTTTATTTTAATAAATTTTTTTTATTAAAATAATAAGAACAATAATTAATAAGAACAATATAACTTTCAAGCTAGGAAAGGTAATTACTTCAAACTCATTTTAAATTACAGTTAATATAAAAATTACAATTATTGTAGGTTACAGAAGTATTGTTAGCCATATCGGTCAAACGTGCATGAAATTTTCTCGATTTTTTTTTCCGGAAAAATTGCTGACAGCTAAGTTGACAGTTGTTAAGTAATTTTTCCACTTAAAATTTATATTTGACATACCAATTCTTGATAGCGATTGGTCAAAATTAATAGAGGAGGAAATAATCTATATCAAAATGTCATCAAAACGTCAGAATCACAAAAATAGTGCGTTAATGAAAAAAGAGTGCGTTAATGACGTCCATTATCACATCCTTTTTTAAATAAAATAATTCATTAATACCGAAATTAATAAACGGTCAACGAAATAATCTGTTAAGTGATAGCAGATAACAGTTTTACTTGCACATGGTGCTATTTATTTTATTGTGTCATACAATATGTTAAGTGATAGTAGATTTTACTTGCACAGTGTGCATGTGTACTTATGATATTTAGCGTGCTAATGTGTATTCTATTTTTACAGAATAATGATGCAAAGAAAGGAAGAAAGAGGAAAAGACAGATAAACAAACAAAACAGAACAAAAATGCTGAAAGATTCTGGAGAGAAATACAAAAAATACAGAGGAGGAGGTGGTGAAATAGGCAAGAAAACTATTGGTCTTCCTTGTATGTGCAAAGGAAAATGCTTTGAGATGATATCAGAAGAAGAGCGGATGAAAATAGGCATCTGGAAAGCTATAATATTAATAATATTAAACGAAAAACTCGAAAAAGGGATACAAGAAGGACTTCCACTATTGAATACTCCATTCAGTCAAACAACAAAAATTTAAAAATTTGCAAAAATGCGTTTATTTCCCTGCATGGAATTGGTAGAGGTCGAGTGGAATACATCGTAAGTAAGCTCAAAGACGGTATTATTATTCCTTAAAGGGACCAAAGCGGCAAACATGGAAACCAAAAAAAAAAGTATTCGTCATTACAGCCGATCTGACAACAAAAATAAAGAATACATGAGCCTTGATTACAACATTGAGATATTAAATGGAAAGTACAAGGAAAGTTGCCAAACACAAAATCTTTCATTTGTTTCTTCAGATAAGTTCAGGAGAATGTTTACAGAGGATTACAATATTTCTTTCAAAACTCCTAAATCTGACACTGCAAAGTGCGATGAGTTCCATATCAATAAAAATCATGCTAGAGAAACCAGCGATGCTGAAAAACTTAAAGAATTAGAAACTTTGAAAGAACTACACCTAAGAAAAGCAGAAGCTGCAAGAAACGTTCTCAAGAAAGCAGTTGAAGAGTCCACAGATAATAATGTGCACGTTATCACGTTTGATCTGTAACAAGCTCTCCCTACACCCAAACTGACCACCAGACCATGTTTTTATAAGAAAAAACTTTGGTATTATAATTTTAGTATTCATTATTGCAACAAACCGGAGAATAGCTATTTCTTTCTTTGGGATGAATCCATTGCCAAACGCGGCTCTGATGAAATTGCCAGCTGCTTAAAAAAATACTTTGAGAAGTTTGATGTTCGTGGTGAGACACTTTATGCCGTATCTGATAACTGCTGCGGTCAGAACAAAAATTGGACTATCGTAGGGTTTTGGCTACAACTGCTGGCTTCAAAAAGATTCAAAAAAATTATCCATGTTTTTCCTCAAGTAGGGCATACTATGTTACCCGGTCATAGAGATTTTGCACTATTGGAAAAGTTCGCAAGAACTAAGAGTGCAGTATACTCTCCCAGTGAATGGGAGGAGGTCCTAAGAGGAGCTAAGAAAACAAGACCGTTTATTGTGACCACTCTTAAAAAAGAGTACTTTTTCAATTTTTCTGAGCTAAGAGGGAATTTCGCTCAATAAAATTTTGGAATAAGCAACTCAGTGAAGCTTAAATTCAATATTAGTAATCCCTATATGATGCTCTCTTATGAATCATACACAGGGATTCCTCAACCAATCAGCCTGAAAAGAAAACGGGGTCGACCTAGTCTTTCACGGGAGGAAGATTTCAGCAGTGAATTAACTCAGAAGTATTTAGAAGCATTGCCCATTGATGAGTCGTTATTGGGTCATATGATGTTTTGCCTACAGTGGATCCCTCCAGCTTATCATCCTTCTTATCACTCACTAAAATCCTAATAGGTTAATGTGAAATGATATTTTCTAATGATTTTTATGTTTATTTGCTTACATTCTGTTCTCTTGTCACATTTTTTGCTTTTCATTATTCGTTTCATTAAAGTTATCATAAACTATAAACAGTTTTCTATTGATTTTATAACTTAAACGCTTAAAAACTGTTAAGTTTTGTTTGTGCTGTTAAGTGTTGTTGTTTTCTTAACAGTATTTTCTTTGTTTAACTTAGGCTCACAGAAAAACCTGTTAAGTGTAATTTTTTTTTAAATTCCTTTTTGTTAGCGACGGCAAAAAATTTAATTTGGTAATGAGTAGTATCTTTTTATTAGCCCATGTAAGTAATATCTTTTTAGAAAGTTCTGTTTGGCAACTGATTTTTTAAAAATTGTTTTGTCGGTTTTTAGATTAAAATGCAATTTAGGTACTGCTTTTTTTATTTGGTAAGTTAGCAAGTTTTACGACCGAACCCTTCATATATCTAATATCATAATATCAGCGACTCGTTTTAAGGTGTCGCCGGAGTATCGCCTAAATAATAGTGGCTGTAAAGAGGAGGATGGCGATACTTTGTTTATTTGATTTTGTGCTTATGTTTATCAACACTTTTGAACCTCACTTCTACCCATAATCTATGCATTAATTTTTTTACCATAGAATAATTTTTACTTTACTCTCACATTTTGAATATTTTGATTTATTAAAGTTGCACCGCAATAAAGGCTCGATTACTTTAATATTAAGGTAGGGTTATATCTTCATACTTGTATTTCTTAGGCATTGCTATTTTATATCTTCACTTTAAAAAAGTCTTTTTTGTTTTAGATGTTACCTATTATTATTTTAAATAATATTATTATAGACGAAGAAGAGAGAAAGGAAGTAAGGAGAGTTCTTAATCAGGAAAAAAGAATGATTCGAAGTGCAAGTGATCCTTTCTATATGACTGATGAGCAGTTTGTAGTTTTGTTTCGGCTAACTAAACAAATGGTCAATCAAATAATACTTCCAGTTTTGATTCCCCATTTACAGAAATATAGTGCTTTGGCAATTCCAGCAAAGCAAAAAATCTTTCTGGCTTCAAATTTTTATGCCACAGAAACATATTAAAACCGTTTGGGCTTGGACTGGAAATTTCCTGTAAGCCAACAAATGATGTCTAATATAATTAATGAAGTCACACCCCTTATAGTAAATTAATTAGGTTAAGTTCCCAACAAAGAAATTATATTAACAGAATAAAAGCCAAGTTTATAGAGCGTACTCGCTTTCCTGGAGTTTTGGGAGCAATAGACTGTACCCATGTTCCCATATTGGCACCCAAAAATCATGAACATAATTACTTGAACCCAAAGGGCCATTACTCCAAAAACGTTCAAATTGTAATTATGTTATAGATAAATAGTATTTTGAAATGTATAAGCAGGTAGTTTTTTAAAAATCCCACAACTTTGCCTGAAATGTTTTTTTGTAAAACAGAAAAGCAAAGGGAGGACTTTATAGTTCGTCAGTTGGTACAGTTGAAGTATCAGGTGATATATTTAATGCAGTTTTACAGTGTATAGCAATTAAAAGCCTTCATTGAAAGTTTGCTTATCGAATGCTTATGAACAAATATAATTTTGATACAGAAATTAATACAATTGAACAAATAGCCACATCCAACGGTTATCTATTACATGTAATAAATGAATAAACTGATAAAAAAGGGAAAAAATGACATTACAACCAATACTTCCTAAAAAAAACAAAAGAAATACAAAATTACAAATCCATCACATATGCTGGTAATATTTCTAATATATATATATATATATATATAATCATATACCCTTATACCCTTAGGTGTCGGGTTTGCATTTAATTCTCGTATATAAATTTTTTCCATTCTTTCCTGTTTCTTGTCAATGTTCTCGCCTCTTCCCATGATTTACCTCTCTCTCTTAGTATATTACCCACTATTGTATTCCATGTTTGTCTTGGTCTTCCTTTTTTTCTTTTTATTTGTATTTTTGCCTCATATGTCCTTTTAACTTGTCTATTGTTATTCATTCTCTGAATATGTCCCCACCAGCTGAGTTGTCTTTGTTCTATAAATTTTATTACGGGCTGGACACCTAATTCATCTCTTATTTTTGTGTTCCTGATTTTGTCCTTTCTTGTTGCTCCAAATGTTCTTCTCAAATATTTCATTTCTGCTGCCTGTATTTTGCTTTTTTGTTTACTTGTAAGAGTCCAAGATTCGCATCCATAAGTTAAAACTGGTCGATATATTGTATTATACACTTTTACTTTTGTCTCTTTGGTGATTTCTTTTTTGTTTATAAATTTTTGGTTAATGGCATAGTATAGCTTAATTGTTTTCTCTATTCTTTCATTTATCTCTGCATCTTGTTTTCCTGTTTCCTCAAAAGTTATTCCTAAGTATTTGAATTCTTTTACTTGTTCTATTTGTACATTATCTATTTTAATTTCTGTGTTGATCTTCTGTTTTCCTATTACAAGTATTTTGGTTTTATTTTTGTTGATTTTCATGCCTTCTTCTTCCATAACACCTTTCCATATGTTCAGGTTTTCTTGTAATCGGTTTTCACTTCCTGCCATTAGCACCACATCATCTGCAAATACTCCTTCGGCTATCTCTACTCTTTCTAAATTTTTATACCCAACGAACATTTTCTTCACCTTCTGTTGGCTTTTTTTAATAATACTGTCCATATGTAT
Source organism: Lochmaea crataegi (assembly GCA_947563755.1). NCBI lineage: Eukaryota > Metazoa > Arthropoda > Insecta > Coleoptera > Chrysomelidae > Lochmaea > Lochmaea crataegi. The sequence goes on along the minus strand of OX387425.1, from coordinate 37,295,855 downwards.
ATTAAATAGTGTTGGGCTCAGTCCCCCTCCTTGTCTTAATCCTATGTTGGTTCTAAATCCTGCTGATTTCATGTTGTTTTTTATGATAACATTTATGTTTGTTTCATATATATCTTGAATGATTCCGATTATTTTTTTGTGTATTCCCTTTTCTTTCAGTCCCATCCATACTTTTTCCCTAGGTACCGTATCAAATGCTTTTTCGAGATCTATGAACGCTAGGTATGTGTTTCTATTTTCTATATGTCTCTTCTCTTCTAATTGTTTTATTGTGAAGATGTGATCCTGCGTACTTCTTCCTGGTCTGAATCCACTTTGTGCTTCTGAAAGTTGATTTTCTAGAGTTGGTTTAATTCTGTTGTTTATAAGCTGTTCATATATCTTTATAATGGTATTTAGCAAGGTTATTCCTCTATAGTTTTGACATTGTTTCTGGTCTCCTTTCTTGTGTATAGGTGTGATTAAGGCTACTCCCCATTCTTCTGGGATTTTTCCATCACACCAAGCTTTGTTGATAATTTCTAATAGCACTTCTAGTCCTATATTTCCTAGATTCTTAATCATTTCCGCTGTAATTCTATCGTCACCCGGCGCTTTCCCATTTTTCAATTTTATAACAACTCTTTTTAGCTCTTCCAATTTTATACTCTGTATTTCGGCTTCTTCGTTTTGATTTGTTCGTTCGACTTCTTCGTTTTGGTTTTCTTTTTCTTGTTCGTTATTTGGGTTTCTTTGAGTTTGTTGGTCTAACATCTCTTGAAAATACTCTCTCCATCTTTCTATGATGTCTGCTTCATTTGTTAGTATCTCTTGATTTTTATCTTTTATGTACAGTTCTTTTCCCTGCTTTTCTGTTCTTAGCGATTTTAGAACTTTATAAAATAGTTTTTGATTCCCCGTACTATCTTTTTCCATTTTGTTGCCAAAATCTATCCAGGCATTTTGTTTTGCTTTTATTACTAGAACTTTGACTTTCTCTCTTTGGTTTTTGTATCTTTCATATTGTTCTTGTGTGTTGTTTTTTAAATATTTTTTCCATTCTTCCTTCTTCTTTTTAACCTCTTCTTTAATTTCATTGTTCCACCATGCTGTTTGTTTTTTCCTATTATCTGTTTTGTAAGTCCCGCATAGTTCTGTGGCAGTGTTAATGACTACGTTTTTAAATATGTTCCAGCCCTGTTCTATTTCTAATAATATTTCGAAGTTAATATATTTAGCAACAAATACAACAATTTCTTTTGAAAAAGAAAGCAATGTCAGCGAAATATTTTTAAATGTAAAAACAAAAAAGTCTGGGATATATAAACTCAAATGTCCAGAATGTAATGCTGTCTATATTGGTCAAACAATTCGAAGTTGTTCTGAAATTAGACACAAGGATCACTTACGAGCATAAAAAAATAGCATTAAAATAGCCAGATAAAAACCATTACGAAAACATTTACTTGACACCAAACATTAATTAACACCTAGCACAGAACTAGAAGTACTAGATATTTGTGATAAGAAACAAGAACTAGATTTCCTTAAAGGATTGGAAATTAGGAGACACTTAAGAGACCCACAAAAAGAAAGTCGTAAATGAACAGATAAATCTAGGGAGCTCTCCACTATTAAACTGTCTTCTTAAGTAACAATTGTAAAGATCAGCAGATATAGCTTTCCTTGGTTTCCTATACCATTGCACAGTTATACTGATTAACACATTGACGACCGACAGTCAAAATGTGGAACTTTCTAAGAAACCATCGAAAGTGGTGGGTATTAACAAAAAAAATATGTTTTTTATGGGTTGTAAGGCTACTATAGATAATTTTTTGGGCACTCAAAATTTGTCAAAATGCCATCCAGTAAACTGGACGTCGGTACCAAGGAAGATATTTCACCCTGAGGTACCAACGTCCAGTTAAGTGCACGCTGTCCTTTTTTATTTGTTTACACAAAATAACAACATCATGCTATAAACTTTTATTTGAACTAGTCACAAATAATCGAAAATAAAAAACATTTTGAATAAAAAAAATAAAATCATACTCAAATTGGTATAAACGAAGATTTTGAGGTAAGGAAAACAGCTCGAGTTTCATGCCAGATTTTAAAACACGGAAAAACACATAACCCCGGTTTTTCTGGGCAAATAGAACAAAAGTAGCGGGTTTTGCGGGATTTTTTATCCTTAGTGCATTGGCGGCACCTTTTCATCGCCGACTTTTTCTTTTTCGGTAGCTGGAACGGGTTCTAAGTAATGAAAAATGTTATTTTTTTTACCAATATCTGTGTCGTCCAGACGTGAACTTTCTAACATCTCTCGCAATACATCTTCTCTAAATTTTAACAATCTTAGTTTCGGCAGTTTTTTTATTTTTTTATACGCGAGTTATGGCCATTGACCCTTATAACTATCTATGTTATAATAATTGAACCCAACACCCGGATATGAGTGAAAGGAGAAATGCTTATTTTGCTATTTGACAATTTACACAATATTTCTTTATATGTTTTTTATTACATTTTATCAGTCTGATTTTTATTTTCATTGTCGTAACATTAAAATTATATTTGAATCCACGAATAGCTTGTTTTTGTTTGTGCTTAAAGTAATAAATTGTTTTTTAAAAATAAAGTTTTTCAATAAAGAAACTTAAGTGGCGCAGTCAGTAGGATTTTCGTCAGGAAATCTATCGTAGAAAAACCGTGAGTTTCAACTCTTTGGACGAAAACCAGAATCAACTTCAAGTTCCAGTTCCCAAGGAATCCATCAAGGAAGCCAAGGACGGATAATAGAAAAGGTCTAGCAATAAAAAGAGCACATATGTGGTAAGTGGTGAGAAATTTTTTTATGTCAGACTCCTTTTCTAACGACGAATCCTTAAGCGAAATCAACAATTGTGAAGAGTTAGATTTAATTAATAATTTTAACCATTTAACTATAATGGCACCTCCAGTTTTAGACATTAAAAATTTGTCAATTATCCCAAATTTTGATGGGAACATTAATAAATTGCAACGTTTCATAAATGCTTCTGAATCAATTTTACGTCACTATTTAGATAGTGAAAACATCGGTAGTTTTCAAAATACATTACTTCTTAATGGCATATTAAATAAATTAGAAGGTAAAGCCGAGGAAATAGTCGCTATAACTGGCGCTAAAACTTGGAATGATATAAAAAATGCTTTAATTTTAAATTTTGGTTATCATAGAGACGAGAATTGTTTGAATCAAGATTTAGTTAATATAAGACAACGTAATGGTGAGTCTCCTTACGTATTTCAGGAAAGAATTTTAAGTTTGCTCAATTCAATTTGTAATTACATAGATTTACACTATGAAAATGCAGAACAGGCGCTTAAGTCATTTTTAGCTGGTTTAAAGGAACCATTAGGGCCTATTATTCGTGCCATGAGACCCAATACATTAGAACAAGCGATTCAATTTATTAGAGAGGAGGATAATATTAAATACTATCAGAAAAATCAAAATTTTGGTAATGTTAATTTTAATAATGCTGTTCGGAAATATCCTAACCAACCCAATATCCCACGCCAATTTCAACATTTTCAACAAACACCCCAACGGAACTTTCAACAAACACCCCAACAGAATTTTCAACAAACACCCCAACAACATTTTCAACCAAGAATGTCTCAAATGACAAATAATTTTTCACCTCAATTTCCCAGAGGACCAATACAAATTCAACGTAACCCAAATCCACCAAATCCTAGATATCCAACAAATTCACAAGTTTTTGGTAAACCTCCAAATGTTTGGAAACCAAATCCACATAATGTTCAGCCTAGACCCGTACCTATGTCTGTTTCAACAAGAAATACAACACCAATAATTTCCGAAATTTCAACCAGAAACCTAATTTCCATTCTGAAGAGTTATTTAACACAGAAACTTCTTCTGAACAAATAGAAAATGATAATTCAAACTTTGACGAAACAAATTACGACGAAAATTTTGAATATGTAAATGAAGACAATTCTGAAAATTTTCAGGAAACTCAAATTGCATACGAAATGACTTAATAGAACTTAATATTTCCACAGACAAAAAAGAATTACTGATAACTTTACTCCACCCTGGCAAATTAAGCCACCACATATCAACACTCATCTTTCATGTTTTTCCAAACAAGACACAAGTATACAAACATACATCCAACATTTTAGTGAAACCATGCAAAAATATCCCAATTATACCGAAATATACACGGACGCATCCAAACAAGATGAAGGAGTAGGCGCAGCCATTGTAACACCTACAAACAACGTGCAATTTAAACTAACGAAATATGCAACAATTCTAACAGGAGAACTGTACGCAATATTAGAAGCAGTAAAGTGCATAACAACATCGAATTACGAAAAGACGGTTATTCTTACAGACTCTTTAAACTCTCTGAAATTATTGCGAAGCACCTATTCAAAAAACTTCCTAGTACTGATGATCAAACAAGAACTTCATCATCTTCAATCAATAGGTAGAAACATACATTTCCTGTGGGTTCCTGCACACATAGGCATAAAAGGCAATGAGATAGCCGATCAATTCGCCAAAAATGCAGCACAACTTAATACCACACCAATTATTAAGCCTTTATACACCGACCTAAAATTATTTATTAGCAATAAAGCAGAACAAAAATGGAATGACACGTGGAGGAACTCACACGCAAAGCTTAGAGGAATCAAACCCAACATAACACCCTGGTTCAATTTTACCGAAAATAGAAGACATCAAACCATCATCACAAGGCTACGACTAGGTCATACTCGAGCTACTCACGAATACTTACTTACCCGAGCACCAATACCACAATGTGTCATTTGTGAGCAGCAGTTAACAGTGAAACATTTTTTAGTTGAGTGTCCGCTATATCATATCAACAGACTAGCATGCAACATTAGTGATTCTTTGGAAAATACTTTAAACAACAGCAGCAATGTTAAGAATCTTATTAAATATTTGCATATTTCAAACTTATATCATAAAATGTAATAATGTTAAACATATATAATATTTTATGTAACAGGTACCATAACATATAGCTACAGACCGCTAATAACCCTTGAGGTTGATGCGGATTCGTAAATAAAAAAAAAAAAAAGAATTACTTTACATTCAAATCTCCAATCCCCCTATTAAACTACTTATAGATACCGGCGCAACAAAATCTTTTCTGAAACCGGAACTGGCTGAAAAATTTTTTAAAATTTTTAGAGAACCTTTTACTGTTTCATCAGCATTTCAGACATCAAGTCAACAAAATTGTGCAATTATTCCAATATTTTCTGAATTTAATAAAAATGATAATTTTAAGTTTCATCTTTTTAATTTTCATGAGATTTTTGATGGTCTTATAGGACTTGATAATATTAAATTATTAAAAGCACACTTAGATTTTGTTAACTCACAGTTAATTACTCCCGAAACTTTACCCATTCATTATCTAGAAAGTAATTCCACTATCTTCAAAAGAAAAATTGATCCTTTCACTTGTATTTTGGCAAAAGTACCTGTTTCTCAAACAGAAGGGGACATTCTCATTTCCAACCAAATAATAAAAAACTGTGAAATTCCATCTTCTTTATCACACGCAAATAATGGTACAGCTTTGGTAGAAATTCGTAACAATACAAATGACGAAATTATTTTTTCTTTATCTAAGCCATTACAAACTACACCCTTTGAATATAATTGCTTTGACTTATTTCACATTGACATCCAACCAGACGAAACACATGACCAATCTGACATTGCCAAACTTTTAAGAACAGATCATTTGAATTCTGAAGAAAGAGATCAAATTATAAAACTATGTAGAAAGTATTCAAGAATATTTCACAGAGAAAAAGACCCACTTACTTTCACTAACTGTATTAAACATTCAATAAAAACTAAAGACGAATTACCGGTGTACAATAAATCATACAGATATCCTTTCATCCATAAAGAAGAAGTTCAAAAACAAATAAAATCCATGTTAGATCAGAACATTATTCGACCTAGCAACTCGCCCTGGTCATCTAACATTTGGGTAGTGCCGAAAAAAGCCGATTCTTCTGGCAAAAAGAAATGGAGGATTGTAGTAGACTACCGAAAATTAAATGAAAAAACAATTGACGACCGCTATCCAATACCCAATATAGCGGATGTACTAGACAAATTAGGTAGATGTAATTATTTTACGATTTTAGATTTAGCTAGTGGATTTCATCAAATTGAGATGAGTCCCGAAGATATCCAAAAAACTGCTTTTAATGTCAAAAATGGACATTATGAGTATGTTCGAATGCCGATGGGATTAAAAAATAGTCCTGCGACATTTCAACGTGTTGTAGACAATATTATGAGGGGTTTACAAAACGAAATATGTTTAGTTTACTTAGACGACATAATAGTTTTCTCGACATCCCTACAAGAACATATTACAAATTTAGACAGAGTATTTGAAAGACTTAGACACAAATTTTAAAATTCAAATCGACAAATGCGAATTCCTGAAAAAGGAAGTTGCTTATCTTGGACACTTAGTAACACCTAACGGAATAAAACCAAATCCAGATAAAATTTATGCAATACAACGTTACCCAATACCTAAAACAACCAGAGATATAAAATCATTTTTAGGTCTACTTGGTTATTATAGACGATTTATAAAAGACTTTGCCCGACTGACAAAACCTTTGACATCCTGTTTAAAAAAAGGAGCGAAAATCGAACATACTGCTGAATTTATTAGATGTTTTGAAACTTGTAAAAATTTACTCACTAACGAACCTATCTTACAATATCCGGACTTTTCTAAAGATTTTATTTTGACAACAGACGCTAGCGGTTTTGCCTTAGGGGCAGTATTATCGCAAATATCATCTGGAACAGAAAAGCCTGTGGCTTTTGCTTCCAGGACTCTCAATGAGTCTGAACAAAATTATAGCACTATAGAACGTGAACTTTTAGCTATTGTATGGGCCATATTTGTTTGGGAGAAAATTCAAAATATATTCTGATCACAAACCTCTTAAGTGGTTAATGAATCTGAAAGAACCAAATTCTCGACTTGTAAGGTGGAGGCTTAAACTCGAAGAATTTGATTACGAAATTGAGTATAAAAAAGGCTCTGCGAATTCTAACGTAGACGCACTTTCTCGGGTTGAAATACATACAAACGAGCTAATTGACTTTTACACTGAAAACTTTGACGATTCTGTTCTCAAAAACCAACGAGACGAAGACCAAGATAAGGAATCCATAATTGTAAACGTAGGCGAACCCCCAATAATAACAAACGATGACGATAACGACACCGTTCACACAAGTGAAGAGGACCGTATTTTAGGTATGAAAATATCCGAAAAATGTCTTAACTCTTTTGACCATCAAATAATATTTAATTTTGTTTTACACTCTCCCACAAAACCAAAAATAGAACAGGTATTTTCTAACAAAAAACGGCTTCATTTGCAAATTTCAATTAAAGATTTTAAAAAGGACGTTATAAATGTTTTCAAAAATTATATTAATCCAAAATTTACTTATGGTGTGCATTTTCAACGTAACGATTACATCCCTCAGGTATTAGAAATATTACGGACAACTTTTAAAAATTCTGCTTATAAACTAATACAATGCAATGAAATATTAACAGACATAACCGACAAGGACGAACAACACGAAACTATTAGACTATTTCACGAGGATAAAAATAACCACCGTGGAATACTTGAAACCGAAACAAGAATAAAACGTACATATTTTTGGCCTAAAATGAAAAATGACATTACAGACTTGATTAATAAATGTGATATTTGCCAAACAAACAAATATGACAGAAACCCACCGAAGCAGAAGTTAATGATAAGTCCAACACCCTCAAAACCACTCGAAATCATATTTTGCGACACTCTTTCTGCCCAAGGACAAACATTTTGAACAATAATCGATACATTCTCAAAATACGGCCAAGCATATCCATTGCCGGCATTAAACGGGGTAGAAATCACAAGAGCGTTTTTAACATTTATGTCTCACCACGGTGTCCCGACTTTAGTTGTAATGGACAATGGCACTGAATTCAAAAATTCAATTGTGCAAGAATTCCTAGATATCCATAAAGTAAAAACCCACTATGTTACATCAAATAGTACACAGTCAAAAGGTGCAATTGAACGTTTTCACTCTACTATTATCGAGCATTTGCGCATTATTAGAGCAAAAAATGACGGTAAAATAAATATTCTCAATGACATGACCTATGCTATTTTAGGCTATAATAATTCGATACACTCTGTAACGAAACAAAAGCCAATCGATATACTAAATGGACATTTTGATTCAAAAGAATTATTTGATATAAACCTTACATAAACTTTTACATAAGCAAAATCTTAAAAGACCAAAAGCTAATCAGAAAAAATTGTTACAGGGCGCTACTAGTCCTTCCAGTCCTATTCCTTCCACTAGTAAAGGGTCAAGAGATCCTGATCACTAACTTAAATAATAATCCTGGCATCCTTCCGTATAAATTAGGCACAGCAAAATTAAAAGCAAGTGTTCACACCTTTCTTCATTATTCCGATTTATCTCCTATAGGTAAAGAAATTGAAACTTTAAAAAAATGCATATAATAACGTATCATTAGCGATTCAATCAGGGCTTAGCCACCCTTATTTTCAAGAGCTCGATTATTTTGATCGTGCCCTTCTTTATCAAGTAAGATCGGCTGAACAAAAATTCCACTCTCTAATGCCATTGTCTAGAGTAAAAAGAGGTCTCATTAATGGATTAGGTTCAGTAATTAAAAGTATCTCAGGTAATCTTGATGCAAATGACGCAACGTACTATGATCAAGCAATATTTGACTTACAAAATAATGAAAAAGAAATCGTGCAAAAACTTAATCAGCAAATTTCACTTACAACTGACATTATTGGAAATTTTAATGATACAGTATCACTTATACAGAGCAATCAAGAAACAATATTTTCTGGAATACAGACAATACGTAATTCACTCAGTACATTTATATTTCAATTTAACGATTACATGCAAACTCGAAATGTTTTAGATCAATTAAATGTAAACTTAAATATTATTGTACATCTCTTAAGTCAGATAGAAAATGCTGTAACTTTTGCTAGATTAGGAGTTTTAGACAATAGTATAGTAGATATAAATGAAATGGATTCTATAATTAATACAGTTTTAAAGTATCACTCTATAAATGAAATAATTTTTCCAAATATAAGCAATGACACGCATAGATATTATGAAATTTTAAAAATTGAAGCCTACTACTCTGATACAAAAATCGTTTTCGCTATTCACTTTCCTATTGTTTATCCTGAAACCTTTTCATATTATCATCTTTTTTCTATCCCTACAACAAACCACACAACTATCATACCTCGCAACACCTTTCTGACCATGAACGAAAATTATTACCAATATCACTCGTTGCCCTGCCTAGACCTAAAGCCAAACTATTATTGTCCCGATGGAAGTCTGTCTGTAGGAGCCGAAGAAGAAGATTGCATTTTCCAGTTACTTCAGCTTCAGTCAAATCCAAAAAACTGCCAAAGTATTCCTATCAAAATTTCGAAAAATGTAATCCAGGCAATTGATGAGCCACATTATATAGCCATTTTCGTTAACCAAACTAAAATTAAAACAACGTGTACAAGAACCGATTTTTCCACTCTGAAGGGAAAATTTTTGATATCTGTTCCATATCAGTGTAAACTTCTGGTAGAAAAACAACAGTATATCAATCAACAACTGACTTCACGAGGCCAGCCGTTACTACTTCCCGAATTGAGAGTTACCTATAATGAAAAAGAAGAAGACGTTCCAGAGATCTCTTTGGAAACAGTTCCCTTAGATAAAATTCACAAACTTCTTAATAAACAAAGTGAAATCCAACCTATAGTGTTAAAACATTTACAAAAGACTTCTATTAATTATAGTAATATAGTAATTTATATTTTAGTAGTAGTTAGTATTCTTTGGATAGTAGTTAGACATATCGTAAAAAGAAAAATCAAGAGAAGTAATCCACCCACCAAAGAAGATGTACCGACAAAAGAAGTAAAATTAGAAGAGAAACCGGAGGCATTTTTCACTCCATGAAACATGCCAGAATCTTAGAAGGGAGGAGTTATGGCCATTGACCCTTATAACTATCTATGTTATAATAATTGAACCCAACACCCGGATATGAGTAAAAGGAGAAATGCTTATTTTGCTATTTGACAATTTACACCATATTTCTTTATATGTTTTTTATTACATTTTATCAGTCTGATTTTTATTTTCATTGTCGTAACATTAAAATTATATTTGAATCCACGAATAGCTTGTTTTTGTTTGTGCTTAAAGTAATAAATTGTTTTTTAAAAATAAAGTTTTTCAATAAAGAAACTTGAGTCGCGTAACAAATATCACAAGCACACGTCAAATAAGTGTAAGAAAATTTTCCTATACCAGCGAATAAATAGTATGACATCATCTGATATGATTTATCGATACACGACATTTACCTGTTATAGTCTAATATGCACTGCGGTTTAATTTTTTTGTTACTACGTTTGTTTATAATTTCGACCATATCATGTCTATGTTTAGTACTTATCATTCACACATTGTGCTGATCTTTCCAATTTACCACTAAAACTGGACCTTTGCGTTTAAAAGCAGCTTCTCCTTTTTTTAAATTTTTTCTTCAAAATTCCTTTAGGACTCCCTATTCTATTTTCTCTTAGTGTATTATGTATGTATTTTTCTTTATCAAATACTCAGCCAAAGAGACACTTGTATAAAAATTGTCTAGATAGAGTTCATGCCCTTTATCTAAATAATCAGCCATAAGTTGGTTTATGACAGAGAAAGCGTGACCTTCGTCATTTTCTCCTTTTAGAGTGCCTTTGCCAGTATAGATTATAAAGTTGAGAACATATCCGTCAGAGGTCGGCAGTAAATAAAACTTTATACCATATTTGTCGTTTATTGCTTATATATTGTTTAAACTTTAGCCTGCCTCTCCACTGTAACATTGTCTCATCGATTGACAACTGTCTTTCTGGAGAAAGTAGTCTTCAAATTGTGTAAAACAATATCTATATGTGAGGTTTGACTTTATACAATCGCTCGTACTTATCGACCGTTCATGATCAAAGAATCACAAAATTTTCAGAATAGTGGTGAAAACGATTGCGGGATATTGTTTTACCAAAGATCGGATGAAAGTATAGTGGATCTTTAGACCATTGGCGAGCCAAAATTGGGAACCGTACTGTCCAGACAAACTACACAGAGCTGGGAACTTTTCCAATTCGGCAGCAGTGACATCTACCCACTTTCTTGCTTTTGTTACTGTCAGACATTTTTTGGCCTCGTCTGTTAGTTTCTCGAACAACAACGTCAATTATTTCGTCAGTAAAAAACTTTTTGAAGATATCTTACCCCTCCATTGGTTCGCCGCCACTGTCCATAATTGTTATCGATATTTGCTTCTAATCGCACTATTTCCTAGTTTTAAGGTGCTATATTATGCTCTTCCGCGACACACCACTTGTACAAAATAACTGATGACATAGAAACAAAGCGGTTCTTCTCCCACCTACAAAAAACGCGTCATTTGCCACCACATGAGAGTAAAAACAAGCAGATTTTACATTTTTTGCTATCCTGGGAACCAACGAAATGAATCAGTAGAGCCGAAGAGTCCGCACGAAATTTTAAGCACATTTAAACGCGCTATGTTATATGTGCAGTAAAATGGACGCAGTCTCTACGGAAAGAACCTCATGTGCAATATAATGGACGTTGGTCGTCAAAGTGTTAAACTAAATCATGTGAAAAGTACTAAAGGATTCAGTCCAGGTGATGTACCTCAAAAAGAAGTCAATTCATAACCGAATTTCTTACAGGCTAAACTCATCAGGTGATCGTAGGAAGTATTATCACAAATAATAGAGTGATAAATGCCGCGAGGGGATGCTCCCGGTTGCAGAAAAGGGGGTGGAAAATGGTGGCAGGGATTTACATATCTAAAAAAGTTGAATGAGGAAGTTGTAGTTAATTGAAAAATGCACAACTTTGGTTTCAAAGATTCTTCTACGTCACCTCAAAATTTGGGAGCAAAGCGCAGAAATCCCATATTTTTTTTACTCTTCCAGAAAATTAGCACAATTGCAGATTTTTGTATCCCAAAGAAGTAGAATTGTATTTTATTGCTAAGCTAACATGTCTTTGAGAAATTTATCATTTGATCCAAGTTCCTTTTTTTGCTTCAGACAACCTATCCAGCGCCCATTTTTTTTAAATTGAAATAAAATATTAGAAAATATTTTTCATTACAAAGAGCTGATTGCAAAAAATGGTAATGAATGAATTGCAAAAAAAGTGTACGCTACACGATTTGCGATATGAAGTGAATCAAACAACTGCAATAAAATCTTCGTTTGAATTAGAGAAGCCACCACCCTCCTAAGGAGCTGCAAGGCAGCATTTGTTTAGGGCATATTTTCAAGTTCTTATGCTTCAAAAAAGTTGCAGTACGTGAAGATGCAATTACCGCATATATATATATATATATAAAAAGAGTTCACTTATTCACATTGCCGCATCCCCCACAATAATAGTTAGACCTAACTAGTATCGGCAACGAACTATTTCATATATATATATATATATATATATATATATCTCAGTCAGTAGTTCGTTTGCGAGTTTGCTAGCGTTACGCGAACCGGTGATTTCTTGATAATTTTGTAATTTCATTTCGTTCTTGAACAATTTTATAAATTAATAGTTTGTTTAATACATTAAATATTTAACGTTTGAAGTGAATAAAATTGAATAGACGAAGCGAAAGAAGTTTTACTTCAGTTGTGTGGTCTAAAGCACACTCATTTTTTACTTCTAATCTCTCGCCGGCGGATTAGGTATAGGCGACTCGGCGACTGCTATAATTTTGTCATCAATATACTAGCCGCTCGACTGAACAGAAAAAGTTTAAAAGTATTTTTTGCCATCAGTTTTTTAATTTGACGTTAAAAACCGTATTTACTGTTTGGATCCTTACTTTGTGGAATCTACTTATATTAATGTTATAAATGAATCCAACTGTTTCTAATTAATTTCACTATTTAATGAAAATTTTTTGAAAATTATGAAAGGATATTTATGATAATGATAATTATTTAGATATTGAGATATCATCGTCAGTATGACAGAACTTACGTTTGATGTGACGCCTACCTGATGTTTAATATTTTGGCTAGACCAAATAATGACCTATTTAGTGATTGACTATGAATAGGAACAAGTAGATCTATATTACAAATATTTAAGGTTAGGTATTATTAGCCCTATGGGGATGTCCTGGATATCTTTTTCCCGTTTAAGATAACTGTGCAATGATATAGGAAACAAAGGATTACTATATCTGCTAATCTTTACAATTGTTACTTAAAAAGACAATTTAATAGTAGATTTATCTGTTCATTGACAACTTCATATTGGGGGTCTCGTAAGTATCTTCTAATTTCTAATTCTTCAAGGAAATTTAGTTCTTGTTTCTTATCATCACAAATATGTAGTACTTCTAGTTCTATGTTAGGTTTGAATGTTTGGTGTCAAGTAGATGTTTTGGGTAATGTGCTTTATCTGGCTGTTTTAATCTGTATGCCGTAAGTGTTCATTGTGTCTAATTTCCAAATTTTTCCAATTGCTTGGCCAATATAGACAGCATTACATTCTGGACGTTCAAATTTATACATCCTAGACTTTTTTAATTTAAATATTTTTGTTTTTACATTTAACAATTTTCTACTTACATTCCTTTCTGTTTTAAAAGAAATTGTTGTATTTCTTTAGTTTTTTCAGGAAATATTGTAATGTGTTGTAATGCCACTTTTTTATTAATTTATTTATTTATTACATGCAATTGATAACCATTGGATTATATTGAATTATATTAATTTCTCTATCAAAATTATATTTGTTCATAGGAACTGAAAATGCTCTTTGTATCATTGAATTATATGCTGCTAATTTATGTGACATGGGATGATTGGGTTTATATGGTATAGTCACATCAGTATGGGTTGGTTTTCTGTAAATTGAAAAATCAAGTATATTATTGACTCTTTGAATTTTCAAATCAAGAAAATTAATTGAGTTATTTTCTTCAACTTCTAATGTAAATTTGATTTTTGGATGTAAATTATTAATATGATTGAACAATATATCTAATAGTCGTCCACTACCTACAAAACAAGCTAATATGTCATCTACATACCTATACCAAAATAAGATACTTTTTGAAATGTTACATTCAAAGATTTTTTTTCTTTTTTCTTTTCGTATATATTAAGTCAATCACAAGATAGGGCACTATTTGTTCAAGCCAAAATATTAAACATCAAGTACGCATCACATGAAAATGTAACTTATGTCTATATGACGATGATAATATCGAAATAATTATCAATAATATTTCAGAATTTTCATAAATTTTTTCATTAAATAGTGGAATTAATTAGAAACAGTTAGTTTCATTTAAAAAAGTGATATGAGTAGTTTCTACAAAGTAAGAGTCCAAACAGTAAATTCAATATTTCAATAGTCTATTATTCAAATCCATTTTCTCCTGGAATTTTTTGAGCGAATATAACTCAGATTCAAATTAGACATTTTTCTTAGTTTGCGATTAGCTTTACAAAATTATTCCTTGTTTTACAACTTCATTTTAACCATATCGGTGAGATATAAAAAACGTCTGGATATAATTACGTATCTCACATAAGTCAGAGAGAAGTTTAATATTCTCAAATCATTTCTTAACATTTAGAAATACCTCCGAGCACTACAAAACTACTAAATAAATAATATCCATAAAATGCAAACTCACCGTTCCTATTCTCGCTGTCGGCCGGCTTCATTTGAATGGGATGATGCATCTAGAACAGATATTTAAGTGAATTAGAGAAATAGTAGTTTAAGCTAAACAAGCAGAATTATGCTTTGGGACTGTTAGGAAACTGCATGTGTACAGACCATGCAGGATTAAAGTTTTTACAGCAGTGGTAGTTCTAAGGTAGCGCTTACAATGGAGCATTATATTTTTTAGGATTATTCAAAGTTTGCTGATATTTAAACTAAAAGTTTTCATGAATGTTCAACTTTTTTATTATTATAAGTTTCAACTAAATGTATACAAATTTTAGTTAACAATTAAAATTTAAATACTAGAAGTGGTCTCGAAGGTAGTGATTCCAAGGCGGGGGTAACGGAGAGTTTGAGGTGAGTTTGCTTGGTAGGCATCCCCTTGGGGATGAGTCCAACATTGTTTCGAACATGAGTTTCCATCTCGACTCGAAAAAAAAAATACTAGAAGTAATATTTATTAAGTTTCAATAAATCTTCATTTCTTCGACTGTCTAATAGATGAGGATATTTGTAATATTCTACAACCTGTACATTTTTGGTGATACACTTGACGAACAAGCTATCACATTTCTATATTTGTAATTCAACATAGTAATTTAAATTGATGTCTGAATGTGTTATCTATTTTTAAAATATCATTTTGTGAAAAAATTGAAAAAAAAGATACTATACTGACCGGCCACCAATCATTTCACACATTTTCAAAAGTGGTTATCTCTTGAACCACTTATTTGATTTTTATGATTTTTTTGTGAACTTTAGGTAAATTCTTCTGTAGCAAAAGTGTACTTGAAATTTTGATGTTGAGTTGAATTTAAAAATATACGGGATGCACAAATGTTAAGATGTTTTTTACCCATAATTTGAAACACCCTATGGGCTGTAGTAACTACAATAGATGGTGTACATTTTTTTAGTGGGTTCCCCAATAATGAGAATCTAATAAAAAATTATTTAGCTATATCATGTAAACAACGGTTTAGAGAAAGCTCAAATGAACATTGGTGAAACTAACCACTTTCGTATACAAAAAGAAGTATTTATTGAAATCGATTGGGAAACCGTAAAAAAGTGGTAAAATGGAAACCTTCACTAAATATTTTTCCCCGTTTGAAAGAAGTTTACAGTCAACCGTTTTTCCTAAAAAACTACCGAACCTTAATCGGATTTTGGTAAAATCATACACCTCTATCGAGAAATTTGACATTATTTATTGTAGTGAAAATCCAACTTGGATTGGACTTGGCTTGGCCGTGCGGTACAGAAGGCGTGATGGCTGAGTGGACGAACCGAATGAGACAGTCACTTGGAGGTGTGAAGGTGGACGTTTACTTTGCAAAATTTTAAAACAATTAATATTTACATGGTAAACAATAATTTTGTAATTGAATTAAACAGAACAACAAAAAAGTATTAAATTGTTGTATGAAAATAGTTATTTGTGTATTTAGAGCGTAAAGTAACAGATTGTCGCTTGAGAAAGAATGTTGCCGCGCGACGCGGAGCGGAGCGCGGCGATCTTTTGAAAGCGGAAATTTTACTTTACGCTCGAAAAATACACATAATTTTTTTTACAGTCGCCCTTTTAATAATTAAAAAGTTTTTTATATTATCTTAGGTTATAATAGGAGAGCTAGAATAATCGTCATTTTCGCTATTCATCATGATTAACCTTAAAAAGATCTACTGACTAGGGAAGTTAAAAAATAATCGATTTTTATATAAATCGATTATTATTTTCTTATATTCGATTTTTAGTTTTCGATTTTTATAGTAATATTAATCGATTTTTAGTAAATCGATTATATAAATTACGTGTTTAAATAGATTTTCGGAAACGGCTCTTATTATTGATTGACTATTTTTCAAAATTTTAACAATTATTTACCATTTTTCAAAATTCTAACAATTATTGACCATTTTGACTGTTTTTCAAAATTAGTGACCATTTTTCCAAATTTTTGATAATTTTTGAACATTTTTCAAAATGATGACAATTTTTAACCATTTTTGACAATAATTGTCCATTTTTAACAGTTTTTAACAATAATTGACAATTTCTAACCATTTTTGATAGTTTTTGACCATTTTTGACAATTTTTCAAAATTTTAGACCATTTTTCAAAATTATTAACCATTTTTGATAATTATTGACAATTATGGACCATTTTTCCAAATTTTTGACCATTTTTGACAATTACTGACCATTTTTGACAATATTTCAAATTTTTTTTTTAAAAACTGACAGTTTTTGACAATTATCAACTATTTTTCAAAATTTTCACAATTTTTAACAATAAATGTTCATTTTTGACAATTATTGGCCACTTTGACAATTCTTCAGAAATTTTGACCATTTTTCAAAATTATTGACCATTTTTGATAGTTTTTGACAATTATCGACCATTTTTCATAATTTTAACAATTTTTGACAATTATTGACCAATTTTGACAATAATTGTCCATTTTTGACAGTTTTTGAAAATATATGACAGTTTTTGACAATTTTTGATAGTTTTTGACCATTATTGACCATTTTTGACAATTTTTGACCATTTTTCAAAAAAAATTTAAAATTTTTGACAATTATCGACCATTTTTCAAAATTTTAACAATTATTGACCATTTTTTAAAATTTTAACAATTATTGACAGTTTTTGACAATTTTCGACAATTTTTGACAATTTTTGACAATTTTTGACAATTATTGACCATTTTTGGCAGTTTTTGACAAAAATTGTACATTTTTAACAGTTTTTGACAATTTTTGACAATAATTGTCCATTTTTGACCATATTTCAAAATTTTTGACAATTTTCATATAATTTCATTTGATTTTTAATCTGATAAATTGTTAATTATTCACCAATTGAGTTAATTCGGAGGGCGTGGTTTGATTAAATAAGCGAGCGAAAAGATTCATTTTTTTCTCTAGATCCTCGGCATTTGTTTACTTTACGATTTCATTTGAATATAGTAATTAGTCATTTTCCCGCGACTGTAGAAAAATATATTTTTTGCATTTTAGTTCCTCATGTCGTTTTTTTAATTGTTATAGATAATTTGATCGGCTGTATTCCAAGTAGACAGTTTCGGTTCTTAAAACTGTTAGATATTGAATTTGGTCATTATTCATACTCCGTGTATAATTCAAATCTAGTTAGCTATTAAATTTTTTTAAGTTGGGAGAGATGGGGCGTAATGGGCAGTTCTTATACCTATGTCATTGTAAGTGTATCTTCCTATCTCATAGGCTAGTTTGAAATTTTTTTGATGTCGTTCAAAAAAAGGTGGGATGAAATAAAGTACTGCAAACTAGTCAAGAAATAACTGTTTGGCAAACTTATCGGAAGCTGTGAAAGGATTGCGCCCGAAAACATTCGATATTGCCACGTTTAACTATGAAAAAGCTTAAGTGCTAAGTATGTAGTGATAATAATCAGAAAATGGACTTTTGGTTATCAACAATATATCAATAATGATTAAACGTTAGTTCTTCAATGTGCTTGTTTCATTGGATTCTGTTTATTAACAATATTTGTCCAATTTTTGAATATTAAAAGGTAAACACTTTTCCAAATATGTTATGGGTTTCCTTAAACCCGGAAACGTCGTGCGAAAATCATATTACCGCGTACTCCGAACGAATTGGTGAAGATTTATCGAACTACTCGTAGCTATGCAACCACCAGACTTGCTATTGGCAAGCGCGGGCGTGTGTTCTTCCCTCTCGCTTCGACTATTGACTGATATTGATTATCCAGTGGCGTTGGTATTGTCAGTGTTTATCATTGCATTTTCAGTTTTATTTGGCATCTTAAACTTTTGTATTTTGTATCTTCAGTATGTTCCTTGTGGTATATTTCTGCAGTTTACTCGTAAGTTCTCAAAATTTGTGCTTATCCAATATTTCAAACCCTGCTGTTTTAATAGTCACCATTGAATGTTCATTGCATAGTGTACTATAATTCGTTTTGAAAAATGAGCTCGGATCCATCTAATGACTTCAAGACTATGAGACGCGCCACCGAGGCACCGCATGTTTGTAATCTTTATCATTACTTTGTAGGCAGGGATATATATGTTTGTCTCCTTCAAATGTCGTTTTTTCCGTTACATTGAGATTCAAATCAAAGCCGTGTTGAAAATTGTTCACTTCAAAAAGTAACTTCAAACGATCGTTTAGATTGTACAGTAATTACAGCAATGAAAATTTAATTTCTATGCAATGAGAGTCCAGAAAACCCCCTTTATAACGACATCTTTATTGTTATTCTCATTTATATACTTTCCCATTCCCCAATGTAAGTTACGCCATAGTCAGTTGGTTGATGATGCCTGTCGGCGTATTTTGCAGACTCGTAATCACTATCCGCAACCAGATTTCGTCTGAATTAATGGTGATTAAGGGGCTTTGAATCGGTGGTGTTTTGGGAATTTCGAGATTAGGAAACGTGTTGTAGTTTTAGTGTCGACAGGGGTAGTGTACTAGCGGGAGTAACGGTGTAGTATGTGTGTCAATGTTGGGTGCGAAAACATGCTGTTTCCATCTACATGAAATGGTGGTTGAAATATCTCCCGACATTAATATCAAATTGAACATCCCATTTATTTTTTTTTTCATTATATAAGAAGTATTTTCTCAACATTATTCCAAAAAATAAACATTTCACTACGTCAAATTATGTTGAAACTAACATTATGATGTTAGTATGAATAATCAAGCAGCTTGGAACAGGAATTATAAACTACTCTTGACCAATCAGGAACTACTTAGCCGCAAACTACGTCGGATTATTCGTCGCTATAGTTGAGCCAAATTTATTGAGATAATATTGAGTTCAACGTTTTGATATTTAAACAATTTGAATGATCTTGTACTGCCAGGCGGCTTTAAAGGCTTTAGTCTAAAACAGTCCAGAACTGCAAAATATCCTTAAGCAGCTGACTATACACAACAAAGAATCTTTATTATGGGTGCTAAAGCATAAAGCGATTGTCGGAAATGAGATTGGTGATGGTCTCGTAAAAAAGGAGCCTGTAATCCTTCGAACCCGAAACATTTTGTGGTATCCCTGGTCACTACCCTAAATTTTCTTGAGAGCTTCAAAAAACTAATCTTAGAGTAATCACTGAACACTGCTAACTCAGATATCATCTCTGTAAGATAGGCAAAGTGGTCAGTGGAAGTTGCAGATTAGACGACAGAACACATTGTCTGCAATTGCACGGAAATTGTCCGCCAACGCCATAAATACCTGGAACAGGTTCACTTAAAACCTGATCAGGCTACAGACCTAGCTCCGAAAGGAATAATAGGCTTTCTCAGGAGGCTGGTTTCTTTGGACTAAAATATAGATGTAGGGTATACACAAAAGATCTTATAGGTCACAGTGTAGCAAGGCCAACTGAGCCCTTCGTAATATAATCAACTGCCGTTGTCCTGATGTTCAAAGCAGTGGGTTTGGCTAGTTGATTCCTGAATAACGTGTTGTGACGAAATGCAGATTGTAGCTCAAAGAGCAGAAGACCTAAATGGGCCTTGTAGACCGAAACTAAGTGGAGTGGTGGAGTGGAGTAAGTCGCACCATTTTGGATTCTTAAAATGGGCTTGTTTTCAACCTGTACAATAGGAAATGAAGCGATCATTGGGGTTGAGAGCAGGGGAAGGCAGGCGATATCGGAAAAGGGTTCATTTAAGGAATAACGGTTTATAGCGAAATAATTTAAGTGTGACATCAAAAGAAGAATAGACTTACAAAGAAAAAACACAATATATGAAAATATTTTACTTTTGGGTTTGATGAAATCTAAATTGAGCAGCACGTGTGTGAGATCAATGTAATATATAAGAAATGGGGTAGAAAAATAAGTAGTTAGCATTTGACACTCATAAAACGACTGATAAATAGATATAAATTAATTATTTTAGCTGAGTCCTATACATCTGAATATGGAAAATTATTGGAAATTATTAGACTGACTATTATACCACTCAATAAAAGGAGTGTCTTCAACAGGGTGTATTGAAAATAACAAGACAAACTACTAGAATGTGTTTTCATTTCTTTAACTTTTACTGACCAGTTGACATATAATCCACCAGATTACAGTCAACTGAATTTTGGATGTATCTTGTATTTTATCAACTATTATTTCAAAAAATTGCAGTTGGGCGGGAATGATTGAACTTACTGGCTGCCGGCTGCCGTATCTCAGTTTACAAATACTGCCGCAGCTGACGGTCAAGACGCTTACAAGTATTTCATGAGTGGTCAGCCGGGAGAAATTTGGTAAGGGATACCTCCTAGACTGAATGTGTTACAGAACACTTATTTATTGTCTTTTGCAACCTGGATAAAAAATTTTCTTGATACAAACTAATGTTCATTTAATTTAAATAATATGGAATGGGTCAGGAATGTTTTATGTAAATTTGCACAATAATTTTAATGGTTAATCCAATTAAACGGCAACAAAAGGCTCTCTGGATTTATGATACAAATTTAATTTATCCCGAGCAGGAAGTATTAAATTATAAAAGGAACTAAAATACCCCGATCTGTTCTATATAGTGCCGTTTTAATTAATCTCACATTACCTTCAAGCAATATTCAACAAATAAAAAACCTAATTTTTTAAATATACCGACGACACCCATTAAAGAAACATTATCTTCGTCTTTTTCATCTGACCTCGTCATTATGCGGCAGCATCCATCCCTCATCTCCAACAGGATAACCCCAAAGGAAAAAAGGGTCAATAATGTAAAACAATTACGATTCTTGGCGTGTTTCTCTTTTCCAGCGTCAAGTTGTGCAGAAAAAAATAGCGTTTGCTGCTTTTATAATTTAGTTCACGTGCTTACCCTTTTAGAGTATATTAAAATATTTTTCTAGTCTCTTAATAGTAAATTGCATATTACGTACTATTTGGATGCTAAGTAAATAAAAATTAAAAATTTTACACCCTGATCAAATAAAACTTTTTTTAAATGAAAGCTCCTGATGTACAATACTTGTTAATAAAGGTATGTTATTTGAAATTATAACATAAATGTACCTACTCGTCTCTTCACATAAACGGTCCAACCAAGAGCACAAAAAGCCCGAGGGCGAAGGTGTCGAGGAATCGAAGCCTCTGACTGATGGTACCGTACCAACTAATCAATCAATGAATAACGATATTAATAACGGTATTAATAAATATGAGGATTGGAAAAGGTAATGAACATCAAGTTGCCTAAGGGGAATGTGAATAGATATAATTGTCGTTATTGGCTCGGCACTAACCCTTTACTGGATAGATCAAGTTCACACTCAATATCCAGAAAAAGTAAACGTCTGAGAAGGATTGTAGGATATCACTTGATAGGACTGTTTTCAACAAATTAATTGTTTTCATTGTTGGAAATTCAATTGGAGAGAAATATTTACAATTGCTATGTACACATATTGTACACCTGTAGCTAGAGAAACCAAACCTTGACGTTTATTTTCGAATTGACAGAGCATCACCACAATAACGAAGGTCTGTATGAGACTATTAATTGGCAACATTCCCTATGGATTGTTTCCTTCGAATCGCCTGCCCGTTCTCCAGATTTATGCCCTTTGGAATATCTCGAATGAAGATATTTGAAAAGCCAAGCTTACGTTAATCTTCCAAATAATATTGATAAATTAAAGGAACGTGTACGAAATGAAATGCAAAATATCTACAAATTGAGGACCGTTGTGAATTCTTATTAAGGATAATTGTATTTTAACTAGACGCAGCTTACAACTTCTCGCTACCTTTGTCCTTGTATGTCTACAGGCACGTTTAGACCTGCACACGCGCACTGAGCATACGCGCACGCATATTATGTTCGTATGCATGAGGCGTTTAAGGGATATTTTCATTTTTGACGCAAGGACTTATCTAGTTGTTCGCAGGTGTGCGTTAATAATGGACGACGACGATGAAATATTAGTGAGTGCATTTATTGTTATATGTATGTATAATTTAATAAAAAAGAAAGAATTCCGAAAACTTAGATGTCGTCTAAATTTTAAATATTAACATTATTTATTCTATTCCTCGAACTTCAACATTCCACAAAATTGTTTTTCAAATTACCTTAAAAATCCACCCATTTGAACCACGTGCGCGCATAGCCGATAACACTTGAGCATTCGCGGTGCGTGCTTAAATCTAAACGAGCCTCAAGGATGCCTAAGGTCGAAACTCACTTATCAGCACCTCATCACCAGCAAATTTTATTCCTTATGAATATTGAAATGTAAGCGGGCCTACCTAACAGCATCAGCTCAGCACACCGACAAGGCACGTCAACGCCTCAACAACAACACATTTCTCAGAGAGAATATTTTGCGGACGGCGTGCTTGTGGTGTGCTGATCCTTTGCCGACGTCGTACGCTCACTTATCAGT
Organism: Lochmaea crataegi; assembly: GCA_947563755.1. NCBI lineage: Eukaryota > Metazoa > Arthropoda > Insecta > Coleoptera > Chrysomelidae > Lochmaea > Lochmaea crataegi. The sequence continues at coordinate 37,272,455 of OX387425.1, read as the reverse complement.
ACATTTCGGTTAGTACAGTACAATACAATATCTCTGACAATAAAAAGTGAAGCCTATAGTCGGGTATCGCGGCGGTGCTGATTCCGTGTCGATGCGTTAAGTGAACCCATACACAACCGTCAAGTTGACCACTCGACGGTGCAGTGACGATGCTTGACAGGTGATGTGCTGTTAAGTGAGTTTCGGCCTTTATAGGACTTTAAGATTTTTTATAAGAAAATTCAGCTCATTACGTTTCAATCCGAGGTAAAATCCTAAGGTGACTGGTCTATTTTAAGAACGTCTAGCTAAATAACATAACATCAATCCTCTTCAGTTATTCATACAGTTCACCCGTTTTTCAAATTTGGTAAATATTTGAAAAATAACTATTTCTCACTTTGTAAAATATGTAATTGAATTTCTAGGAAAATTGTCAACGAGAGTTTAATCCCCTATAATTTTAATCTCCATGTTAAAAACGTCCATGTTCATTCTCGTAAACAAAATTTTCTCTTACGTCTAACGCCTCGACGCTGGCAACGCTATCAGCGACGACCGTATCATTTAATTATTATATTATTAGTGTTTCTGTTTCGCTCCGACCATTATTCCAAATCAGAATTATTACTCGACGCGGACAATTTTTCTCTTAGGGAATTCGGGAAAGGAGTTTTCGCTACACCGCAATTTCGTTACTTTGAAGTTTAAACTTCCAAACAAGATTAGGGGTACATTTGCGTTGGATAAAATGTGTTCAGGGATTTCAAAAATATGAATTACTGATTTGGTTGTGGTAGTCTTCTGAGGAATAAAATTGATTTTGTGCATCGATTGGTAACTACAGACCGAACTATGGATTTTGAACTTTAATATTTGATATGAGGTTTGTCAGTTCTAAGGAAATCAATATAATCAAGAGGGAAGCTATCATAATCAAATTTCAATATAAAAACCAGAATTAGATTTTAGGTATGCAGGGAACTGAGCAAACTTAAATTACATCAATAAAAGCATGGAATATAGTTGAACGAGGGAAGAAAATGGTTTGGAGGAATTAACACTACTTGAAAAAACAGCAAAAGGCAGAGAAATCTAACCTAATATTATAAAGAGAAAAAATGTGAGTTCTTGCTTGTTTGTAATGAATGAACTCAAAACCAACTGTTTTCAAAAATTGTTTCACCTATGGAAAGCTAACTCATCATCGAGTAGCATGGCCTGTATTTTATTTCCAAAAAATTCAACTCAAGATATCGGACTTTTTATTTGAGAAAAATCCTGGAAATGAGGTCGTTTTTTTAAGAACTGTAAAAAAGATTAATTTGGCAAGGCCTTAAAATATAAGTAATATTTTTTTTTTATTTCTGACTGGAGGGTAGGTCGATGTAGGATGTAGGCAAAATTTTAAGAGCAACAATCCGAATTTTGACGGAAATGTTAAATATAAGTTGTGCGAATACAAAAATATCATTGTCCAACTAAATTAATGTTCTGCTTTACATGAACAGCAGCAATTTAATTTAAATTATTTTTTCCACTAGCTTGAGCATAAAACGCGATCATACTGTTGTCCGACAAAAAAATTGGGACATGACAATAGGATGAAAAAGGCTTTAGTATAAATTATTAAATGTTATTTCAGCATTGAAAATGTTTCTGTGATGCCAATATGGGTCCCAGAATCGTGAAAAAGTGCAAGATGTATTTGCCACATGAGGTCATACATGTGAGAGACCAATTAAAATATCTACACAACAAATCCTCAATTTTCATTGGTACATAATATATCTGCGCACAGGTTAACGGATCGGATCCTAGAGGCCAGACGCACGGTGTCTCTATCTAATTGGGGTGAAGAACAGCATATTAAGTCAAGTCATAATAGCAGTATTTTGCTTAAATTAGTCAATAAAAATACGGATCGAATTGAAAAATGATGAAAGCTGGATCATGATATTGATCAATATCCAACTAAATAGTTCCATAATCAAAAATGAATATGTATATGTGTATGTGAATTCCTCTTTAAATTATTCGAATCAGATCTTTCGTTATGTCGTGGATAAAAAGCCCAAAGTAAAAAAAAATGCAGCGGTGAGCGCAAACAACCATTCGCCTATTCAGACATAGGTACACATTGTATTTTTAGTAAACTAAAAAAAATTGCAATTCTAATAATATATTTTATTATTTAAAACGCTCTTTAAAAAATACAACAGCCTCTCCGAACGATGCCGGGACCGGTAACTAGTAAATAAAAAAATATGCAATAAAGAAGTAAATAAACAGTTAAAATGAGGGGATGAACCCTTCTTATGAAGCAAACGACGACCCGGAATGTTTCTGTCACTAAATCTAAGGTTATGTGGACACTAACACTCTTCACCGTTAAATTGCTTTATGATTTTTTTATTTTTAAATAGTCTTTTACGTTGAGTTTCTGTTTCATGTCTTTTCTATCCATTTTTTACCATTTCTTCTGCAGTTTTTTTACTGGTATCTAAGCTTGGAAATTTTTGGTTAAATCAAATTATTATTATTAATAAGTGTTTCTATAACTGAGTTAGGATCAACATTTAGACCTCATTAGCTTGGTTTTGGAACTAAAGGAGGAATAGAAGCAGCTATACATTCTGCTCGACGTTATTTACAAGACCATCAGTCCACAAAAGTACTTTTGAAAATTGACTTTTTAAACGCTTTCAATATGTTAGACAGAGACATTATCCTGCAGAAAGTTGTAGAAGAAATTTCAGATTTCTGTAACTTCTTAAATCAACGTTATCAAGAACCTTCTAATCTTTACTATGGTTCAACAGTTATTCTATCACAAAGAGGTGTTCAACAAGGTGATCCTTTAGGACCACCGTTATTTTGTCTTGGCATTCAATCCATGATTAATTCACTAGTTTATGAATTTAATATTTGGTATATGGATGACGGAACGCTAATTTCAGACCAAGACACTGTACTTCAAGATTTAAGATCCATTATATGCAGGTCATAAGACTTAGGTTTGGAGCTTAATTTATCTAAATGTGAAATAGCAGTAGTAACTGATGATACAGAAGAAAGACACAGAATATTAGAAGATTTTAATTCCGTAGCACCTGGTATAAAACTTTTACAAGAAGATAATATTACTATGTTAGAATGTCCTTTATATGACAAATGTATTTCAACTGCTTTAGAGAAACGTACGTTTGAATTACGAAATATCACTACACTCTTGTATCACTTACCATCGCATAGAGCCTTATATTTATTAAAAATAGCATTTTCGATACCAAAGATGATTCACCTACTTAGATGTACACCATGCTGGCGCTCACGGGTAGCCCTACAAGATTATGACAACATCCTTCGAGAATCTATTTCAAAAATTTGCAATATAAACTGATTAATAACACATGGATTCAAGCTACTTTACCGATAAAACAAGGAGAACTTGGTCTTAGAAATGTAGCCAAACTTTGTTATTCGACATTTTTAGGATCTTGGAATTCTTGTAATACCTTATCTTCAATTATCCTTCCAAACTCCCAATCAGTATTAATTGACGTTGCTTATGAAGAAGCAATTTCTAACTGGAGCTTTCTAACGAACATGTCGCCCTTGGTAATTCCAGATACTTATCAACAAAATCTTTGTGATGAACGTTTACACAATATATCATTTTAATCATTGTTGAACCGCCACTCATCAGACAAAGACCATGCCCGACTATTAGCTCTTCATGAAAAAGAATCTGGAGCTTGGTTACATGCACTCCCTTCTACAAATTTAGGAACTCTTTTATTCTTCATTCAGAATTTCGATTTGTTTGCGGCTTGGAATTCCAATATGTGTTCCCCATACTTGCACATGTGGTGCAATAGTTGACAATTTAGGACATCATGGCCTTTCTTGCTACAGATGCACTGTGCACGCCATGATATGATCAATGATCTAGTTAAGAGAGCTCTTATGACTGCTGAAATCCCTTCAATTAGAGAACCAAACGGTTGCTACAGAAAAGATAACAAGAGACCAGATGGTATAACTTTAATACCTTGGTCACATGGTAAACCTCTTGTTTGGGACGTTACATGTACTGATACATTAGCTCCCTCCTATATATAATTTTCTTCTAAAAAAGCAGGAGAAGTTGCTAGGTTAAGAGAAAACATAACAAAATAACATCTGATAATAGTTACCATTTTGTTCCAATTGCCATCGCAACTCTTGGTCCTTGGGGAGATTGCGCAAAAAAATTAATTAAGGAAATTGGTCAGAGGATTTGTGGGATTAACAATGAGGCAAAGTCGACATCCTATTTGACGCAGAGGATTAGTCTTGCAGTACAACGTGGAAATGCAGCGTCATTTCGCGGGACAATGCCGTGTTCCGCAGGCAATTTAGAAGAGATTTTTTATATATTGTAGTGGTGGTTGTTTGCCGGGGGGCAGAAAATTGTATTGTAATTATTTGATTAGCATAGGAATTATATATTTATTAATTTTGAAAAAAATATTCTGATAACACATGCTCCAATTGTATCTTTTTGTATTGCTCAAAAAATTTATAAATTTTTGAAATTAGAGTAACACATATCCTGTAATGTGGATTTTATTTGGCTACAGTTTGGGTTTAATCAATAAATTTGGATTAAATAGATATTAAATGATGGAATGGATTAGTGTTCCACGAGTCTCTCGAAATCCGAGATTTCTCGTCTCATCTCGTCTCATCTCGTCTCGATTTTCGAGAAAAGATCGAGAAAAACCACTTCGAGATTTTTCGAGATCGAGAAATTTTTTCGAAATTTCTGGAAGAAGTGTGGGTGCTGCAATAACTCTCATCTCTCAATAGACCAGAAAAGAGAAAATAAAAAAATAGGTTAGGAAATGGCTTTCATTAATGTTACACATAAGCAAAATAAAAAAGCAGAAAAAATATAGAAATAAGGCAAATAACAACGGTAAAAAATAAATATTTTCATATTATTAAAAAAAAAGACCCTTAAAATATTAAACACAAAAATTAACTTTAAACACCAAGACGAGACGAGAAATTGCCTTCGAGACTAGATTTCTCGTCTCGATGAAATCCTAGAGTTAATAAATAAATGAAAATTCAGATCATTTGCTGTGAATTCTCTTAATGTATCATTGGAAATTAAATAAATATTGAAATTTAACTGAAAAATAAATACTCTGAAATTTGCATGAATGTCATTCCCAATTAGGATAATAGCTGATGTTGGTGAAGAGATATTTCGAATTTCTCAATTAGAGAGAAAAGTTCTACTTCTTGTAAAAGCTGAAAATATGCTTTTAAACTTTAAACATCTGATAGTTTTTAATTTATGGAAATTAATAGTATAAAATCCGAAAACTTTATTCAATCATCTTAGAATATTGTTTCGGTTTTCGAGCAAGATTTGAATATCTCTTAATTACACTTTACGGAGAAAATAAGCTACTTTGTCACGTTGTTTTTTAGCAGTTTAAGTTTCACGTTAGGAATAAATATTTTCGAACATCAACTTGTATGTCAAAAATGGATCTAACTAGTTTTTTTTAAATTATTTTGAAAAACATTAAAAAACATTGTGGCTCAATTCATATCAAAAGCCAACTAAGTAACGATATACAAATTTGAAGAAATCAATTTGCTAACGCTAGAACCGAATAAAAAACATGGACTGAGAAATAAATTACCCAATTTCAGCTAATAATCAAATCAATCAGAAGCCGATAAATGTCACTTCAGTGAAAAAAAATTAAAACTTCAATATTTGGAAAACCGAGGAATATTTTCATGATCTTCGTACCACATTTTATAATTATAACTACAGAAAAAATAACATTGAACCACACGAAAAAGGTTGGCTTATTCCAGAATAATTAATGAAGACTTCAACTCGTCTTTTTTACTTACCAAACAATGATAGTGCTGTGTTTTGGACAAATTGGACTGTCAAATTGAAAATGTAATTAAGTCAGAAACTTGTGAACTTAAATTACTGAAAGTAAATGCATCTGGAAGAAGCTTACATTAAAGTGGGAAGATAAACTTTAAAATCGTGTTAATGAAGGTTCAAGGGTTAGTAGCTTTTCAACGATAGCTTTGTGAAAATCATTTTTACTTGAAATAGTTATTTATGATACAAGTGCGTGAAGTGATACTTTCGCGTATGAGTTGCGAAAATGAAAGGCACGAACGTAGCTAGTGCCTTTTTTCAGAAGTTTGCACTAGAAGTGCGCAAAAGTAATTCACGGATGAGTATCATACAATGTTTTATCTACGACCTCATTAAAAATACTTTCCCTTAATTATATATAACATAACCTCTCTTTTTAATAATTGTGTTTGAATTATTGCCTACCTTCATCATTAGAAATTCATTATCTGGTACACCATTTATAAAATCCAAAATCTGTTCCCTTGTGAAAATTTTTTTTTTTTTTTTGGTTTATGGCTCTCTGATTGTCGTTTTATGAAGATAATAAGTTTATGAAATTTACTTATATCAATGTTTAAATTTAAATTTATGGTAGTTTTCAACATTGAATAATGGGACCATAACGTTGATGATTTCCATTGACTTTTCCGAGAAATATGCAATAAGAACATTTTCCGTCTAATTTTTAATTTTTTTAGTGTTACACCAATCCAAAAAAAAGGTGGGCGGTCGTCGGACCGCCGACAGAAGCTTGCTATGCTATGTACAATAAAATGACCATTTTTCGAAAGCTTTGACAATTTTTGACCATTATTGACTATTTTTTCAAATTTTAACAATTGAAGAGTGGAAATACCAAAGGCACTAAGTGCAATAAACTTAATTCTGAGAAAATTAAGAAAAACACTTTAGAAAGCTACATTTTTATTTTTTATATTATATAACATTTCAAAGCGGTTCTTAACATCTAGAAACAGGTGCCGGTAGAAAACAAATCTGATTTTTCTATCAAAAAAATTAAATATTAAAGTTTGTTTGGAACTAAAACTGAAAGGACATAACTATAATTCCTACAAGGGTTATAAATAAAAATAAACATTTTATTCTGAAAGGGCATAAGTGCCTCACAACTTAAAGGTTATAAGTACCAATTAAAGGTGAGTTGAGCTGCTGCTTGGCCCCAAACTCTCTTCGCCTAAATTAAGAACTTTTCTATAAAATGTTTTATGTTCAGGATTTTCTATAGGTAGGGAATCATAGACGATAAACATTTTTTCTTAGCGGTAACCTTATTTTCAGGGGGTAAAAGCTTTATTTCTGCACATTTAAGATCGTCAGTGGTTTTTCCTTTTTTTCAATACATTGATTATCTTCCAGGCTTCTATTTCGGAGAAAGTTTCTTTTATATGAAGTACTGTTGGATTTTTATGATCAATCTTTATTGTTACTGCCCTACTGATATTTAAGGCTTTAGTGTTAAGAAATGTGTCAGCAGCTTCCTTTATATCCCAAAATCCGTTTACAGACATGTCAATAACTTCGAATGGCGGATCATATTTTGCGGAAGTTATTACATCATGTAAATCATTTGGCACCATTGCCTTCATAACGCGTTTTCTTTTTTCAATGAGAGCGAAGTCTCGGTCACATGCCATAAAACTGTGACCGCTTATTAGAAAGTTATACTCTATTGTCTCAAAAACTTCATGAAGAGCAAGGAGCACTAAAACAAATATTTCCATTCTGTTCTTGTTTTGCCCCGCACAGTTGTCACTCCACAGTAGCAAATTTTTTTTTGTGTGACTGGAATTTAAAAGTTTAAGAAGGGTAGATGCACCTTCATGCCACATACACATAAATGCATGGTTAGAGTCCGATAAATGTATCCCCAGGTTGTAACAAGATAGTTGAGACAGATAGAACATATCTGAATGAGTCAGCGTAGGAACAAATAAAACTTGTTGTAGATCAAATGAAATGCAACATTTATCACTACCAGGAAGTTGCGCATTTGCGGTTTGATTCTTCATATTTTCTAGACATTGTTGCACTTTTCGGTGATGAAGTTCGAGTTGATTTTTCGCACTGCAGCCAGCACTAGAAGTTTGCTTTGCCTCGCAATTTAACCTATCGCAGGTATGGCATGTATCGACTCTAGGACGATTGAAGCTTAGATCCGGGAAATCTCTCTATAAAACACCTCTATAAAACTTATAACTTACAGAAGATTCTTTATTTTTCGTCAAAAATGCTTTATAAAGTCGACTACTCAATTTCAAACTGAACCCGCCTTTGGCCAGCTGATAACGTCTCCCCCTTACTACAAACTACAACCTCCTTGAGGACAACAAATTACTTCTACCAGCCATAACCTAAAATATCTTACCTCTTGATTAGGTGGATTTTTAGGACGAATTTCTCTTTGCTTCCTGTTAACGTTTGCCTTCCTAGCATTCTTGTTCATTCTCGTCTGTTCTATAAACCCTGCTTTAGTCTTTTCTTCCTTCCATGTTTACACTGCAATTTATTGTCCGATAAACGTTTATTAAACGCAAATAAGCTTACTCTGTTAACCTGACTTTGGCACTTATACCCTTTCAAAATAAAAATACTCGGGACATAGTGCTTAGCTCCATTTAGTTTCACTTTGCGAAAGCTTACAAATAAAATTACACTTATAACCTTTGTGGGTACATTGGCGGTGGCACTTGAAACCTTTTTAAGCAAATATCTACAAAACTCAGATTTTGGCACATAAAAAGTATTTTTGACAAGTATTGACCAAATTTGACAATTTTTCGAAAATTTTGACCATTTTAGACCATTTTTCCAAATTTTAACAATTATTGACCATTTTTGACAGGTTCTGACAATTATTGACCATTTTTGACAATTCTTCAAAAATTTCGACCATTTTTCAAAATTTTTGACAATTTTTAACAATGATTGACCATTTTTGACAGTTTTTTTTATAATTATTGACCGTTTTTTCAAAATTTTGACAATTTTTGACGATTTTTCGAAAATTTTGATCATTTTTCAAAAATTTTGACAATTATTGACCATTTTTTCAAAATTTTTGGCAATTTTTACCATTTTTCCAAAATTTAACAATTATTGACTATTTTTGACAATTATTGATCAATTTTGACAGTTTTGACAATTATTGATCATTTTTGACAATTTTTCAAAAATTTTGACCATTTAGACCATTTTCCAAATTTTAACAATTCTTGACCATTTTTGACAATTATTGACCAATTTCGACAGTTTTGACAATTTACGACCATTTTTTCAAATTTTAACAAGTATTGACATTATTGACCAATTTTGACAGTTTTGACAATTATTGATCATTTTTGAAATTTTTCAAAAATCTAGACCATTTTTCCAAATGTTAACAATTATTGACCATTTATGACAGGTTCTGACAATTATTGACCGTTTTTTCAAAATTTTGACAATTTTTGACCATTTTTCCAAATTTTTACAATCATTGACCATTTTTGACGATTTTTCGAAAATTTTGATCATTTTTCAAAAAATTTGACAATTTTTGACAATTATTGACCATTTTTCACAGTTTCTGATAATTATTGACCATTTTTGACAACTTTCAAAAATTTTGACCATTTTTGACAGTTTTTGACAATTTTTGACAGATTCTGACAATTATTGACCATTCACGTTTCACACTTCTTAATGACAGTACAAAATTATTACAATTACAGAACCTTTGACAGAAAACAAAACACAAAATTATCTAAGGTAACTTAATACAAATAAAAAAGAGTGTTATAATGATTATCCCATTTAAAAAGCATTGTACTTTTTCGCACTCTTTTGGGTGTTATAATGAAACTTCCATTTAAAAAGCATTGTTCTTTTTCGCACGCTTTAGACGTATGTATAAAATTTAATTTAACGTATTTATTTGAGTTTGTAAATGCTTAATTTTAATGATGGTCGTAGATAAAAATATATAGAGTGAATAATTGTAGGTACAACCTGTGACGGTTGGTGGAATGTACAGCACGGGCTTCGAAATAATAACATACTTTGAGATGCATCAAGTCAAGTCAAGTTTTGCTCAACAAACTTGAAAATGAAACTTTTCATATAAAAAAGTTTGACTTGACTTGATTTCTCTATCTTTAGGTTTGACTTGAAATCAAACTACTTCAAACAGTTAGAAGTTTGAATATCATATTGCGCAACGTGTTTATTCCCAATTTTATGAGAATATATCGCCTACCGCAGCCTTTTGTTATGACTGGTTTGGACTTGTGGCACACCTACCCCTTACTCTGCTACTCCACCAAAGAATACACCACTTAACAAGAAGCGAAGCTTCCGATCATTTTTTGTATGCGCATGTCTGAAAATCGCCATTTTTATAATAAGATACTCCACTTTGTCGACCAATTATATCGCCGATATTTGAAAATTTTATCATTTTCTCAGTGTATTTAATCATTTTCTCAGTATATTTACTAAGTTATCTATCAACGACGGTCTCTCAAGGTCATAAATTTTGGTTACCAAAACATCAAAGGAAATGCGTCGGGCTTCGCTTCTTGTTAATTGGTGTATTCTTTGACTCCACTGCTTAGAGTTCTAGTTAATATCCGGAAGTATACGCTTATGCTTCTCTTACGTTCATATTGAAGAGTGGTGTGTGCGATAAGGTGTGAATCCGAAATGTCTGAACCTTTCTTATGTAGCGGCTCACGCTCAGAAAACGTACCAGAACAGAGTGATTTTGATGATTCCCCTCTGCACAGAATAAGAAAAAAAAACATATCTGTAGATACATCAGAGGCAAACAAGAAGGAAAATAAATATGCACATTTTTTTGATTTCGTGGCAGGCGATTCGAAAACAGTGAAAATTGCAAAGTGCAAAATATATAAAAATAAAGAAAACCAATATAAAAGATGTCCAATAGTGAAACTAGTTCTTTAAAAAGACATTTGATAAAGAGCCACAAATAGTTTGAATTTTCAAACCTATAATCATAGCCTAGATTGACTTGACTTGAAATATTTTTCAGAAGGATTGACTTGAGTTTACTTGATTTCAAGTCAATCTCAAACATTCAAGTCCAGCTTGTACAACTTTAAACATTAATTTGTACAAACTGGAGCAGAGCAAAGCTGGGACTGGTTGGTATGGAAAGACACGATGAGAAATACTGCCATTCGGTTGCATTGTTATTGGAGACACTGCCAGACGGACATGAAAACAAAAATGGAATACAATTATGATTTTCCAAGTACATACAAATGTAAGGAAAATCCTGACAATAAGTTTGTTTTTGCTCGTACATAAAACTATATATCAAGCAAAAAATTATAGTAACAGGGAAGAAGAAAATAAAACCTCACCTTTAACTGCAAATAATGGAAGACATTTTGCTACTTCATGTTTCAAAAAGAACCCATCAATTGTCAGAACGGTGCGTCTTGAAAACTTTCTTCAATTTTCCACCAGAAGCAAGTTTTTGTTTCTTACAAAATAGGCATACACAAATAATATATTTGATGTTCAATACAGTGTACTGTATCAAACTTAAAAATAAAAAAAGGGTAGAAAGAACATTTATAAGAAAAGTGAATGATAATGAATATAATGATTTCATTAGCTTTTTGCAGTGGGAGTCTCTAGGATACAAAACTCCGTTGTTTTTTCTTAGCCCCAATGAACCGATATTATGTTTTAACCATGTTAATTGTTGTTTAATTAATGTTTTTCACATTTTAATCAGTGCGACAAAGCAGCAGAGCAGTTTAAATTGATAACTACTACTTTTTTTATTCCAAATTTCTTATTTTTATTGTCTCTACAAAAACCAAACATATAAATTTTCATCAATGTACAATTTACTACAATTAAAATTTAAAAATAAATAATTATCAAAATTCCAATAATTTTTATTCAGAATGTTGCGGGTGTTGGACTTTCATCATTTCTGGTCTATAATTTAGATCAACAGCCAAAATCGTTCCGAACATAGGGTGAGAATAATATAATAGTAGGCAATCGAGCAGCTGTCAGCCTGCCAGCGGACTGCAGCAATCAGTGTCATTCGTATGCCAGTATTGTAGCATCCATCGACGTTTTTCTTTATTCTTTTTTTGTTTTGTTTTCAGCAGGGGTAGTCAAACCAAAATTATGTGGAAAACCGACCAGTATCAGACCTTGTACATTTATTGATTGTTTTCTTCCAACTAACAAAATAACAACCTTCATTTAAGTGATAATTAGGTAGTGATACAGACGAACAAAATTATATGTTACAGTTGGTCTCATAATCTGCTTTCATAATAAAATCTCATTCTCAGACGATTTTCCAAGTTGAATATATCTTGCTTATGGCAGTTTTAAATAATTTGATCAGTCCTTTCAGGTTAATGTTTGGTATATTTACATTAGATTTGAGACTGAACCTTTCATGTAGTTTTTTGCATTTGTCAGGCAGTCGTTCTGGCATAGGACTTGGTCTACAATTTCTTTCTCTGGGTGGCAGAATATGCACATGGCTTCATCTATCAGCCCCATCAGCTTAGCGTGTCTGTTAAGTTTACAGTGCTCTGTTAACATTACATTTTTCCTATTTCTGCCCAAACAGCACTGTACGTACAGATTACGTACATTTTATAACCGTATTTTGCCTGTATGTACAAGGACATACAATGTACACCCCATGTATGTACATTTTGGTACGTTATATGTACGTACATTACTATGTCTTTTTTATATCCATTATTCGTACAATAGACACTCCCAACGGTTTTCACCAACATAACCTTAATAAATGCATTCCCGCCTAACCTTATTTTTCTGTTTTGGTGGTTTTGTTGGCGACTCTTTACGGATTACGGATTGTAGTCGGTTTTAGTAGAGTTTTCAGAACATTTAGTGTTTTTGATTTATATATAAGTAATTGAATTTTAATATACCAAATGTGCATCGCATACTAGGAAGATACAACTATACAAGGTAAGTTGAATAATGAATTCGTCTAAAATAAGTAAACATTACAAAAAGACCACTGAAAATATTCAAGATTTCCAAATGTTTTCCAGTCATTTTCCTAATTCAGAAGACCGTTTAATTATGTCTACCATTGCATGTAATTCTCGGCCTAAATCTAATAATAATCAGATATCAGTGTTTAATATTGGGATTGCTGAAAGTCCGGCAGATATTCAAAAACATTTTAGTACAGATATTAGTATGGAGTTAGGGGTGACAAGTAATGATTATAATTCTAGTAGCACTGATTTTACTATCTTAAAATCATCAGATTTTACCCAAATAAATGATGTTTTAACAATTGATGAGATTGGTGAAGTCACTAACGAAACAGCCAAAACTCTTCAAGAGGCTACTTCTTCAAATTTCCATAATATCGGTTCCACTAATGATACTTATAGTAGCCCCTCTTCCTTTCCCAGTTATCCGAATGGGCTTTGAAACATAACATAACCCATGTTGCTATAAATGATATTTTAAAAATACTGAAACCAGAACACACTTTCATTCCTCATGATGCAAGGACATTAATGCATACTCCTCGATCTATCATACTAAAAGAGGTTGATTATCATTTTGGCTTGGAATATAGTGTTAGAAATTTATTATTGAAACAAAACAAATTCAGTATTGAGGCTAAACAAATTGAAATTCTCATCAACATTGATGGTTTACCACTATCTACTAGCTCAAGCAGTCAGTTTTACCCAATACTATGCAGTCTTTATGACACAGAAGATGTAGAAATTATAGGAATATATCATGGAAATGCAAAGCCAAAAGATGCCAATTTATTTTTAAATGATAAAGCTAATTAGTAATAATTTTGTTTATGAAGGTTTGAGATACTCTATTAAGATCAAGGGATTTATCTGTGATGCGCCTGCAAAATCTTTTATAAAATATATAAAAGGTCATTCAGGTTATGCATCTTGCACCAAGTGTCATACCGAGGGAACATTCCTTAATGGGATTTGTTTTCCTCAAGTAAAAAATTTAAAACTTCGTTTAGACTCAGATTTCAGGAATCGTTTACAGGAGGAACATCATACTGGAGATTCAATAATTCAGAATATTCCTGGTTTAGATATGATTAAGTCATTTCCACTTGATTACATGCATTTAGTTTGTTTGGGGGTAATGAAAAAATTAATTTGTTTATGGGTAAATGGAAAGCCTTCGTTAAAATTATCATTTAGACAAGTGTGTAATCTTTCTGATTTACTTCTTGAACAGAAGCCTCATATATCAATTGATTTTAATAGAAAACCTAGAACTATACATGAGTATAAAAGATGGAGAGCTACGGAATTCCGTCAATTTCTATTATATACTGGTGTAATCGTTTTGAAATATATTTTGCCAATAGATAAATATATTAATTTTCTATCATTGCATGTTGCTATAACAATTTTATCTTGTGGAGGATATATCTCTAAACTTGAATATGCTGGAAGGTTGTTGGAATATTTTGTTGAGATTTTTATAACTTTGTATGGGAAAAAATATGTTTCACATAATGTTCATAGTCTCTTACATTTAACGAATGATGTCAAAGAATTTGGGCCCTTAGACAAATTTAGTGCACTTAAATTTGAAAATCATATGCAAACTTTGAAAAAAGGTATACGAAAGCAAGAGAAACCACTTCAGCAGATAGTTAATAGAACTCAAGAACAAAATAATTTAACTAGAAATCGAATTTTTCCTGTTAGTTTCCCTTCATATTCAAAAATTCATTTTAATGGTCCAGTTTTGAATTGTCAACAACCTTTACAACAATTTAAGGAAATCAAGTTTAAAGCATTCACAATAAGTATTTTTGATCCTGATAATTGCTGCACTTTAAAAAATGGGTATATTGTATGTGTGGAAAATATCATTAAAACAAACAATGAAAGTGTAATAATTGGACGTGAATATTTGTCTAAGACAAATTTCTATTCTGAGCCATGTGAATCTTCAGAATTAGGTATTCATATAGTTGGTCAATTAGGAGATTTAAAATGCTGGGACATCAATAACAGCATAGCCTATAAATCCCTAAAATTATCTTATAATGAGAAATTTATTGTATTCCCTTTATTGCATACTGCATTATAGCAATAAACAAATAAAATTGATAATTATATTTACTTTCTAGTACTATTAGATATTTTTAATTGTAAATTTTTTTGAATTTTGAAATAATTAATTTTACAATTGTATTTGCAGTAATTTAATGTGCTATTAACTTATTTGGTTTTGTAGTATATTTATTTTTTTTAATAATTAAAAAAAGGTTTGGAGCCATTTAATTTAATAATATGAATAATTAGTTAAATATTAATCATTGAATAGATGAGACTTTTACTTGATGAAGATCCATACTACTGATGAAATAAAACAAATTAATTTGTTTTATTTCATCAGAAATATTAATCAGTTGTTCTTCTAATATCATTTAAATATACTCCAGATTCACTTTTCTTTTGAAAACACTTATCAACTCATTTCAGTGTCTGTTCTGTCTGTCTTTTTTTTTCAGAGTCTGTATTGTAGTTATACATAGTTGAAACTGGGCATACTAATTGGACATGAAGGTTCTAAATCAGGTATTATTTTACAAAAAATATTTGACATTATTATTAATCCTCAAATTGTACTATACAATTATAATCACACTCAAAAGTCATTCGACAAGATAGCCTTTTTTGGTCTTAAGAAAAAGATTCTGTTTGTGTTTATATTTTTTTGTTTTCTTTTCTCTGTCCTGAACTCCTGTAAACACACACTTAAATTGAATTTGGATTATACAAAGTGTTCAAGATATAAATATAAAATTTATTTGAAGCAGCAAAATGTTTAGTAGGTATTGAAATGGAAGGTCTAGAAACATGGTCAGTTGTGAAATTTCTGGAAGAGGATTCTGTCAGTGTGGTGCCAACCAAGTGGATAAATAATGACGAATGTCTGTGGCCTTCACTGCCTCCAGAGAAAATAACCAATGCTATAAGGTCCCAGATGATGAACACTAGCTGGCCAATGTACAAGGTGTCTGTCTTCAAAAATTCAACATATGGTAAGCAAATCTCTAATTTGCTTTGATATATTTAGCCTAGATAAAGCAGAATGCATTAAACTAGAATATTTGTTAATATCTATATAAAAGTATGTTTTTTTTAGATGACTATAATGTTGCCAGGACAAAGGCTCGAAGGGCTGAGAAGACGAGTGACCTAACATCAGATGATGAGTTCACGAGCAAGAGAAAAAGAATCATTAGACGGCAGTTTTCTTCTGACGAGGAGAAGGATGAGCAAGAAACTATATTTTATAAACCTCCACCAAAACTGGAAAAGAGTAAAGAGAAAGGTATTGATTTTTTATAACTGTATACTATATGTTTAAATGATGGTTAGTGAAGCTAATAAAACTATCTGATATCTCTTTAATTCTTATAGCTCATAAGAGTCGAGATAACAGAGATAACGGAGATAACATGACAAATAACAACCTGGGCGCAGGAGATACTAACTCCTTAGCAATCAATTTGCTGGATAACAATGACCCATGGTCATCACAGACACCACATGATGTTTTTTTGCAGTGACCAAGTATGTTTTTGTTTTATTTAAAAAAATAAAGGAAACATTTTATAGTTATAATTATAAAAGATTTAAGTTATAAAACAAATTTCACTTTTCAGGAAGTGAGACCATTACAGAATCTTTACCTGTGACACCAACATGTACTAGAGCAATATGTGGAGATTCCTGCACCTGCTGTCCCCATGTTGCGAAATTCATGAAGGAAATTTTAAGGCAGCAACACTTGACAAGGGCATTGTTGAATGATATATACCAGAAATTAGACCAAAAAGAGAAGGAACCGCAGGAGATTAAATCATCAATATTCAGAGGCTTTGATTTGCCAGTGAAGAGCAAGGAAGAATTCACTCAATTTAATGATTATTTGAAAAATGAAACAAATTTTTCAGAAGCTGTAAGTATAAAATAACATCTTGTTTTTTTTTTAAAGACAGGGTTTAAAAAAAAATGTTTTACGTGCATTGCATTTTTTTTCAAGCAAAATATGTCTGTACAAAATAAATTAATTAGTTACCTTTGCAGGTTGATGAAGTAACAAAAATGGGAGGCAGTAACATTTATGATTTTGTTAAGAGGGTCCTGACATTCTTCATCATAAATGATTTAGCGGTGGAATACAGTTGGTTGGGAAGAAGGACTAAGGAATGTTTTTCAGATTTACCTGTTGCGCATTATTATTTTTCTACTGCATACTTAATACTATTATTATTCATTGAGTTTGTACTAGAGAATGTATTTTTTACCTAGAGGGTCAAAACTGAAGCTCAAATATATATTTTCAGCTGCTGCTGACAAATCAAATAAAGCCTCGGACAAGAAAGCAACGGAAGAAGCCATAAGCAAATGGCTTAGGCGAGCAGGAGATCGCAAAAAGACTTTATAGAGTAAAATACATTACGTGTTATGTTTAATTTTATATTATTAAATAAATGCTATTTAACTAAACCTATTTTATGATTTATTTTTAAATAATACTTTATTTAAGAGCTTTGACACTAATTTTTCAAATTATAGTCTTAATTTTAAAAGATTGAAGAAAACCTTTTTAATGTAAGCCAGTTTCAGCCAGAGTCGAATTTTTGTTCCAGATAGAACAAAGTTAGCATATTAAACAGCATCGTGTGTTTCTTTGTAATGGACTCAAATATATAACACTTTTTTAGCCTAGTTAAATTATCATCTACCATAAATTTGTATTATTGAGCGATGTTGACTTTAACATTTCAACATCACATTTATAAGCAAAAAAGTGTCTGTAGGAGTCCTGGGTAAGAGTGAAAGCTACAACTATGCATTGTTTTACATTGGATTTGATGTTCTTTCTTTGAAGATTAATAATAAATATAAAGGCTCATAATGCAAATCCCTGCATGTGGGGCGTAAAAGCTGTACCCGAGTGTACGACTTACGTACGTACTGTGGACGAGCGGACTGCATATACACGGGACGTACAGGCTGGACGTACATTGAACGTACTATTTGTACGTACATTTAAAGTCAGCAAAATCGGAAAATGTACGTACATTGAACAACTGATGTACATACTGTGGACGTTCTTTGTACATACACTGTACGTACATTACGTCGATGCAGTACGTACATCTGACGTACATATGATGTACAATGGCTGTTTGGGTGCTTATCGGGTCTGTGTGCATTTTGTCGAATATGCTCTAGTGAACTGTTTCGCCAGAGTTTGTCCTGGTGATATGACCCTCCATTCTGGAGATTAATGTGGCACCCTTTTCCCTGTGGCCATGTTTATTGTCGATTTTGCGACGCTGCAGAAGAATTTTGGTCAAATGAGCCTTGTCAAACCATTTCATCCGCCTTTTCGTTACCCTCTTGACCTCCTTGTCTTGGTAGCCAGACTTCGACTAGACCAGACTACGTTGGAGGCACCTACGCAATTTCATACTAGCTTATAACTGACCTTTATGGAATCGAGTGTCTTCTGTGCAGCTTGACATGTTCTCTTTTGCCCTTGAAATTCTTCAACACTTCAGCTTGGAAGGCTGCTATGTCCTTAGATAGGCTAATTGGAATAGATATCCTTCGTTTTGGCTCCATAATTCCGGCTTCTACACCTAGCTCTGCTTTGGAGCTGTCCGTACTACGTTGCCTCAGATTTTCTCTATCTGATATACTTATTTGGAACTGATATGATTAGTGGCAACCCATAATTTTGTTTACTTCTTCGTGTTGGTGTAATGCAAGTTTTATGCGTGAGGTCATGTTCGTGCTGTGGAGTACAAAAATATCTGTTTTCCACGCGTTAAAAAATAAGATAATATTTTTGTGTTCAGAAAGATGTCTAATTTTTTTACTGTGATTACATTGAAGTGTATCGTTAATTTGCGGATTCAAATGTATTTTCATGCGTACTACTGTACAATGTATTGATTGTGTACCAGAAACGATTTCTTTTAGCTTGTAGAAAAAACTTATTGGTGAGAGAAAGTTTCTTATTGATGATTTGGTGCATAGAAAGCAGGCTTTTTTGAAATTTTGAAATAAATTAGAAGACGTACAAACCACAAGAGCTCCAAAAAAGCAGATAGGAGAAAGTTATCGATACCGTGGAATAATTGAGATTAAATGGCAAAACATTTTTTGCCAAAGCAAAGAGTCTATATGTACATACCATAAAGGCTTCGGCAATATGGAGATCAAGAAATTCTAATCAAATTTGTAAATTTTATCAAGTTATTTTCGAACTTAAGAGGCTGCAAAGTTTTGCTGTAAGATCAAACTATAATTTTGTCAGTGTTAACATAAAGTCAGTCATACCAGAAGTTAATACAAACGATATCTTGGCATATGGTGGAATTTAAAGCTAACACGTTCGAACTACTCCAGGCTACGCTGGTATAATCAGCAAAACTTATCATTTATTCGTAAGTCTGAGATATCCCCAGTGAATAACAAAAAAAGTTGGATTTAAAACGTGAGCCTTGGACCACACCACTAATTGCTAGTAGAAGTTAAATGGGAGCTGTTTCGATAGTCTTTTTCTGTGTCCACACTTTTCATATTTATCTAATAAGCTCTCATCCTTTCGTCAGACCAGGATATTCCTGACCGCTCAAGAGTATGAATTTTTCTAACCGACTTTTTAATTAACAATTTCATGTCTGACTGATTTCCTGTCTGAAACGTCTACAGCTTGTGTTATACATGCAGCATTCAATTATTTTTTTATAGATGAGATTCATTTATTGTTTTGGTTTTTGCTTTGCTACGATTTCCATAAAACAATTGGTTTGGTTAATCTTGTCGGTTTTTATTCTTTTAATGTGTTCGTGGACTTTTAACCTTATTTTTCTTATATCAGTAAGTATGAGTAGATATAATGTGGCAGTGCAAAGGGGTACAGTGGGAAATCTAATGACAGTGCAAAGAGGTAAAGTACGAAAGTAACTAACCTACTTTACATAATTCACGGGAAATGACCGCAGTTGACCTTTATATAATAGGAGGATAATAATATACAGAGAGCAGCGGAAGTTAGTGAATATTCATATCGCGCACATAGTTTGAGTCGAAATTGAAGCTACTTTTCCGGTATTTTATCCAATTAAAATCAGAATTTGATGGTTTATGAGGCCATTTCCACAGTTATTCATCTTCTGTTTTTCAGATATAGTTTTATTCTATTTATCTCTGCTCACTACTCTGATAGTTCTTGAAAATATTCGATACTTCCATTTATATCCGCTTGAAAATACAACCCCTATTTTTAATTTCTAATCGTGAAAATGTATAGTAATCCTGGAAACAAAGAGTCATACTTCTAATCACGTACACTTTTTGCCTTTAAAAAGAATTTTAAATAAAAAAATCGCCTGCATTTCATACGTGACATTTCACATACATTCGCCAGTGACATGAATATAAATTGGAAGCGAGGTTGATGAGGGTTATGAATCGCTGAAATCGATATATTTAAAGAGCCTCAGTAAACTTGCACTTCGGATTTGAAGTCTTGTAAAATTTGAGAATTGATTACTTTGTTCCCAAAAAAATGAGAAACTTAATTTCGGTTATTTCATTCACATCACCACACTATTAAACATAGAATATCCCTTTTTATGCCAGTCAAATTAGATCCAAAAAGGCGTTTTGTGGAATTCAGGCTGGAAATCGTTTTAAGACCTTCAGCTGGTCCTGAATCTGAATCTGCACCATACCAGGAAGTAATGGAAATGGGGACTTTTTTTTAAGATTTGGTTGTAGCTCGTAAACAGTATGTTGTATGAAAAATATCATCCCAATCATTATCGAAAATGATTAAATTTTGCATTAAACGCATATCTCAAAC
Source organism: Lochmaea crataegi (assembly GCA_947563755.1). NCBI lineage: Eukaryota > Metazoa > Arthropoda > Insecta > Coleoptera > Chrysomelidae > Lochmaea > Lochmaea crataegi. The sequence goes on along the minus strand of OX387425.1, from coordinate 37,251,577 downwards.
TTCAATTTTGGTTCAGTGGTATAGCCGAAATCAAAAGATAGAAACCGGGAAAATTTATCATTTCAGGCAAACTAACGTTTTGCGACTTTCCAAGACCACATTTGTTTGAAACAAATACACCTACAGAGAAAACCAATGAAATAAGAGTTTTAAAGAAAGAAAATTGCACGTTATATAGACACTTTCAATTTTCAAATTGATTTAACTTCAACTCAAAATCGATTTTTTGGCATGGACAATTCAGGAAAATATATTCAAGGGAGAAGGAAAGTGACTAAGAAAACCTCAAGAGACGTAGACAAGGGGTCGCGACTTGAGTTTAAAAATTCGCTTTTGGTTCTAGCTGAATGGATGCAGGATGGAGAGGTAATTTGAAGAATTCGTCTCGCGAATGACCTGCAATATCTATTTCCTGAAAAAGATTGTATAACACGATTGACAGTTGGCCGACCTGAACTTGCGCATTTAACTGAATTTGCAAACACATCGGGGAAATGAAGGCCAACATCAACTTTGTCAGAAATTTCGGAAGTATTCGAAGGCTTAGTCTCAACTCATGAAGCTCTGTTGAAAACAAAGTATGAAGACACTGGTGGACCTGACAATATACACAAATTCACAAGCTAATGATAAAATACCAATCAGGTGAAGGAAGTGCTGGAATACCCTTTTGCAGCGGTACCAGCTCCAATGTAATATTGGAAAAAATAAGCAGCATCGAAGAAGATTTGACCTTTTGGAAAAATCTAGTGGGGCTAAGACAATCAAAGATATTTCTGGGAAACTACAACCAGGTGAGAACAAATAAATGCCTAAGTGAGAGTAAGACTGCACTAAGAGTTCTGACAGATATATTGACAAGGCACTGCCGCCTGAATAGGCACCTAAAAAAGCTCAAACTAATGGAGCAAGAAGAATGTAGATTCTGAGGAATGGAAGAAGAAACATCCATCCACATACTTGCGGAATGTACGGCAATACAGAACTCTAGATCATAGCACCTAGGAGACTACTGGATAGAACAGGGACACTTACCTAAATTGAAGCCTGAGGATATCCTGAAATTCCTTCGGGAAATAGGACTAAGCAAACTACTAGTCTCTGAGACTCTCCTCAGGAACTAAGGAGACGAAAGGAGTCACAATAGATCTTTTAGGTCTCAGTTAATATCACCATCTTATACATACATACATAACATACAAATACTAATAATGAAAACTGAATAATAAAAGCTTTCCTTATAATAACTACAATGTGCTTTTCCACTGTTTAATTGTAGGTACGGTTTGATAATTAGTTCAAAACGGATTTTATTATGATGTTATTTAGTGGCAGAAGATGAGTGAAATTACAGTATTAAGTGTCTGGTTTTGAGGAAACAATATAAACATGATATAGTTGAGTGGTTGTGACGTTTATATTATCATGTGTATTAACGTTGCCAGTAGAGAATTTTTGTTTATTCAGTGAATGCTGATGGAATTTCGTAAATTTAAATTGGTTGTTCAAACATTATGTACTAATTACTAAATTCTATCTAGAATAAGTTAAATTTGAGTTCCGAACAGTATATCGTACAATCAGGATATATGAATAAACGAAAACTTCAAGCTTGATTGAAGATAAGTGAAATATTTGCCCCGTTTTCATATTTAGTTATAGGATGCGTTCACCCTCTTTTCATATTTACCTTTTATACAGGATTGCCGGACGGAAACAAAGCAAAAATCTCAAAAACTGCGTCAAAATCTTAGTCTGGAAGTAAATACAGCAGTAGGTTCACTACATTAATTGAGAAAACCAAAGAATGTCCATTGCAACTAAATGGATGAATAAAAATTATGAACAGAAATGTTGCTCAGGAAGCTAGACGTATGAGAAAGAAGAAGCACAAATGGAAAAAAATATATAAAAAGTATGTCTAGCACAGGTAAAGTGTGAAGAGTAGGATAATTTACAAAAAAACTACAAACAACTAGGCATACCTACGGACGAAACGTGATAAAATGTATCGAATTGAGCTGATTAAATCATAAAGATTCGAACGATATTATTGATGTGTGTAACATCTTTCCGCTCGGTTCCCTGCAATTTGTGGCAGTGATTTCGTGAAATGGGACGGAAGTGTGTAACAGGAAGCCAGTAAGAACGCGCTATTTGATTTGACCAATGAGCACGAGCGGTGGTAAATTTCGCCGTCAGCATCAACTGTGCACTTAAGCTACAGTGTGTGTATAAAGTTTGTTGTTATAATATGAACTAATTTATATGCTTAAAGTAGAATTAACATATTTATCGGATTCTTTTTTAATGAAGATATTTATTTTTTTCACTACTAGCCTCTAAACCTAACTTTATTGACTTTTGTTGAGGTAGTAAAGTTGTTCATTATTAACCAAGGTAGAAAAATACAGAGCCTACTTGATTATAACTAAATCTCAATCCATTTAATAGAATGTGAGGTTAACTTGTGCACAGCTGTCATGTCATGTGAAACGGGAGTCGACAAACTAATATTTAAAAAAGTAAAATGCCAGTAGTGAAGTAGTGAAAAAAATGCTATATGAACCACGGTAGAAAAGTGTATTGCTGTCTCGGATCCATTAAAGACCTCGAAGCTTCGCTTCTCGGCAATAATACCTCACTTTTCTACCTTGGCGCATAATTACTATTAAACACTAACTAGTTATCATAAATTACAACTCAATACTTAACTAAACTATACTATCGAATTATGTGGAGTGGCCCATTCTGTTCTACCAGACGCAAATTTCTTCGAATGTCTCTCATGAGGTCCTGGACAGAATTCAGATTAATTTCTGTTTTGCGTAAATTCTCCATCTTAATTGTTCTTCATCTTTGGGCTTCCCAGCCTCCATGATAAACCTTCCTAGTCAGTAAAGCCCAAAAATCCTGCGGCAAGTTTGGAGAATTATCGTTTTTGAGAACAAAAGGTATGTGGTGTTGTCGAAGCCAGTTTTGGGTATCTCTTGAGTAATGGTATGCTAGGTCTGGCCAAAACATGATATCGTCATTAGCATGATTTTCGTGGACAAACTGAAGTAATTTGGAAAGGCAGTTATCAATATAGCTCTGACTATTCAAAGCTTCACTTCACACTCTTCCCACAAAAGGTCGGGATACCCCCGTGTTAGAAATTGCGCACCAGACAAAAATTTTATCTGCAAATTTCGCTTTATGTTTGTATCTAATATTGACAGGGCAATCTACGTTGTGCGTATAAAATTCATCGTTTCCCTTCATTTCAGAATTACCCAAAGTGAAATACTTTTCGTCATCTAAAATAATGATTTTTTCATTGGCAAAGTGTACCCTCCTCAGTTGACGACAGCATCTTGGTATACGAAGGAGTTGCGCTTGAGAGTATTTGAGGCACTCGATATTTTAAACCATTCCTCCTCAATTCTTGAGAAGATCTGTATTGACGAGCCAGTCTCCTCGTTGACATTCCAAACAGGTTTTTTGCTCTTCTCACCAATCAATCTGACCTCTGTGCAGTAAATGCACGTGGTCTTCCACTTTTTGGGAGATTCAGACTAGGGCTTCACACGAGACCGAGATTTTTCTCGTCTCGTCTCGTTCTCGTCTCGAAAAAGCGACACGAGACGAGACTAGGGCTTCATACGAGAGCAAGATTTTTCTCGTCTAGTCTCGATCTCGTCTCGAAAAAGCGGGACGAGACGAGACATTTTTGAAAATATTATGGGCAATACCGAGACCACATACAGCGCAACCCGAGTCTCGTAAAATTTTTTTATGAATTTTTTATTAGAAAAATTAGAAACGGTCTACATAGAGAACAATACATTTCACAATATATAAAATCTGGTGCCCATCTGTAAAATATTTTATTGTAAATTTAAAGTAGTGAGCCTTTCTTTTTTTCTATGTGGAATAAAAAGATAAAACAGGTCGGTTTTACCAAAATTAAATCGACACGTCCTGTATCGCCTCAAATACAATAGGGTCGTAAAATTCAGCAGAATGGTTGGGGTTTCACTGATATGATAAGCCTTTAAATTGAATCTCTTAGAAGCTCTTGAGATAAATAAATAAATAAAAATCTGGCAATCTTCTTAACGACCAAATAGATATCAACCATTCCCCCTTATTAAACTTATTAACCTAGAAGATAGGTCAGGAGTAATTGTTGTGAATGAATTTCCAGATAAACTTGTTCAATAATTTTGTTAATAGACGTTTAATTCCGAATTTAGGCATTTTTTCTTGTTTATTTCCATGTAAACATGTTGTAATACTTTGTCAGTATAAATTAAAAAATTTTCATTATACCTTCACTCGTTTGCTTTGATTTTTGGACTTCAGTTACATTAAAATGTCAACGAGTGTGATTGTTATAAATATAGTTTTAAAAAATTAATTATGGATTTTATTATGGATTTTATTATCAATATTTAGAATTAAGCGAGGCGAGACGAGACAACCGGTAACAAGACGAGACCGAGACTTGAACGAGACGAGACAACCGGTAACGAGACGAGACCGAGACTTGAACGAGACTCACTTTCTTCGGAATTGACGAGATCGAGACGAGATTTTTGATACTCTCGCCCACTCTCGTCTCGTGTGAAGCCCGAATTCAGACATGGTATTCCCTGCTCGCACTCCGCTATTGTTCTATAAATGGTTCTGCATGAATATTCTGGCATATTCGACAGATTTCAGCGTTGGGTACCCGCCCAACCAACTTGTAGATACTTGTTCTTATTTCTAATTTATACGACATCTAAAAGCGAAAACTTCAAAATAAATAAATCTTAACTGACAGTAAACAAAGTAAACAAACTCATGTTTCCAAAGGCAACTTGATATTACTTATTTTGGTTTTTTTAAAATTATTGAAGCCAATGAATTTTGTGCCAAAGCTTTTAGGACATACGTTAGTAGTTACTAGGAGGGACAGAATTAGAAACACACATATAAGAGAAGATTTAGGGATAGAACCTATAGTAAGTTGGTGGGGACATATGCAACGAATGAATAACAACAGACAAGTGAAACGTCTATACGAAGCGAAAACGCAGATTAGAAGGAATAGAGGCAGAACATTGGTGATTGAAAATTCAAATAATGAAGGATAATCCAGTTTTATCTAAAGATTTAAAAAAGATCCACCAAAAGCAGCACTAGTACCTTCATATGTTTTGATTTTCCATTTGGTAGCAACCTTATGAAAATGGAATAAACGAAAGATTATGTATTTGTGAAGAAGTTGAAATTTGCAGAGTTGAAGATCATCTTGTTCGAGATTTGAAACGATGGCTTGCATATTGTGGTTAACCTGTTTCTGGTAATAAAAATATACTTGTGAAAAGGTTAGTTGCCAATGATAATTCGTTCAATGTATTGTCATGGGTTTGAATATTTCAATAAATTTTGTTATCAATTATTTTTCATTTTACTATTTACAATACATTCCTTGATTCTCAAATATAACAAAAAATAGTATTACAAAATGTACATAGAAAATGTGAATCTTCGACTACGTATTAGACAACCAACCTTTCTAAACGTATATTTTCATTACCAGGTCAACCTCGTCATGCAAGCCATCGTTTTAAATCCCGAATAAAATGATTAGCTAGTGAAAATTTTGATTTCGCTTCAGGGCTTCCGTTTAATCCATTTTCATTCAGAACGTTTACCGTTGCAGTCAAATGAAAAACATATGTAGACTCTCCCACTAGAGTTGCCTCTATTGGATCTTTTTTAAATCTCCATAGAAAACAGGCTACTTGGAGTGGTGATATTTTTAGAAACTGGGCAAACCACAGGATGGAATACCGAAAAAGTACAACTTTTCAAAGAAGCAAGAAGGCATAAAATCCCAACACAACAGATGGCTTTAACGCAAAAGGCGAGAATAGGGTAGGAGTGTACAGGTCAGGAACCAAATACTCCAAAAGTTTGAGAAAAACCCTAAGCATCTTCCAAACGGCAACTCACAAGATATAAAAGGCAAATAACTATCATCATGGATGATAGTAAAGCAGCTATTAAAGCACTGATTTCTTGTGTAATCAGTTTTAAAATGGTATCGAAATGCCTAATGAACTGGACGAGAACAACACTGTAACCTTACCGTGGGTTCCAGAACACACTGGAATAGAAGAAATAGCAGATAAACTAGCAAATAGAGGGACTGAAATACGCTTTAGGGGATCAAAATATTTTCGCGGTATCAGCACTTCAGTAATATAGGAAGAAATAGGTAACGCCGAAGAAAAAAAGATCTGATTATTGGGAAGATCTAGTAGAACCAATGCCTAAGCCAGAGTACAACTTACTAAGAGTTTTGACAGGTATTCAAATAGGACACCAATGCCTGAATGAGAACCTCAAAAAGCTCAATCTAGTGAACCTAGAAGAATGTAGTTTTTACAGAATAGAAGCAAAAATCCATTCACATACTTGCGAAATGCATAGCCCTACAGAATCCCAGGACACAATACTTGGGAGACTGCTGGATAGGAGAGGAACACTCACTTTATCTTGATCCTGTAGATATTTCAAAATTTCTCCAGGAAAGAGGACTGAAGGAACTACTAGTTTCTGGGACTTTCCTCATGAACTCAGTGAAGGAAAGGGTCGAATCAATATACAAAACACACACATATCACTAATATTTGGTTGGATCGTTGCTTGCACGCACGACATTATGGAAGTGTGTTTCCAGGCAGGATGGGAAAATAATTTACCTTACCTAACCGAAACCGGTGCAAAAATGATGAAACTTTATACATACTTAGTCAATATCAAGTTTCATGTTTCTCATGTGCGTTCATTTTATTGTTTTTTTCAAACACCGGAGTTGTGATTTGGAAATCTTTCGCTAATATTGTAGCCGTGATCATATTTTCAATTGAGTTCATGTACATATACAGGGTGGTCCGTAATAATGGTCCAAACTAAAACGGAAGATGCTCGGCATCAAAATATTACGATCTGACGCAACTTGCTTCAATAAAATATTGATAATAAAAAAGATAGAGCGTGGTAAAGTTGAAATGTAAAAAAAAAATTTCACAGTATATTTGAAGATTTTGGATATACGAACGTGAAAATTCGAAGATATAGGTTTTGAAGTATGGAAAGAAAGAAAGAAAGAAAAGAAAAAGTTTGGAAAATTATAATTATTCGTTTCGATGTATTTTCTAGAGTGCGTCACAGAGGCCCCATTTGTATCATAAATGTATGTATGTGCTTCAAACTTTTATAACCTGAGGAGTACCTAGTTGTTTCGACATCCAAAATGTATTTTTCAAAAACGTTCAACTGAATTCATATTACTTAATTTGATAATTATATTAATTGTTTTAAAAAATATATAAATCTGCTGTTTTTTAATATGTAAAATATTAACTGTAATATTGTCAAAGTAAAAAAATGAAATATAATTTTCCATTCACCTAATAAAACGAGAACAGTGTAGAAAAAAAAAACATCAAAACTGGGAAGCAGTGATTGGCAACTTAAGTAGAAGTCCCGATAATTGTCTAGCGGAGAAACAATAGAATAGGTAAGTACTACAGAGTCAGCTTTAAAAAGGAGCATCGAACTGCACAGAAGAGGTAGGATAATTATTATTCTTCCATTTTCTGTCCATATCATAACAGATACATGATAATTATTCATATACCAAGGGACATAAGTAGATGTTTATGCCTAGAGAGTTCGTACTTTGTAAATCGTATATTCATTCATACTCGCTGTGCATGCACACGTTTATGTCAAGCTTGCTTTTTAGGAGATATATAAACATATTTTTAGAAAGTCGAAAATTAATCATGTTAATGGTAGGTGAATGCTACATGTATTTGTTATAGAAACAAGTTTTGCTAGCTGCCAAACGTTAAATTTCTGAAACATGTTACCAACTATCTTATCAGTTGAGCTAAATCTTGTTAGGAGAGCGAAATAGCAAGCTGATGTAAGGATGCTCTACTGTTCTAGAAATGGACAATTGTCCTTAAATACCAAAGGAATCCGAATTCTTTGCAGATCCTATAAGGTTGCCAACTTAAAAATTACTTGAAATAGGGATAGTATAATGAAAAATCTCAAAATAAGGTTATTGAAACTTAAATAATTATTATATTGTAGCTAATTCGTGTAGATCCGCCTTCATATAACCCTAACCTAAAAAAATGTACCTGCCATATTCATTATCATACCCAAGGTGCGGGTATTCTACAAGGAAGCGTATTAGTACCAGTCCTATTCCAACTACATATACACTAATGACATACCGACAATTAATACTGTAGCAATGATACGAAAAAGCGCGCTAAAGCAGCAAATAAACTGTAAGTTACTATTGACCAAATATATACTAGGACCAGAAAATGGAGGATGAAGCTTAACGAATCAAAATCTGTACTCATGAACTGCATAAAATATATATGTTACTATTAGTTCAGTATACATGAATCAAATAGCTCACTCTAACATTGCACAATATCTGGGAATTACTCAACTACTGGGGATTGAGTTGAAAAAAATGGTTGTTGGGAGGTTATTTACACTGTGTGTATATGTATACAGGGTGTCTAGAAACTCTCCTGCCAAACGCAAACTGCATATACCAGATGTGATTATATCTAACAAACTTCAAGCTTGGTACCCGTTGCCCTTCCACGTTGAACGCTTGTGAAGGCAATAAAAAACGTGGGTTTGTAGTGAACAATTTATCACAGCAGGGTTATACAATGTACCAAGTTTGAAGTTCATAGGTAGCGGTTTTTATATACAGTAGGTCTAAAAAAGTTGGCAACATATGGGAAACTTTTTTAATGTAAGTTTTACGAAAAAAAGTTATTCTTTATGAAAATCTCTGCTTTCGTAAATAATGATATTCAGGTATTTACATTTGACATTATATGTCCACAAACTGCAAGATATTAATAGGAATATTTTGACTACTACAATTTAAACTTAAATTTTGCAAATTTTAGTTGTGACACACGTCAACTCTCATCTTATTTAACAAGTCAACACACCTCAAAGGTTTATTTGTTGATTTGAAATATTTTAGCAATGAACTTGAATCAGTAATAAATAAGTAATACCCAACAGAATAATGTATTTTCTACTGTAATACAGAAATTCTGAACATTACTTAGAATTTTTGAATGATAAAATTTCCGATTTTATTGATAACCTACCAATAATATAAAGAACGCATATGGTACTAACATGATGGGGTACCATACCATAGTACCAGAAATGTCTGCAAATGAGAATATCTACTGTAAACTTTTAATGAACGAGTATTAGGAAGATTTGTGGAATTTGCTTGGCCTGCAAGATCTCCAGACCTGAACCCACTAGACTTCTTTTTGTGGGGATACCTAAGCAAAAAGTGTACCTTAAAAGACCATTTGACAATATTGATATTACTCCGGCCGTTATTAGAAATGTATTAAAATAATTTTCTAAAAGAACAATTAAATGCTTAGAAAGAAATGGTGGACAAGTTGAGATGCATAAATAGTGATGAAAAAGTTAAAACGAATTTTTCTTGTTCATGATGTTACGTTTTCGAAATAAATACCTAATTCTAATTAAGTATTTGTCTATTTGAGATAATTCTTAACAGATAAAGTCAAAGTTTACCAATTTTGCAATGAGATACTGAGTGAAGTAATCAGTAATTGCACTTCAAAGTTATTTTCAATTCCTATCGACACCTTAAAATTACATTTAATATTTTGAGAACAATTTGTAAAAATAACATAATTTTTTCAAGTAGTATGATCTAATTGCATATAAAAACATAGTTTTCTATTTCGAACAACTTTTCATAATAAAAGTTTTCGATATTGTAAAAAATAAAGGTACTTTACTCTTGTATCAAATTCTTATTTTCTGACAAACCTCGTATACGATTTAAAAAATTGACATCTGACATTTGCGTTTTACTTTATGGGCCATGCAGAACTTTTTATAAATTTTCGTAACATTACAAATACAAAAGTTTCTCATATGCTGCCAACTTTTTCATACATACTGTATATGCTCAAAAAAAAACTGACTTAACAGCGTCATATTTGAAGGGCGCTAGCTCCCTTAGGTAGAGCTTTGGGATATGGATAAAATAGGTTGGATGTACCAGTGTCTGTAATTTGCATTTGCAGGAGAGTTTCTGGATACCCTGTATAATAAAATGATGTTATACAAGCAAATTCTAGCACCAGTGTGGACTTGAAGCATACAGATTTAGGGTTCTAAAAAAAAACACCATACATGTTTAACAACGTTTCCAAAGCAAGACGCATAGTTCTTGGGGACCCCTTCTAGGTCATGCTAGACTTTTTGGCCGGATTGTGGGAAGTGGAAATCAAATAGGAGGTACGAGCTAGTAACAATCAATTTTAAAAACTAGATATGACAGTAATTATGTAGTATTTCAACGCTAGAAGGAGGAATATAAGTGTCGTGGTATTAATAATCCAAGAGTACATCGAACCAAAATGTTAAAGGTGGAAAAAGCAGGCTTGGATCGATCAAACTATGATAGTAAGATAGATATTAATGTTCAGCAGTATATCCTATCAATAATCTTGAATTACTACCGCCACTAACCTTCAAAACATTGAATGATGTATAGGAAGTTGATATTTTTACTGAAAAAAGCTTCTCATTCCAAAATATTTTTGATAACTTCTGAAATTTAAATCGTTGGCTCAGGATTTTCGCTATTCTACGATACCATTTATTGTTCACAAGTTTTTTCTTATCTTTATAACGCATAAGCGACAGAGTTATTAGCGAAATTTAGGGCGAAAGTTGTGCGTAGTTATTGGGTGTACTTAATTATAAATTATGCGACTTTCGTAGTCTGTCGTTTACACTTAACATAGTTTGCTTGCAGACTTTTATGGAGCGGAATATAAAAATAGGCTTGGAAATACACTCAAGTGAGTTTGGTTACTGGTAAGTATTTTGAGCTTTTGGAAAATAAGTTTCTCATTGATCACATAAAAATTTAAAATAAAATAAGAAGTGTTGTTGATTTCACAAAGATTGTTGTATTGCGGTAGAGATACAAGAGAATCAAATATTGAAGTTGAGAAAATCAAACGACTGCATGTGGTAATTGATTACTTCTTTACTGTTTCCATATCATCCTGATTAGTCAATCTCATCTGTTTGCCAAGTGAAGAACCTAGTTGTGAAAATATTTCTACAATGTTTCTAACACATTTAGTATCTTTACGATATTGCTACATTATCTTACACAAGCAAGAAATCATCCCCAATGAACAAACAGAATGTTGTGTCATAGGACATCTTCCATAACTATACAAAGTCCAAATTAATCCCACCTGTTACCACAACGTGACAAGAATTTATAATGTCTTTACGATATCATTAAATTATTTTACACAACGTTGTGTTGTGAGATATCATCGATACCAACATACACTTCTAATTATTTCCACCACAGACCTTTACGAGTCTGTAACATACTAAACCTCAAGACAGATATTAATTAGCTAGATGCGTTAAATTGCCTACCAAATTGGCAAAAAATAAAATTTTACCATTTCAATAATCAGCTGCTGAAATTATATGGATCACTTTCTGGAGAATTACAAACAGTACAAACCAATGATGCGCTTCATCCAAAGACCTATGGGCCGACAGCACAGTAAGAATAACTATAATTAGCAGCTATGTAGACATGTCATTTATTCTTATGAAAAGTACCTACAGCCTACGTTATTTCGCAGCAAATACACCTACGCGGGGGTATTACACGAAAAGAAAGGGCCATCATTCCTTCAAGATAAGGAGATTCCAATGATGATGGATGATAAATATCTCGGGGTTTTGATTAGATTAGATTTGATGAGGTGGCTAATCGGCCTATTCCACTGCGACCTTTTCAGATCTATTGTGGTCCTCTGAATTTAGATTACATTATCCAGCCCGATTATTTTTAAGTAGCCAATCAGCCTTCATGTAATTTCTTGCCGTTGGCTTCTCATCGCCTAATGCAAAAAACCGCACATTCGCCAGGCAGTCGCACTGGCATAGGATGTGCTCTGCAGTTTCCTCTTCTAGGTGACAGAATCTGCACATGACTCCGTCTGTCAACCCCATTAGCTTTCCGTGCGAGTTGTGCTTACAGTGCCCTGTTAACATGACTACTACGGGGCTATTATTGACTCGAGTTTAACATGGACCATACTATTGGAGCAAGTAGCGACAAGATCAGAGCCATACTGGTGATGGCAAGGCGAGTTTAATCCCATGATAACATATGAGTGTTTGGTATGGTGGACAAAGACGAAACAAAAAAAATGCAATTATGTGAATAAGCAGGGTGCAAAGACTTGCCTGAGTATTGCAGGGTGCAGGAAGAGCACGCTAACAACAGCACTAGAAGCCTTATTTGGCCTTCTCCCCAAAAACCTCGTGATAATGCGACAAGCAAGGATGGGCTGCAAAGCAACCTAAGCAACAAAACAGCAAGATCAGGACGCATATACATTAAAGACATCATCAGGGAAGTCATTTTAGATATGAAAACAGACTTCACGGCTACTAAACTTCTCTCTGGTCCCAAATCTGAGGTGGAAGTACCCCACACAATAGAATGGCAATACCCAAAAGGACTGACGTTACTTCTAGGTAAGTCCTGGTACAGTACTAACTGACAGCCCTTCCTGATTTGAAATGTAGAAAAGTAACGGCCGGACTCATAGAGGAATACCAGAAAGAACTGAATACATTGGTACAGGAATGCCAGAAATAACTAAATGAATTGGTAGACCATAATAAAGTAAGATTGGTGTGGGGGCCGGGACATAACGAGAAGAGGTTCAGCAACAATTTATGTTGGACTAGAACTAGTCCTTGGAGCCACGAAGAAAGTGGTTTGAGGACAAATTCAAAAATGTGTACAATGCCAACATAGACTACAGAGAAGGAGGAAGTAAACAGTAAGGTCTTTATACATGTGTTAACGGGCCGAAGAACTACCCGAACTTACATTATCTAGTAAGAAGTCCAACTATTAGAGTTAGGCGCTTTTCCACATGGCCAGGGTGTCACCTTCCGAGAAAGAGCCAATGCGCTTAGTCCTCTCATATTGTTACTTGAAGGATCTTAATTTATACAAAGAGAATATTGTTATAAGGTGAGAAATGAAGTTGATAAGAATAGAGGAAGTTATGATTGTCGTGATGAGGTATGACAGTTTCATGAATGTTATTTAATATTTGTTTCTTCTTCTATGCCATAAGCATCCAGCATTCTTCAAAAAAGACTAATATCTTTGCACAATATAAGATTGGTAGCATTGAGTGACCAGTAAGGCTACCTATCGGATTTGCATCCCCTTTATTTTCTTCTTGAAAAATATCGTTCCAAATACCACATTAAGGACAACATTAATTCAAAAATGTAAATCCACATGTTGTGCACGCTTCCATATTTTTGTAATAAATCGACTATGAGTTTACAACTTTGTTTTTTAATTGTTTGAATAGGGAAAATATGGGTAATCCTGTAGTACTACCATTGTCTGTAAAGGCGAGGAGCCCGTGACATTGAAAGTGCCGTCATCGCGGAGTGGCGCGGAATTTTTTATATAAATTTAAAACTGACAATTATACGAACAAAATGGCCTTGGTGCGCGTTTATTTTTCTTGGTCTGAAGTATATTAAAAAAAAAGATTTATAATAAAAATGAAAAGATGTTTTACCATCATCGCGAATCTTAAGACATTGTACTGTTTTCGATAAGAGATTTGTTAATTTAAAAGAAAAACATTGTTACGGTATGAATAGTTACTCAATAATAAATTTAAATAATTAATAATCATATAATTTAATTTATATTTGTACAACCAACTCTATCATTTGATATTCAGAATCATTTATTTTCCATAGTAGAAGAATATAAAATATTGAATAGGTCCGTCACAAGTCTAAAATAAACATATAAAAGTTAGAAACATTTAGAAAGAAAAATAATAATATGTAAAATTAGTTTTGATACACCCTGTATACTGAATAATTAAAGTCATACAATGACAGACAGTAAAACAGGAACACAAACTTTGAAATCAAAGATTAACATAGTACCAACTTAAAAAGTGATGATTATAAAATTGAAATATAAATAAAATGACCACCACAATATAGAAAATTATAAACTAAAATTGAACTATAGATAAAATAAAATTAATCATATAACTCAACATAAATAAACTATCAATATAATTAAAAATAGAAATAATAATTTAGTAACTAAATTTTTCAAAGACAGTCATTGGTAGAAATATTTTTAATTTATGTCCAGGGCCACCGAACATTGAACTTCAGTGTGACCTTCAAGAGAAGAAAATAAATGAATACTTTAATTACGAAAGACAATCAGGTATCATTTATCCATATAATATAATGTTGAATATATTGATGTATAAAATTTAAACTGTTTAAATTTAAAAGGTATATATATATATATATATATATATATATATACTTACTGATGAAAATTTTCAAAAGAATCAAAGAGATATCGACCATAGTTAATTTAGAAGCCATTTTATTCTAGAACATTGTCGAATATAATTTCTTCACGTATAAAATTAATCTTCTTCTTCGTAGTTTTTGAAATCATAGAAATATAAAACCATAGACTCTGATAAGTATAATCTTAATTTTGTTGTGAATGAGCCAGTGAGACAATGAGAGAAATTTAGATAAGAAATAATTAGTGTTAATGATTTTTTAATATTTTTGAAGTTAATTAAGCCGTTAAGCAGACTTAAACAATAAATTAAACGTTTCTTTTGTTGAACATTCATTTAAATTGAATGTGTTTGTGTCTTTTATATCTATGATATATTTTACAATCAACACAGGTTATCAACGTTGGAACTTTTTGAAGGTCAAAGGACAGAGTTGGCCTCACAAAATTGTTTGAACTCACAAACAAAAAAATATAATTTTCCTGAAATATTTTAAATAAATTAAAAAAATAATAGTCAAATAATATAATAGAGTCTCATAATAATCGTAATAAAAAAATATAATAAAATAAATACTTTGATAATTTCCGACTGAGCTAGTTTGATAAATAAAGATAAGTCTTAAAACTAAAATAATATATAAATAAAAATTTAATTTATAAAAAGGTATGGAATTGATTGAGACAATTATTCAATCCATATCAATATATAGGTTTACCAATTTTTATTAGCTTACAGGGCATGGCATTGAAGGGTGTGAGAGAGGGTAAAATTCCACCATTATCGCGTAAAAACTTTTTTTAATTTCACGTGTTTTAAGCTGATTAACCATGATTTGCATGTCTTCATGTCTATCAATTATAAAAATCACTAAGTTCAATAATTTTATTTTGGAGCAAATTTTGTTACGAAATGTCTATTTTTTATTAATGATTGTTATAATCTTTTATATTATATCGGAGGTGAATTTTAAAATCTACAACATTTCTTTCAATCTCTTAAACAGTGAGAGATGTTGGTCCAAGTTCAACCTTTACATAAGTTTTTCTCTCTCTATCCCCTACATATTTAATGTATAACTACATCTGCTATTTTAGAAAAGTACCTTCAGGTAAGGTTGTTCAAGAGGCTATTCTGTCCCTTCAGTCTGTTGTCTCCATCACTATCAAATGTTTCGTATAGTATACTGTGCATTCACATTTTGAAAATATTGCTTATTTAAGCGAAACTTTATGAAATATCAAAATCTTTTTGGAAATTTAACAGATATACAAGACATTAACGATAAAGACAAAATGGATAAAATACCAAAATTCACTAATGAAATGTACAACATAGAAAATAGTAATGTCAATGCTGCAAGCCTCGAATTATTTTTAAAATTATTTGTGAGTACCAGTGATAAGGATGAAGAAAAATTTTCCAAAGGCATTATTAATTTTAATTCCAGTAATATTCCTCCATGCTGGAAAACATTATCAAAAAAAATCTCCCGAACAATATTTGTAAACTCAATGTTTCAAAATGCTACTGAATCAAATTGTATTTTATATCAACCGACCGAATGTGGATGACAATGACGAGAACAGTAAACTCGAACAATTGTGGTACCATGGCCCAACATCACCATTAAAAGTTGAAGAAATCCTTATTCCGGATCAAAATGGAGAAGAAAGTGCAGAATCAGAAGATGACTATTAATAAACATTCTCTACTTGAACATATAAAATATTAATTATTTTTAAAATTTAAATGAGCTAAAAGAATTATTTCCCTTGATTCCTTCTATCATATTTATCCTCATGCATGTTTACTCCAAAATAAAATTATTGAACTTAGTGATTTTTATAATTTATGTTTTAAAGGAAGTCCATGAAATAGAATTGGTATGCCAGATACTTCCGGCAGTTTTTAGACATGCATACATGATATTTTTGTTAATCAGGTTAAAAAACGTAAAATTAAATAAAAATCTACGCGATAATGGTGGAATTTTGCCCTTTTTCACATCCTTTAAGTATGTATGGCATGCCCTTTCGGCTGAAAAAAATTGGTAAGCCGATTTTTTTCTTTTAAATTAACAAATTTCCTATCGAAAACAGTACAATGCTTTAAGATTAGCGATAGTGGTAAAACATTTGTTCATGTTTATAATAAATAATTTTTTTAATATACTTTAGACCAAGTAAATTAACGCGTAACAAGGTCATTTTGTTCGTATAAATGTCCATTATTAATTATAATAAAAATATTACAATTCCGCGATGATGGTACTTTTAATGTCACCGGCTCCCGGACTATTATGAGAGTTGTGTAAACAAATTGTGGAAGTGCAGCTGTATGAGCAAGATCATCAGTTTGATTATGTGAAGTAGTGAACGAGTTATAGCTGTGGGTAATTGAAGGTTTATAATGTCATTTTTGGAAATCTATTTTAATGAATTTCGAAATAAAATTTTTTTTACATAAAAAAATTTGTGTTTTTTGATATCCAAAAATTTCAGTTTTCCCTTGTTATAGTTAAGTGATGATATGAGCAAAAAAATCTCTTCCTTCATATTTTCAGAGAACTCAGCAGAAACGGGGAATGTTTTTCAAGGAAATGCGTGCAATTCGTCATCGCCTTTTCTTTCTTACAACTATCCGCCCCTGGCCCCGTAATGGAGAGAAATCCTGATCCTTCAACAGTGACACTCAAATTAATGGAGAACCGACCAGGTTGCAAATCCACGCAAATTTCGCAAACGGCGAGGTTAGAAATGGAAAGAACAGCAGAGAAACAGAGAAAACAGATAGAGAACAGCGGCGGCCGCCGTTAATTGTATTACCGAGAGAAAAGGTAATCGTTAAAACAGTGAGTGAAATTAGAAAGATGAATGAAGGCAGTAAGATCTCTTTAAAAAGTGAAAAGTGGTTTTAACATATTCCTTTGTACTCAAATTAGTACAGACAATTACGTAAATGAAGCTACTACATTTTCATGATTAAGAAACTAGAATATCGGATAACTTGAAAAAGTTGTGAAGTTGTAGATACATCGCAGGATAAATAACTTTTGATTTATACAAAGTCAGTTTGGTGCGAACTGCAGGATAAGTTTATAATGCTCCCTTCCCTCAAAGCTAATAAATCAATAAAATCAATAGACAAGCAAGAAGCGACACTTTCATTCAATTTCGCTCAAATTAGTGCTTAAAAGCAATAAATTGAATTTAAAATGAAATGTTCGTTATCATGTAAAGTTGTACAAAAAAAAGGTACAAGTATCAGAAAGTGAAGTAAACGTCATCATATTTGCGAAAAACCGGCTGAAGTTTGAGGTTATGAAACGTCATAGGTTGTCAAAAATGGAACTTCTGGGCGGAGTCTCCATTTTGATAAACAATGACTTTTTGATAACCTCAAACTCCAGTCAGTTTTACGAAAATAAAGTGACTTTAACTCCTCTTTCTGATACGTGCCAATACCTTTTTTTCTCAATACAACTGTACAATTTGGATAATTCGGTTAGACAAATTCGTGAGTTATTTTTTGTAAAATTTGATGGTTGACCCACCCCTTCATTATCAACTGTGAATAATATAAAACAAAATTTTGAACTACGAGGTAGTTTAAGTCGTATCCGACACAGAAATTAACGTCGTTCACTTGAAGTGCTAAAGTTCATACAAAATCAATAGCAGAAGTTAAAGCACGTGTTCGCCACCCTTGCCGACTTTTTCCTTCGATTAGGCTTATACTGATCTATACAGATCAAAGGAAAAAGTCATCAAGGGAGACGAATACGTGATTTAACTTCTGTAATTGATTTTGGATGAACCCCAGAAATTGAATGTTTAGCCTTATCTAATGAACGACAATTTGATCCTTTCTTTAATTTTTTATAAAAACAAAATCTAACAGGCCCCAGATAGCGGAAGACAAATATTTAGTTTCAAAAAGATCCTGTTACCAATTATGCAAATAATTTCCAGACCGTTAACTTAGGGCCCGTACGATCTACCAAATTTGTGTCCTTTGGTCTGAAGGCCTTATTTTTTGGAAAAGCTGCTCGCTCAAACCTCACAAATTATGCAAAATATTGAACCAGCAATGTCATCGAATACACGACAGCCTTTTTACAACCGATTTTGGTATTGCCTCGCTCAATATTTTTAAGCATATACTTCATATACTTTTGATATTTTTGTATTCACTTTGTAATTTAGATTAAGTTGAAATTATTATTATTATCTAAGATTAGTTTTAGAATTTACCCTTTGTTTGAAAAATAATCACTGTCGTTGACTGGCTTGTACTAAAGGCGGAATCCCACGGCGCGTGGTTTGGCGAACCTGGCTCGTGACTCGCCGAGCCACACGCCGTGGGTGCGGACATGCTCGTCATTTTTGGCGCGGCTTGGACTTTCCCGCTTCTTGTCGTAAATTTGGCACGGGAACGCGATCCTGCGCGCGCCTTTTTTCAGGCTCGGATCGTATACTTCAAATTGTTCCAACGACCACGGATACGTCTCGACAAGTTTCAGTAGTGTGCGGCACTTGCATTTAGTAGTAGCAGCGAAAAAATAAATAAATAAATTTTTTATAAAATGGAATGGTCGAACTAACTAGTATTAGATTTTTTATCGGCTTATGAAGGGGAACCGGCCATATGGAACCCTAGGGATCCAGATCACAAAAACCGAAACCAAGTTCACGATGCCTGGAAACGAATTGAAACCAAAATGTCTGTGAAGTTTTCAATCGCCGAATTAAAGAAAAAAAAAGGATGGCCTGATGGATTCTTTCCGAAAGCTCCTACAAAAAATGAAATTAACAACTAAAACTGTGACTGTATCTGAGGATGTATTCAAACCTAATTGGTTTGCTTTCGACTTTATGTTCCAGTTTTTACATGGTGTTTATATGCCGAAGAAAACAACAGAGTCAGAGGTAAGCTAGTCAATTTATTTAGGTAATTGCTGCCTAATGTCGATATCTCAGGTTAGTAATAAAAATATATGCAAACGTAAATAGAGGTTATGAAGTAGTTAAAGACCGAATATTATCCATCTTTTTTGAATTGAAAGGACACCTGAACACACTGAAGTGTGCGACACCACTGATGAAATGAAATAACTAATAAAAACAAGATATTCCAAACCGGCACGAACCTACAGTGCGAACTCACACATGTCGTGGGATCGCATCAACTTGCCAATCCTCGATCAACAAGCCGATCCCGGCCGAGCTACTACCACAAGCCAGTTTCGCCAAACTATGCGCCGTGGGATTCCGCCTTAAGCGTAAGTGCCTTTTCACATGCATCCGGTTGCCATCTAAACCTCTCGGCGCCGTGTCGTGCTTACTCTTACACGGCTTAAACACGGTCGTAGCCGTATGCATGTGAAAAGGCTCTAAGAATAGAATCGGTGAATTGAGGAAATGTATCGATATTAACAAACAATGCATTTTTGAGAAAAGTATCCCAATATATATATATATATATATATATATATATATATTTTTTTTTCAAATGCATATTCAGTGCCAAAATCTATCACTAAAATACATTTACATAAAAAACCTATTGATTTTTGTATTATAGAATCATGCACTATCGACTATTTAGTTGGCTCCTGGAAGGCTCACAAATGATGGGAAAACTTGGAGATTTAAGAATAATTTCCCTCTTGAATGGCTTCCATATAAGATCAATGAAGTGGATATAAATTATTTTCAGTTTTATATCCGTGAAATTTCATGAATTGTTAGTATATTGTAGTTGACGACTATCTAAACAATAGTGTCCAGGGGCCCAACTCAATCCTATGACTAGTTTCAGAGACACAGGGTGTTGAAGTTGGAAAATAGCCATTTTTAAAAGCATGTATTTCTTATTTTTTTCAATGTATCGAGAATTTTTTCCTGTGATAGTGTTCTAATTACTCTAAATATTAGTCCCTTATGAGAGAAAGTTTCATTTGCTACAGGGATACTCAAAAACTAGAAAAACGGAACGTTGACTTGAAATATAATTCAACTTTCAGGAATTTCAATATCTGGATGGATTTGCTTCTGGTTGGTTTATAATAATGAGATATGCAAACATTTTTTATAAGGCGAGTCAGAAAGTTGATCACCCTGTATCCTACATTTAATAAAATTTTATATACTTTGTAATGCATGTTAGTAGGTGACATTAAGTCATTTTGGAATATATATAATTTAAATATAATATACAGGTCTATTCAAAAGATATGTATAGAAGAAAGTCCGAGAATCGATTTTTTTTTTGGAAATCTCCCTGTAATTAAATATTTCCTCGGTGAATTTCTGTGATACTTTCATATTACCTCTGCTTTGAGTTTTTTGATCGGATGTGAAAGTTTTGTCAACTTGCTATGATCAGTTTTTTTATCCCGACAATATGATGACAAGCCTATCATTATTTTCTTTATATATGTATATCGGTACTTTCGATGCTGTTTACATTATACCATGATCGACATATACATAAAAACAAACAAAATAAATATAAGCTGATCCTGATATTGGAAAAACCAATTAACGAAACTAACTGAAGTTACTGAAGGAATTCAAAGGTCTTCAATATCTGGACCATGATCTATGTTTTCTGGTACTATCCTTTCAGCTGCATCAGTTATTTCATTTAGGAGATGAGTAGATGGATATTTCACATTCTGTTCGTATCTGGCATAACCCAAAAACCATAAAACACTGGCCACATGAGCACATGTACCTAAAGTTCTAGCTCCCGACTTACAAGTACAATAATAGTGAAGTTCCAAAGGTTGATTTTCGATATCATCTTCAACAGTGAAAGTTATCCACAACATATACATATTTACATGAATTACGAAACCTAGAGTAAACTCGCATTCGTAAAATGTTCGGCTCCTCCACCATTTCATCGAATTGAAGAATATTTGTTTCTTCTCTTTGAAGTTTGTCGCGAATATAACTTTTTGCCAAGTTAACATGATAAATTCCCATCGGCTATATCAAATAATGTAATTCCAAACGAGAAAATTCAGGTGCGTGCAAGTGGTTTAATAAAGTCCAATGACCATTCCTTAAATGTAGGTTTTCAGCTTGAACTCTTGTTTGCATAATATTAACTTCTTCTAATTGATCTAATATTTCCTGCGCTGTTTGTAATGTACCAGGCATGGTTATTGGGGAATGGAATTTATTTATTAGAGCTCCAGCTATCTGATAATATTCCTTTATATTAGCAGCACGGTGTAGCGAAATTGTATTTTTAAAGAATTTGAATATTGACTTTGAATGTCCATCACGAGATTCCATTATCCAACGTGTAGTTGTAATGTATCGTGCAAAATTTTCATCACGAGTTTCCAATTGAGTCTGTCCTCTCACAAGAAGAGGAGGCATAAGACAGTTGATACCAATTTCTTGCAATAACGGAACCGAATCTCGATACCCTCTGTCCACAATTGCAATGTCCCCCTCTCCAAACCAATTCCTCATTCCATTTATATTTATAAATACAAATTACGTCATCAACAGGTAACCCATTATCATCAAACTCTTCAGCTTAAAAACATCAACACCCTGTATTTCTCAAAATAAGAATATGAAAAGTCCCTCCCTCAACTTTCATGACTATTTTAAAAGCCAGTCAATCGAAATAACATGAATTCATACTGAAAAACCTGATACAATGAAAACTCATAGTAGTCTGTGACGACAAATTGTTGGTATTTAGACGTATCTGTCAAAAATAAATTGTTAGTTTATAAGTGTACCAATTGTGTCATAAACTACTGATGTTAGCATTATTCTAAGCAGTTTTTCATAAATACTTCTGTTTGTTCAAGTTTATGTTTAAGTTTATGTTCAAGTGTTTATTATGGCTTTCACGATTAGAGCAAATTGCTATGTGTGTAGCAGAAATTATAATATACAACAAGCGAATCGTCTCTATGATGAAGAGAACATTTTACTGCAAGAACTTGCAATTTTCAGACGTGAAGCTCGTGGAGGACCCCCTTTGAATATTGATGAAGATAGCAGGGTATGTTTCAATTGTTCACAAGGTATATTGTTAAAAATCAGAGCAATTGAAAATAATCCAAATCATCTCATGATTAATGTATTTTTCCCGGATAAATCACATACCTGCATGATATGTAATGCCAATGATAATATTCGGAGACTCTCTATTGAATGTAGGGTTAATATATTTATTATTTCGAACATAATTGTTCCTGACTATGTACGTATATGTCGACATCATCTCAATGAAGACGGCCTTCTTTTGAACATGTTGCATGGTGGATTACGTTCTCTCAACCGACCATACGTGATAATCGATCTGTTTCAATTTCTCCAATGCCTTCGAACAGCTGCAACCACGAATCACAGTAGAAACTATGAAAATATGGATGATTTCACAGACGATGAATTCAAATCATTAACATCGATTTCAAAAAATATTTTCAATGAATTGTATGAGACCTGTAATTTATTTGAGCATGACGGAAATCGTATAGTTATTACAAGAAAACACTTGACGGCTTTCCTCCTGAAAATGCGACAAGGCTTATTAGATAATTTAAAAAAAATAGTATTTCATTATCCTTCTCGACAAACAACTAGTTCGATTATAAATAAGGTACGGTTGTGTTTAATGCAACGGTTTGTACCATATAATATAGGATTTGATGAAATCACCAGAGAAAACTATAGAAAGACATGACTCGGAATTCACCAACAACCTTTATAATTCTCAGCCCAAAGCTATAGTATATATAGACTGTACGTATACCAAAATAGAAACTCGAACTGTTATTATAAAATGCAGCATATGGTAAAACCCGAATTGATAGTCGCTCCTGATGGATACATCCTAGATATTAATGTACCATATTTTTCCGACGTCCGAAATAATGATGCCACTATTCCATAGTTTGAGCTAAACAACGATGTAAATGGAATGAGGAATTGGTTTGGAGAGGGGGACATTGCAATTGTGGACAGAGGGTATCGAGATTCGGTTCCGTTATTGCAAGATATTGGTATCAAATGTCTTATGGCTCCTCTTCTTGTGAGAGGACAAACTCAATTGGAAACTCGTGATGAAAATTTTGCACGATATATTACAACTACACGTTGGATAATGGAATCTCGTGATGGACATTTAAAGTCAATATTCAAATTCTTTAAAAATACAATTTCGCTACACCGTGCTGCTAATATAAAGGAATATTATCAGATAGCTGGAGCTCTAATAAATAAATTCCATCCCCCAATAACCATGCCTGGTACATTACAAACAGCGCAGGAAATATTAGATCAATTAGAAAAAGTTAATATTATGCAAACAAGAGTTCAAACTGAAAACCTACATTTAAGGAATGGTCATTGGACATTGGACATTAAACCACTTGCACGCACCTGAATTTCCTCGTTTGGATTTACATTATTTGAAACAGCTGACGGGAATTTATCATGTTATCTTGGCAAAAAGTTATATTCGCGACAAACTTCAAAGAGAAGAAACAAATATTCTTCAATTCGATGAAATGTTGGAGGAGCCGAACATTTTACGAATGCGAGTTTACTCTAGGTTTCGTAATTCATGTAAATATATGTTGTGGATAGCTTACACTGTTGAAGCTGATATCGAAAATCAACCTTTGGAACTTCACTATTATTGTACTTGTAAGTCGGGAGCTAGAACTTTAGGTACATGTGCTCATGTGGCCAGTGTTTTATGGTTTTTGGGTTATGCCAGATACGAACAGAATGTGACATATCCATCTACTCATCTCCTAAATCAAATAACTGATGCAGCTGAAAGGATAGTACCAGAAAATATAGATCATGGTCCAGATATTGTAGACCTTTGAATTCCTTCAGCAACTTCAGTTAGTTTTGACATGTTTACATTTGTATCATTTGTAAAGAGAGAGATATTGGAATAAATAAAAAACAAAACATCGAGAATTGATTAGTATTTCTAATCATTTGCAAATAAAAATTTGTAGCCTTCAGTTTACCCTACAGGGTGTTTAGAATTTACGGTACATAAATATTGTTTCACTCCACCCGGTATAATAAATTGTCATATTTATTTTTACAAAAATTCAAAATGCTTGTGATAATTTCAATGAATTTCCTACAATGTGCCATATGACTCCATATTGGTATGGCATATTGAGTTCGCGGACTTTGACGACATAAAACAAGAATTAAAGTGGGGCCTATGATCCAGGAGCATGGATATTAATTTCACGTTTGAAAATTCACTTCCCCCTAAAAGCTACACTTTAGGGGTGCTATACCGGGAATTTAAAGTGGGGGATAACGTTATCTATCAGCCCCCAAAGCCTCGGCGTGGGGCGTATGATACATGCAAAAACCCTCTCGGCTCCAGGTCTATACCCCTCTCTTTCTAACATCACCAACAATTATTCCTATTTCGCACAGACAAACGTAACAGCTCAACAACTGATCACCACGCCTCCAACACTACCTCCAGAAATATTCCAATATGGCTAATCCAACTATGCAAGTACCGTAAAACCGAAAGTCAGCAATATTATTAACGAATCCTGAGAAACCAATTGGAACGCCAGTAGCGCTCACCTGCATGGGATCCAACCCCTATTCGAGCCCAGATTTCTGTAACTAACCAAGTAGGGAGGGTACCATTATGAGAAAACTTAGAATTGGTTGTACAACACGCATAGTCACCTGATTTCCAAGGAAGATCGGCCAATACGCAACTACTGTCAATTACCTACTAGCGTTAACCATATTCTTACTAAATGCTGCCACCTAAGGGTGTCGACACAATTTTGAGCACAATGTACAAGACGTGAATAAGCGCCCCGACCAGGTCAACTGTATTATGAAGTTCCTGAAGGAAGCCAATTTATATAATAAAATTCAATTTTCTCAATACCACTGTGCCAGAGGTCATGGTTGTTAAAGCACATGAAATTTGAATGAACAATAATAAGTTGGTTTCCTTTTAAACATAGTTGCTCCTATTTAATTATTCCACAAACACGCCATATCTTAATTTGGGAAAGTATATTTTGTTTAGTGCAGATGGGAAAATGACGTATCAACAAAGATACGGCTCAAAATGTCTCCATTTAATTGTTAGTTTCTCGTTGTTAATCTCCTCATGCATCAGAGTTATTATTGATGTGACACATGTAACTGGAGATTTAGTATTCTCATTAGTACTTCAAAATAATCAGACTATACCTACATCGATTACTTGTCGCATGATTACAAATAGTCTTACTTTTACAGATCAAATAATCCTATAGTGAAATGGAAGGATTGTTATGTCAAACAGAGACGAGCTGTAATTATTTGAAATACGAATTGAATTCGATGAGATTGTTTTTTGAGGAAACATAACAAATAAAAACAATTTATAATTGTAGGTACATCATTTATCTTTCTTTTTTTCTTTGTTATTTAACGTCAGTCTATTTCTGCGACCCCGCCGTGAGCACATTACCATTAACTGGAAATGTTGCCGAATCTACTAGTATTTTAACATCCATGGACTCGGTACCTTTAATGCAACGGTTTGTACCATATAATATAGGATTTGATGAAATCACCAGAGAAAACTATAGAAAGACATGACTCGGAATTCACCAACAACCTTTATAATTCTCAGCCCAAAGCTATAGTATATATAGACTGTACGTATACCAAAATAGAAACTCGAACTGTTATTATAAAATGCAGCATATGGTAAAACCCGAATTGATAGTCGCTCCTGATGGATACATCCTAGATATTAATGGACCATATTTTTCCGACGTCCGAAATAATGATGCCACTATTCCATAGTTTGAGCTAAACAACGATGTAAATGGAATGAGGAATTGGTTTGGAGAGGGGGACATTGCAATTGTGGACAGAGGGTATCGAGATTCGGTTCCGTTATTGCAAGATATTGGTATCAAATGTCTTATGGCTCCTCTTCTTGTGAGAGGACAAACTCAATTGGAAACTCGTGATGAAAATTTTGCACGATATATTACAACTACACGTTGGATAATGGAATCTCGTGATGGACATTTAAAGTTAATATTCAAATTCTTTAAAAATACAATTTCGCTACACCGTGCTGCTAATATAAAGGAATATTATCAGTTAGCTGGAGCTCTAATAAATAAATTCCATCCCCCAATAACCATGCCTGGTACATTACAAACAGCGCAGGAAATATTAGATCAATTAGAAGAAGTTAATATTATGCAAACAAGAGTTCAAGCTGAAAACCTACATTTAAGGAATGGTCATTGGACTTTATTAAACCACTTGCACGCACCTGAATTTCCTCGTTTGGATTTACATTATTTGAAACAGCTGACGGGAATTTATCATGTTATCTTGGCAAAAAGTTATATTCGCGACAAACTTCAAAGAGAAGAAACAAATATTCTTCAATTCGATGAAATGTTGGAGGAGCCGAACATTTTACGAATGCGAGTTTACTCTAGGTTTCGTAATTCATGTAAATATATGTTGTGGATAGCTTACACTGTTGAAGCTGATATCGAAAATCAACCTTTGGAACTTCACTATTATTGTACTTGTAAGTCGGGAGCTAGAACTTTAGGTACATGTGCTCATGTGGCCAGTGTTTTATGGTTTTTGGGTTATACCAGATACGAACAGAATGTGACATATCCATCTACTCATCTCCTAAATCAAATAACTGATGCAGCTGAAAGGATAGTACCAGAAAATATAGATCATGGTCCAAATATTGTAGACCTTTGAATTCCTTCAGCAACTTCAGTTAGTTTTGACATGTTTATGTTAATAGTTTTTTCCGATATCAAGATCAGCTTATATTTATTTTGTTTGTTTTTATGTATATGTCGATCATGTTATAACGTAAACATCATCGAAAGTACCGATATACATATATGAAGAAAATAATGATAGGCTTGTCATCATATTGTCGGGATAAAAAAACTGATCATAGCAAGTTGACAAAACTTTCACATCCGATCAAAAAACTCAAAGCAAAGGTAATATGAAAGTATCACAGAAATTCACCGAGGAAATATTTAATTACAGGGAGATTTCCAAAAAAAATCGATTCTCGGATTTTCTTCCATACATATCTTTTGAATAGACCTGTATATTATATATAAATTATATATTCCAAAATGACTTAATGTCACCTACTAACATGCATTACAAAGTATATAAAATTTTATTAAATGTAGGATACAGGGCGATCAACTTTCTTACTCGCCCTGTAAAACATGTTTGCATATCTCATTATTATAAAATAACCAGAAGCAAATCCAGCCAGATATTGAAATTCCGGAAAGTTGAATTATATTTCAAGTCAACGTTCCGTTTTTCTAATTTTTGAGTATCCCTGTAGCAAATGAAACTTTCTCTCAGAAGGGACTAATATTTAGTGTAATTAGAACACTATCACAGGAAAAAATTCTCGATACATTGGAGAAAATAAGGAATACATGCTTTTAAAAAATGGCTATTTTCCAACTTCAACATCCTGTATCTCTGAAACTAGTCATAGGATTGAGTTGGGCCCATGGACACTGTTGTTCAAAAAGTCGTCAACTACAATATACTAACAATTCATGAAATTTCACCGAAGCCCATTTCTCCATAAGGCGGCTGCCTCCTCCTTTGTGATTTTAATGTGAATTCTGATAGTTCATTGGGAAGCGTTCACTCTCTCTTCAGAATAAGTTGAAAATTTCAGAGCATCTTTTTTTGTGATGGGAGCTTCAACTCCAAATTTGCAAAAATATGCTTATCATTGTCTATCAGATTTGATTGAGGAGATAAGAGGATGATTGATTATTATTTAACTAATTCGAATAAGGTCAGCTTGTGCTAACAAGAGTAAATAACAGGTTATAATTCGTCGACCCGGAAAAAGAGTGTCACATGTGCGAAAAAAGCAAATTCAATATTATTGGTGCGATGTTTCAAAAATGTTGTCTAGTTTTACAGGAAAAAGTGTCACATCTCAACTTTCTCATACAGACACTGGGAGCACTTATGACGCCCCCTCTAAGTAACAAAATCGCGCCTTTATTGGGAGCGGTAACGACCTATCTTCAGTTGCGCTTTGAGTTTCATCGGCGAAGGCTGGTTGTGCGGAGAAACAGAGTAACATTTGTTGATGTAGGTGTTTCGTTTAAAGAAGAGTGCTTCATTTGTTGGTTAGAACTTTTTAGAACGGAAATGTGAGTATATATTGACCTATTATTTTTTGCACAAAATAGTTCCATTTGCAAATAAATACTTGACTATTCCTGCTTTTTGTTACATCTGTCCAATGAGACGGACTTTTCCCCAAGATATATGAAATGCTTGGTCACATCTGCACATGCGACAGTATTTACTTGAAAATCACATAAATATTAGGATATAAGGAGATTACTATACGTTCAATAATGCAGATGGAACAGTTTTGCACTGAAATCATTTTGCACTTTTACAGACAATGTTTATACACTTCCATTATTTTCGTCATTGTTTTTAGGAATCCAGGGAAATCTGAACGATGTCTCTCAAGAGGGGCGTTGATATTGAAATTGGCCAAAGAAAAAAACCAAGACGAAAGCAATATTACAGAACCAGAATCTCATGAAAACTTGACCAGACATCCTTTGTTGGGAAGAGAAGCATCTGAACGACGTTCAGAAGGTTCAGAGAATATTATTCTTCATGGTAAATTAATAGGTATTTCGCAGTGGTGTTTTCATGACCAACTTTTTTTATTCACAGAAAATATCCCAACGATTATTTCTGCTGTGGACTTCGACAAACATTCACAAAATTTAAACATTTCACAACAAAACTTGGTCATTGCTTCAACGAGCGCCGGTTCTTTGAAAGGTAAATACATCACAATTATTTTACATTGTTTCAAAATTCAGCCTGAAATTAGAATAATTTGAAGATAGACAAGTTTTGGTAAAATTTTGACAAATTCATTTTGTTTTTCAGACCATAGTGATTCGTCAGATTCCGACGACAGTGATTCGGCAGACTTTGACGACAGTGATTCAACAGACTCCGACGACAGTGAACAACATAATCAGCAAACTGCGGATATTTTAGATGCTTTGAATTCTGATGATACAGTCGGCGATCCTGATTACTCTGTTTCATCTGATGAAGCAAGCGAGAAAGAAAATGATGGTTTCAATCATCAGTCAAGAAAACGAAAAGTGTTAAACAAGTGTCGTCGACCAGAAAAGAAACTGAGAAAACGAACAAGAAATATTGAGAATTGGAGAAGAAATGTCTTAAAATCTAACAGGAATAGCGGAAAAAGCTACAAGTCTGGACAAGTTAAAAAAGTAGCAAATAGTTGGGTGAAAATTGGAGATGTAGAAAGACCTGCTAGAAAGATGCTACCACCATGCTCCAAGTGCAGGTTTAAATGCACAACCAAAATATCTGAAGATGAAAGAAAACATCTCTTTGAGGAATATTGGAAGATGGGATGTCTTCAGCGACAAAGAGCCTTTCTGTCACATGATATAACTACTATACAACCCACTTACAGAAGGGTGAAACTGGAAGGCGAACCTCGTTCACTCAATAGTGCCTTCTATTTCGAGATTGATGGTGTGAAGAAAAGGGTTTGTATATTATTCTTCACATCAACTTTGGGCATAAGTCCAAGAGTTGTAAGAACCGTTATTCATAAAAGAAAAGATACTAACATTACCGGAATTGTTGCAACTGATGGAAGAGGCAGGCACTCTAACCACAGGAAAGCACCTGAAGCTTTGAAAATCGAAGTTAGGAATCACATTAACGCTATACCACGTATTGAAAGTCACTACTGTCGATCGACAACTTCTAGAGTATATAGAAGGGGGAAAAACAATAACAGATTTATACAATGACTATAAGCAAATTCAAGAGGAAAAAAAATTACCTTTCGTTAACTACATGATGTTCAACGATATTTTTTCTCGGGAATTCAATATTACGTTTTTTCAGCCAAAAAATGATCAATGCGTGACATTTGTCAGTTATGATAACGCTAATGATAATGAAAAACTTGCCATGAGAGATGTATACGAAAATCATCATGAAGAAAAAGAACTATCACGAAGAGAAAAAGAAAACGACAAAAATAGTAACAATCCTACAATAATTTATGATCTACAGGCTGTTATGTCATGTCCAAACGGCAATGTGTCATCCTTTTATTATATCTCTAAGGTAAATGTTCATAATCTGACCATGTACAATATTAAAAATAAAGAAGTCACTTGTTACGTCTGGCATGAGGGGGAAGCACATCGGGGCTCTAATGAGATAGGTTCTTGCGTGTGGAATTACTTAGAAAGTTTGAACGCAAAAATTTTAGCGTCTGTAGATGAAGATAAAACAGCGGACGTGATATTTTACTCAGACAACTGTGGAGGACAACAAAAAAACCGTTTTATGTTTTCTTTGTATCTTCATGCTGTAAATACTTTTCCAGCAATAAAATCCATAACACATAAATTTTTAGTGGTGGGACATACCCAAAATGAAGGAGACCATGTTCACTCACAGATTGAGAGAAATATTCAAAAATATCGAAAAGCTTTTCCAATATTTATTCCTGAAACATATTTCACCCTAATAAGAACTGCAAGGAAAACCGGACAACCATACTCGCTCATAGAATTTGACCACAAAAGTGTATACGATTTGAAAAATTTAAGCAACCAAATTGGAATGGAGGAACAAAAACCAATAACGAATACTGATGGCGAACAGGTCAAAACATCAAAAATTTATATTGTTCAATTCAGGAAAGAATGTTCCACCATGTTCTTTTATAAAACCTCCTATAAAGATGACAGTTTCGAAAGTGTGGACTTGAAGAAAACTGAACCAGCCAAAACAAGATCAAAAAAATCTGCAGGAGACGGATTTTCAAATATTTCATTAAAGAGAGCCTACGATAATAAAATTGGAATATCTGAAGCTAAGAAAAAAGGAATTTTATCATTATTCAAAAAAGGAGTTATACCAACCTACTATTTGAACTTTTTCAATAATTTATAAAAATATTTAGGTCTGAATAAAACATGGGCTACTTTTCCAGATGAATCGTCTGTACTTATAGAAATTCTTATTTTTCGGATATTTTTGGTATGATTGTTTTATTTTTTGTATCGCCTCCAGTGATTGGCTTTTAGAATCCATTTCATTACTTTTATTTTTCGTTTGTTTGTTTCTAGTCATCATCGACTGCTATTATTTTATAGGGATTTTATCTAGTTTCTAGGAAGAATGTAATTGTTTATTTTTGTTATATTTGGTAATCCCAAGGATTGTAGATATTTTTTTTTAATTAAAGCCCAATATTTTGAACAAAAAAATTGTTTTTCTATTATTCTCACCCATATTATGCTCGTTAATGTGCCACTCTTTTAAAAAATATTAATTTCAACTGAAATGGATTTTTAAGAGCAAGAGCGACATATGACATTATTACCTCAAAACTCGGACATTGAAAAAAAAATATTTCTCGTCAAATATCATAATTCTTCGGTTCTGATGTGATACAAATATTTTTTTCTACATATTGCTTACAGAAATTCGAATTTTCAAATGCCCCTCCTGTAAAATTGACAAATTTGCACTTATGACACTCTTTTTCCACGTCGACGAATATGCAATTTATGTAAATTATATACTAAACAATTGGTGCATGAGAAAATTATGAATAATACCAGAACCTAATATAAAGTGAAGCAAACCACGTATCTTCAAATACTGAGATTTCCATGAGCAATTATAATTGACGACTGACGCATTGAATAATGCATGTTGAGGATTACATTACAGATCAATTGAAATACAATGCTCTAATAAAATCAAATTAGAACAAACCTTGTATATTGGAAGATTTATTAAATATCCATTGGGGAGTAAATTATTATTAATACGGAACACAGTTTAGTGAAAAGCTATCATAAACCGTTTAACTCAATTATTTTCCATGAAAGAGCTCACTTCAAAACTTACTACGATTCGATTAGACCTAAAAGAGTACAATTTCGACATTCAATACGTGTCCGGAAGAGCAAATTACGCAGATACGATCTGAAGGATATATGTAGATAAACGATCTCAAAGATTTTTATTATGGAAAATTCACATTCTCTGGCAGTAGCTTAAGCGTCCAAGTTGGAAACGTTTAAATGATAAAAAATTTCCTACGAAGGATAAATGACAAATCTACATACCAGCATATATTAGAGACTATAAGAAATTGCTGATTCTGACTCTAAACGTGCAAGTCAAATACAGGATGAAACTTAGTCAAGCCTATTAAACTGTAACCGATGGTTTTGACTCGAAAGGCTTACGAGTAGGAATTTGCTCATATACACAGGGTCGCAGTAACGAGACGTAAATTGTGGCGGGAATCTGTCACTTCGATCCCAATGCCACAGATATACAGATAGCCGACAAGCGCTACTGGTCCACGTATTATATTATATCAGGGTCAGTACTAGAATGTCACCATACCTTGGTTGAGGCTACAAACAACAATGTAGTCTCAGTGTCGTGGATCAAAGGTAAGTCAATGGTAAGTCTAAAGGT
Organism: Lochmaea crataegi; assembly: GCA_947563755.1. NCBI lineage: Eukaryota > Metazoa > Arthropoda > Insecta > Coleoptera > Chrysomelidae > Lochmaea > Lochmaea crataegi. The sequence continues at coordinate 37,218,420 of OX387425.1, read as the reverse complement.
AACCTCGCGGCAAATGCCCTGGGAAAATACTCACAATAAATTCAAAAATAGGTGGGATGAAACAAATTACTGCAAACTATCCAATTTTTGCGAAGTAAGTTAATATCAGATTATCAATAATTCAATAGCAAGCTTACCTCGACGAATCCAAGCTATTAAAAGAGCACAAGGAGGAATTTCGAGTTATTAATTTGTTACTTGTTTATGTTTAATTTCAATTTAATAATTGATGCTGTTGACATTAAGAAAAAATAATTTTTTCGGCAACCGTCCGGAAAGTACCCACTACCCGGACGCTTTTTTTGTGAGAAAGTAGCACTTTTCCGGCCTAGTCCGGAAAGTACCTATTTCCCGGACTAGGCCGGGAAGTATTACATCGTTGCTGTCATTCAAACAAACCGAATCCCTTTAATATTAGCAATTGTTCGAATTTCAATATAAATATTAATAAAAACAAGAATTAGAATGTTAGTAATATGAGAAGATTCCACAAAGTAAGGGTCCAAACAGTAAATTCAATTAGAATGTTCCTAATTTTGTTCTAAAAATTAGTTTTCCTACGATCACTACTGAAAGTAGGCTTTTGCACACTCAAATCTAACCGCAAAGTTGATGTTTTCCGCGAGCTGTCATAATTTGACATTATTGGCGCTCTTAAGCAGAAAGTAACTTTGGCGCACGCCTAATTTTATTTATAGATAAAAGAGAGCTAGTAGATATTTTAATATAAACTGTAGAATAAATAAATATTTTAGTTGATTTTCTAATATGTTAAAGCATCCAACAGTATTTTCCGTAATAATATAATGAGAAATAGGGAAATCTAAAAGATATCTGACATTAAAGTAATAAATATCTGACATTAATGTGATAAGTGTTGCCTACGTACATAGGTACACGAAACTGCTAAGAACAAACAATGGCAATAGGTAGGCAACACAACATACTTGCAATCACCAGAAAGATTTGACATTTTCTAACCTTTCAGAGACATCTACCTCAGGCATAAACATAAAAAATTGCCAAAATTGTATCTTTAATTTTAATTTAGTTAATAAGTAAAAGGTATGTTTGTTTATTATCGTTCTGTATTCCGTTCAAATAAAATTTAAAAAAGTTGTAATTTATTTAATGAACTATAATATTCATACAACCATAAAATCATAAATCTTTAAATCATAAAGTCTATTGTCATAAGTAGGCAACACAACATACACAATTAATCTTTTGTCTTCGAATAGTAGGCTTAATATGTCAAATAAACTTCCAATATTGTGATGAAAGTAACACGTTTTTAATAAAAAATTAATTTTATTTTGGTGTGATCGTAGAAAAAATCTTGTGTGTATTTCGAGCAGAAAGTCCTTTGGTAGTCTCGACAGATTGCCGCGCTCCGCTGACGCGTCGCGCGGCAACTTTCTGTCTCGACTGCCAAAGTACTACTTTCTGCTCTTGATACACAAATAGCTATTTTTTAGCGTAGTGTTATAAACATTCAAATCGACGCCATTTTTAGTCCATTTAGATATTACAAAGAAACGTGTTTTATTGATTTGTTATACCTACCACACGGTTGCCGAAAAAAAAATTTACGCAACACGCCCGGAAACTGTTTTTTCGGACTCGCAGACTTCCAGGACTCGCCTACGGCAAGAACTAGAATCTTGTCTACTCGTCCAAAAATTTGTATCATTTGTAAAGAGAGAGATATTGGAATGAATAAAAAACAAAACATCGAGAATTGATTAGTATTTCTAATCATTTGCAAATAAAAATTTGTAGCCTTCAGTTTACCCTACAGGGTGTTTAGAATTTACGGTACATAAATATTGTTTCACTCCACCCGGTATAATAAATTGTCATATTTATTTTTACAAAAATTCAAAATGCTTGTGATAATTTCAATGAATTTCCTACAATGTGCCATATGACTCCATATTGGTATGGCATATTGAGTTCGCGGACTTTGACGACATAAAACAAGAATTAAAGTGGGGCCTATGATCCAGGAGCATGGATATTAATTACACGTTTGAAAATTCACTCCCCCCTAAAAGCTACACTTTAGGGGTGCTATACCGGGAATTTAAAGTGGGGGATAACGTTATCTATCAGCCCCCAAAGCCTCGGCGTGGGGCGTATGATACATGCAAAAACCCTCTCGGCTCCAGGTCTATACCCCTCTCTTTCTAACATCACCAACAATTATTCCTATTTCGCACAGACAAACGTAACAGCTCAACAACTGATCACCACGCCTCCAATACTACCTCCAGAAATATTCCAATATGGCTAATCCAACTATGCAAGTACCGTAAAACCGAAAGTCAGCAATATTATTAACGAATCCTGAGAAACCAATTGGAACGCCAGTAGCGCTCACCTGCATGGGATCCAACCCCTATTCGAGCCCAGATTTCTGTAACTAACCAAGTAGGGAGGGTACCATTATGAGAAAACTTAGAATTGGTTGTACAACACGCATAGTCACCTGATTTCCAAGGAAGATCGGCCAATACGCAACTACTGTCAATTACCTACTATCGTTAACCATATTCTTACTAAATGCTGCCAACTAAGGGTGTCGACACAATTTTGAGCACAACGTACAAGACGTGAATAAGCGCCCCGACCAGGTCAACTGTATTATGAAGTTCCTGAAGGAAGCCAATTTATATAATAAAATTCAATTTTCTCAATACCACTGTGCCAGAGGTCATGGTTGTTAAAGCACATGAAATTTGAATGAACAATAATAAGTTGGTTTCCTTTTAAACATAGTTGCTCCTATTTAATTATTCCACAAACACGCCATATCTTAATTTGGGAAAGTATATTTTGTTTAGTGCAGATGGGAAAATGACGTATCAACAAAGATACGGCTCAAAATGTCTCCATTTAATTGTTAGTTTCTCGTTGTTAATCTCCTCATGCATCAGAGTTATTATTGATGTGACACATGTAACTGGAGATTTAGTATTCTCATTAGTACTTCAAAATAATCAGACTATACCTACATCGATTACTTGTCGCATGATTACAAATAGTCTTACTTTGACAGATCAAATAATCCTATAGTGAAATGGAAGGATTGTTATGTCAAACAGAGACGAGCTGTAATTATTTGAAATACGAATTGAATTTGATGAGATTGTTTTTTGATGAAACATAACAAATAAAAACAATTTATAATTGTAGGTACATCATTTATCTTTCTTTTTTTCTTTGTTATTTAACGTCAGTCTATTTCTGCGACCCCGCCGTGAGCACATTACCATTAACTGGAAATGTTGCCGAATCTACTAGTATTTTAACATCCATGGACTCGGTACCTCGGTTTTACGTCTCATTCGAAAGACGGCATATCTACATTATACCTCGTGTTCATTTGTATAGTGCCTGCGAGTTGTGGTATGCTACTCACCCTAGTAGTCTAGTGTTTCGCTGCAGGTTGACGGTGTTTCCCCAGTGGTCAACCATCCAAGTACTAACCGCGTTCGACACTGATTCACCGTAATTATCGCATCAGAGGCGTTCCACTACAGTGCTGGGACGATGTCCTTTCTAAGTAGTTGTATCTTTAGGTTATTCCAGTATCAAAAACTATTTCTGTGATACATCAAAATAATTGAATACATGTAAAAATTGGAATATCTATAGATTCTGAATTTTAAATAATTTTGAGTCATATAAACCTAATAAATATTGCATTTCAACTGAATCTGAATTTATCCTATTCGCTTCAAATTTACAGTTTCACAATAACAAATTAAAGATAATAAATATCTTTCATACAGTGTGTCTTCTTAAGTTCGCAGCAGCTAGGAAACTTTTTATTATCGATTTTACGAAAAAAGTTATTCATCATAAAAAGTACTGCAAATATACGGGGTACATCGAAAATTGTAATCAAGAAAATTTATTTAAAAGTAATTCTCTGGTGTCTAATGGACAGTTTATTGTTCATAAATACATTATTAACTCAAATACCTGACATAATTATTACGCGATAAGTTCTTAAAAATAATAACAAAAAAATTGTATGGAATACCTGTCCTTTCAATACAAGTTTTCGATCTACGACAAAATTCTCGTAAGACATTTCGAATCATGTTAGGTGTTAAAGTCTGAATGAAATCCGTAATAATTTTTTCCAATTGTAGGACATTTGAAAACGGCCCTTGATGGTGTACTTTCTCTTTCAAGTAACCCCAAAAAAATATTGGGCTAACTAGCTGGCCAAGAAATATCTGAATATCTATGGATTTATTTTTTAAATATTGCCTTACTTCCAACGTATTAAGACATTTTGTACCGTCAATGCTACCAGCCTGTTGCCGTTCATGTAAGTCATCTATACAAATATATTAACTTGTTCAGGATATGCATGAAAATGTTAAAATAATAATTGCAGTTTTCATTATATTAGAGACTGCCGAATCCCTGAAAATATAAGTTACCGGTATTTTCTCGTGACGCAAGACTGGGAATCAGAAAATTCAGTTGCTCAATAAGATATTGGCAGTTCACAGTATTAGTAAGGGCTTCACGTAGAAGAGCTTCTGAACAGCATTCTTCTCTAATAACAAAGCTATTGAAAGAATGTCCTAAATGGTTTATGTACCAGTACTTGGAGATACCTTGTCAATTTTAAAACTAAATAATTTCAATGATCGTCTTTGTACAGATTCAATATTAGTCATACGCTTTTAATCTACTTATCTCCAAACAAATATTAATAAGGGTACTCAGGGGAACCGCAAGGACATTTACACAATCTTTAATGATAAATGATGGTACATGATCAGATCCGGTGGTCATATTTGGCTTCAACTTCTTCAAGGCTTTCATTTTTCAAAACAACTTTCGATCGATTGTCTTCTTCATAAGACCAACTACAAGACATACGTAATAGTTTCAATAAATTTGCCGTAGTAATCGTAAAAAAAGACAACGATATACTTGACGTAACGTGAATAACTGTTCGTACCAAAAGTTGAATTTGACACTAGCACATTTGAGGTTATGCGTGCTTAGTTTACTGTCTTGTTTTTAGCAAATTTTTGGATTGAAAGTGTATTTATTGTTAAAATCAGTTCTTGTAAGAACTAATTTGACTTTTTATTCCATTCGACATTGGTAAGTACGAATAAAATACATTATCAACTTGTAAACTTTTGACATTTCATAACACCTAAAATACCGTGAGACGGGAATATTACAATGCTTATTTTACTACTTATTGGTGGTAAATAGTATTTATAATTCTCTACAATTTGTAAATCTCTTTAGAATTTTCAAATTTGCATGAATCAAGTGTCTGATTGTACTTGTAACGGTATATTAAGCAACAGTTATTTTGAGAAAATGCCTGTAAAATGGCTTAATTCACGAGCACAGTAGTTTGTTATAAACTTGATTGAAAATTTTGAGAGGGAAAAAAACAACGGCGGACCCTTTTAACCTATTTCATCTGTTCAGGAGGTATTATACTAAAGTTAACATCTATTTAAGGACATTTCTATTTAATATTATATTTCAGAGAGTGACAACTGCACTGAAAATATCTGTGAAAACGGCATGTTCCTTTAAAAAAAGTAAGGAAAATATTCCAACTTTCCCAACGTCACACAGTCAAACACCTCATTAAACTAAAAACAGAGGATTTACCCGAGGGAACCAAAATGGCAGTACGGAATACCTTATATAGGTAACATGTAAGCAAAGTAAGTAAACAAAGATGTGAAACAATAATACAACACCTTCCCATGTTCTTAACCCTTAGATTACAGTCAGCTTACACTTTAAATGGAAGAGAAGTGAGATCATAGTACCTTAATAATTAAGATTACACGTCATAGTGCATGTAGTATTATCTATACAGTGAGATTTTTCACCAGCAGCTTATAGTGTGGTAGGTATATAAAAATCTTTAGTAGGTAATTTAACGTAAGTTCGATTATAGAGGTTGTGAGTAATGAAAGTTTTAGAATACAAAAAGCTGTGCATATTTTTAATATGAATGTGATCAATTATAGCTTCTACATGTGCTGATTTCTAAGTTGAGTACTGTCCGTAAATGTTTACCAATTTGTTCAGTCTGAGGGTAGATTGTGTTTTTCACAATTTAGTTTTCTAATTTGAATTATTTGAAGTTACATATACGGGGTTGTTCTATACATTATTTGGTACAAATAATTAAAAACATCTGAATATCAAAAATTTGTGTTCAAGTAAATATAAAAAAATCTTTTGTTTTGTTTGAGATAATTTTAAACTTTTTATATTTTTAGGGAAACATGTTACTGTAAAAACCATAAATGATAAACTAAAAAATTAGGCAATTCTTCCTGTTGGAAATACCTCTTCATTGGTGTTATTGAAACATTTGGGATTTAAATATAAAAAGGAAGACAACAGAAGAGCATTAATAGAACGAACAAATATTGCTAGCAAAAGAGCATGCTTTCTTCGTGATAGTGTATTTTCAAGACAAATTATACTAATTATACACTAATAAGCCAGCATGGTTTACATTAATTTTGGATTTTGTAAGTTTGTAACTTATTCACCCAGTATATCGATAGTTTTAATAAATATGTCGATGTTAACCATATATATATAAATACAATTAAAAAAGTTAAATTTCTTGTTTAATTATCAATTCGTAAAAGACACATTATTACATTGTTGAGTTTTGGTTCTAAATACACTTTGATCTGTGTCAGTTGGTCGGGAAGCGATATGTGTTGGACTATGATGAAAATTATTGATTGTCATTACTATTATTTATTGAGGTTATTTCTATAGTTATTTACTATTTTCTTATTTGTTTTCCGTTTCTTATTTTCGGATATTGTTATAGATAGTAACACTTTGATCTGTGTCAGTTGGTCGGGAAGCGATATGTGTTGGATTATGATGAAAACTATTGATTGTCATTACTATTATTTAACAACGTTTATTTAGAAGAAGAATTAACAAATTGTATACATATAAAAAGCAGTAAAAATTCAAACTAAAAAAACAACAATAATACATAACACTAAAACCAAAAGTATTTTCATCAGTGTAACCCATTAAGACCATAGAGGTTGAGTATGGATGACAAGTGATGAAAAGGAATACTTTTGGATACGCTATACTTTGGTTTATTCCATTGATTTTTAATTTAAGAAATATTATTTTAAATTTTTTGTTGTTGTCAATTTTCAATAATTTTTTCTATATTCTCATATCCTAATGATTTTATATATGTTTTAAATAATGATTTTAAAAGATTGGTTGAATTTAGTTTTCTTATATATTGTTTTTTTGGATTTTTCTCTATAAATTCTGAATGTACCACACATTTTTTAGTAAAAAGATCTAAAACCTTGTGTAAAGTATTTTCAAGTCGTCACGAGTTGAGTTGAGAACTGGCAACATTGTCCATCCACCGCTCTATCTAAAATTTGTGACCATCTGATATCTAGACATAATTGTCAAATTTTTTTAAAAAATGACGGATTTTTAGTACTTTTAATTGCAATTTTCTCTTTCAAAAGTGCATGATCCAAGAATTTTTTTCTTTTAAAATGTTCTATAGCAATAGGGCTTTCTAATAAAAAAAAATCGTTGCAAAATTCCGAGGGTCGCAAACCTTACCGGACCCCAACAATTTTTAATAGCATCATGAGTAATAGATTTGCTTAAAAAATTAGCAAAGGAGTTACAATGTCCTTAGGTGAATCTTTAAGAATGCCATTAAATTTCATTCTACTGTTTACGACAGATAATTTTTTTTTATGTTGACGAATGCCACAACTTTTGAAGATTATCTTCAATATAATTTTGTATTGTTTGAATGTAAGACTTGTATGCCTCATTAATATATTTTATGACTATTTTTCTTATTCTGTCAAATTTGTCATATGCTACAATGTTATTGTGTCACTTAAAGTGACTGTGATACCCATGCTTTCTTTCAGTATTTATGTTTTTTTTTGAGGTTTCTCTACATCTTAATTAACATAATAACTGCGATATATTGTGCCAATTAACAAAATGTTCATCTTATAGGCGTATATCCACTGCTGTCCCTACCGCAACCTTCAAATCACTTGTTTTCAGACCAAACCCTGAAGGGGACTTAATCCTAAAACAGGGTATAGAATCAAATTTGCTTTTAAATTGAAATTGAATTAAATTTAAACAGTAAAGTCATGCTTGAAAAAAAATCAATATATACAAATTAAAAACCATGGACGATAATTTATTTCTTCAGTGTTACTACATCTAGACACACATTTGTCAAACACATTGTATAATTTGCCGTAAGAGTACGTGTATTTCTCTTCAGCATTCTGGAAAGCTTCTAAGAAGGTCCAGTTATAGATAAAAACACTTGATATAAATGTTGAAAATTGGCTTTGCGAAAACTGAAGCAGTTTTAATAGTTTCTATTCAAGCTTTTATTCACAGAAATGTTGTTGTTTTTTAATATTGATAAAATTATCGACGAAGGGTGATTGTGATCTTCTCGGATCAGACAATTATCGGTATTGTTCATCTAATTTTTTTATTGACATTGATTATTTCGTACTTAGTATAGATTATTTCATTTCCCAATCTTCTATAGTACTTCCGACAAAACTAAAAGATGGAACATAAAAGGTGAAAAAAACGTTATATTGTTCTCTTCCGAAATGGTATTTAAAAGAGCAATTTCTTTCAAATTTCAGAAATGACGAACCGAACCTGGATAATGGAAAGGTGAAAAAGGAAATACAGGAGCACTTACTTTTCATTTTTGGATGTAACGTTTAAAACGAATCTAATGACGAGCTTCAAAATGAAAGAATACCACCCACGATAATGAAACAAAACGACGAAAAATGTAATTGCAATTCGGTGAGCTCTCACATGAAGATATATTAGAATATAAATTTACCTTGAAAAAATTTGACTACTGGGGCTTTTGCAAAAAAAAATGTGTGTGAATTGAATATAGGTTTAAAGTTTTCGAGGTGCTGCTTTTTTTATTTCGGAAATTGGATTAGTTTATACGATCTCAGTTGAACAACCGAACATGAACTATAAAAATAGAACTACATCACAAGTTAGATTTGTGTATAAAATACACTGCATCAGGTATAAAACCAATGAATACGTACATATAACCTTTTTTCAATCGAAATTGTAATAAAATTTATTTTAACCATCTTTTGTATTATTTGTTTACTTTTTGATATCATCCTGCATTATTATTGTAATGTGAGAAAATATATTTTCAATCAATGGCTAGGAAAACGGAATAGAATTCATGTGGACACATTAACCAAATCAATCGCTAAATAGAAATGAAGTGATTTTTTTGGGAACCACATTATTTTTTTCAACGTTTTTGCGGATATACTGTTTTTTTGCTTATTTTAGAAATGTTAATAAAACGCGTTTGTTAGTACTTTTTTGTGAGATGATTGTTTTTGTTGTGAAATAATGTATTGATCAAGTTTATGGTTTTGTGTATTTTAGTGTGCATTGGTCAACACCAATTCCAACAATAGATCATAAGAAAATTAGGTTGAAAATTTTATACCCGTCATTTTAAGCCAGATGCTTTAGATGATGCTTTATTTAGACATTGTTGCTATGGTACCAGCAAATTATCTGAAAATGTTTCATCTACATGTGCATGTAGACGTAAAATTAATAAGTGGAAATTTCCCGGCACACGACAGCTGTCATCTCCTGTAATACGAATGTATTTTAAATCCCCCTCGTGCTTGAATTTCTTGCGGGAAATTTGTCTCGTACATGAATTAAAAAATTTAGAGGCAACCTGGTATCGAATATAAATGTACACGTTTGACTTCTCATCTTGGAAAACTCTGAAATTTAGTTATTTGCTGAGAGAAATGATTAGTAAAAGTGTATCGTAATTATAGTTAACATAGTTTGTGAATTTTATTGGAAAAATTATTAGCAGTAAGTACGCTAGTAAACAGTAAAAATCGATTTCATTGAGATAAACATTCAATTACAATAAAACTCTGATAAGTTAACGATATAAAGGTAGACGAAGGTCACAACTTATTTAAATGCGACGTTGCCAGAGTGGACAAATCAGCTAAAGTTCATCGAAAAAGGGAAGGCATGGAAGAAATCAAACATATGTTTAGCAGTATACAGGAAAACATGAAAAAGATGGGCAGTAAGTATACAAGAGAATATGAAGAAAATGGATGAGAAAATGGAAGCTATTATGCAAGAAATGAAATTATTAAAAGAAGATAATAAACGCCTAAAGAATCAAATACAAAATGACGAAAAAAAATAGATACATTGGAACGATAAATAAGAAAGAAAAATATAAATAGATATCGACAATTTTACAGGAAACTGTAATAATTCAAGAAAAATATAATTATTAAGGGATTACCGGAAAGTGGAGCGATACAGAAGGAAAAGTTCTGTTGGTGCTTAAAAAAATGAGGATAGAAATAAACGAAGAAAACGACATAGAAGAAGTAAGAAGAATTGGGAGACAAGGAAATGAGAAAAACAGACCAATTCTTGTTAAACTACTAAAACAAAACAAAATAAATGAGATCCTAAAAAATGCTAACAAGTTAAAAGGCACTGAAATATGGCTGAATCAAGACTACCCCCAGAAAATAGTTCAGGAAAGATGACACCTAACTCCGCTGTTGATGCTAGATAAAAAGGGCTAAAAGCATTTATACACATAACATAACATAACATAGGCACCCAATCCAAGGGAAAACTTATATGTGTTTTTATTTCTAATAGTGTACCTTTCTAACTTCTTGTTTAAGTTCTGAATATATATATATATATATATATATATATATATATATATATATTAATGAACTATTGGTCTTATCATAAATATTCAATAAAAATTAACTTGATTAGACAAATGAAGAACAGAATAACCAAAATTTCAGATCCCAATTTTCATGAAAAGAACCTAAAAATTCTTCATAAATTATTTTTAGAAAATGGATACCCTAATAATTTAATCAAAAACATATTGTATAATTATTTTCCAACTGTAGACATTGCAGACAATAATAATACATCCCACAATACAGTACATATAAATAAATATATATCTTTTCCATATATTAAAGAAATAACACCAACGTTGAGTAGGATTTTCAAACCAATAAATAACATTAAAATTGCCAATAAAACATGTTTCACGATAAAATCTATTTTTACAAAATTTAAAGACAAAACTCCGATTCTCAATCTATCAAATGTAATATATTGTATACCATGTAAAAACTGTAATAATAAATACATTGGCCACACTAGTCAAAAATTAAAAAGTCGTTTAAGTTTACATAAAAGTGATTGTAGATTACATCCTGACAGATGTGCATTAGCAGAACATGTAATTGATGAAGACCACGTTATGGATTTTGAATCTGTTAATATTTTAGACATACAAACAAATACTAAAAAAAGACTTTTCTTAGAAATGGCTCACATATCACAAGAACCTTGTACTATTAACAAGAAGAGTGACCATAAGAATCTCAGTGATATTTATCACTACTTACTATCAATGGATCACAATAATAAGATTTCAAATTTCAATTCTTAATTAATTTTTTAAAAAAACTTTTATAATAATTTGACATTATCATAACCTACACTCTCCATTTTTTGACATAATTTTTATAACTTATTAGAAGGAAAAAAATGAAATTGTTTATCTGTCATAATGACAATATTTCAATATTTTTAAAAAAATTCAAATACCAATTTTAGCATTTAATATATATTTACCATTTTATATCAATCCTCAATTTACTGTAACTTGATAATGGAAATAAAAGTTTCCGAAAGCTTGTTAAATTAGTAAGAAGAGTTCACTTTTATAAACTTGCCGTTTCCCCAATATTTCTGGTTTTATACCTAATTAGTAATTAGTCGGCAAAGACTATCCTATATATATATATATATATATATATTGTAACCTTCATATACCAAAGTACTTGTAGCCACTTATTGTTCATGTTATTTATATACGTATGAACAATAAGGCTTTATTACTATTATTACTATTACTATTAAAATAAAATAAAAATTCATGTACTTACTCAAAAGATTTCCGGAAATAATTTAAGCACTAGGGAGATTACAAGTGAAAACTACTGTTCTACTGTCCTACTTGTCCTGATAACGGAGGTAATTGACTTTTGGAAAATTCTCTCTTTAACAATGGTTACCAAATTTGACTACATTCTGCTAATATGTTAGGAACCTACACATTACTCTTCACTCAGTTGAATTGAAGCACTTTCTTTCATTTCTCGTTTCCCAAGAATGTTTGCAAATTCCTGACTCATAGAACTCCCTATCTTCAATATACTTTTCGTGCTCGCCTATTCCGACTTTTAATGGTCTGGATGTGTCTCCTAATTTCTCTACAGTTTTTTGAGTTTGTTATGCATTATTTGTTTAAGTTTTTGTTAGGATAGATACAACGATACAGAAGATATTTGGGGTAATATTTCAACCTAACGATGACACATTTTTAATTGATAATTTTAATTTATATAAAAACTAGATATTATAAGTGTAAGGGAAGCGTTACTTGCATTATTATCGTATCTCTTTGAGAAGTTGCCTAATTTCCAATCATAACATTGAAAATGTGAATGCAATTTGATAAAAGGGCGTCGGCCCAGCTTTGTAGCGGAACGCTTCTAATGCGATAATTGCGACCAAGCAAGGTTGAGCGAGGTTAGTACTTGAATGGGTGACCACTGGGGAAACACCGTCGTAGAGCCCGTACAGCCTGCAGAGAAATACTTTAGATTACTAGGGTCAGTAGCATATCACAGCTCGCAGGCATTATACCAATGAGCACGAGGTATAATGTAGATATGCCGTCTTTCGGATGAGACGTAAAACCGACGTCCCGAGTCCATGGATGTTGGGCTCGATAAAGATCCCTACCACTGGCTGCAACACTAGTGGATTCGGCAAAATTTCCCGTTAGGGGTAGAGTGCTCCCGGCGTCGGTGATTAGCCTGAGTTGCAGAAATAGACCCACGTTAAATAACCGAATAAAAAAAATTTTATAAAAAAAATATATGAGAAAGTGTACGGTGTAGTTTTCGTGTACCATAAGCTAAGGGGAAAGTGAACAGAAAACAGGAGACTGTGTTGGGAATGCAAAGTGTACAAAAATGTGAAGACTGAGTCAGTATTGAAACATGTACAGAAAACTGGAGACTGTGGCGGTGTTGAAAGGTGTACTGAAAACTTTAGACTGTGTCGAGTTGGAAAAGTGTATAAAAAATTTCTTTACGACCACTTGTCGGCCGCCTATGTTTTACAAAAGTATCGACAAACGGTCTGGTCTTGAAGAATTTTCTGTTGTTGTTCAACTGAGATTCTATAAACTATAACACTCATGTTCCTACGAGAAATCTGAAGATTCCATCGTTAGTTTGACAATTCTAACGTGAACGAACCTACTCAGTGCGTTGATGTGGTTCAAATACTTTGTATGGCAGCTACACAGAAATTGAATTATAACAAATTACAACAATTGCTTTGTCTTTTAAGAAGAAGCAAATTCAATCAAAGTTGTTCTAGTATGATTTGATTGGAGGTACTTATATGGTCTCCTGTTTTCTTAAGTATATCAGTACACGTTGAAGCAACGTAAGACAGTCAATTTTGAATGCTTCAAAACCATTAGTTTGACAAAAATATTCAGTAAAACAAGGAAAATAATCATCTAAGTAGGATTATTCTTCACTATGACATATCTTCTTGAGAAATCGCATTTTTCTTTTTCATCTACCAAATATCAAGCAAGGCGGTTTTTACTAATTCAATGTGTATTTAGTGAACACAGAACCTCAAAAAGTAAAAGATGAAAATATTCAAAATACTGATTTAGCTGGATCATCCTGTATAAAGTTTGAAATTTTTTAGGTGAAGATAGTCTGATGATACATAAAGCACACAAGCAGCATATGAGTTTTTGTGCGCCACTGGTAAATGGTAAAAGATGTTTGAATGAACAGAACACCTAATCTGTTCCCTTTTCCTATTCAGTCAGTGCTACTGCCTGCCTGTCTGTCAGTCCCTACATGAGTCAGTGCATACGTGCGGAGAATTCGACGTGATTTTTGTGTTAAAATTGTTGACCTATTCTATTGGTATTTTCGAATAAAATCACACTTCGTTTTTGTTCCCAAAAAAACTATTATTGAAGCTATTTCTGCAATAATATTTCAGAGATAAGAGTTTAACTGGAAAACATAAAATGGTACAGAGATTTTAACTTTTAGGAAATAACTTTTGTACGTTTCTTGTGGTATATTCATTATTATTTTTGTTATTTATTTTAGAAAATTGAACCAGAATCTTTTTTATATTTTTAATTCAACGCATCTGTAGCGTTCCAGCTACCGTTAGCAAGAACAATTATATATATCATCTCTACAGCCCCTTAGTGGCCCTTGGATTAGATTTTTTTATTTTTTCTCTCCATTCTCTTCTATTTAATGTTTCGTTTTGCCAGTTCTGTACTACTTTTTTCAGATCTTCTTTTACTGCATCCAGCCGTTTTGTTCTAGTTCTGCCCCTTCTCCTTTTGCTATCTGTTCCACCCATTAGAACTCTGTTAACTCAACTGTCTTCTGAAATTCTGCTAATATGACCTAACCATCTGGCCCTCTGTGCTCTTATTATGTTTGTTATCGTTTTTTTTTTGTATAACGCTAGCAATTCGTTATTAGTTCTTCTTCGCCATACGTTCTCCTATGTTTTTACTCCTCCCAATATTTTTCTCAACATTTTCCTCTCCCATATTTCTAGTCTGTCCTCTTCCTTTCCATTCATAATCCATATTTCACAGACATATGCTACTGACGGTCTTAATAGTGTTTGATATATTCCGACCTTAGCCCATCTGGATACATTTTTTGCTTTTAATATGTTTGAAAATATTCCTGCTGCCTTACTAAGTACCTTTGGATATTCTTTTCTCTTTTTCTTCACTTCCTTCTGCTGTTAAGTTTACTCCTAAGTATTCTCGTGTTCCCTTTCCGAAATGTATAGGTGCAACCATCGCATCCGCATCCGTATGATTATTTCTTATAACCATGTACTTATTTTTCTTTTCATTAATTACCAAGCCATATTTCTTTGCTTTTTGCTCCAGTTTTTTAAATGTTTTCTCGACTTCATTTTGTGTTCTCGTCCTTAGACAGCATATGCCAGACATAGGTGTTTATTGTTGTAAATTAGTCCATTTGTCCTTATCTAGCTTTCTCTTTTTCCAATACTATCTTTAATAATGTCATGGGCAATGAATCACCTTATCTTGGAACTTTTTCTACTTCAAATTGCTTTGATGTTTCCCCTTCCAATGAGATTTTGTTACATGTGTTTTGTAGAGTCATTCTCACCAACCTGCAGAGCTTTTTGGGTATACCTAGTTTCTTCATAGCTTCGTATAACGTAATTATTACAATTGAATCATAAGCTTATTTATAGTCTAAAAATAACATATACAAGCTTAAGTTTTTTTCATAACCATTATGCTGTAACTATCGCATTATATATATTAGATCTATTGTGGATCTTCCTGTGTTGAAACCTCCTTGGTATTCACCGACTGTTGTCTGATTAAACGATTATTAAGTATATTCGCCAGGATTTTATATGTAACGTCAAGAAAAGCGATTCCTTTATAGCTATTGCATTGTTGTTCATCTGCTTTTTCATAAATTGGGCACAATAGGGCTGTATTCCCATCCTTTGGTACATTTTCTTTCTTCCATATTTTTGAAATTAACTCTGCTCAAGAACAATTGAGTTTTTATAAAATTGTGGTCCTTATCTGACACTAACGAAAAAATTCGACAACTAGACAATCAATAATATTTTGAAGTTTAGGTCTGCAAGAAAATGTTTGTCAAATCCATTCACATATCCTTGAAAACATGTGAAATAATAGTAATTTTTATCCTCAATCACATTATAATAGAGCGTTTACAAGTGACTTCATCCCGCGCCATGTTGTCAACTGATCACGGACAACCTTCAGAAAGATGGATGGAAATAGCATTTTAAATATTAATCGAGAACAAAAGTTAATTGGTTTTGGTAAATTTGTGTAATAGTGTGTATTAGTTGGATACTATAATAATTAAAAAGTGTAATAAAGCAATTGTTATGAGTTTTATCATGTTGTATTATTCGGTTTGAGGTTATATTATAATTTAGTATGAAGGTTGTCCAGTGACAGAAATTCGTCACGATGACGTACTTGGAAAAGGTCAATTGAAGTTTTATCCACACTTATTAAGCATAGCAAAGTTGGAAGTAAAAAATGTAGATATTTGAAAAATTCACTACTTTTGTGAGAATAAGGTTTTTACATAACCTCAAAATTGTCGAGTGAAATAAGAAAAACCGATTCTTTTGTATTTCTGTTCTTAAAAAAGGCTTGATAGGAGTATAGGTTTTTAACACTCATATGAAAACAAAGACTATACTACTTCAATAGAAGTACGTGGTGAAATCGAACTCGCTCATATTCAACTTTATTTAATTTATTCAAATACGACTCAGAAGTTGATTGAAAGTATTATTATTGATTTTATTCATGAATTTTCAGGAAAACAGTTTCGAAATTTTGAGTCAATCCTAATTTAAGATGTCGAAAATGATAGTTTAATACCATTATAACGCCTTACAAAGTTTTTGAAAAATATTTTTCAAACCTAACCATTCACTAAGAAGCAACAACTACTTCTCGGGCTATATGCCCCAACAGACATTGAATTACACTTCTAAGTTAAACGAGGTTGGTATCTGCAAGATATAACCGGCGTATTTGCGCTTCATCAGTACAAGATAGATGTCATCCTTGCAGAAGCTCTGAGAGCATAATCCTGGACTGGAGACAACGCTGCAACCACATCAATACATTAACCCCAGTATATACCAACTTAGAAGTGTAATTCAATGTCTTTCGGGGCATAAAGCCTGAGAAGTAGTTGTTGCTTCTATGTTCTTTGAAAAATATTTTTCAAAAACTTTGTAAGGCTTTATAATAGTATTAAACTATCATCTTCGACATCTATTGATAGCACACGCTTCACTAAAATATGACAATTTTTACAGTAAACTGTAATTAAGTAAATCTTAATTTTGTTGTTTAACTGATTCCTATCCTCCCTATTATCCTTTTTACTCATTCTCCTTTTGTCCTTGTTCTCCTTTCTCTTCATCTTCTCGTACAGATTCCGGCGACCGGCGAGTTGTATCCCAAAAAGTAAAATTTTACCTGAACGAAAAAAGGCAACCGTCGAATTGCATCCGTAATCCAAAGAGGTATGTTCATTAATAATCGCCTATCATGGTCAAAAGCAGTTAAATTTTAGAGCAATGTTGCCGATATATTATTTGAATCGTAAATATTTTTATAAACCTAACCTAACCTAACCTTACCTAACCATTCTTAGAAATTTGTTATTGTTATAAATAAATAAATTATATATGTTAATAATACAGTTAAAGGCAAATAATGAAATAATAATATTGATGAATAAAAAAAATTAAAATGGACAAACAATAATTACATAATTGAATAATGTTTAAATTAAATTAATAGGTATATTATTCACTATATTGTTATAAAACTGTATTAGTCGCAGTTTCGGAAATAAAATTTAGTATCAATTACAATATCAGAATAAACATGACCACAATGCCCGCTTTTATTTAATTATCCACCAGTTCTAGACACAATATTAAATTTGTTGACGGAATGCAACTCAGTGGTGAAACGGATGCAAGTCAGCGGTCAAAAGTTTGGCCCGCTCAATGGGGATGCAACTCACCGGTCCCGCAGATTCCAATCTTCTGACATTATCTCGCTTTACAGGTCCAGAGACGATTCTTTCAAGAGATGGTTTTCGGCATTAGTGCAACCTGTTTTGGATAATTTAAGTTATCTGGATGTTCATTTCTAAAGCAGCTAAGATGTTCGATATATCTTATTCCATAATTTATTTGTGATTTACCGATATAAACAGTATTAGAATGAGAACATTTCATCTTGTATATGTGATTTTTGTGAAAAAGTTAATTACCCTCCAGCATTTGCTGGAAACACCCAATCTTCTTGTTAGTTGGGAATGTGAAATTATTCTTTGAATTGTGTGTTATAATATTTTATAAGCAATCATACTATCGTACTATTGCACGTGGAAAGCATTTAATACCTTGTTTTTCTCTGTTCAGTCAAATATGTTAATGCAGTTAATATTTCTTAAATAATTTAGTACATTTAGAATGTTTCTTATTAATTATATATTTGGAATTGCTTATATGTATATTGGCTTCCATTTGAATTTTTATACCTATATTATACCCTTTGAAACTCTCACAATCAAGGTGAATATGTTGAAATTCGTTCCAAAGAAATAGACATACAAACACTCGAAAATGTTATCCTCCTTCGGCAGTAGGGTAAAAGCAGTATATTATTCACGGAAGTGTGGAGGCAAATTATATAAAACACCTGAGTGAATAAAATCGAGTACAATTGTACACTTCCTCAACAAGTTATTCATAATTTCGAGGAAATTATGTTACCAGTATGATATTTTGAAACCATTTACGTTCACGATGTCAACAATTGGGAAAACTAATAACAGCAATTGCGAAATTTATTGCATATTGAAGATTTATAGAAATATCGTTTCGATGGTGTAATCAACATTTTCTAATTAATGTCAAATATTATGCTTTAGTTGGGTATCACAAATCCAATAAGGAATAAGTGAGTTGAAACAGTAATTATTGTTTCTTACATTAACGTTAGAGTGGCAGTAGACATTTCCAGGGAAGTATTGATTTTTACATGTGACCTGCGCTTCTGCGGTTCTGCGCTAAGACTGAGAGAGGAAAGTGTAGAAGCACTTTGCTGGCTGGTCTCTCTGAATCTTTCGCTAAGAAAGGGCGAAATAAAATTCCTTTGAAGCCGAAGAGATATTGGAGAATTGGAATTTGAAAACAATAAATGTTAAATAAATAGTTTAAACGATAATTCTTATCTCTGCGGTTTTCTATGGGCTTCTATGGTTTTCTATGAGGTTTTCTATGGGCTTCTATGAGGTTTCTATGGTTTTCCATGAGGTTTTTATGGGGTTTTTAAGAGGTTTCTACAAAGCCCGCTGATGATTATACGAGGCTTGCCTGAAGTTCATACCTCTTAGTGTTCCTGTTCCTTAGTTCACAGCTTGCCTGAACTTACCGGAATATATCTGCAAGTTATCGAAAGACTTATCTAACTAAACAGAGGACTTATTAAAAGCTTACCTGGAGGTTACCCACCATCCATCGAGGGACCTCAACTATAAGCATCACTACAGATAAGTAGCTTAAGAGCGGATATAGTTTTTTTTGGACTGCATTTATATTGTTCTCATGTATTTTTCTCTAGTATTAAATCAACACTAACCATAACTAACACTAACTAAAAGCAGTCAAGATCTTTTTTGTTTTTTTTTGGTATAACTATTCATCTCACAGATTGTCATTAGACTTAGTAATCATTGAGACTGTCTTTTATTTTTAACTTCAACTACCTACCTGCAGAAACCAAGTAAACTTCAAAATAGCTACTACCTAGAGTATTTGTAGGTCTTTTCAAAGTTTTTGAGAAAACTTTGTGGCGCCCATGGTCTTTCCTTACAAGGTATTATTATTACAATAGCTCTAAATCATGTTATCCGATTAGACTATTCTCTACAATTTACTCTAGGATCATAAGAACCCACGTTCATAAAGTTAACCCTAAAAGTGAATAAAAATATTTTTTTTAGTGTCTCATAGTTTTGGTACCCAACTTTAAGTTAATCTTTTTGAAGATCTCATATTTTGGCGCTCAACATCTTTTATTGGTCTCAGAGTCTTCAATGTATCCATAGGGAAGGTTTTGTGAGATACCATGGATAATGAACACTGTTTACACTACCACTACACCAACACTAACACTTTACACTATCTTACGCGCGTTTCGATAACCAAGTTATCTTCTTCAGAGACTGAAGTTTACTCAAGTTTACCTTCAGTCTCTGAAGAAGATAACTTGGTTATCGAAACGCGCGTAAGATAGTGTAAAGTGTTAGTGTTGGTGTAGGGGTAGTGTAAACAGTGTTCAGTGTCAAGTATCGCCAACGGTTCCAGAATTCCCAACTTAACTATGGATAATTATCATTGTCAGTAGAGTTCAGTTTACCTTCAGTCACTAAAGAAGATTATCTAAAAACGCTATAAGATGTCTATGCCTATTTAATGACCCATATCAATACTACACGAAGAATCATGACAAGTATGGTATCGTTGAATGTGTTTTTGAAATATTCATGCAAAAATGTGATAGAGAGTCGGAATAGAGAGACTTTTAACGATAAATGTTTCTGAACCCGGGGCCGCACATGGGTCAATCTGCCAACTACCCAATCTAGCCAAACGGAGTTCAACCTTTCATCAAAATATGTCGATCGAAAAAGTAGGAAACCCCTTATAAAAGATCACTTATTTACTGGATGGAACAAAACTTCACTTTCACTCTCTCCAGACCTACAAATGCCTGAACGTATGGATGATTTCACAAACAGTGAGACGAGCACTCGTTCTCTTTGATGGACTTCGCGCGGGAAAAGGCGAGCAAGTTGCCGAACGATTTGCCAAAATACAAACTTTCCATCTACTGTTCGCAGATCGGGGTTCGCCGACTGCCACATGGGCGACCCAGGCTTGAGCATCTGTTTAAAACGTTCATAGCTGCCCAAAATTTCATGTTTGTCATGTGAACAGCTTCCGAGATATTGTACTGTCAAGATGACGTGGGATATCCGGTATAATTTTATAATGATAATTTTGATAGTTACGTCCCGTCATACCCATTAATCACAGCTAGAGATAAACCGGAAATATTTAAAAGGTTTATTTACAACTAAACGTTTCATATTGAGCTACCAAGCCGTTTAGGGCTCATTTTGTTTTAATTGTGATAAAAACAAACGATACACGTTGTCAGCCTTTTGCAATCGACATTACAAAAATTAGGGGAATTTGTGATACTAATAATAATTGTTTTTTAATTATTCGGATATTACAGAGCGAAATCGTTTATCATTATGCATTGTGTCTCTCGGCTCTAATTGTGGCAATAGAATGCACATCACAATATTGTAACAGTAACTACCCGAGCGTTACTCGTACACAGAACACCTGCTAAATCCCTACGGAACTGACATTAATTTATGTGTACATGTCTGTTTGTTAGCGTCTTGTCTCTGAATCTATATGGACGTAAATGGTCAACTGATTTCTCAAATTATAATTTATTATTAAAGGATATCTATTGAATTGAGATATTATCCTTCTTTTATGTGGTAAATAAGGTCCGGTAAGAATACCATTAGAGGTGTCAGAATGAAAATTATGGATACTGCTATACTCTTTATATATGATATTAAATTTTATAATACCATTTCTTGCAGCACTACAGGAATAGAAAAAATACTTGAAGAAAAACAGTTTTTCTGGTAAACTCAACAACCGTATTTTTATAGATATAATTGGTACGTCAATTGACGCAAACGAATTTTTGGGGTATGATCATTAATTCCATAAAGGCATTGGATTAAATAAAAGCACTCTTCTTTTTTCTCTTGGGAGCCGTCCTCATGCCGGGAGCACCGCAGCCTGTTGGCTTACTCATGGATCCCCGTACCTTTGAGTAAACGATATAGGTCCATTGTATGTGTGCCATATGTTTCAGGAAGCACATTCGCCTCTCTGAAAGTTATTTGTCTCCTTGAGTCCAGTGACTCACAGTCAGATGAGATGTGGGTTACGGTCTCGTTTTCTATACCACAAAGTATGCAGGTGAAATCCCGTTATACCGCCACATTTTATGCAGGTGTTCTTTCACCTTTTTAAATAGAAACATTTGTACAGGTTGACAAATAAAGTTTGGCACTTGGCTGCGCGGTATTGAAATAGTGCCTAAATCCAAAATTGATTTGTAAATCTGTAACTGACATTCCTGATTTTGTCCACATAAAGTGGAGGCGTGTCTCATTACAATAACACATCTTGTTGGACACTGATTATTGTAATTAGTCAAAACTAGTTTGGTATGATTTTCACCTTCCAAACCTGACCTAGACACCAAATCCACTGGTGCCATTTGATCATGGTGCTTTTGTTTACTAGCACGTCAAGATTCTTAAAATAGGTAAGTGGGAAAGGACAAAGAAGAGTGTCGCACCACGAGAATTGATTGAGGTGTCAAGATGTGAATTGATGACGACTATTTTTCGACTACGAAATCTCGAAGAATGTGCATTTTCAAATTAAAAGTTCCGTTATGATTTGGGTGTTACATTACGACGAGTGCTAACTAAATTTGTACTTAAATTTCTGAAATACTTGGTGATAACGTTAGAAATGCGAGACAATTTTTTTTCTCACCCTGTTATTCTTAAAATGGTTTTCGTTTCAAGTAAAATGAATTAAATTATGGGTATACCCTAATATTTCAGAAATGCTCGACAAAACAACCAATTGTCTGGAACAGATAAGTAAAGTATCATAATGTCACGTCGGCGATAACGTTGTCTTCGAGGCCACGAAAGGGGAAAGAAAATTTTAAGAACGATTTGAGTTTTAGTTTCTAGAAAATAACTAAAGTGTTCACTTGAGCCAAATAAATCTATTCAACTATAGTGTGTATTGTGGTGCATATCAGGAGTTAAATCGGTGAGTCTATCTCACAGAGTAATTCATTTCTGCCTGTTATTTGATATTTGATTTTAAAAGTTATTGTATCACATAGAGTATATATATTTGCTAATCATTTTTAATAATTACTTTGTTTAAAGTTCTTTAATATTCAACGTTATTAAGAATTTACTTAATTACAGTTACCTGTAAATAATTGTCATATAAGTAAAGCGTGATCTAAAGACGTCAAAAAATAATAGTTCAATACTATTAAACGCTTTACAAAATTAGAAAAATTAATTTCCAAAGAGCAGATCGTCCACCAAGAAGCAACAACTACTTCTCGGGCTATATGCCCCGACAGACATTGAATTACACTTCTAAAGTAAACGGGGTTGGTATATCTGTTAAGATAGAACCAACCATTCTGGTTTGCGATCAGAAGGAATAACATCACTTGTGGACCGGTTTCGGCGTTTTTGCGCCTCATCAGCACAAGGTAGATGCCACTCGTCCAAGAGCTCTGAGAGCATAATCCTGGACTAAAGACTACGTTGGTTCTATCTTAACAGATATACCAACCCCGTTTACTTTAGAAGTGTAATTCAATGTCTGTCGGGGCATATAGCCCGAGAAGTAGTTGTTGCTTCTTGGTGGACGGTCTGCTCTTTGGAAATTAATTTTTCTAATTTTGTAAAGCGTTTAATAGTATTGAACTATTATTTTTTGACGTCTTTAGATCACGCTTTACTTATATGACAATTATTTACAGGTAACTGTAATTAAGTAAATACCTACAAAACCGAGATGGTTTTTTGTCGATATAGAATTTTGGTTTGTGATTAGATGTAGGGATGTCGCTGATATCGCACTCTTAACATTTCCTTTACTAAGGCTAATGTATTAGTGTGGTATCAACGTAGTCTTTAGTCCAGGATTATGCTCTCAGAGCTCTTGGACGAGTGGCATCTACCTTGTGCTGATGAGGCGCAAAAACGCCGAAACCGGTCCACAAGTGATGTTATTCCTTCTGATCGCAAACCAGAATGGTTGGTTCTATCTTAACAGATATACCAACCCCGTTTACTTTAGAAGTGTAATTCAATGTCTGTCGGGGCATATAGCCCGAGAAGTAGTTGTTGCTTCTTGGTGGACGGTCTGCTCTTTGGAAATTAATTTTTCTAATTTTGTAAAGCGTTTAATAGTATTGAACTATTATTTTTTGACGTCTTTAGATCACGCTTTACTTATATGACAATTATTTACAGGTAACTGTAATTAAGTAAATACCTACAAAACCGAGATGGTTTTTTGTCGATATAGAATTTTGGTTTGAGATTAGATGTAGGGATGTCGCTGATATCGCACTCTTAACATTTCCTTTACTAAGGCTAATGTATTAGTGTGGCATCAACGTAGTCTTCAGTCCAGGATTATGCTCTCAGAGCTCTTGGACGAGTGGCATCTACCTTGTGCTGATGAGGCGCAAAAACGCCGAAACCGGTCCACAAGTGATGTTATTCCTTCTGATCGCAAACCAGAATGGTTGGTTCTATCTTAACAGATATACCAACCCCGTTTACTTTAGAAGTGTAATTCAATGTCTGTCGGGGAATATAGCCCGAGAAGTAGTTGTTGCTTCTTGGTGGACGGTCTGCTCTTTGGAAATTAATTTTTCTAATTTTGTAAAGCGTTTAATAGTATTGAACTATTATTTTTTGACGTCTTTAGATCACGCTTTACTTATATGACAATTATTTACAGGTAACTGTAATTAAGTAAATACCTACAAAACCGAGATGGTTTTTTGTCGATATAGAATTTTGGTTTGTGATTCGATGTAGAGATGTCGCTGATATCGCATTCTTAGCATTTCCTTTACTGAGGCTAATGTATTGGTGGGGTATCAACGTAGTCTCTAGTACAGGATTATGATCTCAGAGCTTCTGGACGAATAGCATCTACCTTGTGCTGATGAGGCGCAAAAACACCGAAACCGGTCTACAAGTGATGTTATTCCTTCTAATCGCAAACCAGAATGGTTGGTTCTATCTTAACAGATATACCAACCCCGTTTACTTTAGAAGTGTAATTCAATGTCTGTCGGGGCATATAGCCCGAGAAGTAGTTGTTGCTTCTTGGTGGACGGTCTGCTCTTTGGAAATTAATTTTTCTAATTTTGTAAAGCGTTTAATAGTATTGAACTATTATTTTTTGACGTTATTAAGAACATTAATTTGTTGTTGCATTTCCTATTCATCCAATCCTACTGTATTGTGGAGAGTTTGCGCCATGTAACGTTAATTTCGTTCACTTTACTTCCCTCTATTGAATTAATAAATTATCGTATGGGCGGCGAATAGCCAGTCCTTTCTCATACCCAACACCGAGAAATGTTTCAAGGCTGAATAAATTCACTGTGGACAGTCCAAATCAACGTTTCTATGCGTGCCGATCGAGGTCCGCCTGTCGGGAAAATAGTCACTTCTATTTTGAGATTCCCACTTCGACCTCGTGTCTCTTCTTCTACCAATTATAAATCAAATATGAATCAAGAATTCACTACTGAAATGTAAATTCCTTTCCTGGTCAAAGCGTATGAGCGTGACACGAACATGAGACGTAAGTCTGTTGTCTTTTACATGATTTCGTGTATTTAAACAAGTGGCAAAAGGGTTTCATTCCTTCTTTCTTTCCTGCGAACATGTGCTATTGAAGCCTTTCTGGCTTATCTTATCTTATCTCTAAGAAGTGCATTCATTTGAGTGCACTTTATCTGGGATACTTATCTGGTACCAGAAAGCTACCTCCACTTTATCTGGGACTGGAAATCTATCTACAACTTTATCTACAAGTTTCTCTACAACTTTATCTACAACTTTATCTACAACTTTATCTACAAGTTTCTCTACAAGTTTATCTACAACGTATCTACAACGTTATCTACAACGTTATCTACAACGTTATCTACAACGTTATCTACAACGTTATCTACAACTTCACCAGGAACAAGATGAACTAAAGAAAGAACAGGAAAGTACAATATTTCTGGAATTGCTCTCCAACACAACATATGTCGTCATACATCGTGAATAACTAGTCAATTTTTTTTATTTCATTTTTTTTAGTCAATATACAACTTGTAAATTTAATAACGTTGTTCATATAGTTTTTTTCCCTTCCAATCTTCCAGGAGTTGTCGCTATAATGCGGATGTGAATAACAAATAAGCTAGTATTATTCAGAGTGGCGCCCACTTACCTTTCTTAATTTTCATAATTTACCTTTATTTCACCTTAAATAAATTTCAAGTAGGGTTACCCGAGAACCGGTAAGACTACTCTCTGAATTTGTACTAGTTTGGTCTCAGAATCTACACCTGAGGTGCTCTCTAAACTGAGTAGCCGTAGCAAATTGTCGCCCAACCTTGTTGGAGGCGTTGCAAAGTGGCATTACCTTATCATTACGTAACAGCCACTTGCAGTTTAACTCACATACCTATACTGTATTGTGGAGAGTTTGCGCCACTTGCGGTTTGTCCATTCCTGATACAGGGTGACTTCTCACGTCACCCATATCTCCTCCCACCCCCCTGTATTGTGGAGAGCTTGAGCCACTTACAGTGTAACCTTATTTAGCTGTACTGTGGAGAGTTTGTGCCACTTGCAGTTTAACTCACATACCTATACTGTATTGTGGAGAGTTTGCGCCACTTGCGGTTTGTCCATTCCTGATACTGGGTGACTTCTCACGTCACCCATATCTCCTTCCACCCCCCTGTATTGTGGAGAGTTTGAGCCACTTGCAGTGTAACCTTATTTTGCTGTACTGTGGAGAGTTTGTGCCACTTGCAGTGTATTATTATTTTGCTGTACTGTGGAGAGTTTGTGCCACTTGCAGTGTATTATTATTTTGCTGTACTGTGGAGAGTTTGTGCCACTTGCAGTGTATTATTATTTTACTGTACTGTGGAGAGTTTGTGCCACTTGCAGTTTAACTCACATACCTATTCTGTATTGTGGAGAGTTTGCGCCACTTGCGGTTTGTCCATTCCTGATACTGGGTGACTTCTCACCCATATCTCCTTCCACCCCCTGTATTGTGGAGAGTTTGAGCCACTTGCAGTGTAACCTTATTTTGCTGTACTGTGGAGAGTTTGTGCCACTTGCAGTGTATTATTATTTTGCTGTACTGTGGAGAGTTTGTGCCACTTGCAGTGTAATATTATTTTGCTGTACTGTGGAGAGTTTGCGCCACTTACAGTAGTTATAATATTGTTTGTGAAGAGTTTGTGCCACATATTCCTTACATGCACTGGGGAGAGCGCCCCTTGCACCTTTTCTAATAACCCTAAATATTTACTATTAGGCATTTATTTTTGATCAAGTGAAGTTTTAACTTTACTTTAGTACTGATATGCATAATCACAGTTCAAACACATAAGATGCACCTTGTATATTATTAATACTTTCATTAATTTTGGGGATTTCAATTATACTAATCGTTAGTTAAATAATTAATCATTATTTATGGCAAATTGAATACTCAGAGTGTTTTTCTATCTAAATCCAGGTACGACATCTCGGTTGTTCAACCTACTTGGACAATGTCCACATGAACTGTTCAATTAAATCCAGGCATCACGTCCAGTGTCTTGTAAATAGTTGTTTTCAACATTTAGATTTGTTTTATTATCTATATTGTAAACAATATAATATAAGTACACAGTAAGTAATTAAAAGTTAAATTCTAATTAAATATACCAATCTTTACAAATCACTCATTCTCCTCAAGTCAAGTTTTTCCCTCCTTACAGAAATACTGTTAACTGTTAATATAATATTCATATAATACTATGGTTTGAGAAAAGTTTTTTTAAATACAATCCTTCATCCTCAATTGAAATTGGGAGATTTTTTCTTTTGCAACCTAAATAAATCTTTTTCGGCGACTTGTTGAATGACTTATTCGAACAATTTGTGTAAACGAATTAGGGCTTCCCACGAGAGCGAGATTTTTCTCGTCTCGTCTCGTTCTCGTCACGAGAAAGCGAGAAGATGCGAGACGAGACTCTTTTCAAAAAATTTTAGGCAATACCGAAACCACATATGGTGCACCTCGAGAGTCCCGTTTCTAGTCTCGTAATTTTTTTTAATAAAACGTTTATTAGAAAAATAAGAAGAAGTCTGCATTGTGTAAGATATTTAATAAAACGACACCTCAAAATTAAATAGTTTATATACAAAACAATGTGAAATAAACAGTCAATACAATAACGAATCGTGATTTACTCCACAAATGCCAGAAATAACCTAACTATTATTTTCTCAAGAAGGAACATTCAGATACTGAATATGTGATAAATATGTAAACAACTCTACAAAAAAGGGTTACCTTCATCCTTCATTATCGTCGCTAGGGTCGCAGTACTCGACCCAATGCAGGTAGCAATGTAGAGATTCGTGGCGTGTTTCCTACAATTGATAACAATACTTTTTAGGAAATAACAAAATATAAAATCTGTTTACCATTATGTGGAATATTTTGTTTCAAATTTGAAAAAAAATTCAAGTTAAAAGTCCAATTCAATAGTTACAACTCCAATTTACTCATAACATCGACATAGTAAAGTAAAAACGTAAAATTTATGAAACGATACCTTTTTGAAACTGAACTATTCAATTATATTGTTTCGAATAATCGTAGAATTAAGTTCTTGTATGATAATATTTAGCGAGACGAGACGAGACGAGACAACTGGTAACTGGAGACTTAATTTTTTCAGGATTAACCAGATCGAGGCGAGATTTTTGGAAGGCTCGCCCTATCTCGTCTCGTGTGAAGCCCTAAAACGAATACTGAAAATACTGATGTTTTCTTCAATTTCAAATTTTGTTATATACTTTTTGTGTTTCTGAAGAATGAACATTATGCTACTTAAAACTTAAATTAGTACTAACGGATGAGAATTCGTGAATTCAGAGACAATAAAATGATTCCGGCTCTCTTCGACACTTATTTGTGGTGAAAGCTTTTTAATTATCCGGTTGTTGGTAGCAGAACAACTTCCTTTAAGTAATTACTTTTCAGTGTGAGTGATTAGTAGTTGACACTTTTCTACTTTTTTGGGTGGTTTTCTCAGGTTTCGCCCACATTCTACATCGGTAATGGAAATATAATTACATTAATATACTATCATACTAAGTACCGGCTGGACCAAAAAGCCGATCTCTTCGCTTTATATCAGAAACTATCCATCTTATAACTTTAGGAATAAAAAATCTCCTTAGGTTTATTTATATGTTCGATGAAATAATACTTCTCCAAAGTTCAACTGTGGTAGCTCTTATTCAAACAGAAACTGCAAACATTCCTGACAGCAGCTGTGGCAAGTGTGTTTCCCATATTAAAGGGGTGGAAAAGTCATATATGGATATAGAAAAAATTCTAATATACCTACGTATAAAACAAAATTTGATGGCCACTGTCTTCTGATAACTCAAGTGGTTGGTGATTTATGACCTTCAGATATCAAAGAATAAATATATATTTTTCTACGCTTTACAAACTAAGTTTTGAAAAATATTTTTCAAAAACAGTGACTGTTCAACGAGGAAGAAACAACTACTTCCCGGGCTTCATGCCCCGACAGACATTGAATTACACTTCTAAGTCAAACGGGGTTGGTAAATCTACAAGATTTAAACCAACCATTCTGGTTTGTAATCAACTATTTTTCAAAACTTAGTTTGTAAAGCATGGAATAATACTTATATATTTATTCTTTGATATCTGTTGGTAACACGCTTTACTAAATACGACAATTTTACAGAAAACTGTAATAATTCTTTATGTTTCAAGCTAACGGGCCTGTTGTCAAATTCGAATTTTGGTTTGTGATTTGGAGGTGAAGATGTCGCTATTTTCGCAACTTTTACCTTTCCGTAACTGGAAGGTATGTATAGTCGGTGATTATAGAGACATATTCAGTCCGGGATTAACTCTCGGACGATAACATATACCTTGTACTGATAAGGCGCAAATACGCCGAAGCCGGTCTACAAGTTATGTTGTCCCTTCTGATTACAAACCAGAATTGTTGGCTTAAATCTTGTAGATTTACCAGCCCCGTTTGACTTGGAAGTGTAACTCAATGTCTGTCGGGGCATGTAGCCCGGGAAGTAGGTGTTTCTTCTTCGTTGAACGGTCACTGTTTTTGAAAAATATTTTTTCTACATCCACATGTATGTTATCCATTTTCTGCACAATTTACAGAATGTAAATGTAGGCCATTCCGGTTAACTGAACGGATATGATTTCATATACATCCTAGAACGTATATGAAATCCACCAATCAGCATTTGGGTTTAGTACCCGCCAACTAATCTTTTTTCAATTTCATAGAAACGTCAAAATAACCTGTCAAAATATTTCTATAGTTTTTAAGAAAAATATTAGTAAAAATGAGTGAATCCAGTGATGAATCAATAAATAATTTTCCACCAGATATTCGCTTTGCCGCAAAGGAGACGTATAACGTATAGAAACAGAATAAATTGAATATTTAAGGGTACTCCTGACAAACGTCAGTTTTTATGTAATACATTTGACGTTATAGATAGATGATTAGTATATTCATCGGTAGTCCAGTGGTAAGTATCCCAGGCTCTCACGGTAGATCAGAGTTCGATTCCCCGTTGGGAATTTTTTTTTAAATTTTAATTTTATTTCTAAATAATGTTAAAATATTAATAATAGTAAAATTATTAAAAATTTTTAATTTGAAGTTATATTATAGTTTAATAAAATGTTTATTTTCTAGATTTTTTCTTAAGTGGGTCGTAGAAAAAATATACTGTTCGACTCGTGTGGATTGTCCATATCGCTCTCGGACGATTGAGCACTCCGCCTACGGCGTCCTCGTGCGATATGGCCATCATATCCACACTAGTTGCACAAACTACTATTTCAAAACTTAGTTTGTAAAGCGTAGAATAATATATATTTATTCTTTGATATCTGTTTGTAACACGCTTTACTAAATACGACAATTTTATAGGAAACTGTAATAATTATTTATGACCTTCTTAAATTTCTGTTCGTACTTTACCAAGTTTAAAGTTTGTAGGTAGCGCTTTTTTGAGATATGCACAAAAACTGACTTAACCGCGTGATCTTCAATAGGCGCTAGCTCTCTTAGGAGGAACTTTTAGATGAAGGTGAATCAATTTAGATGGTCATGAAATCACAATAGTATCTGTAGTTTGCGTTCGACTGGAGAGTTTCTGGACATTCTGTTATCAGGCATATTTTATGGAAAACTTGTTTTTAAATTTTTCCTTCATAGAATACGCCATCTGGCGGTCAAACTAGAAACTCTTGAAAGTTATTTACAGATATCTCCTGGTTTTTTTACTACGAAATTTTTGTTCCTGTAGTGATAATCCTCCTTCCTGATATCTATCATCCCAGAGATTGGTTTATCCATCCATCCATTCATCCATCCGGTACAAGAACTCCAGTTAACAGTTTCTCCACTTATTATATCAACTTTTTAATGCAATGTGTATTCTATCATGTTAACTAGTTTTATTGAGAAATTTGGATTGTTGAATCGGAATATTATGGAATAAACAATATGTTTCAAAGCAGTAACGATATTCTCCCATTATAGTCGTTTATTTTAGCTTTGCATGTTTATCTTCCTTTGCGCTTGGTCTAATAATATCATAATATCGTATTTGAACCGACGCGACGTTCAAACCCTGGAGACGTTGCAGATGCTGTCAGGTGGTTTGAACGTAACAGCGCGACGGAAATACAAGCAAGAATTCAAAGGTAATGTTCCATAATATATCAAGATATATAAATATACATTTACATTGCTAAACAAAGCCCAACTGTAGTCTTATCTTTATACAGAGTCAACTACTAAAATATATCAATACATTTTTTTCTACATGAAAAATCTAAATTACTCGATATTTTCTCTGTTGTATCACGTGGTCCTAACATTTATTAATAAATAAACCGTTTGCCGAATCTACATGCTACATGTCGTCGATGACTTTATGAAAAAAACGAGCAGATTCTACTAGTCGGAGCTTCCATTCTACAGGGTGTTAAGGAACTTTCTTTCCTATTGCAAACTACAGACACTAGATTTAATTTGCAACAGGGGTTCTGACCGGACACTGTCAACTAAACACACCTCTCCATAGAATGAGGACATCCTTATGTGGAGGCTGTGAACAAGAAGATGACGGTAGACTTTTTGATTGCTTGGCTCTATAATCCATCCGTAAATCCGAGTTTGGTGAGCTAGCCATGCTGAGATAAGTTCATCTTGAGGACGATATCAACTATGTTAAAACCATATGCTACTTTACGTACTGGGAGGAACTTCCAGGAGGATGCAAGAAGGGCCTCCTCGTAAAACTCGTAAAATGACCATTCCAAGGGCGTACCTGCTTGTGATTCTAAAAATCTCAATAATTGTCCATTTTATATTTAAGCAATATCCTAAAATCATGTGAAGTTCTTTTAACGAATAATGGTTTTTGGATGGTTTATCTGTAGGAACAAAAGCATCCTGTGGCGAAGGAAAATGCATATTGGAAATACAGATAGGTTTTTGGAAGATGGTTTGTTAGCATTTGAGTCAATTCACGCCGGAAACTATCACGAAGATATGAATGCTGATGTTTTCATTTTTCACAAATGATAACTCTAATTTCACCCAGCTCGTTAATTGTATTGAACAACGCTCCTTATCACTCAGGGAGATGTGAGAAATTGCCTACCATCGCTTGGTGAAAAGCGGAAATCATTCAGTGGCTATTAGATAAAGAAATTACATTCAAAGAGGATGTGGTAAAAAAAGAATTGCTGGCAATTGTAAATATACATAAACATCGTTTCCTAAGATATACTATTGACGAAATTGCAAAAGACTGGAATATTATAATACTTCGACTTCCTCCTTACCATTACGAGCCAAACCCTACAGAGTTAATATGGGCCCAGGTGGAAGAATTGGCGGCAAGGAAATATACCACATATAAAATGAAATACGTCCATGCACATTTTGAAGGAACAAGATAATGCAGAGAGATGGTGAAAATGCATAGAACATGTGATCAAATAGGAGCAGCAAATGTGGAAATTAGACAATTCAAAGGAACAAACCATAAAGCCAATAGTTATAAAAAACGTACCAGATGAAAATTCATTAGATTTTTCATTTTCTGATAATACTAATATTTCGTGTTCGAATAATATTAAAAACCCCGTGTTGTAAATGAGTTCTATAGTTCTAGTAAATCATAATATGAAAATAATTGAATATTATGAATATTATTAAAATTACTTTTTCAAATTGAACTAACTGTTTTCAATTAATTCCACTATTTAAGACAGAACTAGAAGTACTGCATATTTGTGATAAGAAACAAGAACTCCACTATTAAATCAAGTAACAATTGTAAAGATCAGCAGATATAGTTTTCCTTGGTCTCCTATATCATTGTACTATACTGATCTTAAATGGGAAAAAAATATCCAGGATATCCCCATAGGGCTAATAATACCTAAGCTTTAATATTTTTAAAATCATATCTTCTTCTTTTTTCTATTCATATATATTAAGTCAATCACAAGATAGGTCACTTACTATTTGGTCTAGCCAAAATACATCAATTAGGCATCGCATAAAATGTAACTTCTGTCATTCTGATATGCAAATATCGAAATAATTATCACTTGTAATACTAACTAGTGTCAAAATTATTTCCGTTAAATTTTTTCAAGGTCATAACAAAAACATGACTGAAACCGAGAAAAAAATTTACCGGAAATTATTTTTAACACATGGGGTATTCAGTAAGAAAATTTCACACCTCTACTTTTTAACAAATAAGATGCCTTAATTTTGACTAGTTACTAAATTTTTTCGAGGCGCCACGATATGTAAGTGGAAATTTTTTGACAGTTGAAAAGGTAAACATATGATCTACAAGTATTAAATAATGTAGATATGCCTGTGAATAATGCAAAATTTCTATAAGAATTTTGCAACTTTTCGTCACAAAATTCAACAAACTGTTTCCATACACTTGATTTTGATTTTTTCCAAATTATGGTGTGAAATTTTTTCACCGAATACCACGCAAGCTTAAATTATTCCTGGAAATTTTCTTTCGGGCACGAATATTTTAAGAAAATTTCCGAGAATAATTTACTTTTCAAAATATTCGCGCCTTCAAGAAAATTTCTTGAAATAATTTAAGCTCTTGTGATATTATAAGTGAAAATTTCACATCTTCGTCGATTAATTAATTTAAAAATTAAACTTACAATGACAGTTGTCAAACAGATGCAGTAACGTCAAACCTAAAATGAGCTAAAATGACAAGATATTTCCTATAAATATAAAATACTTAAATATATATTATCGGTTCTTCTAGCTAAATGTGAGGCATCTTACTCTTTTAAATGAAGTCAACATCAACAAAATAAAGAAATTTGATTGGTCTATATAGAAGATGTGAAATTTTCAATAATATTTTAGGATTTTCATTAGTTTTTTCATTAAATAGTGGAATTAATTAGAAACAGTTAGTTTAATTTAAAAAAGTAATAAGAGTAGATTCCACAAAGGGTCCAAACAGTAAATTCAATTATTATAATTGATTCTGTAATGAACGTAGGTATTATTATTAATTGATTGTATTATATGGCTAGTCTTCGTTGCAATCATGTTCTCCATTTAATATCATACCTACTGACAGCACTACCTAAAGGTACGACTATGCCTGCAATTACAAGCGACCCGAAGATGGGATTTCAATTGTATACCGGCGTTGTACAGGGTTGGGTAGGCAAATAAAAGAATAAAGATGTCGATATCGTTTTAGAATTCTGGAGTTTTAGTTGCCCACCTAGTGAGGGTTTTGCATGTTAAATTAGGTTTTATTACTATCTGTCTATTTCAAACAGACTGTAGGTGCGGTGGGGTTGCCCCACCCTCTCAACTTATCAGATTGAATACTAGATGTGATTTTATGTCTAATTAGGTTAGCTAATATACCTTCATCCAAAAGTTCCGCCTGAGGAAGCTAGCGCCCTTTGAAGATGACGCTTGTGGATAAATTTTTTATGCATATCTCAAAAAAACCGCTACCTAAAAACTTCAAACTTGGTACATTGTATAACCCAGCAGTGATGAATTGTTCACTACAAACACCCATTTTGGAGGGGCAACGAGTAAACGTGGTTAGTTTTTTTGTGTATCAGTTTATTTACAAATTTTACATAAAATTCAAAAATTATAAGGTATCGTTTTCAGCAGCGGTGGAAAATAGAGTGTGCATGTTATGAACTTCAAAACGATCTCAGCATTTGTTCAAGAGTTAAGCAATTCTTACAGATTTATGTCTTGCAATAAATGGTCGTCAAGTCAAGCATATTATAAAATTCAATAATATTATTGTTATGCATAATAGCGAACCTAATTATTGTTTTTGAATTTGATGAAAATTTGACAAAAGGTGATACTCGTTTCCCCTCCCACGTTGCATCGGTTTTTATTGCCGTCACAAACGTTGATGGCAATAAAAAACGCCGGCTTGTAGTGAATGATGTACCACAGCAGGGTTATACACTGTACCAAGTTTGAAGATTATAGGTAGCGGTTCGTTTTATACATATATGCTCAAAAAACTGACTCAACAGCTTTTTAGGAGTATCAGAGATGATTAAATTCTTGATAATCTTATTAAATTGTTGTTTTCACTCACCTCGCAATTATTTCAGATGAGAGAAAAAAGTCGCCGATAAAACTTCTGTAGAATATTGTTCCAGGATTACATTCCTAGTATTTGTGACCTACATTTGTTCACCACTTTAGATAGACAACTGGAAATTTTATGATAGTATTGCTAATCACGCTCCCTTGCGGTGAAAAAAGAGACTTAAAATACGTTCCAGCTATTTATAGAGATAATTCCCAGATTTTAGTACCTAACTCATACAGTGGATGAATTGAAAGGTGTTAATTGAATTTACAATACATTAAGTATTAAATGAAAAAAGAAGAGTAGGCACATACGTTAAAAATTACAATTTAAAACGATCCCCGCGATTTTTCAAAATCACTTTTGCGGCTATTGATTTATCATTTTTCTTTTTCCGCACCAATTCTTTTTCCATCTCATTTACATACATTCTGCCTTCTCTTTATACAGATCCGTTTCCGACAAACATGAAAACTTTCTGAAACTATATCATAGTAATAAACCTTAATATAGCGATAAGATAGTGTTGTGAGAACTCTAATTATAAGAGCAGTTGAATAATATTTGATGAAGATAAGAAAATATACCGAAATTTGTGCTCTACCAGTGAAGAAACCTGAAGTTAATTATAGACTTTTCCTACTGGTGTTTAATGAAGTTTATAAATTGGAATAATCTTCAATACAAACACGCCACTTTTGGTTCATTATTCTTTAAAGTTACGTTTTAATCCTTCTAAAGAACATTTTTTTCTATTATGTCCAAGTTTAATAAAAGGAAAACGGACATTTCGGTATTTTACCAGACTGTAAGATTGTGAAAATTTCAATTGTGCATCGTTTGCCATAAAAAGATTTCCCACTCTATTCATTTTGGAATCCGTGGGTTTGGTTCGAAAACACCTCCACAATTTAACTGAGAAACCAATTCATAGTTACCCTACTAGAAAAAAAATTTTTCGATATTCATTTAACAATGCCCACCACTGATCTGGTAAAAAAATCCATCACCTTCAATGCCAAAAAATCATTCAATCAGCTACCTTTAGAATTAAAAGTGACAAATACATTTAATAAGTTCCGAAGATTGACAAAGGCATTTCTGCTTGGAAGGCATTTCTGCTTGGCATAGTGTACGTTATTATATTATTGTATTATAATATATTAAATTTATATATTATATTATGTTTTGTATTATTAGTATAGTAGTCAGTATTTTTTTAAAATTATGTCGCTTTGTCCATAACATTCTAAAATTTTTCATGGCAATAAAGCTTATCTCCCCCCCTCTCTCCCTCCCTCTCTCTCTCTTGCCCTCTCTCTCTCTCTCTATCTCCCTCTCTCTCTCTCTCTATCTCCCTCTCTCTCTCTCTCTATCTCCCTCTCTCTCTCACTCCCCCTCTTTCTCTCTCCCTCTTTCTCTCTCCCTCTTTCTCTCTCCCTCTTTCTCCCTCCCTCCCCCTCTCTCTCAACCCTCTGTCTCTTCCTCTCTCACTACCTCTCTCTCCCTCTATCTCTCTCCCCCCTCTCTCTTCACCCCTCTCTCTTCCCCCCTCTCTCTAGCTCTCTCTCTATTATCTGCATTTTTGGATCACGAAAGATAATACCAAAGAATAAATAAATTATAACCAGAAGTTCAAGATGACGCCAGCATTCTTATTTGGTGTCCTGACCTTGCTGCTGTAATATTCTGGAATAATAAAATGAAATGGTCAGTGTCGTAACAGGCTGCTGTATTGACTCAATTGTCGGTTTATGCTCACTTAATATGTATCATATAACATGTACAGCGTGAGATGTAAGACGTAGGGATATTTGAGGCCGCTTATGCTCAGATTTATGATGTAAGAAAACGACAATCTAAGAAATGTTCAAATATAAAAGTTTGGATACTAAGAGAGTTGGTTTTAGTCGCTGGATGCACATGTTTCATTTGCTTTTTGTATCGCGTTAATTTGAAATAATCTGTGGGATAGAAGAGGATATAACGTTTTTACTTTTTAATGAACTACGTAGGTAAAGTCAATATAATCTTGGATTATCATGATTGCTTTTCTCATCTTCATAAATTGGAACGACACTGACGCCGGAAACTAACAAACTATTCAATGCCACCATTGGGAACCGAATCTCAAAAAACCCTGGGTAGTTCTGAAACTTGATTGAACTAGAATTAATTTAAATCGATCACAACTAATCATTGTATAATAATTTTCAAGATAAATTGTAATTTTTTTTTATTAACTTAAAACGGCCCTGCTTATCTGGTACTCATGCGATTCTCTAAATTACTTGTTTGCGTTGCAAAAAGGGCGGTTTTCACCCCATGATTTAATGTTACAAGGCCGTCTAGTGAAAAGTTTATTTTTTCGTTTTAGAAAACGGTGTACAATATTTATTGCTATGCGTGTATTTTGGGATTATAGTCGATGTTGAATGAGAGAATAATACTCCATGAGGGCGAGGAGCGCCACATCGCATATTAAAAACATTTTCGCTAAAAAAAAATGTTCCGCATTAAAATAATAATATGTATTTAAATGAAATTTATTCGCATAAAAAGACTACATACAGCTGCTGTTCATCGGTGACGTAAATTAACTTGGATTACGACAGTGTGCCATGCAACTAAAACCAAAAATGTAAACCATGTTCTCATTTGTATATGTATACATATCTGGTAGCAGGTTGCAAAGACGTAAAGACGTATACAGGGTGTCAATTTGAAAACGAACGGCATTTAATATTGCCTAAACTAATGACAGTATCAAAATTTGGCGAAACACGTCAATTTACATATCAAGGGGGACAACTATTGAGGCATTTGTTGACGTAATACTTTCAACCCCCTGACCCCCAGGACACCTACTCCTGAAATTTTAAATGGCAACCCCTATTTCTTTTCCATTTTTGAGTTCCTTATGTAATCCTTAGATAAATTTCATATTTTTTTAAATTGAACTACTTGACCTCACGAATGTGTGGAATGTATTTAATTTTTAAATTGAAATAATGCAGCTCTTACATTTATAATTACTTCATGAATTGTTCAAAATGGGTTCCATTGTTTTCTAAACACAAGTACAGTCGATATTCAAACTGTTCGCGGACCTTTCGAAGAGTCTGTGGTGAAATAGCCCTACATTCCTGTACAATTCTTTGTTTCAGTTGTTCAATAGAGTCTGGTTGGGTTTTGAATACAACGGATTTCAAGTGACCCTATAGGAAGAAATCGAGCGGTATCAGATCTGGTGACCTAGGTGGCCATTCAATGGGTCCTCTCCTACCAATCCACTGCCCCTCTCTAATAATATGAGGATTGAAGTCGCTCCAATAGCGGCAGATTTGTTTATTGACCTTGCCATTTATGTAAAAAGTGTATTCATCACTGAAACAGATATTTTTTATTAACAGGGACTGAGCAATTATCCTGTTGGTCATAATTTCGCAAAACTCAATACGTCTGTCCGGGTCATCATCCCCTAATTCTTGGGTAATTTGTAGTTCGTATGGGTGAAATTTGTGAAGCTTCAATTCTTTCCTGATTGATTCATGCGACAGTCCAGTTTGTTGCGCAACTTCACGAAGTGACGAAGTAGGAGCTATAGCAACTTGACCAATAACCTCAATCTGAGCGGCCTCATTGAGTATTGAGCATTGAGAAATAACACATGTGTGTTAGTGTTACCGTTTGTAAGAAGGAAAGGTGTATGACAACATGTTGAAACGTTAATATATATTTTATTATACAGGGTGATACATAACTATTGGAAAAGGCGAAATTTTTGGACTAAAATAAGGCGATAGGACAAAATATGCCTCAATTAAATATTGCTGTGGAAAAATATATAATTTCACTGTGTATTTATAAATTGTTATCAAAATCGACACAGAGGCGTTAG
This sequence comes from Lochmaea crataegi, assembly GCA_947563755.1. Classification (NCBI taxonomy): domain Eukaryota; kingdom Metazoa; phylum Arthropoda; class Insecta; order Coleoptera; family Chrysomelidae; genus Lochmaea; species Lochmaea crataegi. Next base: position 37,178,931 of record OX387425.1, on the reverse strand, counting down.
TCAAGAAAAGAGATATTATTTTACATTTTGTTACAGGGGGCCTTATGTAAATGATTCCTGATCATGAAATCAATTGGCACAATTTTTTAGTGATTTCGATTACAAAATGTGACGTGAACGTCATTTCTACGTAAGATTGGTATTGATTTTTAAACATAATAATCTCTACAGTTTAAAAAAAAAACGCAATTGAACAGCTCCAGAGACTCAGAAGGGGGTTTTGGGTACCAGACAATAAAAACCATGCAATGCTTTACTTCAACGATAAAACAGCATTGAAAACAATTTGACTTGAAAAGAGCAAACTCAAATTGAATTTTCTTTTCTACTCTATAGTATGCGATCCAACCCAAAGTTAAGGGGGGAAATTTCCTTTTCCTGAAACCTCATTAGATTTTGAACGTTACCTAATTTCGTCGCAGTGATATAACACTGCAAATAGTTTATTAATTCATTCATTCTGGAACTTAAAAGATTTTTTTATTCAACAGAATTCCAATTTATTGCCTCTTTTTGCCAGTGATTAAGTTGTTACTATTTTTATTTCACCAACTACCTATTGTGTAAAACCCAAAATACTCTACAAAAGCAAATTTCGTGAGTTACGAACAAACATACAGTTCCACGAATCACTTAATAAAAACGTCAATCCAGTTAACCCAACTAAATTCCCAACTGTCTAATTACTAAGCATCCTGTATTGAATTATAAAGCTTCACCATTCAACCATATCATATCCGAAATTACTGGAATTACCTCTCACTCAAAATATCACGAGTGCATGCCCATAATCCGTACTCCAGACTCTTCCCATCCATCACCCAACACTTGAAACGACATTTGGAAGCCACGTGTCACCAGCAAAGCCTACTTCGATGGCTCTAGATACGATGCAATGTTGCCACGCACCCGTGTAACTGATTTAAAACAGTGCCAGTTTATTTCTAGTGTGATTTACTGGTTTTCATTATCTTTTGATTGTAGCACAGTTCAGTTTCAGGGCGAAATTACAATATAGGATCTAATAAACAAAGGTAACAAGTACCTTTTAACCAATTTGTGAAGTTATCCGAGAGAAAACAATTACTATTCATGAAATGTTTCGTGGTGATCAGTGCTATGAACTTTTAATGTGTCAAATATGTATAACAATGTTTCATGTTATATATTAAGTCATTATTTAAAATTGTAAGTGACAGATGTCAGATGACACTGCATCGTTTTTGAATGCTTGCATATTGGTAGAGGGATTTTCAGTTCATATTATTTTGAAAATAATTCACAACACCAAGTTCACAATGAAAACTCCAGCATGATGGAATTTGTTGAATTGAATAATCTAAATAATTTAAGGCTTCTAATAACCTCTGCTACTTTCCCATGGACTGGACTGCTGGAAGTGGTTGTTTCACAATTTCCTGGATCCAATTATTGCATCATAAATATCTGGGTAAAATCAAGGTTCGGAATTTAAATTTCCAGCCATGGCGAGGTTATCTTTCCGGCTTTGTTTCAACCGTCTACCTTAAGTAGGGCAGTAAAGTCACCTATTTTTGTGCTAAGGTTAAATTCAATCTATGTGGAGGACCAAGTTAGAATATTTATAAAATCTTGGGCGATTGGAAGCACCCGCAGATTGAACCAGAGTATACCGGGCATCTCAAGTAACCTCAGATATGTTTCCTTGCTAAACGTAGTCACTCCCACTATTGTCAAAAATTATTTTTCTCTAAAATCTTATACGGTAACACAACCGTAATAGCTATAATTTCGGTGTATCAGTGTGAATAACGATGACGAATCAAATTTCGATGCATTCCGTTACGAGTGTCACGCTGCTATCGGCATTTCTAGGTACTTTAGTTGCATTGAGTTCAAGGTATGAGCACAGTTATCCAATATCGGCTACTAAAGTCCCGGTTTGAAACACATTTTGCGCCGAAACGACTGCGCAACGAACTCAGTTTCCAAGCAATCTGTAGCAAGAGGCGAAGCGGAACGAGTGCGTATTTCGTAAGTGGGGATCGGTTTGACGCAAGTCTCGGCATAACGAATCCGAACGAAATAGATCAAAAGTACCGTCCTAAACTTGGGTAGCTAGTATTGAGTTAGCTGAGGTATTGGAGTGCAGGTGTGTACAGACAAACGACTTGGTGACGCCACTGAGGGGTGCCATCCTGTCGCGCAAACTTCTGCCTTTCTGCTCAATGTTCGAATGAAGGTAATATTTCGATGAGCGTCTGTAGCGAGCGACTGTAGTAAGAAGACGCGGGCTCCCACTACGAAGTGGCGACATTCACCCACTAGAACCATTCTCACAGACTTTTTTTGTCGGCATTAATTTAATTTTGATTGTCGGGGTTCAGTGTATGGCACTCGAAAGTAAAACAGCTGCCTGCAATTTGGAACAGCATTTCGGAAGATGCTTTTTTCGATTGGTAGGTATACTTCCTCATATTTGTACTTGACAACTTCGTTATATGGCCTTGAAGAAAAATAGATTAATTGTAGCTGAAAAATTTGGCATTGTGGTTTTTCAATTCATCCATTACTGCCCAAACAATAAACGTACAGTTGTAATTGATTAAGTCAAAATCTTCTCAGTTTCCAACGCAAAAGTCATCTTACAATACAATTAGAAATGTCGAACAAGCCATGTAAACACTATAGCCAATTAAAATTTATGGTCAACTTAGATAGTAGAAAGAAAGGCGAAGAGAATGTGTAGGAAGATTGTGGAGAAGATAGAGCGGTGCGGACTGGAAGTGGCGGAAGATAAGACGGTGGGGTTGCTAGTGAAGGGACGAAGCAAGACGAGGGAAGTGGGGGTGATGGTGAAGGGCAGGAGATTTCGTATGGAGGAGTCTGTGAAATACCTAGGGGTGTGGTTGGATAGTCAATTATCCTTCAAAACACACATGTTAAAGGCGGCAGAGAAGGGAAAAGTGAGGGCAGCATGGCTGGGGAGATTGATGTGAAAGGACCGGGAGAGTGGAAAAGGAGGGTAATTGGTAGGACGGTAGAGCAGAGTATGCTGTACGGAGCGGAGGTGTGGGGTGAAAGAGCGGGGGTGAATGCGAGGGTTGGGCCACTCCTGCGGGTGCAGAGAGGGATACTGCTGAGAGTGGTGCAGGGGTACAGGACAATTGCTGGACTGGCAGAGCCAGGAATAAACGTTGGAGGGGTGCTACCACAAAGGAAGTACGGGAATGGATGGAGGAGCGAATGGAGAACTACCTCTTGACATAGGTGTTCACTGGATATGGGTCGAGAGTAGGGTACCTCCACAAGATTGGGAAAAGAGAGACTGGAGTGTGCGAGAGGTGTGAAGTGGAGGATGATGTGGGGCATGTGTTTAGATGCTGGAGGAACGAGGAAGTGCTGAAGAAGTTGGAGAGGAAACTAGGGGAGGCGGTATATTGGGAGAACATGGTGGAGATAATGTTGAGGGGGGAGGAGGAATGGATGGAGGTGGGTGGCGTAGTAGAGAGCTTGGTAAGGGGGAGAGAAGGACTCTATATGGCATGAGAGGTAGGGAGAAGACGACGGACCGCCGCCCGTCTCGAAGTATGCTAAGGTAGTGATTCCGAGGCGGGGGTAACGGCGAGTTTGAGGTGGGTTTGGTTGGTAGGCGTCCCAACACTGTCCTGGACCCATTCGAACATGAGTTTCCCATCTCGAACCGAAAAAAAAATCCTTCCTGAGGGACTCTACATTCGGTAGAAGTATGTAAATTTCCTCATGACTCACCCTGTATAAATTGTAGTGATAAATTGATGGGTTGAATTTAGATTAAATTTCATTATCTCATTTTTACAGCGCAATAAAATAAGCTATCCTAAGTTAAATGAACAAACGATGCTTTTTTCCTAAAAGTTGAATAAGTACTGAGATCTGTCGAAACCCCTCTATAAAAGAAAGGAAATATCCTTTTATGTATTTTAATTTATTTGCTGGTGAATACCTACTCGTAATGGCCTCCTTAGCAAATAAATATAGACAAGCAGCGTTGGCAGCCTTGTCCAAATGTTTAAAACCCACACTACGAACTCGTGTCCTTTGATCTTAATACTCAGCAAAGCGTGAAATTAGAATAATGAGTAATTTTCCATACCGGGATAAAATTCCAAATATTACTCTACAGGGAGCTAAAATCTGGTAATTTGTATTATATCTGCTGAAGAAAATAGAATATTTATTAAAACTACTTAGTAACAAAAAAATTCCGAGGTGAAGCAAAACAAATAAAAGATTTTACAGGAGAATTAGAGTTTTCAATCTTGTGATAGAGCAGGTTATGAAGCCTCAAGGTAATTGTAGTGCGATAGAACTTGTGAATATTATAATACAGTTACTATTAAAATTTCAAATCGATTGACCGTCTCTAATTCAAGATAAACTACGACCTGCCTTAAATCGTTCTAATTGCAAATAAAGTTTACTGGATAGGAAGAACTACTTAGAACAGATAGCTGTTCGTACAGAGATAGCTCCAAAACTGCTTCAGGCTCTGGTGCAGGTATTTTAATTCACAGACCTAGGACAGAAATATCAACCTCCCTAGGATCATATGCAACTGTATTTTAGGCAAAAGTTAACCGTACCTAACCTAACCTAACCTAGCCCAACCTAACCTAAATGTTCCTTGATCTACTTGAATTGTTCCATATTTTCTTTATTTATATTTCTCTTCAAGCGTATAATAATAACTATATTAACTAACAACATGGATCGAAAAAATATCCTATTTTGTCCACGACTATTTGATAATGTTCACATTTTACGTGTGCTTCTTCAAGTATAATGACGTACATTATTCACCAGTTAATAATAGGTGTGGATAATGAAAAGGTCACATCACACGGATAAATAGGACCTATATTGAAGGTTACTTATACACAACTGTCACAATATAACAAATAAAAATTATCCCCGCGACCAGGATTCGAACCCTATGCCTACAATAATTCTTCATTCCACGCAGTCAGACCTCTAAATCATTCCGCTACGAAGACATATATAATAATTTATCAAGATGTTGTATACAGGGCGTACGATGATGTCAAAACTAAGAAAGTGACGTTTTAAATAATTTATAGTTGATTGCAAGAATTTCAATTATTATACTGAAATTACCAGAAAATACCTCGCCAAAAATAAGAGAAGCAGAATAAATAGTCTCCTTAAATTTATTGCCAGAAAAGTCGAAAAAATTATATATGAAAGCCTATAATCCCTTCCAAAAGTGGAGAAAAGAGAAAAAATTCATTTATAAACAAGTAATTAATACTGGTGGACAAAATATAGTATTCTACTCGCATATAATGGCTTATGTATGAACACACCTTCGTGAATAATACCATCATTATATGCTTGTTGAATATACTATTCTTACTAGTACAATAATAAAATAACAAAGCCTAATTATTGGCGTTGTAATAGAGTAGTTAGAAACTGTCATTTTAATACTTATTTCATTTGACGTCTGTCAGTTTTGGAAATTTTATTGCAAACTTTTTTCAATAATTAAAATATTACTTGAATTATCTTCACGATTGAAGGAAAAATAGTACATATTACTCGTAGGAGGTTTCATTATTCGTGTTTTGCTCAGATTACACAGCCTTGGCAGTAAACTTCTGAGCTCAACGTATATTAAGCGCCTTCTACTCCTAATATAATATCTCATTCTCACCAGCTAGTATTCTTCATTTCGTTTGAAAATTAGACCTCAGTATCAGTATATAAAAGATTAGGCACATCCCATATTTAATAAATTATTGTCTGCTTGAAAAGTATTTTCTCCTACACAGTCTATTATTTATATTTCAAGCCAATCTTTCAAAGTAGTGAATTTTTAATACAAAGGTTAACCAAAGAACATTTTAAAAATTCTCGTTTGTAGTAAATTAAAACTTCCACAACGTAAAAGTTTGAGTATAAACATGAATGGGAATTTTTTTACATAATACAGATAAAAGCATAAGGGAAATTATGTATTTCACTTACCCCATTTAAAGTCTTCACATTATGTAGAGCATCCTGAGCCTGTAGGGCGGCTTTCCTTGTGAAGAATGTCACAAAACAGCATCCTGCAACAAAACACAAAGTAGATGAAATATATTAGATGTCGGAGATTATTTTTTCATATTTGGGAAAAATATCTTGCAGAGATTTATAAACTACTTTTTTGTTATACAAAATCAAATATGTAGGTATTTATGTTCACATTGTTTACAATACAGTTTTTGCTTGATATTCGTTTTTAAAGCTTTTCTAATATATAAAACCAAACGATAATATCCCGAAAATATGTCGATGGTTTTCTGAAAAGTATTATTTGCCAATTTAGCAAATACATTACCATCTGTCTTACGTGATCTTCTGATCGGATCGGCATCGTATTCTTTTTAGATTCGGAAATGAACCTTGCATTATATTGTTGAACCGCTTTTTGTTATATTCTGAGCAGCTTAACTTCCATTTCCTTGGATTCGTATTCCCTTGTCGATGTCTGTATTCAATTAGGATATCCTACCGATCAAAATCGCTACCTTTCTGACAAGCTGCTGACCTAATTTATCTTCGGATGAATTGGAATTGTTCGCTTTATACAGCGAGGGATTGGTGTCGAAAAAAGAAAATTGATTTGAACAATACCACCTTGAAATTGTACAAAATATAATTGCTTTATCCACTTTAGTTACATATTCATTGTAGCACGGTACACATTTTAGTATCATAACTAATTTTCAAACGATTTCCAGATATTGATTAATTGGGTCATAAGGAAGGTTTACGTGTTTGGTTTATTTACGATAAACGACTATGACGTCATTTTTAGTTACTTTCCTGCTTATCAGGATAAATATAAATTTACCTACCGTAAATAAAATTTAAATTTGATGGATAGGGCAATTTACAGTCTACGGGTTAGCAAAACTTAGAGACGTTGTCGGATCAATTGATAAAATTCCTCAGTTTAGTTTGATATTTAACATGCGACCATCGTCTTAATATTTACAAGTTTTTTGGTGCTTTTCAATTAGTTGTTTCTTTAGGATTAAAAAAAACAGTTATTTTCATAATTAATTATTCAAACTAATCTGCAGTGTGTAGTTAAACGCATTAAAATGCCAAAGCAGCTGAACAGTAAATGTCAAATATTTGTTAAGCTATTTTGAAGTGAAGGCCGCTCACTGCTGTAAAAGACGTGAGTAATACTATTTATTATACATATTAATGTTATATATTTAAACGTAGAAGATTGAATGTTTTTTACGTTCTAGTCTTCCTAAAGTAAAAAAAACTGGCAACGTCACAATATTTTGTTTTGCAACGTCTTCATCTTTTTATCGTAAATAAACTACATAATTTATTCCAAAATCGGAGATCCCTAGATATCAAAAATTTGCCGATGGAAGCCATTATTTGGCGTGCACTGCGAAAATTATTGATTATACATAAAACAATATACCGTAGTCATCAATACCCTCAAAATGTTCGCGAGGATATATGTCTGGCTATTGAGTACGGTGTACCATAAGGACTAAAATTATTTATTATTTAATTGAATGATTTCTCTCTGATTGAAAGCGAGTGTAAGATTACCGGCATTGCAGATGATACAGTTATAGTGCAGGCAGAATTGGCAGGAATTGGTAGCCGTAATCAAAGAATATTTTTTGCAAATAAAATTTTTTTGGATAATGAGCTACTTAGTATTATCATTGAAAAAACAAAGCATTTGACTTCCAGTTGCAACACTTCAACCCAACCGTTTTAGTCAGTTACAAATTAGGGTGGACACAGAGAAGTATTAACCATTTTAACTAAAACGAAAATTAAATCATCACTTCAAATAGAATCTACATATTAAAACACAATAAATTTGCTTAGATCAATCCAATACTTATACAATTAAACTTCTCTGAAGAAGAAGAATACCTTGGTATTACCCTCGACAGGAAGCTAGCATGGAACTCTCACCTACAGAGCAGAGCAAAAAGAGCATATGTGGCTTATGAGCAATGTCGGAGGACAGTGGAACGCACATGCGGTCTTTCACTCCGTGTGGTCACCTGGATCTACACTGCAATTATAAGACCTATGCTAACGTACGGAGCCATTGCATGGGGACCAAAGGTTCTACAAGCAACGGCCATCCAAAAATTATATCAAATACAGCGAATGGCTTGTTTAAACATCACAGGACCCATGAGAACAACACCAACCGCGGCAATGGAATTAATTACTGGTCTGACCCCTTTGGACTTGTACTTCAAAGAGGTTGCGTTAATGGTCTTGTTACGATTGTACACGGCTGGTGTAAACCCCGAAGTAGGAGTGGGCCAATTGAGGCTAAGCCTATGGTGAGAAGCGGTTACCTCTGCTGCAGGCGGCCAATGATGCAATTGAACCCAAGTTTGTGTTTAATAAACCCTATAAAATACAAATAAAACAGAACACAGAGCCAGATGCTGCAAATGCAATACGCCTATATACAGACGGCTCAAAAACCAAAGAAGGCTCAGGATGTGGAGTTTACTCCAGATCACCTAGCCCAAGAATTGAGTGGGGAATGGGAAAAAATACCAGCGTGGTTCAAACAGAACTGGTTGGTATCTCAATTTCTGACAAAAACATAACAATCTGCACTGTCAGCAGACACGCCCTATTAGCCTTAAACAGACAATGTGTTACATCGGGGCTAGTATTAGAGTGCCGCCAAGATTTAGCTAACGCCTCGGTAGATAACAATATTATCCTGAGTTGGGTTAAAGGGCACGACAGGAGTTAAGGTAATCGCATTGCTGATTCTTTAACCAGGAAAGCGACTGGAGTAAAAAATTTAGGACCCAGTGACACCTACGGCCTGACGACTTCGACAATTGCGGAGCTAGCCAAGCGATACACCCATGCTCAATCCCTAAAGAGATGGGATGGAATCAAAGGATACAGTCTTGCCAGGAGCACCCTGGGCGACCCTGGGAAGCTGGCGCCGAAGAAATATTTGGCGATGACCAGGAAAAACCTACGCTTACCAGTAGGATTTCTGACTGGCCACTGTCAACTAAAGAAACACCTCCATACTATGGGGCTAGTGGACACACCTCTATGCAGAATGTGTGAACAAGAAGATGAAACTTTCAGGCATGTCTTATGTGAGTGCCCGGAGTTGTCGTCAATAAGAGAGTGTGTGTTCGGTGAGTCTTGGCCTACACCTGCCGATATGAAGGAGATGTCTCCTAGTGACCTGTCCACCTTCCAGGAAAGGACAGGATGGACGATGATGTAGGAGGACAACTCCTCGGGAGGATGTACAGTGGGTCACATGTGACCCAACTGCTGTGGGCCTAAACTCACCCTCCCCACTCTACAGATACAGATATCTATACATTCATAAAGCTAAAAGGCTTCCTATCTCTGTTAAACATAAAAACATTATATTACTCATTGGTAGAAAGTCATCTTAGGTATGCGATTTTTGCATGGGCAGCAGCTCTAGGAAGTCATCTCCACGCTTTAAATGTTACTCAGAGACGATTTCTGAAATTGATTTATTTAAAAAAAGGCGAGGCAACCAACAGATGCGTGATACGGAAAAACTCAAGTACTTGATATACGCCAATTATTTTTCCTATGCCGTACTAGTAAGTATCATTTGAATAAACAAAAGAGTCAGCTCCCATAACATGAATATTACACTCGTAACAAACATCACTATGTTAGACCGAAAATGTCGAAAACTTCAGCACAAAGATCGTACACGTTTAATTCTACTAAGTTATACAATACAATAACGGAAATCATAAAACATATTACCATGATATTATCTCTTTAAAAATTATATAAAATATTTTCCTTCAGCAGACCTACGTGTATTAATAACGAATTACTGCAACTGATGAAATTATTCATCCATTTGTGTATATATTTTTTGTTTTATTATTATTTCATTTAGATGTATGTATATATTTGTAAATTTTAACTAGGAAACGAGTATTTCATAATACGATACATGAACAAAACACTCTACTTCGTCTTTAGAACTTTTTCTTTATGAAATATTTTTTGTTGCTCGTTTTTTATCCCGTCTCTTGAACAAAAAACTAATCCAACTTAAGGGATTTAAATGTATCCAAGAATTTCATGAATGATTTAGAGAAGTTCGATTGTACTGTCAGAGTCCGCCCTGTCATTTACTTCCAACTCCCAGTAACTCCTTTGCAACTTCGCAAATTTTCACAAATTTTCAGGTTAGATTCGTTCTGGAAGGCTGGTGATTTATTTAATCGAACTTCCACGCCTTCCACTTCGGTCTTTTTGTTCAAAATAAATCGAAATCATTCAGTTTAGAGGATATTGAAAAGGGGAGTTTTAGACAGTGTATTTTTGTAGTAAATTGTATGTTAATTTATATTTTTTCCCTGATACAGTCGTATTTTCCTTCTATTATTATTTAAATACCTACTGTGTCACAGAAGCCATGTTATTAACTAACTTACAGTGTGATTCAACGGTAAGAAATGCTACTTTTACTTAGCAAGTCTAACTACTAAGAACTTATCACACTGTGCTTAACCTTGAATAACACAAAATTTAAGCCTTTTTCCCATTTTAAAAGTTTGGTAGTACTAGGAATGTCTTCTCCAAAAATTAATCACCGTAAATAAAATATGTGGTAGTATACTTCAATAAGATGTTCGTATATACGACTAATGTACATACAGCTTACTGTATGTCATTACGTTGCGAGGCTACCAACTCAAAGCTGGCCCTGTCTCTCGACTGTAAATTTTGGTGGCTGCGCCGGAAATAGAGAATATTCTGGAATAAGGTTTTGTTTGTGCATAGCACGAGCGTGGAAGGCACTGGAGTTTTCGAGAGTCGAGGAGGACTATATATACAGGGTTTTTGAGCGAGTTAACAGTTAGTTCGAGAGAATTGGTGAAACAGGCAGTAAAGAGTTAGTTCACAGACAGTTTACAGAAGTTCTTAGTAATCGGGCAGTGTGTGAAATGGTCAAAATAAATAGTGTAATATTCAAGTGGTAAAAATAAATTAGAACTATTATACCGAGTGTAAATAAATTAGTAGACATTAAGTAGAGTGTGTATATAAATTTAAGTTTAATACAGTGTGTGTTTCTTTAAATAAATAGATAATAATTAGCCATAATGTGTATAATTTTATCCCACAAGTGAAAACTATTTAAATAAATAAGAAAAAACATTACAATACTAATTAACAGGATAAACCAAACTGATGTTAGCACTTTACACAGTGCGCTGGAATAAGTGCAACCCCTTTTCAACTTCTTTATTTTTATACAATAAGAAAAAAGTTCGGACAGAACGATTTTTATGATAATCATCTACGATATACCAGATTCGATACCTCTCCACGGACAATCGTCTTATCACTTTTTTAATAACACATACGACACCTCGTTAGAACTCTTGAAACACAGATCTCAGGAATGTGTAACTCTTTGGTTTCAAAGATTACGAATATGAGTAATGCGTACAATTCAATAAAATTTGTTGGCCTGACTGAATTATTTTAGTGGTTGTCGATTTTTTGTTTTTATTTCAACCAATTATGAATCAAACAACTGAATTTGATGAGTAAGAGAATAATAAGTTACACCTATGGTGTACTGAAAACTGAATAAATTGCAAAATCTCATACTAATAGCAGAGCATTTTGTTAATGTAAAAGGTGTTTCCCATTTGCTTCTTGGCAGTAATGCAAACTATTCTTTGTTTGCTCTCTAACTCTTTGCAAAATCTTTGGACCAATATTACGTAATTCTGCCATAATTCTTTCGCGAAGTTGAAAAATTGCATCTGCTTCAGATTGATATAACCTCATGGAAAAAATCCAATAGAGTTAAGTCAGGTGATCTAGGTGACCAGTCTATTTGTTCCCGTAGGCCAATCCACCCTGCGGAAAAAACAGTAGTTAGGTTAATGAGACGACGCCCCGTCTAGTTGAAATATTAAATCTTGACGAAATTCATGCGGGTGGTTTGTAATAATGTCATTAATTGCTGCCGTTACCTCCGTCTTCAACATATTCAAATAAGTTTCACCATTTAAATAACCATCAATAAATATTGGGCCTATAATGTAGATACTTAGTATGACTTTTTTCGGGAATTTAGTGTGGCCTTCCCGAAGCAATCTGAGATTTTCATCAGACCATTAATTCGTGCCCCATTTTTATTTTGTAGTGTTGTAACTTTTCTTATTTAAAACAGTCTTCACAATCTTGAGGTACAATTCTAGTTGAAGTAGATATATTATCGATGAACTACTTAATACAGAAATTTGCTTATCTTCGGATAAAGGTTTTTGGCCAGTCCGTTTCTTATTTTGGACAACGCCTGTGTCAAATGATTTACCGAAACAGATTTCAAATAGTTTATTTGGCGGTCAGAAGATCGTATATTGAACATCCCTAACGCCTTATGAACGTTGCGCCCAGCGTAGCCATAAATTACAATAATTTCGATTTTTTTTCTAAATTCCGAGGTTTTGATTTCACAATAATCACATTTACTTCAAAGTAGTCACAAAAATTTGGATACTATTTGAGTGTGGCATCTGATGATAGACAAATTAATTTTCTAGGTATCTAAAAAAGACTATGAAGTTATTTTGAAAGTACTAATTCTCGTCCTCGTATATCTCATAATTCGTAAATTTTGGAGTCAAATTGTTACCTATATATTTTTGAGATTCAGTGTTTCAAGAGCATCAAACGCGGTACCGCCTAATATACTTTCCCATTTGAAAACATTGAAGGAATGATTGTCCCGTGAAGAGGGATCAGGTACGATTTGAAACTGGCATACTATAATTATTATAAAAATCGACCTGTCCAAGCTTTTTTCCTATTATATAAAATTAGAGAAGTTAAGAGGGGATAACATTTGTTCAAGCGCACTGTATGAATGTTGTCTTTTAAGTGTTGTATATAACAACATAGTTTGTGCCTGTCAACAAATATCAAATATCTAAATTAACTGTAATGTTTAGTTAACCTAACGCCAAAGTTTCAGACCACTTCGTTTAAAGCTGTACCTAAACTGAAGTTTTAAAGTTGATGAGTCTGTCGAAAAATGGAATTAAGCCGAGAAAATTTTCGCTCAATAATATTTTCGAAGACAAGAATTCCTTGCTGAGTTGGTTTCTGTTTTCAGCAATGAAGTACCACATCAGTCGACGATTTCTCGTTGGTATGTAGAATTAATCTTAGGAATGATCCAAGAACAGGTCCACCAACAACAGCAATCACCCAGGAAAATGTTGATGCTGTACGTAAGCTGAGATAGGAGCATCATTGGGCTATTCAAAGACCACAATTCAAAATTTTCCTTTCAATTATGAAAATAATTTAATTAGCTGTTATCAACGGGTATGATAGGAAAATAGTAGATAAGCTAATTAATCCCCATAGGTTCAAGAAATCTCATTAATCCACATTTTTGAAAATCAAAATAGTAAAATACAAAAATTAATTTCAGTACCTTCTAACCCTTGCTATACAAAATGTTTAAAAAACATTTTTAATAGAGCGGGATTAAACTTAGTTTTCGAGGGGTGTATTTTCTAAATAATCCTTCAAAATTTAGATGCCTTTTAAAAATAACGGGCCTCTAATAATTTTCAGGTGAAATGCTATTCTGCATGCTGTATACTTACATTTTAGAGGACTTTTCAAAATTATTTATTTTGAAGGGTAGGTACCTTTAAAATTTCAAGTAGAGTAACTGGCAACTGTGCTTAAGGAGCTATTTGACATTTGATAGCTAAGTTAGAGATGAAATTTAATAAAAAAGAAGAGAAAATTAATGAAGATAGAAGAAGAACATTTGTGACTAACCTGCATGAACTGTGTTTGGTTTTTTGCACGCTTCTAGTCATTTGTGAAATTAATTATTATAAGAAGTTATGAAAATGGAAAAATGTCATTTATATATTTTTGTAAGAGAAGTTTTTTTTAATTAAAAAAAATGTGGGTGTTATAACTAACTATGTGTTAGTTTATATTTTTAATTGAAAATCGGTTTTTATAAAACAACTTGTATTTTTATTTTTCATAAATGCAACAAGTACAGAAGTATTCTTAAATTAATAGAAAAAAGGTTACAGTATATTTTTAATTTGTGAGATTTAAATTTTATTCTAAATTATTAAATTGCTGTTCCACAATCTCATTTTGAACTTGTTTTCGTCTTCTATGCCAGTTTTCATTTTCACCTCATCGTCTAAATCCAAAATTTCCTCTTCTGGAATGTCATCTTTGTAAAATTGGGCTATGTTGTGTAAAACACCACAGACATAAATTATTTTTCCTGCTTTTATGGGATCATAGTTTAAAACTCGGTGTTTTAATAAACATATAGATCTCGACTTCCGCTAACTTTCTCAACAGTATTCATAGCTCTTACAATATGTTACTTATGCTTACTCTCTGGATCTTCGAATGGAGTTAAAAGGAAAGGTTGAAGAGGATATCCAGAGTCACCGATAAGGAAAAAATTAGATTCTATGGAAAACCCGTAACCCTGCCAAATTGCCGAATCGTGAGTAAATCCATAAAATCTAGCATTCATGCTTCAAACATTGTAATTACTATCTACTATGATTTGACAGTTCATGCAGTATCTTTTTCTGCTGGAGTACAGAATCGCAGGATATTGTTCTGGGGGCGATATAATTGCAATATGTGAGCAATCTTTGGTTCCCAAATACCTCGGAAAGTTATCTTTTTATGAAATATCATCTATTACCTTACTTCTTTTGTTTTCAGTGTTTGGAAATACTATCCAGTTACGTAATAGATGATTATAATAATATTTGTAACTTCATTAATACATCTGCTCGTACTCGGATGACTCATAGCAAAAATGTGACCCTGTCCAGAACTTAATTGGTATCCCCCGAACCATAAAAGTGGAGACGGGCAAGAATTTTTAAATATATTGGTATGGCAGTAATTCTGTGTCCTTCTTGTAGATGTGGTTCTATCCTATCAATTAACATTCTTGACACTCCCTTGGA
This sequence comes from Lochmaea crataegi, assembly GCA_947563755.1. Taxonomy (NCBI): domain Eukaryota; kingdom Metazoa; phylum Arthropoda; class Insecta; order Coleoptera; family Chrysomelidae; genus Lochmaea; species Lochmaea crataegi. The sequence goes on along the minus strand of OX387425.1, from coordinate 37,163,857 downwards.
AAAGCGAGAAAAACTTTTAAATAAATCAGTTGGTATTTGAAAGGGATCACTTAAGTCCCTAATACTGTTTTGGTCTAATCTAAATTCTGCCCCAGAATAATATATAAACAAGGTTAATTTTAACTATTTCAAATATAATCTCAAAATTTGTCTTACTTTTCTTGGTTTGAAATTAATTCCTCAAACAAAGCTTCACCAGCACACTTTAACATCCCTTTAAAAATAATAGTTTCAACAGGCGTTTTTAGAGGAATCCTTTAAAAATTTAATGGAAATGTAGTTAGCGAATACCGATTTCATTTTAACGCCGGTTAAACCTTTAACGGCCTCTAAATTTTAGAGGAAGAGTTACAGAATAGGCCAAAAATCAAACAATACTTTAAAACAAAACAAAACCAAGGATAAAATAATGGATTTGGAAAAGAGTGGTATTTATGAAATTAGTTTGTAATGATTTTGATATTATATGGTATACGTTGGACAGACTAAGAGGTCTGTAAAAGTTCGTTATAAAGAGCATATAGCTCACTTAAAATATGTGCGTACAGAGAAGTTGAGTGTTGCTGATTGTAATCATTCAATAAGTTTAGATAGTGTAAAATTGTTAAAAAATGTATCTAACAATAGAATGTTTGAAAGCATAGAGATAGTTAAATGTAATAATAGTCATAGACCGTTGTATAGTTTATTAGAGAAAAAGCAATTGTCAAAATTTTTTCGCGCAAAGATGGTTTGTTCCCGCGGATTAACCAGTTTGGCGCGATAAAAATTTAGTATATATATGGATGACGAAGCATCATAGCATTAGTTTACCTTCAGTCTTTGGAGAAGATAACTTGGTTATCGAAACGCGCATAAGATAGTGTAAAGTGATAGTGTCGGTGTTGTGGTAGTGTAAACAGTGTTCAGTGTCAAGTATCGCCAACGGTTCCAGAATTCCCAACAATTCAAAAAGTTTTACATAAGAATTATCTGTGAAAAAATTAGTTTCTCCTTAGATAGGTACCACATCTATTGACGGTAGAACAGAAAAAAATTAAAGTCAATTGGTGTCAAAAAACTGTAAACCGGTTTAACGCAGGAAACTCAAAAAATATAATAATACACAGTATTGTCAGTATTTATGAATCCTGAAATATACCCGAAAATAAACGTCAGTCTGCTGTTCTGCGGTGAACCAAAACCGACGAAAGTCATACGTTCTCGAAGTGTTTCCAAAAAGATGGTGGCGACATTTGTCTCAAAAGCGGGTCATGTAGCCACAATTGCTCTACAAGATCAAAGAACTATCACTATTGATGGGTACATATCGATTTGTGTGACGGAAGTAATTACTGAGTTTCGAAAAACCAAACCCCAACGACGAATGATCCTCCACCAAGACATTGCAAGTTCCCACACAGCTCGAAAAACAATTGAGTTCTTGAAGCAAACATCGAATTGCTGGACCATCCTCCATACAGTCACGACCTAAGTTCTAAGGACTTTTTTACTTTTCGAAAAATTAAGAATGAACTGCGTGGTCAAAGGTTCCACTTCAGATGCAGTCAATGCCTTCAAGAACCCTATTTTAAATGTATTAGCAGGTGAGTGGAAAAATTTCTTCTAGAATTGGTTCCAAAGGCTGCAAAAATGCATTTCTCTTCTTGAAGAATAGTTTGAAAAACAAGTGTATAAGAGTTATTTATTGTATTTTTCTAGTTCTATAGGCAAAATATAAAAGACAATCCTTGTATAATATAATGTATCCCCATTTATATTATTATCAAGGCCTGATCAAACCCAATATGTAAACATTTCTAGTATTTTCTTTTGATTACCACAAATTTATTAATATATAGGAACATATATTTATTCTTGAACCATTTTTCATTTAAACCTCTTTCCACACAAAGCAAACCAAAAAGATCAACCTTTGAGTTTGCATGGAATTTTTAATCTAGATTTTCACACAATCTACATTTCAAACAAACCCAATTTTTAACTTAGAACAAAACAGTAACAGAAAAATCTCTTCTAATCTAGAGGAAAACCGGCATTTTCCACAAAACAAGCATTTATACACCCATACAATCATAAAGCAGCCTTCGTAACTAACCCACCAACTCCCAGCATTTTAATTAAAAAGTTCAACTCCATTGCACAGAAGTTGTCTGACTCGGCGTTGTAAAGTGAAAAGCTGGCCCGATGCAGTTTATAACTTGTAAATTAGAGGATTTGATGAAACAACCATGAAAAACAGCTTTTGGTTTTAAAATAGCACAATAAGCAAGTCTTTATTTTCACATAAATGGTATCGAACAATAGCTAGCAATACATTTTAACAATTAATTTCAACACGAACATTTTAAACTACAATATTAAAAAAGTTGGAGAGCTTGGGAAATCTCTGAAAAGTTTTATACAAAGATGCCTTCTCTGCTTATTGGTTCAACAGAATCCTGCTGACCTCATTCAAACAATTTCAATAATCAAATAGGAGAAATTATAATTATTCACTTATTTTCTTCAATTCCACTAATAAGTTGGTTAACTCAACAAAATTATTGATTTTGTCGGAGAGCTGGTGACGAATTTCGGGAAGGTCCCTTTAGCAAGCTGAAATTGTGAAAAAATATAACTTCGTCAATTGGCGAATCAAGTTGAATTGTTTGCCGTTTTGCGCAATACGTTCGCATTTTTGCGCAATACGATTGCATTTTTGCGCAATACGTTTGCAGTTTTGAACAACAAAAACTACAAGCGAAGATTGTGTACCTTTTCAATTTTAATGAAAATTGAAGTACACTGCGCGTCATATGAAACTGGTACATTTTTTTCTCTAATGTAAACCTAACTTAACTAATCAAAATGACGATCAGTCACATGTATCATATTTGTCAAAGCCAGCCCATTTAAGTGAGTTTGATAAAATGCGAATAATTTCCAAAATAGAGGATGGTTGGTCTATTAGACGACTAGTCCAAGAGTTTAATAGAGGCAAAACCACCATACAAGACAGTAAAAAAAGGTGGGATAACGATCAAGTTGTTATCAGAAAAAGAGGAACTGGAAGACCAGATATAATTAGAGCGGAGCAAGACGAAGCATCAACTGATTACTTAAGACATGCACATAATGACGGCCATATTAGAGTTTATGGACCGCCTCGAAGTAGGTGATGAAAATTATATTTTTCTACAAACGTCAAAAAATGACAAGGTTTGCGCATTGACTACAATATGCGAAGTCACACTTTTTTTCGGATTCTTACGTTACCATGACACCGTGCGCGAAATACTTCGCGCACTAGGGTGAGAAGTATTTCGCACAAATAAGACTTTTGTATTTCAATTTTTGAAAAAATGAAGCACAACTCCAAATTATTATTCATTTTTAAATGAATAACAATTAAATAATTTTAAAATAATGATAGCATTTTACAATAACTTTAGTTATTATTTACAATATTAACATTAATCCATAGTAACAGTGAAAATTTGATTAGGAAAGACATTTTAAGCCAGCTCAACACTATTTTCTATAACAAATTAGGCATTTTACTTATTTATAATATTTTTAAAAGATAGATTTTGACGTTTGTAGAAAAAATATTGTTTGCATCTCGTGCGCGAACTACTTTGGTGGTCTAGAATAATTTTTTAAAATTCAATACTCGATCACCAAAGTAGCATTTCGCGCACTAGATACAAAAATAACTATTTTCTACTCCTATACTATAAGTTTTCATTATGAAACTGAAAAATTGAACAATAGAAAATCTAGATTTTTAAAAAACCAAGTAGGCAGATCCAATATTTTCTGTTGAATGTTTGACAGTTTCTCAGAGATTCGTGTTTTATGACAGTTTCAATCTTCAATGTTAGTCAAAAAGGTAGATACCTTCCACTTTTTAAAAGAAATGTTTGAAATGTAATTTATAATTTATCTTGTTTAATGTTACATAATATGTAATAATAATGTAATTCATATTATGAATTCGATTATGTTTATTGTTAATAGTTCAATTAAGTTCATAGTTATTATAGTGGTTATTTTGTAAGAATAAACATTAAGTTGAAGAACTTATTTTTCTTTCCTATCTTATTTCTTATTCTTTGTATAAAAAAGTATTAAAAAATTAAAAAAAAATCAATGTTGTTGAATGCAAATGAAATTTCTTGTTCGTAGAAAAAATAGTGTATGCAACTCTCATGTAATGGTTATTAATACACGCATTAACCATACGAAACTCGCCTTGGGCTCGTTTCGTATCCCGGTTAATGCTTGTGTATTAATAACCATCATTACATGATCGTAGCATAATATACTATTCTTCGAATGATAAGTCTGGACGTTTCTCTGTAAATGTTTGGGCTTGTATAGAGGAGAATTAGGAATGTGTTGGAAATTAGAAGGAAGAATAAATGCGAGGAGCTATATACATATTTTAGATGGAGTAATGTTGTCATCGGTTAGGGAAATCTTCCCCAACGATAATTTTATTTTCCAGCATGACAATTGATCAATGCACACTGCTCGCAATTATATTGCAGAAAATAACATTGAAACGCTTCCGTCGCTAAAAGTACAGATCTTAATCCAATAGAGAGTGTTTGGGGGCTTATGGTGTAAAAATTTAAATGTAATTCCACAAAACAAAGGACATCACCTATGGACCCTAATTGAAGAAACCTGAGAAAGCTTGACAGAAGATGAAAATTTAGCATTAAATTCAATTGACTCAATGCCTAGAAGATTACAAGAAATTATCAATAATGATGGAGCTATTATGACACGTTATTAATTATTATTAAATGTAAACTTTCAATGCCGTAATTTGTTTTGTTGGTTCTTTTTTGACGAAGGTCTGTTTCTGCTACCATGGTCTATAATCTATTGGTTAGTTTATTTGTTTGAACTGCCTTAATTTTGAATTACGTGGATCTCGTGTCCAAATTTTGTTTAATTATAAACTTTTTTCTTTTTTATGGAAATATTGTTGCTATTTTTGAAATTGTATGGCTACACATGCACAGTTTTTCAAATCAGGTTTTCTAATAGATACTTCTTATTGCTATTGTTACTGGAGCATTGAAGTTAACTGCAACTTTTGCATTTCTTGCCGTATTAAAAGGATTTTCCTTTAAATAATCAGTTAAGGCTTTGTCTAGCTCTATTCTAATTAAAACTGGTCTTCCTTTCCTATTTTTCTAACAACAGTTTGATCCTTGTCCCACATTTTTTTAGGTCAGTCATCTAATAAACCAACCAACTTCTATTTGAAAAAATATGCGAACCAGTAACAACGTAATATTTAATATGTATTTATCAAAATATCACACTACTTCTAAATTTAAGCTAGTTACGCTTTTTGTATAAATATTATAGTAAATTTTTTTCCACCTCGTTTTATTGCTTTACAAAATTTAATTTTATCATTTCATCTACTAACATTTTTGTTGAGCTGGCATCACTGTCCTAGAAATTATACCATAACAACTAGTATAGCATTGACACATTTACACAGCTAGAAAAATATACATACGTTGATAACGAGAATGGTTTCCTCTATTATCAATTACAGCCAAACAACACGCCTGTATACTTTTAATAAGATCGTTGAAGTAGTCTTGATCAATTTGTTTCCAAAGAAGCGATGAAAGCTGTCTAAGTTCTTGAAGTGTCTGTGGGATTTGTTCTTGAGAATTCAAGGCCCTTTGTAGCTGGTCCCAAGCATACTCGATGCGATTGAAGTCGGGCTATCGAGGGTGTAGTGCCAAATGCGGGATACCATGGAAGTCCAGAGCGTCTTCGACTTCTCTTGCACGATGCGTTGGAGCATCGTCTAAAAAGATGAAAGTTGGTCTAAAAGCACTAACAATTGTGTACGCCCATTGAAACAAATGCCACCCCAAACACCAACTGTATTACCTCTGAACGGATGGACTTCTTGCACTTCTCTCCGATTGCTGGGAACTAGAGGTAGAGTCCTTACAAGAAAACCATCCATACCTCGACTCATCTGTGGACAATGCGGACCTCCATGCCGCATTCCAATTCACATGTTCAGCAACCCATGCCAATCGAATTTCTCTCAAAAGTCCACGTGAATGTAAGTTAACCTCGTGTAATCTTCGACGTACTGTTTCAATTGAAACCGAAACAAAAAGATTGCATAAGCGAGGATATCGGGAACTGGCTAGATAGGGAACACCAATTTAAATGGAGGGTAACACAAGGGCACCTTCATACAAAGAGTTTACTGAACAAGGTAGACAAGGAACTCTCATCCAGGCTACTGAAACTGGGTAAGAGACATTTGAAGACAGTTATCGACCTGGTTACTGGACACTGCACCTTGAGGAAACATCTGTACAAAATGGGCAAAGTTAGTGAAGGTCTGCTTGCGAAAAAGCTCGATTGTTTCTATGCATTAGTTTTTGGTTGGTACCCATTCAAATATGGAAAGTAAAATCCTGCATTTTTGTCATATTTCACTGTTATACTATCGAAAAGGTGAATATTATGCTGTTCAAGCAAGAAAATAATGAAACGATGTGTATGGAGAAGATGTATTAACAGTACGCCATTACCTAAACTGGTTAGCAGAATTTTGATCTAGTAATCTTAATATTGAAGATTCACCACATTCCGGAAGGATTGTTTAAGATGATATAGACACAATACAGGCATAAATTGATGCGATTGATTGAAGAATGGATCACTGATCCAGCATCTCTGTCTACAACAACGTTGGAGGCAAGAAATCATGGAGTGAAAAAGACGAACCAGCCCAAAGCACTTCGAAGTCCGATATTCGTAAAGAGAAGTTGCTTGGTGAGATTTCAAAAGAATCGTTTATTTTCAGTTTCTTTCGTACAACGCAACGTTCTACTCTGAAGTGTTCTTCAGCTGGACAAATCGAATGATAAATAGTGGAGGCCACAGTTAATCAATAGAAAAGTTACAGTGTCTCACAAAGAAAATGGAAGACCTTGTACAAGATGGTTGACTGTACATCGTGGATGGGATGTACTGCCACACCTAAAATATTCTACAGATCTGGTACCTTCTGACTATTATCTGTTTCCAGACGGTGAAATCATGACTTTATTTAGAAAGTTTAAAAAATTATTTGGATCAGTTTTTTGACAGCAAAGAACAAACATTTCAAGAGAGTGGAATCAAGCTATTTCCAGAAGTATTTGAAAAGGTAATGGTTAAGAATGGACAATATGTAATTCAATACACTATTTATTCTCCATGGGAAGATCGTCCTTCATTTCCATGAAAAAAAAGCCAAACTGCTTCCCGAACAACCTAATGGAAAATAATTTGAAATAACTTCTCAAGTTGCATTTTCTACTTTCCAATGTGATATTCCAACAAAATAAAATCATAATTCTCCACTGTTGTAGTATCATTATAATTGTGATTAGTAAACTGAATTCGGCTTTTGAATAGTTTATGCCCAATATATTAATGGACTTCGTCTATATTCCATTTTGGGTGTGCTAGAACTTAGATTTTCATACTTAACACATTTTCCGGTTGAATTGCTAAAGGAATTCGTAACTGGACCACATTAAATTACCTAATACCAACCCTGTGAGTTTGGGAGTTGGCCGGTTAAATCGGAATGGCATTACCTGGGAGTACAATGGAGTTTGTGAACAACTTTCGATGTGTTCGCAAGTCAATGGTTTCGGTAATGTAACAATTGGGGTGGAGAGGGAGTTTCAGAAGTTCCGGAATTGTAGGGTAAAGGGCAAGAGGGTGATATTGTTAGAGATATATTGAGGGAGTTTGGTTCAGAGTGAAATAAGTGGGAAATTTGTATAATTGAGTTTTGATTGGAGGATTTGTTAAAAGCGTTTCGAGTTTTAGGAAGTTATTGTCAATTATTTTAACGCCGTTCTGCTTCTGATACTTTAAATAGAAGGAACTTTTGATGGCAGTGTTTGAGAAAAATTTTCATTAAGAAAATGGATATTTTCCAGAGCACAATAGATAACAGAGTTTATCATAATGTTTAAGTGCTTTACAATGTACAAGAGATGGATACATGTTAAATTTGACATCATCAAAGTTTACTAATCAAAAAGCGTTCAGAGATGAAAATATTTGATTGCTAATCGGACAGGTTTCCTTCATATGTTTTTTGAAGCTTTTTGAGTTGCACGCCCAATCTACACTATTTGTACTTTCTACCACTACTCAATCTGAGCAGCTCCTCACTTTCATGTGTTGACGGTTTTTTTATATACAGATTGCGAAAAAGTTTAATAGGTCATACGATTCACACAAGTACGACAAGGATAATATGAAATACACTACTTTGAAAAAAGAGACAAGAATTGTTCTCTATGTGAAACTCTCAATTAGATCAGTCCCCTCTACCAAAACAGGTGGGCGTGTGTTATTGCCCTTCTTACTCTTACTAGTTGTGTTGCCAAATGTACTTATCTGTAAATGTTATTCCCAATTTCCGTCTACGGTTGATTTAAAATTTCCAACGACATTATATGCGGCAACAATTTTAAATGCCAATAATTATTGTTAAATTGAAAACAGTGTACATGTTAATAAATCATAATATCAGTTGCGTTTTGCGAATGGGAGAGAAGAGAAAGTCGTTTTATCATTTAATTTCAATAAGAGTTGAATTTTATGTATTGCAGAAGATTGTTATTTGTCCAAACTCTAACCTAATTTTTGTCTTTCGTTGTTTTGAAATTTTCAACGGCATTTTATGCAGATAAGTACATTTGGCAGCACAACGGTTAAAGGTAAGAAGGGCAATGCACATACGCCCATCCGTTATGGTAGAGGGAACTGATCTAATTGCGAGCTTCAGACAGAGAACAATTCTTCTCTCTCTCTCTTTCAAGTAGTATTGTTCATATTATCCTAGTCGTATTTTTATGGAGAAAAAGAGTTTGTGCGCTTATTTACTTTACTTAACATTTTTTAACTTGAACACTCCATAATTTTTTAACAGTCCTGTAAACAAAAGAGAAGTTTTCGACATGTCACCAATTACCTTGATCGTCATACTAATCAATCTAACAAGATGTTTTTATTTGTTATTGGGGATGTTCTCACATAATTTCCTATATGAAGGTCTGCACCTGTCAATTTTTTATTAAAAAATTATTATCTCGATAAGTATAAATTTTAAATATAAAGTATTCTGCACAAAATGTGAGTACTGAGTAGTCTCCAATATATAGATAGTGTAAGCTCTTCGTGAAACAGCCTGTATATGTTATATAAATTTAGGAAAAGTTTTCATCAGAGTGCTTAAATACTGATTAGTCAACACAAATCCTATACTCCATAATATAGTGCAGAGCTGCAGCTGGAAAAAGCTTTTGAAACCTGACGGGATACTTGCCATAGTGAGAAATTGGGAGAAATTGAATTGTTGCACATATTAGAATTCAAACACCTACTGGAATCAGCACCTTGGGAGGGTGATATAAACCCCATCATGGTATTAATGATGACTAGATAAGTTCAGCATCACGTACCTTAGCAAACTCTAGGAAAAACAAAAGACAATATTTAATTAAAAAATGAATTAAAAGTGTACTGAAAACAAGAGCTATAAAATCCAAACCAGCTGCGGCCATGGATTCAATAATTTTAGCCTTTCATCCAAAAAAACAAAATGGGAGAAGTACGAATGGGAATTGTAAATCAGAACATTCTTGGTCCGAATGAATATATGTTTAACAGAAACCCTAAGATAATAATGATTCAAATTCAAAGAAAATAGTTGAAGAAAGATACTGGAAATAGTCGGATTACAAGCTTTCAAGTGAATATGTGCGCAATTTTGCTGTGTGCAAGATGACCATGTCCAAAGTGAGTAACTGTAATGCATTCCAAGAACTTGAGATATGGACAAAACACAAATCGTTCAATCTTTTTGTTATGGACGGAAATGAAAAAGTTACAATTTTGGTACTTGAAGTTTGTTAGATGTCCAGTGCAGGTTCAAGATACAATAAAACTTGCCTAGCATAAATAACGCTATACAGATTGCGACAAAGTTTAATAGGTCATAAGATTCCCATCAAAATAAAAAGAACAAAAATCTAAGCATCCCATCAATATTTTTTAATGATTCATCAAAAAATATACTTTTAGGGTAATTTTTCTAAAATACCTACAAAGTTCGCAATGTGACCGAATACACTGTTATTTTTCGTTCCCCTAAAATGTCCATCAGAGTGCCTGTTCCCGCTTCGGAAAACAAGTGTCACGTTACTTTTATTTGTTTTAACGAAAGTAAACATGTCTGCATTATTTGGTATGATAAAAGGGACCATATTGAATTTCCCGAGACTGTATTAAAAGTGGAGCATACCATAGTGGTATAACTCTATACCCACATTTTCAATACTTGAGAAACAGACCAATTAGAAGCGAATGATACGAAACTACTTCGTGAATAGTTCAAGTAAAGAATATTCATTTATATTATTCTCTTGGGTATATAGAGGTTACCTGGGAGCTTTCTTGAAAAATTTATTTCACAAAAGAGTGACCATTTTACGACAAAAAACAACTACACCTCGGGCTATATGCTCCGGCGGACATTGAATTACATTTAACCGAAAACTTAATTCTGTTATCTCATTTGGTTTGGAAAAAGAAGGGGTATTATCACACACAGACCGGTTTCGGCGTATTTGTACCATCATCAGTGCGACAAAGAAAACGGGAAACACTTAGCGAGGAAATATTAACAAGAGGAAATACAGTTGGAATACAAATGCTAAACTCCATCAGTCTAGTCTATTTATCAACAAGAGGCAGATATTAACCACAATTTTAAAATTCGGCGCTTAATTCTCATAAGAAATTTCCAGATATATAACGGTTATTTGGTATTGTGGAAGAGAAATGTATTTTTTCAACTAAGACTTTTAGCATTGTATAAAGATAATCCTAAGTTGGGAATTCTGGAACCGTTGGCGATACTTGACACTGAACACTGTTTACACTACCACTACACCAACACTAACACTTTACACTTTACACCAACACTAAACTGTTCAGTTTACCTTCAGTCTCTGAAGAAGATAACTTGGTTATCGAAACGCGCGTAAGATAGTGTAAAGTGTTAGTGTTGGTGTAGTGGTAGTGTAAACAGTGTTCAGTGTAAAGATAATCCTATCTTCATACAATGTTTAGTGTCCATCGTATAGTTTAATTAAATGTAGGTCATTCACGAAATACCTAGCGTCAGGAGTTACTTGAATAATACTTTTATAATAATAGAATTCGAATTCTTACAAGCAGAACATCCTGGAATAGTAAAAGAAGCGGATTAACTAGAGATCAGTGGATGTGTAAGATTTCACTGACAACTTTGACATCCAGAGAGACACGATCAGAGGTGGTGGTGAACGTTTTGAATCATCCACAAAGCGTCATGTTTGTCAGAGAATTGTCCACAATGACCATAACGATAAAAAATATGGTACCGGGTGATTTAATAAGGGTAACGAGGTGCCATAACTCGGAAACCGTATATCCTAGAGTTTGGAGAAAAATTCTTATGGGAAAATCGGCCCTAAAAAAATGATAAAAAATGCTTTTGAGTCCATAGTTTTTCGGTAGGTGGCACAATCTATCACAAAATATAATTGGATTTTTAACAAAATATTCCTAAATTTAGGTTGGTGAAAAATATCAACTGTCCTTTTTCTACAACTTTTGTTGAAGTCATTTTTCAGTATCACCTATTCTGGAGTGGTGGGGGAAGTGTTCTTTCGTTGATATAAAAAATACTGTAACTTCCATATGCCCGATTTTAAAAAATATGGACTCCATGCATAGAGCATTAAGGATAAATTCCAGAAAAAAATAACAACTTCTTTAATTTTTCAATCGGCAACTAGAGGGCATTATGTAACACTTAGCTCTATTTACGATTTTTTCTGAGAAATTTCAAATGGAATGCTATAACTCTAACTAGCTTACAAAAAGGCAAATAAGAAGACTTATCAACCTGTCAAAACCGTGAACTGATATCTCTTGTCATTCCAAAGATATTGGCATTCTTTGGCGAGTGTTGATGATTGCTGGCTCGCCCAGAAAGTAATGAGAGAAATTATGTTGCTAAGATTATTTTGAAAATAAAATTACAACTTACTGGGTGAGCCAACAGTTATCAACACTCACCAAAAAATGCCAATATCTTTGGATTGACATGAGATAACAGTTCGCGGTTTTGACGGGTCAATAAGTTATCTCATTTGCTTTTTTGTAAGCTAGTTAGAGTTATAGCATTCCATTTGAATTTTCTCAGAAAAAAAAACATAAATAGAGCTAGTTGTTACATAACGCCCTCTAGTTGTCGAGTGAAAAATTAAAGGTGTTGTTATTTATTTCTGGAGTCTACCTTTAATGCTCTATGCATGGAGTCTATATTTTTGAAAATCGGTTCAGGTATATGGATCCACTTCAGAATAGGTGATACAGAAAAATGACCTTTACAAAAGCTGTAGAATAAGGACAGTAGTTTCTAAAGTTGATTTTTTTTACCAACCTAAATTGAGGAATATTTTGTAAAAAATCCAATTATATTTTGTAGTGATATATTGCGCCACCTAGCGAAGAACTATGAACTAAAAAACATTCTCAATAATGTTTTGCAGGCCGATTTGCTCATAAGAATTTTTTTCCTCCAGGACATACGGTTTCCGAGAAATGGTACCTCGTTACCCTTATTGAATCACCCGGTATCAGTGTTTGGTCGTTTGGCACCGACCACAACACGTTGTGTTCTTTTTTTTGCCTATTGGGCGATTTCGATGTTTGGACATAACATAAGAATCGGATATAATGAGAAAAAATGAGCGCTCACCAAAATTTCTATTTATTTGAAAATATGGTGGGTGGACACGCTTGTCAAGTTTATTGCAGGTATTTTTTAATGACTGGTTTTATTATGCTTGTAGTGGAAAACCAATTCATTATCTATGAAATTATATAGAGATAGACATAATTCCCTGGATAAATGTAGTCTAAAGACAATTTTCTTTTAATATTAAAATCGATAATTGAATAGGGAACTTTCCAATTTTTTTTTTATTCAATAATATCATTAAGAGGCGACAAAAAAACCTAATCCCTAAGGTTTTTTTATCTTAAATCAATATTGACTTATAAAACATAGTTTAAAGTTCCATGTCATTGAAAATCATTTCAAACGACCTCTATAGCGCGCCAAAGCTGCTGACGTCCAATGAGTATGATGCCCAAAGTGTACTAGTGTATCGATCGCCGGATACAAAAGTGATGCCAATTCGAGGAATTTTTAGCGTTTCTTGAGGGATTTTTCAAACTGCATTATAAAATTATTATCGCCATTTTTGTCTCCTAAACAATGATTTCATGTGTGTTACTAGGGATAATCTGCAACAAAATAATAAAGTATGTCTCAATTATCCTGTGCCACTAAATCTATTGAAACTACATACATATTTTAAATTTTGTATATTTATGAAAAGTTTTTTTAAATATTCAATTCTTTTTTTATTACGTCGTAATATACATATTATGAAGCTGTAACATTATTCGAAACTGGAGGGATTTTGTGAACAAATATGGGATTTTTTAGACCTGTACGAGGTATAGCATCTTGTACTGTTTTGGCAACACTGCACAAAGAAATTGGATTCGTAATATATTTCTGGGCCAAGCAATAGAGCATGCAAGTAGAGTAATTTTTGACAGAAACTTTCAACTTTGAACTTCAATATCTTGTATTTGGAAAGTCATAGGGGTCGATTTAATTTTTAAATTCTGTTCTCTTCTTCCAACTGTCTTTAAATATTTACTTGGTCGTTTCGATTCCATAGGTGTAGGCGGTAGACTTTTTTATGGAATGTATGTCATTAAAATACATATTGTAACTTTAACCCTGTATAACCTTGTCAATTATAAAATTGGAGAAACCAAGTATTGTTCCCTATTCAGGAACATTCTCCGTCTATCAAATGGTATGGAAATTATACTGTTATGGTTTCAACGTAATAAAAATGCGAGAGCAGCATGTCAAACTACAGTTTGTCGCTCAAAAATTACGAAGTTAGATTTATTTTCAAAAATTACTGTTTTTTTTGTTTTATCTACACTTTTCACATAAATGTTGTTACGTCGATCCTGTACTGAGGATATGTAACGGTCCATGAAGGAAAAAAAGAAGACAAACATCTGGAATCACCTAGAACTGTCATTGAAAAGTCTAGAAATGTTATAGAAAAATCGAGAACTGCCTGGAACATATGGAAAGTATAAAAAACGGGAAAATTGACGTTAGTGTGTTAGTTTTTGAAAGTATTCGAGATTTGAGTTTTGTGTTGTGAAAGTGAGATTGAATTGTAACAGTTAAAGATGAAAAAATAAAGAAAGTTGAGATAGTAACATTGGTGACAGCGGTGGGATTAAAGACATATTTGTTCTACTTACTATCTGTTTGTGGTGAATACTAGATTCACCGCATACGACAGAGACATGGATACTTCCGGTTCCTCAGGATGGTTTTTAAAGATGGAAGAAGAGAGTGAAAGACGCAGAAAGGGGAAAGAAGAAGAGAAGGAAAGACGTGAGGAGGAGAAGGAAAGACGCAGAAAGGAGAAAGAAGGAGAGAAGGAAAGACGTGAGAAGGATAAGGAAAGACGCAGGAAGGAAGAAGAGAGGGGAATACGTGAGGGCAAGGAAGAAATGCGCAAGAGGGAGAGGCGTAGTCAAGCAGATGTAGAAATTATGGATGGCCGAACACAAATTCAGGAAACATTAAAGCGAGAGGTAGGACATCTTAATAATATAGAATATACCATTTAGAACAATCACAAGAAAATTTCAAATGTAATTTAGAAAAACTAAACCTAACGTCAACTTTTCCGCTTTTTATACTCTCCACATGTTCCAGAGAGTTTTCGATTTTTCGATTACATTTCTAGACTTTTCACTTACAGTTCTAGGAAATTCCAAAATTAAACACGATTGTGAATATTTGTGAATATTTATTAAATCAAATACATGGTGAGCTGAAACTCAAGTACATGATTTTCTCTGTAATTTAAAATGGATCACCCTGTTTTTTATCATTATCTAGGAGTAAGTTCTTTCACCATACTATTTTTATCAAGCTTTTCCTATACCTAAACACTGAAATATTTTCATTATTCTATGCAAAGCTTTATTTAGGTATGTAATAGTTTACTAGATGTTATGTAATTAGGACCTCCTCTATTTTAGTGAAAATAGTATTATTTTTTTGCGTGCTGTTGCTTATTTCCCCATAAGTATAATTTTTTATAAACCTTCAACTGTAAACTAACATCTGGTAAACTATTACATACCTAATTACGACTTTGCATAGAAAAATGGAAATATCTCTCAAACTTAATGTATGGAAAAATAAAAGTATGGTAATATAACAATAATATAAAATACAGGGTGATTAATTTAAAATTACTGAGAAAATAATGTACTTGAGTTTTGACACACCATGTATTTGATTTAAGAAATATTTGCGAAATCATTCGTGTTTGTAAAATTCAATAATCATTGAAAATTTTTGGCTTCAA
Organism: Lochmaea crataegi; assembly: GCA_947563755.1. Taxonomy (NCBI): domain Eukaryota; kingdom Metazoa; phylum Arthropoda; class Insecta; order Coleoptera; family Chrysomelidae; genus Lochmaea; species Lochmaea crataegi. The sequence goes on along the minus strand of OX387425.1, from coordinate 37,148,261 downwards.
TAGATTATTATTCTTTTACTCCTATCCAATTATCCAGTGAGTTGAACTTGTTACGATCTTGACGGAAAATTATTGGTTATAACTTTTGAAGTACCCTGTATAACACATTACAACCTTATATTATTGTAAATGGTTTATAGTTTTTATTTATAATTGTTTTTGGTATCTTTTATCAAAACAGAGCTACTGAGCTTTATCAAACTAATCAATCATCCTTTATAATGAATAAACCTGTAAACGTTTCGCTCCTCTAAGAATGTATAATTTATAAAATAAAATCACAGACTTGAAAAACTAAGACGTTCGAAAATTGTTATTATTTCTTAAGGCGGTTAACTTATTGTATAAAATTTAATAATTATTGTATTTAACTGTTTACATTTTATTAACTGTACTTGGTGGGCGCCAATAACAATTCTTCAGTAGATGGCAATTGTATAATAATATTTGAGCACTGTGCAGAAAATTATAAATAGACATACATGGGTAAAAAAATATTATTTTTTTTTTATTTTCATTTTCAGTCGCATCAACCTCTAGGGTTATTAGCGACAATATAATTATTCTAGATTACAATTTGGATAAAATATTTATGTCTTTGAGATAGGTTATTAAATTTTGGACATTACAATTTACACCGAGTACTACATCTAATTTATTGCTAATATTATTTTTTGTCCTTGCTTGGTTGAAAATTGGGCATTCTACTAGGATGTGTTTTACAGTTAATTGGCGATTACATAGTTCACACTGTGGAGGTTCAGTTTTTTTAATAATATAACTATGAGTGATGTTGGTATGGCCTAATCGGAGTCTTGATAATATTACTTGTGATGCTCTATCAAGATTTGTATAGGGCCAAGGTTTTACTGTTGTTTTAACATTGCGTAACTTTGATTGAGAAACATGCCACTCATTTTGCCACAACTGTTGCATTTTTAACTTCACGTACACTTTTATGTCCTGTAGCACTGAATTTTGTACTTCACTCGCGGTTTCACTGGTAATGGCTTCTCGAGCAAGCCGATCGGCCTCTTCGTTTCCATGGATGCCAATATGGGAAGGAATCCATATAAGTGTCACTTTGATGTTGGATTGCTGGAGATAGGACATAGTTTGTTTTATTTCTAAGGCTAATGGATGGGTGGTGTAAAGTTGATCGATTGACTGAATGGAACTTAGGGAGTCTGTTATTATAAGAAATTTTGTGAAATTTTTAGTTTTGGCATAATTCAGTGCTTGTAGAATGGCAGAGAGCTCTCCTGTGAAGACACTGCTATTATTTGGTAATCTGAATTGCCTAGATTCATATTTTGTGTAAATTGCTGCACCTACATTATCGGAGATCTTTGAAGCATCTGTATAAATGTGAATGTTTCCAGGATAAGTGTCGAGTTTGGACTTAAAAAGCTGTTTAAATAAAAATGGAGATGTATCTGATTTGCAGTATGATGCTAATGAGGTGTCAGATGGAATAAGTCGAATTGACCATGGCGGCGGAGTTTCGATTCGATTGGAAAAGAGGCTGGGAAGTTCGATATCAAGTTCCGAAATGATATTTTTAACTCTATCGTAGTATGGAGGGATAACAGTTTTGTTGGATGTATATAGTTTATGATACCGCTTTTTGAATGTCTTGTTATATGTTGGGTTTGCTGTATTATTACATACTGAAATAGCATAGGAAATTGTAAGATGTTTTCTTCGTAGATGTAAGGATGGTTCGCCGGTTTCACATTGTAGACTTTTGATTGGACTAGTGCAGAATGCTCCCGTAATTATCCTCAATGCTGTATTTTGAAGAGTATCAAGCTGATTTAATATGGTCTTTTTCGCTGTAGTATATACTATAGAACCATAGTCAATTTTGGAACGAATTAGAGTTTTATATATATGCATTAGGGTATTATAGTCGGATCCCCAACTTTTAGCAGTTATTGTTTTTAGTAAGTTTATGCCATTTTGACATGTTTTTTTGATTTGTTGAATATGTTGCTTCCATGTTAGTTTTTTGTCAAATATCATTCCTAGGAATCTGATACTATCAACGTAGGTTAGTGTTTTTGGTCAAGTTTCAATTCGGGATAATATGGATGATGTTTTTTGGTGAACAATAGACATTTTGTTTTCTCTGTTGAAAATTGCAGACCTGTGAATTTTGACCAGTGTTGAAGTTGATTTAAAGCATCTTGGATATGTTTCTGAATGGAATGAATGTTCTTTCCCTTACAGAATAATACTAAGTCATCAGCATATAGTCTACCTTTGACTAGTTTGGGACACTGTACTAGGATTTTATTGACAGCGATTAGGAATAACGTTGCACTAATAACAGATCCTTGAGGAGTTCCATTTATTTGTTCTTTTCTAGATGAAGTGATGTTGTTTATTTTAACGTGGAAATAGCGTTTTTCCAAAAAATTTTTGATAAATTTCAAGATATTTCCTGTTATACCCCAATACTGAAGAGTCGTCATAATATCATAACGCCAGGCTGTATCAAATGCTTTTTTTATGTCGATAAAAACTGCTATGCATTCCTGCTTGTTTGCAAAGGCTTCATGCATCTCAGATTCTAGATCGATTAGATTGTCAATGGTAGACCTGTTTTGCCGGAAGCCACTTTGTTCGTTTATAATTAAGTTTTCCTTTTCAAGAATCCATAGTAGTCTTTTATTGATTATTTTTTCCAGGATTTTGCACATAACATTAGTCAGAGATATAGGTCGATAAGAACTTATATTTGTTCTTGGAGAGTGTGGTTTTGATATAGGTATAATGATGGCTTCAGACCATGAAGATGGAAACACATTTCGGGTCCAAATTAGATTGTAAATTTTAAGGAGGTGCAGTTTGGCATTGCTGGGGAGGTTTTGTAAAAATATTAGTGGGATATTGTCTGGAACTGGAGCAGAATTTTTGGTTGCGCTCAACGAAAAATTTAGTTCATCCAACGTTATGGGAAGATTAACTAGGTTGTCATCATTATTTTCAGAGCTAATAAGTTCGACCTCACTGTTCCGTTTAAACGTGAGAAACTCATTTGTGAAGTTCCTATCGCTGGAGTCATGCTCGAATTGATTGGCAAAAATTTCAGCTATTTCTTCAGTATTTGTTACTACTCTGTCATTATGTGCTATAAATGGTATATTGGCGAATTTGCGTTTTCCTGATATTTTTCTGAGTTGTTGCCATACCTTGCTGATTGACGTTGAGCTATTTATGTCACTAACGAATTTTTTCCAACTATTCTTTCTTGTAGCTTTCAGTATAAATCTTGTTTTAGCTCTATTTTTTTTGTAGCTAATTAAATTGTTTTCTGCTCTATTTCTCTTTAGTTTATTGAACGATTTTTTATATTCATTAATAGCATTTTCACATTCGGAATTCCACCATGGTAGGGGTTTATGTTTGTTAAGTTTCTTCGTTTTCCCTATGTATTTTTCTGCTGTGTTAATAATTACTTTGGTGAAAGTGTTAAGAGTTTCATCTATATTATCAAAGATATCTGTGTTTTTTGGTAGTGCAAATATATCTGATTCGATGTGCTGTGAAAATTTAATCCAGTCTGCTTGCTTATAATTCCATTTAGGGGTTTTGGTTTGAGACTGACATTTGAATTGGGTAGTGATCACTTCCATAAAGATATGGGACAGTGTCCCAAGAAATTTGGGCTGTGATATTTGGATCGCATATTGATAAATCAATTGAGGATTTCGTTCCAGTGTGGAGGTTTTCTCTAGTGGGTCTACCATCATTTAGAATATTCAGAGTTTGTGACGTTAGAACGTTCTCAATGATTTTTCCTCTTGTGTTAAGACCGGTGGATCCCCAAATTGGGTTGTAGCTATTAAAATCTCCTAGTAAAATTCTGGGTTGTGCAATTTTAGACAAAATGTTTATGATATCTTCGGCTATTATTATCTGATCTGGTGGAATATAGATATTGCATATATTGATTTTCTGTGGTGTGTTAATTGATACCGCTATGGCTTCCAGGTTTGTATTTAGTGGAATATTTGTTGCTTCGATTGTGTTGCTTATATAGATCGCTACCCCTCCACTTGCTTTTGTTACGTTTTCACGATTTTTGGAGAAACAAGTGTAGTTTTTAAAATGATGGTTCTGTTTATTGAAATTGGTCTCTTGAAGGCAAATAATAGATGGGGAAGTTTCTTTCATGAGTATTCGTAATGTGTCATAGTGGGTGTAAAACCCATTTATATTCCACTGTAAAATATTGAATTTTGATTATTAATTTCGGAGAGAGATTCTTGAGATGCTGCTATAGAGTTATCAGATTCGTTATCTGCGTCAGTTTTAAGGAGCTGCAATTCTTCCATTAATTTAGTTTTTGTTTTAGTACATTTTGTTTTAAGTTTCCGATCTGAGGTTTCTGCATGTATTTTAGTGAGCAAATGTAGTAGAGCTAAGGTATCTTCAGTATAATTGTTTGCTATGCTGATGGGATCTTTCGAGCCTTGCACATTTTCTATAAAATCAATTGTTTCATCAAAAGATAGAATCTGTTGATCATCTCTGAATATATGTTGGATCCGTTCCATTTGTTCTCTTAATATACTGATAGACTTGGGTAGAGCTTTGATTTTTTTTGAACTGGTTTCTAGCATGTTGAGGTTTTGGTAGGATGTGTGTGTGTGTCTAAAGGTGGAGTTATGATTTCTGCTCTGGTTCTTTTGTGGGTTTCCTTGCTACTGGGCTCTCCAATATCTACAAGCTTAGGATGCTGCTGTGTTCCGGTTGCGGATATCTGTTTTGATTCTGTGGGTATTCCTTGTGTTATGATTGTGGTAAGATTTGAAGCTGGCGGTGTTTTAGAGCTAGTTAACTTCTTAACTCTTAATGGTACTTTTCCTGATAAACTTGTTGTGGTAGAATTGGAAGGGACATTAACATCAGTGGGTGTTATATCAGATGATTCTGAAATGAGTTTTTCTTCTAGTACTTGATTGGTGAGAGAGCTTGGAGCTTGGAGCATGTCATAACCGGTGATGTCGATGCAGGATTTTGTACTGTGTGATTGTCTATAAGGGAGATTGGTGTTGAAGATAAGGTTGGAGAAGTTTGGGGGCAGTTATTTGAAATATGTCCGTGTTGTTTGCAATGAAAACATAGATTTTCAATACTTGAGAAAATTCGGTAGGTGGTATTGTCGAAATTTACCAAAAATGATTCTGGAATCGGTGTTGCAGGAGGAGAAATATAAACCTGTCGTCTGAAACTACAAATATGCTTGAAGTCAGGATTTGTGGTGCCTATTCTCAGAAAAGAAATTGTGGAAGATAACTGAATTCCTAGGTTTTCCAGTTCATTTTGTAATATGTGGTGTGGTATAGTAGGGCATACATTGGACAAAATTAGTCTTTCACTAGGGGTGATGAGTCTACGTGCTTGGATTTCTTCATTATTTATTTTAATGATTCCTTGATGGTTAGTGATAAGGTTATCTACAATATCCTTACTAGAGAAGTATACACAAACTCGATTATTTGAGATTCTAGACGAAAATAAAATATTCTTAGGATGTATTTTGTTGCCTATAGCGTATAGGTATTCTTCGATTTTGACATTATTTAGAGAATTAAGCACAATTGCTTGTTGTTTTGACGGAAAACTTGGTTGTTGTGGTTTGCTAACAATATTTGAGTATGTCGCTTGAGGTTGTGGTGGATGCATAGTTGAATGTGCTGGTTGGTTTATTGATGTTTGCTGAGTAGGCGTTGCATGTTGAGTTAACGTTGTATGTTGAGATGAATGTAAATGATCATGGTTGGTAACAATGTCGTCGGTTTCCATGTTTTGTCAGCATTTGCCTGAATACGGTCCTGTCCCGTATTAGGCTCCGCTGGCAAAAACAATAAAAACTTTGTGATAAGTAATGATATTGGTGTTCTTCTTGATTAGTATATTTTGAATTAATTTGAATTATTCGGTAAATATAATTTGATATGCTTACTTTTATTTACTATGCTGTGTCAGGGTGTTTAAATATCACTTCTATTCACTTTTGAAAATAAAGAACTGAATATTTCAGATACTTTGGTGAGAAATATCGGAGCTGGTTTTACACACGTTGTTAATCGCGTTTGTCCAGAGGCGAACTCCAAAAAAAAAAAAAAAATATTATGTTGTATACCTAGAAATAAAATGTAATCAATGAGACTATGAGACGATTTAATGCGAATATTTCTTAATTATTTTTCAAACATCCCACAATAATAACGTTGAGTGCTTGTTTACACACTTCGAAATATCAATAAAAATTGTTTGACGGTAGCTAGTTCTCTGGAACTCCGAAAATATTTTTGTATCAGCTTACAGAAAAGTTCATTGTGCGAGGTCTGCAAACATAATTTATAAGAAAACATCATTTACATCAGACGAACTCTAATATTTTTCTTTATATTCCGGATATGATTAAATAGTAGTTTTTCCTTGTTAACAGTTGTCTTTTTACTATTTGTAAATTTTTCATTCTTTAAAGAGTCTTTCTATCATAACAAAATGTGGGAGCATACGAAAAGTTGAAAAAGAGCCAATTTTAAACTACGATTAAATAACAATGGAAGGCTAGTATCAAAAGCAAAACAAAATGATTGAATAGAGATTTACCAGACCTTTAAAATGAGGTGTGACTTGATACCTAATGCCATTTGAAAAAATTGTAAGGGGTGTCTCCAGTAGGGAGGGGGCGAATCTGACGTTTATGACATTAGCGCCAAAAAGTGTCCTCCTCAATTCAAAAGTTGATGTGTCTCGGCATTTTTTATAATTTTCTGAAATAATGACATAAAGAATTTTATTCCATAAGTGGTTTCCACACTGTATATGTTTTCCTTATAGCTGTGCATACAGATTTGTTTAAACCCATTTAAAAATGTATTTTCAACAATCTGGAAGAAGATTTTCCTATTATATAACATTTTATGTTGTAGCTAATGTTTGGGAAAATCCTCTTTGCTGTCCATATTTTTCTTTTCCAATCATTTTCTTCTATTTTTAAACTGAATTATTATAGCGTGGAAAGAAAAATGGTATTTTAGAAAAAAAAATGGTTTCATTGAATAAATGTATTTTTACAGAAATTATTCATAATATATTATACTGCTTTTTATGCTTTTTATTGGCATTGTATCGGGAAAAAGTAAACAAAAAGAAATCGGGAATATTTGTAATTGAAAAAAATTGGCTATTCATAAAATGTGCACGTTCGGTAATCTCCAGCATCAGGTTCGGTTTCCAAAACAATCCAAAACAGTTTCTATATTTAATTATTATATAATACTTAATAATTATTATTTTTAATACTTCTATAAAATAGGTACCGTACGCTATTGGTACGTTTAAGACAGATATCGGCCATGTTTCCTCCCCCCTTACCGATGCCACGTAGCTTCAGATATACTTGCCAAACTATACCTCTTATTGTTAACATTTTACCAATACAATGCTAATAAAAAGTTGGATACCCTGTATAACTCTTTATTACCTCATTTTAGAGTTTGAATATTTTATAATTATAATTTAATTGAAAAAAAATCAGTTCTAAAGATTAATTGCTTATATGGGACTAGATTTTTTATAAATCTCAATATTTATTATCAAAAATAACTTTAGTGCCCAGATATTTTAAAAAAATTGTCAAAATTCAATTTTATTCTGCAATTTATGTTTATAGGTGAAGTAAAATAGCTCTGTGATTTTTTTGAAAATCTTATTTTCAGTATTAGAAAAAACAAACAAATTGGACTTTTAAGTACCGTCAGGAACTAACAACATGTTTTTTCAATATTAATTAATTTCATGGTATTCAAGAAAACAGTTTTTATTTTGATTGCAGCATAGAAATACACCACATGAAGAACATTTGCTATGGGGCGAGATTGAACAGAATGAAAACTGCACATTTCACATCTCCCTCTACTATCGACATAGATAACCCAGTGGGATCCACGATTTCGAAGCCTCACAGCCTTAGGGACACTATAGTTATGTTTGCGTCTTTTTACTATATGTCCAGATCGTCTAGGATTAGCTCTGCAACAGTTCATTGCCATAAAACCCATACTGATTGACCTTCTAAATTCAAGTGTTGAAATTTTTTCGAACTGCATGTTATATACTACTTAAGCATTAACAAAAGCTGCCAATTTTTGATCATTTTTGCAAATTTTAACAATTATTGACCAATTTTGACAGTTTTGACAATGATTGATCATTTTTGACCATTTTTCAAAAATGTGGACCATTTTAGACCATTTTTCCAAATTTTAACAATTTTTCAGCTTTTTGACAGGTTCTGACAATTATTGACCATTTTTGACAATTTTTCAAAAATTTTGTCCAGTTTTCAAAATTTTTTTCAATTTTTAACAATTATTGAATGTTTTTGACAGTTTTTCATAATTATTGACCATTTTCTCAAAATTTTGACAATTTTTGACCATTTTTCAAAATTTTAACAATTATTATTGTCCATTTTTGATAATTTTTCAAAAATTTTGAGAATCATTGACCATTTTTTCAAATATTTAACAATATTTCAAAATTTTAACAATTTTTGACCCTTTTTGACAATTTTTGACGATTTTTGATTGGTTTTGACAACTATTGACCGTCTTTGACAATTGATGACCGTCTTTGACAATTAATGACCATTTTTCAAAAATTTTGACAATTATTGACCATTTTTTCAAAATTTTCACAAATATTGACCATTTTTGACAGTTTTTGACAATTTTTGACAATTATCGACCATTTTTCCAAATTTTTGACAATTTTTGAAAATATTTGACAGTTATTAACCATTTTTTCAATATTATGACAATTTTTGACAATTATTGACCATTTTTCCAAATTTTTGACAATTTTTGACTAGCCCTCCCAAAAGTCCTATGTCGTGCAATAAGAAGCAAGCTTCAATTTGAATTTCATTGGATTAGTGGATTATTCAGAAATCTGTCAACACTGTTGCGTGACGAACGCTTTTTCGTAACATTACACGTTGCGTGACGAACCCTTTTTCGTAACGTTACACGTTTTTACAATTTTAACAATTATTGACCATTTTTGACAGTTTCTGACAGTTACTGACTATTTTTGACAATTTTTCAAAAATTTTGACAATTTTCAACCATTATTGACATTTTTTTATAATTATTGACAATTTTTCCAAAATATTTAACAATTTTTGATCATTTTTCAAAATTTTAAAAATTATTGACTATTTTTGACTATTTTTGACAATTTTTGACCATTTTTGACCATTTTAGACCATTTTAGACCATTTTTGACCATTTTTGACAGTTTTATACAATTCTTGACAAATTCTGACAATTATTGACCATTCTTGACAGTCTTTTATAATTATTGACCATTTTTTCAAAATTTTTACAAATATTGACCATTTTTGACAATTTTTGACAATTTTTGACAATTTTTGACAATTTTTGACAATTTTTGACAATTTTTGACAATTTTTGACAATTTTTGACAATTTTTGACAATTTTTGACAATTTTTGACAATTATCGACCATTTTTCCAAATTTTTGACTAGCCTTCCCAAAAGTCCAATGTCGAGCAATAAGAAGCAAGCTTGCATGGGTTTGTGTTAATATCATTTGTTAATCAAGCAAATATAAGAGTAGTATGTTACATTATTAAAAGGACTGACAGTTGATGTGAACAGGAAATCGAGATTATTGAGAGGGTTTGAAGAGAGTTGAAGAGACTGAGGTTGCGTAAAAGACAAGAAAAGATTGTGGTCTAATCCATAGCGGGGATTAATCAGCTTTGCAGGAGACTTTCAGTTGTGCTGCTACTACGGAAAGTGCCTAAGTCAAATCGTAGGTCTGTGGTATAAATATAATTCAGGGATCGTAGGTCTGCCTTGGATGCTGATCTGTGAACGATGCAACCATAATCTAATTTGGAGCGGATGAGAGCTTTATAAAATTTTGGAAGGGATCTCTCGTCGTGATATCGATATTGTCCGTATTTTGTAGTTTTTTGGATTGAAATGCATTTAAATTCAACGTATATCTATAGGCCAAGTCAACGGAAATTAAGTTTGTTGAAGACCATTAGAAACATACATACATAAAAGTGGAGCTAATAAAAATATAATATTAATAGCGTTATAAAAAAAAATTCTGGTAACTTTTCAAAAATTATTTCATTCATAACGTCATGATTTATAACGATTGAATGAAGTATGATATAAATACGTTGATTGTAGCAAGTACGAGTATTCAAGCCAGTTTGTGAAAACTGACGTTATTAATAATATCAACATCGTTAAACTGTGGGGATAAGCGCAAACTATTCAAGAAATCCCTCAGAAAGTTGGAAAATTGAACAACATAAGGGTTAATTAGCCAAATAAGAAGGAGCCTGTTATTTTTCATTTTGTGCTCACAAACCGAAAGGAAAAGAGCGTAAAGAAAAGAGAAAGAAAATTAAAAAGATATGCTACAATTACATTTTACGTTAATGGCGATTTCTTCGCAAAATGTTCTTTTCAGTTAGGACTAATTGGTCAATAAGCCTTTTTTAACCTTTCGAATTTTTTGTATCTTTTTTTTATATATAGACATTCTCGTAACTGGATTCACAAAGAGCCTACTAACTTGTTGATGATGTTATAATAAAGGAGGAAAAATGGTAATTTATTTGGTTCATTATTAATTATAATAGAGGTATAATAGACACAACAGAAATTTACTTGGAATATTTTAGAAAAAAAATTAAGCTACAAAGGTATCAGGACGAATCTTTTTAAAGAAATTTCAGTTGTGGGTAATTATTTTTTCATGTAAAATTGGCAATTAAACGACAAAAAAATGTGATATTTTGGGAACCGAAAAAATATATTTGAGCTGTATACACACAAAAGGTTTATCACAGAAACAAAAATACACAGCTACTTATTCATAAAAAAAGAAAATGGTTTGATTTGTGCGCTGCATAAGTTTATACTTAAATATAAGATTCACTGCAACTACCTTAGGGGTCGCATTCTTGACTGAGGGTTTTCTATGTTCTCTAGGAAAGATCTTCTCCATCGGTCAAAAATCCGGACCCTGGTCTATTGTGGTTCTTAAAATCTATAATACATTTTCAAGCCAGACCATTTTCATATAGCCAATCACCCTAGAGACTGATCTTTCCGTGTAGTTTCTTGCCGGTGGTTTCGATTTGACTAATACAAGAAACCGAGCAATAACACTGACATGTGTTCTGCAGTATCTTCCTCTGGGTGACAAAATCTACAAATGGCTTTGTCTGTCATCCTCTTTAGCTTTGCGTTCCTATGAAATTTAGTTTTCCTTTAGCCGCCCTATTACGACATTGACAGTTTTCCTATATTTTCTTATTAGATTTGTCTTTTATTTTTGCGAATGTCGTTTGATAAATTGTTGCGCCTGCCTCTGTCCTGGTGAAATTTCCCTCCATTCCATTTAGACCCACTTAGCATTGATGCGCCCTGTCAGACCATTTTATTATGTCAATATTTTATTATGACCTTACCTCTTAATGCGGCAGGTGTAGATCCATGTAAACGAAATGTACATCTTCGCACTTTAAATTTGGTTTTTGAATTTTCTTTATTTCTTTTTAATTCCATCTAACCGTTCGAACAACCTCTCCTTAACCTTCATGTTGGACTGCTTGCTTTGTTAACAGATTATGGGACACTATACTGCTTTCTGTACTTGCACTTAAGGTGTTATGTATATTTCCAAAAAAATATCAATACTTTGATGATTGTCCAAGTTTGGTTCTAGTAGATATATTTCCTATTACTTAGGATTCTTCAACTTCAACTTCAAAGCAATCACATAATGTAAAAGTGTTCAAAAAATCTTCCAGAAAATGGATTGTGGAGAGAATTAAACATGGGACATATTTATTATATGGAGTTTTATGTTTCATTGCATAAATTATTTACATCTTTTCTTAAATATAGTTTCCCTTTAATCAAATTACTTTGGCGCTAAAAAATTTATTATAAAACGATTACAAGGCACCTCTTGCATGGTGCAAAGTTCCCGACACCTGAATTAAGCTCGGTTGATAATTTTAGATTGTCGAGTTTTGGAATGTAATTTGGAAATAGTGTTCTGTTGAAGATATGTTCAATTAAACCACAGGATTCTACAATAATGAAGTTCACTGTTTTTTTAAACCATATTTACATTTTTGAATCGGCCAGGAACTTCAAAAAAACATATCTCAGCACAGGTGCACGAGTACCTATAAATTCGTGAACAGATTTTTTCAAATTATTTTTATTGGACTATTTTATGAAATAACATTTTCTTGTGAAGTGAAAAAAATTATAAATATGAGGGGCATCTCGAGAGTTCGTACCAGAAACTTGGGAAATGATGAAGGGACTAAAAATAATGTACTCCATACATGAGATTCCAAAGATGTACGTTCATCATACTTCCAAAGTTGGACGTTCATCCCCTGATAAATCGCGTTTCCAGTATTAAAAATTCAGGCACTAAGATTCAACCACTTTCACTGATCCTTTTACCACTCATAAATAATATAAACCTCTCTAATACAGATCCATTTCCGATTTCTACTTAACCGCCCTGGGGAAACATTTATTTACATTTTAATACGTCGCTTAACACATACCCCAAATATAAAACCTCCGTCAACTTATTGAGTCAGTCCTTCTTAAACATTCCAAAAATCTGCTATAATGATGAAATTATGTGTACTGATGCATCTCAATCAGAATATGGCGTTGGTTGCGCAGTGACCAACCAGCTCCTGCCTCATCATTGGACATAATTTTCTACCTTTTTTCACTGTTCACACTGGAGAATTCTTTGCAATTCTTCAAGCAATAAATCCGTTATCCCCTAATGACATGAAATCATCCATATGCACATACTCCCTTGCAACCATGAACTCCATCAGACTATATACACTAAACATCCTACTGTCTAAGCCATCCATGACTATTGGCCAGCTTGTAGGCTCTGGCAATACTGTAACATTAATCTGGTACAAAGACTTGGGAACCATGATGAGACGTACCATCCAAGATACCTGGGCAATTCAATGGTCAAACAATGACACCATACTCCACGAAATCCAGCGGTCTATCGCTTATTGTGAGTTACCTGCTAGGTCCAGAAAAGATAAAATAATCATCCGTAGGCTACGCATGTGACATACTCGTTTGACACACGGTTATTTAATGGCATCTACCGACCCACCCGGATGTCAGTTGATTCATATTGAAAATCTTAATATGTTTACACGTAACCCCATTGTTGATATATAAAAGCTTGAATGTATTTTTTTGGGCAAGCACCGCTCGCCTAACTTTCCATTGCTTCGTCTTACAATGAAAAAAGTAACAATCTTCGTATACTGAAATATTTGAAAGTTGATCATCGAACGAGTTATCTGGACGCTACTGAAGGTAATAGTCACGTCGTGCTTCTTGATTCCTACCTTATTATTTTTGTTGTATCGATCGAACGACAAATAAGAAACGGAAAGAGACCACTGACAGTAATGACCGTTATATTTGAGCACGTTCACTAGCAAAGAGAGAGAACAGATTTGATTTTTTACGTTTTTTCATCGGGAAATATTTTCATGAAGCCTCTGGGACGTGCCGACCGATTTTTTTGCAAGCCAATATGGAAATGAGATTCCGAAAGTGGGATCGAGGGGCAAACGCAATCAATTTTTTATAAAACCTTCATGTCAACTGAAAAAAAGTATTAAATAGGACTTAAAGATTTGTTTACTCATTTATGGTAGTATAATTTGGTGGTTGGGAGGAAAATAATATAAAATAAGTTTCATCCATATTGTAGTTTGGTATCCTAAAAGGAATTTACTATTCAAATTACGGAATGAATCGTTTTAACAGAATCGGCCAAGTTATTTTTGTTCTCTAATTACACCGAAAAGTCGCGTAATTAGGAATGCAACATAAAATTCTCAGTTTTCTTTTTAAAATGCTAAGCAAAGGTGGGGTGAAAATAATAGAAATGTTATCCCAAATCACTTCTACAAAAGTTTGATCAACCACTTATTTCTTTATATTTTAAAATAACTGCTAGGGGAGAGCGAGAATGTCAATTTATTAGAATCATTATAAATGAATACCGTTCAATAGTAACCAGGTGGCGTGGTCTGCAGTTAACAAGTTTCTGCACTCATCTTCGTTAATTTGGAAAAAGGCACACATTTCACGAAGTAGGTACTTCCATCTTTCTTAACGCAGAAGTTTACTTGAAGTGCCCAGTATCAAATACAGCGGATTCGATTCCAGTCCTATAAATACTGCCAAAAGCATTTTGAATCTACTTAACTAAACTAAACTGAAAAAAAAACTTCCCTACTTGCAGTTTAAATCTGTTGAGTTTGGAGTACTAACTCTTCAATCCGACCTCTCAAATGAAAATCTATAACTGAATATCTTGATGGAGATGGAAATATACCACCTGGTTCACTTGTATGGAAAATCATCACTTGATATGAGCTAGGCATCCATCGTGCTGTATCCACAGATTGCGAGGTAACTCTAAGGATACATCCCTAACAAAATTGGCAAATTTTCACGTGAATATCTTAAGTATGTCTCAGCATTCAACTTTGATTTAAAAACGAAAGGCCCTATCAATTAAACATTCAAAATCCCTCACCAAATACTCACCGACCATCAATCTTGGTTAAGTTGATCTCGCTTGAATGGGGATTATGGTCAGACTAGTGATGCATTTTATACCAAATTACGCTCCTTCAAGATATTGTGCACGATAAATATCTTCAATTTTATTTTTGCAGCTATATTTTAACACAAAATAATTGAGCTGCCAACAACAAACATTTCCAAGCCTACTATATACTGTATATACTAGTATATGTTAATTGATTGATAAGTACGGTACCGCCAGTCACAGGCTTGGTTGTGATGTTTATGTGAAGAGAAATACTTCCTTGGGTGCTGTAGTGCTAAAAGTTTATATCTCCAATGAACAATTGCTGCACATTCGAAGATAATGTGTGGGGCTGTTTTCTCCTTTTCCATGCACAACCGAAGATATGTTCATCCCTGTATATGCCAATTGTATAAATGTGCTTCTTTAAGGTACATTGATCGGTAAGTAGTCCCATCACATTCCTGATTTATCTTCTGCTTTAATATATCGTTAGTGAGCGACTCCGCGGGTTTTTTTGATTAGGAGTTTGCTGTATTCTTGCTTTGGCACGTGATTCCAGTAAGTCTGATGTTTTGTTTGAATCCCCCAGGATGTACACCACCCGTGCTTCAGGTTTCAGAACCTTACTTTGCTAGGTTATCTGGAGTTTCATTGCCTACAATACCCTTTTGCCCCAGAACCCACTTAAATGTCACACTATTGTGGGCTTGCCAAAGTTGAGAGTTCCTGAAGGCAGTACCAGACCAGTCTGGGTACTGCTAATGATTTCTGTGCTGCCTGACTATGTTTTGGTCTCTGTTCCCCCTTTCGATGCTTTGCCTGGAATTCGGATGCCAACTCTTGTTCCTCTATCCATTTTTTTTGCCGTCAGTATACCACACCAGCGTTCAACCCTGGCTGCATGCTTCCAGTCTGTTCTTGTTGATATAGTATGGTTGAAGCGAGTTTGTGATACCATCTGTTATTCTAGAAGGGTTGTTGGTGTTCAACGTATTCAATATCGACGAGTTCAAGTCTTTTTAACAATTGGATGCCCACTAGATTACGGTGCGAATGATATTAATTGGAACTCAGACAGACATCTTTGCATATTTCTTATAACATCTTTGGCAAAAAATATATTGGGTTACGGTTTTCAGCAATCTCTATTAAAATAATCTAAAATGGTCGCCTTTCCATTAAAACTTTCAAATCAATTTACCCCAACAGTGATTTTAATACATAGCGAGAAAAGTGGTGGATCAAACTTCTGTAGAATTAACTAAGGATTGCATTTTTATTATTTGTATACTATTGCTGAGCATATTGTATCAAAAGCTGTGAATTTTATGTGAGCATTGCCAATAACGCTTCCTTACAGTTATATTAGAGAGCTAAAAATAATTTCCAGCTATATCCCCTAGTCGATTTAAAAATTTATAGTTTTTTTTATATTGTAGGTACGATAATCACTTTCCGAGATATAGCCGCTCATCTCAGTACAACTTTTTACAGGAAACTTATAATAATGAAATATGACTGTGCTTGCTTCAAGAAGTTAATTTTCAAGAGATATTTTTTTTATTTAATACGTTGCCTCTTTAGTCTCCTAATGTGATGAGATATTTCTTTCGCTGAAATATAATATGCAATTCGGACCTCCCTGTGCATCGAGTTGAATGAGACGAGGACAAGGAGACGTCGCAGCTTTTCATTAAAAACTTTTTCCTAAAAAAGGCCCTCATCGTTCAGAGATTGGAAAATGTTTAATGAGTTTTCATCAGTCTAATGTATCCCATTTCTATGAAGGACAAGAAAATAGAGAAAAACTTAGTAATTATTTTTAGTTTTTCTACTAAGAGCAAGCACAGTATTGTTACTGTGTAGTTTAAGAAAAGAGGCTTAGCAATTTGCTATAGTGGTCTATCATTAATTTTTAATTAGAAATATACTAATAGATGCTGTGTTTTTGAGAAAGATTTTCTTTGAAGATTATATAAAAATGCGACTATTCATCAAAGTGAGATTATATAATTCGGCTTTGACTAATGGAATAGATGCATCTATATTTTTTGTGAATTAATATACAGTAAGTTTAATTAATGTAATTGATTAGTATGGGATTCTGGAGACAGTTCGTGACTCAGGACTTCGTGCGATTACAGGCAGCATCCTGTATAATTATTGTTAATAATTTAATCTGTTGTAACATGTCTATCGACCTGTTTCGATTTTACAGAATAAATCCTTTTAATTAGCGCTCGTCGTCACTAGCCACATCCAATTATAGTTCTGTGACCCCAAACTCTTCTACCCCGAACGTAAGACAATTGACGCCTGCCAACGGACAACGCCTCGTTAAACAGCCTTTTCGTTATCGTCTGCCTAAAGAGGCACATCGTCTTTCGCTATCTTTCATATCCCAAGTACCTATCTTATGAATTTTGCTGTGGTAAGTCCAAAATCATAATCTATAATTAATAAGCTTCCTCTAAAGTACTGTCTGATATAATTTTCGTATGCATTCTTTATTTTTTTACAGAGATAGACGAAATTAAATTCAACACGTGGTCATAAACTATTCTTTTATACTAATATGGTAGTTTTAAGCCAAATATTCTTTTATAATTCACTTTTTACTTTCATACAAACATTTTCAATCTTTTTCAGTTGCGAAATAACTCTTTTAATTATAAAATAACATTTTTTATAAATTACCGTTAACCTATAAAATATTCTTTCGTAACGCCAGTGCCGGTCTCATATATTTCCTAAGCACGATATTTTTTCATATAACTAAATAAATAACTTTTTGCTATCATAAGTTTCTTTCGGATCATTAGTATATTTTTTTATTTAGCCGATAATTGCTATTTTTACTGTTTTAACATGGGACATATAATGTTGGAAAGCTTTCAGTAAATTAAATCAATTTTTTGACTTTCAAATAACTGCCTTCCTTTTCTTTAACCTGAAAAGCTGACCAACATAATGTGCCATTACATTCAAGTTCCTACATATCCCTGATCCACTTGTACTTCTAGGTAAGCACAGCCCCTAGGCGAGAATATAAGCCAAGAATATAACCCTAGGCGAGAATATAAGCCAAGAATATAACCCTAGGCGAGAATATAAGCCAAGAATATAAACCGGAGAATATAACCCCAAGAACATAGCTCAAACTACCGCCCTAGAACAGAACTCATCAGTCCGGATCAAGACCTGACTTCTTCTCCAGGAAACCACTTCATCTAAGCTAAGTACCTATAAAAGTACAAATTCCTTTAGTAAATTCCGTTGTTCATTTCCTGTGGCAGAATAAACTGTAAATTTGTTTTTAATTCTTTTTTTTATTAAAATCCTCAACTATAAAAGTTGAGGGAGATACCGCCCGGGGTCACTTCTCTTTATTAACTTTTATCTAAATTCTACAAGGCGTTTCTACCTTTTCCGCCTTAGTTTTCTTTGTAGTTTTCATCGTTAAAAAGGTAGTGGCGCCCTCAATTTTTACAACCCTTCTGTTATCCCTGTGTGACATAAACTTGGGGTCGAATCACCCTTGAGAGGAGTCTCTAGCCGGAGCCCTGTGAGGTACGACTTTTACCGTTACACTGTAAATGGAATGTAGTCATATTTCAGGGTTTTACTGTTATTTTTACTTTTGTTAAATTATTGTTCGTTTTCATTGAAGTTTTTTATACATAAAAAATGTAAAAGGTCATTTTTATGAATGTAGACTGCACCGATTTATTAATAACTTAATGATAATATAGGATTGAGTAGCACGCAAAGGCTTGCTTGCCTGTGTATTACAGGAGCCATGAAAACCACTCCCACAAGTTTGATGGAAGTCTTGATGAATCTGCCTCCACTAAACATTTTTATACAAGGCGAAGCCAGATTTGCAACGCACAGACTACTGCAAAGTCAACAAACGCTCTGTGCTAACTATCAAAAGCTTATCGAGGAACTGAAAGCGGATGTCTTAATGGGGCAATCCATTGACGCAACGTCCACGAGTTATAGCTTTAATAATAAGTTCCAAATAACTATACCAGGGAGGAGAGCCTGGAGGAAAGGTGTACAGGCTGAGGCAAACTTGTATACGGACGACTACAAGACAGAAGTAGGTGTAGGAGCCGGAATTGAAGGGCTGAATTGTGAACTGTTCATTAGACGACATTCACCAACATTTACGACAGACCTAATAAGCAAAGATAGGAAAAGTGTCAAAGCCGTAGTAGGTATGTTAACAGGGTACTGTAAGCCTAACAGGCACGCAAAGCTAATGGGGTTGATAGACGAAGCCATGAGCAGATTCTGTCACATAGAAGAGGAAACTGCAGATCACCTCCTATGCCAGTGCGACTGCCTGGTGAATGTGCGGTTTCTTGTACTAGGCGATGAGAAGCCACAAGCAAGAAATTACATGAAAGATCAGTCACGAGTCTGACTGGCTACTTAAAAAGAGTCGGGGTGGATAATGTAATCTGGATTCAAAGGACCACAATAGATCTTAAAAGGTAGCAGTGGGCTAGACCGATTAGCCACCTCATCAAATATAATCTAATCTAATCTGGTAATACAGGAAGCTTTCTGTAATCGTACATTGAAAAAAAATGTACCTGGGTTCACAAGTATATTGTAGACTTATTCATGAGGCCAAAAAATGAGCAATTGTGGTGATTATAAACGGTTCAAATTTCACTTATTTCCAATAAGCAATTTAATAATATAATTATTTTCAATTCCCAACCTTAAAGCCCAATAGTTCGTTAAGAAAAGGAGTAAGGAAAAATTTTTATATAAAGTACTATAATTATTTTTAGTCTCTTTATCATCTCCAAAGTCTTTGGTACGAAGATAATCTTGACCAAAGTATTCGGGAGATGACGGACTTAGAAACCAGAGATGAAGAAACCACCTCTAATAAAAGCGATCTTACTTACTAACTTTACATTAACTTCTGTTTGTTAAGTACCTACCTACTTTACAAATTTCACATATTTAAATACAATAAAAAAATTACAAAAGAAAAATATTTTCTTCTAGATTGTGAACCATTGAAAAATATGCCGCCTGACAAAGAAAATGATTATAATATCGATTTACGTCATGATTTTTCATCATGTAGCAATATTCCCGAGGATTCGGATCTGATAAGCCTATTGATGTGACATTCTATAACGATAATTATGCGAGGCAAAATAAAAACCGCTATATTTTTACACTTTACATTTACGTAGTGTCCAAATTAATAAACATAAATTTTATAACGCACAAATATTTCTGACCTGAAAATATTCAAAGTACCTACAACAAAGCCAACCTCCTTTTTATATAAAAATTCTTATGCAGAACAAAAATATTTAAAATTTAATTGATTCAATTTAAGAAGAAGATCCACTGATATCAAAATAGTTATTTAAAAAAAATACAACAAAAAAATGGAATATCTGAAACCAAAAAAGGCATTATGTCTCTTATTGAGAAAAATATCATACCCAGATTTTATGAGTATGTTTATGATAATTTGAAGTTTTCTTTATTTTTGTTTTTTTTAGTTTAGAAATACCGTGCCCTATCAGTTCCTATAAAAGCAATAGTCATTCCTCAAAATAAAGACTATTCAATATTTATCAATTATACTTTTAATTCAAAAAATATTGTATTAGTGGTTGTAACGATTTTTTTTTGTCTGATTTATTATTATAATCTGTTTTTTTACTATTACCGTTTTATTTTATTGGTGTGATTGTTTGAACTAACAAATAATTGAATTAGTGTAAGGTTTTAAAATAATATTTGCGTTATCTTTGGAAATTGTTTTTAGTCAAAACTGCCACATCTTATTTTTTTGTATTAAAAAAAATTAATGCAAAAAGTGAATATAGGAAAGAAAACGTTCCATTTAAAACCACATGAACGAAATTTTAATCCATTTATACCTAATTTATTGTGAGTTGTTGCTAATTCAAACAATCTCAATTTGTAAGCTCACTTTCCCAACAATATTGATTTCTGAGTTGTGACGGTCTTCTTCTTATTAGCGATATGTGATGGTTTTGTAATTTTGTATGTCCCTAGTTTTTTCAGGAAATATTAGTTGTAATGCCACTTTTTTCTGTTTTTTTCAATTAATTTATTTATTTCATGCAATGGATAACCGTTGGATGTGGCTATTTGTTTAATTATATTAATTTCTCTATCAAAATCATATTTGTTCATAGGAACTGAAAATGCTCTATGTATCATTGAATTATATGCTGCTAATTTATGTGACATGGGATGATTGGAATTATATGGTATAGTCACATCTGTATGTGTTGGTTTGCTGTAAATTGAAAAATCAAGTAGGTATATTATTGACTCCTTGAATTTTTTAATCAAGAAAATTAATTGAATTATTTTCTTCTTCTAATGTAAATTTAATTTTTGGATGCAAACTATTGATATATCTAATTGTCGTTCACTACCTACAAAACAAGCTAATATGTCATCTACATACATATTTGTGATAAGAAACAAAAACTAGATTTCCTTGAAAAATTTGAAATTAGAAGACACTTAAGAGACCCACAATATGAAGTTGTCAATAAACAGATAAATCTAGGGAGCTCTCCACTAATAAATTGTCTTCTTTAGTAACAATTATTGTCACATATCAAAAAATAAATATAAATTATTCTTTGATATCTGTTGGTAACACGCTTTATAATTATTATACTAAATACTAAATACTAAATACGACAATCTTACAGGAAACTGTAATAATTCATTAACGATTATTGTAGAAATCAGCAGATATAGTTTTCCTTGGTTTCCTATATCATTGCACAATTATACTGATCTTAACTGGGAAAAATATATCCAGGATATCCCCATAGGGCTAATAATACCTAAGCCTTAATATTTGTTATATCACATCTTTTTTTTCTATTCATACATATTAAGTCAATCACAAGATAGGTCACTATTTGGTCTAGCCAAAATATTAAACATCAAGTAGGCATCACATAAAATATAACTTCTATCATTCTGACGGTGATATGAAAATATCGAAATAATTATCAATTATGTTTTAGAATGTTTTCATTAAATATTGGGAGTTAATTAGAAACAGTTAGTTTCATTTATAACATTAATATGAGTAGATTCCACAAAGTAAGGGTCCAAACCGTAAATTAAAATAATTTTACTAAACATTTTTGTAAGAACTCCATTTTGATCCTCTGAGAAATCATTATTCCTACCTACATGAAGAAAATAATAATCTGCGAGAAAAACATTCAAACTAAAGATTATGATTTTCTATTCTTGTATTCGACTCAAACAGAGCATGAAACAAACATTTTTTTCTGTTCTCAGTACATCGTATAATGAATAATTTTCATTTGTTTGCTGTCAATTTTTTTGCTTGCTTCCGATTCTTTTGTTAGATTTTGACGCAGCCGAAAAATAATGAAAAACGGCGCTGAGAATGAATTTTTCAAATGCGTTTTATTTCCGCACCACGGGAAGTGGAAGAAAATAAATGAAAAAAATTGAAATAAGAGTTTAACAGAGAGATTGTAGCATTTGAATGGGAAAAAGGAAAACGTAGGTTTAATGAATATTGATATGTATGAGTTTTGAAAAATTACTATAATTGGAAATAAAATGGATCGACAACTGAAAACAGTTATTGGGGTGGTTTGATGGGGCTACCAGCATTATGGTGATATTTTGAGTATCAAATATTCGCACAAATTAATTAGATAACATAAATCAAGAGAAAAAAATTCAACAAGGAGATATCGCATCATAAATGAATAAAAATGTATAATTGATGGAGAACTGAGGATGTTTCTTGTGAAAAAGATGCAGTGTCATGCAAAATTAAGATGGCAAGAGCATGAAGCTGTCATGTCGCATGTTGAGAAAATTGATAAAGCACTGGATCCAGCTACAAACTTCAAGAGAAACTTGCGAACTATGAAGGTATGTTAATATAAACTATTCATAACATAGCAAATTGAGAAAGTTTCATTGGAACCAGAAATGTTTAAGTAAGTGAGCTGTGACTATATCTATAAATACATATCTGGATATGATGTATACTCCTTAGGAGATCAAATTTCCAGTGCCTAGTCTGCATTCAATACTAGGCCAGGTAAATTTCCTTAAAAAACAGCCAAACGACGGAATAATCCCTAGCAGGGTAAACGGAGTTGAAAAGGGTAGCAAGAATGCATGAAGTCAAGGAGGAGTGAGAGTTGAAATAGGTGACAAATTGAATTTCTAGATTTGCGGCGTAAATACACTAATCTCAAAAAACATCTCTTAAGGAAGTCGACTCTGAACCTGTAGAGCAAGATAATAATAGTAGTTTAGAATTTTCACGAGAAAATGCAGAAAAGGGGAAACAGGACTAACAAGTGGGGGAAGAAAAGGACGAAGAGGTAGAACAGGAATAGTTAAACATTGAAGATTAAAATTGACCTAAAATTTTATAAGTAATTTGAGCAAAAACGTAATTTTTATACATTTTTTCATCAATATGTAATTTTCCACAGAAATAATTCAGTTCAATAGTGATAATATTTGTATTTGAGCTTCTGAGATGTATTTCAATAAATTATATTGAACTTTCAAATATAGTGAGAAAATGCATATGAGCAGAGTTCGATTTTACAGTTTATCAAATTTTGCACAATCTTCTCAGTAGAAGTATGGTTTTCTTTTTTATCAAAAGAATAACTAAAATCGTGAAAAACCATTCAAGCATACCTCACCCCTTTCAATCTCCACCTCACCAGGACTCTTTCAACGATAGGCGGTCATGAAAAATAAAATTTTCTTACATTTTCTTGAGGTTAATATTCACGAGAAATTTTTAATAACGATGAAACAACTGAATGCAAGTAAGAATGAACAAGGTGTTTAGAAGCAAAGAACGAATGAAGCAGAATGAGACGAGAGAAGTTGAAATAAATCACTATTGTTGAAGCTATCCTGAACTTTGCAGTAGTGGTCATGTTAGTTATGCTAATTGGTAGAAAGACATCAATAACGAATCATTAGTAATAATTTGATGTGGCTATAAGTGTGAAAGAAAAACCAAGAAGAAAGCAGTAGATCTGACCGATGTTTTCAAAGAAAACGACTTAGATATTCGTCGTATAATGTCTGTGGAAAGACGGACGATTTCAAAAAACTGAAGAAAAAAACATGTGAAATATTATTATACCAAATTTGATGAGGTGTCTAATTGCGACCTTTTCGGATCTACTGTGGTCCTCTGAATCTAGATTACATTTTCCAGTCCGACTCTTTTTGTGTAGCCAATATGCCTCGAGAATGAATCTTCCATATATGTAGCTTGTAGCCAGTGGCATGTCATAGTTTGGTACAAGAAACCGCACATCCGCCAGTTAGGAGGAAACAGATGACATAATTTGAACACGTGTGTCGACCCGATCAACTCTACATGCCTATTGAGCAAACCTACTACTGCATTGACAGTTTTCTTAACTTTGCTTCTCAGGTCTGCCGTAAATTTTGGCGCATGTCTTCTAATGAACTGTCTCTGTCCATCAGTTTAGAGTTTTCTGTTCCACCCAGGTTAACATGATCTTGAAACGGTCTCCTAGTTCCCATACTTACTTAGAATTGACCTCTACGGCAGTGCCTTTAGTGCAGCTAGGTTCTCTGTCAAAGTGGCAACTGAACTGTGTGTTCTTTCCTGCATTTTGAGTTCTTAAACGCGGTGGTGAATCGCCGTCACTTTTCTTTGGAAAGTCATGATATCCTTAGATAGGCTCATTAGAACCTCTATCCTTTGTTTGAGCCTAATAATTCCGTCTCTTCAACTTACCGCCTCTTGGAGCCGTCCGTATACCAGGTTGTCTCAGGCTACACAGTTACACATTTCTTGGAAGCGATAAAAAGTAGATACTGTGAGAAAACTAGGTTGGTAGGACTAGGGTTCGCCAGAATTCCAGATAAATGGCAAGATACCTAGGCATCAGTTATTTGAATGAGGCTCAATATAAATTGTTTATGAATTATATAAACGTTGAAATTTGTTAAATGAGTGACACGTTTGCTAGAAAGTTTGTTTGCATTGTACTGGTGCGCTTTTTAATTATTTATGTGAGTTATAGATTTAAAAATAGAATATAATTTCACTTTTGTGAATTTTTTTGACGTGTGATGTATAATTAGTTACGTCAAAGTGTAAACATTGGTGAACATAATTAAAGGATTTATGGAACGTTCATTATCATTACATTTTTATAATATTATAATTACATTTACATTATAAAACGTTGATAACTATAATTTCCCATATGATGTTTATGCAACCACATTATTGAATTTCAATTACACTTTTGCATTATGAAGTTGGTCTACTTTAAACTATAAATTATAACATTATATTTTTAGTGAAAACCATGAAATCGCATGCGCCAAAAATGTTTCAGCAGGCATTCCCAGGTTTGTTTTGATTTATGTTTTGGCAGTTTTCAGTGTTATCATTTTGAACAATAATAATAAAATTGTCTGAAGGCATTTTTGATGAAAATTTTTTTGCTCTAGTAGAAATCTAATGAAATCAGTTAATTTGAGGTCATTTGATTGAACACAACCAATCAGAACAACATTATACTGAAAGCAGATCCCATGGGCTCTTTTTACTCTATTAGGTACGTTGCCATGGATACATTTTGATTTATTTCGACTTTGACGTTTCTAAATATTTAATATTTCAAAATGTCACGATTTGGTCACAATACTGACGAGAACATTATTGAAATTATAGAAGCAAATATACTCTGTATTTTTTTCTATAATTAGCAAAAAAATTTCTATTCGAATAACCCTCGATAACATTGATAAATGCCCAAAAATTTTTTAACAACTTTCTCAAGCTTGTTGCTTATAGGTAATAGACTTCCGCCTGCGGCGTCGGTCTTTTTCCAAGCAACAAGCTTTTGAAATCTGTTATAAAATTTTTTCGAACAATTATCTATGTGCTTGGGTTATTACTAGTGATAATTTTCCAAAATAATAATGGACCAAGGAACACTAATTGACTTGGTACGTCAATATACTCATCTTTATGACAAAAGCACCGAGAGTTCAAGAACAAGCAAGCAAAGCAGTATGCTTGGTGAACAATTGCCAGCGTAATGGACTGCTCAAGTAATGAAAATGATATATTATTTCTCATTATTAATACATTTCATTTTTGCCGTGAGAACCTCATAATTTCCAAATAATAGCAAATAACCGACTTTCCAACACAATAACAAACGATTCAAATGTGACACTTATCAATTGCCAGTCTTGTCATTCTGGTCAGTTCATGCGCATTTGCAAGTCCATAATTAACTCGTTCCATGAACTGGTTTCATTAGGCAGTGAAAATGTAATTCAAGTGCAGTTATAATATAATGAAAATGTAATTATAATGAACGTTGCATGAATCTGCCTTAACAGTGTTCTAATTAAAAACTTCTGGAATGTAATTTAATTTGAACAATAGAAAATATGTAACAAACTAATATAAAGTTTTGGTTAAATGGAAAAGTATTTTGATTGATAACTGAGATGTTCGTGAGAAATATTTTGACACTCCATAATACCATGAAAAAATGTTAAACCATTTGCCGTATCACACCAAAATACTAAAATCCTAACATATGTATTGAGCTAATATGATTTTAATTGGATATTTCATCACCGCATTGGTGGATATCCTTTGTGGTTTATATTTCGAGTTTTAAAATATTCAATTAAAATTTGCAATTGTGTATCTATACAAAAATTTTGAATAAGCTTTAAAATAGAACGATCCCGTCAGGATACATATTAAAACTCTTATTCCCGATTTCACCAACCATTTCCTGAAGTTAGGTAATACCTAAATCGGATTTAGGAGTTCCTAAATGCAATATACGTTCCACTACGCGCTAAGTAATACCTAAGAGTGATAATATTGGGTATTTTTTATATTTCTCAGAGCAGTATTACTCTGGATAAACAGAAAAATAATTACCTTTGCTAGCTCCAGTTGCTTTATCCCTGAGTACGTTGATAGAATGTACCCTGCCGTATTCTTCGAACATTTTTCGAAGATCAGTTTCATCCATCGAACGAGGCACTTGTCCCACAAACATTTTAATTGTATCACTATCCGGTTGTTCTTGCTGTTCGCTTCCGACGATTTTTGATTGGGCCTGTGATGCCACGACATTCGCGTTCGTTGCATTTAGCAAATTGTTGTTGTGACTACTACTGTTGTTATTGTTGTGGTTGGCTTGGTTCGTTAAGTTATTGTTGTTGTTCATGACCAAAGAGCTGAAACAAAATAAAATTAACGTTATTTTCATTTTTTCACTTCCCTACCATACCATCTGATATAATCAACAGCATGAGTAAGTTTAGTTTCAACAATGTTACAAGATAATTTCATTTGATAGGAAATTGTTGAATTCAATTGAATAGTTTTAAAAAATGGAATGGAAGTCCTCCATTAAGAACTATTTGGGTTCGTAGTTACACCAACCAATACATCAAATATGCAACCTAAAGTGCATGTACGCCACCGTGTATCAATATAAACCACTATCAGTACTATATGAACTACATAAATCATTGATTGAATACTTTTGAATAGCCAGCCCATTTAAATAAAATGTGTATTCACAACATGTTATTCTTGTTATTATTATTAACATAGATAAGATTTAAGGAATAAATTCCTACAGAAATCTTAAAATATCCAACAGAGACTTGAATACTTGAATATATTAACAAAAAGAGTGAAGACTTTTTCTTCGGGCAGGTCATTCCAATTGAAGGAAACTCTAATGAATAAAAAAATTTGACTTGATATTTTATTATTCCAATTTGCATCAAGTGTATTGTAAAATAATGAATAAACAAATGTTAATTGAGATATAGAGTGATTGGTTACTGTTTCTTGTATTTTATTCACCATTTCTCAAATCTAAGACTATTATACAAGCCTTTTATTTGTAAAGAAACACATTCGATTCATGCCTTACGAAGTACTGGTGAATAAAAAAGAAAAACTGTTGCATTGAATTTTACAGTTTCCTTTGAATAAAGAAAAAATCTACATGCTGGCAACATTACAAAATTTGGTTTGCAACGTCATCGTCTTTTTATCGTAAATAAACCATATCAAGAAACATAAACACCGCAGGTTATGGGTACGGCCTAGTTAGAATAGGAACGATCACAGTGGAAGTGATTTTTTACATTAAAAAATGAGGGATGATTATGGTTTTCTGTCTGGTCAAGATACCCTCAGAAGCTCGTTTTAAGATTTTGTTTGGATAAGCGAAACAGATTTTAAAGACCTAATTTTATAATTGAACCAAAAATTGCGGAATTTAGTACACATAGCATACTAAGTTGAATGAAAATGTGTGAGTGTGTCTGCTACTCACGTAACCCGCGGAGATTCCTTTAAAATCCGAGCTTTCATTTTTGCCTACCCCTGAGTAAGTATAGTTGTAGAATCTTTTGTTATTTTCAGGAATATTGGAGGAATAGTCCTATGGTTCAAAATTACATCGATCTTCGGCCAAGTAACATCGATCAAAACAGATTTTCATCCAATTTCGACATGGTAAGTTCATAAGGCAATAGGCGAGCATAGTTCGTTCATGTTTTTACAAACCAAATTGCTATGAACTCCAGATTAAAGAATCTAATTTAATTAAAAGGTGACTGTTTTATCTATGTCTACGTCAAGAGCTGACCTAGCACCGTTGACGAGGGATACATTGAATTATTTATTGATATATTTGAATATTTTGATGTATGGACTAATAATTTGGATGATGGAACTTCTTCCTCAGAAAATAAGTAATTTTACTGTCACCATTTATAATAAAAAAAAATTGGTGTTTCCATGTAGTTTTCAATAAAGTATTCAAAAAATTTGTTTGATTTGATGATGAACAATGTAGGTATTAATGCTTTTAAACGAAAAGATTGTACATAAAGTAACGTAACTTGCTAATATTTCGATTTCCGTAAGGTTTACAAAAAAAATTCCGAATAAAAGTTTTTTCAAATAATCCATACCAGCTGCATAAGTCAATTAGAAGTATACAGGGCACCGTTGCTCCAAAATAACTTAATAACATATTTTTCTAAATAGAACACCATGTATATATTTTCAGTTTTTCATAATCTATTAAATTACAAAGTTACATTGGTTTGAATCTAAAATTATAAAAAAATTGTTTATGTCAAAAAAATAGTAGGTTTTTCTGTCATTAATTGTTTTTAAATGTCATGAATTATTTCTCATTGTCATTAGTGTAAGGTGTTTATTGTAATTAGTTGCTTTTAAAATTTAAGGATGTTTACCGTACAGGAAAGAATAATGATTCTTATAAATGAGAGGTTACGGTGATCCTAAAAGAACTGATGATTAAGTAGCTCACTTATTTAATGATACGTATCCAAATCGCAACCAAATTACCAGAACTGCAGTTTAGAGGATTGTGAAACTTTTTGAAGAAGTGGGTTCAACTAAAAATCGTCCTAAAACTGGCCGACCAAAGACCGTAACTAATTATGAAAAATCCTTGGACGTTATGCAAAGTTTTGTAGAAAACCCCTTTGCACCCATTTGGAAAACTGCATTAGAACATGATGTTAGTGTGGGATCCACTGTTATCGGATCATTCTTTGTAAAAGGCAATTTGAACGGACCAAAGTATTTAGATTTATTAAGAAATCAAATAGTTCCTGCATTAAGAAATGCAGTTGGTAATAATTTTAATGACACTTGGTTTCAGCAGGATGGTGCATCACCACACTTTAGTGTTGATGTTCGAAATTACTTGAATGAAGTTTTACAAGACAGGTGGATTGGAAGAAGGGGCACAATTGAGTGGCCAGCCAGATCTCCCGATTTATCGCCATTAGACTATTTCTTCTGGGGATATCTGAAAAACATTGTGTACAAGACAAAACTTGATAATCTGGATGAATTGAGAAATAGAACACTGTTAACAGCCCATCAAATAACAAATCAGCAATTGCGTAATACCATATCAGGTTTTTAGAATCGACTTGGAGACTGTCAAATAGATGAAGTAAGACGATTTGAACATCTCATTAAATAAGATTAGTTATTTGTTCCTGTTAATTATTTTGGTAATAAAAACGTTCCCGTAAAATATTTTTCTCATTAACTGTAGAACAATGAGATTAGAATTATGCGGTCTTGACGGTTGTATTTGTAATTTAATAGATTATGAAAAACTGAGAATATATACATGGTGTACAATTGAAAAAAATATGTTAATAAGTTATTTTGGAGCAACGGTGCACCCTGTATACTTCTAATCGACTTATGCAGATGGTCTGGATTATTTGAAAAAACTTTTATTCAACATTTTTTTTTGTAAACCTAGCGGAAATCGAAATATTAGCAAGTTACTTTACTTTATGTACACACTGTATCAATAATATTTATCGATTGGCGTGAATTATTACATTGTTTTTATAATTTAATACGAACTTATTCACGATGGCAATATATTAATCAGGAAAATGGTTTGTAAATGTATACATGCTGTAAGGGCGATTCGTTATTACTCTTAGCAATAACAATTATATCAAGAATGGATTTCACTATCAAGTTATAATGATTCCTTATCACGCTATAGATTCACTTTTTTCGCGTTACTACCAAACGTCGTTATTTATAATAGTAGATCATTACAGCCCAGGCTTTAGGGTCGCTAAAAGCCGTGGCTGGAATGATCCTTCCCGCGTGGTATGTATACTATTTTATTCACAATCGCTTAGTTCCAAGCTTTTAAAAACATTAATTTGAAGAAAATTTGTTTTCATATATTAATGTTTTTTTCGACAAAGAACGTCATGAAACGGTTGCTAGGCAACATTACTAAGTACCTATAGTTTGACATCTATCATAAACGTACCAATATCAAATAAAGTTGCCAAACTAAACATAATGTCTGAATTGGAATTTACCTGCACTCCTCCGGAAGTCCGAGAAGCTGCGGGCACTGCGATGGACGGAATAATTCCAGAGAAAAGTAAAGAAAGGTATGAGAAAAAGTGACACATACTTCAGAAAAGTGACACATGCTTCTAGCCGGAAATAGTATATTACATAACGTGTGCGGAAAGTGACATTTTTCACACGAGTGGGAAATATTGTAGCACGAGGCAAAGCCGAGTGCGACAATCACACGAGTGTGAAAAATCACTTTCGCACAAGTAATGTACAGTATTTTTCCTACGATCACGTGATAATTTCACCAAATAATGTGTAATCAACATCTGACATATTGATACACAAAATGTTACAATTAAAGTCAACATAATTGATTTCAAGAAATAACAATAACTATCATTAGTAACAAAAATTTAATTAGTTATAGGTAGGTTATTACAATTAATTCTTAATTATTGTATATATGTCATTGTCAGTATCCACGATATTGTTATGCATGTCTGGGATACGTTGTTATTGTAGATAGTTCCAGGTAGGTAGGTATATAAACTGACCTCACAATTAATGCACTTCACATTCACTAATCAGAATAATTTTTTGACATTTCTCACAATTTGTCAAAGCCTGCTTTTTATATATTAGATAATAAATACCTATAAGATGATTAGATTTTCCGTTCATTATTAATGTTGGTTTGGATTAGTTGGTACAGCATCGGACTTATGACGAAGAGTACGTGGGTTCGATCCCCGACCGCGTCCTAAATTTTTTTTCAATCAAGAACATGAAAAAAATTTCACTTTTCAAATAGATCGCTTCAAATTTAGATATTACATAGTTAAATCTAATTCAAAATTATATATTTGACAGCTTGACAGTGGTCAATCTTAATAAAAATTATACATTTGACTGATTATCCGCATGCGTGCGGAAAGTTACTTTCCGCTCATGTGTGGAAAGTAATTCGCACGCTAGTTTGATATAAGCCACTTTCCGAGGTACTGTATAGTGCGATATACGTTACTTTCCTATGTGGTCGTAGGAAATAGTATATTACATAACGTGTCCGGCTAAGGCGTGGAAGTGAAAGTAAGTAATGAGTCACTTCCCTACCGTTTTAAAGTTAAGAAATGTGTATATTACTAACCGATTTTGAATAAACTACTATTCTTTGACTACACTATGATACATTAGGCTGAAATACTCTATAATAAACTTTTTCATGAATAGATCTAGCTTTGTACTTTTATAATAATACTAACAGCAGAACCGGCCACGCTTTGCTGAGGCTCAGTTATAATACTTTGAGGGGTCCGGTAACGCTCGCGACCATCGGAATTTTGCAACAATTTTTTTAATTAGAAAGCACTATTGCTATAGAACATTTTTGAAGAAAAAAATACCTGGATGATGCACTTTTGAAAAGGAAAATCGCAATCAAAAGTACTAAGAATTCGCCATTTTTCAATTACGTCCAAATATCAGATGGTCACAAATCTTAGAAAGAGCGTTGGATGGACACTGTTGCCAGTTCTCATTTCCGTAACTCGTGACGTCTTCGAAATCTATTCACTCAAGTTTTTATGTTTTTTCACTAAAAAATGTGTGGTAAATTCAGAATATCTAGGGAAAAATACAAAAACGATATTTTTTCACCACTTCCACGACCATTATTTTGACCGATATTTTATTTAGAAAATAGTTCAATATTTTATATTCGACATAAATTTTTTCAAAAAGGAAGATGGAATGAATGTATGTATATAATCATAAATATCCAATAAGTATTCGATGGTTTATTTATGCGCAATGTGAGTGTCTTTGGGAAAATTATTCAAGTAAATATGTACGCAGTTTGGATAGAATTATTTTAGACAAATTTCGAAAACGACAGTTTGATAGTGACATAAACAGTAAGGCTGTTTCTAGTTACTCTTTACTATACTCACACTTACTAGTTGGTGAAAATAGCAATTATTTGCAAATACCTGCACACATCCACAGAGTGTCCACCTTGATATTTGGCAGTATTCCTTTGATTTTAAGGAAATTAGGAAACACGTCCATTTTTGTTCTATTGGGGACTCATTTTTAGGATACAGGCATCTGTCATTTGTCAACCCCCTCCCTTCCACTTCACCAACCCCTTATTTTTAAATACAAACTGTTTTATTTATCATCTTACAAAGCTTTTATACAGCTTGTACATAACTTTTACAAAACAATTTTTTAATGCAGAATCCAAAGGTGTTATACAGAAGCAATATAATCATTATGAAGCACTTAAAACATTTTTTGATAATGTTTTTAAAGCGGTCTTATAATGCGATATAAAACTGTTAAACAATTTATTAAGCCAAAACCAAGTTTTATCTTTATAAGGTGAAATGTATAGACAATTATACGATATGATTATAAAAACGTTTAGCTACAAACAAAAAAATGTCGCAGTCAAACTCCTTAAGTGATAAAATACTCCTTAATTCGGCATAAGAAAACACTTATAAAATAGTTTAGTTTCATAAGGCCATTATTTTGCTACTTGGGATGGGGGTGGATTGTTTTCTGTGGCCCACGCTGTATAACCAAAATAAACCATTCCAGAACACCTGACTTTGACAGGTCAGCCATATTTTGCTGGATGGCAACCAAATCGATAAGTTGGCGCAAGATCTCTTTCTCCTCACACTCTACACTTAACAACACTACAAAGCGATGGCATTTTAGATACTTTTAAGAACTGATTACCAATTAAAGTCTAATGCCCGATTTCACCAACCATTTCCTGATAGGAAGTAGCTAATATTATCACTCTCAGGTGAAAAGTAAATTGCATATAGGAAGTCCGATTTAGGTATTACATAACTTTGGGTTGGTGGTTGGAGAAATCGGGCTTAACTATCATCCGTTGTTTACCAGTAATAATGAAAATGAAATAGAATGTCTGCCCTCCAGCAAAATATGCCCGACCTGTCAGTGACATTCTGGAATAGTCCATAATAGCGCGGCTTGGAACCTGTAGCAAAACATTTTAAAATTGTCTTTTAAAGGACATTTTTATATTATTAACAGCACTCAAAATTGCTCTGTCTGAAACATGCGATTCCCCGGAGTCATTACATCATCTGCTTTTTGAATGTCCTAATCACAGTGCTCTAATAATTTTTTCTCCAAATGATATAAAAAGTGGCTTTTCAATAACACTTAACAGGCATAACAGGTGGACTGTTTCTGCACATGCAGAATAAGTTTGCTGCTATGCAACGTTCCAAGTAATAATTTGAATCAAATTAGTAATCGATATTGACAATGACATTGGGTGAAGACAAAATGATGGAGTTTTGAATTTTGCGTGAAATTGGAACGTATATCGAGAAAAAATTATATGTTTCACATGGCAGAAAATGAGATTCAATGCCTTGACTGAATTCCAAGCCTCGGCTATGAAACACCAGCCGCGGCATTAAATCTTGTGCTCTTCTGCAACCATTTATATATTGGAAAACTGAAGTACTGGAAAGAATCATGTATAAATAACTAGGTATTTGGCATATTTATTAGGATATACTTAACGTTTTATAGTGCATATTTTCGTTGGTCTGCTAGT
The DNA here is from genome assembly GCA_947563755.1 of Lochmaea crataegi. NCBI lineage: Eukaryota > Metazoa > Arthropoda > Insecta > Coleoptera > Chrysomelidae > Lochmaea > Lochmaea crataegi. The sequence goes on along the minus strand of OX387425.1, from coordinate 37,113,927 downwards.
AAGATAAAAATACGAATATAATTCGTTAAATATGGTGAAATATGTAAATTGTTTTCATTTTGCTAACATCAACAACACTAAAATTTGCATTCTTAGTTTTCACTTACGTGACTAAACTTAACACCTATAAATCCATTTTGACTTCTCACCTTTCAACTCGCGTCTTTTTAAGTTTTCTTAAAAGGCACCATAAAATTATAATCAAAAGATCGTTAATACCCTTATCTTTCAACTATAAAAGACAAAAGACAAGCATAAAACTCCGCAAAACTTCTCCACAAATTTAATAGACGCTTTACTTGACTAAATTACAAAATGGGTCAAACTTTATCATAATTTCTCTAACTTCTATACAAGGCTTACTCGAGTGAAATTTATTTGAAGAAACTTTGTCACTTTTGATGTAACGCATACAGAACTAGTTTTGAAAAACTCCAAAGAGAGTCGTTGTTGATAAGAAAGAAACTTATCAAAACATTTTCTTAGTCACTTTATGACTCTGAAGAAAACTTGAATATAATCTGTGGACTAAAAAGCAATGGAAGAAATGAAAACCGACACTGGATAACTTCAAGCCGGTTCCGTCTACCGAAAGGTAAAAGCATCTAGTTTTTCAAGAAAAAAAAAAGGAAAATGTAGACAGCGTATTGTTCCAGGTATAATTCTAGTGTAACAAATAATAGCGCATTTTGAAATTGGTGAAAATATAACATTCAGCAGCCGAAAAGTATTTTCTAAATTAATAGTGTTAATGAAATGTTTGGGCAGTTCAAATTTGACGTTTTTCATTCATGGTTGTTCCATGTAAGTCGGAGCAAGTGTCCTTTTTAACATGTTTCCAGAAGGAATTTTAGGATATCCAGTTGTATCCTAGCGTACCTAAAATTAGTACTAAGTGTGCGTTTTCTTGATACAACTTGATACATCATTTTTTTAATGTAGGTATATCCTTTTGATTTTCTTACAAGAAGTACTACTAAATTCTCTTGCATTTTTTCCTAATAATAGAATCATGCGTTATCTTTCCGACTGAACTGCTACTATCTCACATCCAAGTGAATTTATAGAAAAGAAGCAGCAGCTATTACAAAACAAGCAGTTGTTTAATGCCACTATTTGCATCACAATGGTAAGTTTATTTCTAAAATTATTTTTGTTCATTGAAACTGATTAAACTCCATGAATTATTAAATTTAATACATTCAGTTGATGTGACTGGAATATTTTAAAGTAGTTAAATGATTTTGACTGTCTGTCCAGTTAAACAGAACGTTCATCCCGCTCTCATCATTCGACTCACTGATTTCATCAGTTAATGCACTGGTTGAGCAAAACTCGATATCTTAGTTTTAAGTGGGAGATTGTAGAAAAATCTGAAAAAAATATTTTTTAAATGGATACAAAATTTTCAGGACAACATTTTATTCAATCTTCCAAGTCTAGAAGGATTTTTACGTCGGAATATTTTACTTGAAGAAAACTTTGAAGAAGTAGGTATTTTAAGGGCCAGCTGTTCGATTGGAGTTTAATTCGCTGATTAAATGAACTTGTTTCAGTATTCAACTACGGATAAGGTATTTTTCAAATGTAAACTAATCAAGGATTACTCAATTCATAATTTTTATCATGCTGGCAACAAATTCACCAGCACTCGGATTATATTAGGACCTAAATATATGCATAAAATGTTGAAAAATAACAATTACATCTCCAAAGAAGGTGAGAAGCAAATTATTATGTCATTAGTGGAAAAATACCACATCACGGAATCGATAGATACTTTATTCTCCATTCAAAAGTTTTGTTGAATTTATTCCGAAAATTGAATGAAAAACAGAAATTAATCAATTTTTCCGATTAGGTCTTGATACTGACAAAGTAAGAAAAAACCACAAAAACTCACTCAATCCTTCAACTGCTGATGATTTATGAAGGCGTCATAGTTCAGCGCACATGACGTGCTCAAACGTCCTGTGTTATATTGTTATATCTGAGCAGCTGCTGTTTAGCACTGACTAAGCACCTCAGTACAATGTGTTAAAAAATTAATTTCTCTTCCAAAAAACTATAAATACCTATATAAGACTATTTCTTCTAGTTTAGGATAAAATAAACGAATGTGTTGCTTCTGAAAACAAAGGTTTATTTTGTTAATTTTTTATCAAAAAAAACATTTTATTTAGTACACTATTGTAACAACTTTACCCGAAAACAAAGAAACGACATTCAAAGTTTATTTTTCCATCAATTCTAATATATATTCCAACAAAAGTTTACTTTTTTATGGCCTTTTTCTTGACACAATATTCTAATAATGACAGACTAAAAAGTTTGACATTTTACCAACAATCACGCAAAGCGTGCTAAATTAAAAAAAATATATTAAAGAAAACCTATTTTCTTTACATCTCCCCCCCCCCCCCCCCAGGGAAAGAAAATTCACGCGGAAATTTTCTCTTCAGAACTCGTTCAGTTTTTCTTCTATCTCTTCTTCATATTTTGTTATTTGTACTGGAATTAGTTTTGTAATATGAAATAGGTTTGACTCTGTTTTCCTGTGTCCTGTATCTACCTCATAAATTGTATTAGATTTTTTTTTACTATTTTATATGGTCCAATTCTCAGTTCATCTAGTTTTCTTCTATTTAGTTTATTCCCGTTTTCTACATATACCATATCTCCAACTTTAAATTCTCTATTTTGTCTTTTTGTATCATAGCGCATTTTGTTATAATTATGTGATTTCAAAGTATTATTAAGTGCTCTTTCTTTATCTCTGATCCAGTCACTGTGTATATATTCTTGGCGCAGCTCATTAGGTAATATCGTAACGGCTGTCCCATATAACAAATAGCATGGTGTCTAGCCGGTTACCGAGTGATTAGTCTGATTGTATTTTTCTATTGTAGTCCATGCTTTTTTTTACACATCCATTTATTCTGCAACTAATCTTGTTAACTAGTGTTTGGTTTAACCTTTCATTTAGGCCATTTGAAAAAGGTGCGTTCACTGCTGTAAATATCATTGTTATTTGCTTGTAATAAGAAATTTTTTGAATTCTTTTGAATTAATTCCGGGATACTGGTCGGTGAGGAGCATTCCTATCTCTTCCGTTTCGGTGACTTTATTTATTAGCTTTATAAAATCATGTGCACTCTGGGTTTTTGATGTTATAATAAATGCGTACCTAGTGAAGTGGTCTACTAAAAGATGTAGGTATTTCTTTGTTGATCTCGAACCACCAAAACCGCCAATTGTGTCTATTGATACTATTTCAAAAGGTCTAGTCGCCGGGCCTAAATGTGACATCATTCCGTATTTGTCCTGTCCTCTTGTTTTGTTTTTTATGCAAGTTTCACAGCTTCTACAAACGTTTTTTATATTTTTTGTTAAATTATTTGTTATATATAGTGAACTAATAGTTCTTAGCATTTGACCAACTCCAATGTGGCACAAGTCCTCATGTATTTGTTTTATAAGTCCAATACTAAATTCTTCTGTTATTATTATTTTCTCTTTGTTTCTTATTTTTTTGTAGTATACATTATGTTTCTCAATTATTTTGTTTTTGTTTCTCTGTATTTCCTCATTTTTATTCTGATCTATTATAATATCTTCCAAATTAATTAAGTTCACTATTTTTAATTGTTCATCTATATTTTCTTCTGGTTCCAATACAGGATTTCGACTTAAACAGTCTGCTTCTACATTTTCTTTTCCCGGGGAATATTTAATTTTAAAGTCGTACTGTGAAAGGTAATAAGTCAGATCGCCCAGCTCTTCATCTGTTCTTGCTTTTAAGTTCATATTCTCTAGTGGTTTGTGGTCTGAGTAAACAGTAAATGATTTACCTATTAACCAGTACTGCCAATATCTCAGTGCTTCTTTGATGGCCAAACATTCTAAATATATAGATTTTTTTTCTTTTGTGCTCCATTTAGTTTTTTTGAAAAGTAAGCCACGGGTTTTTCTTTACCATCTTTTTGTATCTGTTTCAATACTGCTCCGACGCCCTCTAGCGATCCATCGGTATAAATGTTTATTGGTAGATCTTGATCAAATATTTCTAGTATTGGTTGTGAACATAAGATGCTCTTAATTTTTTCAAATGCTTTTTGACATTCTTCAGACCAAATGAATCTCTGATTTTTTCTAAGTAAGTTATGTAGTGGGTCTAATATTATTGCGCCTCTTGGTATGTATTCATGGTAAAAATTTATTTTTCCTAAAAATTGTCTAACATTCTTCTGAGTTTCCGGTACTGGGAAATTCCTTATCGAAACTAGATTATCCTTCACTGGTTTTATCGAATTATTTTGAATAATATGTCCTAGGTACTTGACTGAATCTGATGCAAATGTACATTTTGTAAATTTTAATCGAAATACTTCTGTTAAAATTGCAACTGTTTCAAGTGATTTATGTGTTCTTCAAATGATTTTGAAAATATCAGGATATCATCTATGTAATTCACAGTAAAATCGTTTAAAGTTTATATTTTCGAAGTATATTACTCAATATTCTCTGAAATATTGCTGGTGATGTCTTCAAACCGAATGGTAGACAAGTCCATTGAAAGTGTTCTTCTTGTGTTACAAATCCTGTCTTCTTCCTGTTTTCTACTCTTAGAGGTATAGACCAAAAAGCTGAGTTTATGTCTAAGCTTGTAAAATAATTGCAATTTCTTGTCTTTATCATAAGGTCTTCAATCAATGGGAACGGTTGAGCCTGTGGTACTATTATCTTATTTAAGTCCCTGAAATCTATACATAGTCTCGACCTTTTATTTTCTTCTTTCTTAAATGCCAAAGTTACTGGCGCTGCAAATGGACTGTAAGACTTTTCGATAAGTTTATTATCTAATAATTTTGCTATCTGCTCCGCTATCTCTTCTTTGTCTTCTATGGTACATCTGTATGGTCTTTTGCTGCAGTATTTATCCACTAATAAATCTATTCTTGCTTCATATTCTTTAACTCTTCCTACATCATACTTGTCTTTTCCAAATACTGATTTATATTTTTGTATTAGTTTATTAATCTCTTCCCTTTTCTTTTCATCTAAATGATTAATTTTTATTTCAAATTCCTTTATATGTCCATTGAAATTTATTTCGTATTTTTTTTCATATCTGTTATCCTCGCCATTCTCTTTACTTATATCTTCCTCTTTTTTTATAGTCTCTACATGTAAGTTTTGTTTTTGTGTTATTTTTAACTCCTCATCTTGTATAAGATTGTATTTCTTTATTATATCTAATCCTATTAAAAACTCATATCTGAAATTTGGTTCATCAATTATGTAAACATCCACATTTTCTTCTTTTTCGAAAATTTTTATCTTTATATTTGTCAAACCACTTGTCTTTTTAACACCATTAATTGTAATTAAATTTTCTTCATTTAAACTATTTTTCTTGTTTTTTAATTTTAATAATTTAGAATTAATGAGAGAAACATTCGAACCTGAATCATATACTCCATTTATTTCCAATTTATCGTTTAATAGTAGTTTGACTTTTATTAATGGTGTCACTATTAGTTTTTTTGTTCTGTTTCATTTAACTTTGCTTCAATTACTGAATTGTTTACATGTCTTATAGGTCTTCTATCATCATCTTTAACCTTAAACCAGCATGCAGCCTCAGGATGGTAACGAGTACCTTTATTTAACTTTTCGCATGTTTTGCATGGTGTATATTCTTCATTTTTGTTATTTATTTTTTGATTTTCATATTTTCTGTAGGCCCCAGTCCTATTTTTATTTACCAAATGTTCATACTTTCTCACTTCATTGAATAAATCCACCGAATCCTTCAATGCTTCTCTATTTATCTTCTCCAGTACTATCCTTGGCAAACCTGCCGCAATAACATCCACAAGTGTACCTGTATCTATTGATCTCCTCATGTCCAGTATAAGTTTTTCCTTTTTATAGCATAGTCCACCAACGAACCATCCTTGTATTTAAATAATAGAGCGTAAGTTACTAATTTTTCCATGTTGTCCAATCTGAGTATAGAGTAAATTTTATAATCATAGAACTGTACCAATCAACACAACTTTTATCCATGAATAGTCTGAGAATTTCAATTTTCTTCACATCTTCTATAATATCAAAGCGTGAACATTCCCTTTCAAAAATATCAATCCATTGGCTTGGATTTGACTTTTTACTTGTAAATTTTTCAATTACAAACTTCTCTGCAATGTATTTTAAATTCTGTTTTTTGAAATCTTGTGTGTTCTCAATTAATTTTTCAAATACTTTTTCCAATGAGTCTGTGACTTTTCCTAATCCTCCAGATACTTGCTTTTGTTCAATTTCTTCTAGATATTGCTCTCCAAATTGTAAATTACTATCTTCTTCTATGTAGATTTTACTTAGTTCATCTGTCATTGTTATCCAAACTTTTCGTATCTGATGTCTTCTTTTTAAACTATTTTTCACTTTATTATTCGCAGCTGTCTTTATCAACTCTTTATGAAGACTAGCAGACTGTAGTTCTTCTGGTATAGCAAACACTTTCTCATCTTTTGTTGTTATTGAGGTTATACAATAGATGTTTGATTTCCCATCACTCGCCGGCAATATTGTAAATTCAAAACGTAGCTGTTCCATAGTTTTCTTTATTTACGTATTTCAATAAACAAAAATGTCGTTTTATAAGACCATTTCTTCTAGTTTAGGATAAAATAAACGATTGTGTTGCTTCTGAAAACAAAGATTTATTTTGTTAATTTTTTATCAAAAAAAACATCTTATTTAGTACACTATTGTAACAACTTTACCTGAAAACAAAGAAACGACATTCAAAGTTTATTTTTCCATCAATTCTAATATATATTCCAACAAAAGTTTACTTTTTTATGGCCTTTTTCTTGACACAATATTCTAATAATGACAGACTAAAAAGTTTGACATTTTACCAACAATCACGCAAAGCGTGCTAAATTAAAAAAAATATATTAAAGAAAACCTATTTTCTTCACACCTATTCACCATTTTCACTGATAATTGAACAAATGAAGATATGAGTCAATCACTAGATAACGTATATCAAAATTAATCAGCAGTGAAAGGATTAAAAAGACGAATTACCCTCCGATTAGGTCCTGAAAGTTGAAGAATGTTGAAAGACTTTTTTGTTTGGGATTAGCATACTGATAAGACGTTCACAGCAAGCATTTTGAACATTTGAAGATTGACATTCATGTTTTTTTTTCACATCATTTATAACTGAACAGTATAAGATGGTAGCAACGAATTTACCGAGAGGTCGGTATTGTCAGCCAGCAGTGTATGCAACAGTGTTGTGTATAAAGTTTGTTGTCATATGAACTAATTTATATGCGTAAACTATTTTAATAATTTTATTCACTGTTGTTAAAGTGCGGATCATTCATAAAAAATGCAAGTGAGTAATAATGAATAATTAATAATTATTGGAATCAATATCTGATTATTTAGCTTTATTAATTTTTGAGGTTAATTTCTGTCACTGTTTATTGGAGAAGATTCCGTATTTTTGTAAATGATGAGCTCAAGCTCGAAATGAACACGGATCGAAATGTTTCAAAAACTAACAGCAGTACTGTTATTGACGAAGTTTTTCAAAGTTCTTTAAATACTTTGAAATCACAAGAATACGTCTCATATTTTAGTTATCATAAGTCTATTGTCTCCGCTCTCCCCCCAAATTGAACAAAAATAAAAAATGTATCAATAAAAAATTGTATTACACTAGTCTTAATTGAATAAATTACTAAAATTTTCATTAAAAAAATGATTCTTCGTTACCAAAAATTATTTCAAATAATACCTGAATCATTTTATTACGGTAAGGTTCGCTCGCTTTTATTCATTGTTTCGATTCATTTGTAAGTGATACCTTTTTTCGACTTTTTTTAAAGATTCTCTTTTCAACAACGTATAAATACGCGTATATAGATACTTCACAATTTTTTGAAGTTGTTGAACTAATTTTTGACAATCGGATAATTTATTCTTTCACGTTAATTTTTGCCATAAATTTGAAAACATCTTCGAATAGAGAATTAAAAGATATTTCAGAAGGTATATCGCAAGCCCTTATAGTTTGGCAAACATAACTGAAGCTGTGAAAGGAATGCGGTAGATAATATTCGATATTGCCACGTTTAACTATGAAAAAGCTAAAGTGCTAAGTTTGTAGTGATGATAATTAGAAAACGGACTTTTTATTATTAACAATATGTCAATAATGATTAAATGTTAGGTCTTTAATGTGCTTGTTCCATTGGATTTTGTCTATTAACATTATTTTTTCAATTTCTGAATATTAAAAGATGAACACTTTTCCAAATATGTCATGGGTTTTCTTCAAGCCGGCAACGTCGTGCGAAAATCATAATTACCACGCCCTCCGACTAATTCAATTGGTGAATATTTATCAAACCCCCGTTTCTAAGTAACCACCTGACTTCCTATTGGCAAGCGCGTGCGTGTGTTCTTCCCTCTCACTTCGACAATTGATTGACATTGATTATCCATTGGCGTTTATAATGTCAATATTTACCTTCGTATTTTCAGTTTTACTTGGTATCTTATTATTTCGTATCCATATTGAATTCAAGTACGATTTTTAACATTATTTGTTTTTAACAAATACCGTGTTTTGAAAAATACCTTACCTTTACAGCAAAGCATAAATCAGTTTCTATATAGATATACTTATTATTGTATAATAATAATTATTATTTTTAATACTTTTATAAAATAGGTACCATACGCCATTGGTACGTTTATGACAGATATCGTCCATGTTTCCTCACCTCTTACCGATGTCACGTAGCTTCAGATAGACTTGCCAAACTATACTTCCCATAATAAAAAATTTGACTTGGAACCGTCACTTTAAGGGGATTAAATATGGACATGAAATTTCGGTGCAAGATGTCAATTCCTAATCTAAAATTGGCGTGATGGAGTATTTTCTATATGTAGAATAACTGAAATAATGGATTTATTCCATTTGGCTTTTCCACACTGTATTTTTAAAAATTCACCAGTTTTTAACACCCTTCTTTTATATAAATTTTGCGCCATCTATTTTTTTCAGCAACTTCCAAGGGCGAATTTTTTTTATTTTGCTGCTTACGATGACTATTTCACGCACTTGTCAAATGAACCAATCAGGAGTTCTAGTCAAGTTCGGATTATCGATAACACCAAACTTGACTCTTGATCCTGATTGGCCTGTCAAGTTCGGTGTTTTCAGATTTGTGTATGTGACAGTTAAACGTCAAATATAAATAATCCCGCCGTGCACGCATTTAAAAATGATCAGATTTGGGATAAACTCCATCGAATTAATCAATGAAAAAAATTGATGAAAATGTCAATGTTTCCTGTTTATTGAACTATTTCTCTAATCAACTTCTTAACTTTTTTGCTAATTTCCTCTAATTCTGCCGAATTTCAGATTTTTTACCTTTCACTTTGTTTGTGAAATAGTCTAATGAAATTCCACTCGTGACTGAATTTATCTTATAATTCTGTCTTTTATTTCACAACTCAGTTTCGTTATCAAATAAATCGACAAAAATTCGCGAAAATTCAATCACTTGTGGTATTACTACTGAATATTTTCCTCCTGTCAAAAATCCCATTTAAATAAATTCATATAGTAGTTTACCTAACAAGTGCGGAAAGTGATAATTTTCCGCACGCAATTGCAGATGACCGGACGACGCGTTAGCGGAGTTCGGCCAGCAATCGCGTGCGGAAAAGTCACTTTACGCACGTGTTAGGTACACTATTTTTTCTACTAGCATACGGAAAAAACCCAAAAGTTAACATAAAGAAACATTTATTATTAAATACATATCAACAAATTAATTATTATTGATATTAACATTGAAGGTGCAATTTGTAGCATTCTGCAAATTAATTGCAGAGGCTGAAATGTTTTTCAATGGAGTCAGATTTCTTAATTTTTCAGTCATTTTGTAAACTACAACCATACAAATATATATTTTAAATATTAAAATGTCAGTAAAAACTCCCCAAAAACTTAACAAATCTACATTTCCGCACTAAGTGACTAGTGCGGAAAAGTGACTCTTTCAACACTAAAATGAGTGCGGAAAAGTGGACTGATCTTATGGTACTGCTGAAACATTTTTTTCACCTTTTATATCAATTCACCACTTATTTAAAAACATTTTCTAGGAAGCTTTTAAATATGATAATTGCGATATTGGCTATAATTATAAAAAGCTATAACAAAGCTCTACTCCTGATAACTTCAATCTTAAAGAGGTTATTTTGTTAACCTAGGTACTAGATAGTTATTTTACTGTAAAAGTTTTTAAATAAACCTCACCAAAGCAAAAAAATCCAAATAAAACTCCGTAAAACTTTAGCACTGAAGTTTCGTGCTGTTTGAACTCAATTCTAATTTGTTTAGTTCCAACTTCTCGTGTTAGATTTAATCAGACAATTTATTGGTCTGATGCACTATCAGCTATTTAATAATAGTGTACTACATAAAAGTTATGTTATTTCAGTGTAATTTAATTTAATAAATCTAGATTATCAACGAAAATTACTGAAAAAATTAGACAATTCAGTTATTGATGCATTATTTTAAATATTATTTAACGAGGCCGACCTGAATTACAGTGTATGGAAGAAATTTCAGGTTGAATGACTTTTTAATTAGACGTACCGGGGGTAAATGAGTCATCAACAACCTTTGTAACTTTTGAATGGGTTGATAGATTTGGTCCAAATTCTGGTGGGTAGTAGTGAGGTAAATTTTTTCACACCTAAAATCAATATGGCTGACTTCCGGTTTGAACACAGTGGGTTTCAAGAGCAAGTAGAAAATAGAAAATTTAAATTTTTCGCCCCAATTAAAAGCTACAACATTTCATTGGAGCTATTTATAATTCCGGGTGCAAGATTTACCAAGCTGCAGCTCTTAAACTATAAATGTTACGGGAAAAAGTTTCGAATAAAATTCATAGTAAATTTCATGCTCTACAAATTTGTTCACCAACACTTTTAATGTGACATCAACGGTTAACTATATATTTAGCAATAACCACATTGTAAAAAGTTTGGAGCGCTATAATTAAAAACCCATGCATTTTACAGAAAAAAGTTATCGATAAAAGTAATAGAAAATATTATTATCTATAAAAATGATCTCCACTATTTTTGTCGTACGATGCGCGGTTCGCATTCGATAAAACGTGTTTTTCAAGATGGCGGCTGATGCCCGCGCCCCCCCGAATCGCCCACCTGGATTTACATTCGGGGGACACCCCTGGACATATTAAAAAAAAAAATATGTTCTTCAGAGCATTGCTAAGAAAAAATACCCGGCGCTTGGACTAGTATTGAAGATAAGGATTATCACTTTTATAGGGACCCGGGAATGGCTAGAGAATCAAATTTGTGTAAATAGGAGAAAAGATGCGTGATTAGGAGACCAACAAATTTTGGACTGAAGCGACATATGTCGGTCGGTTAAGTCCTCATTTTGAAACATTGGGTCTGCTGATTTTTTTGAAGTAAAACGCACGCTTGACTTGGGGAGTAAGCTGGTGAATGCATGACGACAGCGATACGGAAAGTGTGATCGGGCGAGGCGAACGAAAGTTGATAGGGAGATATAAGTTAGTGAAGATAGAAAGAGAGAAAGTTTCGTATGTTACTGTGGGGGTAAGAGAGAACAGTGCGCGTGCACATTTAATTTTTCTCTTCCTCTCATAGCCAGTGCAACGAAAGGTCAACAAAATAAAGTGTGTACTTTGAAAATCAGTATTTTTCTCTAAAAAACCACAATATATAATCTCAGTCAGTAGTTCGTTTGCGAGTTTGCTAGCGTTACGCGAACGGTGACTTCTTGATAATGCCGTAATTTCATTTCGTTCTTGGACGATTTTATAAATTAATATTTTGTTCAATACATTAAATATTTTAGAAGTTTTACTTCAGTTGTGAGGTCTACAGCACACTAATTTTTTTTAAAATTCTGTTACTTTTTGTTCTCTATGAAACAAGCGGAAAATTTTTAAGTATATTATCTTCAAACACAACATTTTTTTCATTGACTTTTTATTTTTGTAGTATAGTTTATAGTCTTAGTTTTAGGTTGTATTTATTAGGATTAGTCATGATTGTTTTGAACTGTCAATATCTGTCAGATTCTGTTCATTAAAGCCTTCATTAGGTCTTTTAATTTATTACAATTTAATGAACATAATCTTAAATAAAAATGGAACGACTTCTACGACCAGAACGTTTTGATGCGGATCCAAATGTACCTACTTGTTCACAACAATGGAAGCATTGGTTTCAAACTTTTGAAAATATCCTGAAGTCAGCAGATATTTCAAAGGAAAAGAAAGAAGCAGATGCTCTTAAGCTCCAATTACTAGTCAACCACATTTCGGCTGCTGTTTTTGAGTTCATATCTGAGTGTACCACTTATGATTCCGCCATCAAAACCCTAAAGGGTTTGTTTGTGAAAAAGGTAAATGAAGTGTATGCTAGACACATCCTTTCAAGTCGAAAACAACAATCAGGTGAGAATATTTCCCAATATTTGCAAATACTGAGATCCCTAAGTAAAGATTGCATTTTTAAAAGTGTCACAGCTGACGTTTACAAAGATGAATTTATTAGAGACTCGTTTATAACCGGATTAATTTCGACACAAACTAGGCAACGACTTTTAGAAAACTGTACTCTAACTCTGCAAGAAGCTGTAGATAAAGCAAAGGCTTTAGAATCTGCCGAAGTACAAGCGATGTCCTATACAAACAACATTCCACGACTATTAATAACATTACGTGCTCTCACGAACAAGTTAATGACTCTGAATTTCATCGTACTTGTTCTGTAGCTGCTGATTTTCGACTTTCAAAACCAGCTAGATGCTTCTTTTGCGGACGGAATCGACATAGCAGAGACAAATGCCCCGCGAGAAATTCAAATTGTTCTTTATGTAATAAATTAGGCCACTGGGCTTCTGTGTGTAATTCATCAAAAGAAAATACCAGTATGAAGCAATCTGCATCTATTTTTCTGGTAGCTGCTTCTCATCCTGGCTTAATTAAGTCTACTATTCAGATAATGATTGATAATTCTCCCATGGATGCTCTAGATACTGGTAGCTCGGAAAGTTTTATTTCTTTAAAAGTTGTTCAAAAACGAAATCTTACTATATTTCCTTTCGAAGGTGCCGTAGCTATGGCTTCTACGTCTTTATCATCGAAAATTTTGGGGTACTGTATAGTTAATTTGAAAATATTTGAATATACCTATTACGACTTTAAAATATTGATTTTAGAACATTTGTGCTCTGATGTAATTATAGGGCACGACATTTTAAAACAACACTCTCGATTAGAATTTAAATTTGACGGAAACAAACCTCCTATCCGTATTTGCAGTCTCGCTGCTTCGAACGTAAGCGAAGCTAGTCTTTTTGATAATTTGTCATTTGATTGTTATCCAATTGCTGTAAAGTCGCGAAGGTATTCACCGAACGATTTAAAGTTCATTCAGCTAGAGGTTCAAAAATTGCTTAGAGAAGGCATTATTGAAGAAAGTAAATCACCTTGGAGAGCCCAAGTGTTAGTAACGTCTAGCGAAAACCATAAAAAGAGAATGTTTGTAGACTATTCTCAAACCATTAATAAGTTTACTATCCTTGATGCCTTCCCGTTACCTCGTGTGGATGACATAATACAATGTATATCTAAGTTTAATATTTATAGTACGATCGATCTGAAGAGTGCCTACTATCAAATACCCATCAAACAATCTGATAAACCTTACACTGCTTTTGAAGCTTGTGGTAGATTGTATAAATTTCGTAGAATTCCTTTTGGAGTTACTAATGGCGTGGCGAGTTTCCAACGCGTGATTAATTCAATTATTACTAACGAAAATCTTAACGGCACTTTTGCGTATCTTGATGATATTACTGTTTGTGGTAAAACAAAGGAAGAACATGACGAAAATTTGCAAAAATTTCTTTGCGTTGCCAAAAAGTATAATCTGACAATAAATAATGAAAAATCAAGGTTTTCTCAAACTGAGATAAATATATTAGGACATACTATAAAAAACCAATCTATAATGCCTGATCCTGAGCGATTACGGCCCCTACTAAATCTTCCAGAACCTAACAGTCTTCCTTCATTACGAAGAGCTTTAGGTTTATTTGCCCACTATTCTCAATGGATATCCAATTTTTCTGAAAAGATTCATTCCTTGGCACATTCCACTGAGTTTCCGTTAACACAAGAAGCTTCGGAAACATTTAAACTTCTCAAGGCAGACCTAGCATCAGCAGTTCTTATGACTATAAATGACAATGAAACGCTTGTAGTAGAAACAGATGCTTCGAATTTTGCGATAGCTGCCACGCTGTCCCAATGTGGCAGACCTGTAGCATTTTTTTCGAGAACGCTATCTGACAGTCAAAAGAGACACTCATCTGTAGAAAAAGAAGCTTACGCTATAGTCCAAGCTCTTCGTAAATGGAGACATTTACTATTAGGAAGAAATTTCCAACTAATCACCGATCAGAGATCAGTTTCCTTTATGTTTGACAGTAAATGTCATGGCAAAATAAAAAATGACAAAATATTAAGATGGCGCTTAGAATCAACTCCATTTAAATACGAAATTATTTATCGTCCGGGGTCATTGAATAAAGCCGCTGACGCCATATCTCGGGTTTGTTCCTCGTTACATAATAAAATTGATCCAGTTCAACTACATCAGATACTGTGTCACCCCGGTATCACGCGCATGTATCATTGGTAAAAATTTACCTGTAACTTTAAATGAAATCCGGGAGATGTCAGCATCTTGTCAAATTTGTTCGGAACTTAAGCCGCACTATGCAAAATTTCAAGGCACCTTAATCAAAGCTACTGCGCCGTTCGAAAGGTTAAATATGGATTTCAAGGGCCCTCTTCCAACCGCCACTGGAAAACCCTATTTATTAACAATCGTAGATGAATTTTCCAGATTTCCTTTCGCTTTTCCTTGCATTAACACTTCTTCAAGTGAAATCATTAAACATTTAAAATCCCTTTTTTGTCTCTTTGGAACACCATCCTACATACATTCTGATAACGGCACGGGCTTTACTTCTCAAGAGCTAAAAACGTTCTTAAACAATAATGGTATTGCTACCAGTAGATCTACTCCATACAATCCATGCGGAAATGGACAGGTAGAGCGCTATAATGGAATCATTTGGAAAACCATTAATCTGGCAATTAGATCTCGTGGACTGAAGTTAAGTCAGTGGGAAGTGGTACTGCCAGAATCGTTGCATTCTATACGTTCTCTATTATGTACTGCCATCAATACGACTCCCCATGAAAGAATGTTTTTCCATGCACGACGCTCACTCAATGGAATTTCTCTGCCTACGTGGCTAACTTCTCCTGGACCTGTTTTGCTTCGTCGATTCAATCGTACCAACAAATATGAACCTCTAGTCGAAGAAGTCAATCTAATTGATGCAAATCCTCAATATGCAAGAGTCCGATTATCTGACGGTCGTGAAACTTCTGTATCACTTAGACACTTAGCTCCATCCACCCCCAAGATTGACTGTCAACATCCTACGTCAGAAGAGATTGGAACAAGAATCCTTTCTTCTCCACCTATCCTGCATCAACATCCTTCAGAACCCGATTCTGAATCAGACAACGGAAACGTTGATTCCAATGGAATCATAAAAACTATAATTCCACCCACCAGTCCCCTGCCAGATGGGTTGACTGGTCTAAGAAGATCGTCTCGGGCAAAGAAAGTTCCTTCTCGTTTGAAATATTAATTATAACTTTTAAGGCCCGGATGAATGTAGTATAGTTTATAGTCTTAGTTTTAGGTTGTATTTATTAGGATTAGTCATGATTGTTTTGAACTGTCAATATCTGTCAGATTTTGTTCATTAAAGCCTTCATTAGGTCTTTTAATTTATTACAGTCAGTCTGAGAAATATTTCAAAATCAAATACCTTTCACATAGCCCAACCCACGCGAAAAAATACCTGAAAAAAAGCCGCTATGTCTCAGGCATAAAAGATAGTCGATATATAGTAAAATTAATACCTATTTAGAGGTACCAGCCGTTTTAGTAACTTAACGTATGCGGCTTCTTGAACCATCTGACATTAACATGAAATCAAAATTTGACGTAACTTCAAAAACGTGACATCTAATAAATTAGTTACGACGTTCATTTTTGTTGGTAATTTTTTGTTTCAACCGATTTATTAATAATAAATAAGGATGGTCTTATTCTAAATGGGTATAAAATTTACTATACCACTGTTTGACAAGTTAATTCACAGCCAAATTTCTTTAAAAATGTAATCACTCACATTGTGCGCTACTGACTGAAACACCACGCAAATTTTTGCGCAGTAATAAAAAGCATGTGTCGGTTGAATTGAAATGATGTGGGCGAGATTTCTCTCGAGTTACCATGAAATAGATTGATTGAGGGGAATTTGTAGATAGACAGTAATTCTTCGAGGTAAAAAGATTCTTTTGGTAGAAGATGTGTAGTTTCAGATATTATTACACTACTATCTTTATTATCTACCTAATGAATCTAACGTATTAAAATATTTCACGTGTAATAAGCAATACATCATAATTACTTCAGCTTACATAAAAGACCGAATTTTTACGTATTATAAGATCACAAGTTATATTTTGGGGTGATAGGTTCTGAAGAAGAATAAAATGTTACTTAGAAATGTTGAGCAATAGACTAATAAAAAAAATAAAACTATGTATTTCTTCCTGAAAAAGACAAAAAGCCAAACTCATATCAAGAATTTTCTCCGAGAAGTGGATCGAAAGTATTTCAATAACAGCCTTGCTGTTCTCTTTGTGGAATATTTCATTTATGAAATACATATTTAGGTAAATTCCATAACCTGAGTTCTAGCATTTATCGTGAACATATTAACACCGGGTTCGTATGGAAGGGTGTAAAATGAAGAGTGATAAAGTATCTATAATTTGTAATTAAATTATTTGTGCTATTATAATGATTATGTAGTAGGATCTTAAAAATAGTTACAGAAAAAAATAGCATGTACAAGTTAATATCAGATTATCAATAGTTTAATAGCAAGCTTACCTCGACGAATGAATCCAAGCTGTTAAAAGAGCACGATGAGGAATTACGCGTTATTAATTTGTTTCTTGTTTATGTTTAATTTTAATTTAATAATTGATGCTGTTGATATTAAGAATAAATACTTTTTTAGTTTTTACTTAAAATATTAACGCAAAAATTGTAGAGTTATCTTTAAAAATTTGTATCTTTTGTAAAGAGAAAGATATTGGAATAAATAAAAAAAATTTCGAGAATTAATTAGTATTTCTAATTATTTGCAAAGAAAGAATTTGTAGCCTTCAGTTTACCCTACAGGGTGTTTAGAATTTACGATACATAAATATTTTTTCATTCCACTCGGTATAATAAATTGTCAAATTTATTTTTACAAAACTTCAAAATGCTTGTGATAATTTTAATGAATTTTCTACAATGTGCCGAAAAATCATTTTATTCGGTTGAAAATTAAGAGTTATTTTAAATAAAAAATAAGCAAAATTTTAAGTGTTGCGTTAATTTTGTCCCCGAGTTTATTTCTAAAGTTAATCCGAATGGTTTCGTAATAATTATTTCCAAATGCTGCACCTTTGTAAAAAGTCCTTATTAATATACTTGCTCTATTAAGTATCCAAACACAGTGATCTACAGTGGTTGAATCGGGGTACCTAGCTGGTCAATAATCTTTGAATATTTATGGATACATTTGGGTAGTATTCATATTCTCCGATATACCTCGTATATGACTTGGAAATTTCGATACCTCATGGTTGTAGTTTAGGGGTTAAATACCATGCAAAACTTTTCATAAGCAATTGTTTTTCTCATAAAACGAATAATAAGAAATATTACCATATACTGCAATCACACTGTATATGATATTGTAATTTTCATAATTAGGAAATATTGTATAGATTAATTGTGCCAAAGTGATTTTCCACATTTAATTATTGATTTTATAATTATTTTCTTCCATTTTATTGAAATTTTGTCAAACATTGCGTTGATAACTTCTAATGATTACATTACTAACCAAAAGGTTTCATTTTCCGACCATTCGTAGGAAAAATATTACCAGAACGTGTGAAAAGTGCCAAGCAGAGTTCGGACAAACGTTCGACTGCAGAAAAGTATCACTTTTTGCACTGGTTTTGGAAATAGACTCCGTTTCACATAAGAAGAAGCCACTTGAAGTTTGCCATCTGACCTGCGCAGAAACCAAAATCGGTTTTGTTTATCTATGTCGCCTCGTAACGACCGTTTCATGCCATTGGCGTTACAAACGATTTACATGCCGACAGTCATTTTATTATTGACATTTGAAGTTGTGTTTGAAGCAATCATGTACTGTCGAATATTTTTGATTTTTGAATATTTTAAGACGTTTAGCTAGTTTATCTGTGAGTGCTGTGTGTTTTATTTGATCTAAAACCATGCATCCTAAAAAACTTGTTGGTGCGAAAGCAAAAATTATCCACAGTCAAGGCCGACAGATTCTTAAAAACGTTGCAACTTTTATCGAGTCCGAAAATGTGAAAACGTTACGCTACTGATTTGAAGTCGAATGTCAATTTCCTGGTTTTGACAACAATTTCGCGCATACGACTGCAACTTTAGGTGGGTTCATCTTAAGTGAAATAGAGTCTAACTATTTTTTTTTGCAATTCGTGAACTTATTTCCCAGGCAGTATGCTATGTATAGATATGACAGATGATGAAGTTTTGTGTTGATTATTAAAAAAAAAAAGAAGAATTGTAAAAATATAACAGATGATGAAGGTTTTTATCAATTATTTAAAAAAGAAGATTAGGTCAATTCCAAATGTTAACGCATGTCAAAATTTAGGATAAGCCAATTGTAAACTTTAAATTTGAAAAGGAGGGTTAGATAAGAAAAAATTGAGGGGCGTGCGATATAAATAAATGGAAAAAATTTTCGAAAATTATTATAAAAGTTCAGAAAAATCTTAAAATCAACAAAAAATTAAATAAATCAACTAAAATAATAAATATTAGAATGGTAGAATTACCTTCAGACTTCTAAATTTAAATGGAATTGATGCAGAACAGAACATAGAATGATATTTGGACTTAAAAATCTTCGACACAATACAAATGATTGATAAAAAGTTCCATGGTATGAAGATTTAAAATTGTAACAAATGGAATAAATTATCGAGGGAAGTAACTTTCAATTTATTCAAATTAGCAAAATTCTAGAGTTATCTAAGTCCGGAATACAAATTAAATTACAATAGTGTGGAATTGGACATTGACAGACATTTGATAATATTTTGGATATTTTGAAAAATTTAAATATAATATAATGTAGTATAATAATACCTAAAAAACAATAATCATTCCATACACAATTGAGTAGATAGTTTCAATACCCAAAATTATGTAAGGAAATTTTCATTGTACAATATAATTCAGTTTAAAAAATCTATTCAATTGCACTTCTCATCCATACACTTTTTTCCCTTTTGTATGTTCCTTGTTTATTATTTTTTTTAATTTATTTTGGAAAATCAAACCACAATCTTTTTTGTGTTTTTTATTTATCGAGAATAATTGAGTTATAATAAAATTTTGGTAAAAATCTGACACGAACGAAAGAATTCGACCACTAGTCAATCAATAATATTTTAAAGTTTAAGATTGCAAAAGATATGTTGTTAAATAAAGAAAAACCTTTTTTCTCTAATACAAGGAACCGATCGAATGAAAAACTGAAGAAAATCCAGAGACACAACTGTACTCATGTATAGTCCGATCGGAATCCGGTTTGGAAACAAAAAAATTGAAGCCCCAAGTTTCATATTTTTGAAAGGTTAACAGGTATATAAGGAACAAAATCCCCAAAATTGAACGAAACAAATTTTTAAATGTAAACATCCACTTGAAATTAGGGGTGACCATAAAACAAATTTCTTGGAAACAGGACACTATTTCAATTTCAAAAATTAGCAAATGTATTTTGAAGATTATTTCCTCCCGGTTTTATGAAAATCAAAATTATTTTGCGGAAATGCAAATTTAAAAACTTGGAAAAAATTTAAATAATGCTAATATCTCGAAAATAAAGGGGTTGTGGTGAAAAGTGTATTCCACTAAAGCTGTAGATTTTACTATAATATAAGACTACTAATTTTGTGCTAGCTATTTTTAAATAGGACGTAATAGTAAGCCCCGGAATTAAAAAAAAACCATTTTTCACCGCTTTTCATTCCTCCATAAAACTCCAGGTTTTGTTTTTTTGATTCTCTTAAAAATAAAGGAAGAATAAATTATTTATTGGCATCTAATGGAAAATATTTTGTTCAAGCGCATTTGGGACCGACTAGTACGCCGAAAGATGTCAGGTAGAAATCCTATTGATCATGGTCTATTACAATCCGAAAAATTCGATCATGACCAGCTTACATATCTCATTAATATAATACCTTGTGTCAAGTTGAAGAAAGACTGGAATACTGGAAATTACTGAGTAAGAAAGTATTGATGATAGTAGAAAGTGTGTAGATCGATAGGTAATAAATAAGAGAAATCCAATATTTTATGGGGTATCCCATCAGTGGAGAATAATTCATTAAAATAAAATCACTCTTCCGTCTCTGTCAAGTTGTTTTCTCGTATCCTCTGAATAATACATTCTAATTGCCCTAAAATAACACTCGTCGTATTTACTGACTCCACATTAACTTACACAAGAGCTTACTCTCCATTCCACACTCCCCAGTATATCTCTTATATATAAGCAGAGAGACAGGATGAGGACAAATAACAGATCAACTAATGTACCAATTTCGTGAAAATAAACAAACTTTCCAAGTCATTAACTGCGCAAATCCTGCAATGAATTTTGTATTAGCGTTTGAACAGAAATTTCGTGTTTACTAGAAGGAGAGCGTTTTGCCACTTGGTGTTTACCCAAAACTTCAGAAGTTTACGACTGAAATCATAAGCGTATCTTTAAGCAAGAAATCCGGAGCTAGAATTTCATAAAAATTAAGTTAAACATGATATCGATAAAATAAAAAACTTATAGACATTTTAGAGTCTTCATTTCATTTAAATACCGTTTTTAGTGCAGTTGGTTCAGAGATATTTCGCACAAATTAAAAAAAACTCTCCATTCGTGAAGCAAAACTGACCAGATGTGGCAAAGCTACTGGAGCAGCAAATCTATAAAATTATATTCCTTCCAACCCAACGAACATTCTTCTATCATGACAGAGATGAACAGAAAAGACAAAATGATGATGAGAAGGCTTAGAACAGGATAAATAACTTAAGTGTTGAAATTAAGATCAGTATGGGGCTTCTGGGTGCTTCTAGAAGCCTCTCCACCACAACCGATGTAGGACCTCATGTTATGCTAGAGTTCCTTGACCTTGTCTAGTCCCGTTCTTATTACTTTACTCCATAGCATAGTCCTCAGGTTATCCATACATGGGGAGGGTGGAGGTTCTTCCTCCTCTATCGTCTAAAACCTCAGCCAAGTAAGATCTTCACAGTAGCACAGTATGTGTTCTGAGGTTTTTTCGTCTTCTTGGCAAAACCTGCATATGGTGGTGTCTGCCAATCCGATATTGTTAATGTGTTCGTCAAGTTTACAGTGCCCTGTCAGAAGTCCAACAAGGGGCAGGATTCTGAATTGAGGAAGTAGAGCTTCCCGAGAGAACAGATATTTTGTCTTCGTCATTGCAATTACGGAGTAAACAAAACAGATGAAGACAAAATATGTATTCTCGGAAAGCTCTACTTCCCCATTCAATAATCCGGCCCCTGAATCCTGGCTGTTCGTCTATTCTGACTCAGTAGGTACTCTCTGAATTTCGATGAACTCTTTGGCCTGTCTCATACCCGGCGCACTGTTTCACCACTCTCTAAACTGTTATTTTTTCCAGCTTCTCCTGTTGCTATACCAAAGACCTATAAATGCTGAAATTCTTGTTTTCCCGACGTTGCTAGCTTCCATACTCTAAGACAAATTCGTGAATTATTTCCTGCAACATTTCATGATCGGCTGACCCCTTAATTATAAACTGAACATGATAGTCAGTAGCAGTATCACTCGTGTTGCAGCTTTTAATATTTACAAGATCATCTCTACGTTTTTCATACATTCATTCCACATAGTTTTGCAAAAATTACACTTCTGAATCCACTTGTACTCAGCGCTGATGCAGGATTTATGCGATTTACCGGTATGCTAATTGGAACAATAGTCGTGATTATTGACCTAATTAGCCACATAGTCTCCCTCTAACAGGAATTACAGCCACTGCTGTACTTACGCGTAACAGAGTCAAGCCTTCATTGTTAAGTCTGAAGAGCACGTTATACCCTTAACAAGGAAAAATTTAATCAACCATTGGATGGAAAATTAATTTTTAACTTGAAATTGGATTAATAACAAAATATCGTTAAGGTAAAGTATGTTCGGTTAAATAATTAACTAGAAAAATAAACGTTCGTTTGTTAAAACTCCATTTTGACTGAATAACTCATAATGAAGATGAAAATCTGGATAGTGAATAACCAATTTTCATTGAGAAAGAGATAGAAAATGAAAAACTTTTTTGATATACTGCATTGCAACTTTAAGTAAAAAGAACTATTACGATTAATTCTACTTGAACGGAAGCTACAATCCAAGTATAAGTTCAAATATTTGTATATTTTGGTCAATAATTCTCATTCGATTTGGTTAATTTGGCGCTTCAATTGATAAGATTACATGAAAAATGCTAATATAGAACATTAATGCCCCACTTCACCAACCAACTCCTAAAATTAGTTAATATCTAAATCGGATATTGGAATTGTTAAATGCAATTTACGTTTCACCTTGCGCTAAGTACTTAACTCCTAAGAGTGATAATATTAGGTTAGTTTCATTTTAAATAGTAATGTGAGTAGATTCCACAAAGTAAGGGTCCAAACAGTAAATTCAATTCTTTACCATGCTTTTAGGTGTAGTTTGGGTATGTTTAAACTATTTTAGTTTGTTTTATTTTTTCGTAGGTAAAAAAGAAAATGAATTCTCCTCGGCGTATGAGCTTAACTGGTATACAAAGTTACTAAACAGAGCTTTCAAACTTCTGAAGCGACATCATCGTGGCTGTAATTTTAGTGTATTTTGTGATATAAGTACTGTTTATGTGTTTATAGACGTACATTATATTGTTATTGCCGTTATAAAAGTTTTCCTGTATTATTTTTAGTGAAGTTTATTTCTTTATCACAAGTGGAGTATAATATTGACGGCTTTAGCGGAGAAACTACAAGCAAATACAGAAAAAGTAAAAAAAAATTTAAATAATAGGCCGTATTTATAAGAAAAATGATTTGCTTTTACTTGCAGGAATCAAAGCATTTACTTCACATTTTAATCATTAAAAAAAAGAAGGAAAATATTCAAGCTGGAGGCAAAAGGTGTTGCTCCAAAGGAAAAGGTTTAACTTTTTTGAAATTCATAAAAAGTAGGTACCATTTGCTTTAAATCTGAAGGATTTGCTTCAAAAAATATGCATCTAGTCCCGAGAAGCTTTTGTAGCAAGTTTAATGATTTATTCGCAATTGGAGAGCAATTGCGTTTAGTTATAGCGATTTTGTTAAATCCTAATTTCCCATAACGGATATGGTACACGAAAAGTGTACTTCCGAACCCTATTTCGGTTCGACGAAAGAAACGTGAAGTGGTTGGCTGACTACTTCATTGGTGGGAATCTGGATACCATGGGAGGTGCGCTTTCGCCAGTACAAAAAATTAAAGTGTTTTTACGGTACATGGATTATCCGGGCTTCCAGAGCAGCATCGGTGAGGAACAATTGTCGATACCACTCTCGGTCTTATTATAGACAAGGCGGATAAGTAAATCAAGTTCCCATCGAACGAAAATGAAATTATGGAAGCCAAAGTCAAATGGGCATCAAAAAAGAGATTCCAGACAGCAATGGGAGCTATCGACTACACGCATGTTGAAATTGAAAAGCCGCGTCTACTTGGGGATAAATATGTAAACCGGAAAAATGTTGCTAGTTGTAATGTTCAAGCCATATGTGATCTAAATTATGTTTTCATGAATATCTATGCACGGTGGACCGGTTCAGTACACGACAGTCGAATTTGAAAAAATTCTTCTGTTCATGAAGTAATGCGGCGGACGACAAATACGGTATTGTAGGGGGATAGTGGACTATGGTATAATTCCCTATTTGATGACGCCCTTTTCCATCGTGGAAAACGCAGCGCAGGCTGCCTTCAATCGACTATTAAAGAAAGAGAAAGTGATTATAGAACATGCTTTTGGACAGTTGAAACGGCGGTTTCCGATTCTTAAATATGTCTGTCGAATGAAAATGGAGAATATTCCGAAGGTAATAGTGGCTTCAAAGGGCTTCTATGTATATATACACTACTGCAAGTTGTAACTTGTTCGGTGGCGCAACGTATTGCGGCGCTGGCGCGTGCCTACCTTTTCCTTTTTCTTGCGATGATTTGCTGGCAAAGAAAAGGAAAATATTATGAATGGAAAATAAAGCAAAACCTTATCCTTCAACCTTCTACTTGTGTGCTCTACCTTTTACTTTTACATTTATCTTTGAAGGACATACTTTATTTTTATAATACAACCTAATGAAGATGATGTATTTAAAACACCCCAATACTAATTGTAGATAATGGAAATGTTATTCAGACGTTATTGTTAAATGATAATTATAATTAATTTTTGAAATTCGTTTCTTTTGAAATTCATCAATAATTTTCAAGAACCTTATGAAATCTAAAAAATGATCAACCAAGTGAAGTGATATAACGGAAGTATTTAACTACGATCACTCTATTCCTGAAAATAGTTATTTTGATTACCTGATACTTCTCAAGTTCCAATTTTAAAGTTAAATATAGATAAATGTTGTTAGCTTCCGAAAAAAATAATAAGTGAAAACGTGATGTTTAATCCGGTTAATTTTAAATAAAAAATAATGTATTTTCCTAATAGTCAATTCTTTTTAGCTTATTTTGATATCCAGTATCATCAATTGTGGTATGTAACTCATGCACCATTCATTTCTATTCATTGAGGATATCTTATTCCTTTGTGGGTGTTCATTTGAATTGATCAAGTTCACATCTCTGTTTCCAATGATCATTTTTAAAGTTTTCATGTATCGTATTACAATCAGTGTGTAGTAAGTATACTGAGTGCAGCAGAAAATGGAGTTAAATGAATTAATGCTACATCATAAGACTCTCTTTATAGTGTTTCATGCTTGATTAGAAATTCCTTCTTCTGTACCTAATAGTTCAAAATCTGCAAAGTAAAGGTCGAAACACACTTATCAGCATCTCATAGGAACAGCGACTGATCATCACCATCAGATTTTTTTTCTTATGTGAGCGCGCATACCTAACAGCATCAGCACAGCTCCGACAAGGCACGTCAACGCCTCAACCACAACAGATTTCTCAGAGAGAATATTTTGCGGCCGGCATGCCAATACAATATCTCTGCCAATATAAAGTGAAGCCTATAGTGTTAGAAAATGATTTTCAACGGTCTAAGTCATAATTATACAGGGTGTAACAATAAAGCAGAAAAATTTATTTGACAACAAAAATAACAATTAATTGTGGAACGATACTTCGCTTTGAAAGTGCAAGTTCGGTCCCTATTTAAGTGTTAAATGTTGTATTAATTATGTGTACATTTGGTCCCAAAATATTTTGGTACGTTTTGTACGTTAATTTAACTACAATAATCACGATGGTTTACAGTATACCTGAACGTGTGGAGATAATTTTAATATTTGGCCCCCAGAACGAAAGTTATTTGCAGACAGCTAATGTGTTTAATGAAAGACATCCTGAAAAACATGTAGGTCACGTGTATATCCGTGATTTAGTCGCAAAATTTAGAGAGATGGGTTCAGTGGCAAATAGAAGAAGGAATGCCGCAAGAGTACTCGAAGAAACAACTCAAATTGAAGTCCTTGGACAATTTGGAATAGATCCTACTTTATCAACTCCACACGTGTCTGCAATAACAGGACTATCACATGAGTCGGAACAGAAAGTTTTGAATCTTCATAAAATTCACTCAATGTCTTCAAGAATTGCCCGATGACGATCCAGACCGAAGAATTCAGTTTTGTGAAATTATGACCGAAAGAGTTAATAATGTACCTAGACTTTTAAAAAAAATGTGTGATGATGAGTGCACATTTTATCTAAATGGTAATGTAAATAAACAAAGCTGTCGTTATTGGAATGATGAAAATCCACATCTGTTTAGAGAAAACCACACTCAGTATTCTGAGAAACGAGATGTTTGGGCAGGGTGATTGGTTCCTTGTTTATACCGGGAAATTTAAACGGTGAAATGTACCTCGATATGCTCGAGAATACTATTGAGCCCTTAATTGTTCATAAATTAGAGAGCCAACAGCACGGAGATGGCAATCCAGCTGTAGATGAAAATTTGTTGCACTTCCAACAAGACGGAGCACCTCCCCATTACGCAGTAGCAGTTAGGGACTGGTTAGACAATAATTATCCAAATAGATGGATTGGAAGGAGAGGTCCCATTGAGTGGCCTCCCAGGTCACCAGACTTACCGCCACCTGATTTTTTCTGTGGAGTCACCTTAAGTCGGTTGTTTATAAAACTAAACCAACCTCAATCGACGATTTACGACGAAGAATTAGTCAAGCATATCGTGATATTACTAAAGCAACATTTGCCAACGTTCGTATGGAGTTTGAAAATAGGTTCATTATTATTTACTATTGTTTACAAAACAATGGAAACCATTTTGAGCATTTACTAAATTAATTAACATTTTTGGACATTTAACACTTTTACATTTTGTTGTCAAATAAATTTTTATGCTTTATTGTTACACCCTGTATAATTATGACAGACCGTTGGAAATCATTTTCTACGGGCTTCCTAACGACGTATCACAAGTAGGGGGTTGCCATTTAAATTTTTGTAGGTGGGGCATAGGACGTTGATGGGGGAGCGTTCTCTCTCATGTCATTTCAGTTCCCCCCTTCTACCCCAGAACAATTTTTGCAATTTTTTTGATATCTCTTTTCGTTTACGAGGTACAGCCCATTGTAAGTTTTAAAATTGACACCCTGTATAATAAGATTAGTCCATTTACTTTTAAAAATAATACAGGGTTATTCAAAAATAATTTATGTAATGAAAAATCAGGTTCATAAGTTTTCCCAATTAAAATGAATTTGATTTGCTGAATCTGACTCAATAGTTGGGTCGAAAAAGACTCAATATTCGGCGAATGGAATTTTGAGATGAAGTAACGGAATAAATTGATAGCAACGAACAGTTCACTAAGGAAGTAGTATGCTCTATTCACTAATTCTGTCATATTTTTTCATTCGCCTCTTAATTTGGATCAAGACGAATTTTGTATTAATATAATCTTTTACTTTTTGAGAGTCGTTGTAAAATTCACCTTCTGCTTCGAAAAAGAATCAAATTATAGTTATTTATGTAAAGTCAAGTCTGCAAATTGGTAGCAAGCAGGCGAGACAATAGACAGTTATTCGCCGAGGAGCATATTAAATTCTTTTGTCGAACTTTATGAAATTTCAGTAATTTCCGAATGAAAAATCGACTATTTTTGAACGCAAGTATTTTTTGTCCGTATACTCTTCTCGTCCGCTGTTCAAAAGGTAAGTTTCATCTATCACTATCCATTCTTGATTATTATGAACACTAATATTCACACCACGGTCTTATTCACACGTAAAATCTAGCGGATTTCGTAAATAATTAATTTTACAACAGCAAATTACAGTTATTATCACAGCCATTCTCGCAGTGTGCCGTATTACTAACCACAGCGGACGAAAAGTGTTTGCGGACGAAAAGTACTTGACGTCAAAAATAGACGATTTTTCATCCGGAAATTAGTACGTAAAATGTCATTTTTTGTAAAGGTCGACGAAAGAAATTATTTTTGGTAATTTTAATACATTCCTGTAGTGAAATATTCACTAGTTATATCACAAGAGGTGAATATTTTTTTGAATATTTTTTGACATTTTTGTTTAAAATTTCTGTAAAGATTGCGCGAGACAAAAATTCTTTAAAAATATCCCGACAGCGAAGCTGGAGCTGTCGAGGGTTAATTTTACAGAAATTTTGCGGAAAAGTGTCAAAAAATATTCAAAACAAAATATATACCTCGAGTGGTATATGGTCAGATTATATACCGAAAAAGACGAAAACATACAACGAAATGGAAGAATACCCCTTCTTTATAATCGGAACCATTTCTTTTTTTCATGTTGAAGCCCCAGTCTTCCAACATAGAGGCAAGCTGCATTATAGTTGTATTTTTGTCTAATTTATAATGACGTGTTTCGCAGAATTCTTCAAACTGGGTCCATACGTACTTTTTTATTTTTATCGTATTCGTTGGTATGGTCTTTTCTGCGTTTTTTCGGATATTTTCTATTGAAACATCACCAAATCGATTGAAATCCAAGTTAATTAACAAAAATGTGACGTTAATGAGGCAATATTAAAAATTGGCTGTGGCAGGTGGGCCGGGGTATATTCACTTATGTCAAAAAATATCCAGTATAATTTGCTTCTAATTGGTCGAAAAATGGCATTTGATTGGTTAGAAACGGATGGAGGTATATAATCAACAATATTCACCAAAAAACATTGATAGTACCTAACTGGTTTCTTTTGTTTCCGGCCCGTTCAGTAGCGAATCCACAAACCTATGTGAATAAAGTGGTATTATAAGTATTCAAAATATAGTTTTATCCTCAAATTAAATAAATGTTTTCATTATAAAAAATTAAAAATATGAACGCCATTTGTCTACATAACAGTAAACTAGACTCACTCAAAGCATGTTCGCATTTGAGTGGCTTGTACTATATGCAATACCATGAAAAAGACAAATTATTAAAAAACACGTATTTCATAAAAACAACGAGAGTAAAGGTTTGTCAATGGTTTTTGCTTAAAAGACCTGGGCACAGTTATTTATATTGATCATATAACCAGAGATGGAAAACGACTTTTAGGTATAAAAGGTATGAAAAAACGTATATCAAACTACCTAGAGGATAGTCTCCAGTCCCAGGAGTGTATATCTACAGTGGTTTTGTGCTTCGCAATAGAAGATAATGTTTCCTCCTTTTCCATGCATAACCAACAAATAGGCCTAATACCTATATGTCAGTTGTATGCATATCCTTCGTTAGGGTATAGTGACCGGTTAGTAGTGTCGTCACATTCCTTATTTAATCCCTGCTTATATTGATTATTTCGTCAGTCAGCGACTCCAAGGGTTTTTTGACCAAGAGTGTACTGTGTACCTGCTTTGGCAAGTGCCATCGAAATATACATCCACGTGCTGCAGTTTTTGAATGTAATTTCAGACCTTTTCTTTGCTAGGATATATGCCGTGTCATTGCCTATAATATCCTTGTGCACAGTAACTTAACTAAGTGTTGACGTGGAGATTAACGAGTGGCTCATGTGATTCTAAGAGCCACGACCTTCGCAAATCTATTGTGTGTGACCTCATATTATACTAAAGATCCTCGTATTACCAGAAGATCAGGGTTAATAGTTTTTGTAAACAATGGCAGACCAATCTAGATCTGATTTGAGGGCATGTCAAGAATTTCATTACTGCCTTACTATCGGAGAGAAAAAGGATTTTCCAGCGTTTATACCCATTTTCGATAATTTTTTTTTTGCAAATATGTGTCGATAACGTAAATTTTCACCAGGAAGACGGTTGCAAACTCCCCCAAAGATCCATAATATTCCACCTGGGCTTAACACCACGGACTCCAGTGCCCGTTTCTTGATCAATTTTAGATCCGTCAGTGCACCAAGTGGACTGTTTGTAAAAGTGAAAGAATACATGTGAGCTTTTGTGAAAAAAAAATTATCGATCCATGGCGTCCATGAGAAAGAGATCATCTGATACGAATAATTTAGCGCATCTTCCAGAAGATGACAAGTACGGAAGAAAATGGGAAACATTATTTTAACGTTGTCCAAAATATAGAATTTGACGAACTTTGTCAGCAAATCACGAAATATGAAGCAGTTTTGATCTGTAGATTCACCTTTCTCTTGTCTATTACTACAATTCGTTTTTCTGGAAAGTTATGTTTTGCTGTCGAATACTCCAGCGATTCCGTTATCAACGAGAGAAAATCCCCTTAAAAGTTTTCGCTTGAGAATCAAGTTTAAAAATTCTAGGGTGACATGAAATTTTGGAACTTAAAATTTGATAATGTGCAGTTGTTCATTTTTACTTTCGAAAAATTTAATAAACTGAAAAACCATCAGAAAAATGAAAGATCTAAAGATCAAACAGCTCTAATAAAAAAAAGTTTTTGAACAATAAATTTACAGGGGAATTTTTTAATTAAGCATTACAAATAATTTCGAGACAAGGAAGACTTTTACTATCAATTAACGTAACTTTCCTCCGAATTTTTAAGTCCGTTTGTCGCAAAATTTATTTGAAGTTCGCAAGACGTCGTACACAAAGCCTGCATTTCGAAAGTTTCCCAATTAAATGATTTCCAATCTTGTTACGGTTAGAAAATATAGTATATATTTCAACAAACCTTCTTATTTTGAAAATAGAATATAAAACGACGAATTTACTTCGTTTTTTTCATTTAAACTTTTGTTTTGCAGTTCTACCCCTTTACACAAATGTACGTCAATGATTCTAAACTCCAAACAGCCTCTAGACATTAAGTTGATTCTCGAGGACTATATAAGGTACCTGGAGTGTGCTTGTGTTTTTGAATCGAATTATATCTCAACTCTCTTAGGAGAAAGTTTTAATTTAAATGTTCCATTCCTTGGCGATTTTATTCCTTGGAAATAGCAATGAATTAACTGAAAAATATAAATTAATGTTTATTTTACAAAATAATTAATAAAATCATAAAATTAAAATTTCAACTTTAAACAATGATAAATCTGTAATTGTTTTGTGAAATTATACACACAGGAATGAGAAAAAATTAAAAATGACTTAAGCTCAAATTATGATCCCGTTAATTAAATCCAATCAAAAACATAACATTTGAAAATTCAAGTCTTTACTGAAAACTATTGTGAGACAGTTGGTTAATTCATCCAGTACCAATGGGACCAATCATTGAACAACATCGTATTTATATTTTTCGAATGAATATAACTTTGCCATCACACGGCCACATAACCACAAAAGAATATTGAATTATTTCAAATATCACAAACTCCGAGGGTGGTGGTATACTCTTTTGGGAAATAGTATCACATTTATCGACAAATTTTTTGGGCCTTGTTTGGAATCGAAATTGATATGCTTAAATGGTATTTCTATAAAAAAAAATTAACAAAAAGAACAATTCTCTCGCAGCTCATAAACTTTCTGATCCAACTGGATTCACCAACCATATGTAGCATTCTTTAAGTTTTAATTGCAAGAAAAGTGGGCTCTTGAGCCAGGAGGGGCCCAGAAATAGACGATAAAATAAAAACGTATTTTAAAAGTTGATTTAAAGAATTGATATCTTTGGCTCAAGCAGTGGCGGCACCTCCATTAGGTCATTGGGTCAATGACCTCCCATTAAAAAATAATTTAAAAAAATAATTAAATAAGCATTTGAAAAAATAAAATATACCTATTGAATAGATGAGGCTTTTACTTGATGAAGATCCATACTACTGATGAAATAAAACAAATTAATTTGTTTAAATCTTCAAAAATATACCTACTATACATATAGTATAGTATTCCTCTTAAATAGAATTTACCTAAAACGTTTGAAGACCCCCCGTGTAAACGTTTTTCAAGACCCCCGAGTAAACGTTATTCCGCATCAAGCATCAAGTACTCGGCGAAAACCAAAATTGGAAAGCGGGCTGGTGGCCACCGTTGACCTCAAGGTGTTATATGAGAACGGAATTTGCCGAGCGCTGACGATCTTCGCGGCGTGAGAGAAACACGCCCGAAGTTTACATGTGATGGGTCAAAAGCCCGGTTTAATATCGACGATGAATCGACTTACGTCGGCTGATTATTACACGCTTAGAAAAGAGATGAGTAGAGGGGTTGGCAGGCCGCGCTATATTTTGATTTAAAGGAGAGCATTTGAAGCGAAATAATGAGAATAATGAGCTGTGTTTTGACGTAATAAGTTGTTGCAAATACAAAAGATCGAAGGCTTCACTTCAATTTTAAAAAGATTCAGACTAATTATCATTTAATTTAAGTTTTTCATATTCAATATGTATAGAAATGAATAAAATATGGTTGTTTTTTAAGAGAGCATTATTTTTATGTAAAACAACCGTGGCCCAAAAAAGTATTTTTGCCTCTGGGGCTTTGGAAAGGAACTCCACAAATTTTGCTTTTTTAACGATTTTAACGTCTTCTGGGCAGAAATTGGTAGTGGTTTTTCGAAAAATTTCCGCCTACAGCGGATAGGGCTCCGGGGAGATGGTCAGTGGCGTTCCCTATTTTAAGATTTTGGTCACATCACCTATGACCCCCCTATCAAATTAACCAAGAGCCGCCACTGGGCTCAAGTACAAGTACCCATATGGTTTTTTAATTCACCGTACTTTCATACATATATTTTCCGATGCCAACAAGTTCGCTTATGCAACAGCGTTTTTTTTATATCCGAATCCAATAACAGAATATTGGTAATTTTAGCACAAGCAAAGTCAAAAATAGCGCCTCTGAGGAAATTAACAAATCCTTGTTTGGTACTAAAGGTGGTAACTATTTTTGCTAGCCTGTCAAGAAGAATAAGGGCATAAAGTGACAGTAATATCAAGACTTATTTTCGGACCGATTCATCAGCAGTTTGATCCTTGAGCAAAAAAGGAGACCAATAAGTCTTTTGTTTGGAATCGGGTGGAAGAAATTAGAAGATATACAGATGAAAATAATTGGTTTCTTGTATACTCTGTTTAACCATCATTTGCCGTTACGTCATACATTGTCATACTTTATCTTGCTCTCATGAAATGGATGAGACGGAATTATTACGTATTATAACGTATTTCTTAACTAATGTCGACGTAAATTTTATTTGTTACTTTTGACAGTTCAGTTGTCATGTTAGGATTTGTTCAATATTTTTGGTCATTTAACATATGTTATTGATTATAATTTTGAGGTTGAGTGTTTAATTATGACGTAACGGCAAAGGATGGTTAAACAAAGTCTACATGACGAAAGTAATCGAGTAGTTTAGGTAAAAAACTAGAGGCTGTTTAGGTAAAAAACTAGCGGATGAAATATGGTGAGAGGAATCTGCGTGGCTAAGGAGATCAACTAGCGAATGAAATGTCCAATGTCACTCATTTGATGAAGAAATTATTAATTCTAAGAAATTGTTACATGGTATTTATTTGTATAAGTCGAAAGGTTCAGCAGCAGCAGTGAAAGAAAACGTTTGGATTGGATTTAAGGTTGCTATAGACAATGATCACTAGGAAGCTTCTTTTAAAAGATAAATGGGTATCCGAAATCGGAGAAATGATTTGAACATAACACGATGCGGTCGTAAGGTTATGCTTCCCGACGTTATCAGTGTTGAGACATAACTTAATCCTTGTCTCAAGGTATGTTGGATATAGTTGGTGAGTAGGTATTTATCGAGAAGTTAGTGAGGGATAAAATAGTACTTACATAGATAGTAGAACGCTTCCAGGTTCTGAGTGGTAGGATTTAATTTTAATTTCATTATGCGTCAAATTACAATATTAGTTAGGTAATCTGTAAATGTTTCATTCCTCTCATTCCCTATATTATATTTTTGACACCACTCCTCTTCACCTAGGTTAGGTTTAAGGTGAGTGTTGTCCTGTTCCTAATTGGTAAGTTGTGTTCGATACATTTTTTGATTATTCGAAGAATTTTTTGGTTAGGGTAGAATTCCGCAAAACTAGCTGAACATCCCCGAAAGTTACATTAGCAAGTGGGGCCATATAATTTAGTGATTTCCAAAAATAGCTCTAGTAATTTATCGAGAAAGACAAGAAACATGATTGAAAAAGGTATACCTAGTAATTGTTTTATATATAAGTTATTATTTCATACTTTTGTGATGAAGGTGTCATTCTCATAAGCTCTCGTAAAATCTGGCCTTTATCTGTTAGCCATATTCTAATCCTCTCTCGACCTTTTGCGGAACTCGACCTAGGATTAAAGACAAAAGTAGGTTTTTGCGGAAGTCTGCACAGCCCATGTGAATTGTAGTTTAGGTTAGTATTTTACGTTATTTTGTGTGTTACACACTTTCAGTAGATTGAAAATTTTTATATTCATTTATTTTTTAATTAAAATGTTCTGAATATTACAAGATACATTCGAAAAGAGCAAGTACATATTAATATTTAAACTGCTCGTCTATTTTTAGTTGATAAATGAAGCTGGAAAACCTTTATTACCAGTTTTTGTCGTCCGTGAAGTTATTTATTCTAAATATAAACAGTATATCACTTACTATGTTTTTCTTGAACGTGTGACACTTTACAGTTTGAGTCGAATATCACAGAGCAAACTGATGAATATGAATTTTTGACTACTGTCAAATTTTAAACAAGCTGCGTCATTTAGTTTCTGTTTTACAGATATTGAAAGTAGACAATCTTGTGAATATTAAAAAAAGAAAAATGTGAATTTTGAACCCAATATCTCACCGCTCTGTTGTAGTTTGGAAACAAAGAAAAGTCGCATGAAGCTAAATCTGGAAAATTGGATGTGTTATGATTGTTTTTTTTAGAGAAATTTGTCTTACTTACAAAAAATTAAAGGTGGATTCATGCAAGCAAACATTGAAACTTAGATTAATTTAAAACTAAAACTAAGAAAATTAATTTCTCCCATGAACTCGAAACAACAATATTTTTCGTAAACAAGTTGGTTTACGTTGATTATTTATCTTCAGTTACCCGACAGCTCGATTACTATTGGAAGTTCTGACAAATGATTGAAAAGAGTGCGCATGTCCGGTTTATTAATTTATGTTGCATATGTTGTAAAATTACTTAACATAATCCAGCAATCAGTGTGTGTTTGAAGGTTGTTGTCATCTTGTCAGTTGAGTTGTCCATGTTACTTTTAGATTCAAGTTGTTTTGTAGTCTTACTAATTGTAATAAATTCATTGAAGAGCCTGCACAAACGTCTTTCATTCATTATAGAAGAAACGGATATTACAACAGCATAAACCGCTGAATATTCTTAGTTTAAATTTAATCTTAAATTAGTTTTAGTTTAGTTGATGCTGCATGAATCAACATTTAAAGGTTCTCTCTCATTTGCTTATAATTTTCTTCAAATAGAATAGATGTTTGTCCAGAACGGATCATTAAGATATAAGGTGAATACAGTCAAACCTGGATAAGTGAGAACTGGATAAGTGAGAAAACTCTATAAGTGAGAGTAATAGCCAGGACCCGTCATTTTAAGCTCCCAAAACCTCTATTCGCGAGAAACAGAAACCTCTGTAAGAGAGAGTCGTTATTCCCTCATGGACCTCCGTAAGTGAGACTGCTACTTATCTATACCTCTATAAGCGACAGTCGAGCTTTATTTATTTATATTATTTAGGAGGAACTATGTATAGCTACAATAAAAATACATACATACAGTAACAAATGACAAAACAAATTACAAATTTGACATTTGCTATTTTATGACTCATTCTTAACTTTCGTTGAACTTACATATTTACTACATTTCGTACTTGCTGTGACTTGTTATTGCTGCGTACCCCTATAAGAGAGAAACGCTACCCATGTACCTGCATTAGCGAGAAACTCGGGTTAGTGAGAAACCTCTATAAGCGAGAATGAGATTGTGCTCCCTTGAACTCTCGCTTATCCAGGTTTGACCTTGTGAAATTATATAATTGTATGTATCCTGGACAGGCATCCCAAAATACTCCATTTTGTGTTATTTTTTGGTAAAAACAAATTCAATTTTATAGCACAGTTCCGGGGATATACAGTTCCGGGGATATACCGTTCCTGGGATATACCATTCCTGAGATATACCATTTTTTTTAATATACCATTCCTGGGCAAGACAGGTTTATGAGATATAAAGTTCCTAGAGTTAAGTTCCCATAAGGCGCAAGTCCCCGGAAATATACAAGTTTCCTGTAAAAGACTTGTTCCTGGAGACAATTCCTGTAAATCTCCTGCCATTCAACTTCCTGGAAGGCACAGTTCCCAGACGTAACGTTCCCTAGATTCAGTTCCTGGATGACATAGTTCCAGGATTATAACCTAGTAGAATCTTCATCCAGGAAAGTAATGTATTAAATTTGTAAGACTTCGCCGTTAAAAATTTTTTGTAATTTTATTTGAATACTCTTTATTACTTACCCACTTACTTAATAAATTATTGAAATTTACAAGTTTATCGTCATATATATTTTTCTATTTAGTGAGTTTTATTTATCACACAGTGACTATAATTACCTTAACTTCAGTGTACCTTATTAACCTTTTCAAATTCATAGGCAGATGACAATAGTTAAACGTTAGCTGATTTTAAATTTAAATTTTTTCTATTTTTTTTAAGAAATAAAATTAGTGACGCCCTTTGTTTTTTATATTAGTATCAGTCATATTTCTATACCTAAATTATACAGGTAACAAAGCCTTGAGTACTGGCTTTGTTATCTCCAAATTTTAAAATCAGTTAGGCTGGAACCTTCGCTAGTCAAATTTCAATTCTTGATTTAGCCCCGCAACCCCGAGAGTTAACTTATATTTTAGTGAGTCTAAAGAAAACCGCGTGGCTGATGTCCTGACTAGGAAAGCAGCAGCTCAAAAACTTTTTAAACCTTCCTGCTCCGCCAATGCAACAGTTACAGTGGTAGCAAACCTAGTGCGTGAAAGTAATCCAAATGAGTTCAAAAAAAGGTTGGATTGAACAAAATACTGCAAACTATCCAAGAAAAAGGGTATTTACAGGACATTGCGGCCTGAATGAGCACCTCAAAAAAAAACCCAAACTAGTAAGACAAGAAGAATGTAGATTCTGTGGAGTGGAAGAAGAATCATCTGTCCACATATTTGCGAAATGTATATCAATACATAATCCTAGGCCACAACCCCTAGGAGATTACTCGATGGAAGAGGTAATCCATTCATTTATTCGTTTGGGTTGTGGATTGTGTGTTATCTACTTCCATTCCAGAAGCCAGAGCCTGTGAACAGGAAGATGAGACGGTAGAGCATATCCTTTTTGATTACTCAGCTTTATCATCCACTCCGTGAATCTGTGTTCGGTGAGTTTCAAGCCATGTTGAGGGAAGTTCCTTTTGGTCACTTTATCAACTGTGTTAAAACCTTATCCTGGATGACGTACTGAGAGGGACTTCCTGGAGGATGACAAATGGTCTAATGAGGCCTAGTTGCTGTGAGGTTGCCCTAGCCTCCCAGCTTATCGGATCAGAAGGTGGAGAGGAGGAACTAGAATGACATTAGAGATAATGATTAGGGATAGATGGCCTGAGGGGTGATATGGTGAAGAGGCTGTTGGATGACAATAGGGAGTACTTCTGGGAACTATTCAACAGGGTGCTGAGGGAGGAGGAGTTCCCGGAAGGATGGAAGGTGGCCAGGGTGATACTAATGAAGAAGGCGGGTAGAGAGGGGAAGCGGGCGGGGGACTATAGGCCTATCAGCCTGCTGTGTGGTATGGGTAAATTGATGGAGGGGATAATAAAGGATAGGATTGAGGAGGAAGTTGGTAGGAATGGGGGTTTTAGGGTAAACCAGCACGGGTTCACGAAGGGGAAATCTTGCATCTCGGCACTGAGCAAGGTGATGGGCTTGGTGGAACGAGCTAGGGAGGGCAGCTGGAGGAAGAAGAAATTGGCCCTACTCGTGTTCTTCGACGTCGGGAACGCGTCCAACAGTGTCAGCAAACGGGCAGTGTTGAGCGCGTTGCTGAGGCTTGGAGTGGAGCAGGGGTTGGTTAACCTGGTGGAGGACTACCTAATGGGGCGTGTGATTGTAGACTCCAGAAGCAGGAGATATGAGATGGAGGCTGGAGTGCCTCAGGGCTCGGTTCTTGGACCGACGCTCTGGAAGTTTGTGTTTGATGAGGTTTGTGGGATTGTATGTGAAGAGGGATGTGAGATTACGGTGTATGCGGACGATGTGTGTCTGGTATGTACGGCAAAGGGAGAGGCGGAGATAGAAAGAAAGGCGGAGAGAATGTGCAGGAAGATTGTGGAGAAGATAGAGCGGTGCGTACTGGAAGTGGCGGAAGATAAGACGGTGGGGTTGCTAGTGAAGGGACGGAGCAGGACAAGGGAAGTGGGGGTGATGGATAAGGGAAGGAGAATTCGTATGGAGAAGTCTGTGAAATACCTAGGGGTGTGGTTGGCAGAGAAGGGTAAAGTGAGGGCAGCATGGCTGGGGAGATTGATGTGTAATGTGAAAGGGCCGGGAGAGTGGTGAGGAGGGTAATTGGTATGACGGCAGAGCAGAGTATGCTGTACGGTGCAGAGGTGTGGGGTGAAAGAGCGGCGGTGAATGCGAGGGTTAGGCCACTTCTGCGGGTGCAGAGAGGGATACTGATGGGGGTGGTGCAGGGGTACAGGACAGTGGGTGGACTGGCAGCAGCGGTGCTGGCAAGGTCCTACCCATTGGACGTGTTTGCTAGAGCTACGAATAAACGCTGGAGGGGTGAGACCAGAGAGGAGGTACAACACTGTTTGGATCCTGGACCCACTCGAACATGAGTTTCCCATCTCTGCCCGAAAAAAAAAGAGAGAGATAATGCACCCTACGCCCCACCTACCCCTCCTAAGAAAATTAAAATGGCAATTTCTTACTCGAGATACGCAAAAAAATGCTTTCCAACGGTATGAGTAACGATTATACAGAGTCTATCACTGAAGCAAAAAATAATAATTTGAAACCAATGTCGGACTACTGAAATGTTAATTAATTGAATAAATGATCCCTTAAGAAGCAATAAAGATTAATCATTTTTTACTGATTGCACATAAATCCGGCAGCGTTGAAAAAAAGTATTCATTAATTCAAAAAATATCCGGTAATAACTCAAATTCTAGTGGTTAAATGAATACAGCTGGAAGATGTTTGCTTTATATTGCATTTATGTTAAGTTATAATTGAATTGGAACTTCCAGAAGTATAAATAAGTTTTACAAATCCGTTACTTGTTACAATTCAAAACTTTCCGACAAACGTTTATATAAAATTTACATTTTTATGGTGCCTTAAAAAGTTGGTTACCGATTTCGTTAGAAATAAAAACCAAGACCGAAATCTTTTCGTCTTCTAAACAGTTCGCAGCCCTTTTAAAACTACATCAACGACGTTCCTTATCGCTTATAATAGGTTCGTTCCAAGTGGCGATAGAACCGTTCTAGGTACCGATCGTGCAAGTGCTGTATTTCTTTCGTGTATCATTCTTGGGACGGTACAAAAACTACCTTCTGGAAGGGGTGATAAAATGTATGTGTCAATTCATAATTCGAGTTTGCGCACTATACAGTACTTGATACGATTCCAGAACGGTTCCTAAATGCCAGTTGGAACAAACCTTATGATTTTTCCAGCAATATAAAACCTACACGACCTCCGTCCCTTGTATTGCCTTTCTCTCGAGAACGGACTCAGCGACGTGCACAATACGAATCATAGTGATTTTTTCCCCCAAACTGTGGTTATGTCTAAAATTCCTAACATTTCTTAAAAATTTTAATAAGATTTAGCAGTACACTGGTCTTGGATAACAGGATAACAGTTTTGCTAATTTTGTGAAAGAAGCAGGACCGTCTTTCACGAACAACAACGAAAGATGAATTTGGTTAGATTAAGATATGTAGTGGAAATTTTAAAATATTCGTGAATTAAATAAAATATTTGAGAAATACTTTTATTGTCAACAGGAATTCCAACAAAGATGTGATAAAAAAATATAATTTGGGAACACATTTTTCATTTCAACAAAACAATGATAAAATAATTATAACTCCAATATAATTGAAAATTCAACATTGCGATCTATGAATATGTTGGATAGTTGGATAAATTATCTTTTGAATAAGGTCCAAAGTTCCTCAATTAAACACCTCGAATATGGTTATAAAAGATCCAAACCATGTTAAACGAGAACTACCACGACTTAAGCAAGCTGTATCAAATCGATGAATCAGAAAGTCGAAATGTCAGATATCATGAAATGGGAGCCTCATTGGGCAAAGACCACAATTCAAAAAAAATTATGTGAAGAATTATCGACAAAAAAAACTTTTTCGTTGGATACCGCATCTGTGGTCGGAAGAACAGAAAGCAATTAGAGTTAGTTGGTGACAAAAAACTCTAAATCGGCTTCACACAGAAAACTCAAAAATATATACAGTACTGTCAGAGGTGATGAGAACAGGATAGTCGGCTGTTTGGGTGTTCCAAGATAAACTACCGACGGTAGTTATCCGATCTCGAAGTGTTTCCAAAAAGATGGCGGGTCATGTAGCAAAAATTCCTCTGGAAAATTAAAGAAGTGTTACTGCTAATTGGTTCATATCGATTTATTTGCCGGAAGTAATTGCTGAGTTTCGAAAAACCAACCCTTAACGACGAATGATCCTCCACCAAGACAATGCAAGTTCCCACACGAAAAACCATTGAGTTTTTAAAGCAAGAGAACATCGAATTGTTGGACCATATATAGTCCCGACCTAAGTCCTAACGGCTTTCTTACTTTTCCAAAAATTAAGATTCAACTGGTCTAAGGTTCCAGTCCCCAGAAGATGCAGTCAACGCATTCAATAACTCGTTTCGAGTACTGTATAGTGCGCAAGCTCGAATTTGGGATGGGCACATCAACTTTATCACCCCTTCCAGAAGGTACAGTTTGTATACCGTCCCAAGCAGTCCCAAGATCTATACTTTAATTAGTTGGAACGTGAAAGAAATACAGCACTTGCGCGAACGATACCAAAAGCGGTTCTAACGCCAGTTGGAACGAAGCTATTGTCTAAATATTTTAGTGGCTGCGAATTTAACCTTCTATTGATCACTGACGTTCCCACTACTCTTACTTAATTGTCATATGACTCTATTTTCCTATCATATTTCAACCCATACCAATGACATGAATTAACTTTAATACCTTTTGTCTTTTACTTACGCTCTCTGTTGCAGCTATCTCTCTCGCACACAAAGGAATAATCTGTCGCACACTTTTCTATTCTCTAACAGATTTTGAAACGTCCAAATTCTAGTTTAATAACGTAATCTGACTGGCAAATTGAAATGGGTATTATATTCGGGCAAATGATGAAAAAACGCCAGCTCTCCGACTATAAATTAAACATTTCATATTCAATTATTTCGGCAGAATTGTCAGGTAATTGATAATGACACATTACATTGGATGTATAGGGAGCACAACCAAAATTAATGATGTCTGAACACAAATAGCGGAACATGCAAATATACGAAAGATGAACAGGAAATAGACAATTCGGGATTACCAATAAAATAACAATCTTTAAAAGACAGATTACACTATGATTCATTTATTTTTTAATTTTGGCAACCATTAGCAGCCTGGTTTTCAGTAACTGTTTGTATGCAATCTTTTTTGAGCTACACTGCTAATTAGAATCCAACAGTAAATGATCGGAGGGAGGTTCACAGAAAAGCTTTTGAAAATAATTTTTCATTAATTAATAAGAAGATATTTCCACTCCAAATGAGCACTGAAGCCGGATTTCCCAGAGCATATTTCAATGCTATCCACTGAGCCATTCATTCACCAAAATGAAGATGATTTACTGAATAAATGAGAGAAAGACAGACTTAAAGTAAGAATGGATACACTACTGTTCGTAGATGTTATAGTTTGTACATACATATAAAATTGATATGTAAAACTAAAATAAAAAATGCATCCTGCTAACTTCAAATTAGTAGATTAAATCAATTTTCTATCAAATTTGAGTAGGTATAATTTATATAGGATGTTTTTTTTACATTAGACATTATGGCAAAACTGATCGGAAAAAAAATCAGAAATTTGTTATAAGGGGTTTACGATATTGATCAATCGAATGAAAATACTCTCGACTTTCGGCGACTTCCGGTTATACCGGAAATTGCAGTGAACTTTGTAATTTTAAATGGTATTAGCCAGATTTTTAAATGGTCTTCTGCAAAAATGTTGTCGCAAGGGATATCTATAGCTGCAATCAGAGCATTCTCAAAATACACTTTTCATATTATAAGCTTCGCTATTTGTGTTAGGCATCACGTATTTTCAAATTACCTACCGTTACGGGTTCCTAAATTCACTCTACATTAATGTTATATTCAAGTTGTCAACAATTTATGACATCTGGACGCCTAGTACATTATGTAAAATTTTCAATTTACTTAAATATAAAACTCGATCTCCTATTATACCTATTTTTTTCTCGCTCAGAAAATAGATATTGAGATGCGGTTTTTACCATTTTTTTCAAATTCTATCCTCTTTGAAGTAAATGATTAAAAAATATAGCAACGCATTTGAAGATTCCCAAAAAAAGTTGAAAATAAAACATTTTTCAATCACCGCCATCTAGCGACCGCTAAAATCACTCGAATGAAACGATTATATAGTATTTTATTGGACATTGAATTCCCTTTCAAATGATACTAAGTTTGTCAAAATCCATAAAGCGGAACAAAAGTACATTCATTACAGAAAAATGATGTTTTTGTGTTATTAATCTAGCGGGGGAGTGGAAAATTAGAAAACTTGAAAATCATTTCCAGCAGTTTCTCGTATGCGAGGTTTGTCATACTGATTTTTTTCTAAACTGTACTATAAATAGTTTCTGAGATACAGCGGGTTACCTCTCTTAATCAGACACCCGATACAATTTCAGTTAGACGATAAAAAAATCAATAAGGGCGCTTTTGGCGGTCGGGTGGTGGTTTTTATGAAACTTTTGTTGTTGCTCAACTGAAAGCGTATAAAGTTGACTAGAATATAACTGAAAAATTTGTCAAAACAATTCGTAATGTTGGGACCTATCAAATGGAAAAATTAATATCTGTACCCCAGAGGTAAACTGTACTATCTCCATTTTTCACGAAAATCGGATTTTTAGTGATACCGACATAACGTAAACGTAACGTAACGTAACGAAAAAACCAAAGGTAAACTGTACTAAGTCACAAAGTCATTGAGAGGTAAACTTGTTACGTTTTTTTTTTGAGTCATGGTAATTACAGTTAGAGTGTGGTGTAATATAAGTATCTTCGGGTACGACCCTGTATTTGTTCGATTTATTTCGGTTGGTATATTTGAAGCTGCCTATTACCTGGTACGTTGGTTTTGCCATGATAGAGTATGCTTAGATATAATAAATATTATTTTCATTTATGTTTGTTATCATAAATAACCCTTGTATTTGCCCTTTGTAATAATAAGAATAAAACGTTATTTAAAAATATTATGAGTATTACCTTCGAGCGTCATCTAGTAGACGAGTATCAAGTACGTGTCTAGTACCTATTATCGTTAAGTTTTCTGTGATAACAGGTTGGAATAAATTGACGTAAACTATATAGTTAGTTCGGAATTGGTACGTCGGTACTCTCTTGATTAGCTGTTGGTTTGAAAAGGCAGGGGAGAGGTTGGCCATAATGGACTGTGGTGTACAATTGTGCTACTGGAAATTCTGACTTTATTTAGTCAACCTTTAAGAGGGATCATTCTGCATCACATATTATTGAAATCCAGTCGTTGTTGGATAGTAGAAATAGATATTTTGGTGTTCTACTGGATTTCTGGACCTTATGAGATTTTTAATGTTCACCCAGTCGCCATTTTCTTGTGTTGGAAATCTTCCTGCCACCGGTAAGTTCTATTTTCTTCCTTTTCCTGGTGTGTCGTATTCAGTATCCTACAATCCGTTTATTCTCAATAGATTCCAATTGATAAGAGTGTTTATCAAGAAGCTACCGATACTCCTGTGATTTTTCCTTCTGAGTGGTTATTGGTTTATACACCCCTTTTGTTACGACAGGATCAGCATACTTACTAGCATAGGGTGAGTTATTATAAGTAATATTTAATTTATTTATGTAACTTTACAAGTATTGTATGGTCTTGATTTTTTAACATTTTTAATAGTCAATGGGACTGCTTGAATGTTAATTTGAATTGAAGCTAGTTTATTATCAGTAAAATAAGCGGGAATAAAAGTTCTAGAACCATTTCGTTTGTATTCCCTAGCTTATGTATTTTTTTAAATTGGGGTAAGATTGTAAGATGGATTTATTCACTTTAGTTGTAAAATAATTAGCAGTACAAGCTCATGGACTAGTAAGTTTATATTGTCCTGGCTTAACTATTTTTAAATTTGAAAGAAATAGAAGGTTTAGGTAAGTTTTTCATGTTGGTGCATTTAATTATTCTTTCGTTATTTGATTTAATGAACTGGTAAAAATAATTTGCTTATTTAAAAATTTACTTGGTTTTATTGATTGCTTAAAACTATAAATGTTTCTAAGGAAGAAACTATAATAGGTTTTCTTTCATTTAGGGTTTTTCCGTCTGGTTTTT
Source organism: Lochmaea crataegi (assembly GCA_947563755.1). NCBI lineage: Eukaryota > Metazoa > Arthropoda > Insecta > Coleoptera > Chrysomelidae > Lochmaea > Lochmaea crataegi. The sequence goes on along the minus strand of OX387425.1, from coordinate 37,069,109 downwards.
TTTTCTCTTCCCGCCTGGGCTATTGTAACCCATCTTGGTTTGGTTATTCGTTTGAAGGTCGCATTTGGATACGACTGGGAGCACCTCTATGGAACTGGCACTACTCGTCAACAGCTCGTATACAGGGTGATTGATGCTGCGGGGCTGTATCGGTGATATATATTCAATTCAATATTTCACGACAAATATTTCTTATTTAAAACGTATTAATCACATTGGATAAATAGTAATTAATTTCGAGATTTGGCGCATAACTTATGGTACTTGTTGAAATTTGAACCACTCGTAATTATACAGGGTAAATCATGAATGGTTGTAAATTATTGTTATTTGGTCGGGCTTTCATACTCATACTTTTGAATACAATAGTAGATTGTTATTTCACATATTTATGAATAGTTAGTACTACGGTGAAATGCTTAAAATATATTCACATATATATTTGATTGACTGTAACGTCTGAAATAGAATTCACCATACAGTGGTTGTTAATGGATAGCTATTGCGCGGCACTTAAGCTATTTTTGATTATTCGCATTTTCCTTGGTTACCTGCGCATGAGCTCAAGCCCGGGATACTAAAAAGTCGATTTTAATTTTTTTTTATTTTCGATATATCTCCCCTCCCATGTATAAATGAAATACAATAGCGTTCCTCAACGTGGGCGCCAAAAATGTGACGTACCTTTTTATATGTAAACTAAATACCGAATCTGAGATGTACCTCACAGGATATTTGCCGGTTTACTCAGTGAAGATGGGGGAGGTTCGTTTAAGACCTCACAATTATCGGAAGGATCTTAATTGGGCGCCAGGCAAGTCAATTCCCAAATATCCCAAGACCTACTAATCACGCGACCTACCAACGCAAAAAGGAATGGTATTGAATTAACACAGAATATTCAAGAAACGATTCTATTCAGTTTTTTTTACAAACAAATAGTACACCAACGTAAGAAGGTGTAAACAGATTAAATTTATCCAATAGCACAGTGATAAGCCATAAAACCCAATAATAAATGTAACATATAAATTATTATTAATATATATATAAAAAAAATAACTACCGAAATAAATAAGGAACGCCATTGTATTTCATTTATACCTACATGAGAGGGGAGATATATCGAACATAAAAAAAATTAAAATCGACTTTTTAGTATCCCGGGCTTGAGCTCATGCGCAGGTAACAAAGGAAAATGCGAATAATCAAAAATAGCTTAAGTGCCGCGCAATAGCTATCCATTAACAACCACTGTATGGTGAATTCTATTTCAGACGTTTCAGTCAATCAAACAAATGGTATTTAATATGTGAATATATTTTAAGCATTTGACCGTAGTACTAACTATTCATAAATATGTGAAATAACAATCTACTATTGTATTCAAAAGTATGAGTATGAAAGCCCGACCAAATAACAATAATTTACGGGTGGTTCAAATTTCAACAAGTACCATAAGTTATGCGCCAAATCTCGAGATTAATTACTATTTATCCAATGTGATTAATACGTTTTAAATAAGAAATATTTGTCGTGAAATATTGAATTAAATATATATCACCGATACAGCCCCGCAGCATAAATCACCCTGTATACGAGCTGTTGACGAGTAGTCCCAGTTCCATAGAGGGGCTCCCAGTCGTATCCAAATGCGACCTTCTAACGAATAACCAAACCAAGATGGGTTACAATAGCCCAGGCGGGAACAGAAAAAAAACCAGACGGAAAAACCCCTATGCTAGTAAGGGGTTATAGCCTGATCCTGTCGTATCAAAAGGGGTGTATAAACCAATAACCACTCAGAAGGAAAAATCACAGGAGTCTCGGTAGTTTCTTGATAAATACTCTTATCAATTGGAATCGGTGGCAGGAAGATTTCCAACACAAGAAAATGGCGACTGGGTGAACATTAAAAATCCCATAAGGTCCAGAAATCCTGTAGAATACCAAAATATCAATTTCTACTATCCAACAACGACTGGATTTCAATGGTATGTGATACAGAATGATCCCTCTTAAAGGTTGACTAAATAAAAGTCAGAATTTCCAGTAGCACAATTGTACACCACAGTCCATTATGGCCATCATCTCCCCTGCCTTAAGACGTTAAATCGGACAATTTTGCCTTTACGGCAGCGACATCCTCATCAGCAGTAAAAGGATAAGTTGGGAAAGATAAACTATCACCACTTAGCATCAACTTAGTAGCTGTCGACAGGTTGGATCTCATTTCGCTGACTGTACCCGTACCAATTCCTCTTACCTTACACTCATATGTTAGTTCGTCTTTCTCAAGACGGTACCAGTCAATCTTACAGTCAGACATATTGACGCAAAATTCAATAAAAGGTATAAAACAATAAATGGACACCAATAACTAAACTACCAATTCCTAAAATAAGAGAATTTATAAACTAATTCGTTTTATCAGAAATAGTATATCATAATAATAAAATATGCTGGCTTAAATATTCCACTATCAATAATATGAACTAAATATAATGGCTTACCTCTCAGAATTTAAAGTTATATATTTTCTTTTTAGTTGGGCCCCACGTTGGGCTCCAAAAATGTGACGTACCTTTCTATATGTAAACTAAATACCGAATCTGAGATGTACCTCACAGGATATTTGCCGGTTTACTCAGTGAAGATGGGGAGGTTCGTTTAAGACCTCACAATTATCGGAAGGATCTTAATTGGGCGCCAGGCAAGTCAATTCCCAAATATCCCAAGACCTACTAATCACGCGACCTACCAACGCAAAAAGGAATGGTATTGAATTAACACAGAATATTCAAGAAACGATTCTATTCAGTTTTTTTTACAAACAAATAGTACACCAACGTAAGAAGGTGTAAACAGATTAAATTTATCCAATAGCACAGTGATAAGCCATAAAACCCAATAATAAATGTAACATATAAATTATTATTAATATATATATAAAAAAAACGTAACAGAATAGTTTCTTGAATATTCTGTGTTAATTCTATACCATTCCTTTTTGCGTTGGTAGGTCGCGTGATTAGTAGGTCTTGGGATATTTGGGAATTGACTTGCCTGGCGCCCAATTAAGATCCTTCCGATAATTGTGAGGTCTTAAACGAACCTCCCCATCTTCACTGAGTAAACCGGCAAATATCCTGTGAGGTACATCTCAGATTCGGTATTTAGTTTACATATAGAAAGGTACGTCACAAACTATATCAAACGGAGGTAGTATTTTTGGGCTGCTGTACTATCTCCATTAAAGGTGGACTTGGTATAAAACTCAAGATACTATCTCCATCAAAACAGCCCGACACTTTAGAACAGGAAATTCTCTGTTTTCCCGTATTGTTTGCTGAGTCTTCTGTTAGTCAATTCAGATGATAGCCTAAAAGAACCGAATTATAACAACACAGAAAGTAATGGGAGCAGCAACGCCACTAACGATAATGAAATCAGTGATAATTCTGAAGAAAACCCTGTTTTGAATGATGAAGTAAGTACAGTGGAAAAACAAAGTGTTCGTAGACCAAGCAGAGGAATCCTGACAGCTGGAAATACAACGCAAGGAAACGGAAATACTATTCTGGACAAGAATACATTTCCAAAAATTAAACTTCAATTCAGCCCAAGACCCCGGGTCCTCCATGTAGGGACGCATGCAGATTTAAATGTTCCCTAAACATAACGCCGGAACATCGACGAAATATTTTTAAAACATTTTGGTCGCCATCCAAGTCAATTGAACTTAAAAGGCAGTTCGTGGCTTCCAGCGTTCATTTAATTCAAATCAAAAGAAGGCGACCAAAAACAGGATAGAGGGAAAACCAAAAACAGTATAACAGAAAATTCACTTTTAGCATTGACAGTGTTCAAACGGAAGTATGCAAGGTATCTTTTTTAAATACGCTGTCAATCTCCCAGACTTTTGTTACAACAGCTTTGTCAAAAAAACTGGAAGGTTGAATGATGACACAAGGGGATCAACGTGGTAAGAAAAATCCACCAAATAAAATATCAGCCCACATAAAAGAGAGCATAAGAAGTCACATATCACAATTTCCCACTGTTCAATCTCACTATAGCAGAGAACGGTCATCTAAAAAATATCTGGATAGCAATTTAACAATTTCCAAGATGTACAAAATGTACAGGGAAGAAATGTTGGGAAATAATGTTCCTGAAAATGAAATCCCTAAAGCTTGGCTGTATTCTGAGATATTTAATAATGAATTTAACTACTCTTTTAAACTCCCGGATAATAATACATGCGACAAGTGTGATGAATTTCTAATGAAGTTAAAGGATGCTTCTGGGGAAGAAAGGCAACAAATTCAAGAGAAATGTGATGAGCACTTGGAAGAAGCGTCAAAAAGGTACGACCTGAAAAACAAAGATAAAAAAATGGTCCAAGTAGCACAAATAAAAAGTGCTTCACGGTAGATCTGGAAAAATGTTTGCCGTGGGATTGGCAACAACTTGTGAGACTGGCCAGTACAAGATTTACTGTGGTTAACATGGATATAACAGATTTTAAAGATTTCTTGTCTTTAATTAATGGCACTAACGCACCACTTATTCAAAGAAAAAAATACGAAAACGGAAAAGAATTCAAAATTTCACAAATGGTTCACCTGCAAGTTCGGTCTGAACAACCAGGCAAAGTTTTCTGTCCTGGATTTAAACCGAAATACACGGAAGTCTGTGGCATTTCCAGACAAGATAGCAGTAATTATTAGAAATGCACCAAAACCTATTGGGGAGAAAAGTATAAACATCTTAAAAACTTATCAAAATAGGTGCCAAAAATGTTTCACGGTTTCTACCAAAATCTTCCTCATAATAATAATATTCCGTATGATGGTATCAGGATAGGTTAGGTAGAAAAAAATTTAACGTATTTTTTACAAAACGATCAGGAAAAAATACTAACTCCTGCGCATTTTTAAAAGTAAACTGTACTAAGTCACTTCTGCTGAAATGTTTAATATCAACTCCAATTTTTCATAATTTTTTTAGAGGTAAACTGTACTAAGTCCACTAAAACCAAACATATAAAAAAATATTTTGTTTTGGTTTTTGGAATTTTGTTTCTTATACTAAGATGTTCATTTGTTCCAATTTTTAAGAAAAACGAAAGAATAATTAACAAATAATCGTCAACAATTTGGTCACAAGTAATACTTTAAATCGCACTCCTGTAAAATTTGCTAAATGGTGCTTAGTACTGTTTACCTCTGGGGTACAGATATATAGATTATAGAAAACCAAAAGTTTATCGTGAATGTGAGTGTTAATTCATCAAAAAATAATTATTTTTTTAAAAAAACAATTTATGATTTTGAAAAAGGCAAAGTTACTACTCTTGATTTAAAGGGAACATTTTAATTACACCCTTCAAGAGTACAAAGGATCTTTTAAATGAATCCTCAAAGAAAAAACCTCTTTTGAGAAGAAAATTTCCAGTAACGAAACTAAAATACAATTGTAACAAAAAAAAAAGAAAATATTTAAATATAATAGCGGAGAAATGTAGATATATTTTCAATCAGAAGCATTGGAGCTGAAAATACATTTTCCTACGATCACTACCCAAAGTAGGCTTTTGCCCACTCAAATCTAAACGCAAAGTTGATGTTTTCCACGAGCTGTCATAATTTGACATTATTGGCGCTCTTAAGCAGAAAGTAACTTTGGCGCACGCCTAATTTTATGAATAGATAAAAGAGAGCTAGTAGTTATTTTAATATAAACTGTAGAATAAATAAATATTTTAGCTGGTTTTCTGATATGTTAAAGCATCCAACAGTATTTTCCGTAATAATTTAATGAGAAATAGGGAAATCTAAAAAATATCTGACAATAATGTAATAAATATCTGACATTAATGTAATAAGTGTTGCCTACGTACATGGGTACACGAAACTGCAATCTGGAAACTGCTAAGTACAAACAATGGCAATAGGTAGGCAACACAACATACTTGCAAATAACTTACGGATTATAAGAATCAAGTATGTCTACGTCAAAGAAAGAACCTAGTGCATTGTCACTAAAATATTTTTTGAGATAGTTCTGTGCTATGTAATTGTATTAATATTTTACTATAAGTCAGTAAGTACTTAAAAAAACAAGAAAAATGGATACAAGTGATACTGATTTTTCAAATACACCGCCAGCTATTGTATTAATATTCATACAACCATAAAATCATAAAGTCTATTGTCATAAGTAGGCAACACAACATACACAATTAATCTTTTGTCATTAAATAGTAGGCTTAATATGTCAAATAAACTTCCAATATTGTAATGAAAGTACCGTTTTCAATAAAAAATTAATTTTATTTTGGTGTGATCTTGTGTGTATTTCGAGCAGAAAGTCCTTTGGTAGTCTCGACAGATTTCTGTCTCGACTGCCAAAGTACTACTTTCTGCTCTTGATACACAAATAGCTATTGTGTTAGGTATTTTTGGCAAATCGAAACTTGTCTGTAATAATCCCAATTAATTGGTATGTGTTCACATTTTTTCACTAATTTAAATATTTAATTTTATTTCGACTCTTGAAATGTTCATTCCTGAAATAAATACATCCACATAGAATTTTCATTGTTTCCAATTTTTTAATTTTCAAATAGTTTTTTACCCTCAATTTCTTCATTAAATATTGTAATGTTTTTGTTATTTATTTAAATAGTTTTTACTTGTGGGATAAAATTATACACACTATGGCTAATTACTTTCTACTGATTTATTTCTTAAACTTAATTTATATACACACTCTACTTAATGTCTACTAATTTATTTGCACTCGGTATAATAGTTCTAATTTATTTTTACCATTTGAATATTACACTATTTATCTTCACTATTTCATTCACTGTCCGATTACTAAGAACTTCTGTAAACTGTCTGTGAACTAACTCTTTACTGTCCGTTTCACTAATTCCCCAACTCACTCAAAAATCGCGCGTATATATGTATAGTCTTTCTCAACTCTCGCAAATTCTTGTATTTTCCGCGCTCGTCCTATGCGTAAGCAAAGCGTCTTTTCGAGAATGTTCTCGAAAGGAGCGTAGCCACCAAAATTTACAGTAGAGAGACAGGGCCGGCTTTGAGTTGGTGACCTCGCAACAATACTATATATTCATGAGTTACTTACTTAACCGATATGGGAAAATATCTGAAGACTTTTATTGAAGGAAACTAGCAAATAGACGTGTGGGAGGAGTGACCTCAACAAATATAAATTGATGACTTCGAAAAAAATAAATTGGAACAAAATAATATGTATAACAAGAATAACAAGACTACAAGAATGATACTTTGTCCTATAAAACTGGAAATAAAAAACGTGAATAAAGCATACTGGATGAGCAAAATCATTATTCTGTAGTGTTCAGCGCTTCGATAATACAGTGTGGAATAGGATTTCTGCTCGAGAATTCTAGAGAAATTTGTATTTAGTGGAGGCGGTAAAAGACTCAACGCATCGAGAACTCGAGAATTAAATTCCGTGCGCTAGGTAACTAAAAAAACACTCGTATAACATGTGACTACTTGTGACTATTTTGCGAGTTACTGGTTTAGTTTTAAATGGCATACTATGCTCAAATTGAAAAAAAATAGTAGGTATTGAAAGTTGATTATGATTTGGTTAATCGAAAGACTGTGATGTTATTAACATAAAAGTTTATAAATTTAAAAGGTATTTTTAGTTTAAGTTGTTAGCAAAATATTTGTTCTGTGAAACAAGTTTTTATAGTTTTCTAAGAATATCTACTAAAAATTCTGTTGATTTAATTTTACTAATGATTTTTTATTTAATTAAAGACTGTTGTACATTTGGGAACTGCCCTAACATAATAAATATAAAGTTAAGTACTACCCTACTTTTTACTTTCTATATAGGTAGACCAGACGAGTAATAATTTCAAAATTTCTCGATCGATAAACCAGAAACCCTAGTGTGGAATAAATGTTGGTTTGGAAAATGAAATTATATGAAAATAAGATTTTAAATTACTTTTTTAAATTAAACTAACTGTTTATAATATGCAAATATCGAAATAATTATAAATGATATTTTTGGTTTTTTCAATAAATAGTGGAATTAATTATAAATAGTTAGTTTAATTTGAAAAAGTAATATGAGTAGATTTCACAAAGTAAAGGTTCAAACAGTAAATTCAATTAAGATTTTTAAAGAATCAATTTATTAAAAATTCCCAGATATGGAAAACTTCGCTCTTTCAATTTGATATTTTACATGAAAAAAATAACCTTTTGTGAAAATATTATCACACGTCCCTGCATGAACGTAGCAATTTTATACGATATTATCCCAAAGTTTGAAAGGGCCTGCAGCGGATAGGAACTGACAGAAATTCACGATTAAGAGACCGGTTTTCCGTTTCGCTCTACCCGGAATTTGCATGGAACTGCGTCTTTAGCAACTCAAGAAGTCCTCTAGAGTATAGTTAACATTGTTGTGTTGAAAGTGATCAGAACCTTAAAGGAAAAGTTTTTGAATTTTAAAAAGATCGAAACGAATTGAATGTGTCCTACTTCCAGATATTTTTATCCCACTTCTGATTATTTTATCGCACTTCTGATCTTTTCCATTGACTTCTTCAACAGAATATTTACTTTTTTTAGACTCACACAATGAAGACTCTTGTTTGGCATAGAAATTTTATCAGACATCGAGAAAATGGGACAGAATGTTGATTAAAGTTGAATAGATTGTGAGGATAATGTACAAGGACGAAGTAATAAGATAAAACAACTAAAGGCAAATGTTTAGACATAAATTAGTGAGGATTATGTACGTTTCACAAATATTCGTTTTGTAATGACCATTATTCACAAAGGCATATAGCTCCAATCAATTCCAAAAGTGGATGATTATTAGAATCTGAAGCTGAGCAAGGATTTTTTTCAATGAGCTCATTATTTATTCTCTTTAAAAGTTTTACTCGAAAAATATAAAATACATCCCAAATTTGACCCATTTAAAATGAGTTGGGTTCCGAATATTTTCTTAAGTAATCATTTGTTAGTATTGTAATTAGGATTCGCCGTGGATTCAAATGAAAGAGGAAACAAATAGATAGATATATAAATAGATTGTTGGGACTTTTTCTATCATTTACAAATGTTAGTAATAAATTAAAAAAAAAGATTTCTTACATTTTCAAAGTTGATCTTTCCGTCACTTTTTAACGAAGCCAGTATACAAAGACGCAGTTCTCGACGTCACCAATTACTGACTTTTCTACCATAAAAGTCTGTACTCGTTAATTTTCCATTGAAAAAATTGATATCTCGAAATAATACAGAGCGCGGCTAAATTATGGAACAAAATCATAATTTTACAAACAATTTATTTTAGATAAGATTCCAGACATAGGTCGATTTTTTATTTTAAATGCCGAATTTTTTAATAAGGTGGGAAAATGATGACGTCACCAGTTTTGACAATTAAAATGTGGTTCTTGTAATACCTCATTTGAAAGGTCTCTCAATAATGTATTCAAAAGTATTATACTCAACTGACTAATGTTTATACCGGGAAAATAAAAAGTAATTTAATTTGATCAGAGAATAATTTCACAATCAACGAACTGCAATATTGAATTAATTAATACATAATACTTTCCAGCTAAATTAAATGCTTGAAATGTCATCCAGCGATCTCTTGAAAATAATAAAATCGACAAACACATCCTTCTTGCACATTACGAATAACTTCCGGAGTAAATATATATAACTTCATCTCTAATTCGGTCTTGCAACTCCTGTAGATTTTGCGGTTTATCTACATAAACCTTTGATTTTAAATAACCCCATAGACAAAAATCTAGAGATGTAAGATCTGGTGATCTTGGGGGCCACTCTATTGGTCCTTGTCTACCAATCCCAGAAAATCACTGGTTCAAAAACTCGCGAACATAACGTGCATAATGCGGGGGTGCACCATCTTGTTGTAACCAGATACTATATTCTGGTAAGTTAGGATTGTTGGCGTTTATAAACACATTGGCAAGGACTGGTATAACTTCTGCTTGCAGAAATTGCAGATAACGTTCCCTGTAAGATTTTATTCAAAAAACTAAGGACCAATAATTGTGTCATTAATTATTCCCGCCTAGATATTCGTTTTCTGATGGACCTTCAGTAGATTACGGTTACATAAATCCTGCAAAATGTCACAAAACTGCATACGGCGATCGGGATCATCATCGTTGAGTTCTTGATGTGAGTAACTGAATTTTGTACGAATGGTACTTTTCGTCTTCCAGAATACGTAATACCGACCGTTGAGATAGGCCTGTGTCCGCTGCAATTTGGCGTGAAGTATTTATTATGAGGATTATCTTCAACACTTAATACAACATCAAGTTTCAAGTTTTCTGATTCCTTAGGGCGTCAAGCATTTCTAATATTTTTAACACGACCAGTTTCTCTAAATTTTTTCTCCATTTTACAGTCTGTTGATCGGCTGATATGTCTGTCTGGGTACTTTGCAATAAACAAATCGCATACCTGTTACTGAGCTCTCGGTTTATCTCCACATCCTATAAAAGTTAAAATTTCTTTGCATTGGGTCTCACTTGAAGTAACCAAGTCACTTCTTCAACTTTTTTATTTGAATTTTGGTGTATTCGTCAAAACGTCAACTGATATTTTTATTGACAGGGAACTTTATTTTTATCGATTAATATCAACTTGATTTTTGACGCTTAATTGCTGTTGTGTTTTTGTGTATTTCTTTAGCTTTGTCCTTTTTTTACTAAAAGATAAAGTTTATAGAATACCGGGTGTGTCACCTGAAATATTGAACTACAGCAGCTCATGTTAATAATTTTTAGGAGTAGTAGCAAATTCTCAAACTGAAAAATAAAATAAATTTTTGTTCACTCAGTAGAAATAATAATTGACCAACTATGCCATTACTGATTACAGTATTAAAAGACCTTTCAAATGAGAACCACATTTACATTTAAAAAAATTAACAATAACGTCACCACGTCAAGACTGGTGACGTCACCATGTTCGCATATTATCTAAAAAATCGGCATGTAAAATTAAAAATCGACCTATTGCAGGATTTTAGTAAAAAGTAAATTGTTTGCAAAATAATGAATTTGTTCTATAATTTAGCCGCGCTCTGTATATATTTTTGGGATCAGTATGGCATTTCGTGAATAAATGGCTTCGTCAATTTTTGGAACCAGTAACCAATTTTAGTTCTAAAGTTAAATGATGGTACAATTTTTTGGCATTGGAGGTGATGGAATTTCTTATCAGGTGAGAGGTAGGCATTGATAAATGAACATCAAAATCGTTCTATTCATAGGGTAATGAATTGTATGAATAGTTAAATTATGATTATGCCGTGGCGAATTGTCCTAATTTATGCATAGAACCAAATCAGTACAAACGACAAGATCTCCAGAGAGGCAGACCATTGCGAAGGTGAGAAGCTTCATGGCAAAACAGACCGAGGATAATTTCTTTTGCTCAAGCTTCTATACTTATGTACAGATCATTTAAGGGTATCGTCAATAATGAGACCAAGAAACCAAATTGAATTTGTAGATTTCATTGTTTTTGAGGCAGTAATAAAGTTTCTCTGGAAGACAAAGCAATAGTTTTTCAAGAGATAAAATAAAGCCCATTCGCGTCAGACCAGAACTTAATAATAACTAGATCTTTGGATATGAACGTTAACTGGTTCTTACCGTTTCAGCTACTGACTTCAAAATAAGTAAACTACAACCAAACTGCGCGACAACTACTGCAAAAACATCCGCTACTGGAGTTGATTTCTTTTCAGAAACCTCTGCATGAGAAGATACCAGTACAAACCAGTGAAAATCGATGGTAAGCAGACCAATCTCATATCCTAAGCTCCATTTCCCAAAGAAGAATCAAGACTAAACGGAAGAAAGACGACGACGATGACTACCTCTATTTTCAGCCACCAAAAACGAAACACCAAACACTTGAGACACCATCCAGGACTTCTAAGCCTATTCGATTCCAAAGGGAAACTCCAGCAAATCCTCTGAAACCCCGTCATACTCTTAATCTCGATAATCTAAGATAAGAAAAAGGTAAAAAAGCCTTGTTGTAGGAACCCAAAACCCAAAAAAACAACTCCAATAACTCTACAAAAACCTCCTATGCCTTCCGACCTCCCTATTGAAGTCAAAAGCATTGTAGAGATAACATGCGTTATTATGATTAATGCAATCCCATCTGCCCGTAGGACGCTTATCGAGACGTTCCATCATCTTATACCATCGTACAACCACAATTGCTCTGTCCAGGGATTGGGCAACAATGCGTTAACAGTTTCACGCCAATTTCGTAGAAATTCCTCGATAAACCTTCACTTCTTATTACCTGACAACGCGAGAGGATCGCAGACGAATAAATGTACCTCGAAGCGCACAGACGACGAAATCTAGAAGCACTTTTCACTGCCATGCACACTTCAGGTTTTTTTCGATACCTGATGTAGGTTTTATGCGGTTTCCCTGCATCTCAATTGGCACAATGATCGGAACAGCCAGACATTGTGCCAATTGATCACTTATAGATGAACAACAGTGGTCCCTTCCGCGACCTCAAAATCATTTGTATTCCATAATAAAACCTCAAGAGGACCTAATTCTATAGCAGAGTTCAAAATTAAAATTTGCATTTCGTTGCATGTACTAATATCAATTACATCTGCTTATTCATAACCCTGAAAATGCGTTAAAGGAATTTACATTTTATTCCCCCTATAAATTTCACGCTAGTACAGAAAAATCTTTCTCATGTTACGGTTTTTGTATAGCATCTGTGAGGAAAAATATAGATATGGTGTCAGGATTTCACTTTGTCTTACTCATGTATATGCACGTTATAACCTAGAGGCGTATCTCTTTGAGACGCAAAACGTATGCCTTTAGCCATTAGGATCAAAAGGGGAGAAAAAATAATGGGAAATTTGAGTGAGTCTTGACGCTTGACTAGTTGATTGACTGTTAACAATATTTTTTTATTGAGAGAAAGAGATTAATTTCCGTATTTTTCCTATCTACAATAAAAATAAGATACTATTAACGAGGAAAAATCTGTATTTGAAGTTAACCATACCGTTCTTGAATGATAAATTTCCAGAAATGACTAATTTTAACTTCAAGTTTCCAGTTTAAATTGTGAATTTCATAATATGTCCAACAGTCCATCACACAAATTTTGAGTGTTTTTTTTTGAAAAACAATTTGTTTGTTTTAAATTTTTTCCCAAAGTAGGTAATTGAATATTTTGAGTTCTAGACATTGCCTTCATTTATCTATGTTATAGTTGGAATCTTTTCCCAACGGCCACTAAGCATAACAACGTGATTCCTAGCTGTTCAATTATATGATTTATAAAATGAATGTCATTCGGGTTATGCTATTGTGAGATATTTTCCTGATTTATTGGACATTTGGAAGTGCTTTGCTGAAATTTCAGCTCAATTATCACTGTTTTGTGGTTTTTACACGTTTCTTCAAGATGATAGTGCATTTTTCCGATAATTTCATTACACTGTTATAAGGTAAAATATAAATTTGTATGAAAAAGTAGTCTATTTTTCATTACAAAAAATCCCATAACAAAATTTTTAATATTTTCTTCCATAATATCCGCTATTTTGACATTTTCTCCGTGTCCTTCCAATAATACAAATATTGGGTGGTTCAGCAGGGCTCAACGGTTGGAACTAAGCACAAAAAATGTTGAGTATACTGGCAGTCAGCGGCTGAGTTCCGTCAGAACGCATTGCTGCAAGTTAGCGGTGGAACAATACCTAACTTTCTAATAATATAATATTTCATTATTCATTACCTACTACTCTGTAATATTCTAACTTTATTTCCATTATTATTGTTTATTACCAAAAAACAAAAAATAACTCAACCCAAGACACTTTAACAGCGCCAATTATGACAAAATAAATTTTCTGTCAGCCTTAAGAGTGGTGAGTAAACAAAGAGCAAATAGTTGCCGCTGCGTCTGATGCTCAACAGTTGAGAGGCAGCAATGATAGTGTTCAAATTTAAACTTCAAACTATAAATTCTGGTAAAGTTGAATTGAAAAATTCAACACATTCAACCCAGTTTAAGCCGAAAATTTAAAAATATTTTGTTTGAATTGGAAATTATATAAATTGAACGTTGCCTGTCAAAACATGTTGAGTGTGCTGGCAGACATAGCTGAGTACCATCTGAACGTATTGCTAAGTTAGTGGTGGACCATAATCTAACTTTCTAATAATATTCTTCTAGTCTTCTTGGATACAATAATTCCATAATTATTATTACTACTCGTGACTTAATCTGACATTTTGACAGGGTTAACGATTACAAAATAAATATTCTGTCATCTTACAGCGCTGAGTGAACTTAAGGAATTCCGCTGCCTCTGCTGCTCATCAGTTGAGAGTCAGCAGAACAACAGTTTCCCGCCAGAACACAACCTTAGTCAGCAACTCAGCCGTTGAGCCCGTCCGAACACGCCCAATATCTCTTGCTTGTACGTCAAAACGTTGACGGAAAAAAATTCGAATTTTACAACATGCCAGGGGCTAGATTCTTGACTGAGGGGGTAGAGCTCCCGAGAGAACACATATTTTGTCTTTATCTTTCTTGTTTACTTCGTCATTGCTGTGACGAAGACAAAATATCTGTTCTCTCGGGTAGCTCTACTACCTCAGCCAAGAATAAGGTCCCAGGTACGACTTTGCCAATAATCGGGATATAATTAGCGATGTGTCTTATTTACACACCTCCCCGAGCGTAAACCATTTTTCCATAAAGTTTTAAGAAATACAAAAATAAATAAAAATATTACTAATAGATTCACTTTTATATTTCTAATATATGTCCCTTAAAAGATTCCAGATTCCCAGGTCCGGATTAAAATATATTATGAAATAGTTTGGTATTTTAATAATAGTGGGCTCTTCATTATTATTGGCCTTTGTTGACAGTTTTGTATTTAAATTTATTACATTATTCATTACCTACCCAATATTCCGTTGTGTCAGTTGTTTCAATATTAAAGTGTCTATTCGGTTTTTGTGTCGTGAAAAACGTGGCGCCCATGAACTCATCCTGAAGCTACTTCAACTGGTGATCGTAGTACCACTACAGATCCTACGCACACCTGCGATGTTCAAGAGACTGGAAAGAAATCCAGAAAAGGCGAACAAATTGTAAAACCTAAGTTTGTTGAAAACTACAATAAAGCTAAAAAAGGTGTAGACTATAGTGACCAGATGTTCTCGTATCACTCTGTTTTACGTCGAGGCATGAAATGTTATAGGAAACTTATTAATGAATTTTTATTTGTAAATGCATGGATCATTTACAATAAAACTTCAAACAAAACAATGTCAGTTACCAAATTTAGGAAAACTCTAGAGGAACAGTTAAGGGAGCCTCCAACAACGGTTCCTGAAACCTCATCTCGTAAAAGAGTTCACACTTTCGTAAAATCGACTGGACCAGGAAAATTTGCAAGAGATGCTATCAAAATTTGCGTACTACTATATCTAGCTGCGAAGCAAACAAGAAAGTGTCAAAAGTGACAAGTTTTTGTGAAGATTGTCCTGGAAAACCGTGCATGTGTCTTCCTTGATTCAATAAATTGCACACATAATTATAATTCCTGTACTTGATTTTGAAATGATACTTATTTTATTTTTGATCTAAGAATCTATCTTTAGTTTTGTGTAATACCTATTACATTTTTTTTATAATCTTCACTTTTGTTAAGATTTGTGAAATATAAAAATAAAGCAGAATAAATCATTCTTTATAAGGTAAATAACACTACCCTTTGGTGCGGCATAGGTCGCCGGAGACTGATGCGGAGCCAAATTTAGCTTCACATGCAATGTATTTACAAATTTCTGCAATAGTTGTTGGACGTTAGTTTGAAAAAAGAAATTAGATGGCACAGACCGAGTGTTTGTCTATCGGTCCACGGCGACCGATACCGTCTCAAGATAATCTTACATCGAACCAAAATAATAACCGGGATATTCGGAGACGCAGTCAACGTGTTAAGTCAGCAGTTCGAAGAAATAATACTTCTCCAACCTTAAGTTCAACTGTGGTAGTTATTATTCAAAAAGACACTGCAAAAATCCCTGATAGCAGCTGGGCTAAGTGTGTTTCCCATATTAGAAGAAAGAAGAAAACTGATCTTCGTGAGTAATTTTGTTTATAAATACCTTTAACTTTTATACACATATACTATATGCAAAAAATAGCAGCTTCACAAGTGTGTGTATATTAAATTTAATTCTAAACAACTTAAGTATTATAAATTTTTTGACCTATAACTGCATTTATTATCGTGATGTTTATAAATGTTTTTGTGTTATATATAATATATTATAAAAAGTTTGATATAACGACTGAAAAATGTTATAGAGGTAGGCATAACGAGGATTTTCAGTCAAAATTCAATGCAATCTTTTATTTACTAAATGCCAAGCTTTAGTGTCGTTTTGACACTTCTTCGGGGCAATGTAAAAATTAATCAAATTTGATACATAAAATGATTAAAAAATTGTAAATGTTGAAAAAATATAAAATATAAAAATTATAATTTTAACATATATGGTGACATACTTCACATAGACAAATCAATAAAAATTATATATTATAATATATACATACAATTCTCAATTATATTCAAACGATTTTTCTTAATTATCTTAACCCAATATCACTATACCTACCTATAAAACCAAAATTTAATAACTAGGGCAGGTACAACTCTGCGTAGAATCGACCTCCTGCTGGTACCTCAAGTGGTCAGTGATTTATGACCCCAAATATCTGGTCGTACTTTATAATACATATAATCTTGCTTCGTAAGTATACTTTCTGTTCATCAATAGTATCCTGTTTTGTGAGAATTTTGATAACCGAGCAATAAATATTAAAAAAAAACACTGGTGTCATTTGAGAATATATAAATTTTCCTTTCTGTTCATTTTTCGGATGGAATGAATTTATTTAAAACATATTAACCTCAACTTTCCTCTCTTTAGGAGTGAAATGAAACGGTAAAAATTAATTCTGTTATCCTCTACAATTGAGTTTAACTGTTTCACTTGGATTGTTCAGTTGTACTTAATAGCGCGATAGCTTACAAGTTTTAATTGCTAATTATAGCACAACTTCAGATAACGATAGTTTTTCATTTAAGAAACTTTATACATCCTGTTAAGTGAAAATTTGTAGTCATTTAAAGCTAATTTTATTATCTTAGTTCCTAATCGTACAATAGCATTAAGTATATTTGCGGTGTCACCCCCCTTTCTCCCTTTACTGAAGTAAAGGTGACAAAAAAGGGTTTCCTAGGAAGTATAAATATGTTCCTGGGTTTACAACGGAGAGGGGTTGTAAGGGCAACGGCAACTTGATTTAATTGACATAGATTCATGCAGTACTACGGCTAGTATAGTTTTTTGCATGTAAACTACTTAGGCACTCGACCTAGTTTCAGCTGTCAAACAACATAGCAAAATCACGCTATTGGACTAACTTATAAAATAATTACGATTGAAATATACATGTGGCTTGAGCAAGTTGCTGAAATGATCAATAAACATATGTTGGTACCAGATGGTAGAATGGATCTACCATATAAACATCTACATATAAAATAAATGAAAATTTTTCTTATCTTAGCTAGTATCGCAGCTCTTATCGTTTATCGAAGTTCCAACATAAGCGCACCCTAAAAGACTGGCGATGACTATGACGAAGATATATGAAATAAGGAACTCCCTAGAATATATCCAACAGTATTGGGATTGTCACTTGGTCAAATCCGAATTAAGTTCGAAAGTGCACAAAGCAAGTAGCCTCTAAAAAGTACAAGAACAAAATGGAGGATTATGTTCATGTCTAAGCTCTTCTTTAATAACCTTCAGTATCAGGTGAGAAGGTTAACTTAACTTCTGACATTATATTAGATAAGATAAGGTAGTCGATTGGCCCGGTTAGCATTACCATACATAAGGCTGCGCTAGGTCACGATATCATTCCATCCGTGATTCTCATGCAGGTGAGTAGTTGCACTTGAAATCAACTTGGACGATCGAGAGCCTGTTGAGAATTAATGTGTACCCGGGTGTGTGATTAAGAGAGGTAACCCGCTGAAAATCAGAAACTATTTACAGCGTACAGCTTAGAGAGAAAAATTTATATCACAAACTTGCATACGAGAAACAGCTGGAAATTATTTTCAAGTTTCCTACTCCATCGCTAGAGGGCGTGGTTCACAATAATAACACAAAAACATCATTTTTCTATAATAAATGTAGCGTTGTAGTACCACACAATTGAAATATTCCTAATCATTAGATCATTTTACGTAAGTTTGCTCCAGTACTTTTTCCTCTATCTTGTAAAATAACTGATAGGGGTGAGTGGGAAAGATGACTCAATAAATCTGTTAAAACTTTAGTACTGCTTCATGGATTTTGACAAACTTAGTATCATTTGGAACAGAATTCAATGCCTAATAAAATATTATAACATCATTGTTCCATTCCAGTGGTTTTAACAGTAAATTCAAATAATAAAAACAATTATTGTACTAGTGATGTAATAGATTGTTTGTTGCCGGAAGCAATATAGTTAATGTTATACGCTTGAACGAAAAAAAATTTCTTGCATCATTTGTCGTGTCATATAAGTAGTAGCTTTTGTGAAGTTTGTAAAAAAATTAGACATCTCACTGAGGCATAAAGCCACCTATACTTGCTTGTAAAATGTGCTCAAATTTGTGCTCACCGAGACATAAAGTCATTTAAGCTTGCTTGCCGAATGTGCTCCAATTTGTTAATTATGACACAGATGATTAATTCTTCTTCCAGCTGGTGATATTTTAACAAAATAAAACTGATTTAACTTTCTTTATCCCTGTCGTCAAAGTGTCAAGTGCAGTTCCATTCGTAGGAAATAGAAAAACCAGTTTGTTCATTGAAATAGAATGAATTACGTACTAAAGTTGCTAACGAGTTCGTTCAAAGATAACAATAACAAAAACTTTCCATAAATAATCTGAATCCAACCTCCGATTTAATTTCGTCAGAGCAAACTTATTTCGAATATTGCTTTGAATTGAGATTGAATAAGTTATTGTATACATATACGTTCAATAGAACGCTTTTAAGGTGGATTTCTGCGGTGTTATTAAAAAAAAACAGACTTGAGAATTTTTCACTGGCAAAATACCATAGCAACGGCATCTTTTCTACTGACAAAAAAGTTACCTGCAATTACCTTGACAAGATAAACATGTGATTTTTACAGCTATAAAATTTTATTTTTTTCTAGGTGCTTCGATCAAAGCATGGTTCTGATATTTATTTAAAATATCATTGTGTTATTTCTTGTCAGAAACCGTAAAATTATTTCAGTTCAAAAAATAAATGTTTCTGAAGAAAAATACAGATTTGGAACACAATCCATTGCAGAAATGAAAAAGGCAGTGTTTTAGAATATATCTCCAAATACGTGTCTCCAAACCTTCCTGTTGGCGACAGTTTTCGCAGTTTTTATTGATAAGAGATTATAAGCTTGGAAAGCATACTACAGCCGAAGAATTATCAAAAATTATGGAAGATTATGCTTACAATATGAAAAAAAGAGAAGAGAGAACTACAAAGTGTCAAGTATCAGAAACATATGGAACACCACGGCACAGATGCAGATGCGAAGAAAAGTACTAAGAATTTAATATAAAAATAGACCCATTTACCGACATTATTTTCAAATCAGCCCGTTTGGCAAAGGATTCGAAGCGAAAACAACTTTAAGGTAACCAAGAGAAAAAAGAAGAAAGTTCGAAAGCCCTTACAACACAAGAATTACCTATTGGAAATGATAAAGAACATGATAAAGACACCCCAGACGGCCTACAGAAAAAAATATTTCACTTATCCTCTTTTGAACTTGCCTTGCGAGGCAACGAATCAGTGAACTGCAAAGTATATTATTCCTAAAAAGAATTAAACCTAAAAGGAGAACTTACGGGACGTATCGAATATGATCCCATATTCCTAAAGACCACACAAGGAGGTGCAAAATCCTTGGCTAGTAGCAAATGGTTGGTAAGAAACAACACTAACAGAGATGTTTGTCCTACTCGTCTATTTTTAAAATTATTGGAACAAAAAAGAACCAGAAATCACAAGTGTCAGGCTTTTTTTGACAGTCCATCCAAATTGGAAAAAATGAATTTGGTACAAAACCATGCCTATTGGAATCAACACCATGTCAAAATGGACCAAACTCTTGGCAGAAAAAATTGCCGTAAATACCAAAGAACTCAAAGTAACAAACCATTCACATCGCTCTTCCACTATTTCTCCCCTTGCAAAAAAAGGTATTGGTGAGCAAGAAATGATCAAATTAACAGGACATTCCCATGCCAAATTAATTGAAAACTTAAGAGAAAAAGCACCACATTAAGTAAATTTTCCTATTACGAGTTCAAACATACCGCAAGTTCTACAATCACATCATATCGATAAAAATAATGCACAAACGTTTAATTATCATAACTGTAACTTTTATATAAATATATAATAATCTAATCTTATTGTTTTTTGTCTTTTTCTCGTGAAATAGTCATGTCGAATACCACTCGAGAAAAAATTGTGTAGGGAAAATTGTTCTCAAGATTTTATTCAAGTTTCTTGCTGTTCGGAAATTTCGCTCATAAAATTTTTGATAGAACACTCGCCTCACGGATCGTGATTTTGTCAAAAATGTCATTCGCGAAATTGCCAAGCAACAAACTTTCATACCTTTCGAAAATTTTGCCGACAAAATTTTTTCTCTCGTGATATTATATATGAGAATATTTTTTTCTATAGTAGCCGAATAATTGGATTTTTCTTTAAAAGGATATTCTCATGCAAGCTCAAATAAAATGTTAATTGAACTTTACTAAGCACAGAGAAAGGATCGTCAACGACGTCTTTTAAAGTGCTCCGAATAATCATGTTTGGTATTAACATGTGAGTGGTATATGGAGTCATCCTAATGCTTTTATTAGAGGTTTCTTTCGGTGAATTTCCTTTTAACCCAATATAATATTAAGAAATGAAAACAAAAACTCTTTCGAGTTGAAAATTTCTGAGTGACGAAACCAAAGGAAAAAATACAAAATTACTGATAACAATTTGGTTATAAAGTGAATATTATTTTTATGTGATTATGAAAAATGTGAGAACTTTCGTTTGAACGCGTCGTGACTTGAGTACGCTCAATAAACATATTTTTTATTGTAATTTGTGGGAAAACACATCAAATTTGTTGAAAATGCAAAATTTCATAATTTTTCAATAGTTTTGTACCTCGTAAATAAATTACGAAGGTCCATACAGTCCTTTGAGTTTTAGGGCAAATTCACGATATTTGGCGAAGACAATACAATTTTATATCACTTCAAAGATTCGTAAAACTGAGTCTATTTACCATGGAGGCTAGATGGGGAGGTGAAACTCATGTGAAAAAATTGACAAAACCTGTCCTCAAAATCGTCTATCTGAGCAGTTTGTTTTTTCACCGCGGCGTCGCCACTGCAAATCCAATACCATCCAAAAACAAACTGTAACCTTAGTTTTCATTAATGACAGTAGTCAAATTCTAAACATTATTTATTATAGTGAATAATAAAAACTCAAAGTAAGAACTAGAAAGATTAAAATAGTTAGAAATTAAAATGGGCAGGGTGTGCGTTGTTTAAAATTATTGCAATAGTGGTTGGTTGTGCAGCTGATTTAAAACGAAGAAGTTAATTGATTTAAGATAAGTGTTTTCAGTCACCAAAGATGAATAAAAAGATTCAAAGATAAATAAAGTAGGAAAGAATATTTATTATAATAAGATTCAAATTATATACATTACTTGTGAGAAAATACTTTACCTCTCAATTAATAGTGTGCATGAACTAATGTCATTAGAAAGTTGTGCCTATTGATTAAAAATATATTGGATTTTTTATTGTTTGTTATTGAGCAGATTGAATATTGTGCATTGATATTTTGAAGTATTGAGCTTCATCCTACACCTGTTGAACCATTTCACTATTCTGCTATATTTTTGTAGCTCATTCACTGTTATTTTGAGATAATTATGACTGATCATAGCAATGTCATATAGATACTGTAATAAGTATGTTTGCAAATTTAAATGTTCTGATGCTAAATAACCTTACAAAAATTTTTAATTTCTGTTTTATAACCCTACTTACCTCACATACTGTCAAATAAGCTAACAACCAATAGAACACCACAGTGTATGCAAGGCTGTTATTGTTCTGCAGTCAGATGTTTTTGGTATTTGATTTAAACTGGCGCCCTCTACCATGACCAGAAATTGGAATACATGGAGTACGATCTCCTTATATAGTCTCCATGATATTTATATAGATTACACATTTCAACAACGTTCACGCTCAACTTCACCCCAAGATTTCGAAACGCTAATTTTTAGTACATTTTCAAAAGTTTCAGTGCAATTTCTATTGCTACACAACATTAATGTATCTTAGTTAGATGAAGATCATAAGATAAATTAAAACTACGTTGCTTAGCAGCAAGTTAAAAATTGTTCCACAATGTTTTCCAAGTGACAGTATGGATCATGGAATCATTTTATGTTCAGAAGAAATCGTAACTCTTTGAGAGGAAGGTCGTGAAAAGCGTCCAGTTCTTGTGTCGCAGCTAAGAAAATTAGGGATAGAGTAGAAAGTCATGCTTACGTACGGGCCATCCAAAGAAAAATAAAGAAATCGCCACGTTTGAGAAGAAAGGAACGGCGTAAGCCAGATAAGAATTTACTTGCAATCATCTTGAATGGGTAGATGATGTCTTCAGTAAAGAAAAAAAGTTTAATTTGGATAGACCTGATGGCTTTCAACATAATTTTATCGATTGGCAGAACGATTTTTATCACTTCGTCTTAGCCGAGCTGGAGCAGAAATAGTTTGAGGTGCGGTATCAAATCGAAGAACAATGAGACTAAAAGTCGCTAATATTGAATTTGTGTCTTCCGATCAGCATTAAACATTTCAACATGATAATGTTCTAATTCATACAATTCTCCCGTCAACAGGGAACGTGAGCTACCCTCGAAATCAAATTTGGACTAACGATATATACAATATGTCCCCCTAAGTTGGAATCATACGGAAAACTTTTTTATTATTAATTTTAGGAAAAAAGGTTATTCTTTATAAAAAGTTCTGCCTCATCTAAAACCTAGAATACAGTCATCAAATATCAAATTTTTTTTGTCGTATACGAGGTTTGTCAAAAAATATGAGTTTTACTCAGGAGTAAAGTACCTTTAAATTTGACAATATCGAATAATATTACAAAAAAAAGTTGATCAGAATTCAAAATTAAGTTCAAATATGCAAGTACAACCATTTAAATTCCTTTGTTTGATTTTTGGTTTGTATGGTTTGTATTTATTTAGTTTTAAAATTCTTGCCTCTGTATTTTCACTTACATTTTGTTGTAACAACGACTTTCTTTTGGGCAATGACAATTTTGGATTAGCTACAACAGACATCATTACATCAAAATTCGTATTCTCATCAGCAACCAGTCTTCGACGTTTTCCATCAAAATTAATTTTAATACTTCCAGTTCTTCTAAATTTATTTACTATTTTCGTTACAGTTGATTGGGTTATATTTTTATTGGGATGTCCATTATTGAAAATATTTGCTGCTTCTCTATGCGTTTCATAGTAATCTCCCACAATCAAAACAATTTCTATTCTCTGTTCATCAGTTAATTTTTATGTATCTTATAAATTCTAACGCGGTTTGAAATTTACTGTCAACATTTCTTTCTATCAACAATTATTCGTTTGTCAGTGCATCCTAGATTACATGTAACTACAGTTAAATTTGCATTATTGTAGACATTCGTTTTAAAAATAATTTTAATAATGTAAATGAATGTAACTACATATTTAAACGTAATTTTTAATTCCGATCAACTTTTTTTTGTAATATTTTAAGATATTGTCAAAGGTACTTTACTCTTGAGTAAAACTCATATTTTTTGACAAACCTCGTATACGACAAAAAAAATTTGATATTTGATGACTGTATTCTAGGTTTTAGATAATGCAGAACTTTTTATGAAGAATAACTTTTTTTTCTAAAATTAATAATAAAAAAGTTTTCCATATGATTCCAACTTAGGGGGACATATTGTATATGGGCGTGTAGGGAAAATTTTTTTGAACACAAAGTCAAGACATGGGTTTTTACGCCCCCCGACGTACATTCTCGGACCACATAGCTTTCTCGGAAACTATCAAAGCTGCAGTATCGAGACCCCGAAATGAAATTCTTACAAGTTTTTCGGCTGTCAAAAAATTCGCCCCCCTACCGCGCCCCCCGATCAGAGATCTAGGGACCCGGCGGTACATGCTCTTTTATTATTTGAGCTATCGAGTTGAAACAAAAACCATTCGATTCGTAAAAATCGTACGAGTCTATAGAACCCGAAAAAAGGGGGGTCAACCTGAAAATATATACCGGTAAAGTCGAAAATATGTGAGAGTTGAAATTTTTTTTTTCTGAAAATTTTTTTAATACCCCCGGGCGAAAGACAGTATCAAACTTTCTTTGCCCCTAAATTTTCACCTCCCTACCCCCCCTTTTTTTGGGGTACAAGACCCGCCAAAATATCAACTCGGAACGATAATATTCGGGCAATCTTGCTTATTTGAGGTGCTTATAATGCAAAATTTTTTTTTTAAATTGACCCCCCCCCCCAAATCCCCCCAACTATGGCCCCGAATTGATGGTGGAAATCGCGTATGGTGTTTTTAGGCATCGTTTATAACGGCATATTACGAAATTAGTGAAAATAATATTCTAACCTCAAAATTTGGCGCCACTTGTGGCGCCCTCTATATCGACTTTTAATTTTTTTTTAAAATCAATTCCCATAGCTTCGAACCCGCAAATTTTCGTGGGCATAATGAAAATTTTCTCAAAAAATATTTTTAATTTTTTTTAAAACTTTTTCCTCTTTGGCGACATGGATGAACGACAACAATATCTATACAGTGGAATACACTGCCCTTTCCCCAGAATTGAATATTATGGAGAAGATATGTGGCTGGATGACAATAAAAGTTCACAGCGAATAAGACCAGTTTAACATTAGACAAGAGTTGATAATAGCCTTAAGAATCAATTGGGAATCAATTCCAACAAATTCGTTAGTCAATTTATTCAATTCGTTGTCACATGTTTCCAGTTATTGAGAAATGAGAAGATGGAACTCGATATAAAACTAGAAGTTGATTTATTTCTAGTATTTTTTGTGGTTTTTTGAGAAGAGGAAAGAGAATGATTGTCGCTTTGGAAAATTACCATCAGGAAGGAAAAAATTGATTGTTAAAATTATTAAGGATTCGTGTTGTGTTGATTTATTCGAAGGACGAAATTGATCTATTTTGACAGTCAATCTAACTAAAGCTGTAGCGTAAGTGATAAGGATTTCGTTTCAGAATTTTACCTTTTGTATAACTGTCACATCAAATTAAGTTTTATTAATTTTCATATTTACAATAAAGTTTTCGCATTAATATCAACTATAAAATCCACGCCCATGGTCGACTTTTTTGCGGGTTCATGTTGCTGCAGATTGGCCGGTAGAGTGCAAACTAAAGTGGAATACACTTACTAAAATCATAGTCCCCTTGTTCGTACTAAAGTATAAACTTTCTTCCTTTAAATTTAGAATTATAAATCAAGTGATTTGTTAAAAACACGTAGCGTAAGCTATCAGGATTATTATAGTCTGGTCAATAAGTGCCTTTCAGGTCGAACTTTCTTTTTCGCCTCCAAAAAATATGAACGAGGTGTCATTCGATTCGGAATAGCGTGTAGATGATTTTTGAAAAAATTCAAGAGCCGTTTGCAAAGATTGCAAAAGTTATAAACAATTAACTGAAAAAAATGGGGTTTGGTTTTTTGTGAATATCTCAAAAACTATTTGATATTTTCCAAATTTGAAAAAAGATTCAAAACGAGGAAAAAATTTTCAATAAAAATAGGTCACCGCGAGTCATTTTGGGTATGCGGGCGCCTCGACAAAAGCAAACAGGTCAATTAAATACTTTTTTAACGTATCAATTGTTAAATTAAAAATTAGGAAAAATTATGGTGTATTCTGAACACTTCCTAATTCTAATTTTTCAACAAGTTAGGCAATTGTCACTTAACAAAATGTTCTTGAGCTTCCTTGTTTTCATTGTAAACTAAAAAAATGTTTAAATAAAAATGTTTCGCGTCGTGGATCCCTTCCTATATAATATATCTTGTTAAGTATATATTATATATGTACTTAACACGATCACGTCATAGAAGTTTGACAAATTTCGATACTTTATTTATAATAAGTGATATAAAAATGGCAAATCAGTCATTTATTGTTAAGTTGAAAAAATTATTATAAACAAAGTAATGAATTTTTTTAAACTTCTATGACGTAATCTTGGTAAGTATGTATAAAGGAAGGGCTCCATGACGTGAAACATTTTTAAGAGAATTATTTAAACATTTTTTTTAGTTTACAATAAACAGGGAAGTTCAAGAACGTTTTGTTAATTAACAATTGCCTAACTGGTTGAAAAATGACCTTTTTCTTCAGAATACACCAGAATTTTTTCAAATTTTTACATTAACAATAAATACCTTAAAATAGTAATTATGCGCCAAGGTAGAAAAGTGAGTTATTATTGTCGAGGTCCATTAAAGACCGAGAAGCGAAGCTTCGAGACATTAATACACTTTTCTACCGTGGCTCATATAGCATTTTTTTCACTACTTCACTAATGGCATTTTATTTTTTAAATATTAGTTTGTCGACTCCCGTTTCACATGACATAACAGCTGTGCACAAGTTAACCTCACATTCTATTAAATGGATTGAGATTTAGTTATAATCAAGTAGGCTCTGTATTTTTCTTGGTTAATAATGAAGAAGTTTACTACCTCAACAAAAGTCAATAAAGTTAGGTTTAGAGGCTAGTGTTGAAAAAAATTATTTAATGTGACCTGTTTGCTTTTGACGAGGCGCACGCATACCCAAAATGACTCGCGGAGACCTATTATCGGCGTTGAATTAAAATTATAGATAATAGAGATAGAGTTCCGGGAGTTGAAACTTTTTTTTATTGCAAACTTTCTCCTTTTTTTGAATATTCATTCAAATTTGGAAAATGTTAGTTTTTGAGATATTTGCAAAAAAGTGAACCCCATTTTTTTTCAGTTAATTGTTTATAGCTTTTGCAAGCGGCACTTCTACAAGCTATTTCGAAGCGAATGACACCTCGTTCATATTTTTAGGAGGCGGAGAAAAAAGTTCGACCTGAAAGGCACTGATTGACCAGACTATTATTACAACAGGATAAATAAACTTGGCCCTTAGGTATTATTATCTCATATATCATTTAAACCGAAAATTAACCCCTTACACCAGTAGAAATATATATTTTCCTAAATATCACAGTTAGCGGGAGACCCGTATTATTGTTTTTTTATTGGTCCATTTGTGTAATACAGCCAGTCGAACTCTAATTGGTTCTGTCCACAGCAGTAGGCCCTGAAAACACTGGCGAGCACAGCCTACTACAACACAACGCAATTATTTTTATTGCAAGTACAAATATTAACTCTTGTGGGGTAGGTTACCCGCAGACACGGAATGTATATATATTTGAGTTTGTTCTTTTATGAATTGGATAGGAATACTATGGCTTTTTTATTTTTGGTTTGTGAGTAATTGAAGTGTTTGAAAGTGGTGACTCGTTTAAAAGGCTTCATGAGGTAATATTAATACGACTGTAAAAATGCTACTTTATTCATTATGGTAGAGGGATAACATTCTAGACCGGTAGTGGTGCAGTCAGGCTGGAGCTAATAAGGGCTGTTTATTTATCTAATCAAAGTAGGAATTAACGTATTATTATGTACAGTAATGAATAGATAATTTAATACGTGATTTATCTGGACAAACCCAGTAGTAAATTATCGAAATTGGCGATGAATATGTAATTTGCGAAGCCAGTCGATTAATACGTTAATGTTATATTTTTGTTGTGGAACACTTTATTATGTATGTATGTACTTGAGGTGAATATTCACTGATACCAGAAATACCTATTACGCCTCATTCTTCTTCTCAGTTCCCAAGGAACCTCTCGGAGACTGGTGGATCCATTAGATCTATTCCATGGAGAAATGTTAGGATATCCATAGGCTTCCGTTTAAGCAATTTTTTTCTATCCACTAGTCTACCTGGTGTTGTCCCTAGGATTTGCCATGAATTCCCGAAGTATTTGAATGGATGTGTTTCTTCCATTATACAGAATTTACATTCTTGCTTCTCCACTAGTGTAAGCTTTTTGAGGGGCCCGTTCAGGCGACAAAAACCTGTCAAAAAACTCATTCCAGTATTTCTCTGGCTCATGCATTCTTTTTATCTCACCTAGCCCTTTTATACCAGCAGTATCTTTGATTGTGTAAGCCCTACTAGATCTTTCTTTTTTTTCCTTTTTCCATTTTGGGAGCCGTTCTCATGCTGGGAGCACTGCAGCCTGTACTTTACTCTCACATTTAGTCCACCCACCCAGTTATCCCCGTACCTTCGAGTATACGAAATAGGTTCACTAGATGTGTGCCGTATGTTTCAGGAGGCTTCTCCGAAAAAATTTTGTCTCCCAGAGTCCAGTGCCTAACAGTCAAATGAGACATGGTTTACGGTCTCGATCTCCATGCCACGAAGTCTGCAGCTGAGATCCCCGTTATATAGCCCCATTTTATGCAGGTGATATTTTACCTGGGCATGGCCCGCTAGGTAACCTGTTATATTGCTTAACTGATTCCTTCTGATATTCAGTAGTTTTTCGGCCCATTTAACACATGTGTCACCTATAAAGGTCTTACTATGTACATGCTTGGGAGTGTTCCTCCACTGTAGTCTATGTTGGTTTTGTACCTATTTTTGTATTAGTCCTCGGACTACTTTCTTTGTGGTCACAAGGACTGGTTCTGGTTCAGCATGTGTCGTTGCTGAACCTCTTTTCGCGAGTTTATCAGCTTGTTCATTTGCATAAATATCGTTATGTCCCGGCACCCACACTAATCTTACTTTAATGTGGTCTGCCAGTTCATTTAGTTTTTTCTAGCATTCCTCTAGTAGTCTTGATGTTACCTTGTGGCTATTGAAGGCCGCAAGGGCTGCCTGGCTGTCTTTCCATTGGTTCGAGACTCGCTTTTTATCCTTCTTCCAATATAAAGCCAGGACCTGTCGTTAAACATCAAGAAATTTCTGCGAGCTACGTGGTTGAGACTTTTTTATTTAGCATGCATTGGTTCAATTAGGCAAATCATTTATTCAAAGTCTGATGTCTGATTTCAACAAAATTGTGAAATAAATTTCTGATGATATCTTTACCAGGCACTGGATCATAATCATCCCTTTCTAATTCATCTAAAATGTCACTTCCACTGTAAAAGTCTATTCAAACTGAATCCCATACAAAACTTTTTATTTTTTCAATTGTCGATAACGATTTTCAGGGCTATAATATACCCTAACAGAATGTCATCGTTGTCAAACATTCTCAACGGAACTAGTCTGCAACGAGTTGAATAAGCCAGTTTGGTGTTTAGTTTTGGTGCGGGTGGCAGTTAGCCGGTGAATTTTACGCCGGTAGCAGTGCTGCTAGTTTTAGGTATATCGATACATATTTAGCACTGATTACGCGAGAAATCGGTTTTTTATTGACTGCTTGTCTCTTCGACAAAATAGGTTTGTTCCAACGACTGTTCAGAACCTTTGAAACTTTCAGAACTTTATTGCGCTTCTGCCATGATATTTTGCCGTTCCAACAAGTCGAATTGAAAATTCTGAACTTACAGAGCACTATTTCATCAACGAGTAAATTCCGTTCCAAACTGATTCCGAAAAATGTATGCTTCGGTATCTGAATTCCAAACCTTCAACAACGACTTTTCCATTTTTATTCTATTTGTTCAAATAATAATAGAAACAGAGGTCAACAGTGATTTTTCCGAGGTTTCAAGTGAATAATTTTTGAGCGATATTTTAGAAATGATACAGAATAATTAAAATTATTCACGAATTATACGGTATATGAACTATAGTGAAAAACTTTTTTTTACATATTCCTCCTATTAGTAAAAATATTGATACGTTTTAAAGTAAGTGAGTACCGGTGAAACATACAAAATTCTCAGATAGTTCCCAAGTTGTTCCAACAAAGTAGAGTCGGTACTGGAACTATGAGTAGTTCGTGCATGATTTTTAAGTAGTTCGATTTATCTGTTGGACCAAACCTAAAATTACAACCCTCTTTATTCTAGGTACATCTTCCAAAGATGTATGGTGTTTCCCAACAATACTCATCGAGTTTTAAACTGTCATGATAATTTGTTTGTAATTTATGGGGAATTGAACCACAACCTTTTTTTTTATTCCAGCGTTTCGGTGAATAAAATAATGAATTTAGTACAAGGAACGTACAGAATGTCATAATATGTTTATATCTATATACAACCGTTTCTTAAAAACTTATGTTGATTTTGTACATATTTCAAATGGTTTTAAAAGACAATTAAACTGAAACTGCAATGAATCTAGTATAATTTTGTTATCAATTTTGATATTTTCAACTATTATTTAATTCAAGCCTTCACTACATATTTCAGTAAAAAAGCGTTGTAAAAGTAGCTAAAATATAAAAACTTTGCAACAACCACCCACTATTATGATATTTATACCAGATTAGTTTTTCAACATCCTACTAATTTAAGAATATAGTATCTGCAGCCACTTCCAATAAATATTTTCGTAAAATCTACGTATGTATTATATTATTAAATTAGCATCAGCCACCACTGGTGAAAAAATACTCATCCCCGCACAAAACAGCACGACATGTTGCGGCCGGTCTGTAGGTAATCGATTATATCAGTATCGGCCCTCTATCCACTAATTCCCCTCTTTCCCCATTCTCCTTTCATCTCCCTTACCTATGTTCTACCTCTCTTTTTAGCGGCGACTCATTCCCTGAATTCACCCCCGCTGCCAAAGTAATCCGATCTTCTTAGATGAACGTGTTGCCTGCATGCAAACGGTACCTTGTGGATTTGCCAGGATCGTATTTACGATCACGTTTTTTAACTCAGATTTCTGGTATCGAAGTCATCGAAACGATATTTTGATTGGTGATATATTTTTTATTGTGAATATTTAAAAATTACGCACAAATTGGGTACAATACTTGTTTTACGTCTAAAGTGTGATAAAAATGGCCACTTTACGAAAAAAAATAGAAGATATATTCTTTACATGTTTTTTAAACTAGCATCATTTAAAATAAAAAAGGGGAACAATAAATGTCAGAATTCTAGTAACTGATTAAATACAATTCCAGTTTTGACTGTTTCTCCCATTACTATGTTATTTAGTCTCTTTTTAGTAACGTAAAACACATCTCACAATTACATTTGTGTAGGAGGAAATATATCTAGTAGTTAACCTGGATAAAACGATCAACTGGAACTAGGCTTGCCAGATGATTGGGATTCGTCGGGATAATCCCGACTTTTCATATGATATCCCGACTCCCGACAAAATATCCCGACTTTTTATAAACTTGTAGTTTTATTCTCGTGTGACAATGATGAGTTATACCCTGATTACTGCTTCCTTAGAGAGGTATTTCAACACCTGCCTAAAGACAAAGATATTTCCAACGACAAAATCTGGGCACATTTTTTTAAAACTTGTGATTAAAATGACTTGAAAAATTAAAAAAAAATGATGTCATTTGCTCATTCCATTCCTTACTGCGAGAAAGTCTTTAGCCTTCTCAACAGCTTGCATTCGAAAGAATGAAACCGCATGGCATTCGACCTAATTAATGCCGAGCTAGTTATCCGATTAAATTTTGATCATAATTGCTTAAATTTTAAGTCATTTTTTAGGCACACCTCAATGAACGAAATTAGTAGAGTTTGTGAAATCAAACTCTAAGTATATGTGGCAATATAAAAATAAGTAGATTTCAGTTCTAAAGTAAAAAATATAAAATGTTAATTAGTTTTTTATTTATCCCGATAAAAACACCAACGTCCCGACATTTTGAAAATGTATCCAGAGATTTCAATTTTCTGATCTGGCAATCCTAACTGGAACTCCCATTTGGAAACAATAATCCGCAAAGGCATACTAGTATTATGCAAAAGACTTCATTGAGCAAACTGAGGCATGAGAGCCAGGCAGATCTATGTGACTGTGATAGTTGTCAGGTCTATGATCACATAAAGGGTGGCCCATTAGTGTATGGAAGTGCAATAACTTACTTAGGATAAAAAATACAAAGAAATGTTTTTCAAATAAAAGTTGTATTTGCGACGATACACTCGGTGTTCAGCCTAAGCGAGGTAACATGACTGGTTTGATTTTGTCACATGAAATTAACGG
Source organism: Lochmaea crataegi (assembly GCA_947563755.1). Classification (NCBI taxonomy): domain Eukaryota; kingdom Metazoa; phylum Arthropoda; class Insecta; order Coleoptera; family Chrysomelidae; genus Lochmaea; species Lochmaea crataegi. Next base: position 37,036,474 of record OX387425.1, on the reverse strand, counting down.
AAATAGAAGTATTTTAAACTTCACATTCAGGGCAAACTTGTTAAAGACATGAATATTTTTAAGTCTTAGACTAAATATGCAATTTCCTTCAAAACAATCAATTTTAGAGAGTACACTATTCAGAAAAAATGTGAAGGAATAAAATAGTTTCACAAGATGGTAAAATAATATACTGGATGTTCCATTTGAAAAAAATTAGTTTTTGCCAATTATAATCTGCTGAATTAATGCTTATCCAAAAAATACCCCGAACCCCAAACGAAACTTCTTCTCTGTTCAGACATTCCAGCAATCCTTTACCTTCGAACCTATCAAATAAGTTCAGTTGCTTGTCACCGATAACGTTTACTAGACAACATTTATAGTGGACCAATTTTCGTCAAAACTTCATATTTTTCGCTCCAACTTGGCAACGTCGCATTTATGGGAAAAGAAAAGATAGAGCTAGATGCAGAATTTTACGATGAGTTCGATGGTGAACAAAAATATAGGGTGTTCTCCTAAAAAAAGTAAATTTTGTATTGTCCCGCTTAGGCTGAACACCCAGAATATATTGAAATATTCCAGAAATGTGCATCGGCTCAAATACAACAACTTTTATTTGAAACATTTTTTTGTATTTTTTATCCTAAGTAAGCTATTGCACTTCCACACACTAATGGGCCACTCTGTATGTTCCCGTGGTCTGGTGTAGCAAATGACAGAACAATCGCACGTGTTAGACTCACTAGACCGCAGAGACAAGTCTGTTTGTCGATAACGGGTATAATTCACACTTCTGCCACGGCGGCGCTTAGAACCATTCTTAACATAACACCTCTTCATCTCCACGTTAAGAAAGTAGCAAGAGTGACCACCTCCAAAATATACTAAATGGGGGTCAAATAGTGGATTGTAGTGAGAAAAGGGCCATATGTGAGCTGAATGCCACGTAGTGCTTGGCCATGTTTTGGGATGACCCACTAAAAATTCACAGCAACTGTCCTGGTACATTCTTCCAGTTGTCGAATGATGGGAAAGGAATCAATCCTCTCTACTTGTGACGGACATGAGCTGGCTCACTGACTGATTTAAAATGGGCGTCCGAGTAGGATATATCGCCTGGTGCAGCCAACAGATGCAATCAAAACTGGTTTGGAATACTAGACTACTCCTAAAACAACTCGGTGCAATCAATTATGTTGTCCTGGTGTGACTCAAGGCAAGCCAAGTCCTTCATCAAAGGACCTCCAAAACACAAAGCAGAAGCATTACTATTACTAAACACGGGCAGGGAGGAGACCAGGTTAATAACTAGAATCATTAATGGACATTGCAGGGTAAACTTTTATCTGCATAGAATAGGGCTGGTTGAAACATTAAGTTTTGCTCTGTCCAGAAGAAGACGAAGATATTATGTGTTATTGTGTGACTGCTGTACGAGTCAGACAACATAATAGGAACTTTGTTTGTGCGCCCCAAGTATTGAACATAAAGAGGTGATCTAATTTGGCTTGTGGCACAATACAGTATTGTCTCGGGGCGCGGTTCTGAAAACGAATCCATGACATATCGTAACGCGACAGTTCGTAGCTCCACAAAATGTGATGGACGCCCCACAAAATGTAATGGACATTTCGTACCGCCGATCAAAAACTGCTCCACGATGTCACGAGTCAATATCATTAAAACGATGCAAAACCAGAAAATAAGATAAAAGTTCGAACGATATACAAAAGCTTGACGTCACGTGTTTGTGATCGGTGCTTTAGTTAAGAAGGATTGTTATATTTTGTATTTATATTTTTACTAAAATAAATATAATCACAATTGTATTGTACAAATAAGTGAGTGCTTTAGAAGCTTTGTAATCTCTTTTTTCAGTTAAATTCGCATAAACCTATTTCCCTTATTTCATCTCAAGTTATTATGATTAGGTGTTCTTTTCATTTTCCCCCATTGAACAATCTCTGTCGTTTGATGCTTTATACTTTGGAAGATACTATTGAAAATACTGACTTAAAAATTCTTACTTGGTAACAAAATCTCGCAAGCCCTTACAAACGCTTTTTGTTGGTAATATATTTATGACAAGGTTTCAATTTCAAGAGACCAGCCCTGAAAATTTTCTGCTTTCCCCGCTATTTCCACGTTTTCTTCTGGTTTTGCTATTGCTTGTGTATGTGTATATTCGCCATTGCCGGCACAACGATGACTGAAATTGATACCACAAAGAGGGAAATCGATAGCCTTTCATTGAGGAAAGTCAGCGAAAATTTTACACGATAAATTGTGGTTTGGTTGGTTAGTCGTTTTTTCCGATTTTCATTCTACGCTTTGGCACACAGTAGAATTGAATTTTTCTATTAATGAAAGTAAATAAATGTTTCCATAAGGTGAATTCGAAAATTTTTCATTTCGAATGTTATATAAAATAAATTTTTCATTGTAAGAGTAGCCAAACAGAATGCAATCAACCTAATTATTTTCCAGTTCCAGAATTTTAGTGAAAATAGACAAAACCAGTTTTATCGTTGTTTCTGTAAAATGAGCCTACTTTGGTTTTAAGGTACTCCGCACATGACACGATCGGTTATTTGGTCCAATAAAATCAATAAATAACAAATTCCTCAACCAAAATATAACATACAGGGAGTTTCTGAATCATGCGAAAAATTCCAGGAGGTGATTGCCCGTATATTATGATGGGACTCTCCTATGACAAAGATTCCTCAACCCACTAAAAGGTGTTGAGTGAAATTTACTATTTATTATTTTTCTTGACTTTAACTTGAGATGGAAACTTGAAATTCTGTCATTTCCGTGCATTCGCAATGACTAGCCACCGGTATTTTTTCAACATTCCTATTACATTATAAGGGGGTGAAATTATCAACCCTTACTTTATTTAATGTCAAATATTTTTTTCGAGATTGGGCTTTGTGAAATGAACATATTATTTGAAATCTCTGGTGTCTTGAAAAACTTTATTCACTCTTGAACTTTTTCCCTGAACCAATAGATTCGGAAAAAATAGAATATCATATGTGTGTATCCTTGTTTAAATGATCACAATGCAGAAGAACGCTGGTGTCACTTTGGATATTCATTCGAGTCAACTTGATGTTTATTCTAGTTTTAGTAGGCTGATGTCAAACTTTGTTGCTGGTAGTTACAAATTGAAGTTTACTAGTAAGTTTGTAGTTTGCTATTTTTGCGTTAATTTGCCTGTACCTATACCAGTTTAATTTATTTAGAGCCAATTTTGAACAACGATTAAATAACAATGGAAGGCTGGTATCAAAGGCAAAAAATAATGATTGAATAGAGATTTACCAGACCTTTTAAATGAGGTATGACTTGATACCTAATGCCATTTGAAAAAATGTAAGGAGTATCTCCAGTAGGGAGAGGGTGAATCTGACGTTTATGACATTAGCGCCAAAAAGTGTCCCCCTCAAGTTAAAAGTTGACGTGTTTCGGCATTTCTTTTTAATATGTCCCATCTTTGAAATATTAAGGGTGGGTCCTGTTCAAATGAACACAGTGTATATACGGTCTAATGATTATATATTATGGTTATCCTAGGAAAAATATCGTAAATAAATAAAATTTGAATGAAAATAACTGGTTATGACGAATCCCTTCAGTTAAAGATTGCAATTAGAAAAAAGTCCCATCAAGTTTTACCTATACAAAAAAGAGTAATATTACTTAGAGTATGAAAAAATATGAATAAATTCTCATTTTAATGATTAATTCCTTCTGTAGTTATCATTTTTGTTTGGTAAATGATTCCCCAAAGCCAAAAAAGTTTAAAATCCCTCTCGTTTATTTTTTTCCGGCTCACAAATAAACGTCACGTATAGGGACGTTAAGTTTCGAGTACCTCCTTCGGTTAACTGCCCTTAGATATATATCTCTTTCTACTAATCCCATTAATGAAAAACGAATTGCTATCAACTTCCCAAATAATTTTTCACCACGGGGTTGTGTAGCGAAAAAACAGGGTGATTTATAATCCTAAAAAACTCTTTTTTTATTCGAGATCTGTTTTATCCCTCTTTGTTTTCACTTTGTTTGTTCGAAGATGTTTACGTTGAACGTGTATTGATAGTAATTTAAGACCACGAAAACATTTCTTATTAGTATTAATTCACAAAGTTATTTTATAAAATGAAGCTTAGTTAGTTTTCAATTAACTGCACTAAAAAACAGACAAAAAAAAGTAATGCGGTTAAGTAGAATTTGCATTACAAACGAGATTTCGCGAGCCGAAGCACTGAAAATTTTGCATAGGCTTACAGTGAACCGACTGTATTGGTAGTACTGTGAATTGTATTTAAAAGCGGTAGAGATCTGGTGGGAGATTTGCTTAGCTTCGGTCGACCATTAATGTCTACAAATGACTTTAACATCGCTTAAATGAAGGAAGTGGTGACTGAAAATTGTCGTGTTAGGTTCAAAAAAGGATCCGTAGGAATTTCTGTGTCTTACAAATCAATCCGTATGATTTTAAATATTTGTTTGGACAAGAAACCCATCGACTAGTCTTGAAAGAAATGCTAGAGCAAGACAGTCCCTGTTGAAACCACACGTTCAGCAATTTGTATATTTAGATTTTAGTTGCTTTGTATATTCATGTAGAGCTAAATTTTAGTCCTTTTATCTCCATTCGAAGTTCCTTCCGGCGCGCCACTGCCTCCAAAATACTTCTACCTTAGTTCAAAATCGCGTTTTGTTTTCTTTCCCTGGCGGCTGATCGGCGCCTTGCAATATTTACTATTAGTCTTCGGCAGTTGAAGTAGGCGTGACCAAACGCACACTTCGCGCCTAAATGCATTATCTCCCTGGTTTTTACGAGGCTAGCTCAGCTAGCGATGTTGATGTTGAGTTTCCAACCCGATCGGTCTCCCAGCTAAGACCTACCACTCCTTTACAGGTATAAAACCGATATTTCAGACCCCATTTGGTTAAGATTCATAGTAATTAATTTAATTCCTTTATTTCCTGCATAATAAGTGCATTTTTCTATAAGGTTGAAGTTTGTATAGTGATTCAAACCCAAAGCAAAGTTATATTTCAAGTGAATAGTGCTTTGAAAACCACAAAGGAAAGAATAAAATCGTTCTAATAATTACTATTTCATACTGAAAGGCTTGTCTATATTAATCGTTCCACCTGTATGTATTTTCGACGTTAAAGTTTATTGAATTGTTAACGAAATACAGTTATTATTTATGCAAGAGAACCAGTCATCCTATAGAATTCCAGTCCACTAAATCGAAGGCATCCTATTTTTTACGACAGCATACAATTTATTGTCATTTCAACTGATGTGGCATCAACGGCCACATCAGTCCCAATCCCTCATCTGTAAAACGCATTATAACTGGTGATGAGGCATGGGCTCACGAAATTGATATGGAATCCAGTCAACAAACTTGGAAATATCGTCGAAACCAAAAAAGCAAATCAAAGTCGATCAAAGTAAAAGGGATTTTGACAGTTTTCTCGATTATAGTGATGCTGTTCTAGCTTAAAGGCAAGATAGTGACTGAATAATACTATCTGAGATAATTTTGGATTTTGCACAACGAAAACACACCATCTCACAAAAACGAAGTTCTATCCAAAAACCTCAATAAATGTAATTGAACAACCACAAATAACAAGAATATAAAAATAAATTACAAGAAAAAGTAAGAAAACAAGAGAATAATTTGAAAATAAAATCAGAAGTGGGAAAACATTGAAAAGTCGATTAATGGAAAACATTTTCATGAAATAATGAACTACGTGAACAAGTGAAACAAAAAAGAAATGAAGAAAAAAAAAGATTATGATAACAAAATGGATGATATTGATATTACAAATAAAAAAGTGGAGAATCTTTAATCAAAAATATTTAAAGGAAGATTCAGTACGGATGCTATTCATATTATATTCGTAAGTTAATTGTTTTCTTTGCTCCTTTTAAACAGTTTTTAACCCTCGCTTATCAACCCTTGGTATTTTTATCACTTGGATTTGTATGCCATGTTGTTTTCGGGTGGTGAAGTAGTACCCAAGGAATGCATTCAAGTACACGGCATACACGTCATTTTCAATTGTCACTATGTCGTCAATTTTCCAGCTTGGGTATTTGGAAATAGCTTCATTCTACTTAGTTTTCAAATAAAACTCGATGGTCAAAACGCCATCCATCCGAAATGATGAAGCCTACATCTCTGGCATGGGCTACCGGTCTATACAGGGTGATAAAGTGTGATAGAGCTCAGTAGGTCTGTATCATGAAAGATACAAACAAACAAGCTCTATATTTCAAAATTAGCTACAGTGCCAGATCAAAGTTATGGTTTTTTTAAATGAACACCTTATATTTCACTATAAAACTGGAATCCGCTACAATTCCTCATTACAGCAATACAAGGTTTCAATCTGTTATACAGGGTATTTCAAAAGTTATAACCAATTTTCCTTCAAAATCGACGTCAAGATCAACGCTCTGTAAGAATAAATCTATTGAAGCTAGAGACTTTTAATGAATATTAAAATTTACAAAGACGAATATTTTTGCAAATATTCATTAAATCAAATACATGGTGAGTCAAAACTCAGGTACATTATTTTCTCAGTAATTTTAAATGGATCACCTTTTATTTTCATTTTTCCATACATCAAGTTATTAGTTTGAGAGATGTTTTCATTTTTCAATGCAAACTATAATTTAAGTATGTAATAGTTTACCAGATATTATGTAATTAGAACCCACTTTATCTTAGTGAAAATAGTGTTGTCTCTTATTACTTCATGAGTGTAGTTTTTGTAAACTTTCAACAGCGAACTAACATTTGGTAAATTATGACATTCCAACTTACTACTCTGCACAGAAAAGTGAAAATATCTTAAAAACCGACTTCAGGTAAGAAAAATGTAATAAAAGTATGGTAATAGTACTCTTCGACAATGATATGAAATACAGGGAGATCCATTTAAAATTACTGAGAAGATAATTTTGTTGAGTTTTGACTCACCATGTATTTGATTTAATGAATATTTGCGAAATCATTCGTGTTTGTAAATTTTGATAATCATCAAAGATCTTCAACTACAATATATTATTATTCTTTTATTCCTACCCAATTATACAGGGTGTTGAACTTCTCACGATTTTGACGGAGAATATCTCAAATATCCTGTATAAGAGATTACAACATCATATTTTTGTAATGGGGAAGTGGAGCGGATTCCAGTTTTATAGTAGGATGAGGTGATACATTTAATACTCCGATGCACGACGGTGGCCTGTCAGACCAAGGGTATTGGCCTCATTACTGTTTCTAATATAAACAGATAATATAGAAATCAGTACCTTTCAGAAACATAAAAAATAGTATATTGTGCAACAAGTGGGGAAAGTTCAACTTCTCTCACGAGTGTGGAAGTTTGTGGCACGAGCCCGAAAGGCGAGTTCCGCAAACACACGAGTGAGAAAACTTTCCCCACATGTTGCACACTACACTTTTTCTACAACTGCACAAATTTAAAGAATACAAGTAGGTACTTCGCAACATTGAATATTGTGACCAAAGTGAGGACGCCTTTAATTTTTTTGACAACTCTTCAAAATATACCAAAAGTACACTTTCCGAAAAAGATTTTATTTTTGTATTTCTTCTCCACTCCATCAATTTTTCGTATGCCAATTCATACTTTTCTCTTGAAATTTCCGGCAACAAATCCAAAGTTACTTTTGCAGCTTTTTCCAATATCTCTGGCGGAGTATTATTAAAATCGTCACTACTGTCAGAATCCATATTATTTATTATAAACAAGTATATGTCTTGTTAAACTAATATTTAATGGAAATTGGGATTTCTATCAAAGCACGATTGAAACTATCTTTTATAATTTAAAAACTTCCAATATAATCTGACAGATTTGTGACAACTAAGTAGGTATTCAAAGATGACAGTGGCCTACTAAGTTTTTGTCGATTTTATTTGATTCTCCATATAAATGTATGTGGCGTGGGCAAAGTGCCGTGAGAAATAATATTTCTCACAGTATGAGCAATATTTGGTTTTGAAATTAAGTAAGGTATGAGAAATACGTCAGTTTTCATAGCAGCTGTAGAAAAAAGTATTTTACGATATGTTTTACAAAAACAAAAATTTCGATTTGCATCGCTTTGTCCTAATAGACCACCGTCGTGTGGTCTTGTAACTTTAAGAATATGTACATCCATCTGGCGGCTAGAGGTTAAAGCCACGTTTGGAGGTTGGTAAATAGGACTAAGCTATGGTAGATGACAGAGTGTGTTACGGGAAGCTCCAGAATGCTCAGACATCAGTATTTTAGGATGATGAAGTTTAGTATACCGCTTCAAACGATTTTTGATTTTAGCACTCAGTGACAGTTTTTTTGTGTTATACAAGTGATTTTACAATTGATTATTGTACTGAGGTATGTGGTTTTTATATTGTAAAACGTACATACCTCTTATAAGTATTTTGTTTAGATATGGTCCCCTATGAAAGGGAAATACGGCGTCTTCTTGCTCTAAATGATGTTCTAAGTGACGAAGACATTTATGATTCCGATGACTCTATTTCTGATGTAGGGGCAGAGGAATTCAGTGATCACCAAACGGATTCTGAGAAATATATGACCGAAGCAGAACAATAGGTCGAGGAAAACGAGAATTCCATAGCAGATAAGCGATTATATTACTATGCTATGGCAAAGATGGGACCAAATGGCTAAAACATTCACCTCCTAGAAATGTACGTACTAGACAAGAAAATATTGCTCTACATTTGCCAGACACTATTGGTATTGCAAAAAATGCAAGAACTCCGATTGAATCGTGGAACCTTCTATTTAGTAATGTCGTTGTCTCTTTGGACCACTATACGAATCTTTATATTAGAAACATTTCTGCAAATTTCCAAGATCAACGAGATGTAAAAGAAACATCAGTTATGGAAATGCGAGCTTTTATTGGTTTGCTATATTTTGCAGGCCTAGATCATGGATCTCGAAAAAATCTAAAAGAATTTTGGGCTGAGATGGGCTAGGTAGCGAAATATTTACTGCGACTATATCAGAAAGGCGATTTAGATTTCTTCTAAGAGTAATACGTTTTGACGACAAAAATACTAGGGCTGAAAGGCAGCAATCAGATAAATTGTCCCCTGTAAGAAATATTTTCGAAACATTTGTTCAGAATTGTAAAATTTATTATTCTGTAGGTGAGTATGTCACTCTGGATGAAATGCTATTTGCTTTTCGGAGCAAATGCAGGTTTAGAATGTATATACCCAACAAACCAAAAAAGTATGGTATAAAAGTGTTTGCCACTGTTGACGCTAGAACCTTTTATACAAATCATATGGAAATATATGCAGGACAGCAGCCACCTGGGCCCTACAAACTAGATAATTCCACTGCCGCGGCTACACTGAGAATTTGACCGGTTCAGGAAGAAATGTAACGATGGATCGTTGGTTTGTTTCTTGCCCAGTTGTCGAGCAACTTAAAATAGAGCACAGATTGACAATTGTAGGTACTATTAAAACCAATAAGCCACAATTACCAGCTATTATCACCAATGTAAAAAATCGTCCCGTACAGTCTTCTATATTTTCTTTTGGAAAACACATAATGGCTTCGTCCTATGTCCCTCGAAGAAATAAAAATGTCTTGTTGGTGTCTTCCTTTCATCGTGATGACACAGTGGATCCAGTAAGTGGTAAGCCAGAGACAATTCTACTTTATAATTCTACAAAATGTGGTGTAGACATTGTTGACAAAATGTCTTCTACCTATAAGGTTGCAAGAAACACGAAACGTTGGCCATTAGTAATTTTTTATGGGATGCTGAACGTTTGCAATGTCAATGCTTTTATCATCACTAGATTCAATAACCCAGACGAAGATTATAGTAAAAATAGGAGGCTATTTGTAAGAAATCTGGTGCTTGAATTGATAAAGGAACACATGTGTTCCAGAGCCTCTACATCTGGTTTACACACATATATCCAGACTTCAATTGCCAAGTTTACTAAACCTCAAGCTCTACCAGATCCTCTCCCCAATAAGAGAGGAATCTGTAAATATTGTAAAAAGAGGAAAACAAGATATTTTTGTAAGTTGTGCAAAAAATGGTTATGTATGGACCACATTTTTGCGTGTTGCAGAGATTGTGTGGATAAGATGAAAGAAAATCGTCACGTGAATTAGACCTCCAATATTTTCTGCATATGTTTGAATTTTTGTTATATTTTACGTTCCTTAATTTTGTAAAACATAGTTCTTTTAGTCTTAAACGAAAAAATGTTAATTTTTTGTTCCTTTGTATTTTTTTTATTATTTTTTAAATAAAAGTGTCAAAATAGTAAGACTTTCGTAATACTTTTATATTATATGATAAGATTGGACATTTAAATTTTTTTTACAACTGTTAACTAAAAAACCATTATACTAAATAGATTACAGTGAAATTTTCCATACAATACCATATTAGACAAAAATATTACGTCATAATTTTTGGTCCTGTAAGACCACCGTCGCACACTCGTGTTTTTTTAAAGACCATAACTTTGATCTGCACCATTGTAACTCATTTTTGAATATGAAGCTTAAACCTATCTATAATTTTAATAAACAACATCTTTTTGTATCTTGTATGATAACAGACCTACTGAGCTTTATAACACTAATTATTCACCCTGTATAAAGGGACGGAAGGTCCGACGGCAAAATTAACTTTGTGTATTCAGACTGTTGCTATTAACAAATAAGCTGTGATTGCTTATGAAATATATGATGGTGGTATATCTAGGATTGTGTTTTTCCATTTCATAACAAGATACAGCAATCATATGTCCATCATCTGAGTCTTCTGAGGAACTATCCTTTTCTATTTATCAATTTACTATTTTTGTTTTACCATGTGTCAAGCTTTTAACTGACAAATATTCGCTGTAATGTAGGTATTATATATAGTTCCGTAATATTTTTTGAACGTTTTAAACTTGGAAAAAGAAAAAGACAGACATTACAATAATTTGAATTATAGATTGTTCAAACCACAATAATTATACCGTATATCAACAACAAAAACTGGTTCATTTTTATCATTTTCATGAATTACCGATGTTAATTTTAACTCTTCCACATAATAAGATACGATCGATGTATTACCAATTACCGACTCCATTGACATAAAGTGTCGTATGACAACAATTTCAGGCATACCGAGCTATCTATAAACTAATTACCAGCATACTGAAGCCTCGTTCAAACGTGACAACCTCTCACATGTGCAAGTGCAGCTGCTAATTGATTCGCATAACTGCGGAAATTTCAGGCTGTCGAGGAAGCTGAAACAATGGCGTTAAATTTCCCACGTGGCCCCGGCTGAAGAACAAGATGGACAAACAAGACAGGCGGATATAAAAGATGTCACTTCGAGTTTGGTAATTTCTATTTCTCTATTATTTGTTTTAAACGTCGCGGTCGTTGTCATTATATAGAATTTGATAATATTTGTTTAACGGAACTACACCTACTTGAACTGAATTGAATAAGCTGGTTGAGTGATCATTGTTGTTTTATTAAAGATCTGTGGAAAATTTTGAAATATAAAATGTTAATCTCTAAATGAACCATTTTCGGCAAGAAAATAATTATCTTCTGTATGTTTCTTATGGTATATTAATTATTCTTTTTTAAGAAAATAATTGTTTTGGAAATTTTACAAAACTTTGAATTATTACTGTATCTTAGAAACTATTTGGACTACCAAAATCGAGTTAATGTTCTTGTAAAGTTAGTTTACTCTAGAAGGGTAAATAATGATTTTTGTTGTAATGCAAGTCCTTGGTAGTGAAAATTGACAAAAACTTGAATTTGTCATAACAACTTCATCACAAAAAATAAAAAAATCAGAACTGCCTCATTTAATAATATTTCACAAACTAAATATAAATGTCAGATTTTACGTGACAAAACCGGTGTTACCCATACCAAGAATATAGACCAAACAGGTTAACGAAACAAAAACTGGTGCTTGGCAAAACGTTCGATTGAAATGGAGACTCTAAAACTTGGCACAAAGGAAAAAGAAATGGAAAATACTAATTAACTTAACTTCACAATCTAGAATAAATGAATAAAGAGAGTATTTTTTCAGATGTTTAATCTATTTATCATCCAGCGTTTTTATTAGAAGAGTAGACTTACGGTTTAATTATGGCGAGTAAAATTTTTTACTGCGGCTAATACGATATTACAATGAATTGTGAAAATAAAAAATACGAGGGAATTTAGGAATAAGACATAAACGTCTTAGGAGTAATTTTCGACAAATAGTCGCACGAAACGACTATTAATAAATAATAAATAATAAAGAAGCATAGAGAGGCTTAAATTTATATGATGAAGTGTTTCGAATACTTGTCAACAAATGAGGAAAAAATATTTATTTTAACCAAAGAAATTTTTGTAAGACCCATCTTTCATATCCTCACATGCAGTTGGACGTGTTTTAAAAATTTAATCTTTGATTCTTCCCCATAAGTTTTGAGAGGTTGATAATTCAAATCATATTTGCAAGCTGGTTAGAATTATAGAATTTCATTTGAAATTTCTCAGAAAAAATCATAAATCGAGCCAGGTATTACATAACGCCCTTCAGTTGCCGATGCAAAAATTGAAGGTTTTTGTTTTTGGAATCTACTATTAAAGCTCTATGCATGGAGTCTATATTTTTGTAAAACGGTCCAGGCATATGGGAGTTACAGTCTTTTGTGTCAACGAAAAAACACTTCCCCCACCACCTCAGAATAGGTGATGCAGAACCATGAATTTAACAAAAGTTGTATAATGAGGACAGTAGTTTCAGAAGTTGATATTGTTTACCAACCTAAATTGGGGAATATTCTGTAAAAATCCAATTATATTTTGTAAGTGATATATTGCGACCCATCGAAAAACTATAAGTAATAAATTAAAATATTTTTAATAATTTTTTCAGGGCCATTTTCTTATAGGAATTTTTTTCCCCAATTTCCAGTACATATAGATTCCGAGATACGGCCAGTCGTCACCCTTCATCAATCACCCTGTAAATGGAGTCAGTTGTTGTTGAATTCTTAAGATTTTGCTGAAGTTTTTGAAATATACATTTTGAAAGTGAAGGTTAATCAGGATTCTATTAACGTCATAAATTACCGTGTAATTCAACATAGAAAATATATGTCAGACATAGTTATTGTATATTATACAATTGTTTCCGACTAAATATCAAAAAACAAATTTCTAAACAGACGTTTCTCAAATATATCGACCAGGTAGTTTCTACAATTGATTTCGGACCAGCTTTTCAATATAACGTTCTAAATACATATATCTAGTCGGATTTTTATTTTTTTTGTACGGATTAAGTGATATTCAATTGCTTTGTGGGAAGCAATTTTGAGAGGTTATTCCACTTACGATTTTAACTACCAATCCCTTAGTGTCCAACGTTTTTGCTTTTGACCCAGTATGTATTTAGCATTTAGTTATTTTGAAAATACTCGCTAGGTACTAAGTACCTGCTCAGTATATTTGAGGTCACCCTGTATAAATAAATATGTGTGTTTTTCATAATCAATGAACAGAGACTGTATTAAAAATATATTTTATCTACGACCACCATTGAAATTAACTCATATAAATACGTGAAATTACATTTTATACATACGTCTAAAGCGTGCGAAAAAGTACAATGCTTTTTAAATGGGATAATCATTATAACACTCTTTTTTATTTGTATTAAGTTAACTTAGATAATTTTGTGTTCTGTCAAAGGTTCTGTAAGTGTAATAATTTTGTACTGTCATTAAGAAGTGTGAAACGTCATCGTCATTTTGCAAAATATTTTTCAAATTTTGATTGATAAAACACTGATTGTTAAGCTAAATGAACATGGAAGAAGAATCTGATTGCACTCCTCCTGAAATTGCAATGTAACTCAAAACCTGCTTACGGGAAAGTCAAGAAAAATATACATGAAGTCATATGGCGATTTTTTGGATTGGTGTAACACTAAAAAAATCAAAAATTACACGGAAAATGTTCTTATTGCATATTTCTCGAAAAAGTCAAGCAAATGTCAATAGAAATCATCAACGTTATGGTCCCATTATTCAATATTGAAAACTACCATAAATTTAAATTTAAACATTGATATAAGTGCCAGAATTAAGCCGACGATATGTAATATATAATTAAGGGAAAGTATTTTTTAATGAGGTCGTAGATAAAATATTGTATGATACTCATGCGTGAAGTACTTTTGAGCACTCGTCAAGCAAGTGCCCCTAGTGTAAATCTAGCGCTGGGAATATGGGCCATTATAATTATTGCAATTTTCGAAATGTCATAATCGCTTTTTTAAGAAATCAGACTTTACTGTAGGGTTAAGCAGATTCATCTTTTTATTTTCATAACAATGTGGAGTAATAATAATTTGTTATCCTTTTGGAAATGTCCAGAATAAAACTTTTCAGGTCTGGTGAAGTGTACGGAGCCACATTTTTTGACTGATTTTGCAAAATAGCCTCACCCTTTTTTGAAGATTATCCGTCGATAAATTTGCGGTGAGTTCCGAATTTCCAGAGGCAACTCCAAAAAAGATGTCTCTCAACATTTCAATGACAACTATTTCATCCGATATTTTAAATAAAACTCATTTTAAATGTGTTACATTGTACAGGAAACTATTTAAAATCACATATTATTTTTCTTTTAAGAAAAAATTCGGGTGAAATTTTTTTTAGCTCAAACCAGTTTCAAAACAGTATATCAGTATATAAATGCCTCCCCAAACAGAAAATCACAAAAAACTTTTTGCGGAAATGCATCATTTTCCCGACTTTAGAATATCTGAAACTGATAAATAAACTATAATAAATAATATAAACAATGTAAAAATTGAGTTTAATCCTCTTCCCGACCTTTAACACAGATCAACGAATAATATCTATTCTTATCAGCTTAATATCGCTTCAAAAATCTCAAGAGACAAACAAACATTTTTGTACACGCTTGTTTACGGAGTCCAATTGCCGAGTATAGTTCGAATCATACTAAATTCTACAATATTTAATCAATAAATAAAAATGGAATCTTTCCGCGTGTTTATGTTTAGAAAATTGTCTAAAATGTAAAACAGAATCGTATTTTCTTGCAACTGGTTTCAGCTATTCTAAAGTCGAAAAAATGAAAATTTTGCATTTTCGCAAAAAAAATTCGGGTTTTTCTGTTTGGAAAAGGTTCCAAATAGTAAATAAACGAATATTTCTAACATAACTGATTTCAGCTAAACGAAAGTTGATCCAAAAATTCCTTTATTTTCTCTCTAAATAAGAATATTTCACAAAGTCACGTCTTAAAGCTGTAACTATAGAAAGAGGTGGGATTATAATTAAAAAACAACAAGTTTTCAAATTTTTACGATTTTTCTTTAAACATACGGCTTAACTCCTTTAATTCTATACTGCCTATAGCTCTGAAATGAAAATATTAAGCCCGCTATGCAACCCCAAACACAAAGTTCTTCAAGAAAAAGGGCAAGTAACCATTTTATTCACCTTATATAATGTACTTTGATTTTTTCAAGTGAGGGAAGGGAAAATGATTATTGCATTCACCTCCCCCTTCAAACATCAACGCACATTAGGATTTTTTCAAGAGGGACAAAGGCATATTCACGTTAGTCTTTCATAATTATGTCTATAAATTAAAATATTCAAAATAACGGAGCTAAAAATAATGCCCACCTCTAGTTCTTTTCCTGGCATTTGTCATTTAAATATACAAATTTAATGAATACCTTGTAAATATGTACTTACAAAAGTAACATTTCAATTGATATTGAAAAAAAATGATTGATTTTTTTATAATTAATTGGAAAATATCTTTTTGAATAGTTTCTCATACGTGCAACACAATCAAACTGTTTTCTGTGTAAAATATCGGGCCAGAATGTGATGTTTGAAATAGTAAACAAAAAATTTTTCCTTGAACCTTGAATTCACCAGTTGGTAGCGCTTAATGGTGAGAGTGAAAAAAAGTGAAAAAGCGTTAAAAATGGGCCATAACGTTAACTTTATTTCACGCTTTCTGTAAGCCAATACAGTTGATTAATGCAATTCGTCCACTCCTTTACCGGAAAAAATTTCAAGTTACCTTTGACTTTGAAAGCATATGAACTGTAACTGATTTGACGTTAATTTTGATCAGTAAGTTGATTTATCTTATACACTGTGTCCGTAAAGTATGGAACAAATTCATTTTTAGCTCAACATACCGTTTTAAGAAATAATCCTGAAACACGTCGATTTTTGATTTTAATTTACCGTATTTTAAAATAATAATCTAATATACAGGGTGAATTACTTTCGAGTAATGACGTCACCGTCATTTTTTTTGAAATGGAACACCCCCATTTTGTCTCAATTTTCGGATTACTCTAGCTGAGTTGATTCCACAAATGTATCACATGTTGATAAACAAGGTTCAACAAGAATTTGTACACCGTTTGGGTTACTGTCAAATACAGCAAGGGCTGCAGTTCGAACATTTATAAAGTCATGTATTTCATCATATTCTGTCCGCTAGACAATAAGTATTTTTGATAATATTTTTACTAATACTAATAAAGAATGTTACGCGTTACTTTATGAGCACACACAAAACTATTGTATTTTTGTCCACCCTGTACCAATTGGAATCAACATGTGATACATTTTTGAAATCAGCTCAGCTAGAGTAATCCGAAAATTGAGACAAAATGGGGGTGTTCCATATAAAAAAAAATGACGGTGACGTCATTACTCGAAAGTAATTCTCCCTGTATATTAGAATATTATTTTAAAATACGGTAAATTAAAATCAAAAATCGACGTGTTTCAGGATTATTTCTTAAAATGGCCTGTTTAGCTAAAAATGAATTTGTTCCATACTTTACGGACACAGTGTATACTTTGGTGGTAGATCCTATTATTATTATGGTTAGTGAAGATTCCGAGTTTGAAATAATATGTAGGTAGGTACTCCCGAAGAAATCATAGAAAAGGCAAATGTGGCCAAAGAAAATTATATTATTTTACATGAAATGGTGGAACCAGAACAATATTCATAACTTTACAGAGCTGGTGCTATCAGCTTTTTTTGAAGAAAGGTCTAGAAATTTCAAGTTTTCTACATTATGGTCCAGCTATTCCAAACTAAAAGCAACCTTAATTTATTAATGATAACGTAGATATTCACATTGCGAAATAAAACTAAAATGCACAATAAGGTTATTAATTTTTTTTAATACCAGTGTGTAAATTTTCCAATTCAGTCATTATGCATTCATCAGTTGTAATTTACTGAATGAGTTTAATTAAAATATTCCAAATTACTATTTTAATTTTATTATTTGTATAGGGCTGTAGAAAAAATATTATATGCAACATATGCATAAAGTGTCTTTTTTTCACTCATGGAATTTCAGTCAACTTTTCCATTCGTGAAAAAAGTACGACTTTATGCACTAGTTGCTTAAATTACTATTCTGGACTTTTCTCTGGATATTCTCAATTTACCGGAAATTTTTCGACGGATAATCTTCAAAATAGGTGAGTATTATCGAATTTTTGCAGTCAGGTTTGGTTAGATTAGGTTAGGTCAATAAATCGTTGCTCCAAATATTTTACCAGACCCAACTTTTCATTTTTTACATATAAAATATAAACGATACCTTATATTTAATTACAAATTAATAAAATTAAAGCATTATCTACCAACCCTCTTTTCGTTTGAACAGTTAAAATCAAAATTATCTTTGAAACATATCTGGTAAAAGATCTGTTATACTCAGACAACCACGATCACTATTAATGCAACTTTCACAATTTAGAGTTTTCATTTATTATACAAGCTCAATTTCATTTGTCTATAACTGATATTTCATAAAAAATAAAAGTTAACTCTAACTTGGTTTATCGAAAAAAAACATAAACCAACGTACTTTAAGTGGAAAATTGTTGATACAAAAAAAAACGATATGGAAACATCAAGAAAATTTAAAAATTTAGAAACACCATCTCTTTAAAGAAATAACCTGTATGAATATTCACAGTTATGATCCTCAATTTGAATATCCTGTATAGTAAGATGCTTTATAACACAATGAAAACATTATTTTAGAATTGTTCAGTTTTTAATATTGAAAGAAAAAATATTAAAAGAGTACTTACTACTTTTGTCCCAAAAATTCATCCTTAAATTCGGCTTTGATATGTTGTCTAAAATAATATGGAATGTCCAACATAATGTCGATCCAAAATGTAAAACAGCACAGTTTGAAAATTAAAGTTTTTCGAATAAATTTCAACAAATTTCTAACACCCAGCTACCAACGCGACGATTTTGAAACACGACAAATTAATGATAAATTTTGCTTGCTGGAAACACACTGGTAAGGTTTGTTACTAGTTTTTATTGAGTACGATAAAAAGTTGTAAAAAAAGTTGCTGCCGACGCACGGGCCAGTACTAGAAAATATTTGAAGATTATTTACAGGTAACTGTAATTAAGTAAATTTGAAGATCTTTTTACATTGTTAATACTTAATAATTATTTTTGAACTGATAGCATATAAATATTGCTAAATATACATACCGGATGTCTCAAAAAGTCGATAATAATTATAGATTTTCTAATAATTAAAAATAATGCAAATCTAACCTGATATTATTTATTTTATGATTATATTAATTGTGATGGAAGCTGCGATCCTCGTAATTTTATTTTAATGTAAGACTTGTTCGATAGCTTACCATTAAACAGATTTAAATAAGAATTGTGCTGGATATTTTTTCAATCTCGAATTCAATTTTAAGAATGGTACACACTATAAAAGGCTGATGTGCGATGGGTGTGGTGGCCAAAATAAAAATACAACTCTTATCGCAATGTGCTGTAACTGGCTTTCCAAACAAAACGTAATAACGAGTATTGAAGTGATTTTTCCGGTAAGAGGACATTAATTTATATCCCCAGACAGTGTTTGGTCACATTGAAATATTCGCAAAAATTGAGGTAATTCTAGAGCCAGAGGAATATATCAATATCTTCTCGAAGTTCGCAACTGTGCTCAAGGTAGGAAAAGACATGGAAGTTAAAAACTGGAAGGAAGAAACAAGCAAATTCATTTGCCAGGTCAATGGCATTTTGCTTTTTCCAAAATGAAGCGAGTGATATTAACGAAGAATTCAAATGGGGTAGTAGGAGTCCGGGAGAAAGTAATTTTAGAGTAGATATGGGCGGGGCACCCTGTATTGGGAGGGTTGTTATAGTTAGTTTAGTAATTCTTGATGAAATTATTAATTCTTAATTCACAATAAAGGATACATTTGTTGGTAACCGCTCGACAACCTCTACCCCTAACAATATAATGTTAAATATCGACAATAATAGTGTGCACAGTGAAGTTAGCTTATGTATGTGTGACGTGGAAGTGATTGTTTGATTCCATGGGCATGCTTGAATAACATTATCATTGCCGTTGCTAAGTAAAGTCTGGGAAGACTTCAAAGGAAAGGAGAAAAAATGATTTTTTAATGCCTAGGCAATAAAAATCATTATTACTGCCTAGGCAGTAAAGATTCAACTGACAGGTTTTTCATGTTTTCTGGACAAATGTTTAAACTGGAGATTGTACACTTTGGAACTAGGTCCCTCATATTATATACTTTACTTAGAATAAATAATGAAAGTAACAATTTATGCTGATTATTGATTGAATAAGCGCTAAAGCGGTTTATTGTTAAGTCTAAAGCTGAATATCGGTATCAAACTAACACCCGTATTCAGAACACTCGATTAAAATATAACGGGACCGTTATATATTAACGGTGGCGTTATTTTTGACAGTTCTCTCCGTTAAATGCTTATAACGGAGCCGTCAATATAACCAGCCGTTATATGATATAACGGACCCGTTTCATGCTAAATGGTATTCAGAAACCAAATTTTCGTTTAACGGCACCGTTATATTTGACGTAATTAAGCTGAAATATAATCAGTGCTCACCGACTGGTTAAATTGTTATTATTGTCAAACTGTGAAAAGTTGTTGCTAATAAAAGCTTTATTTATATTGTTTGAGATTACTCTTGAAAATACTTAAAAGGTAAATAAACATTAATAATAACTTTCTATCTATTTTTCATTAAAATAAGATCTTCATTTTCCATAAAATATTTTTATTCAAATTTGACATTTCATTTGAACATTTTTAAATGTTTTAAAGAACTACTTTGAAATAAAATTATCAAATTAAATACAATAAGAAATTAAAACTAATTTTATTTTAGATTAATATAAGTTATTTGATTCCTCGCTAAAGTCACTTTCAATAATGGATACAGACCTATCTTCTTTATCGGAGAACAGTGATGGAGGAGAGGAACCAAGATATCGAAGAATTCGATTCATAAGACCTCGAATTAATGTATTTGATAAATATGACGATGTTAATTTTAAGGCCAGATTTCGTTTTCGTAAAGACATGGTATTAAATATTTAAAATAGATTGGTAATCATCTGGAGCCAAAAGTTTATGGTAACCGATCCATAGAACCAATGGCTCAATTACTTCTTGCATTGAGATTTTATGCAACTGGTGCATTTCAAAATTGTATTGGAGACATTGTCAATATTTCGCAGCCCTCAGTGTCACGAATAATTAAAAGAGTTACGCACTATATTGCACTGTTAGGGCGAGAAGAAATTAAAATGCCATCGACCCGGGAAGAAATTGTAGAAGTGTGTACCCAATTTCATGCAATAAGAAATTTCCCCAGAGTCATTGGTGCTGTGGATTGTACACATATAAAAATATTATCTCGTGGTGGAAGAGATGCAGAACTGTATCGCAACCGAAAAGGATACTTTTCTGTAAACATACAAGTAGTGTGTGATGCACATTTAAAAATAAGGCACATAATATCACGTTGGCCCGGCTCAGTACACGATTCAACTATATTAAATGATAGCCCTTTAGTTGTTGATTTGACTCGTGGAAGATATGGTAGGAACAATTTTCTCCTAGGTGATAGTGGATATTCATGTAAAACATATCTATTAACACCTGTGTTAAATCCAAGAACTCCAGCTGAAGAAGAGTACAACAGAGCCCAAATTGCCACAAGAAATACTGTGGAGAGGTGTTTTGGAGTTCTTACGCGAAGATTTGCCTGCTTGTCAGTGGGTTTAAGAACGCACGTGGATACCACAGCAGCAGTTATAGTTGCTTGTGCTGTATTACACAATATAGCCATTGATCTTGGGGATTTTTTTCAACATGATCCTGATGAATATCTGGAAGTTGTTGAAAATATTGGTGTTACACCCATTCGCCAACGCAATGTAAACACAACAGTTAGAAATGCCATTATTGAAGGTTATTTCACCTGAAAATAATTTTCAGTCATTTCTAGTACTGCATTTTATCAGAAACTGTATTATGAAATCAATTTTTTTCTATTGACATATTGACATTTTTTACAAATAAAACCCCGCATAAGTAAACGAAATAAAACTCTTTTTATTTAATTTTCATTTTTTAATAATAAGGCATATTTTTTCTTTTTAATTCCCACATTAGGCTTTGTCTTTGTAGCTGGAATAATGACTTTTGGGACATTGCCTCATACTGGGCGTTCCTTAATTTTTGTTTAAAATATTTTTTTTTCAATGCCTCCGAACTAGTATTTATATAACTTTTCATTTTATTCTGCCGGGCACGGAATACAGGCTTTGGGGTTGGTAAAGTCAAAGGGGTTGGTTCTGGTGAAATGGGCATGGAGATAGGGCTAGGGTTAACAGAAGTGACTTCAGTCACTAAAATCGGCTCCATATCTGAAAAGTAAAAAAGTGTATAATACGTCAATACAAGAGAAAAAACATGGATGACAAATATTATTTGTTTTTATAATTATTGGTGAGTATTCAGCATCTGCAACATAAATTGGTAATTCATTAGTAATGTTTATTTTAAAATAAACTTCGAGCAGATTTTAGTTATAAACAATAATTTGTATATACATAATGAATATTCATCAAGACAATACATTACCATTGTAATAGTCAGCAGCGGAATCATACATGTTGGCATTTTGTTTAATATTACCTCCCACTATGCTCAGTATCTGCTGACTAGAGTTGCTGATTTCCGGAACACAGCCACCTCCCCCAGTTTTCAAAATTTCTATCTATAAAGCTAATATAAAAAATGGTTAAAAAAATTTCAATTGATACCTCCATAAATTTATATTAAATGAGTATTGATTTTCTGGATCCATAGACAATGGAAAAGATAGTACAAACTTATTTGAGATGTATTTATACAAACAAGTGTCTTCTCACTTAAATACATATAATTTGTAATAAGTTTATAAATTATAAAAAATTTTGTGAAATATTGTATTTATTGAATAATAAACTCATATTTCTTAGTGAATTGTCAGCAATTCCAAACATTTTTGGTTCCTATCTACAAAATATTTTATTTACAAAATATTGATATTCTTTGAAATTGTTAAGTTGAAAAAAACAATATTATGATTTTAGATCAAAATTTTACCACATAGAAATTGAGCAGAATGTCTTGCACTAATTCTAAAAAATATTATGTTTTTGGAATGTATTGGTCACATATAATGTTCTCACCTTTTGAAGCTTAGCTTCTTATTTTGCAAATTGTATTGCAGCTTGTGCATCATCCTCCTCAACATCAATCTCCATGATCACTGCTTGTTCATATTGTGCTCTCTGCAAAAAGATCCCAAATACATTTACTTATTGCAAAGGAGTTTATGCAAACAATTTATAGTATATAGCTATATGCAGAATATAAAAATTGTTGACAGAACAAAAAAGTAGTAGTTTCTTTTTTAAACTTGCAGAAGTATATATTATCATTTTAAACTTATACTTATGGAAATAATAAATAATTATTGAGTAGGACTTACATTCTCTTCTGCAACATCCTTCCTAGCTTTCCTTTTACAATTTTCGTACAGAGTTTTCAATTGCTTCACATCTCTAGGCTCTTCAGCACAAGCATTGAATTGCTTCGTTATGGTCTCCCAAGCTTCCCTTTTCCTCTTGATTGTGCTAGCATTTGTAAATTTGCTTTCCACAGTGTCTTTTTTTCTGTATAGTTGAGGAATTTAGGAAAAAGGATTAGGTTAGGAGAAAAATGGGTATTCTCTTGCCGAGACATTAATATTTTTTGGTATATTAATCAATATTTGGCATGTTTGCCTTAACGTAGGTATTTTTAACAGAGGATAGTAATATTTACACATAAAACTAATTTAATTCAAAATCTGAATACTGAAAAGTAGTAAATTGATGAAATTCTCGTATTCTTCAAGTATAATTTGTTGTAGGTTATGTGTTGGCAATAAGGATAAAAACAAAAATTTTAAATGTTTTATGATTGACTAATGATTCTCTATCTCAATGTTAGATGGAATTTCCTTTATATCCTAATTTCCTTAACACCTTAAATACTTACGATTCTACGATTTTTAAAAACAATTTTCTTTCTTGTTCGGTATAATTTTTACTCTTATTTCGTTTACCGGCCATAAGTATAAAATAACTATGTAAAACAACAACATGAAAAATATTTCATCCAACTTACTGGGAACACACGTATATAATATATTATAATCTTCAAAAATAAAATAAGGTATTGGTATAAACAACTATAACAGGTATCAAAATCAAACAAACTTTGAAGTATGATTGACACTTACATTACAGATTTAGTTACCGACACAACGTTGCCATAGTGTGTCCGCCCGTTTTGTAACGGTGCCGTTATATCTCGTCTGGTTAAGTTGTGAATACCAACTAATATTTAACGGATCCGTTGTCCTGACGGGGCCGTTATCGTAACGGCTCCGTTATTTGATATTTCTGAATACCGGTGTTAGGTTGAATAAACCCTTGTTAAGCTCTTATTCACCCAAAAGTGGAGAATTTAACCAGCTATTGCTGGACTTTATGGCAGCCAGTCTTGACTGAAGAATAGCTTCTTCAGCTCTTATTCAGTCTTGTAGATCAGCCTTTATGCAGCCATAAAACAAAAAGCAACAAATGAATATGCATTATACATTTTTTTTATTTCTGAATGCTATATTTTTTATCTATCTCAATTACCACAGTCACTACATGCTATTAGTTATATTAAAATTTACAAATATTATTACTTACCCTTTTTTTCTTCCTTTTTTCGGCGGGGATTGAACCTGGGACCCGTGGTTTAACATTTTACAATCGAGTGATCTTTAGCCTCTGCGCCAATCGAACACACACTTGGTGTTTGCGAATAATGATATTTATAAATAAGCTATATATGGTTGCATAGTGGCTGAATATGTACAGATCAAGGAGGGTAAAACTTAACCTCTACAAAATTTATCAGGTTGGGTTTGTTTATGGTGTGTGTATAAAAATGCAATCAAAAAATATGGGTAAGAAAGTATATTATTTAGTATTTTAATTAATAAGATTTATGTATTCAATTGCATTTTTCTAGATTTAACTCTTATAATTATAATTTCAGGAAAGTGCTTAGTAGAAACAATAGAGGCAGGTCAGACATTAATAACGACTGTACCCCAGTTGTGGGTTAAAAACGTTTTTTTTTAATGTTTATTTGTTAATGCGTTGAATACTTTCATGTTGTGTTGTTTTTTACAGTTTTTAATTATATTATAATAAAAATATTTGTTTTTTTTTGTACACATACCCGTATTTTGGTGGTTGTCAATAGTTGGCTATTGTATGATGTAAATATTATCTTTATAATGGATGGCTACTAATTTACAAAATATATCATCTTGATCGTAAAATGTTAACAGTTAAATGCGTCTGCACAATATATGTGTAAATAAGATGAGCAAATAGGTGTTTTGAAAAAATCGTTTTTTTCATTTTTCCATTTTGTGTTAAAGCTGTAAGTTCCCCTTTTTTTATATTTTCTTATTGACCTATTCATTTCTCTACTGTATATAACGTTTAGTGTCAAGTGACATAATAAAAAACATAACCTTAAAATCGCTGAATAATACGGCTGCATCCATAAACTCACACTTCAGGCTGAATAATGGCTGAAGAAGGTATATTTAAAAGTATCTAATGTTTTGTTCACATCCAGCTACTACGTATATCTGAACAATATCATCAAAATGGGCTGAACAAGTACTTCTTCAGTCTGTTAACAATAGCTGAATAGTGGCTTTTAACTTTACTGAAGAAGGGTTTATTCAGTGCATACTAAGCTGACTAAGAAAATCTGAACTACAGATGTTCAGGTTTCTTAAAAAGCGCTTTACCAGGTCATGTTCAGCCATTTTAAAATAGCTGAACAATGAAATATTTGAAGGCAGAAAAAGCGCTTCTTCAGCCTGTATTCAGCTAGTAATAAATAGATGAACAACACTAGATTAAGTGAGCTGAAGAAATGCTTATTCAACCTATGTTCAGCCACATAAGCATATTGCTGAACAATATCTACTAAGTTGGCTGAAGAGACACTTATTCAGTATTTAGTTCAGCTCTATCGATGTTCCTGAATAATGGCATCTACATTGACTGATTCAACGCTTATTCAGCTCAATATTCAGGTCAGTAGCTTAATAAGCGTTTAACACCCTTAACCAACTACTAATCAGCTCATTGTCTGAACAGGCTCAATAAATCAGCGTTTATTGTTACTTGGGGAAAAACCATAAGGAAAGTTAAGTAGTTTGTGACACCGCTGGAGTAATAAATGTTATATTTTTGTTGTGGAATTGGTTATTATTTTATTTGAAAGGTATAAAACTGCTAAAAGTGAGAATAATGCCTCAGCGATCAGCCGTTCGTTAAGTCTATTATCTTTGTGGGAACATTAAGGATTTATTTGTTATGAATAAGTTATTTTGAACATTGAAAGATAAGTTTGGGTTCTATTACTAATTTGATGATAATTTGAAATCAGGTCAGATTATTTTATTGTAAAAAGAAAAACAGTGAAATTTGTTAAGTTGCCTTTAACTGGTCAAATAGGATTGAATTCAGCAGTTTAAGTTAAAAATAGTAATTATGCGCCAAGGTAGAAAAGTGAGGTATTATTGTCGAGGTCCATTAAAGACCGAGGAGCGAAGCTTCGAGGTCTTTAATGGATCCGAGACATTAATACACTTTTCTACCATGGCTCATATAACATTTTTTTCACTACTTCACTACTGGCATTTTATTTTTTAAATATTAGTTTGTCGACTCCCGTTTCACATGACATGACAGCTGTGCACAAGTTAACCTCACATTCTATTAAATGGATTGAGATTTAGTTATAATCAAGTAGGCTCTGTATTTTTCTACCTTGGTTAATAATGAACAACTTTACTACCTCAACAAAAGTCAATAAAGTTAGGTTTAGAGGCTAGTAGTGAAAAATGAACAACTTTACTACATCAACAAAAGTCAATGAAGTTATGAAGTTAGGTTTAGAGGCTAGTAGTGAAAAAAATAATATATCAGTTGATTTGGCATGAGATTCGGTATTTCTACTCAAAGACGTGGCCAGCATCCGTCTGTTGCACTTTCCCATTTTTCTGGAGTTGATAATCCTAGAAAAAGTTGGTAAAATAAAATATCCTGGTTGTCAAAGGATGATACAGGTGAGCGTGCACTCTCAAGTCATTTATCATACCGTACAATGTTCATTGAGAAGTAAAAGGTGACGTCACCGCATAATTTCTTCATTTAACGTTTTTCTGCACTTTATGTTGGGTACTTCATTCAACTAGGTAAGATTCACCGCACGTCGTTGAAGGTTGAGGAAATATGAAAGAAGAGTCACTTTTTTCACTTATCATATTGTTATAGTTTTCAGAACAACTGGTTTATTGTTCGGAGACAATGAGCCTTTCCAGTAGATCCCCAAATCTCAATAGAAATGTTCATTTGGAAGCTCACTGATAATTTAGTCAATGGAGCCAGGATTTTCAAAATCGAAACAAAAACATATAATAATCCAAGTAACAGCAATAACGAGGTTAGCGGAGAAAAACCAGGGAGGCGGAATCCTACTAAATACTGGTTTGTCGTTTTCAAGGTCGTAGGCTCGTTGACGTCACAAATGAGGGATGCGTGACG
The DNA here is from genome assembly GCA_947563755.1 of Lochmaea crataegi. Classification (NCBI taxonomy): domain Eukaryota; kingdom Metazoa; phylum Arthropoda; class Insecta; order Coleoptera; family Chrysomelidae; genus Lochmaea; species Lochmaea crataegi. The sequence continues at coordinate 37,009,229 of OX387425.1, read as the reverse complement.
ACACATTCAAAGCACGCTTTTACTTGCGTCAGTTTTAATAATTTGTTTTGAATAGAAATCGTGCTCAAAAATTAAAAAAAAAACGGTGACTTTTTTTATAGGATACTATCCAATGAAGCAATAAAACACAGAAAAATCCCATTGTTCACAGGCCAGTTGTTGTATGACTTTTTGACTTATAATTGGGTGGTGAAGGAAGGTAAAAAGGGTTAGTTTTTTTGCTAACCCTTTTTACCTTCCTTCTCTTGGATAAAACATCGAGAAATTGAGGAAGAATAGTAGGGTGGAAAAGTTAGGAACAGGCAATAGGGATGGTGCCTCAACGAATTTTCCGCCCATGTTGTTTATGCGTTGTTTTTCAACAGCGCTAAAATTTTGAGGAAAAGAAATTTGTAGTATACAGAGCCGGGGGAGTTATAGGCAAAACGGTAAGCGGAAAGCAAGTTGTGGTTTTGGTTGATTGTTAAAATCCACATAGCAACAGACGCTACGCCATATTCTTCTGTTTCAATTGTTATTTTGCAACAATGCAGAATTTAAACTAATTTCGATCAGAAAATTCTATACAATAAAACTTTTAATTATAATTACTTAATTAGCCTGTTTCCTCTGAAGATTAAAAAGTAATACACCAGTGACCGTACTAGTGGGGGGTACATATGTTTTGATTTTCCATTTGACAGTAACGTTAAACGTACCTTATAAAAATTGAATTAACGGAGGATTATGTACCTGGAGCGAAATTAAAATTTGCACAAGTTAAAAATCATCTTGTTCGGAATCAAAACATATGTACCCCCCAGTAGTGCGGCCTCTGGTGAATTATTTTTGAATCTTCAGAGGAAACAGGCTAATACTAATAGTTGATTAAAAAATTTGATCATGTTGGATCACTGTTTGTTCATAAAACATATAAGTACACAAAAGTTCAACACAGTTTTGATTGTAATTGTTTAATTTGAAACAATTAAGAGACACACTGAAAGATTACCAGACACGTTTTAAAAACAACACAAATTTTTTCATACTCACGCAATTATCACAAAAAATAGCGTCTAAAGGTCGTATGGGTATAACATTAATGATAATAGTCTACAAACAAAAATTTTATTCCGTGATGCAGCTTTAAATTTCTTATGTTTCATGATATTTCCCTTTGTTCTATCAGATGAACGATTTTGGTCATAATATTTTTATCTAATTTAATGACTATTCATCTGATTGTGTTTTTGATCAGTTATCAAGTTATCAAAATCTGAACTGACAATTAATAGAGAAATAAAACTTCCTTATTATGGCCTATGTGACATGTCACAATATATATTTTTTTATTGGTGAATTTTACCTATTTAAAGCACGCCTCAGCGTGAAACGAAGTCTAAATGACAATTTTTTTATTATTGATCTGACATGAGTACTTTGTAACGTCAAAACCTTTATTCGAACAATATTTAACAATTTCAATTTTATAAATGAAAATGGAAAGTACAGTTGGTATTGTTTGAGATATTAATATTTCGATTTTTGAAATCGGAGGAAGGTATTTAAATTAATACCCTTAGAATTCATTTTCATGCACTGCGGTGACAACAATAAATCTCAAAGACAAAATGAAAAAAAGTTTATGTTTTTCTCATTTCCATGACAACGCAAGGTATACTGATGTATTATCACGAATTCAACCATTTTACATTATTAGTTCTTATTTCAATTTCTTGTTGTTGTAGTAGTAATAGATACCAGTATTTATAATTTCAAAGTGCACCAATAAAAAAAATAGTGTAAAGTATAAGTATAGTATAGTATAAGTACTCTATTTCGAGCACTCCGGCTTCGCCGTCGTGCTCGAAAAATCGTGTGTGTTTTAAAGACCTTAATATCCACTTATACTTTAATATACTATTTTGTGGGTCAATAGTGAGTACTGAATGAATTTTGTAAGAAGTGGATCTATTTCGAAAACACCATAAATACATTTAGTAGGCCGTCTTTGCCATTATTTCTATAGATTTATAAATTTTTGCCCATAAATATCCCGGCCGGAAAATCTAATAGGTCACAACGGACCAATATTTTCTAAAGCATGCCGTATCTACTGAGCAAAATGTCTGATAGGATTCGAAGAGATATACGTTGTACGTACCAAAATGTCGGATATGATGAATGACATGTGGCAAATCGAGCGTCCTATTTTGACTATTTTATTAAAAGACACTAGGAGAGAAAGGTCATATTCGAAGCATTTATACAAACAGAACAAAGTCGGTAAATAATTAACCATTGTGTGAGCAAACAGTAACTGATGTTATAATGTTGTAATATTTTTGTTCGTTCTTATTTTATACGCAGCCGTACCGTTCAATCGATTGTAATGAAAATTTGCCAACATTACTGTATCCCAGTGGCGTAGCATAACTAAGTGGTATAAAAAATGATAAAATGTATTTTTATGAAACAACCTGAATTTTATTTCATCTTCGTGATTTTAGAAATAGATCACATTATACTTAGCTGCTTAAACCGTTTTTGAATTATTAAACATTCAAAGATATGGGGTTTTGCTACTTACTTGCCTTCTGGAAAAAAACTTAGACATACACGTAAACGGCATATTTGGAGCTAATCACACATATATGAAACACAATAAAATTATTATCATAGATGTCAGTGCAACCGCAATTTCGTTTCTCGAAAATGAATATTTTCACAAGATATTGTCATTCAAAAGAATATAATTATAATTATCGATGCCGATCAAGATTAGTTATATATAATGGTAATATTCTATTGCAAACAGTAATTTTCCTATCTATTCATTGTTAATTTCTTCCTAAAATAAAATACCGCTAGCAAAATCTATCCTCAATAATGCGTCAAAACAACGCATGGTTGGGCTTTAGCTAGTTTTTCCTGAAATATTTATCGAGCTTATTTCAACTTCTGAATTAATCAGTCTCTAGGTTTTTTTAATTATAACAAAGGAATTACAGTCGATGCACTAGTTTTATAAGCAGGGTAAGCTTATTCAGGCCTAATTCAACCCTTCAAGTACTCCTTTGACTCACTGGTCCTGTATGGGCTTCACTCGCTTTACGGTTATATCCTGAGTTCTCTAAGATGAACCCTTAATAACCCGTAACCTCTCAGACTGGCGGAAATCGAAGCCAATTGGAAGTTCGTTGTTCGATAATATTCAAACACAGTCAGTGAATAGAGCAGTATTATACAGTTGAAAACCAAAAAATCCCAACTAATGATTTGATATACAGTCGGTATCTCTGTTGTGACAACTGAACCAAATATATTTTAAAAATTACTCTAAAAAATACTCTTACATTGAAGAAATAATATTGTATTGCAAGGTTTAAGAATAGATAACAAAGACTGGATAGAACTACAACAAGTTATAGAAAACTTTATGAAGTGTGAATTAAAAAATGATACAGAAGTGTTGAGCTCAACGAGATTAGGAGATAAAATCTGTTTAAGACAACTAAAGGACCAGAAGCAAAAGAAAGAAGTTATGAAAAATAAAAGTAAATTGAGAACAAAAATGGGACAAAAGATATTCATACAGGACGATGTGTCAAAGAAAGATAGAGAAATAATGAAACAAATAAGATATAGAGCTAATGAAGAAAGGAAAACAGGGAAAAACGTTAAAATCGGCTACAGGAAAATGTACATTGAATCTGATGAATGGAAATGGGAAACAGAGACGAATAACCTGATCAAGATACAAAAGAACGCTCATCAGCAATTAACAAATAAAACAATGATTACAAAACACTAAAAGTAACCCATAAGGAGACTGAAAATGGAAAAGACCTGGACATGGAAAAGGATATAGAAAGAAAAAAAAATGCACATGAGAATATAAAGCAATACACAGGAATAATAAATCAAAATATGAATGGAGTACAAAACAAACAAAAAGGAGCTAAAGCAAAACAAAAAGGTAAAATTAGTAAATGGAAAATAGGGACATGGAATATAAGGGGCTTAACAGGAAAAGAAAAAGAACTGGAAGATGAATTTGTACAAATGACAGCGGACTTGTTAGGAATAACTGAAACTAAAAAGGAAGGAAAATGCATTATAACAATAATAAATAAGAAACTGGAAAAGCAAATAAATGGTTGGGATGCAATATCGGACAGAATATTGAAAATAGAAATAAAAACTGATCAAAATATCCAAAAAACAGTTATAGTAGTTTATGGACCCAACGAGGACGATACAGCAGCAAATAAGAAAGAATTACAAATAGCTACAGAAGAAGCCAAAGGAACACTATATATATTAGGTGATTTTAATAGTAGGGTGGGCATAGAAGATCAATGGTATAGAAATATATTAAAAAAGCATGGCGAGCAAGTAAGAAATAATAATGGCAAAAGAATGCTAGATTTTTGCTTGATAAACCAATTAGTAATAAATACGTTCTTCTAAAAATATACATAAATACACCAGAGAGGTAAAAAGTAGAGGAGAAAAATCAATAATAGACTACATACTAGTAGAAAAGAGCAATAGAAAAGTAGTAGAAGATACAAAAGTGAAGAGAGGATCAGAAATAGGCAGTGATCATTATGTAGTACTGAGCACAATAAAAGAGTATGTACTGGAAAACAAAGAAAAAAGAGAAACTCAGTCCGAAAAAGAAGAGTGGGAAACAATAAAAACATATAAATTAAGAAACAAGAAAATAGCAGAAAAGTACGAAATATACCTCAGCAAGAAATTAGAGGATGTTGAGAAACAGCTTAACAATGACAATGACAACAAACTGTATGGTGGACTGACGAAATTAGAAACCAAATCAAAATAAAGAAAAAGATGTGGAGAAATTACCTACATTCTAGGAAAATAGAAGATTATGAAAAATATAAAATTGAGAGAAAGAAAACCAAAGAATGAGTTAAAAATGCAAAAGAAGATCAATGGAAACAATTTGGAGAAAAAATCGAGAAGGATAGCAAGAGAAACCAAAAACTATTTTACAAAGTGCTAAAATCATGGAGAACTGGAAAAGACACAAATATAACTAATATTGAAAACAGAAAAGGGGAAATGTTAACAGAAGATATGAAAGTAATTGAAAGAAGGAAGGAATATTTATTATTATTAGATAACGGAGAAAGCACAACTGAATCAAATAAAGAAAAAATACAAACAATACAGGACAATATTGATGAAGAAATATCCATAGATGAATTCACGGAAATAATTAAAAAGTTAAACAATGGGAAAGCACCAGGATGCGACAAAATAACTGGAGAAATGATCAAAAATATGGGTAAAAGTGGAGAAGAACTATCATTAAAAATATATAATAAGTGCTGGAAAGAAGAAAAGATACCGAAAGAATGACAAATGGCATCAATTGTCCCTATATATAAAAAAAGGTGATAGACGGGAATGTGGTATGGGTTTAGAGGTGGAAGGAGCATAAAAGACAATGTATTTATGATAAAACAGATGACAGGGAAATGTATACAAGAGAAGAGAAATATATATCGCGTATTCATAGATTTAGAAAAGGCATTTGATATGGTATCAAGGGCAAGAATGGGGAAAATATTAGAAAAAAGAGGGGTAGATAATAAAACAATAAAAATGGTGCAAAAAATATACGATAAAAATATAAATACAGTTATGAGCCATAATAGAAGATCAGAAGAATTCACAACTCAAAGTGCACTTAGACAAGGAGGAGGATTAAGCTCATTTCTTTTGATTGTGCTTATGGATGAAATCATAAAGAAAACAAATAATAAATGTAAAAAATATATGGTAGGACATAGAAACTTGCAAAAAATTGAAACAACAAATGAAGCCTATGTAGACGACATTGTAATATTTGCATAAAGTGAAAGAGGAATACAACAAAACCTAAACATATGGAATGAAACATTGAATGAGTACGGTATGAAAATAAGCACAAATAAGACTAAAACTATGGTGATTGGTGATAAAACAGGAAAGATAAAAATATATATTGAAGATCAAAGTATAGAACAAGTGGAATCATTTCAGTATCTTGGAGTAGAGTTAGATCAGGGCGGAACACAGGAAGCCGAAATAAATAGAAGAGTCCAAAAAGCAGGTAATCTTTATTATTCTATAAATAATAACTTTATTAATAAAAAGGAAATATCAAGAACAACTAAATTAAAGGTCTTTAAATCTGTTTACAGACCAGTATTAACGCATGTGAATTTTGGATACTTAATAGAACACAAAAGAGTAAAATACAAGCGGCGGAAATGAAGTATCTAAGACAAATAAGAGGAGTAACAAAAAAAGATAAAATAAGAAACACAATAATAAGAGAAGAACTGGAAATACAGCCAACTTGGAGTAAATTGAGGAAAGACAACTGGGATGGTGAGGACATTTGCAGCGTATGGAGGAGACCAGATTAACTAAAAGAATATGGGGAGCGAAAATTCAAAACAATAAAAAGAGAGGTAGACCCAGGAAGACTTGGGATGAGACAATAGGGGAAATATTACTGCGGAGAGGTATAGCTTGGATTGAAGCTAAAAAGCTGGCCACTGATAGAAAGAAGTGGAAAAAATTTATGAAGGAGTAGAAATATCACTCTACACCACAATGTGGTAGAAGAGTTATTTTATATATTTTATATATATACAGTGTGTCTACTTAAGTTGGACTCATATGGGAAACTTTTTTATTATGTGTTTTAGGAAAAAAAGTTATTCCTCATAAAAAGTTCTGCATTATCTAAAACCTAAAATGCAATCATTAGATATTTCTTAGTTTGAGCCGTATACGAGGTTTGTCAAAAAATATTAATCTTACTCGAGAGTAAAGTACCTTTATTTTTTACAATACAGAAAAATTGTAAGAAGTAAAGTTGTTTAAAATTAAAAGTTAAATTCAAATATGCAATTACAGCTATTTAGCATGAAAATTAAGATTTGGTGATTATTTACTATTCATTCCGTATTAATTATTCTGGCTTGGTACAATTTAATGTAATCTAGGATGCTCTGTCATGAAGTATTTGACAGTGAATGTCAGAATGGGTTAGTTTTCATAAAATTACAGTAAAAATGGCAGCTTTACTGACTTGTGAAGAAAAAATAGAAATAGTTTTAATTGTTGGAGAAAATTACAATACACATAGAGAGGCAGCAAATATTTTCAACAACAGACATCCCCATAGAAGCATCGGGTATTCAACAGTTACCAAAATAATGAAGAAATTCAAGACCAGTGGAAGTGTTGATAATAAGTTTAATAATAAACGCATAAAACGGGTTGCCAATGAAGACACTGAGTTGGAAGTGATGCTTTCTGTCGTCGAGGAACCAAAAATCGGATTACGCAAAAGGGCTTCTCTAATCACAAATACTTCGGTGAAAAAAGATACAGTGGTAAATATTTTAAAACGTTATAAATATCATGCATACAAACCTCAATTCGTACACACATTACTACCAAGGGATTACGATGTTCGATTTGAATTCTGCGCTTTGATCCAAGGAAAGTTGGAAGAAGACCCGTTTTTCGCAAGAAGTATAATTTTTTCCGATGAAGCCACATTTTCATCCAACGGAACCGTCTCATCACAAAATTGTCGCTGGTGGTCCAACAGTAATCCAAATTTTGTAATAAAAAGTCGTAGCCAATATTCGTTTAAAACGAACGTATGGTGTGGGGTTTACAAAAATAAATTAATTGGACCTTTTTTTATCGACAATCGTTAAATGCCGCACGTTACTTACAATTATTAGAAAATCAAGTAAGTGATTTTTTGCACGAACTTCCGTTAGAAGAACGTATGAAAATTTGGTTCCAACAAGACGGTGCCTCCATCCATAGTACCGTAAACGTTAGAGAACTGCTTGAAAATATGTTTAATGGAAAGGTGATTCACAGGTATTCAGCTATTTTTTGGCCTCCCAGGTCTCCTGATTTAACTCCACTTGACTTTTTTTTATGGGGTTACTTAAAACAGAAGGTTTATGAGCGAGGACCATTTGATGATGTAGACCATTTGGAAAGGATTATTTCTGAGGAATGCCAAAAAATTACTCCAAATATTATACGGAAAATAATAAAAGAGTTTCAGACAAGAACAATTACATGTTCAGAAAGAGAAGGTGGATATGTCGAAGCTTTAGTAGTTTAAATTAAAATTTAATTATGTTTGTTAGTTATAAATAGATTTTTGTTTAGGTACATAATATTCTTTGTGTGGATTCTCCTATTTCTAAGATAAATAATTATAATGCAGCACGTATTTAAATGCAAGATTGTCCAAACACATTAACAAATAGAAAGGTTATCATATTTTTAACAGATGAGAGGGATAAAGTCAGTATTGAAATTTACGATTACAAATACTTTATAATGTAAAACGTAAATAATCACCAAATCTTAATTTTCATGCTAAATAGCTGTAATTGCATATTTGAATATAACTTTTAATTTTAAACAACTTTACCCCTTACAATTTTTCTGTATTGTAAAAAATAAAGGTACTTTACTCTTGAGTAAGATTAATATTTTTTGACAAACCTCGTATACGGCTCAAAATAAGAAATATCTAATGATTGCATTTGAGGTTTTAGATAATGCAGAACTTTTTATGAAGAATAACTTTTTTTCCTAAAACCAATAATAAAAAAGTTTCCCATATGAGTCCAACTTAAGTAGACACACTGTATATATATTTTATATATATATATACAAACAGACATATATATATATGTATAAGTTTTATATATCTTAGGGATTCCGTCGTAAGGAGGGCTGAATTAAACTCTTATTTACTACCCAACGTTTCGAAAATTTTTATTTTCTTTTTCAAGGCTGAAATATGAACATTTTTTTGGTAGGTATATCTTTTGTAAAATAATTTTTTAAAAACTTACGTGTAAAGTGAGTCAATAATTTACAAAACTAAACTTCTTATTCAGCAAGTAAAACATTCTTTGTATGTAAGAAATTTCATATAATACATTGAAGGCACTATTTTGATGTGGAATGTCAAAACTCAAGTGACATTTTTTAATATTTTTTAAGATTGAGTAATAACAGAGTTGTTGTGACTAACTTAATAACTTAGAAGACAGTCTTGATTAATAGTACCATGACTTGTCACTTAATCATGATCCTATTAAGGAAGGAAGTCATATATATATTATCTATTCGCAATTGTTGAGTTTTGACATTCCACATCAAAATAGTGCCTTCAATGTATTATATGAAATTTCTTACATACAAAGAATGTTTTACTTGCTGAATAAGAAGTTTAGTTTTGTAAATTATTGACTCACTTTACACGTAAGTTTTTAAAAAATTATTTTACAAAAGATATACCTACCAAAAAAATGTTCATATTTCAACCTTGAAAAAGAAAATAAAATTTTTCGAAACGTTGGGTAGTAAATAAGAGTTTAATTCAGCCCTCCTTACGACGGAATCCCTAAGATATATAAAACCTATTGAATTATCTACCGTCAAGAATTCCCTTTTGTTTATTTATATATGTATATGTATATATATATATATATTGAACGAAAAACAATTAATTGATCAATATGCTTAACGGAAGTCGTGTGCAGATGTGCATCAATGACCCTGGATTGAGAAAGCTGTGACTGAACTTGTACAGGATGTTAACGTGCATGCTGGCCGATTTGACAATAAGCTCAATATGTATATCAAAACTACGTTTGGATTCCTATTTATACTCAAAAAACAAAATGAAGGAGAACACAAAACTTTATGCGATGAAATTTGTGACAAAAAATCTGTTTAACAAATGATATCAGTAGTAGGTTGAGTTTGAGAGCGAGAAAGATACATCACCCTTTTTCTATTATATGATGATTCAGACGACAGTGCCTGCTCTAGTATTGTTTGGTAATGTTTTTCGAAGCATATATATGTCTTCGAATGTACCAATTCTGGTGAATTTTGCAAGAATGAAGTGGCGAGAGGGAGTACAAAGATGATTATGAATAATAGATCAAACTCGTCCAAAAAATGAAAAATACGGTATGAGTTTTTAAGTATATTCTTGTTTGCACTGTTGTGCTGATTACATTATTTTGGATTACCTCGCAGCATTCAGTTCCATGAGCTCACTATACGTGAAATCTAGATTCGAACCAAAATGAGATATTGTAATAGATGGATTTATTCTTGGAAGTTCATCCGATTACACTTTCAATCAATCGATTTCAATACAGATACGTGAAAAACTTCCACAACACTATTATTTTGTTAAATAAAACTGATGATTACAATCCTTTCGGAATTATATAGCACGTTCGGTATTTACATCATGGAGGCGACAGATTTTTAATCATGTGATCACAGTTGTCAGAGCAGATTTCGATTATGAAACGATTAGTTGGATTGTTGAGCTTTTCTGATATTGACGCATGTCCATACAATGAGCAGTAGTCACTGCCATTTATAGACTGTTTCACTGTTTGCTATGGTTGTTTCATAAACTCAATATCAGATTACATTTGTTTCGTCTGTCGAATAGATTCACGTCGGACTGATCCAACTTGAATTACTGTATGATCGAGGTTTGCCTCACCTACATCTAGCACAAACAAAAGATTTGAAGTCTTAATGGTCAGACGTAAATACTGAACGCACCTATACATAAATGATTGTCAGATATAGACTTGACGTCACATTTCGTTCAATTTTAATGTCAATTTCGGATTATCCTCGCATATATTGTAGTTATATTCAATATTTAATCAATTTACTATAAATTTAATATGGAAATAGCTATTAAAATATAATACCTGATCTATAAATAAACCGTAAACTAACATTTTACTCAACTTCAATACAACTAATTTTCAGTTGTATGCATGACCCCTGTCACCCCCACAGAAGTCGTATGTGCAACCTTGAGAGTAATATTATTTCGATATTGAATTTCTTGCCGACGCTGGTGATAGTCCTACGGTTCGGTTTTGTTCTTGCTCGGGAGAGTGGAAAATGGAAAACCGATTTTCATGTCGTTAATGTCGAATTGCCATTATGGAAATTGTACATTTTTTTATTTGGGAAATCACCGGAGACGACGGGCATAAGTGAGAAAATTGAAAACGTTTTCAACGATCGTCTTGTTGACAGATATCTCTGTAATGGGAACGTTCCACGACCAGGAAAATTCAATAATCTCAATTCTCATTTCGTCATTTTAAAATTGTTCAATCTTTGGTGAATTTATCTTAGCTTTTATTAATGAATGGTAAAAATATCTCAAGATTTTTATTTTATTTTTTTTTCAACAGAAAAATGGGAAATTCCCTTACGATTGTCGGTTGTGTCTTATATTTTCAAATGGTGAGACTTTTTCAAATCAGTGTCACCTTCTCACAAAAAACCTAGTTTATATTTCGAAATTTTAGTTATTTCAAACGTGACATTCCCATTATTTGAATCGTTGTTTTTTTCAGAAGACATTGGAATAGAAGAAAATGAAATACCTATTGAAGTAACGGAAGAGAGGCTAAAACATATTTCTGGTAACGGAACACTTTTGTACTATAAGCACGAATATGGTATTGGAATAAATAGGAAACACCAAGAAAACGAGAAGATGAGACCATTGGACAGCTACGTGGACTGATTTCCACTGTGCAAATTGGTACATACACACTGACGCGAGACGCTCTGCACGCGAACGAGCTTTCCGCGTGGCTTCCTCTGTGGTATTGCGAAAGCACTGCAAAAGAAAAATAGCAGTACTTGTACAAAAAAACAGTCTCGAGAATGATGGAACAGGGAGCCTGGAATGAGACAGGCCGAAGAGTTCATCAAAGAACCATCGCCAAATGCACAGATTACTTACTAAGCCAGAAGTTGCATTTTCAGTGTCTAAGTTTTGATGCTGGCCAAAAAATGTAATTAAATCATAACCATTTCCATATAAAGTTTAATAGTCAAGCAGACATTAAAGCTCTGAGTTCTTGTGTAATCAGTTCCAAAATGACATGGGAATGCATAGGAAAACTTAATGAACTAGGCGAGTACAATATAGGCAACATACTGTGGATTCCAGGACACACTGAAATTGAAGGAAATGAAATAGCAGATGAACTAGCAAAGAGGGGGACTGAACTCTTTTGCGGTATCAGCTCCAATGTAATATTTGAACAAATAGGCAAAGCCGAAAAAAAGTTAAGATCTGACCATTGGAAAGATCTAGTAGGGCTTAGACAATCAAATATACTTCTGTGGGACTACAACCAGTTGAGATCAAATGAATGCCTGAGTCAGAGTTTTATCAGAGATTCTTATGGGACATTGTCACCTGAATGGGCATCTGAAAAAGCTCAAGGTAGTGGAGAAAAAAAAAGGATGCTCTGTGGCACGAAAGAAGAAACCTCCATCCACATACTTGCGGATTTCACAGCAATTCAGAATCCTAGGGCAGAACACCTAGGACACTATTGGATAGAAGAGGGACACTTACCTTAACTAAAGCCTGCAGACATCCTAAAATTCCTCCGGGAAATAGGTCTAAAGGAGCTACAAGTCTGAGACTTTCCTCAGGAACTAAGTAAAAGTATATATACATACATGTTACATCATCCAACTCTCAACGAAGCAGATACAACCTCAGTAGTTTTCAAATTTATTATTTAATTCTCTTACATACAAACTAAGCCATAATAGGCGAATAACCAGAATTCTGGTTGGATTCCTAACAGGGAACTGTAGACTCAACAAACACGAACAACATTGGCGGATAGGCAGACACAATTATATGCAGGGTTTGCCAGGAAGATGAGGGTATGTATACACAATAGATCTGCAAAGGTCGCAGTGGGGAGGCTCTTAGAACCACAATGAACTAATATCAATTCTAATCACACTCTATGTACTATCGGTTCTGTGAAACAGTAGATTTTGTAATACAGAACACGCGTTCATTAACATATCTTACTATACTACTGTGCAGCACAAGCAAGTTCTAGGTCGTAGTATAGGTAGTAGATGTGTAACTGTACGTTTAGGAGCTTCTAAACCTACTAAATATAATGCGAGTGATTATAACAATCTTGGAAAATCTTTCATTCTTCTAACCGACAGATACTACTAAAGTTTTGGGAGTTAACGAAGAAAAGGGGTTCCAACTGTCACCCTGTAGGTATACTTATATTTTATATCATGAATTTTCAAGAATTTATTACTTAAGGGATTGTTGAGAGTGCTGAACTTAAATGCAACAACAAAAATTATTTCAAAATGTAACGTTTACCTTATGTGACTTCTTTTATTATCTGGATAATCATCCATTATAATAACAGTATTATCCAGACTTATATAATAACTTCCAAACAAACTAATGATCAAAGATACTTAAAAACAACAAATCTATGTAGAAAACACTTTTATAGTGAGAAAATTAGGTTGGGTCATTATGGCGTTCGCAAAAAAGCATAATCGCAATCGTGATCTGTGCTCAAGTATATTTTGGAGTAAGCAGACACGCATGCTACACATTTACTACTACTACTACCTATACTATGATTCAGAGCTTTCTCACGCTGTACATTATTTAAGTTAGAAATGTTTAAGAATCCGTATTCTGTATTACACAGTCTACTGTTTCACAAAACAGATTGTTTCTGCACAATAGCACCTACAGGTAGTAATTACGTTACCGGGTGATGAAATTGTGCAAAACACTCAATTGTATGAAATAATCACCCCACTTTAAATCATACCATTGCACTTTTACATAGTTGTCAAAATTATCACAGTCTTACTTTCTAATCATAAGACATGGAAAGATATGTTCAATATCATCATCATCAAGGCCGTTCAATCCCGATTGATTATGGCTAGCTCAATAGAGCTGTGTTTAATCCCATTGACGAGGTGGATTACTCCTCTTATATCAGTGCGACTATAATCTTCTATCTGATCTCATTTGTTATAGTTCTCCATTTTCTTCTGTCTCTGCATTTTGTTTTCCAGTCTCTGATTTTCAATGCTTTCATATCTTCCTCTACTTGATCCCACCATCTGCTTCGTGGTCTTCCTCGTGTTCTCGTCTTCAATGGAATCCATGTTGTTATTCTTTTTAATATTTCTGTTGGTGCATTTCTCATAATGTGTCCCATCCATTCCAGTCTCCTTGCTTTTATATTTCGGACTATATTTTCTCCACCTGCTTCCTTTTCTATTTCTATGTTTTTTTTTAATCTTCTTTCTCCATCTATTGTTATGTCTGGTCCAAATATTGTTCTCAATATTTTCCTTTCTATTATTTTTAGATCTTCTTCAATATACTCTTACGAATAAACAAAACTCTTCATTCTCCATTGTTAGATGGTCTTGTAGATAGTATATAAATGTTTACTTACTATAAGTGCCTGATATCTTAGACGGTTACATATCAAAATCAGCTTTCTTGGTTACTTATTTATTTATATCGATTTCTATAATTTACTAACGATGCAAATGTTATTTTTGAAACCGGTCGAGAAATATATGTTATGTCGGTTGTGGAGTCTGTTGTCGAATGATTTCATTTAATAATTATGGACATAGTAAGGGTTGAAATAATTAATTTTTCGTTGTTGTTGATACAAATTCGATTACATAGCCACATAACAATCTTGTTTCTAATTACAAAGAGTGGAATTATTTTTCTGTATATAGATATAGTTTGGCAAACATAACTGAAGCTGTGAAAGGAATGCGGTCGAAAACATTCGATATTGCCACGTTTAAGTGCTAAGTTTGTAGTGATAATAATTGAAAAATGGACTTTTTATTATTAACAATATGTCAATAATGATTCAACGTTAATTCTTTAATGTGCTTGTTTCATTGGATTTTGTCTATTAACATTATTTTTTCAATTTCTGAATATTAAAAGATGAATACTTTTCCAAATATGTTATGGGTTTTCTTCAAGCCGGCAAAGTCGTGCGAAAATCATAATTACCACGCCCTCCGACTAACTCAATTGGTGAATATTTATCAAGCCGCCGTTGCTAAGTAACCACCTGACTTCCTATTGGCAAGCTCGTGCGTGTGTTTTTCTCTCTCACCTCGACAATTGACTGACATGATATCCAGTGGCGTTTATATTGTCAGTATTTACCTTCGTATTTTCTGTTTTACTTGGTATCTTATTATTTCGTATGCATATTGAATTCAAGTACGATTTTTAACATTATTTGTTTTTAACAAATACCGTGTTTTGAAAAATAATTTACTTTTAAAGCAAAGCATAACTCAGTTTCTATATAGATATAATTATTATATAATAATAATTATTATGTTTAATACTTTTATAAAATAGGTACCATACGCCATTGGTACGTTTATGACAAATATCGGCCATGTTTCCTCGCCCCTTACCGATGCCGCGTAGCTTCAAATAGACTTGCCAAACTATACTAGGATCAATATGGTCGTGCTTTATTCCGGAGTTGATTTTCTTCAGAAGGGTTAAAACATTGTGGTGAGTGTCTTTTCATAATTTAAATTGTAGTCGCCGGTATAATCGGGTTTTTTATATCGTTGTTTTTTGTGGACTGAACTTTTTCTAATATATGAAGAAAATTACTAGGGCTTATGGAAAGATGGACGTGTAAGGGCCATCTCTCTCTTTTACGTGCTTTTATTCTTTGTTTTTAATTAAGTTTCCGTTTAATTTAGTCCAATGATGGGCCCTTTTCAACGAAAATGGTAGTTAGTTGAAATAAAACGACTGTGCCGAAAAACGGCTAATTGAATGCTTTTAGTTGTATTTTTTTCAAAATAATGCTGTTTATTTGCTTGGAAAATTGGAGTTTCATGTTTATTGTCTATAATTAAGCTAAGAGTGACGTTTGGGATATAAGCGCAAAAATTGGGAACATCCGTGAATAGTAGTAATAAAATCGATATTTTAAAGCAGAGCATAGTGGCGCATTCGCTTGAAAAATTATACATTTTTATTATTATTATTGAATATTTGAGAATTGATGTTTTAATGCACAAAAATTGATTATTCCATTGCAAATTAAAAAAAAAAGTACGAATAAAAGCAAATGCTGAAACACCATCCAAATAATGACATCTTTAAATTATACCTAAGTATTCGACAGTTGGTAGTAAGAAGAACAAAATCCATTGGTTCATTTTATAAAAGGAGTGGTAAATCAAGAAATTTCGATTTTTAAAACGGACTTCAAAGTTTGTACTTTTCTTCGCAAAATAGCCTTTTTCTTGGATAAATCACAAAATATCCATCACGAGTGGAATTTAACCACGTGACTAGTTTGCAAACTAGTTGAAGTGTGTCACTGGCTTTAGATTTTTGTATATATCAAGCTAATATTTGCTGTCTTACGAATGCAACTGATTGTGAGATAACACGTTAGATAATAAATTTCCAGGTTCTACCAAACTTATCTTGCAACGTTGTCTTTGCTTTTGTTTATTGAATCCAGAAACCTTCCATGAAGTTTTTGAAAAGTTATAATTTTAAATATATATCGTGAGTTGCCAGAATTACATGCTAATGTCCTAGCTAGCTCGCTTTCCAACGATATGTACCAACTATGCGAATAATCGTCTAATCACAGGATTATTTATGCGGGAAAATATTTCAATATTGCCAGGTTGTTTAAACTACAAGATGATTTTAATGTTAACTATCCTGGTTACTAGCACCGAATCTTTGATGCAAAGCGTTTGTCAACGATGTTTGTGTTAGTTATCGACGTGTCAAAAAGTATAACCTCATTTTAACAGCAAATATCTGTGAACTTTGAGACGATAGCAAGGAAGGAAATTATTCATTAGGAAAACATATCTTAGCAACATTTTTGGCTTCAAGATTATATAAATGCAAGTACATCATCAAAATTGTGTCATATTTTTCAAAAACAGTTACCGTTCAACTACGAAGCAGCAACTACTTCCCGGGCTATATGCCCCGACAGCCTTTGAATAAAACTTCTAAGTCAAACGGGGTCGGTATGATCTACTAGATTTACCTACCATTCTGGTTTGTAATTAGAAGGGACAACATAACTTGTAGACTGGTTTCGGCAGAATGGTTGGTAAATCTTGCAGACCATATCGACCCCGTTTGACTTAGAAATGTAATTCAATATGTGGAGTGTCTAGAGCAAGTTGGAGTTGTAGGGAAACTTTCAGTTTGGATATTGAGGTTTGGGTCTAATTGCATCGTATTAACAATCCATGCCCAAACATTAACCTTGTCAGGTTATGTTCTTCTCTCATCCAGTGAGCATTTTCCATTGATCAGTAGCGACAATTCTGTCAATTAACATGACTGTTAAGTAAAACAGTGCGCACAATCTAAAACATAACGGCTTGTTGTCCAACATTTTCATCCATAAATTCTCTCATCAAAATCGTCTGCTATGAGCTCCGAAGCTGGTATCATTTTATGGGAATGCATTTTATTCCGTTTTAGTATAGAATTAATGTATGGCTAGCATTCAATTTTGCGAATGCTTGTCTACGTCACGTATGGGGCCTTTCCTCAAACTCAAGCTTCATAACTAACTTGGTATCATCGCTCAGTGCATTGGCAGCTGGTTTTTTTTATCTGCTTCGCATGTCCAAACTCGCAAATTGCTTATCTATTATTTCACTCATTGTCCTTTGAGATACCGGCAACAAATCTGGAAATTTCTGATTAAATAGGCGAGCAGCTTCTATTTTTTGTTCGGGTCCTACCGGGACCAATTGTGAATCTGAACAGTTCCCGAATCCACTTGAATGCACATGAAAAAATTCATAAGAATCGGTATGGCCGTTTAGGAGGAGTACATACACATGCACCTAGGCACTATATGTATATTATGAAGATATGCAATTGAATCTTGAAAGTGACAGACGCAAATAATAGCACAAACATATTTTGTAACTTTTTTTGTCACAATACAGTAGAAGGTTAATATTTAAGTATGCTGCCAAGCTCTCAAGAGGGTGTCCACAAATATAGATCGGACAGAAATCTTGGTTATTTAAGAGTTGACTGATAACCAGAATATGTTGAATTTCACGAAAAGCGATCTAAATTTTGCCGGAAATGTTACATTTGAGTCGTGCAAATACAAAAAATCTTGGTCCGAGAAAAAATCATGGTCACATTTAGCAGTCCAACGCTGCAAACTTGTCATCTGATTCACATGAAAAACAGCTGAGGGCCAAAATTGGTGGATATAAGAAAAACTACCTACCTAATGTCGCTTACCCGAGGAACATATCGAGTATTTGCTATAGTTTGACCAAAAAAATTCAACGACACGACACGAGAATATTAAATTTTGGCGACTACTACCTTTTCAAACAGCCAACAAAGATGCAACCGGAAGGGGGGACATTGAAAATGACGAATTGAAATGTAAAAATATTTTGGTGCATTAACAAAAGCATTCAGTATCGTTCGCAGTTAAGACCCTGTATCGTTAAATTTTCATTTCGAAAAAATGTTCACCGAATTAAACATCAAAAGAGACAATAACAAAAGAGATAACAAAACTGAAAGAGGAAAAAAGCACTCTCAAACAAAAAATTAACCAACAGGATGAGCAAACTGAAATGCTAGAAAGAGAGGTTAAGAGAACAAATTTGGTGATACATGGAGTTGAAGATGATGAAAATGAAAAAAATGGAACAGATGGAACGGAAAGCAGCTGGGATCATAGCGCACATGGGGTTGGAAATATCCAAAGAAGAAATTGACGAAGCTAGAAAAATGGTAAGATATAAATATGGAAACACAATACCAATACAATTGAAACTAAGAAGGGGAAATAAAAAAGTAGAGATCTTAAGAGCAGCAAAAAATCTTAAGGTATCAAACATATGGATAAATGAAGTCTACCAAAAAACTGTTAGAACAAAGGAAATTGTTGATACCAAAACTAAAAGAGACAAAAAAGAACGGAAACAAAGCAATCCTAAAATATAACAAACTAATAATAAACGGCATAGTATACAACTCAGAAGGGAAAGAAGAAATCTCTACAGGAGATGGAGAATATAAAAAATACGATAATAAGAGAGAAATTAGTCAAAGATCCCCAGAAAATGAGCCCCTAGAAGAACAATTAAAGAAAATGAATAAAACAACAAAAAACTAACAAATGCAGATGAATGAATTATAAGTAAAGAAGACAATGGCGATGAAGAAGGCAATAAATCGGAGAAGCAAACAGGTGATTTGAAGACAGATTCTTGGAAAATTGGAACATGGAACATCAGGAGCATAACAAATAAAGAAAATGAATTAATAGAGGAAGTGAAAAGAACTGGGCAAGATATATTAGGAATCACAGAAACCAAAATTAAAGGCAAAGGAGAAAGGCTATTAAACTATTAGACAACGGATATGTGTTAATATACAAGGGAGTGGAACCAAATCAAAGAGCGAAGGAGGCAATAGGATTTATAATCAAAGAACAAAAGTATATAAGAAGATTGGAGGGGATGGGCAGAGGATACTGAAAATCTAACTAACAATATTGTTAGTGGTTCATGGACCAGGAGAAGATGAAAATAAACAAACACAAACAAAACATTCTTTTTGGAAACAACTCACAGAAATAGCGGAAGATATAACAGACAGGCTAATAATAATAGGGCCAATAAACGCAAGAGTTGGGAAAAAAGACGAGGAGACAGGAGATACAATCCAAAAATACGTTGAAAACGTTAGAAACATTAATGGGAGGATATTAATTGACTTCTGCTTAAGTAACAACCTAATACGAGAAGTTATAAGCAGAAACGAAAAATCTATAATAGGTTATGTAATAATGAACAAAAATTACCGAAAAGATATACTGGATACGAGAGTAAAGAGAGGAGCAGAATTATTCACTGATCATTTTTAAGTAGTCGCAAAATTGAGAACAAGTTCAGAATCAAAAAGAAGAGAGATGATAAAAAACTCCAACACTATAAATTGCAGGAAACAAAAACAGCTGAAAAATACATGGAGATAGTACAAAAAGAAACGGAAGAAGTCACAATGAATATGATTCAGTACAATTTGTGGGATCACAATAACCAAAACAAACAAAAAGAAAACTAATTGGTGGAACGAAGAAATAAAACCCGAAATCAAAATAAAAAAAAATATGTGGCAAAAATACTTAAGGAATAGAACAAATGAGACATATCTAAAATATAAAAACCAAAGGAAAAAAGTCAATGAAATAGTTCAAAGAGAGAAACAAAAATCATGGGAAGACTTTGGACATAAAATGGAAAAAGATATGCACGGAAACCAAAAGCTGTGTTATAAAATTATGAAGACTTTAAGAAAAGGAAAGACTCAGAAATGTCCAAATATATTGTCAAAAGAAGGGAAAACGTTAGTAGTTAGAGATAATGAAGAGGTAAATGCAACACTTCCAAGACATGCTAAATGTAGATTGGACGAACGAACACGTGGAACATGACATCACCGGAAATGAAATAGAACAGAATGAACAGAAAAATATTAAAAAAGGAGAAGTTACAGATGCAATCAAATTATTAAAAAGAGGCAAAGCAGCAGGACATGACGGAATATTGGCAGAAATGCTAAAGAATATGGGAAGCAATGGAACTGGAGTCTTGACATGTCTGCTTAACAAGGTAATGAAGGAATCGTGGATACCTGAAGACTGGAAGATAGGAGTAATCCTACCAATTTTCAAAAATGGTAACAATCGTGACTGCAAAAATTACAGGGGCATCACCCTATTATGCATAGTTGCCAAAGTATACGAGAGAATTCTAGACAATAGACTGAAAAGCATAAAAGATATACAACTCGAAGATTCACAAAGCGGATTTAGGAAAGGAAGAGGAGTACAAGACCATATCTTCACTATTAAACAGATGATTGAAAAAAGATACGATAGTAATGTTTATGTTACGTTTATCGATCTAGAGAAAGCGTACCGAGGGCAGCAATCTGGAATAGCTTAAGAAGAAGATGAGTTAATAAAAAACTGAGGGAGAATATTGAAAGTATATATACATGTACAAGAAATTATGTGAGAACTAATAATCTAGAATCGGAAGAATTTATTACGAAAGAAGGACTAAGACAAGGAGGTGTATTAAGCACTACATTATTCAATATAATATTAGACGACGTGATTAAAGAAACGAAAGGAAGAGTAAAGAAATTGAATGTAGGGTATAGAAATTTACAACCTGTACACTTAACATAATGCGCATATGCTGACGACCTCATAATATATGCCAAAAATGAAAACGACCTGCAACAAAATTTAGATATATGGGACATGGCGCATAGGCAGAGAAACTTGAAAATAAACATAAAAAAAACTAAGATAATGGTGATAGGAAAAGATGACATAAAAGTTAGGGTAAAATTGAAAAACAAAGAAATAGAACAGATAGATAATTTTAAATATCTGGGAATTACAGTTCAAAAGGAAGGAAAAAACGATGCAGAAATAAATAATAGAAAAGAAAGCGCAACTAAACTGAATCACGCCCCGAATAAGAATCTTTTGAGCAGAAGAGAAATCAGTAACAAAACAAAAGTAACAGTTTACAAAACAATTTACAGACCAATCCTAGTGTATGGATACGAGAGCTGGAATCTTTCCAAACGACAAAAAACAGAATACAGGCGACAGAAATGAAATGTTTAAGGAACATTCAGGGAGTAACAAAAATGGATATACGAAACGAAGATATAAGGAAAGATCTTGAAGTAGAACCTATAATTACTAGTATAGAACGACAACAACTTAGATGGTTCGGGCATCTAATAAGGATGAAGGATGACAGAAAAACCAATCAAATATGGGAGGCGAAATCACCATAGAAGAGAGCTAGAGGAAGACCAAAAAAAAGCTGAAATGATGGGGTAGTGGAGTGCCTAAATAAGAGGAACAAAAACTGGAAAGAGGCTAAAAAGATAGCACGAAACAAAGAGAAATAGGCAGAATTTGTTTATAATTAATAGAATTTATACCTTAAACCTTCGGGTATGTATATATATAAACAAACTAGCATTTTTGTCGTATGCATATTTAAAACGATCTCTCTCGCGCATGCACTTTTTCCAGATTTGGGTCCCCATATTAGAATAACAAAAACAGTTTCAATATAATAAATAATTTATACCAAAGCTGCAAATTTATTTATTTTTTTGTTGGACAACAGTATTATCGCATTCTATTCTTCAATTCCTTTATGAAACTCAATCCGCCGTTTTCATGTGAAGAAGATGTCGTCAAATTGACAAGTTCTCAACGTTGGACTTCTACAGCTGAACATGATTTTTGTCGGACAATGACAAAGTTCATATCGCTGTTCGAGAACTTTGAATCAGTCATAAAATTGACAAGTTAAGTTGTTGGCCGGCCCTTGAATAACCTAGATTTTTGTCGGACCAAATTTTCCCTACATTCTTCATCGAACTACCGTCCAATAAAAACCAAAAAAAAAACTGTTGCCTATAATATTTTAAAACCGCTTTTTTCCCACTTCTCAAACGAAACTCCCAGAGCTCCAAGAGTTTTCACTTATAAAAAGTTGTCCGCCGTATACAAAGTTACAGCCTGCCGTTTTTCTTCAATTACATAAAATCTGGGATGATATCCCACAACGTTTCTACCGATTTCATGAAAATATTGTACGAAAGGGGTCAAGCACAAAGAGCTTAAGCAAAGAGAATTGGAGTGGACAATAAGACAAATAAAATGCAAATCAATCAGATTCTATCTATTAAGAAAATTCATCACATTCCTGCATTTGGTCTACTGGGTACTGGAGGTACAGAGTGAGAGCATAATTACACAACACTTAACATACTAGGTTAATAATAAAATAGAAACAGCAATTAACGAATATGCTGAAAATAAAAAGATACTCAAATGGCAAGAGCCGTATCAAACAGAAAAATTTTTGTATATCGTATCGTATCATAACATTAGATAAAAAAGATACAGAAACGAATCACAGGATTGAATAATTTCATTATACTGTGAATTATTATTTATTTATCAAGTTATATTGGCAGTTGTCCACTACTACCTAAGAGTCTAGCAAGAAAAAGTTTGACATTCTCTTACAATCATTTTCTACATACTTTGGTTACATACTGTCGTATGTTTCGTATTTGGAGAACTGTGAGAACGATTTGAAAAGTAACGTAAATATAACTTTATCCATACATACGATTGTCTACTCACTTTGTCAATCTTACAAGAACGAGTCTACATACCTGAAACAAAATGAAATAAATTAGAAACAATATAATATGCAAGATATGAAGTTTTTTCTTTGAATCCGTTTCTAAGTTGTTTTATAATAAGTGGCATGCCAGTTATCCCTGCTGCTGTGGTTAGTATCTTGACCACACCATTAAGCACTACTCAGAATATTATTCTAATGGTAACGTTAACGGATAGTGAGCCTAATCGACATTTACAACAGTTCTATGTGCGTCGTGTCTAACAAGCTAACTATATTTGCCTAACATACTGATATATGTTGAAAGTGGTCACTTAACTAACCACAACGTCCCTAAAAGCGTATTTCTGTAAAAAAAATGGCGCGAAAATTTTGTTTACCTTTTGAAGTTATACTTCTAATGCGACTTCCAACAAGTTTGCGTTAAACGTTTAAGAGAGAAAGAAAGATACACAAAGGTAGAAAGTATGAGAGAGAAGGAGAGTGAGTCCTCCGGTATTCGATAACAGATGGCAGTGTAAGTAATCTTTTTAAAAAGTAATTTATTAAGAGATTGTAATTTTGAAAGTTCCTTCACATGACCAAAATCTTCGGCATTTATCAACAAATGATAGTGTAAGTATATTTTTTTCCTTAAATAAAGTAACTTTCAAAATGTAATTCAGAAAAACTTCCTTTTTTGGAATTTTCTTCATATGACCAAAACCTTCGGCAGTCAATGACAGATGGCAGTGTAAGTATTCTTTTTAAAAAGTAATTTATTCAGAAGCTGCAATTTTGAAATTTCCTTCACATTACCAAAATCTTCGGCATTCATCAAAAAAAGATAGTGTAAGTGAACTTTTTTTCTTAAATAAGGTAACTTTTAAAATTTAATTCACTAAAAAAATTCCTTTTTTGGAATTTTCTTCATACGACCAAAACCTTCCGCATTCGATAACAGATGGCAGTGATACTTCTAATGCAACTTCCAACAAGGTTGCGTTAAACGTTAAATGGAGAAAGAAAGATACACAAAGGTAGAAAGTAGGAGAGAGAAAGAGAGTGAGTCGGTAGATCCCAAGCACATGCGCGTGGTATTCTTGCTTTGCAGCGAAGTAAACAGTGTGAGCGTCGTGAAATTAGCTGAAATACGTACTGTTTTTTTAGTTTGATTTGATACACATATAATTTACTTTAGTTATCATAATCCCATTGGAAATGTTATAGAGTTGGATATTTCTCCACTCGAAAATGATAATTAAAAGATGCGATCAATTGTGTAAGCAATGTTAATAAAGTTTGTCTTAAAGCAACAATATGATTTCACTAAAAATCAATTTCTACTCCTATTTTCATTTCCACATTACGAAGTATAACTTCTTCCGCGCGGAGGGACTGCACGCACTAATTTTTTTTCTTTACGAGCTTTGACTAGAAGTTAGCAATTTGGCCGCATTAGTGTTGTCAGTGGTTTGATAAAACAAACAGTGTATGTGTTTTTACTTCTTGTGCATAGAACTTCATTTTAGATATTTCAGCTTCCGAAAATTTTCAAAGGTAAGTCGCTAGGTTTACTGAGATTTTTTCAAAAAATATAGGGCTCCAGAAGCTGATCTAAACAATTTTACAAAGTCATATCATAACAAGTACAAGAGATAAATGTTTTTGGCAAAGATAATATTGCAACTAGATTTATAAGAAAGCTTTATAAAACTGTCAACGAAAGTAAATTTATTTTGTTTAGGAGCATTTTGTTGCTTTTTATTTTCTATTCTTGGCTTTTACAGAAATAATAACAAACATAAGTATAGTTTGGCAAGTCTAACTAAAGCTACGCGGCATCGGTAAGAGATGAGGAAACATGGCTGATATCTGTCATAAACGTACCAATGGCGTATGGTACCTATTTTATAAAAGAATTATTACAGTTTCCTGTAGATTATGCGCCAAGGTAGAAAAGTGAGGTATTATTGTTGAGGTCCATTAAAGACCGAGAAGCGAAGCTTCGAGGTCTTTAATGGATCTGAGACATTAATACACTTCTCTACCGTGGCTCATATAGCATTTTTTTCACTACTTCACTACTGGCATTTTATTTTATGTAAATATTAGTTTGTCGACTCCTGTTTCACATGACATGACATCTGTGCACAAGTTAACCTCACATTCTATTAAATGGATTGAGATTTAGTTATAATCAAGTAGGCTCTGTATTTTTCTACCTTGGTTAATAATGAACAACTTTACTACCCCAACAAAAGTCAATAAAGTTAGGTTTAGAGGCTAGTAGTGAAAAATAATAATTATTATATAATAATTATATCTATATAGAGACTGATTTATGCTTTGCTTTAAAGGTAAGGTATTTTTCAAAACACGTTATTTGTTAAAAACAAATAATGATAAAAATCGTACTTGAATTCAATATGGATACGAAATAATAAGATACCAAGTAAAACTGAAAATACAACACTGACAACGCCACTGGATAAACAATGTCAGTCAATTGTCGAAGTGAGAGGGAAAAACACACGCACGCGTTTGCCAATAGGAAGTCAGGTGGTTACTAAGCAACGGAGGTTCGATAAATATTCACCAAATGAGTTAGTCCGGAGGGCGTGGTAATTATGATTTTCGCACGACGTTGCCGGCTTGAAGAAAACCCATAACATATTTGGAAAAGTGTTCATCTTCTAATATTCAGAAATTGA
Source organism: Lochmaea crataegi (assembly GCA_947563755.1). Lineage (NCBI taxonomy): Eukaryota > Metazoa > Arthropoda > Insecta > Coleoptera > Chrysomelidae > Lochmaea > Lochmaea crataegi. The sequence continues at coordinate 36,983,307 of OX387425.1, read as the reverse complement.
AAAAATAATGTTAATAGACAAAATCCAATGAAACAAGCACATTAAAGAACTAACGTTTAATCATTATTGACATATTGTTAATAATGAAAAGTCCATTTTTTCATTATTGTCACTACAAAGTTAGCACTTTAGCTTTTTCATAGTTAAACGTGGCAATATCGAATATTTTCGACTGCATTCCTTTCACAGCTTCAGTTATGTTTGCCAAACTATACTTTACTTTTACGAACCTACAGATGATGCAGTCAAAGAACATACTTACAATTTCTCAAAATCGGCTTATACCGCTAAGCATTTTGAAAATTCACAGTTTCAAGAGCCCTTTGGACCGTTTCTTCAGACTGATATAGAAAACCCAATAGACTTTTTTTCTTATCAGTTCGCCCTTACTACATGTTGTAGCGAGTTTCTATCCTTGGTAACTGTTACTTTACTTTGTATTTTCTACATCTGACTTCAGAATGTTGCAAAATACACTTTTTTGATAAAAAGAAAGCAATAAGTTTTTTTGTTAAAATGTGGTTAGTTTACTGACCACCACAAACTATGGCTTGTCTATTGGCCTAGAGGTCCACTGGTTAGTTTACTAACCACAACTTTACGACTTTTTCGCAAATTACAGAATTTTTTTAATAATTTTCTGAGCAGTTAAAATGACCAAATATTCGTTTAAAACACAGAAATGAACTTAAAATATAAAAAAAAAGTTCTGCGCCTTGAAGGGTTATTTTACAAGAATGAGGAAAAAGTACTGAAGCAAACTTACGTAAAATGACCTGTTTACGAATATTTTAATTTGTGGTACTATTACGGTACATTCATTATAGTTGTTTTTGTGGTATCATTCTGAACTACGCCCTCTAGCGGTGGAGTAGAAAACTTAGAAATAGTTTCCAGCAGCTTCTGGTATGCGAGTTTGTTATATTTTTTTTAGGCTGTACAATAAATAGTTTCTGAGATACAGCGGGTTACCTCTCTTAATCAGACACCCGGTACAAGTAATTAGATCTATCTGTTTTGTTCAGTCGTTGATGTGACATAAATTGGCCTTCTAAGTAGCCCCAATAATGGAAGGGCTTCTGTCACCACTACTTAAGACTACAGGAATAGTTTACCTCCTCAATACACTGTCCAAAACAGACTTTTTCTGACTAGATGACATAGTTATTGTTGTGAGGGACGAATTTGTCGGAGTTTTAGACGGAAGATTGCAAATATTCCTAGATAATAACTGGTGTGAAGAAGAGAGACTGACACTCAATAAACACGTCATCAACTTCACAAGACAAACAGCACTGCCATGCCTAAAACCATTGGTCAAAGAAACGAAGCACGTTAGAGTATATTTTGACCACTGGTTCACACGAAGCTCTCACATACAAAAAGTAGCTTTATCTTTTGGAAGATGCAAAAGAATATGTGTTGAATACACTGGGGTCTAAACCCAATACGATCCACGTTTTATATCCAAGTTTTATACCACTTTGCAGTAGAAATTGATAGACAAGAAAGAAGATCAATTTTAATTGTTCATAAGCTGTCAAAGTTGATAATAAACTTTTCATGTGAACAATTTTCAAGATATAAGTCTGTCAAAATGCTATTGGACACTTGGTATAGCACGAGTGCAGCAAGTATTTAATTTTTTAATGGTAATTGAAGCAATAAAAAGAAGCTCAACAGACCGCAATAATAATATATATTTATTCAAATTGTTAAAACCTTCAATTATTTTCTTGACAAAAACAAATTGCTATGCTATTGTACAAATTACATAGATAGTGATGTGCATCCTTGCTCCATACTACAAAATTACGGTGATAGTTTAATCTGATTTGGGTGCAGCTCCTGGAATATTGAACTTTGCGGTCCAAAAACGTATTCAAAGCATTGGCATTATCTCCACAGTCCATATCAATATTTTTTTCATATTTTAGCCACTGAATTGAACCACTTACACTAAATGGTGAGCCAATGGATTCGGATCCATATATTATTAACTGAATAGAATGAAAAAGAAAATTGAAGAGCTGAAAAAGATCAAATAAAGTTTCTAATGGAATAATACTTCAATCAATCCCACTGAAAAACACCAAACCAAACGATAACAAAATTTAGCTTCAAAAATGCCTTCACATCACATGAAAATAAATAAATGATAAAATAGTCAGGCTGATAATTGGGCATTATTTTGTTAACATAATTGTATGGATTTATGGATGGATGAATAACAAGCAAATTTACAAAATTATTCTGTTTATTTATTGTCTTTTAATTGTGTTTATTTTACTTTATTGGATACATTTTTAGTTATGAAGTTATAATTGTGAATTTACAATGAATGCCAATGTTAATTTTTCAACACTCTGTTATGTTGACATATTGTTGGTAAAAACAACACGGTAAATCCCTTTATAAAATGATTAATGCTTTATTGTGGATGGCATTCTAATTATAATTAAAATGAATTGTCGATATAAAATTTTTGCCGGCATTAAATTTCAATTTATTGCCAGAATATTCCGTGGTTTTCTATATTTATTTAAAATTTTGAACAAATAACCACAAAAATTTAAGGTCCAGACGACATCATAACGATAAAAATATTTTTTTGTACGTTCCCCTATTTTGATTTCTATTTTTTAATTGGTACACACTGTACCGGTAGTGAGTAGACAATAAACATTGAATACTGATTATGGTTTGGACTTTATTAGTGTTCTGTTTAGAAACGTGGACTGTTTGTTGTGCCTCAATCAAAATGAGATTTTCCCTTTAAGTTAAATTTTCTCAAAGGTTGTTAATCTGTGGAGGGGTGAATCTATCTACATCCTCAGGCAGCACAAATGCAGCTCTTTGAGCTTGTTCAGCAGCCACATAGTAGCATATGTGTTCCGTCGATTCTTCTTCTTCTAGACAGGGAAAACATTCGATGTTTTCAATCATACCTATTTCCTCCAGATGATAGTTTAGCCTCCAGTGTTTAGTAAAGATTCCAGTTGTGGACATAATCTCCCCTTTCAGAAAAGGTCCACTTTCAGTTTTAAAGATCCTTTGATTTGTCTTAAGCCAGATATTATATTTTCAGTAGACTCTTCTTTGCTCGGATGCTTGTCCTATCACTACCTATACCTCATCCTATTTTGCCTTACCTTCACAATACTAACTCCGTAATTCTAGTCCCCCGTACCAATAAATACAGGCCATTCACCGGTAAGCTAATCTATTTTTCGGGGTACCCTAGGCTGCCTCAATGTAGCTGGTCTCTTGCGATCTAAAGTCTCGCATACTGGCAATATGAGTTGGACGTTTTTGTCTTTTCAACTGATTGTCTGCAGGAAAGGTGTTCTCTTATTGAACAGATAAAAAGCACCATATTGTTTTGATTTGTTTCCTGCTCATCTTGAGTTATTTCTTACTTTGCAGTCCATCTGATCTGAGGTATTCATTTTTTGGAAAGGTTGTTGGTGATTTTGGTGAAATATACTATATCTAAATTTTTTCCATCAATAAAGACAATCAACTCGCGCTTCTTCAGACAGAAACCCATTTACTTTTCATCAGATGTTTACAACTGATTGAATAGAATCACAGGTTTGGGATAAAGTTTTTCAACATAATTTTTGTAATATATAACATAAACAGCTTCATTAATAATAAGCACGAAAACAGCTTACTAACTAATGGTTACTAAGAGCGTACTTATAGCATGCTAAGCAAATCATATTAATAATTGAATACTTAGAATCATGTAACAAACAATATGTTTTTATCATATGAACATGACACAACGTAAAATACGTAAACGGCTATATTCACTCATATTTCTTTGGTGTTCTGTCGTGTTGTGTTGATTCTAACCCTCAATTTCATTGACGGAGAATATTTTTGTCCAAGAGATTTCTTTCTCCATTCTGACTTGGATTTTCAAGCTTCATCTTCAGAATCTACATCTCCAAATAATTTTTCAATTTGTTTAAATATGTAAGAAACGGTAAAAGTTTCTAACCTGAATTTTTTGTATATAATCAACTACAACTTACCTGTATAAAAATTTTTCTATTATAATCACAAAGGGACAATTAATTATACTAACATTTGACCAAAAAAGTTATGTTAACTTAAGCATGGTGTAAAACATACCCAAACTTATTACTAAAGATTTAGTATCATTCTAGTGTTAAAATGATGTTAAATGCATTCATTCGTTGTCATGTGCTAAGCTCTTTTTGATAGAAGGAATATATTTCCTGAAAATTCGACTTTCCTGATTTTTTTTCTCCCATTTTTACGGGCCAACATATTTTTTTGTGAGAATATGACGCGTTTTTTGGAATTATCGTACCAAAAAAACTCCTTTGCAAATAGTCAACAAAATCGGACCAACCGTTCAGGAGAAGTTCAGGATTAACACAATTGCAGCGCCACCTACTGGGACTAATTGTGAATCTAAACCCTCCAGTTACTTACTCAAATACACAAAATTTCATCAAGATGGGACCAACCGTTTAGGAGTTGTTCATTATGATCCCGATTGCAGCAATCAGGAGAATCATATCTATGATATTTTGTGTACAGGGTCATCCGAAAGTGAAGAGTAAGAGGTTAGGTCATAACCGCAGAGTTGAAAATAAATGAGCATTTTTCGGCCCTATGGAAACTTTCATCGGTAACGTCTTGAATGATGTTTCTTTGAGGGTGGGTATACATTGACGTTTCTGTTTTCTAAACTTTCGAAGGTTATCGTCAAAAATATGGAAGGGTGTCATATTGCGAAGAGGTGAAAATAGAGGAGTGCTTTTCGAACGTTATTTATATAAAAAATACGCATATTGAAGAGCCAAAAAATATTTTTTTTTGAATTTGACCCGCTTTTTGAAATGATCGCACCAAAAAAAACTCCTATGCATAATATCAAAAAAAATCGGACCAACCGTTTAGGCAAAGTTCAGTATGAACCCGATTGCAGCAATCAGGAGAATCGTATCTATGATATTTTGTGTACAGGGTCATCCGAAAGTGAAGAGTAAGAGGTTAGTTCATAACCGCAGAGTTGAAAATAGAAGTGCATTTTTCGGCCCTATGGAAACTCAAAGTGCCACCTACTGGGTCTAATTGTGAATCTAAACCATCCAGTTACATACTCAAACACACAAAATTTCATCAAAATCGGACCAACCGTTTAGGAGTAGTTCATTATGAACCCGATTGCAGCGCCACCTACTGGGACTAATTGTGAATCTAAACCATCCAGTTACTCACACAAACACACAAAATTTCATAAAAATCGGCCTATACATTTAGGAGTTGTTCATTATGAACTCGATTGCCATGCCACCTACCGGGACCAATTGTGAATCTAAACCATTCTCGAATCCACTTGAACACACACAGAAAATTTCATCAAAATCGGTCCAGCCGTTTAGGAGAAGTTCAGTGACATACACACGTACAGTAGAATTATATATACAGAGTGGAAAGTCTAACTGGAACAAATTCTGTAACTTGATGAATGAAGGTTATCGCAAAATTTCTGAAACACATCAATTTTTATTTTCAATGGGGCATATTACAAAGAGATTTGTTTATCTTTTTAATTATCTGGGGGGCTACATACACCCCCAACTTTTTTTAATGTAAGGGTTGGTTGATTAATTTTTTATTTGAAAGCTTTTTCAATTGCAAATACAATTTCATTTTTTTTGTTACTTTTTATAAGCAATAGAAGAAAATGAAATAAGGAGATGAAATACTGAAATTACTTTAATGTATAGGTACATTTTTTCTTACTTGATAAGCCCAATAAAAAACCTGCTCGATAGTTTTTCGGTCAATATGAACTGAATGTGATTGATTTATTAGTACTTGTTTCCATTTCAACATGTAAATTAAAAACGAAAAATAAAAAAATGTCCTATTTAACCGAGACGCACCGTATCGAAATTTTAATGATGATCGGATATGGGGACAGAAGTCGAACACAGGCTGAAGTCGCTCGTTTGTTTAGTGAACTTTATCCAGAATTACCTTCAATTAATCGAAGTACGATTAGCAAAATTGAAACTCGATATCGGGAGTTGGGACACGTGTAAGGGATGCTCCTCGACAAAAGCTTTTCAAAGTCGACGAAGAAGCCCAATTGAACATATTGTTGGAAGTTGAACAAAATCCTGTTACTCCAGCTAGGCAAATAGCTCGCGTTCATGATGTCAGTGACACAAGCGTTTTAAAAATTCTCAAAGGAGCCAAAAGGCACCCATATAAGATGCAAAACCTGCAGGATCTTAACGAAGATGATCCTGATCGTAGACTCGAATTTTGCGAACGAATTATGGCTTCTATCGATGGTGGACATATTGCTTCGGAATGGGTGCTGTTTTCTGATGAGGCTACGTTCACATTACATGGGCACGTCAATCGACAAAACTGCCGTTATTAGACTGACGAAAATCCCCGTTGGATGCGTGAATGCCATGCCCAAAGGCCTCAAAAAACAAATGTCTGGGCTGGAATTATTGGGGATCGCATAGTAGGTCCTTTTTTTCAATGAAAGCGTAACCGGAGAAACATACCTCAATATGCTCCAAGAAGAACTGATTCCTACTTTAGTAAATTTATTCCCAAATAATTTGGATTCCAACTTATTTGACCAACGGATGTGGTTTCAACAAGATGGGGCACCACCACATTTTGCTCAAAATCTACGGACCTAACGAAGTGTTTCCAAATAGGTGGACTGGAAGGAGGGGCCCAATTGAGTGGCCAGCAAGGTCAACCGATCTTACTCCATTAGATTTTTTATGGAGATATCTAAAGAGCAAGGTTTATGCCAGTAAACCCATCGACATCGCCGAGCTTCAATCAGGGACGAAATTAGGCAAGTAACGCCGGAAGTGTTGCAAAATGTTCGGAATGCTGTTTATAATCGATTAGGATATTGTCAGCAACAAGGTGGAGAGCACTTTGAACATGCATTGCATTAAAGTAATTTCAGTAAATATTTCCTTATTTAATTTTATTCCGACATATTGCTTATAAAAAGTAACAAAAAAAACGGAATTGTATTTGCAATTGAAAAAGCTTTCAAATAAAAAATTAATCAACCTACCCTTCCATTTAAAAAAAAAGTTGGGGGTGTCTGCAACCCCCCAGATAATTGAAAAGATAAACAAATCTCTTTGGAATATGCCCCATTGAAAATAAAAATTGACGTGTTTCAGGAATTTTGCGAGTTACAGAATTTTTTCCAGTTAGACTTTCCACTCTGTATAAAGAGAAGATAAGGCTATAAATTATCATCATCTTAAAGATTACAAACCCAGTCGCGCAGTAATCTGAGGAAAAAATGTCGCCTCTATGAGTATTTAGTCACTGTAGTATACATATTCAATAGAAGTTCAATATTGTTGAAATGAACACACACACACACACACACACACACACACACACACACACACACACACACACACACACACACACACACACACACACACACACACACACACCGGGAAATCATTGTGCGGCCACTTGACACTGACGTGAATTATGGGGACAATGGAATTTCGACATGTACCCTGTGTGGAATTTTTCAATCTATATATAGCTATTTGAATTATTTAGAAACACTCCTTCTTTCACCACCTTTGATGGTAACAGACTTAGGGGGTCAGTCCTCTTAAAGATAGATATGGTTACATACTACGGTATAACGCCTTATGCGGCCATACACACTTCCTCACACACTTTTATGTCAAGGTCACGCTTTTTTTAGCGAATTAAGATATTACCAACATAAGGGGGTCATACACATACATTGTTGTCACATCATTTGAATTTCGCAACTACCTTTCCTGAGAATAATAATACTTGAAGGTTTATAAATGATTAGACTTTATATGGATTACCAGTTTTGAAAACTAACTTGGAAGATACTAGTAGACCCGACAGACGTTGTCCTGTCCTAACATTGTCTTGTCAAGCGATCGTTTTGTGCCCGCCGAGTGGAGTGTCAGAGTAACTTGTTCATTTCAAACTTAACGATACCTATACAGAAACTGTCCGGTCCAGCCGTTCTCGAGTTAAAAGTGTTCCAACAAACCCGACTAAATCAGATATTATACACGCGGTCGTTCTCTGCCCGTTGAGTGGAGTGTCAGAGTAGCTTTTGTTTATTTCATACCTCTATAAATGTCATCCTTACAATTAGCTGATCTCCAAGTAACGATATAGTCCAAGAGCTAGTAACACGTGTTTCATGAAGGGTTTGATGCACCTTGAAATGTTGTGCCATAGTATCGACTGGATAGATGAGCAGGTAAGTAAGTGAATTTACTGTTTGGACCCTTACTTTGTGGAATCTACTCATATTACTTTTTTAAATGAAACTAACTGTTTCTAATTAATTCCACTATTTAATGAAAAAATTATGAAAACTAAGATATTGATAAATATTTCGATAGTGGTATATTATATATACAGGGTGTTTCCAAATTCATGCGACAAAATTCAGGATGTGATTGCTCGTATGAAATTAAGATGGGTCTTTCCTATAACAAAATTTCCTTAGCCCACCCCTTTCCGAGATATCACTTTTAAAAGTTGGTGACTAAGTTTTTATTTTCTTTCCAAAATTTCAGTAAAGCTAGAAACTTGAAATTCTGTAATTTTCGTGCACTCGCAAAGGACTAACCACGGGTATTTTTTCAATATTCCTATTACATTAAACGGGGGTGAAATTAGCAAAACTTTTTTTCGAAATGAAGTTTTATGAAATAAAATTTAACTTGAAATCTTTATTTTATTTTAAAATAATTTTTATTCTTAATTTTTTTTCCAAAACCAATAGCTGCAGAGAAAAAAAATAAACGCCATAATTTATAATTTTTTTAATATTGAAAATATTGAAAAAATACCCGTGGTTAGTCCTTTGCAAGTGCACGAAAATTACAGAGTTTCAAGTTTCTAGGTTTACTGAAATTTTAGGAAAAAAATAAAAACTCAATTTTAGTCACCACCTTTTAAGGGTGATATCTCGGAAAGGGGTGGGGTGAGGAAATTTTGTTATAGGAAAGACCCATCTCAATTTCATACGAGCAATCACCTCCTGAATTTTGTCGCATGAATTTAGAAACACCCTGTATATATTATATTATACATATTCTGACGATGATATGTCAATATCGAAATAATTATCAATATCTTAGAGTTTTCATAATTTTTTCATTAAATAGTGGAATTAATTAGAAACACTTATTTTCATTTAGAAAAGTAAGGTAAGCAAGTGTTTGCTTGCCCTACCTGGGGACACCAGGTCTGCGCATAGGTGAAAGAAGTTAAAAAATTTTGCCCAAAGAAAGTGTTTGTTTCGGAGGCCAGCAAACAGAAATCTAAATTTAAAATCACATAAAATACAAAAATTAATAGGGCAGACACTTTTGAGGGGATTAACATTTAATAAAAACACCCTCAAGCTGTTTTTTTTTTAAATACAAAATAAAGTGTTTGATTCACGTTGACATTTTAACAGCGTCTTAATTTCATAAAATAAAAAATAATTACAAAAAGGCAGACACTTTTTTTGGGGTTTAATTATCGGAAAACTTGAAAATAAATATTAAATAGAAAGAGGTAGGCAGCGTGTAGTCGTGGATGTGAGCGAGAGCACCGATTACCGGCCTAGCTACGGTCTTTCCCTGCGCTCTCATTGGCTTTTGTTCACATGTTCTTGTACAGCTGTACTGACTACACATTTTTAAATTAAATTCTGGAGTAACATAAAAAAATATGTTTATTTTTATTAATAACTCATTTTTAAATTTTTAATCTCTCAAGATAATTGAATACTACAATAATGATAATGAAATATATAGCATTTATAGTTTATCACATTTAAGAACAAAATAATCAGTGCTTGGGGTTATTATGAAAAATCCTATGATTAGTGTTGATGAGAAATTTTATTCATTTATTATAGTTATAAAAAATATAGGAAATACGCGTAGACTTAATTAAAAATTAAAGTATATTTTTAATTTTCGCCTTCTTGTTTTCTGAAAATGGTAGTCAGTACTTTGTCAGTATCAACTGACCAGAGAACACCTACCTAAGTACAGATGGACAAGAACACGTGACCAACAGTCAATGAGAGCGTAGAGAAAGACCGTTGCTAGGCCGGTAATCGATGCTCTCACTCACATCCACGACTAAGCGCTGCCTATCTCTTTCTATTCAAATTAATATTTATTTTCAAGTTTTCCGATAATTAAACCCAAAAAAAGTGTCTGCCTCTTTCTAATTATTTTTTATTACATGAAATTAAGACGCTGTTAAAATGTCAACGTGAATCAAACACTTTATTTTGTATTAAAAAAAAACAAATTGAGGGTGTTTTTACTAAATGTTAACCCCCTCAAAAGTGTCTGCCTTATTAATTTTTGTATTTTATGTGATTTTAAATTTAGATATCTGTTTGCTGGCCTCTGAAACAAACACTTTTTTTGGGCAAAATTTTTTTACACCTTTCATGCGCAGTACCTGGTGTTCCCAGGTAGGGCAAGCCAACATTTCCTTACCTGCTCATTTATCCAGTCGATACTATGGCACAAAATTTCAAGGTGCATCAAACACGTGTTACTAGCTCTCCGACTAATACCTACACAAAAATTTTAGTTTACCGCCATTTTTTGCCAAAAGTAGAATTTTTTAGAATATTTTTTACCCGCTGAGTGGAGTGTCAGAGTAGCTTTTGTTTATTTCAAACTTAACGATACCTACACAGAAACTTTTGAATTTTAATTTACCGCCATTTTTTGTTCAAAGTAGAACTTTTTTAAATATTTATTTCATAAATGCCATCCTTACAATTATCTAATCTCCAAGTAATGATACAAAAATATATTATTATATTATATTTTAATTCGCCGCCATTTTTTGTCCAACGTAGAATTTTTGTAAGTAATGTTTTTTCCCACGGGAACGGGATAAAAAGTATCCTATGTCCGTTAGAACCCTAAGCTACCTCCCCACCAATTTTCAGCCAAATCGGTTCAGCCGTTCTTGAGTAATAAATAGAGTAACTAACACGACTTTCTTTTATATATGTATAGATGATATGGCAGTTCACGTTTTTTATTAATTTTTATAACCAAATTAGTAAGTCAAATTTTTCCCAACAAATGATAATATGTTGCATTCATTAAGTACGAGGTATAAGGAGGATAATATGCCGTCCCTCGGAAGGAACATAAAGCCGGTGGCGGGTGAATGTTGGGTTTGTTAAAGTTACGTATTTCTAATGATTGCGACAGCGAGGTTGTTACTACTATATAAATATGATTCAAATCCCTTCAAAGACGAAATTATTAAATTTTTGCTAATTTTTGTTTGATCCCTATTTTTCACTAAAATAATTACCAATTTCGATTTGAATTTGCCTAGGTGCAGTACCCGAGTAAGATTATTCAAATGATGCAACAACTGGGGATGATGTATTATTTAAAAGAATAAATCAATTCCATACCGAATTATTAGAAACCTAACACGTTTCAATTTCATTATATTCAGTTAATTATTGTATATTAAACATGTGTTTCCCCTGTATTAAACTGAAGGCGTACATTTTTCTGATTTTTATAACTTGCTTTTGGGACACCGCATTAGCTATATTTTATTAGTTTTCCGTTGTAAACAGGATCGCGGTCGGTCGGGAACAAAAAACTATGAACAATACCCACATTGTGGGGTCTTCGTAAACACACCGAAGCAGGTGTCTTTTTTATTCGGGTTTCGACCAGAAACAACTAATCATAGACGGCCAAGTACATGGGCCTAAATACTTTATCTACAACTGTTTCACAGACCAAGTTTGCATGGTCAGGATGGAAAAACATTTTATCCACATATAATGACGTTGCAAACTTGGTTTCTGAAGCAACTGTAGATAAATATTGAGTATCTTTCAATTTAGGCAATTTAGGGAAATTAGAGGCTTGTTGCCTGTTTCATAATGGAGGTTAATATGATACAGATTTTAATTACGAAATACATTTTCTAGTCAATGGCAACTCATAACTTTTTAGAGAAGTGGGTATCCTGTACAAATGATTTACCTGTGAAAGTTATGTCGCAAAAAATTGCATTATTTTAAAAATAAGTATATTTAGAACTAGAAATTAATGATGACACTAAAAAATTTGATCGGCTGTTGCTACAATGCTATTCTTTAACTTTTTCCATTTTTGTTCTGTTTCCCTCTTCTTCTTGTGATTTTTCATTAAGTGCTTTATTGTGGTTTTGGTTCGTGTGTTCCTCTTTTTAGTTTTTCAGTATTCCATTGTTTCTTCTGTTCTGTCCATTTATTTATTTATCTTCATTTTCATTCGATTACTACCAAAAATTTATCAGAGTCTACGTTTGCTCCCCTAAATGATCCAGTATCTTCTACCATGCATTTTATTGTTTAATGAATGGCCCATTTGGTTGCCTTACTTTGAGCCTGGTTTCACCCAAGTTATTATATGTTCTCTTTCGTATCTGAATTTGTTGCTTATAATATAGGAGTCTGTTACTGTTCCACAGTTACAGTGTTTCGATTCATTCTCGTTTGTCAGGGATTGTATTTTCTTGTCGGCTACCATGTCATTGTACTCCTCTTTTCCAATTGGTGCATTACACCTATAACTAACTTTATATCATTTCTTGGGATGTTTTCTTATACATCTTCTTTATCTTCTTCCTTTGCGTCAACCGTGGGTGCATAGATAGTTACTATTATACACAATATACACATCAAGTCCACCAATTGCTGTGTTGCCAAATACACGAAATGTTTTTTTTATTTACAACCATATATGCAAAAACGTCATTTTTGGCTGGTTTTAAAGTTGGAAAGTATACAATTATTTACTTTCACTTTAGACCCGGGAGAAAAGGTTGTATTTTCGACCTGGCAATGTCAATGGTCAGTTGATTGTAGCACTTGACATTTGATACATCTTATATTATCTATATAAAACGTCATTTTTTGACACAATCGGATAAAACATGTTTTTCATTTGAAGGAGAACACTTCACAAATGAATGGAATTCGTGTCCAGAATTCGAACGCAAAAAAAATTAAACAATATATGTCTATATCAGATTTATCATTCAAAGAAACTCTTAAACTCTTTCCCAAAGTTACCTATGCATCCATAACAGCTAACAATCCTTCAATAACTCCACATCAAACCCCCTATGAGAAACTCCCCACCTTTACACTCATCTATGCATATGCCCTCTGCCTCCTATCGCTTCAACACATTCGCCCTTCCTCCAGTTCAAAATAAACACAATTATAAATTCCTCAAATTAAAAATGAACCCACCCTATCTCACCAGATCCATTATCAATAGAACATTAAAACATTATCAAGTTAAACTCCATGCCCTTAAGACTTAAGCATTATTTCTTCATCTTCCTAACAATCAAATGTTGATATAGAAAAAACTAACAAAGGATTTGAATCGCACAAAGAACTGACAGAACTAATGTCTATTATAGCTATAGATATTATTTCTAATCTGAAATAAAAATAATTGAAATACCAGAAAAATCAATTTTAGTAAATTAAATTCAATCAGTTTTAAGTTCTCTATTATACAATAATGAACAGTTTGATGTCAATGGAATTGTGGCTCTTATAGAGAAAACCTTCTGCATCTATTAGAGAACAGAATTGTATTATTATCAGAAACTAGATTTAAACCTGAAAAATTTGTGAGTTTCCCAGGATTTAATATCGTAAGAGACGACCGCCAATCAGAATTCGTTGGTGGGGGTTCAGTCATTTTAATAAATTCAAACTTTTATTATGAAGAAGTTACCATGAATATAGAACGTCCAAATGTCAATAAAGAAGCACATGTTTTCAACTTTAGGTCGTTGTTTTGACAAAACTACTGAATACTTGCCAAAACGGCTTAAGTATTCTATCTCAACTTTTTCCTCTTCAATCGTAATAGGGAAAAATTATTACAGGGTGGTAAAAAAATGAGAAATTCGGAACACCCTACATAATCAAATGTTGTTGTTATATGTAGAGCATTAAAATTAAAAATCGATTTGCCTCAGATTCTTAAGAAAAGGCTTTTCGTTTAGGAAATATCGAATTTATCCGTTAGGACCTCACTGAAAATATCTTATATCGGAACTTTGAGTCCATGGTTTTCCTTTTCAATATATCGTTAAGTCCACTCGTGACTTTTAAGTGATGTACCTAAAGATTCTTCCTATGAAAAAGGCAAATGTCTCCATCGGATTAGAGAAATGGTGAAGATCTGTCCCAAACTATGCAATTTTCCATCATAAGAGTCATGAAGAGACATCATTATTATTATATTTTGAATTATTCCAATATTTATCAGGAGTTCATTGTTTAATTTGAAAAATTTAACAGGAATGTCTCAATATTTTTTTTGGTTATTTTATCTAAGTACATAACAAATTTTAACTATAAGGTCCTTAGTCAATGAAGAAATAAACTTTTGATCACATAATGTACCTAATTGCAAAATAAGTAAACAAAAAAGTTTATTTGTACTCTAACTCTCCCCTATGGTCACCCCTCCCAATTTTTTAAACGGAATACCCTATATTTTACTGCTTCACTTCGCCACTAGAACAATGTGAGGTTGTAATCTGTTACACGGGGTATCTTAAAAGTTATAACCAATTTTCTGTCAAAATCGTAACAAGTTCAACGCCCTGTATAATTGGATAGGAGGATAAGAATAATAATCTATTCAAGCCCAAGATTTTTAATGATTATCAATATTTACAATATCTTGCAAATATTAATTAAATCAAATACATGGTGAGTCAAAACTCAAGTACATTATTTTCTCAGTAATTTTAAATGGATCACATTGTATCTTATATCAAGCATATTCATTTGTAATGTAATTAAGACATATTAATTTTTAGTGAAAATAGTGTTGATTTTTTGCGAGTTTTTCTTATTTCCCCATAAGTATAATATTTTGTAAACTTCCAACTGTAAACTAACATCTGGTGAACTATTTCATACCTAATAACTACTTTGCTTAGAAAAATGAAAATAATATCTTAAAAACTAATTACTTTAGATATGGGAAATGCTTGATACAAATAGAAGTATAGTATTATTAATCTTCGACAATGATATAAAATACAATGTGATCCACTATCCAATTATACAGGATGTTGAACTAGTTACGATTTTGACAGAAAATTGGTTATAACTTTTAAAATACCCCGTATAACAGATTACAACCTTATATTGTTCCAATGGCGAAGTAGAGCAGATTTCATTTTTGAAGTAAAATATAGGGTGTTCCATTTAAAAAATTCGGTAGGGTGACCATAGGGGAGAGGGGGTTAAAGTTATAACGTCTACATATGAGCAAAAAGACGTCCCCCTTTATATGATTTTTGACGATTTTTATTATTTTTTCATAAATATGACGCCTTCAGAATTGTGTGGGTGGATGGTGGATTGAAATGCTGTGTATATACAGCGTGGGCCACAGAAAACAGTCCCCTCCGATATTTGGCAGTATTCCTTAGATTTTAAGGAAATTAGGAAACACGCCGATTTTTGTTCTAAGGAGGACACATTTTTACGATACAGGTATCTGTCATTTGTCAACCCCCTGCCTTCTACTTCACCAACCCCTTTTTTTTAAATAGGGAATATACCATGTGCGCCACATAATTAGAAAGGCATTTAGAGTATTCAGACATCATGATCGTCCACGAATTTTTTTCGATATTTATAACATCTTTGCATAAAAAAGTCTTAATTAATTGAAAGTACAACACCTCTTAAAAATGGAACGCAACGCCTATGGTTTGCTAATGTGTAATTTTTTCTGTCACATTTACTTTTGTCGTGTTTCCTAATTTCCTTAAAATCTAAGGTATACTGCAAAATATCGGGGTGGACTGTTTTCTGTGGCCCACTCTGTATATATGTTACAGTCAATTTGTGAAAAGACGCCGTATATATACCGTGCAGACCGTTTATATACAGACTGCCCATATCAGACCGTTTATATAAAAAATATTTATTTCATAAATCGACTAGTTATTATATAAACAGCGTCGGCCGTATTGTACTTATTTTTAGGCAGTTTGTGAAACAATTCAATATTTACATCTACAAACAAGACCCTAATAGAATTTTGTACTATATCCAAATATTCCTAATCTATGGCAAATTAAATAATTATTTCGATGTCCCCCACTATTTAGAATTTATGTCTTGGTTAAAACAGATCATTGATTAATTTATAGGGTCAGGAAAATGATTGAAGAAGCGGTTTTTTCAACACTGTATAGCTTTTTCAATGATTTTCCTTGCCCTTCTCGATAAAAACTACAACTATAAAATCTCCTGGCGGTTAAAAACAATGAACAAAATAAACTGACTAACTTTTTATGCGCGTTTTATGTAATGCCTAGTCAGTTTATAATTTGTGCCTTATTTCATATAAAGCGGAGCAGTTCATGCAATATATATACCGGCTAGACAGTATATATATAATGCCTAATTTCATATATTGACTGTAACATAAATGTTAGACATGAATATTTTATATCGACACTTTCGGTCAATTTTTATTCTTTATAGTCCATTATTTGTGACTTTCGAGTCCATGGGCCTAAAGATACTTCTTATGTTATAAAACTTATTTGTACTCTGTAACATATAATATATATGAGACATGAATATCTTATATCGACACTTTCAGTCAATTCTTACCCTTTTTAAGTCCATTATTTGTGGCTTTCGAGTCCACGGACCTAAAGATACTCCTTATATTATAAAACTTATTTGTACTCTGTAAAATATACAGGGTGTTTTCAAATGACACTTACAACGTTTGCATGTAGATACCTCTCGTTAAATTGGACAAAATGATATAAAGTCTAAACGTCTGGCATAATATAGACGTCTAAAGCTCTTCTTGCTGTGGTATATAGTGTCTGTTTGGAAAAGCTTATTGCGATGCCAGTTGTAGGTTCTGGTCCGATAAAAACGCGTGCGGCTCCCTCCCTTGCAAAAGCGTCCGCCTTCTCATTACCATCCATGCCTGAATGGCCAGAGATCCAGACCAGTGATATTCTATCGAGGAGAGCCTTTTTTGGCAATATAAAACTAGTTTCGACGTGACACGGTACGAGCTAAGTGCTTTCAAAGCCGCTTGACTGTGCTCTGCGGGAGTGGACCTTATACTTCCCTAGCAGCTCGTGGGATCATCCATGGATAAGAAAAAAAAGAAAAAGTTGAGCGAGCAAGCACCGCAACCGGGCACAAGTCGGAGCAATGTATCCGCAGTGCCCAAAAAAACCATAGCACCTCCCTCACGCGCGAGCAACTCTCGTTTAGAGGAGGCTATAGACAAACAGGAGAGGAGAACGTCAGGGGCACCCATACCCTCAACCTCCTCAACTGTTGAGGGTAAACCCGGAGGAAAGGACTATCCACTGAGGCGTGGACTTACTGGAGCGGGGGTAAGATGGTATCTTCACTTTCTTGAGCTGGGACTTGCACCGGAAAAAGCAAGAAAGAAAGCCGCAGAGCGCAAAAAACAAGGAGAGGAGAAGAACATCCCTCCTAAAGCAGAAAAACGAAAGCAGTAAGAGGCGACAGGCCAGTCACCGCAAGTACAGGTGAAGAAGAAAAAGGAGAGCAAAATAGCCATCCCTTCTTCAGCTGGCAGCTATGTAGCTGCAGCTAAAATAATAAGAATGGCGGTTCTCCCTAGGACGTACCCTGAGACCACTCTCAGTGCGGACGACCAAACCTTGCTGGAGAACGCAATAATAGAAGAAATGTATGCTGGATGGGAGCATAAGCTCCAGTTTACTGGCATACATTTCAGACCAGGAGTCGTTCTAATCGACTGTGAAACACCACAGACTGCAGAATGGCTCCAGTTGATAATACCACAGCTGAAAAGCTGGAAGGGAGTAGAACTGATGGTGTGCCAGGCAGAAAACATCCCAAAAATGCATACCGCTACCATCTTTCTCCCAAGAAGCAAAGGCGTAGAGGAAGGAAAAATTATTCGCTTGATAAAAGCGCAGAATGAAGGTTTGGTAACAGACCAGTGGAAGGTCCTCAACCTTAAAGAAGAAGGAAAATGGCTAGTCTTGAGGGCAGGAATAGACAATCTATCTTGTCAAAAAATCAAGATCAACGGCCAGCGACGACTCGAGTAGTGTAGAAAGCCTGCACATCTCTAAACTCCTTGGGGAGGAGTCGCCGCTGTCCGAGGAGGGAATGGAGCTTGGGTCGGAGGAAGGGGACAGCACTCTTACAGAAGGGAACATCACCCTGATAAAAGAGGGTAATACCCAATCTGAAAACCAACAGGATGGCGGGGATTAACTTAGCTCAGGTTAATGCTCACCATGCCAAAGGAGCTTCGGCGGTGATCACAAGATTGTTCACTAAGGACCAATGGGGTGTGTGTTTGATCCAGGAACCTTGGGTCAATAATAACCAGGTAAGAGGATTAGCATGTAAAGATGCTAAAATAGTATATCACTCAGGTAGTGATATACCAAGAACATTTATTATGATAAGGAACAATATTAACTATTTTTGTCTTTCAGAATACATGACCTCGTTCCAGTTCGAGCACTCTTCGAACACAAGAAGGAGGGCAAGGAGATAGTAATAGCATCATATTACTTTGCGGGAGACGAGATAGCACCACCGCCCGAGGTACAAAGGCTGGTGAAGTACTGTGAAGAGAAGAGACTACCTCTACTCTTAGCATGTGATGCCAATGTACACAATACTGTTTGGGGCAGTAGCAATACCAACCAGAGAGGTGCGCAGCTTTTAGAATATATCCTTAATAAAAACCTTAATATTCACAATATAGGGAATACCCCCACATTTGTAACAAGGGTAAGGCAAGAAGTTTTAGATTTCACACTGGCAACACAGGATCTAAAACGTAAAATATTGTAGATTTCGGGCGAACCATCTCTCTCCGATCATAGCTTCATAACATTCAAGTTAGAACTAGGAAAACCTGAGGTGAGCCCCAGAAGAAAACCAAGAAAAACAGATTGGGACAACTATAACACCTGTCTGAAAGAAAACCTAGCACATATCCAGAGAAAAGGGAGGGCTAAGCACCATCTCGATCTGGAAAATGAGCATGAGGACCTGAACAGGGCAATAATCGATGCATTTGAATCGAGCTGCCCTCTTCAAGAATAACAAAGCAGCAGAGATGCACATTGGTAGATTAAAAATCTGTCAGAATTAAGATCCCAAACCCGGGACCTTTTTAATAGAGCAAAACTCACCGGAGACTGGCAGAGATACACCGAGGTGAGAAACACCTACTATAAGGAAATTAGAAAAGCTAAAGGAAATAGCTTCAGAAAATTCTGTGAAGATATAAACACAACACCTGCTGCGGCAAGACTCTACAAAGTCATGGCAAAAAGTAGGATCAACACAGATATGGCTTTAAGGAAGCCAGACGGTGAATATACCGAAAATGAGGAAGAAAGAGTGAAACTCTCACTAGAAACTCATTTTCGTGGGAGTAGCCCAAATAGGGGAGATAGTCCTCTCGAAAGTCATAACAGACCTTCGAGAGAAAGTACTACAATGGCTAAGCACATTTGTAGTAACGAACGGTTAAAATGGGCTATGAACACCTTTTCACCATTCAAGGCACCGGGAGCTGATGGAATTTTCACAGCATTGCTCCAGCAAGGACAAGACGAAATTCTACCACATTTGGTTAGGATCAGTCGAAGCTGCTTAGAACTGGGTTATATACCACAAGCATGGAGAAGGGCAATAGTAACCTTCATTCCAAAAGCTGGAAAAAGGGACACAACAAACCCCAAATCCTTCAGACCAATTAGCCTAACATCGTTTATGCTCAAAACGATGGAAAAAAACTATTGACAATTACATTAGAGCAGAAATCCTAGAGAGATTACCTCTCCACCCGCATCAGCATGTTCACCGGGCAGGCAGATATACGGAGACTGCAATGGTACAACTGACGGAGGATATACGAGGTGCTCTAGACAACCAAGAAGCCGTAGCATGCGCCTTTTGTATATAGAAGGAGCTTTTGACAATACTCCTCATGAGGCTGTCAAAAGAGCATTAAATAGAAGAGGTGTAGACAGCACAACATCCAAATGGATGTCGGAACTGCTCACCACTAGAGTAGCAGAGACGAGGACGAGCAAAGAAATTGTCTCCATCTGTACAACCAGATGATGTCCACAGGGAGGAGTAGCATCCCCATTAATGTGGAGCCTGACGGTTGACGAACTCCTGTGTGGTTTGACTGACCTCGGAATATCCTGCCAAGGATATGCTGATGATATTGTCATAACAGCCAGGGGAAAATTCGAAAATACCCTTTGTGACATCGTACAAAAGGGTCTGAACTATACAAATAGCTGGTGTAGGTAAGTGGGACTTAACGCCAACCCCACCATAGCCTTCACTAAGAAAAGAAAACTCAACCTCAAAACCATTAAACTTGATGGGAGCGAGGTTGAATGGAGACAAGAGATCAATTATCTAAGTTTGACTCTAGACAGTAAACTCCTGTGGAACAAACACGAAAAGGAGATTATGTACAAAGCAAAAATGGCTCTAATGGTGTGCATGAATCTGGCAGGGAGAAATTGGGGGTGCAACCCAAAAATCCTGAGCTGGATGTACACTGCCATAGTGAGACCAATTATAACTTATGGAGCCATTGCGTGGAGTAGAAGAACTAGCCCATTGACAACGAGAGAAAACCTCTCCAAAATTCAAAGACTAGCCTGTATGTGCATTACAGGAGCAATGAGAACATGCCCAACGGCAGCCATGGAAGTTATTCTCAACCTCACCCCACTACATATGGTGGAGGAAAGTGATGCAGAAAGAACAAGATACAGACTAAGTAGAGAGGGAATCATTAAAAAAAACCACCTCCTTACTTCTTAGAAATCAGAAAACCTGGGACATGCCACAAGATGGTATGATGAAAAAGTATAACTTTTCAAAGACATTCGTTACGGAATTAAGCAACAAGAAGGAATGGGATCCAAATACCATTACCAGACTTGGAAAGAATGCCATTCAATGGTACACAGATGGCTCAAAAGCAATAGAAGGAACTGGGATAGGAGTGTACGGGCCAGGAACCAAACACTCTGGAAGCTTGGGAAAAACCCCGAGTATCTTTCAAGCGGAAATTCACGCCATAGGAAAGTGTGCCCAGTTCAATATTGATGAAGGATATAGAAGGCAAAGGATTATCATAATGTCGGATAGTCAAGCAGCCATTAAAGCACTGAGCTCTTGTGTTATCAGTTCCAAAATGGTGTGGGAATGCCTAGGCAAACTAAATGAACTAGGCGAGAACAATATAGTCACCTTACTGTGGATTCCAGGACACACAGGGATAAAAGGAAATGAAATAGCAGATGAACTAGCAAAGAGGGGGACTGGAACACCCTTTTGGGGGCCGGAACCCTTTTGCGGTATCAGCTCCAATGTAATATTGGAAGAAATAGGCAAAGCCGAAGAAAAGAGAAGATCTGACCATTGGAAAGATCTAGTAGGACTTAGGTAATCAAAGATTCTTCTGGGTGATTACAACCTGTTGAGATCAAATGAATGCATAAGTCAAAGTAAAACTGCACTAAGGGTTTTAACAGGCATCCTTACGGGACATTGTCGCCTGAATGGGCACCTGAAAAAGCTCAAAATAGTGGAGGAAGAAGACTGTAGATTCTGTGGCATGGAAGAAGAAACCTCCATCCACATACTTGCGAACTGCACAGCAATTCAGAATCCTAGGGCACAACACCTTGGAGACTACTGGATAGAAGAGGGACATTTACCTAAGTTAAAGCCTGCAGATATCCTAAAATTCCTCCGGGAAATAGGACTAAAGGAGCTACTAGTCTCTGAGACTTTCCTCAGGAACTAAGTAGAAGTAAGGGGGCACAATAGATCTTTTAGGTCTCAGTGAATGTCACCCCAATTTACATACATACATACATACAACAGTTGGGTAAATTCTTCAACTTCACATGATGGTCACATCAGAAAAGTAACCACTTACTTTGATAAACAATTTATCAAAATGGTGCTCACAGGTAACACACGGATCAAGCAATAAAATATCTGGAACTATTTTTTTTGTATTAGGGAAAATACGTCTAAATCGTACCTTGTCCAAATTCCGCGCTTACGGCCACATGGCGGCGTGTTATATTAACTGCAGCAAGAGGGATCTTTAGATGCACATGAATCACAGTCAGAGTGAGTATCGTTTGCCGGTAAATAACGGAAAATAACGGGAAATAACTAAAAGGTTAGTATTTCTTTTACTTTCTAAAAATATTTTGCTCCTATTTACAAGATGTCAAGTAACTAATTGGTCCTCATGTAAATATTTCCTTTTAAAAGCATATTTTTTAAGAGTACTGTAGTGAGTAGAAACTTAGGTTATGCGGTATTTTTTTCTTATCGTGTATGCAAAATTTAGTAGATTATGAGCCTAAATCGTACCTTACATTTGGACGTAAATCGTACCAGTATGATTAAGGATAAAATTAATTTCATCATTACTTTTTTTTATAATCTCTTTACTAAACAAAGTTTAACTTGTTATGTATTCATATTTTAATAACTTAATTGTGAACATACCCTTAGATATAGTACATGATTGACATTAGACAGATGACAGATGACATAACCTCAGATTGTATCATGTGTGCAGCTTGTATGTACCTACATAAAGACTTTTAATAAAGAACTAAAATCTAGGACAAAAGTATATTTATTCGCCAACATAACATGGTGTCAGGTGTTTAAAACAACGTTATTGAATATCAATCAATTGTTCAAGGAAAATATAGTGTGATTACCAAGATAATCATGGATTTCCGACCGCCAAAACCGTTAGAAGAGGTGAATATAAAAAGTTGGAAATTATGGAGACAAAAGTTCGAGCTTTCCTTAAAAGCTTCAGGAAAGCTAGGTGCAGAGGAAAATGTTGAAGCCATCAAAGCACTAGAAGCTCCAAAAAATAAACATGATGTTTTAAGAATCCTTGGTTTGGTAAAAAGTTTTGCTAAATATATCCCAAATATGTCAGATTTAACCAAAAAATTGAGAGAATTGACAAAGACCAATGTTACATTTATATGGACAAGTGATCATCAAACAGAACTAGATAATTTAAAAAATTGTATAACAAATGCCCCTACACTTAATATTTTTGATCCGAATCTAGAAATCACGATGCAATGTGATAGTTCAGCTGAAGGTCTTGGTTGCTGCTTGCTACAAGAAGGGCACCCAATAGCATCCAGATCTCTTAATAATACTGAAAAAAGGTACGCTCAAATTGAGAAGGAGCTACTGGCTATTGTTTTTGGATTTTCTAAATTTCATTTCTTTGTCTATGGTCATAATGTTAACGTGCAAACTGACCATAAGTTCTAATCCTAGTAGTAATAGTAGTAGTGAATTCTCTGGAAATAATTAAAAAAAAGAGCATGTTTTGTATTCATATTTTAATAACTTAATTGTGAACATACCCTTAGATATAGTACATGATTGACATTAGACAGATGACAGATGACATAACCTCAGATTGTATCATGTGTGCAGCTTGTATGTACCTACATAAAGACTTTTAATAAAGAACTAAAATCTAGGACATAAGTATATTTATTGGCCAACATAACATAACTACGATGCATTTATTTTCAATATTTTCAGATAATAAAATTTTCAAAAAGAAAATACAACTGTTGGTCAGAGGCCGATATGGAGGAGGCTTTGGAAAAATATCATACCAAAATAATGGGTTTAATGAAGCTTGTCTCGTTAACAAAATTCCCAAGCCAATTTTTAGGAGACGTGTAAAAAATGTTAACAAATTTTAGAGCATTGGACGACCAAAAGATTTAACAACTGAGATGGAGGCAGAATTGGTTCAACATATCTTAAGAGTTAGAATCCTGATTATTTGGTGAGACAATTAAAGAATTGTGTGGCTTAGCCTTTCAACTGGCTGACAAGTATGATCTTCATCATATATTTAATAAAGAAAAGAGGTTAGCGGGTTGGAAGTGGTATTATGAATTTTTAAGAGATCACCCTGAAATCTCGTTGAGTAAACCCGAAGCAACCTCAATGGCACGTTGTAGAGGGCTTAATAAGGAAAAAGTTATGAACTTTTTTGATAACTATGAACAAATTATAGTCCAAGAAAAAATTTCACCGCAAATTTTTTTTAATGTTGATGAAACAGGGTTAAGTACCGTTGAGAGACCATCCGAAATTTTGGCCAAGAAGGGGAAACATCAAGTTGGTGGTGTTACAAGCGGTGAAAGAGGTACAAATACAACATGTGTATGCTGTATGAATGCTGCCGGGGAATTTATACCTCCGATGGTTATCTACAAACGTCAACGGTTAAATGATCTATTGATACGGGATGGACCTCCAAACACCTTTCACACTTGTTCAGACAGTGGATGGATCACAAGTGATTTATTTTTAGAATGGATGAAACACTTTATCCGCTGCTTACGGCTTGAAAAAAGTGAAAAGAAGCAAGTTCTTCTCCTTCTTGATGGCCATTCTACTCACACCAAAAACATCGATGCAATAAGGCTTGCTAGAGATTATGGAATCATAATGCTCTCTTCGCCGGCTCATACCTCACACAGGCTTCAGCCACTCGATAAATATTTCTTTAAATCGCTGAAGCACGATTTTATTTGAGCATCTGCAACTTGGATGCTCACTCATCCTGGGAGTGTAATTAAACAGACTGAAACTAGTGAATTATTAGGAATTGTCTACCCAAGAGCTGTCTGTATGGTCACTGCATTACATGGATTTGAATCATGTGGTTTGTAGCCTTCTTATCGCCAAAGAATCGCCAAATTAAAGATGAATACTACGTAGTGTTCGAAACAACGGAAGAAAGAGAAAATCGGTGAAAATAACCAACATAAAGCAGAAGCAGAAGCAGTAAATGATACTCCAAATGAGGAAAATTCACTATAAACTGTTAATTCTCGACCACCGACTAGTGGTGATATTTTGCAAACATCACTAAGTGAAAACACCGCAATTCAGCCATCGACTTCTAACCAATTAGCAAGTCAACCTGGCACACCAATTACCCCAAAAAATATTTCATTAGTTATAAATAATCTTCAGGAGTTATCTCCAATTCCAAAAATTCCAATGGTACAGAAGAGTCTATCATAAGGTACCTCAGCTTCTCAACTTTAAACTTCAAGCCCGTATAAAAATGAGTTGGAACAAAAAATAGAAGAAAATGAAAAGAAAAAAGTATAAATTAATTTAAGTCTACAAAAATCTGGAAAAAGAAATGAAAAGCAGGTGGAACTCAAAACTGGCACTAAGAAGCAAAAAAAAGACAATGTACATGTCAACTGGTACTGCATACTGTGTGAAGAAGACAGGCTGGAAAATATGATTCAGTGCAACAACTGTAAAGTATGGGTACACGATTTGTGTGCAGGTGTTGATAAGGGGACAGTTGCCCAGTAAAAATGTGACAATTGAATCTAAATTCCTTAGGTACGATTCAGGAATACTTTTACATTTTTTTTTAATTTCCAGTTTTAAGTTGTTTGTGTTATTTTTTCTAATTATATATAATAAAAGTGTTAAAACATTAGATAATGGTTAAATTGGTCGCTTTAAAATTTTTTAGGCATTTCTAGATTATCAATAATAGAAAAAAATTCTTTGCCAGGTACGATTTAAGTATATTTATCCTAATGTGTATTAGGAACCTACAACAAAAATATATGTCACCAACTGGTTCTTCACTACGCATAAATATTTAATGTTCAGTGAAATAGCACAATTGTTTAAATAGAAAGTCATGTATTACAATCTATTCTACGTCTTCCAATTTCATTGCTACTTTATGTATATTGACTTTTTCATACGAGTATGAAGAAACATGATTGAACGAGTTGTTGAAAAATTCCAATTACATTTAGGTATTTGAGAATTTCTTTTACCGTGAAAGAAAGACATTTGACATATTTGGATGTTCAGAAAAGATGAAAAATATAGTTATCATACTAAGCGAGCTGTTATTTAAAGTCCATTAAATGAAAAACTAATATTTGTAAGAAAAAAAATCAGAATATTTCAGCACAAGATGTTCTGCGAAAAAAATCATTAATTTTGTATTGTCCAATTAAAAGGAATCTATATTTTTTTGACACAACATTAATTATCAGAAATTAAAGACACGGCTTGTAAAAGGATGCACCTATTCTGCAGTC
Source organism: Lochmaea crataegi (assembly GCA_947563755.1). NCBI lineage: Eukaryota > Metazoa > Arthropoda > Insecta > Coleoptera > Chrysomelidae > Lochmaea > Lochmaea crataegi. The sequence goes on along the minus strand of OX387425.1, from coordinate 36,956,940 downwards.
ATACATTGCACCATGTTAAGTGACCTGAGGCACAATCTATTCTGACGACTCTAAAACAGAAATAGGCTATGGCCACAGGATAACCCACTTACACAGAAGGGACCCCTCTTGACATTTCCATGGGAGATACATTGTTGCTAGGATTAGCGATTTTGATTTGACATTGATGACATTCCATTCACGAATATTCCAAAACTCTTTACCTGAACATATTAATCTAACCAAAACGATATTCCGATGTTCTTCGTAAGGACGGCAATGCTTCATTGACAAAATGAGCAAAGCGGGGATAGGATTGGCAACGCAACAGCCATCTGAATAGAAATTTAAAAACAGTGAGGGACGCCATTCATTCATTCGTTTGGATTGTGCTCAACAGCCCAGGCACTTGAACTGAATTTTTGTACCACTTCCCATATTATCTACTTCCATTCTACTTCTACTACCATTCTACTTCTACTTCCATTCTAGCTTCGTGTCTTCTATATAAGCCACTAGTTTGACTGGGTGGATTTTCAGTAGTTGTAATGCTTGTATTATTTCCTCCTCAAAATGCTTCCATCTGAGTCCTTGTACGTTGTCACAGAAGCAAAGTATGTGAGTAGGTGTTCCATCATAAAGTTCACATTTTCTGCACATAGGTTCACGAAAATTGCCCATTCTGTTGAGATGTTTTCTCAGGGTGCAGTGTCCAGTCACCAGGTCAGTTACTGTCTTCAAATGTCTCTTACCCAGTTTCAACAGCCTTGTTGAGAGTTCCTTGTTACCTTGTTCAGTAAACTCTTCGTATGGAGGTGTCCTTGTGTCTTAGCCAGTCTCCTTTAGAGCCTTCTTCAGCTAACTGGTCCGCCATTTCATTTCCTGCAATCCCCTCATAAGCCGGCTATAACGGCAATCGTCTCGGCTTGAAACACAGACGTATATCGACCAAGGCTGAAGAACATTCTCTTTCTAGGTCCATTTATACCAGCCCCATTGCCATGGTTTGTTTTGAAACCATCGGCAAACCAGATGAATTACCTGGGTGCATCACTTGTTCCCTAGATGGGATGATGATGTTCACTCACTCGCTCAGTGAATATGTTCTCCGGTATCAAAACTTATGTGAAATATGGGGTCATCTAGTACTATCCCGGTTGTATAGGTGTGTATTTCTCGAACATTGTTCTCTTGATTTCAGCCTAATAATTTCCATCATCGCCTCCACCCTTACAAAAAGTTCCAAAGGAGGAAATCCAATAAGGGCATCCATGTATGCTTCTGTCTTCCCCCACCAGAATATTGTTCCATAGGTGATTGTTGGCCTTATCACAGTTGTGTAAAGCCAGTGAACCACCTTGGGTCGTATTTCCCTAGGTTTTGACCATAACTCTTCTGAGAAAAGCCTAGTCGCCCTGGTAGTATTTTTTTCCAGGTGTGTCTTCCAATTCAGTTTGGAATCAAGGTCACTTCTAGATATTTCATTTCTTCGGATATTACTAGTTTTTCTCCGAACAGCAGTACTCTACCCTGCGGGATAAATCTTCTATTCGTAAGAGCAGTTTGGTTTTTTGAATTAACTAAAAGGCCCTCTTTAAGGCACCAGTCCTTCACAATTTGTAGTGCTTCTTGAGGAACGTCCATATTGCACTGATGAAGCTTATATTGAAATTATGCAGCACTGATCGGTGGGCGCTTACCTTAAGATCTCGCCAAACTTCGCAGACGTTAGCTTTTATTCCCCAATTAAAAAATGCTTAGTTCACTTATCCTACTAAAAATATTTTGTACACGTTAAGTCTGGGTCTTTTATATCATACAATCTTTTCTTTTGTTGTATTTGAACCTGATACAAGAATTCGTTACCCTAACAGTTTTCTTCCATAAAAAACGAATATTATCCTGTTTTAAATAGAAATCTACACTAATGAATTTCATTTTTAATAAAAGTTATGACTGCTAAAACATGAACAGATTCATGAATCGAAGATTTTCCTCGATGGTGCAGAAATGAGCAATAAGTCTCCCTTAGAAATTCAACGATATATCAGTCCTGAGATGGGCGAGTTTCTTTTAAATAAAATATTCATCGACTATTGAGGGATAGACAAAGATAGGTATATGAAAATAAACAGGATCGAACTGGTAATGGAATTGATAAAAATCCGTAGTATTGGGAAAACGAATAGTAAATTTTTTAAAAGGAAAGTAAAGTTACACAATTTGACTTGAAAATTGGATCTACCCAGGGTTTCAGGAAAAAAACTGCAACGACATTTATTCAATAAAATACATCTCTATAATGACGAATATTTGATAATACTATTTTAAAAACCATTTCACTTCTTTTTCTATATAAGTAGCCTGTGAATTAGTTTGATCAAATTTAAATGCTGAGATGTGAACAAAGTTGGTACGATGATTGTTTCAAATTGAATTGTCTCATCTGTTGTTGATTTCCTGATAAGTGTTCTAACACCTTAGGAAGACCATTCTATTTCAACCCTATGCTTATATCTACGAGCTTCGGAGTTTGTCCTGTTTCCAAAGTCCATATTATCTTTCGACTTTCCCTAATTCCTTATTCTCCAAATTCCGCTGGAGCTTGCTACGCAGCTTACTAACACAACGTAGACCACTCTGCTTCTCATTTTCGGCCATCTTTTTCGCTTCTTCCCATTTTATATTTCTTAGTTCTTTGTTCCAATTTTTCTTAGGTCTTCCTCTCATCCTTTTTGTATTTACTCGGGCTTCCCACACATCCCTGACTGGTTTGTTGCTCATTCTGGTTGAGCCACTTGAGCTTTTGTTTATCTGATACTTCGAGTATTGGTTTTACTTCCAGTTCCTTTCTCATATCCTCGCTTCTTAACCGATCTCTTCACAAATATTTCATTTCCATGGCTTGAGTTCGACTTTTGGATTTCTGTTACAGTATCCAGCTTTCACTTCCATAAGTAAAGATTGGCCGGTAAACTGTTTTATAGACTCTAATAAAATTTCGCAAAACGGCAGAACAGTCAGTATAAGTAAACTCTATGGAAATTTGTAACTATGAGCATATCTTTTGAAGACTGATCATAGTGCTGGTTTTTTCTCTACTTCTACGATGAAGTTTTCGGTATCAAATACATTGTGTGGCCAGGTATACACGAGTACCACTGCCTGCTGTCCGAGCTGAAATGACAAAGGCCTGAAATAATTATGGGCAGGTTTATACTTGTCAGCGTAGAATATCTGTGTGCATAATAAATATAACTACTTTTTTAGTGAGAATGTAGAAGACTTGTGCAGTGCTTATATTGTGAAACTAATCAATCTCAAAATTTTTCATACGGTGCTTCGATGAAATGTTAAAAGGTTGATGCCCTGTACAAATATAAGAGACCTGCTGGTATGAGATATTTAATCAATAGCACAGCTCAAAGTAACAGATTTTATTGTGAATAAAATATCTGATCGTATGAATTAGTTATGTTTCCTGGTTGGTGACTTCGGTAAAATCCGTACCTGTTGAGTAAGCTGAATGTCTGAATAGAGGCTTTGAGATAAAGTTATCAGGCACGTCTTGGGGGTGGAAACATCCAAAGTGGAAAATCGATTGCAAATTTCCTAAAAGTTTTCCAATTCTGTTAATGAAGTCATTACTTAGAGTAATGACATCAGATGTTCAACGACTTATTCGATATGTTTCATTTATTGAGTTTTTGGTAGTTCAGAGGAAATGTTTCCAGGGCTGTAGCTCGGAGTCTGGCAGAAATAGCCACCAACATAAATGGAGAATCAGATATCCGATTTGTTTTGAACATATTCGATACATTATAGTAATTAATGTTAAAAATGTCATAAATAATAGTTTTAATAATTACTAGCAATTATAGAGTGTATTACAAATAGCTAGTATTTTTATTATAGTTTGAACGATATACCTATATGGTCACTTTTTTACCGACCAAGGCGGATTGGTGTTCCCTCCTGTACACTTCGTGACGAATACAAGAATAGCGTTTTGTTGAACGAGTGTTGTCACAACTCGCTTGGTAGAGCGAGATTTCGCTCGTTTCCAAATCAGAACCCAAAACAAAATACAGGATACACGGCTTGTTATGTGAGCCATAGTAAGTTCTCTATTTCTTGCCTGACTACGGCGAAGCTAAAAGGAGAGTTATGATTTTGACCTATATGTATGTATGTTCATCTATCTGTTTCTTCATAACTTATCGTAATTTCAGAAATGAAGTATCCTTGATCCTTTGTCAGCTGTAAGTTATGTAAAGTCACAATAAATAGAATATGACACCCTCTGGGAGACATTTGTTTGTATCCAACCGATAAATGGAAATAATTTCCAGAATCACGCATCAGATGTGAGCCATTTTATATAATAATGACATATTTCATCATTGACTTAACCCTTAACTACTACAATTTGGGTCACACAGACCCAACAACATATTAATTCCCCTCCCACTCCTTAAGACGCAGCCGTCTGCTGTTATGCTCTCGTTTATTCTGCCATCAATTAGTTGTGCTTAAGACGTTAGCGCGTGCGTGACGGTTAATAATTTTGTTTTTGAAATATTCGAGTTGTCGGGCCTCACGGACCCAGTTGTAGCGTTAACGTATCTTTTCTGGTGTAAAACAGTGTCAGGTAAATAGGCAATAGCATGTTTCTTTTACGATAATTATTTATTTATTTAATTTATATGATTCATAACTTTCAGTTATTTAGTTATTCTTTTTATTTTCAGTTAAAATGGCGAAAAAAGTGCTAGCCGATGAAGATATTCAAGCAATATTTGAGAGCGGAGACTTTTGGAATGACAAAAACGATTACGAAATTCCCAATACTTCATCAAGTACTGATAATAGTTTATATAATGAAAATATTCCTAGTACTTCTTCAAATATTGATTGCACTACACTTGATATCGAGAAAGTTGAGGTTGGAAAAAAATTATTGAAAATGCCGACGAAAGTGATCAGGATGAGAGCGATGTCGAAATGTTTAGCGATCACAATTCCTGTAGCGAGGAGGAATGGCAACCATCTGCAGAAGAGGATTTGTTATCAGAGGACGTGGAGGTATATGGAGAAGAGGAAAGAAAAGAGAATAAAAAAAAGAAAAGTGACAGACGAAAAAGACGATGAAAGCAGCTCCTCCAACTATTTTTATGGAAAAGATAAAATGAAGTGGTCCAAGATCCCCCCAAGAGGAGTAGAACAACACGGGAAAATATTGTAACTGATTTGCCCGGACTAAAAGGGCCTGCTCGCTTGACTCCTCCTAAGACTCCCTTGGATGCGTGGAAGCTTTTAATTAATTTGGAAATCATTGAAAACATTGTAATACATACTAATGAGAGAATTGAGCTGATGAGAGTTAAATATTCGAAATTCAAAAGGAACTCTCGACAAACTTTTGGACCGTCCTTTGTAAATCCAGTGGATAAAATAGAGATTGAGAGACCACGGATGGAACAGGTCGAGATCTTTTCAGATATGCGATGTCACTGGTTAGATTTTCTTTCACCCTGTCTTGCCTAAGATTTGATTACTCCAAAACTAGGGTTGAAACAAGATCTCCGATAAGCTTGCCGCAATTTCTAGTGTACTTTCGCAATTTGTACAGAATTGTAGAACAAACTACTCTCCAGGTCTATTTCTTACAGCTGGTACCCTTTAGAGGTCGTTGTGGATTCCGTATGTATTTACTTAATAAGCCCGCGATATATTGTTTAAAAGCAGACGCCAAAACATTTTATATGTGCAACGCTGAAGTTTATGTTGGCAAAAAAGAAGCACCGTTTAGAACATCGGACCTTTCACAGCCTACCCAAGTAGTTTTGCGCATGACAGAACCCATAATCGGCTCAAAGCGTAATGTGACAGGCGACAATTGGTATACCTCTATTGAATTAGTACGTGAGTTAAGAAGAAGGGATATCACTTATGTCGGAACGATGAAAAAAAAATAAAAGGCAAATTCCAGCAGAATTTCTCCCGAATAGAAAAAGACCAGTAGATTCGAGTATCTTTGGATTTACATCTGATGTTACAATTCTCTTGCATGTACCAAAGAAAGCTAAAAGTGTAATTCTAGTTTCTTCGATGCACCACGACAATCAAGTTGATATGGACACCCAAAAACCAGACATACATTTATTTTATAACTCGACAAAATCCGGTGTAGATTCATTGGACCAGAAATGTGCTAGTTATTCCACTACGATCCCGAAGATGGACAATGAGCTTATTTTTTGCTATTTTAAATATATCAGGGGTTAATAGTAAAGTTCTTTACCAGTTTGCCAAATATGGAAATCTAATTCGCCGAAGTATTTTTTTGACACAGCTGGGTAGAGATTTGTATTCACCACATATGAAGAGACGGATCTATAATAACTTTGTCCCTCGACAGGTTCGACAAATGGCTGGCCATATTTTAAAAATCAAAATGACGGATACTATTGAACCTCAACAAGACACAGGAGATAAGAAGAGAAGAAGATGTGCTTTTGTGTTCTTAAAAAAGACAGAAAAACAAGTTATGTTTGCGCATTATGTAAAATACCGATTTGTTTAGAACATAATATGAGTTTTGTTGATAAAACAAGATGTGGGTCTGAGAGACCCACTTGTACCAGTTACGTAAAAGATATTTAGTTGTAGCAGTTAAGGATTTTAAAAATACAAAATAATTTGAATCTCGAATATTGAAAACAGTATCAAACAATCAAATTTTCCCATCTGATATTGTTATATGCAAACTATACATTTATTATTCATTGTCTATTAAATAAACAACCCATATGTAATATGTTTCTATGTATTCAATACATATCCATAGTAATGCTCAGAGGATGGTCGTATGCCACTTTGTCTGAAGATTTTTGTCGCGTACTACTGTTAAAATTTATTGTTTTGTTAGGGTAGGTGACATACGACCACGTCTATTCTCTGAACATCACCTTGAAAAAGTATTGGATACATTGAAAATTGAAATGCATAGCTACATAGCTCCTCCCTCTCCCTCTCCCTCTCCCTCTCCCTCTCCCTCTCCCTCTCCCTCTCCCTCTCCCTCTCCCTCTCCCTCTCCCTCTCCCTCTCCCTCTCCCTCTCCCTCTCCCTCTCCCTCTCCCTCTCCCTCTCCCTCTCCCTCTCCCTCTCCCTCTCCCTCTCCCTCTCCCTCTCCCTCTCCCTCTCCCTCTCCCTCTCCCTCTCCCTCTCCCTCTCCCTCTCCCTCTCCCTCTCCCTCTCCCTCTCCCTCTCCCTCTCCCTCTCCCTCTCCCTCTCCCTCTCCCTCTCCCTCTCCCTCTCCCTCTCCCTCTCCCTCTCCCTCTCCCTCTCCCTCTCCCTCTCCCTCTCCCTCTCCCTCTCCCTCTCCCTCTCCCTCTCCCTCTCCCTCTCCCTCTCCCTCTCCCTCTCCCTCTCCCTCTCCCTCTCCCTCTCCCTCTCCCTCTCCCTCTCCCTCTCCCTCTCCCTCTCCCTCTCCCTCTCCCTCTCCCTCTCCCTCTCCCTCTCCCTCTCCCTCTCCCTCTCCCTCTCCCTCTCCCTCTCCCTCTCCCTCTCCCTCTCCCTCTCCCTCTCCCTCTCCCTCTCCCTCTCCCTCTCCCTCTCCCTCTCCCTCTCCCTCTCCCTCTCCCTCTCCCTCTCCCTCTCCCTCTCCCTCTCCCTCTCCCTCTCCCTCTCCCTCTCCCTCTCCCTCTCCCTCTCCCTCTCCCTCTCCCTCTCCCTCTCCCTCTCCCTCTCCCTCTCCCTCTCCCTCTCCCTCTCCCTCTCCCTCTCCCTCTCCCTCTCCCTCTCCCTCTCCCTCTCCCTCTCCCTCTCCCTCTCCCTCTCCCTCTCCCTCTCCCTCCCCCTCCCCCTCTCCCTCTCCCTCTCCCTCTCCCTCTCCCTCTCCCTCTCCCTCTCCCTCTCCCTCTCCCTCTCCCTCTCCCTCTCCCTCTCCCTCTCCTTAAACATTTCACCATCAACCCTTACGAATGATTGAGTTCGATACAAGTAGATTTCAAATAGAATCACAAAAACCTCACCTTTAAAATGGTAAGGGGAATACCTAGGACACAACTCAATGAACTAGGCGAGAACAGCATAGAAATAAATGAAATAACACATTTTGGGTGCTGGAACCCTTTTGCGGTATCAGCCCCAGCATAATATTAAAAAAAAGTAAGACCGAAAAACAGAGAAAATCTGATTATTGGAAGGATATAGTAGGGCTGAGACTTCCAAATATACTCCTGGAGAGCTAAAATCGGGTGGAAAAAAATAAATGCCTGAGCCAGAATAAGAATGTATGAGGTATTTTTCAGGTGTCCTGAAAGGACACCTCAAAAAGCTCAAACTAGAGGAGAAATCAGAATATAGATTCTGTGGAATGGAAGAAGAAACCTCCGTTCAAATTCTTGCGGAAAGCATACCAATACAGAATCCTTGGCCACAACACCTAGGAGCCTGATTGTTGACGAGAGACACTTACCTAAACTCAAGCCTGTAGATATTCTAAAACTCCTCCGGGAAATAGGACTAAAGGAACGATTCTGAAACTTATTATACATACACACACAATCTTTATCCAATGCGATCATTCTTGCGTCTAATGAATGAAAAAATCACGGTCCACTCAAAACAAACAAATGAATAATCAAGCAACTTCATCAACCCTTATGTAAAATTATAATCGAGCAGGCTCTTTTTTTAAATGTGAATATTTTGTTGAAGGCTCATTTTAGAGATGAAACAAGCTTCCCTTTTTTGTTAATCATATTCAAATGAAAATTTCCAGGCAAAATATAAATGAACGGAGTTCATAAATTTTTTTACACAGCGCGTCCTATTTTCGATACGCACACCAAAAATCATTTCTTATTTTTTTTTTCGTTGAAAACCCAATTAAGGCATTTTTTCATATTGTATATGTATATAGAAACAGCAAACATGTCAACAATTTAGAGCTACATATGTAATTATAACATGCCTTCGCGAAATTAAATGGTAATTAAAGGCATACTGCTCTGTCGAAAAAGGGTGCGGTATGTCTAAGTCGAGTTATAAAGTGACATTTATTTTTCATGGGATAAAGTTGTAGATGGAGGGGTTAAAGAGATCAGAACGTTCGCTAGGAAATCTGAAAATGGGCTTTATGCCCTTGACAACGAAGAAACTCTTAATAATGATTAACATCGAACAATTTACCCAGTGAAGCAGCACTCGCTTCAAATAAATATAACAGATTACATATTTAAAAGTCCTAATCATCCAACGACCTCCATTTTTGAGTGTTTATTATATGACGAGCGCAAGAGCAGCCGCCATGTTTAAATAGAGGCAATGCAAAAGGTTTGTCTAATTTTGATCCATAATGGCTTTGATCCAATTAACTTTGTGAAGGTCTTGTAGCCAAATATGGGCACTAGCCTCAGCGCCAAATATGGACAGTGCCCTTATTAAGCACCGATAAATTATTTCTACCACATTTTTTTTTCTTAATTTTAGGAAATGGCACCAACTAAAAGGGCAAAGTGGAGCCAGGCCGACTTAAGCAGGTCCATGGAGGCTGTGCGGAATGCAACATCAATAAAAAGAGCCGCCCAATATTTCAATATCCCACGTAGTACCTTGCAACGTCATGCTCATGCAGGAAATGCCGAGAAACGTTTAGGGAGACACTCCATGCTTAGTGCGGCGCAAGAACAAGAACTTTGCAGCCGCATTTTTAGATTTGCCGAAATCGGTATGCCATTAACCTCGAAATTTTTGCCATGAACCGTTTACACATTCTTCGTTGAAAATAATGTAACACTACCACCAAGCAGAAAACCATCCTTACTAATTGGGCGTAAATGACTTAAAATGTTTCTTCAGAGTCATCCAGATGTAGCCCAAAGGAAATATAATGACTGAACTGGGTGTTATGAATCAACCGCAGTAAATATTCAACATGGATGAAAAGGGCTGTCGCTTCATAAAGAGCCAAAGTGCAAAGGAATAAACCCGAATATTCGGACAACTTACCGCCTGGTGCCAAAGTGTTCATGACCCCAAAGGGTAGCATGACTACAGAAACTTTCGTCAAATAGGTAGATCACTTTTAACAATACAAGCCACCGGGAAAAGTTTTGCTGATATTCGATGGGGCGAAATCCCACTTAGGTGCAAATATCGCCGCTACGGCTGACCATCACGAAATAACTCTATTGTATTTGCCAAGTAATTGCACCCACGAACTTCAACCCATGGATAAGTCGGTTTTCCGGGCGCTTAGTACCACTGGGATGATGAACTTCAGCACTTTTGGGGGCACCAAGTTGATAGAAGACTGTACAAAACAAGTTTTGGTATAGTGTTCTCAAAGGTTTGGCCCAAGGCAGTAACACCCACAAATGTGGCAAATGGATTTCGAGCTGCAGGAATATATCCTTATGACCCAACCATAATTCCTGAAACGGCCTATGCAACATCCCGACTAACAGAAAAACGTCTGGACATTTCTCAGTCCACAGAGGAAGTTCAACAGCCGGATCTTATTCAAGATCCAAATGTTTCAGATCAAAATCAACAAAGAGTGGGTCCACCCATCGTAGCTATGGATCGTGATAGTTCAAACAGAAGTCCCCAACCAGGCCCTTCTAGGAAAGCTTCTGTGACTAAGAAGCCGCGACGTAAGCGTGCTGCTTCATCTGACAGTGATACGTGCAGTGAGGACAGTGAATATGCTGTCCCATCATCGCACAGTTCAGAGGATGCTGGAATCGCTCCAGATGAGTCCAGTTCAGAAGAAGATACTGGTGAACACTTATTGTCGTTTACTGATCTTTTGCCTACTCCAGTGAAGAAGAGTGAAACCAATACTAACCAAACCCAAACACGAAAGAAGGCTTTGAACTACAGAGCCACTAAATTAGACACTTCAATGTTCACTCAAAATGTGGTGGCGAAAAGTGCAGCTTCAAAATCCGCAAAAATCAAAGAATCGTTAGATTCGTTAGCCACAGCCAAGAAAGTACGCACTAAAGCAACCGAAAATTGGTACTGTACCCTGTGCAAAACCTACTGAAAGCTGTCCATGCGACAGTGCTCTTACTGCAAAAGGTGGGTTCACGAGGAATGCGTGGGACTGACTGAAGAGGATGAACTGCAGATTTTTAAATGTCAACTTTGTGACTGATAACTTATGTTGTTATTTGTTATGACGTTTTCATTTTTTCTTATTGAATTGTTAAGTTTTGATCTTCAAGAATGATGTTTTATTTTTTCATGTTCATACAAACTTTTCAATTTTTCAACTTTTCAATTCACTTGGTCATACTAGAATCTAGTGCCCTTATTTGGAACAAAGTGTGGCCATATTATGAACATAGTGTACCTAACATGGGCACCAAAAAGCGGAAACATTTTTTTGTGTACTTACAGCTTACGTTGCTAAATACAGTATTTACTGGGTTTGGCGAGTCCTATATGTGTGTTAGAACATACCCAATTTTTTTAAATAAATAATTGGGGAAAATATGGGTTTTACTGTGACTTTTTCTTAAGGGTGCCCATATTTGGTCACATTACCTTATATTATATTATGTTACTTCGAGGCAGTTTTGAGAATATTCATTGATTCAATTTTCTCTCTTTTATACAAACTATATTCCAGTTGATATTCATATTTATATCTCCAGTTATTCAGCTGAAAGTTAACATTTTTCGCTTTAAAATCTCTGAAAGAAAAATATTTCGCACTCCATATGAATCACCCAGTACATAATAAAATGAAAGGATAGTCATTGTTAATTTTTCATTCCGTTTTTTATTTTCACGACGCTATGACACAAAACGCAGCAACTGTTGAAACGACGCTAGCAATACCGCAACGACGGGAGTTGAAAAGCAATGTCGCGTTGAGAGTAGCGTCGCCGTAGCAATCGGACCTGTTGAGTTTTAATCGTTGGCCTCGGGATGAACTGTCCGGATACATATTTTGAATACATATTAGATTATCAAGGTACGTGTCTCGACTTCATTCGGGAGCGGCGGGCGTAGGAACGGATTTCGATGTCTCGTGTGTGAAAATTATGGTAATATATTTCAGTTACATGCGTAGCCTCTTTCACTTTTTTTTCGCTCCAGAACGGCTTGTTGGAATTTAAAGTCTATGCCATTCCTTTATACAGGGTAATTGTTCTGACAGTAACCTCAGATTAATAGAGGAGTTCAGTTTAAGGTCAGTGTGACGAACAGAAAGTGGTTTTTATAACAAGAATGACAGTTAATGTCTACCATTCAAAACATTAGATTTTTGCAGGTTTTTTATTATTACGAACATCTATATTGCTTTATTAAAACAATGAATACACCCCCGAAGCGTAAATCTTAAAATTCAAAATGACGTTTTAGCTGAATTCTCAATGCATCGGTGGCCAGTGATTCTAGGAACTTTCGGCAAATCACCAATTCTCTTTTCTGTCATTATGTCACTAGTAATGTCAGATGTCAGTGTTATTTGTTTTTGTTGATATTCGTTTAATCGTTTATATTTATTTTCCATACTTTTGTAGTAGTTATAGTTAGGTGTATCACTTTATTCTTCTGATTGCTTTTTCCACTGGCATCTGACATAACTAGTGACATAATGACAGAAAAGAGAATTAGTTATTTGCCTAAAGTTCCTAGAATTACTGGCCACCGATGCATTGAGAATTCAGCTAAAACGTCATTTTAAATTTTAAGATTTACGCTTCGGGGGTGTATTCATTGTTTTAATAAAGCAATATGGATGTTCGTAATAATACAAAACCTGCAAAAATCTTATGTTTTGAAAGGTAGGCATTAACTGTAATTCTTGTCATAAAAACCACTTTTTGTTGGTCACACTGATCTTAAACTGAACTCCTCTATTGTATCAAAATTCTTTAGACAATATATGTTTGAAACCTACTGCTGTGAACAAAGTTGGAGTGGAACTAACTACATTGTCACAGTTGTTGTAGTCGACGAATTTATTGCAAACGTATTGTGATTTCAAGAATTGCTTCTGGATTTTCCCTTATCTCTCCCTTTTTCTAATAAACACAAGTCTGCGGTGATTTCATCTTTCTATTTATTCCCTCTAGAGGAAAGAATAGTGTATTCACTCCATGCATTTGTTAATGTCATTATAAATAATGTCATGTTTCCTTTTTTATCTTTATTGTGCAACTTCTTTCTTGATAGGGATGTTATGGTTGATTCTGGGTTGAACACGGTCCTCGATCCATCCCAAAGTGGTCTACCTAGAGGCTGATCAAGCTGCAGACCTAGCTCTAAAACGGATAACAGGCTCTCTCAGAAGCATAGATCTTCTGTGTGCAAATTTCAATCGACCCCTTTCTATTCTTCATATATTTGTACGTAAATTTAATCCATCAACAATTTTGTTTGCGATTGTAACCGTCCTTGTTATATTATTCCTTGTATATGGAGTTGTAACAACCAATATATCTCTTTTATTACTCGTATCTATGTGGCCAAGCTTTATATTCGCTTCCTCACACAATAGCTAGAGCGGAAATTGCTACTATTTTCATACAATCATAAGATATTAAAGACTATTTGGTTTTTTAACATTTATCAGAACTGATTATATAACACAGGAAACTGGTTGAAGATAGTTATATTGGGAATAGAAAAAAAATTTCAGTTGCCTTAGACAACGAATAGTGCGTAATATACAATTCTTATTACGTAATGGATAATTGTTAAATCTTAAAATTTATATGTAACCGTTTCCTAATAGTGTTATAGTTAAAACAGTGAAACTTCATAAATGGTTTGTGTTACAGTTGAGCTAACCATCCTGTACAATGTGGCAATGAACACAAAGTAGGAAATGTGAAATGAAAAATAGTCTGGCGCTACTTCACGATGTGCAATGTGCTCATGGGTTCAGTCAAAAGTTCCTATAAAAAATAAAAAAAGGTGATCTCCAATTAAAACAAAATAATCCAAACTGAAGTTGAGTTTTATACCTAACTGGAGCAGGCCTTTAAATTAGTGAATCACATCGCATTAGTAATAAGCTCTCCGAAAATACAATACAAAGCTTATTAACTTAGGTATGTCATGATCCTTTTTCGGCTCAATATATGTCGTTATTAACAATGTTAATATCTACTCGAGTTTTATGGTTCGAAAAAATTAGCAATGCGAGATTTATTTGCCGTGAAATTTAGATTTTTCTTAACCTTAGATGTATATTCACCGAGTATTGGAATATTTCTATTGTATTGTAAATTGAATCATCATTTTCTTAAATCTTTATTATTGTAATAAGCAATCGTGCGTTGTTTAAAATTGAAAATGACTTTCACCACTTTACTATATTCCGATGGTTTTTAAGTTGAATTATAAAAATAAGCAGGCGCCAAAGTGAACTTTGTTGCTCGAGAGCAACAGTTGTGTAGAATTATGACAGATCACAGAAAAAATAATTTTTACGGTTAGATTTGGATGTGTGAAAGTTAACGTGAAAAAAATTGTTTTAATCCATTGAATATAAATATTAAATATGAAGAAACAAAAAATGCCGTTAGATACTCCAACAAGAATCCGCCATTTCTTAGGTATTTTTGATTTTAGTAAATGAGTAATTTCTACAGCATTGACATTTTCATAAAAACAGTGGTAACTTTTTCACTTTTAAAATTCATGCTAGGAAGGTCTTAAAAATGATCCTCGCTGGAAAAATTGAAAAAATTCGACTTTTCATATTGCCACTATGGCATATTTATTGATAAACCATTTAAAATATTATCCATCCCTAAAGAGAGTTTATTGTAAACTTTACTCCTCAATAAAGTACTTAAAATTTTCGAACAGCTCACTAGCAGAATTTTCTGTTACGAAATATCCTTCAATGAACAAATATCTCCATTAAGTATTTATTGTAGTATATAACAAAATCCATAAACAAAGTACATAAATGCATTTATATCTTTTGATATCCCATTTTGTACTTAATCTCTTGCTGATCTAAATACTATTGTCCTGAAAATATATCAGCAAATAGAGTCATCCTTGGAACAATCGAGTTCGATGAACTTAAAACATGGAAATCCTCCAGGATCAGCATAATCCTTGAACGTTCGTAGGATTTGAAATGCCTCGTATGCAATATCAATCATCTCCATCGAACTTCGGTAAATGGAGACATACAAACAACAGAGTGCTTGTGTCTCAAGCACATACCGCTTGATTTCTGCCTTCGTTCGAAACCTGCATTTTAGCAATAAAGTCCAAAGTCTAGAGATGCGATACGGGGTTCGAGACATACTTTTTGATGTTTTAATATTTTAATTAGCATTCACGTATCTCGACATTTATAGTCATTGACACGAGTACATTAGTGATACAATTTTCACATACAAGAGTGAATATTACAATCTTTTATAAAACAGTGCAAATTCTATCTCACTCGGTCTCTGATGCTACTCTTTTTCGGTACCTGAAGCTCCCAATCTAGCGATAGACAAATATCGTGTGTCATTTGTAGTTTGAAGGTACAAGCGGAGTTAGTGGTAAACAGGCTGAACTCTCTTTGCAGTGAATTATTTAATTATTATTATATTATATTATAAAAAGAAAATGCCACGAATGTGTTGTGTGGACGGTTGTAGGAGTAGAGTTGTAGTTCAAATAACTTTCTTCAGATTTCCCAAGGATAAAACTAGGAAAAGTTTACAATATTGTTTAGCAAAGAATATTAGTAATTTTGTTATAAAAAGCAGTGTAGTTAATTGAATAAATCACCTGAAGGTTGTAGCTGTACAGACGATTTTAAGAAGTTTGCTTCAGCGTTTACTTTTTAGGACCTTAAGCATACAAAAAATTTTCTACTTTGTACCGGTTACCTTCCAAAAGCACGCTTAACCGTTTTACCCGTCGTTGGGTGGTAAACCCAGGCTTTAAAGAATTTATTTTTCGTCTCATTGATCTTAGGTCTCGTCTATTAAGGGATAAAGGAGAAGATTGCCTTATTTGCCCCGATGAAATGTCATTGAAAACCATTTAATTTATGATTTATCAAAGGATACAATTATAGGCGTCCAAGAATCACTTTCATCAGAAAAATGTAGCAACATTCCTGTGACATATGTATTGCTTTTAATGAACTAAATACCTTCAAAGAAAGAACTATTTTTTCTCAGAAAAAAGCCTATGTAAGCAATACAAATTTTCCATTTATGTGGCTCAATGTACCTAGCCTGAATTTTGTTAAATATGTTACCCAGCTTGAAGATATATTTGTAGTTAACTTCAATAAGTTAGCATATAAAAATTGTATCGGAGCGACATTAAAAGATCTTTTTAAAAACGTATCACTTACGCATCGACAAGCTATAAAGGTAGTAGTAATTCGCGCGACCCCTACGACCCCTATATACGACACACGTGTATTTTAACAATCGTTTTTCGGTATGTCTTTATCAGCGCTACAGGAAAGTGCCGACGACAAGTGAACCTACAATTCGTGTCTATGTACGGTGGTACTACTGAGCTTGTGACAACGCCAAACAACACTATAGTGATCACTATGAATTAAAATAGGTTCTACAGATAGTTGATAACTTTGGCGATATAAATCGCAAACCGTTGGAGTTTCCACGACCATTAGATAGTCTTGATAGTCTTATCATGATTATGTCCTTTCTTTTCATCTTTGGTATGGTAGGTGAATTTACGTTGGATGTAATAGTAATTATGCGCCAAGGTAGAAGAGTGAGGTATTATTGTCGAGGTCCATTAATGGATCCGAGACATTAATACACTTTTCTACCGTGGCTCATATAGAATTTTTTTCACTACTTCACTACTGGCATTTTATTTTTTTAAATATTAGTTTGTCGACTCCCGTTTCACATGACATGACAGCTGCGCACAAGTTAACCTCACATTCTATTAAATGGATTGAGATTTAGTTATAATCAAGTAGGCTCTGTATTTTTCTACCTTGGTTAATAATGAACAACTTTACTACCTCAACAAAAGTCAATAAAGTTAGGTTTAGAGGCTAGTAGTGAAAAATATCAGTTATGTTGCTTCAGTGGTTTTAACATGTCATTAGTTTCATTTCTGATTGGACTTTTTGTTTCAGATTTTGAGTAATTTGGTTGGAGGTACAGGCCTGCTTGGCTGCTTTATACGCGCTTTATTTTCCGGTAATGCCAACTTGTGATGATACCAAAATTATTTTCATTGAAGGACACAATAGATCTCATGGATATTAGTGAATGTCTTCCCAATTTATTCATACATTGCTATTGTAATGCAATCACTGCTGAGTTGTTTGAATGTGGTTGTATTTTCAATTTAAATTGGGTAATATAATTATAAGTAGGTATATACACTTTTCTGAAGTAGAGATCAAAAAACATCACGTGCAGACCAGTATTGTGGTTATTTCGGATTTGACGAGAAGCATCTACTTTGCATTAACGATAGACTAATGATGCAACTCCCTTCAATTGCAAACCAGAATCTGTAGCTTAGAGCCACTTGTTATATATCTGGACTTCAACATCCTCAGCTTGGCGAATTAAGTTGTATTGTGAGAAGTAGATTTTTCATTAATATTCATTCAATTTTCATATCACTCTGATTTTTTATCATTTTCCATTATTAGAACAATTTATATCTCAATTATCTGCCTATCTCTATAATTATAATGATGAATAATTATTATTATGCTCAATTTTCTAATAAATCACTCTGATTTTTTATCATTTTCTATTATTAGAACAATTAATATCTCAATTATCTGCCTATCTCTATAATTATAATGATGAATAATTATTATTATGCTCAATTTTCTAATAAATTACCTATGGTAACTCCGCTGTCATCTTATATTGATTCATTCAAAGCTGTTTATTTATTGATTAGATTAGGATGACCCTACTTTGGTACCGATTCGGGGTGTAGGTGAAAATAACTAGAATACAGAATTTTTGGAAACTATCATTGCAAATTTCTAATGCTACTTTTAAGATGTCCGCCCTGTGTTATGGGTCCCATAAATGTAAATTTACATTTTATCGTCTAAGAACATTAGTATGAGAACTGTGATCATAGAAATACCAGCATAACAGAATAACAAACATCAAATTTAGAGAGTCTTTCAGGAAGTCTGTGCCCTTTGTTCGGTATCTTTGTCGAAAATAATGGCAGAGTTGACTTTCCTACCATAAAATGCAACTATGATAGTACAAATAAAATAGAAATATAACCAAGTCATCTACAAAGTTCATAAAAAGATTAGAGCTAAGTCTAAGTTATTTACGGTGATCTAACGGGACATCTTGATGGTTGGAGCAGCCCAATCCATGAAGATGCCCACGGACTGTATGTCTGCGAAATATAATTTCGAACTCACGCTAGAGGTTGTTATCAACGAGCGTGAATTAACAGAAAAATTAAATCGCTCTAATTACGAAAAATGCCCTGACTTATTATTCTGATGGGACAAACACCAACGAAGGAGTGGGAATAGGGGTTACAGGTCATAATACTAGGAAACCAACAGCCCTGGGAAACAACGCTCCAACAATATTCTAAGCCAACCTATAAGCAATTTATTTTTGTGCTCAAGAGTTCCCCAAAAAACGCCTTAACCCAGCCCGAATATGTATCGCGTCTGATAGTCAGATTGCTTTGAAGGTTTTGAAGTCTACAACTTATGAGTCTAAAAAACAATGGAACTTCAAACAATTTCTTTAAGCCTGTGCACCCATAACAAGGTTACTTTGTTATGTCTATCCAGTTGCTCTGGCACCCATAACAAAGTTGCTTTGTTATGTCTAGCCAGCTGTTTAATTGTTTGCAGTTCCAGAGTGTTTTGGACTCATAAGTGGTAGATTTCATAGCCTTTGAAGCAGCCTGACTAACAGTTGAGGCGTATTTTGAGGAACTTTTGAGCACAAAATCTATTGACCACAAAAGAAGGTGATTCATTGGACTCGAACCATTTTGTGGTATCCACATCCTGGAAAAAGTTCGAAATTGGAACAGCTTACTAGAAAAATACTCCAGGTCGAAGATAGGCAAAAAGGTTATCACGACCTTCTGCTCTTTACGCTAAACTGCTTTTGTAGCTTAAGAAAGTTGCTCCAGAAATCTGATCTCAGAGTAATTTGAGGAATTCTCACTGGACACTGCTAATCAAGATACCAAAAGTGGATAGTGGAACAAGCAGATTCTGCGATGATTCAGATGAGACAGCGGAACACATTACTTGCAATTGCAGAGTAATTATTCCGCCAACGCCTTGAATATTTGCAACAGGTCTACTTAGAGCCTGATCAGGTTACATAACTAGCTCCAAAATTGATAATAGGCTTTCTTAGAAGCCTATATCTTTTGGACTGAAAATATAGATGTATGGTATACACAACAGGTCTTATAGGTCGCAGTGTGGTGATGTCAACTGGACCAATCGAACCCCTAGAAATCTTATAAACATTAAGTTATTCACGAAGAAATTGTACAGTAAATTCACGACAGCCCTGTCTTTCTACACGGAATAAGTTTATTATTAACAAATTCATGATTCAATATATTAAATATATCCGTGTGAACGAAATTCAATAAATTATTAAAATCTTCAATCCACACTTGCACAACCAAACTTACTCGGCTCAATGGCATCTAGTACTTGACCTAGATGTCAGAACTGCCAATGTGAAGCACAGTGAAGCATTCACTTACCGAATGTCGATAGTACACCAACAGACAACAAAAGTTGAAGCTAAACTCAGCGTCAGAGACATCTTGAAATGCCCTTAACATATTCACTTGGCAGGAACTTTAATTAATCAATCAAGTGCACCTCTTTGATAAGATGAACTGTAGTTTATATCGGTGTTTGTAGATTAGTATATTCTGTAACAAGGTTAGAATGAAAATTCGATGCGAGTGGAAATTTCCGAGCGCGAGCCGAAGGCGAGCGTGAGGAACCACGAGCATCGCGAATTTTCATTCTATTTTCTATAGAACTCAATCACAATTATATTAGGTAAACACTCAATGTGACAGCAATAATTTTGACACTTACTCAAGTTTTGACACTACGATGACAATCAACTGCGTCAAGGCTAATGTTATTATTGTTAACCAGTGTGAGAATATTATTCTATCACTAGAGAGAGAATGTAAATACATTCAAATTGCATGGGGGCAGAGGTGTTGCAGAATATTTCTTCAATCTCAAGAGAGAGAATTCCAGCATTCTGTAATCAAATTTGATTTCAGAATTGGCAAATTATGTAATGATCGTGGAGAAAAATATTTCTACAATTGTTGTATTATTGGGCACGTGTCGATAGCCATAGCTACTGATACACGTTAAATTGAAAAACATTAACAATAATTTTAATTGAAAAGTGGAAAATCAGGTAATGCCGATGATAATTTCATGATGTCTGAAGAAGGCGTGAAGGTTTCCCTGTGGAATACTTTGAGTTCATTTCACAAGTTTTATGGATTTTACGGAGCTGCGAAAAACTATCTTACCAAGGAATTAACTTTGAAATGAATGAATTGATTGTTATGAAATTCTAAAACGTTGAAAATATAGTTTTTCCGTTTTCCAAAAATATTTATAATGTGCTACTTCAATACGCAGTTATGGGAGAGACAACAAAAATATTCAAAATGTAACTTTGATCAAAATATTATTCAACAAAAACTAGTACTGAACAGTTTACTTTATTACAATAAGCTCACATCGTTGGACATTATGTTTGTTGAGAATCTCTCTCAAAGCTACGAATGGATTCCATCATATCTGGAGTAATTGCCTGCATTTCGATCGTATGCTATCTCTTAAATCATTTACGTTCGTTGGTCTGTTCACGTAGGCCGTGTGATTTTTACTCAATTACACCTCTCTGACCAATTCATCTCTGAGGCAAAGAATTGTATTCAATTATCACTTAACGTATCTTTGATAGTGTAGAGGCGAGCCATCGTGTTGAAAGTATACGTTCATATTCGGAAATAATTAAGCGGTTTATTCTAGGTATAATTTAATTTTGAAGCAGATCAAGATACTTAACAACGGTAAGAATACCTACTAAAGAAAAACTCCACCTAAATCTCCCAATCATTATATTTTTGTGGACGCTTTGTATGTACCTCCTTTATTCGGTGCGGATTACAATCTGACCAGTACCGAGTATTGTCTGTGAACAGAATTACTCAAGCAAAATGTGTCTGCATCACTGAAATACCTACTTAAAATAATCACTAGTCATTTTTGTACAATTTTGAAAATGAACCAGAGGCGAATCATTATAAGAGTAACATTCAATTTAGATTATTGAAACTTATATCAATTTTATAAAACATTCCGTGGTAAACTAGTACCAACGACGAATATAGACGCTTATAGAAGGGCAGGTCTTATGGGGAGTCGGTTGAGTGGCTGACTCACAAATCCTTAGATTATGTTAGGCAGCCACCAGATGGCGCCACCGTCGCTCCGCCCCTATTTTTCACTCCCCCGAATACAAAATGTCTTTTTTGTCCATCTGGCGCCATCCCACGGTCAGTTGGAAACCTTTCGGTCTTACACATTGGCCCGCCCTTCTATAAGCGTCTAATGTATTCGTGGGTAGTACATTTTCAATATTTTTGAAAGAAGGAAAAATATACTCGACCTGGATTGCCATCTGTACTGTACATACTGTAGAAAATACAAATCACAATACCATGCATCGTCCTATAGTGTTATAGCTATCCATTCGTCCGTTGCAAATATAACACTTCGGTGCGATACTTTTTCGCAATGCAGTATACTTTGAACTGGATTTATTACCTATTCATATTGTTACACCCTTTCTCCTCTATTTTTTCCTCTAGTGCGCTATATTGGAATTTTATGACACCCCCACAGTTTAAAACTATTCCAATGAGACCTTATAGCAATAATCGATTAATTTTTTTTTAATAAAACAATTAATATTCTCAATTATTATCTGTAGACTGGGTGGTATGGGCGCAAGTGCTCCAGAAATTATCTGAATTGATTTTTTTTTCATAATCATGTCCAGAATAAAATGCTTATTACAACGATATATGTTACCAGGCTGTACCTTGGTCAGGAATTGTTTAAACCGAGATTGTTTGAACAAATAAGATTGGTTTTTTTGAGTTGATCAAATTCTCATTATATCTAATATATATAATTCTCGTGTCACGGTGTTTGTAGTTAAACTCCTCCGAAATGGCTCGACCGAATCTCATGAAATTTTGTGTGCATATCGGGTAGCTCTGCGAATCGGACAACATCTATTTTTCATCCCCCTAAATGTTAAGGGTGGTCCACCCCTTAATTTTTATTTTTATTTTTCAGACAAAGTTTTTTGTTTATTTTTTTTATGATACAGCATTCAAAAATACATACAACCCTGAATTTTCACCCCTCTGCGATCAACCCCTATTTTTTATTTGTTAATTATAAACTCTAATTTTGTCATAACTTAGAATAAAAAATTTAATATTACTCTTATTCACCTTTATATGATCAAACCCTATTTTTCCATCGCGATTTTTATTTTTGCAAGATGGCAATCGATCGAATATAATAATTGTAGTACGATATAAGAGCTAATGGAGATTAGATAATTGTAAGGATGGCATTTATAGAAATTTGAAATAAACAAAAGCTACTCTGACACTCCACTCAGCGGGTAAATATTATTTAAAAAAATTCTACTTTGGACAAAAAATGGCGGTAAATCAAAATTTAAAATTTTTGTATAGGTATAGTTACTTGAAGATCAGCTAATTGGAAGGATGGCATTTATAGAAAGAAAGAATCTTATGGCATTTATAGAAGTTTGAAATAAACAAAAGCTACTCTGACACTCCACTCAACGGGCAGAGAACGACCGCTTGCGACTTTTAACTCGAGAACGGCTGGACCGATTTTCATGGTTTTTGATTTGTTATTGCACGGGAAAAAATTATTTAAAAAAAATTCCACTTTGGACAAAAAATGGCGGTAGATTAAAATTTTAAGTTTCTGTATAGGTATCGTCATTGTATAACTTTATGCAATGGTATCGTTAAGTTTGAAATAAACAAAAGCTACTGCGACACTCCACTCAGCGGGCAGAAAACGACCGCTAGCATAATATCTTATTGACAAGAGTATGTTAAGACAGGACAACGTCTGTCGGGGTCTTCTAGTTTTCATATATAATATCACAAGAGAAAAAATTTTGTCGTCAAAATCTTCGAAAGGTATGAAAGTTTGTTGCTTGGCAATTTCGCGAATGACATTTTCGACAAAATCACGAGCCGTGAGACCTGACTAAAACCTTGAGAACAATAATAATTTTGCCTACATAAAATAACACAATGACATTTTAAACGATGATTCAAACATGGCATACAACAACAAAAAACTACGTATAATTCAAACCACAGTTACCGCTCAGAAGATGCCTACATTGACAAGAAAGGACAAAAGTATTACAAGAAGACTCAGAATAGGTCACACCCTGCTAACCAATGGTTATCTGATGTCCTCACAAATTCCTCCTACCTGTGAATTCTGTGATAGTGCAAAACTTACAATTGAGCATATACTTTCTGATTGCAAACACTACAGCCAAACTCATCGCAAATACAAGCTCAGTGGAACTCTCAAAAACGATCTCGGACTACCTAACCAGTTTAGTGATGTGTTTCAGTTCCTTAAAGACTGTCGACTGTTTAATTTAATTTAACTTTTATTATGTAATCAATGCCGAGACACGTTAATTTTAATATAAAAAATAAATATCAGAACCATGGTAACAAAATTTGCTTGCAAAAATTAAAATTTTTTCACATGTGATTTTTGTCAAGGTAATTACAGGTAACTTTTTTTCAGTAGAAAAGATGCCGTTGCCATGGTATAGTCTGACTGACATTTTTTCAAAAAAATTGAAAATGTGCCATTTACCCTAACTTAAGCACGAGGAAAACAACTAATAATATAGAAAGAATCAATGGTTCAAATGGCAATGAAATTAGTAAGAAACTAGTTGGAAAAAATGTTTTTGGAATCGTGAAAATACAGTCAGTAATAGAAAAATAGAGTAGATATTAATTTATTTATTAAAAATCATATTCCGTTCTAATTCAATTCGATTTACCGAACGAACTACAATCATTCCAAAAGTGAGTTCATTAACCTGAAAAAATAAAAAAGCGGGTACGTTTAAGAGACTCCATCTCTAGCCATAACTTCAAAATCGTTTTACTCCTTTGACCCATCTCGCTCCGTCCTTTTCTGATCACACTCGTTACGCGACCACCCCAGTCTGCAAAGGAAAGCTCTCTCCCGCCCTATATCCTCTTATTTAGTACCACGAACTGCGGTCCTTAAAGATTGGCCCAAATATTCCACCTTAAATAACTTTAGCTACAGCTATTTTTAAGGAAACGATTTGTAATTCGTAAGTACGTTCCGAAAAGCTGGGAGTCTCCTATTCAGTTTACAAATAATGTGACAAATATCTAGAAAAAAACCAAGTGACTCAATAGAAACAATTTATTGTACACAGAAAAAAATGAAGTGACCAGCAGGAAAGCTTAAAAATTATTGCTTTATTAGAATGATGGAGTGAGCAAAAATATTTAATAAACTTTTAATAACAAATTTTTGCGTGCTTATTGAATTAGTAGCTTTTCACTAGGGTCATCAAATTTTATTTAAAAAGCCGTTAACGTGCATGCCACAGAGTACCAGTTAGGTAAAAAAGGCTCTAAAGGAGACATCATAGTTCTGGAACCGTTTTGTGGAATCACGAAGAATTGTATAAGAGGGAAATCCGGAATTGGCTAGATAAGGATAAGGGCACCAATTAAAATGGAGATTGGGTCACCTTTATACAAAGAGTTTACTGAAGAAGGTAGACAAGGAACTCTCAACCAGGCTATTGGAACTGGGTAAGAGACATTTGAAGACAGTTACCGTCATTGGACGCTGTACCCTGGTCAGTGGACCTATGTGCAGAAAATGTGAACTAAAAGATGACACATACTTACACTGCTTCTGTGAGAACTTACAAGGACTCAGACGGAAGCACTTTGGAGGGATAGTAATACAACCATTAGAACTTAAAATCTCCCAGTTCAACTAGTGGCCTATATAGAGGAAACGAAGCTTCTGAAATGGAAGTAAAAAGAATTAAAAATGGTATATCCAAGTACCTGGGCTGTAGAGCACAACCCAAACGAATGAATGATGGGACTAAGCATAAATTATAATTTCCACTGTTAGTCTTACTGTTGGTGTTTGGTTGATACAAATCAATATATTCCAGTTGTAGAAAAGTTGGTACTTTTAACTTTACACCAAAACGTTGAAGATATTTATTCGCCTAAGATATGTTGAATGGTGGTTCTTCACATTTCCAAGCATCTGGCTATTGTAGAACAGTGCTTACATGGGAAGATTGATCATTGCTTGGCTAGAAAAGTATTTGTTTTTGATTCGGAAAACATTAATAATTTATTATCATTCGTGAATGAAATGAAGCTCACATTTTTTCTTCGAACACCATTCAGGTTTCAATAGCTTGGAATAGGTGATCAACATAGGAAACGTTATCAAAAACATTCCACTAGAATTTAAAAATCTGATATAAAGGTGCCTTGACCATAGGATTTTTCATTTGATTTTACATTTTGTAAAACATCTGATTTTACATCTGAGTCGAACTTGGACCTTTCTCAATATTACCGTCTGATTTTCGATTCGACTTGGAAAATGTCGACTGTCAACTGTCATCCATGTCAATAGATAGAAAATGTAAGGTTATGATTTTGTTTTCACAAATTTCAAGCTGTTTGCTTTTTGGTTGTGTTCAGAAGAATGGATTTTGTAAGTGTGGAGATATACAAGTAATCTAATTACTTCGTGGTTTGTTCAGGTGTTTATTTTTTTTGTTAAACATGTTTTGAATGGATGTATTTTTTTAAAAAGTATGATGAATAAACGCCACTACTACTACTATCTACTAACAATAACAATGAATAAATTATAGTTCAAAAAAACTAAAAAACACGCTTTAGAGGTAATCGAACTAAAAAGTTAAAAATAATTCTTAATTTAAGAATAAAATGATTAACGAGAAAATTAATGTCATTGTAGTAATAGCGTGGGGTGCTTTGTACTACATTTATACACTAACTCTGCATTTCGGAATAGAACTAGTAAGAAATTGTAACAATTTATATGGGGAGCATCCCACGCTATTACCACAATGACATTAATTTTCTCGTTAATAATTTTATCCTTAAATTAAGAATTATTTTTAACTTTTTAGTTCGATTACCTCTAAAGCGTGTTTTAGGTTTTTTTGAACTATAATTTATTTTTCACTTTTTAGTACTATATAAAAAACTTTCGAATTAATCTGAGCGTTTAAAGTGGATAAAAATCGAGTTTAAAGGTTGCATTATAAATGAAACACCCTATATTTTACTACTATATTGTATTGTCATCAGTGCTTGCCGTGTGCGCAAAATTTCGAATTTATCGGAGCGTTTAAAGTGACTAAAAATCGAGTTTATAAATTGCTTTATAAATTAAACACCCTATATATTTTTCAACACGCAAAAAAAATTTTTTTCAGTCGTGAACGGGATTAGAACCCACAACCGGTGAATCCGACGTCATCGAAGACCTGCGCCTTAGCCCGCTCGGCCAACGAACGTACTTAAATTGTTTGGATATACTAACAGTAATAATATAAGCCACTTGCTAGGAGAGTTACAAACAAGCTCACAAACTCACATACAGGTGAAGCTAATATAAGCGTGTTAAAAATCGAATCGAAATAGATACGGTTCCATTTTGCAAAACTCGAATGATTTGTCAAATGCAAAATCAGACGGACCAAATCAAATTGGAAATCGAACAGTGTAAACGAATAAAAAGTGACGGTTTCATCCGATTTGTTAAAATCAAATGAAAAATCCTATGGTCCAAAGGCACCTTTAGATAGACGTAGCAAACATAAAATATTACCCATTTCCAAAAGTCGGAAGTATTGAAGTTCGTTATTAAATTTGCATTTACCTGAATCCAATTTTTAGTGGAAATTTCAGGAAGCTCACCTAGACCAGAACCATATTGGAAAATCGGTGGAGAAAGTGACGTTATACCATTAAGCATATAGATTGGGATATATACGGGGATATTTGCCCCAAGGGAATACGGGACTGCAGGAGTAGTAGTTGAGGGCTGCCTTTATTAAGGAAAGTGAAAGTTACGGTGTTGTCAGATTTGGTAGGGCAAATATGGACTGAAGCTGTACTTTGATCTTACTATAAATAATTAAGCAGGGTCTTAAATAGACAGGATATGAATTAACTTAAGAACAAGAAAATGTGGTAAGTATAAAAATTGCATGTTCATAAATATTCTTAGGTCAATAATAGTTGATGTTATTAAGAATCAAAGAATTGTCAGATTACACGTGGCAACACCAAATATTCGACAAATAAAAACAATCTATTTCAATTGCGGAAAGAGATTTTTATTATAAGATTGTTCTGCTATTTTGAGTAAACGGAAATTTGAGAGTTATACGATCAAAGCAAGATTTTCTGGTGTGATGACTAGGATATAAGCAAGTAAGATATAGATGCAGATAGGAAAATTGAAAAAAAAAATGATGGTAGCAGGTTTCTGCTGGTATTTTAACCTCAAATGAGGCTCATCGATGCGCTGGTGTTGACATAGTAAATGGAAATGATAATGATTTAATTACATTTTTTGGCCAGCAACAAAACTAAGACACTGAAAATGCAACTCTCATTCGTCTAACAGTCAGGAAGTCTCAATTCCACCAGGAAATAAATTGGAAATATATAGTGATTTATAAAGATTCCCGGTAATATAAAAGTGATAAGGAACAGCCATTTGTAATGTAATGTACAATATTATAATTTAATTCTTTCTTTTGGCCTTGAACAATCAACTTCTTCTATTTAAATACCATCAATCGATAATTCTAAAAGAAATTTGATAAATTTTCTTGAAGAAACGTAGTGGTATTAACAGTTAAATACAAAAGTTATTGTTTAAAATCTTTGGTTACGACTGACTGACTTACAGTGGTATTTATAGTCTAGAGCTAGCGATCTGCTGGCTAGAGTTTTCCCGAAAATGTTGTTCATCATTCCAGAGTAAAGCGCTCGCCGAGTGACGCATGCCCACCTCGATTACTTTCCAATTATCTCTCGACGGCCCTATATAAAGAACACATGCGCTGTTTAAAGTTTGTTTCTAGCTTGGTGACTGGAGCAAGTCCCAGGGTTCTCCGGCCGTGAGCGGCGTCACGTGAGAGTTTTTATTGACCTTTTGATCAATTTAATTATGGAAAATCTGGGATGATATAGGTATCTAAAAATGAAGTTAGCCCAGCCCTCTCAAAATTGATACTTGAACAAGATGGCGCCACTTGGTGCTAATATTTCTGGAAACATAAAGTTTGAATTGGACGTCTATTAGTCCAGATCTATCGTCAATTGGAGCCTTGTGGCATATGATGAAGAGAAAATCCCGCAAAAACCGTTCCAGAGTTGCAGATCAGTCTCCAAGAAATTTGGAACGGTCTTACACCAGATGACTTCAGTTGCCACAATGTCAAGACGAATCTAAGAGGTTATCAGTCGAAAAGGCAATGTGCTTTCATTTTAATAAGTTGATTTTCTTCATTGGAAAGTTATTTGAATTTTTAATATTTTCTGTTATAGAACATACAATATTCCAAGCTGAAACTAAATGAAATCAAAAATGTATTGTAGCTTCTATTACGCTCTTAGTTAATATGGCATATTTCCTTAAAAACCTAATATTGATATTTAGGCTAACTTCACTGAGAAAGGGTAATATATATTCCATTTTTTTCAGAAATTTCACATGAAAATACTAGAGTGGTTGAGAATTGATTGAAAATTATTCGAACAATTCCACAAATTATATTTGTATCGCCAGGAGTGAATTATGAAAACTTTCATTATCCACTACTGACATGCAAATGAAATTTGTGAAACTGTTCGAGCGATATATTATGTTATATTTCTGTTAAGGAATTTGTTATATACCTATTGATTTCATTTGATGATTGTCCAATGTTATTATAATATTTACCTTTTCCGTAATACGACACGCATCAAAGTCATCCGTAAACACAGCCCATACTATATTTTTCTCTTGTTTTTTTCGTCTATTCGATTATGTTCAATAATAGAATAGCTTTTTATTATTTGTACTAATAGTGTACATTCAGCATGCTACAAATTCTAAAACTAATAAACTATGGGAACGAAAAGACTGTTGTGTCATATATTCCACTCCTTATCTAGGAAATAAATATTATCAATATCCTTGGCCCTGGATGAGTGACTTCGTGTGAGAAAAAGAGGAAATGAATAAATTCAATTTTAAACTTATTCAATAATTACATACTACAAAATAATACAATATTTACTTTAAGTTAAAGTATGCTGAACGACAAATTTTTTTACAACAGTCGCGTGGTTTGTATGTTTACGTTTATTAATACGATGCGTAGAGTATTCGTAGCATTCTTCACACCTTCCGCCTTCCGCTTGCCAGCGATTCTCCAGCGATTGACTATGAAAAATACAACAAAAAATATGTAAGACCGCAATCTTTCCAACATACTACGAATACAGGGGTTGCGTGAAAAGGTATTATTGTAAAACAAGGAATTGTAGAGAAAATGCTTATCAGAATTATTAATACTGATGTAAACATATTGTTATCTATCTTTAACTGTCAAATTGAAAAAAAACTGTTTATTTTATGATTATTGAATTGCTTTGGTAGACTGCTTTTTCACATCTCCAAATAACTAGTCCACAAAAGTATTGTAATCAGGGCCGGACCACGACCTTTGGGGGCCCTGGGCTAACGATATCCGGGGGACCTACGAAATAATTAAAATATTTGCCATTTTCCTAAAAAAAGGATTATGCGGGAAAATTGAACATACGAAAGGTTTTTATTTATTTCAAACGAAAATACAATATAAACTTAGGCCAAAGAAGATAAAATAAACAGGTACCTTCTTTATCTTTGGTAAACAAAAAATTAAAGCCATACATTCTTAACAAACATAATTTAAATAAAAAAGGATTAAAAAAGGTGAGCGGTCGTCGGACCGTCGACAGAAGCTTGGTTCTTATGCACAATATAATGACCATTTTAGAGCATTTTTCGAAAATTTTGACCATTTTTCAAAAAATTTGACAATTTTTGGCAATTATTTACCAATTTTGACAATTTTTTAAAAATTTTGACCCTTTTAGACGATTTTACCAAATTTTAACAATTATTGACCATTTTTGACAGTTTTTAAGCATTTTTGACAGGTTTTGATGATTATTGATCATTTTTGACAATTTTTAACAATTATTGACCATTTGTGACAGTTTTTCATAATCATTGACCATTTTTTCAAAATTTTTACAATTTTTGCCATTTTTGACAATTTTTCGAAAATTTTGACCATTTTTCAAAAAATTTTACAATTATATTGACCATTTTTTCAACATTTTTGACCATTTTTTCAAATTTTAACAATTATTGACCATTTTTGACAATTATTGACCAATTTTAACAGTTTTGACAATTATTGATCATTTTTGACAATTTTTCAAAAATGTTGACCATTTTAGACCATTTTTCCAAATTTTAACAATTACCTATTGACCATTTTTGACAATTTTTCAAAAATTTTGACAATTGACCAGTTTTTTATAATTATTGACCATTTTTTCAAAATTTTGACAATTTTTCAAAATTTCAACAATTATTGACCATTTTTGACAGTTTTTTATAATTATTGCCCATTTTTTCAAAATTTTAACAATTTTTGACCATTTTTCAAAATTTTAATAATTATTGACCATTTTTGACAACGTTGAAAAATTTTGACAGTTATTGACTATTTTGGACCATTTTTTAAAATATTTAACAATTTTTGACCATTTTTTAAAATATTTAACCATTTTTTGACAGATTCTGACAATTATTGACCATTTTTGACAATTTTTTAAAAATTTTGACCATTTTTCGAAAATTTTGACAATTTTTAACAATTATTGACCATTTTTGACAGTCTTTTATAATTATAGACCATTTTTTCAACATTTTGACAATTTTTGACCATTTTTCAAAATTTTAACGCAGCGTTGGTTATATAGTATCGCGCATTATTTCAATGCGTCTCTCTCTCTCTCTCTTTCTCATGAGTCATGGCGTGACGAACGCTTTTTCGTAACATCACACGTTTCACGAGTTCACTAGCCTTCCCAAAAGTCCTATGTCGTGCAATAAGAAGCAAGCTTCAATAAATCGGAAAAGCGGAAGAACGAAAGTAAATTGCTCTGGAATATCAAAAATAAATTTGATAAGTTATCTCGGGTTTATTATTTTTTATTTGTATTTTTTTACTGGTTTATTACTTTTTTATTCGGGGCCCGGGGGCCCTGGGCTGGAGCCCATTAAGCCCATACGTAGATCCGGCCCTGATTGTAATCCCTTTGAGTAATAAGTAGGTAGGTAGGTATTTAATACAAAATATTAAATTCTAAGAAGTTGATTCCGAAAACCAAAATGAACACAGATTAAATAAAAATAGACAATAGAACAATAATAATTATTATGAATTATTTTCAGATAAGAAGGATTTTGTAGATAACGTCTTCAATGGGAATTACTATACGCTATTTCACGAATATACGCCGAGAGAAACTCCAAATCCCTTCTTAATGATTTTGTTTATTGATTTCTGGAAAAGTAGCTTGGAGGTATCATTGTAGTGAGTAAGTATATTGATATCATCTAATATAGATTGTGATTTGAAAGAGTTTGTGGGTAGCACAAAAATAATTATGATAGGACGAAATTATAAAACACATCGATAGCGAAGGAAAAATACATAATATCACTGTGCATGCTGGCAACAAGCATGGTTTTGTTAATGGACCGGATCTATTTTCGTGAAAATCAAAATCGGCCGATTATCTATGAATGCTTTTAAAATGGTTAATGGAGAAACCTTCACCGGTTTTACAACATAATTAAACATATTTATTAAATTCCTACCAAAAGATTTAATTTAGTTGCTTCCGTCCTCAAATAAATGCTTGGAAAAAACGGACGAAGGGAAAGAAATTTCAGGACGATGAATGAGACGTTATTCTGCATATTTTAGAGCAAATGTCAAGTGTTTGTGACTTCAGCGTTCAGCGTACGGTCGCCATCTTGAATTTTTTGAAATGGCTACCTAGGTCGAGTGACGCATCACAAAGAAGCTTATTTTTTTCTCTTTAAAAAAAATCCGTTTTATTTTTCTAAATTAAATTGTACTCAACTAATGATATGACCTTGTAGGTTTTTAAAATTGCACAGAAAACAATAGTAGGCATTAAAAACGTCAACCACATCATTATTTATGTAAAAATTGTCCAAACTGATACTAATTTCAAATTAGCAGGAAGTTTAAAAGTAAATGAAGAATAATGGCACATTTATTGGAGAAACAATTAATCGAAATCTTAATGTTAGTTCGATGTGGGCAAACGTTCTCATGACGAAGCAGATCATCTTTTCAACGATTTTAATCCTGAATGAGTATATCCACAGTGTCGAGATTAATAAACAATTTTAATGAAACTGGTAGTGTAAAGGATATTAAAAGGTCTGGTAGACCGAAAAGTGCAGCTAATTAAGATAGAACTTGATGTTCTGTTAAATGTTCAAGACAACCCTAAAACAACTACAAGTGTATTGGGGAGAAATTTTGAGCAGTTATTGTGATGAAGTATTTGCAACTTAAATGAATGTTTAGTTTATAAATTTCTGTAGCATCCAGTTTTGTTTAAAATTACAATTTTAATATTATAGTTTTGTTAAATTTCTATTATTATTTCCGAGTAAAGTGATATATTAGTTTTGGAAAGAGAAAAAAATAAGCTTCTTTGTGATGCGTCACTTGACCTAGGTTGCCATTTTTAAAATTTTCAAGATAGTGGCCGTACGCTAGACGCTGATGTCAAAAACATTTGACATTTGCTCTAAAATATGCAGAATAAAGTCTCATTCATCATCCTAGAATTTCATAACTTTCCCTCTATACGTTTCAAAGTTAATCCTTGGTGCGAAACTTTTCAGCAACGCTGTATACGTGAATAAAAAACAAACAGGCTCAAACGAATTTCGTTTCCAAAATATGTAGTTAAACAAATGTTTATATGTGAAAAATTAAAATCCTAATAATTCCGGGTTACACAATCAATTTATACATTAGCTATGTGTTAGTCAGATAACACAACAAATAATTTAGCAGAGCCTTTTTAACTGGGTTAATATTTGGAAAACAATCCAGCCGGCGTTGCAAACCTGATTTTAGCCTGTAGCAACTCGAAACCGGGACAGCTCGGCATCCCGGGAAGCGAATACTGGACCAGTGATGGTTTTAGTCAAGAAACACGGTAATCATTAAACTGTTACGAGGAACATACTAAACATAAGTCTATATGTATACGATAAGTGATTTTATTATTTATTTGTTAGATGAAAGTGGTGTTCACTTCAACATTGTTTCATAATTATTAATTTCATTTAGTGAACAAAACGGAAGTTGGAAACAGTGGCGGAGCAGCACGGAGTAGTTGCTAATGTAAGTCTAATGCCGTCTAATTTTCCTCTTGTCTACCTAGTGCAGTAATTTAACAAATTCAATAAAATCTGCCTTTTTCTGCGGCTCTTCGACCAATCCATCTCTGAGGGAAAATTGTATTTAAATATTGCCTAGCGTATGTTTGATAATGTGGAGGTGGGTCATCTTGTTGAAAGTATACGTTCATATTAGGAAATAATTGATTTATTTCAGGTAATATTTAATTTTTTATTAAATCAAGATATTCAGCACCGGTAAGCGTACCTTCAATAAAAAACGGACCGATCAAATGTTTTTTCACCAAACCCGCCCACACATTAATTTTTGTGGACGCTGTGTACACACCTCCTCAAACCAGTACGGATTACAATTTGACCAGAACCGGCAATTATGACTGTTTACAGAACCGCTCAAGCAAAATGTGGCTTCATTACTGAATGCCAAAAAATCCTCGATTAGAGTATCAACAACATTAAACATCAATATTATTGGAAAAGTTTATTTTTGGTATTAAGAATACATTGTCTGGATTATGTTGCTGTTTTTGACGGTTAACGATGATTTTCAGTACCTATGTGCTGAAAAACAATAAACAAAAATAAATGTGAATATTGAGAGCTTCAATGGTAGCCTGAAAACACAGGGAAAAATTATTTTAAGAAAACGAAAATACAACGAAACAACTGCTTTGTTTTATGTGGAAAACTTGTAATTCAACAAAATGATTATAAAAAAGAGATGGAAAGATTCATGAATACAGAATATTCCTATTTATATTTCGGAAATTGGTAGGCCATCACGTAATATTTCACGTTTCAAGGTGGAACAGTTCGACGTGCAAACTATAGTTATTTTGCTACAATATTCCGATTTATACACTTTGGTCAAAACAGTGATTTTAATTATGTACAACTGAGAGAGTTTTTCAAAATAATATGATCAAAATAATATGATTATGATTTTTAATCAGATTTCATAGTTTTCTTTTCAACGACAATTTTTAAATATTGTCCAAAGCTTTTTCCCACCTTCAAAGGGGTGCAGATGGAAACGTTCCATCAAAAGTATATGAAGCTCCAAAATTGATCACGTCAGCTCCATCAACAGGTCCGCATCTAAATCTACGTTAAATACATTAAAGTCTGTACATAACACAGCTATAATGTTTCTGCCTTGGAGTTTTCGACTCCAGTTCGATAGACCAGCCTTCATTGTGAGGTCAGTAAGTCACTCTTCTGGATAAGATGCCAACACCTTTTCCTCTCCTACGCAAATATTATTTCATTAAATCCTCTAATTCCAGTTCACCTCTCATTAATTTTGAACACCACTTCCCGTCCAATAGTAAAACCTATCAAAATAAACAATCCTCCTTCCACTCCCACCTACTTCTCCCTGCAAATGATAAGCCTACACGACTGTAGCCTAATACTTTATACTGATGCATCCAAAAGCAAAACTGGATTGGAGAGCTCATTAACTACTAACTACCCTATATTATCTTCCCTCATCAGTTTCTATTGTAGTATTCAAACGGGAGAGTTGTTAAGTATTCTCCAAGCCTTTGAGTTCTTCCCTCCACCCAACAAACATGCCGCAATTTGCACTGATTCCCTTTCTTCGACTCAACCATTGAATGTCATCTTCACCGACCATACTTTGGTTCAGAACGTACATGATTCCTATCAAGATATAACCGTCATTTGGCTACGCTCACACATTTGCATTGCTGGCAACGAGCTCGCTAATCGCTGTTTCCACCTCTAGCCGAATGTCAACTGTACGATTCCAATTAAAACTTAAATTCAACATCAGAGTCACATTGAACTACCCTGATCAAATTCACTTGGTATTCCAATAACTTAAGTTAACTGCAATTGTTCTGTATTTTAATATTTTTATAGAAATTGTTGTGAAGTGCTCAACTGTCAATAGCCAAAGTTGCTGAGAAACGTTAAATTTAAATGAAAAAATATATATTTTTAAAAATGAATAGGTAAATACTTATAAATATTTTTGACAATTATCATTGTTTGAATTTGTGATTGAGTCTGTACGATACTTTCTTGAAAAAAAACTTCAGAAAAGTCTGTATATTCAGCATATTATTATGTGAACATCACAAACATTTTGATTGTTATTGCAAATATTGCTCATTTCGTTAAATTTCTTCAACAAAATCAATTACTATCCTTATTCTAGCCACTGTAATTAACTTCCGACTTTGTAGTTACAACATGGAATCAACAAGTGACAAAGCTTGTTAGAAACTATTCTTTATTTGAAAGAATCTTCATCCTTAGAGCAGTGCTCATTTTGAAAAGTGCTCGATAGCAAAATCGTCGCTTAGCTGAACCTAATTTCAGGTTAATTTTCAACAAACAAACTTAATTTGAGCAAACAAATGGATCTCGTGGAGTAATAGAGCAAAAGCAGCCGGCACCGTGGAAAGTAACAAGAATGCGATCTCGTCTCCACCGGCAATTCATCGCCTGAAGTACAGAACCGGATTTTGTGGGACATAAAAATATCGATTTGTGGTAGTAAAATAAAAAGATAAACTAGCATAGACCAATAAATATAATGATTTTTCCGATTTATGATTCAATAATATTTATGGTTTCAGAATTAAGATCAACGTGATAATAAATGGTGGTAGAAAAGATGAATTAAATTTTTCTAGGAAATGTTTTTTTCATTTCCTCAATTTTTTTAGACCAAATTTATAGGAAAGATTCTCGAGTAAGAATGATAAATCAAATGAATAGCTCTAACACATTTGTTTTATTTATTTGTTACATAGATATCGGAATTGAAAAGTTTATGCAGTGGGCCAATTTAAAAGCAGAAGACTTTATCCCGTGGACAGAAAGATATGTCAATAAATCTAAGAACTGTTTCTATGGTAGAGAAGGGGAACTAAAATAACATAAGACATAATGCACTTCCATTAATCTCCTACAAAAATTGGAATAATAATCCCCTAATTATGATACATTGTTGGAAAGCCTGTAAAAAACGCTTTCAAACAGTGTATATATTGTAATATTGTAGCGTTGGTTGTTTTGTTATTATTTAATTAAATGATTTAATTTTATCATCTTTCCTATTAATAAAATTTATATTTCAAATTAGATATGCCCGGCGCCAGCTCACATTTCAAATAAATGAAACAGAGCAAATAAAAAAAATTAAATACTCAAATTCTCAAGATGGGATCAGCCTTCAAGATTGTGACTCAATTGTAATTTGAATAATTAAACAAAAAATTTACTGATTCTGAAATCAAACTCTGATGAATTCGTTTATAAAGACTTTAATAAAATGGTAAAACCAGCTTGGCTGAAGACCGACACTGGTAAGGTATAATAATAAAAAAAAAAATTTAACAACTTAACTTTACAAAAAAATGTTCAAAAACAGAAAAACTACACAATTTATTTTAAAAGTTCATACCTTCATTCACTTCTGAAGCAATATCTCTTCTTTCTTCGAGAGCTCTCTAGAAGATAAAGGATCTAAATTCTATGTTTAGTGCTCTTTGTTAAGTAGGTATCTCCAAACTCGTTTCTTGCGCGAAGTCTCCTTCTTTAAATTCCTTCCAAAACCTTTTTTGAACTTTTTAATAAAAAAAAATCAATCTAACATTTTTATTTTCTCTAATCAACTGCTGTCATCATTTCGTTTCCATGTAAACTTCCGCTCACCGATATCAAAGGCTTCCCTTTTTTTTATTATTTTTAAAATACAGGATGTTTTCCTTTTAAATATAATATTTTAAAAATATTCCCTCAAACATTTCCATAAAACCATTCTAATACTAACCATCTATATACACAAAATGACAATACATTCCAATAAAATATTTTAATTAACCAATTTCCATTAATGTCATTATAAACAAATTCTCTTCTTTATACTATTATAAAAATATTTATCCCTTCCACAGCTCAATCTCATTTATCATTTAATTAAGCTGTACGGGCATACTGTTTATAAACAACTAACCAAATACAAATCGTTAAATTTATTGCTCATGTTTAGCCATTTATCAATATATATTAGTTCCCCTTATATCGTTAGGTGTCGTGGTTGCGGGTTCCGCAGTATATTTTCCATATTTTCCTATTTTCTGCTATCTTCTTTGCTTCCGTCCAAGAAGTTCCTCTTTTCTTCAGTACGTCACCTATTTCTTGATTCCAGTTTTTCTTCGGTCTACCTATTTTTTTCTTTCTGTCCCACCCTGCCTCCCATATTTGAATAACTATGTTATCCTCGTTCATTCTTGTCAGGTGTCCGAACTATCTCTTCTATTCTTTCCGCATGCTTGTGAGATTTCATCCATCACTGCAATGAATAGAATAGGGCTTAATATTCCTCCTTGTCTTACTCCCTTACATGTGTTGAAGTTTTTTGTGTTTTTCGTCCCTACTCTTACTATGTTGTTTGTCCTGTCATATATACTTTGGATAGCATGCAGTAATCCATTCGAGACTCCTCTTTTTGCTAAAGTTTCCCATATTCTTTCTCATGGTAGTGAATCAAATGCTTTTTCCAGATCGATAGTGCATATATACATATTTCCGTTACCCCCTAGTATTCTGTCCATAATTTGTCGGATGCTAAATATCCAGTCCTGCGTACATCGTCCTGCTCTGAACTCAGCTTGATTTCCTTGCAATGTAGTCTCTATGTCGTTTCTTAGTCTTCTCTCTATGATCCTTTCGTATAGTTTACCTACTACAGATAACAGCGTGATTCCTCTATAATTATTGCCATATCTCCTTTTTGTATATTGGAATTATAACACCAATTTTCCAATCTTCAGGGATCTGTTTCTCTTTCCATATTAAATTCAAGATATCCAGAAGCATTTCCTTCCCTTGTGCTCCCATGTATTTTACCATTTCAGGCTTAATGCTTTACCAATTTTGATTTTTTCTATTGCCGCTTCTATTTCTTCCATTCCAATGTCTAATTGTCCCTCATTTTCCATTAATTCTACGAGCTTTTCTCTTGGTTGACTATTTTTTGCATCGCCTTACAGTAGCTCAGAGTAATACTCGAACTACCTTTGGTTTATCTCTTCTTCTGCGGTGAGAAGCTTGCCATCTTTATTTTCTATAAATCTTTTATTAGAGCCGTTTTCCTTCTTTAGCGGTTTTAGTGTTCTATATAGTAGTTTCGCGTTTTCTTTACTTTGCGTCTCCATTCGATGCCCAAAATTCTCCCACGTCTGACTCTTAGCTTTCTTAATTGCTTGTTTTACTTCTGTTCTTATTAGTTACAGTGTATATATTACAATTATACAGGATGAAACAATAAAGGAAACAAATAAAGTGATAACGAAAGTTACAAATAATTGTGGAACGACAGCTCGCATTGAAAGGCCCGAAATAAGGAGCATATACGTATTTAAGTGTTAATGATATTATCTATATTTGGAGAAAAAACTGTGTTTTTCCTAATTATCATTAGTTATAGATTAATTATTTGTAAATTTGATTATGATTCAACTACAGTATTCACGATGGTTTACCTGAACATGTGGCAATAAATTCAAAATTTAGCACCCAAAACGAAAGTTATTTACAGACCACTTCCGTGTTTAATGGAAGACATCCTGAAAAATATGTAAGTCATGGTGTATATCCGTGATTCAGTCGCTAAATTTAGAGAAAGAAACGGGTTATGTCAAAAAGTACTCTAAGAAGCAACTCAAAGTGAAGTCCTAGGAGAATCTGAAATAGATCCTCATGTATTAACTCGTCAAGTCTTTACACTGACAGAACTGTCACATGGGTCGGTACGGAAAGTTTTGAAGTTTAATGAGTTTCAGCTCTGCAAATTCTTCATGAATTGGGCGATAACGATCCAGACCTACTATACAGATCGTGAGATTATGACTGAAAGAATTAATAATAAAGCTGAATTTTTAAAATATATTTGTTTAGTGATCAGACTACTTTTGTTTTGATTTTAAAGTGAATAAACAAAAATGTCGCTATTGGAGGAATGCAAATCCACAATTATTTAGACAAGATCACATTCAGTATCCTGAAAAACCAAATATTTGGGCTGGTATATTATATTATGGGATTGGTCCCTTGCTTTTACCAGGAAATTCAAACGTTTAAAAGTATCTCGATATGCTGGAGAACACTATTGAGCTCTCAATTGTTCATGCAGTAGAGAACCAAGAGGACGACGCTGGCAACTCTGCATGAAAATGTGCTGCTCTTCCAGCTAGAAGGAGCCCCTTTACACTGCTAGAGATAATTATCCAAATAAATAGGTTAAGAGAAGAGTTCCCATTGAGTGGCCATCTAGGTCACCAGACTTAGAACACCTAATTTTTTCTGAGGGATTATCTGAGTCGGTTGTTCCTAAAACTCAACCGACCTCAATAGACGATTCACGACAAAGAACAATTCATTTAGAATTGTTGGTATGAAGTTTGAATAGTATATTCTGTAACAATGTTAGAATGAAAATTCGATGCGAGTGGAAAGTTCCGAGCGCGAGCCGAAGGCGAGCGTGAGGAACCACGAGCATCACGAATTTTCATTCTAACCGAGTAGCAGACTATACTTTCTCCACGATCAAAGATTTTAAATATATATTTTTAAATAGAAATGAACAAAAATAATTACAGAACTCAATCACAATTATTATATTAGGTAAACACTCAATGAAGCAAGAAACATTCTACTTTGTATTAATTGTTATATTTGTACAGTTCTCGAAATAAAAAACTGGTGCATTATTGGAGGTATTTTCAACAATTTCATTGTTAGGTTAGGTTAGGTT
The DNA here is from genome assembly GCA_947563755.1 of Lochmaea crataegi. Lineage (NCBI taxonomy): Eukaryota > Metazoa > Arthropoda > Insecta > Coleoptera > Chrysomelidae > Lochmaea > Lochmaea crataegi. The sequence goes on along the minus strand of OX387425.1, from coordinate 36,916,408 downwards.
ACGTGACAGCAATAATTTTGACACTTACTCAAGTTTTGACAATACGATGACAATCAACTGCGTCAAGGCTAACGTTATTATTGCTAACCAGTGTGAGAATATTATTCTATCACTAGAGAGAGAATGTAAATACATTTAAATTGCATGGGGGCAGAGGTGTTGCAGAATATTTCTTCAATCTCAAGAGGGAGAATTCCAGCATTCTGTAATCACATTTGATTTCAGAATTGTCAAATTCTGTGATGATCGTGGAGAAAATAAGTTATTCTATTGTCTGCGATACAATTTTAACCATTTTAACATTCATTCAATTAACTAACATTTTTGTAGTTCGGAGTTAAAAAGTACCCAATTTTATTTTCAATTGTTTTTTTTTGTTTTATTGTCACACCCTATATAATTATTACCTATACGGATGAAAATAATTTTTTCCAGGCATTCCAACGACATATCACAAGATACCATATACATTTTTGTGGCTGCTGAGAGTGCATATTTTCTTGTCATTTTAGTTTCTCCTTCCTACCCTAGAAACGGTTTTGAGATATTTTTGACATCTCTTTTCGTTTGCGAATAATAGTTCATTGTAAGTTCCAAAATTGACACAGTATACGCTGATGACACGGCTGTTGTCATGAAGACCACATTTGTTGGATAGTTTGAGGATATGGTCAGTGAATTATACTCATTCTACGAGGCATGTCATGTAAAACCCAATTTAAGGGAGATACAAATAACCGAAACATTTAACATTTATCTTTAAATTAATTTCCAATGCTTAATGTGCATTGTGTAAGTACTGAGAGAAAGGTACTAGCTAGAAATAATTTTTAAATTACCAAACTAACTGTAGGGAGACTAGGGAGGTTTGATACGTGGGGAGGCTTGATAAACGTTCAAATTTCCCGCCTTCTTGAGGAAGGGGTAACCACATGCAGTGCCGACCGCTAGTATTGAAACAGTGTCTGATTAAGTCCAATAACGAACGCGTGTTGTTTGAAACTCTCGAGGTTAAACTGTGTTTTGTACCAATTCGATGCAAGTTTTCGTTTAACAAACGTAAGCCTTTATTTATTTAATATCAACAACTAACAAAATTGATTACATTATGCTTCAAGCCCATTTTCTTTAGATCATAGAGGCTAGTAGTATAGATCTTTAATCGAATGTCATGATACTTTAATCTCAAATATTTCATAGATTTGTCGTCCTGGGAGGTTTGATACAGTTTTCGTCGGAAGTGTTGATACGCGTATCAAACCTCTCTATATGAAATGAATGGATATTCTATTTTTTTATTTTATAATTTATAATAATTTATGTAATTTTCACGGCAATTATTAAGGTTAATTGGGTACATTGTTATAGATGCCGTTTAAATGGAAATCCAACGGTGGGATGAAGTATTCTCCAGATGATCTAAAAAGAGCAGTGTTTGAAGTAATGAATGAAAATAAAGCATTAAGGGCTACAGCCAGAGAGTAGAATGTTGACAAAATGACATAGAAGAGGTGTGTTTCATAGGATAGAGGTATCACCTTTCAACCAACATTTGTTACCTCACAAATTTTTTCGACTCACGAAGAATCGCTTAAGCAAACAAGGAAATTTGCGTATCAGTTTGGACCAGAAAACAATAAAAAACTACCAGAAAACTGGTAGAAGAACGAGTGTGCTAAACGCGACAGCGTTCAATCGACATAATGTGCAAGAATTTTACAAAAATTTGCGCAATCTAATGGAACGGGAACCTTTTGGTCCAGAATCCATATATAACTTAGACGGAACTGGAGTGACTACTGCCCACAAACCTCAAAAGATCATTGCTCGTAAAGAGCAAAAGCAAATTTCGAAAACAACTTCTGCAGAACATGGGACACTGGTAACAGTTTGTTGTTCTATGAATGCATTGGGAAATTCAGTGCCGCCATTTTTTATATCTCCATGGGTGAGAATGCAGGATTACATGATCCAAGGTGCTCCTCCAGGTTCCATGGCTGTGACGCATGAAAGCGGTTGGATGGCCGCTGATAATTTCGTGAAATACCTAGAACACTTCATAAAACACGCAAAATGTTCGCAAGAAAACAAATGTTTAATGGTACTTGATAATCACGATAGTCACCCAAAGCCTTAACCATGTGTAAGTTAAACGGTATCCATTTGTTAACCTTACCACCTCACACGAGCCACCGATTTCAACCACTAGACGTATCGGTTTTTGGACCATTTAAGAGATATTATAATGAACAGGCAGACGCATGGATGGTCAGTCATCCAGGACAAACAATTTCATTGAAAATTATACCAGAATTAGTTGGATCACCTTATGTCAGAGCGTTTTCACCTTCAAATATAACCAAAGGATTTTCCACCACTGGAATGTATCCCTTCAACCCACATTTATTTGAAGATCTCGATTTCGCAGGAGCTGAAGTTACAAACAGACCGTATCAGGAGTGGGCCAAAACCCTGAAAATATCACCACTATACCAAACACCACATATGCTCTATTTAAGAGTCCTGAAGAAGTTCGTCCTTATCCCAAGACTTTGCCACGAAAGAAAAAAGGAGGCCGAAAGCCTGGTCGGACCAGAATCTTAACCGATTCCCCGGAAAAAGATGCCATTGAGGCCGAATATAATATGAGCGAAGAAAAAAAATTGATGAAAACGAAAATTCAACAGGTCAAACGGAAAATAACTGGTGAATCTCAAAAAACAGATCATTTTGAACAACACAATGCAGGCTGTAGTGAATCCCACCTAAAAAGAAAAGTATTGGATAGAAATACAAAAAAGAAAAGAGGTGTGTGCGTAGACTCGGACCCTGAGGTCGAAAACGAGAAAGATCCATATTCTGTTTCAGATGACCAAGAGGATGCCGCTTGCATTTACTGCAATTCGTTATTTTCAACCTCTCGAGAACAATGGATTCGTTGCCAACAATATCTAAAATGGTGCAGGTGTTAACTGATACATAAAAATGTATACTTGCGAATTATGTATCGATTAGATACTGTTTAATTGCTTAAACCTAATTTCTGATTGTATCAAACTTCCCCTTTATTGTATCCAGCCTCCCATGTATAGGGAGGTTTGAGACACTTTGCATTGACATTTTCAAAAATTCATAATCAAGGTTAAAATTTCAATTTTTAGTAATTTATTATTGCCAAATTCATAAGCAAGGTCCTTAAATGGAGCTCTGACATAAATGGATTGGTAAATGTAAATTACAAATTTTTCATCAACATTTTTGTAAAAAAGTATCAACCCTCCCTAGTCTCCCCTACCGGGTTGAAAAGTATAGCAATGTATTTGAAAATCAAGAGATGTTCAGACAATACCGCATAGCGATTGTTACACCAAGTGTTTAAAAAAATAAAACTTTCTAAAATGCGTAGGTATATTTTTCCATTGTTTTCGAAGCACCCAGTACTTCGGCAAATTATTGCCCCACATGTTTTTTGCAATTATTTCTTACATTCTAAAAATACATAATTAGGTTGTCATTAGTTATAGGAAGTTATTTATTGAAGAAATAATTTAAAGGCCGCTTCAATTGAAAATTGACAGACCCGATTGAACCTTAATCCCATATTACGGATCTGTTTTTTGTTTTGTTCCACTACTCTGTATAAATGTCAGAATATTATGTTTGTACGATAAAATATGAGACCGAAAATATAATAATTAATGGGTTGAAATAATATTTACTGAAGATAAGATAAACGAAATAATGTTTATAACTACGTACTGCTCAAGCGTATAAAATGATAAAAGCAGCCAAAAGTAAAAAAAGGCAAATAGCAGTGCCGTAGATTACAGGAAAACAGTCACTTATTTAACAAATGCGTACATGAAAGAGCATGAATTGAATTGCCAATTGGACATCCAGACAGAGAAAAATAATTTTTTCAGTTAAATCCATACAGTTACACGAATATTAGGGACATTTTCGTCCGAACAAAGATTTAAGCTAAAAAAACGTTAGAAAATTAAAATTAAAATTGCCCCTTTTTTGACATTTGATGGGTGAATTGTATGTAGTTGGTGTCCAAATATGCAAAAATATACAGGGTGTTCCATTAACCGTACAGGATGTTACAGTTTCATGTAATATTCGTTATTACATTTTAATTTTATGGTAGATAGCGTCTGGACAAACTACAGGCTGTCTCCGCCACATACAGAATGTGACGTTACTCGACTGAGAAGAATTTGTGGATATTCCTATTCTTTTTGAACCTCAGGTAAGATAAGAGGAATTGAGTGATTGGAGCACTGATATTCCTATAATAACAAGAGCCCAGTATGTTCGTTCGAAGTCCCAAGCGTTGCCAACTTCTTTACTACAAAAAAGAAAAGAATACACTTTATACAGATTCAATTTTGGTGCTATAAATGTAAATCTAAATATCATATATACCATTCACTTCTTATGAGCCTCATTTACCGTCATGAATATAGTTTGTTGTATGTAGATAAACAACCTGTCCCACTGGTAAACTCCGTGAAATATTTAGGCATCTATATAGACAGTTTCATTAAATGGGATATTCAAGTATATGAAATGACAAAAAAATTGAGAACCTTACTATATCGCTCTCGTCAATTTAGACATTTCTTAAGCACTTCCTATCTAAAAATCTTATATTATGGTTTGGTAGAATCTATATTACAATACGGAATTGTCGGATGGGGCGGAATTAGAAAATGTCATATCTTACCAATACAAACCATGCAAAAGAGATTTTTGAAAATAATTATGAATAAACCCTCATACTACTCGTCAGACCTTTTATACTCCGAAGCACAAACTCTTGACATAAGGCAATTGTGTACCAAGGCCATTATTGTATTAACCAGCAAATGTAAATCGAAATACCTCACTAATGCTAACCACAGTTATTCTACAAGAAAAGCATTTAACGTTGTTACCCCTCGTGCAAATATAACGATAGGTCAAAGACATTTTGTCTATCTGGCACCTAGACTTTTCAATGTAATGCCTGACTATTTGAAGGGGTACCATTCTAAATACATACTTAAGCGTAAGCTAAAAGCTTGGTTACTCTCTATAAACAGGAGGGAAATACAAAATATTATTGATTCATCATTGTTATCCATATGAATTTGTGTGTTAAATATCCTAAGTAGTGTAATATTTTAATATTTTAGTATAAGTTGAAAAAAAATTTTTTATGTACTATATTTATGTGTATATTGTACATGTAGGTATTCTACAGATATCTATCATGTTACCATTTAAGTTAGTAAGTAACTGTCATTGAGTTTATCAATTATTAATTAAGGCGCTTTACTCAAAGACTTGGCCTTCAATTAACTTGTATAGTTATTGTATTGTTTATGTGCCTTTCCCTGTTACCTTACTAATCTACTCTATACTCTTTTGGTGAATAAAATCATTATTATTATTATACAGGGTGTTCTGGGACTTGGTGCAAAAAATTCGGGAGTGAGTAGATGACGTGAAAATAATGCTGTGACATGAAAAAAATTTCCTCTTACGTCCCCTCGTTTCTGAGTTATAGGCCTTTAAAGTTGCGAAATCAGAACTTATATTTAAGTATATTTTCTAAATTATACATTGGAACATTATGAATATTTAATGGATGATTACGTATGTCCATGTAGTGTGTTTGACGGAATAGATAATTCTATAATACTATCTGAAGGTCAGGGGCGGCTCATGCCCAATGGTTAACAATCCGTAACTTTTACAGGGACAACCTGTACAATCTAAAGATAGCAAAAATGAATTTTTCAATCGATTTTCAACAAATAGGTACTTCCCCCTCCCCCCTACCCACATCCTAAATGACGTCAGAAATCATCTTAATAACATTTTTCCTTATAGGTGGATTGGTCGGAGGAGGAAGTCCATTTGCATGGCCACCACATTCCCCTGAATCAAATCCAATGGATTCATTTCTTTCGAGATATCTTAAAAGCTTGGTATATGCAGCAGCGGTAAACACAAGGAACGAAATGATCGATAGAATAAACTTCCATTGTGACGCTCTAAGGCAGAATCTTGGAATGCTCTTCCAAGTTCCAAGAAATATCCTCCGTAGACTCCGGAAGTTTATAGAAGTGCGAGGTGCCCAATTCGAACATTTATTATAGTTTTTTTTTGTTTTTATTTGATAAGTTGTAGGCTAACCAACTAAATTTTTCCACATTTCAATTGTTTCCTTATGTAAGTAACACGATGTTCGACAGTATGCAGTTCAATTAGAAATGTTTGATTGTGTTTTGATACCTCATATAGGTATTTTCAATAAATAATTACATTTATGATAATTTTCTTGAGAATGTCACTTTATGGCGAACGGTTTCCTTGGCATGTACAACGATCTAAAAATCTACATATCTCCTAAACCATAAATTTTATCGAGTTAAACAAAGAGTACCCTTTTGTTGAAAAATCGATTGAAAAATTCATTTTTACTATCTTTAGATTGTACAGGTTGCCCCTGTAAAAGTTACGGATTGTTAACTATTGGGCATGAGCCCCTGGCCTTCAGAGAGTAGTGTAGAATTATTTATTCCGTTAAACACACTACATTGACATACGTAATCATCAATTAAAAGTTCATAATGTTCCAATGTATAATTTAGAAAATATACTTAAATATAAGTTCAGATTTCGCAACTTTAAAGGCCTATAACTCAGAAACGAGGGGTCGTATGAGAAAATTTTTCTAATGTCACAGCATTATTTTCACGTCATCTACTCACTCCCGAATTTTTTGCATCAAGTCCTGGAACAGCCCGTATAGGTATTCCTAGAAAGGAATTACGCATTTGATAGATATGTGAACCTAGTTAGGTAGATATCTCCATATAAAGAACTGCTTTTAGCAGTTTGATACATATGCGGAAAGTTACCACAGTGCTTGAAATAAACACTACACTCACTACGGGGTACGTAATAGTATATTACATAACGTGTGCGGAAAGTGACATTTTTCACACGAGTGGGAAATATTGTAGCACGAGGCGCAGCCGAGTGCGACAATCACACGAGTGTGAAAAATCACTTTCGCACAAGTAATGTACAGTATTTTTCCTACGATCACGTGATAATCTCACCAAACAATGTGTAATCAACATCTGACATATTATTACACAAAATGTTACAATTAAAGTCAACATAATTGATTTCAAGAAATAACAATAACTATCATTAGTAACAAAAATTTAATTAGTTATAGGTAGGTTATTACAATTAATTCTTAATTATTGTATATATGTCATTGTCAGTATCCACGATATTGTTATGCATGTCTGGGATACGTTGTTATTGTAGATAGTTCCAGGTAGGTAGGTATATAAACTGACCTCACAATTAATGCGCTTCACATTCACTAATCAGAATAATTTTTTGACATTTCTCACAATTTGTCAAAGCCTGCTTTTTATATATTAGATAATAAATACCTATAAGATGATTACATTTTCCGTTCATCATTAATGTTGGTTTGGATTAGTTGGTACAGCATCGGACTTATGACGAAGAGTACGTGGGTTCGATCCCCGACCGCGTCCTAAATTTTTTTTCAATCAAGAACATGAAAAAAATTTCACTTTTCAAATAGATCGCTTCAAATTTAGATATTACATAGTTAAATCTAATTAAAAATTATATATTTGACAGCTTGACAGTGGCCAATCTTAATAAAAATTATACATTTGACTGATTATCCGCATGCGTGCGGAAAGTTACTTTCCGCTCATGTGTGGAAAGTAATTCGCACGCTAGTTTGATATAAGCCACTTTCCGAGGTACTGTATAGTGCGATATACGTTACTTTCCTATGTGGTCGTAGGAAAAGTACATTATGTCCAATATTACCAGGCTGTTATACTTTCTAAGTGATCATAGAAACAGAAATTCCCTCAACACAATTGAAACATGGATTTGTGTAGCGCACAATCCTGGCCATAGATTTTGTTTAAAGCAAAAATCTCAATTGATACCCGTGCAGTTTTTGGATTTTTCTCAGAGGATTGATTTTGTTCATCATTCACCTGGGTGGTTTTTTGAGTCATAATATCCTTAATAGGTAAGCAAAAAACAGACATTTTCTGCCCATCACATGACATACATTTTCCCGATATTTCAAATGTTGCCTACACTTTCAGTTTATAAATGAAAAAGTACAATATGAACTAAGGATTAATACTTGTAATGGAAAATGAAGAAAACTTTAGTTTAAATGGTCGCAATTAGGAATGTGTTGTGACTGTAAAATCCAAAACCAAACTTCGACTGGCTTCCAGAGTATTTCCAAGTTTATTTCATCAAATCCCAGATCACGTAACAAATAACGATACCCATGCACTAACAAACTCCGATTTGTTCCGAAGTTAAAAGAATTCTACAAAGATTATTTGAGCGTTAGTAAATTACTAAAATACATATTGTATTGTTCAATTCATTTTTTGTTGACTCAATTTGATATTTGAAAGCCCTTAGTATGGGGGAGTAAATCTCTATTCAACCAAAACATCAAACACATACCGGAGACACGTGCCCAAGTAGTAACAAAACAAAGTCCTGAAGAACCTTTGGAGAGTCTGATCAACGAAATATCATGCCTAAGGAAGGGGCTGTTAAGCCTAATATAATAAGGGTAACTAGTCTTTCTACATAAACAGTGCAACCAAAAGCACAATAATCCAAAGACCTGAAGTGCCAATGACTTTAAACCTCGACTGGCTCTACTGATCGAGTCAATCAATCAAGTTCCTTTTGTTTGATCCCCTAGCCAAGAGAAGGGATTTATCGGCTTCATTTTGCTCTAGAAACAGCCTTTAATTTACTACGAGGCACAACATCACAGCGATAGATTGTGGCAAGAGCCTTGGTGTGTCCTCACAACTAAGCATTCTTTCGCCTGATGGTTTGTCCAATTTCCGTTCAAACTGCGCTACACATAATTTTGTGATATTTTAAACGCATTCATTAATTATGTTGAAGATCGTAATAAATAAAATGTGCAGATTCCGTGGAATCAGGCTGTTTAGCTTTGATTAGATTACTTTCACTGTCACTCAAAAACTCCTCGAAAGTATGTAGCAGAGTGAGCACTACTTGAAGTAACAGAACCGCTAAGTTAGTTTGGTCACGAGATGGCACTTGCTAATAAGCAAATTGACTTTGATAGCTGTATTTTGAGCCTTTATGCCCGCCATAAAGTTTGAGTATTATATTAAACAAGAATACGTGATAATTTTGAAAATAATTGAGAAAATAAAGCAATGATGTGTAAAGTAGGAGACCTGAATCGATATCAGATCAACTTTCATTAGTCACGACACTGTATTCACCGTACTAAAATGATAACATCTAAACGTGCAAACATGTAACAAATTCAATAAAGCAGTAACATTATGTAAACAAGCAATACTAATTTTTGAGGATAATACCAAATCAATATTGAAGATAAATAACGAGTTTGTGTAGGGAAGAGTAGGGAAGTATGCTATGGGGCCGGGCTGGAGTTCGTTTAGAAAATCGTTATCCTAGATCGCATGTGATTACGAGTGAGCATTTTTTTGAACGGAACAAGCCAATGTAGGCATTTTAATTTATTCTAGGACTAGTTGCTCTGTTTGTTGAGTTTATATGGGTAGTACTGATTTTTTGTGGTGAGTTACAACGTTTTCTACCAGCTACTGGAATACCAGCCGCAACTATTCTGTATTCCACGAAAAAATATTTTTCTATGAGACAAGTTTGCCAATGCCAGTAGTAAGTGTGAGTTACCCAATTATTTCAAAAACAAATTTGTCGGAAATGGAAGCAGTAGTATTTTTTTTTATTGGAACAAGTGTATGATGGATGGTTTTTTTTTGTTTTTAGCTCCATATGACGAAACCTTACAAAAAGCAATTTCCGATGCAAAGGAGAATAACGTTAGGGTTCTCTCAGCTTCAAAAAAGTACGATATGAGAATGAATATTCTGCCATTTTAATGTTTGTGATGTATTTATCCAGATACCTTCAATCCTCTGAATGATCACCACATCTAGTTGCTTTGATCAATAACATGATTAAAATCTAAACCTGAGAGGAGGACATACGTGATACTATTGAATAATAATAATACATATTGAGGGCAAAGTTCCAATCATTCATAAAGATATTAGCTTGGAGCTCTTTTAATATTGTGTTAAATATAGTTCAGGGAGTTGTGTTATTGGAAATAAAAAATTTCGGAGTATGCAGGCTTAGCCTATCGCATAGCGTTTTTTATGCGCTTATATCCTGATGTAAGTATAACCAACCAATATACTTGTTGATCGTATAATATTAAATGAACATCCTCCGTTCCAAACCTTAATACTTCGAAGGTAGATATATTGCATGGGATCTTTGTAGGGAATAAATATAATAGTTTAGTGGCTAACTCAACCCACAAGTTGATATGTTGCCCCACTTTTCCCTAGCTTACGTCAAATTCTCAAGTTCTACTGTTAGTCGCATAAACAAACAGGAATATATTGTTCATACTACTATGGTGAAAAAGTTCCGGGAATCCGTCAATTGAACACATAATGTTCGTTCCAGCTGGCGATAGCATACTTCGAGACAGGCGGCGGTCCCTCGCACACTCTCCGCTCACACCGTCGTCTTCTTCCTAACTTTCACTCCTGCCTTATGCCATATCGAGTCGTTCTCTTCCCCTAACCATGCTCTCTACTACGCCACTTACCTCCATCCATTCCTCCTCCCCCCTCAACATTAACTCCACCCTGTTATCCCAATACACCGCATCCCCTAGTTTCCTCTCCAACTTCTTCAGCACTTCCTCGTATCTCCAGCATCTAAACACATGCCCCACATCATCCTCCACTTCACACCTCTCGCACACTCCAGTCTCTCTTCTCCCAATCTTGCGGAGGTACCCTACTCTCGACCCATTTCCAGTGAACACCTGTGTCAAGAAGTAGTTCACCTCCCCGAATTTCTGGTCCATCCAATCTCTCCTATTCCCAATCGCTCCTTTTAGCGCGAACTCATACTCCTCCCACCTTCTCTCCATTTCCTCCTCCATCCATTCTTGTACCTCCTCTCTTGTCGCACCCCTCCAGCGTTTATTTCTGGCTCTAGCCATCACATCCAATGGGTAGGTCCTTGCCAGCACCGCTGCCGCCAGTCCACCCACTGTCCTGTACATCTGTGTTCTGAAGGATAATTGACTATCCAACCACACCCCTAGGTATTCCGGAGTCTCCTCCATACGAATTCTCCTTCCCTTTACCATCACCCCCACTTCCTTCGTTTTGATTAGTGCCTTCACTAGCAACCGCACGCACCGCTCTATCTTCTCTACAATCTTCCTACACATTCTCTCCGCCTTTCTTTCTATCTCCGCCTCTCCCTTTGCCGTACATACCAGACACACATCGTCCGCATACACCGTGATCTCACATCCCTTTTTACATACTACACCACAAACCCCATCAAACACACACTTCCATAGCGTCGGTCCAAGAACCGAGCTCTAGGGCACTCCTGCCTCCGTCCCGTCGGGTAGTCCTCCACCAGGTTAACCAAACCTCCCCCACTACAAGCCTCAGCAACGCGCGCAACTCTGCCCATTTGCTGACACTGTTGAACGCGTTCCCGGCGTCGAAGAACACGAGTAGGGCCAATTTCTTGTTCCTCCAGTTGCCCTCCCTAACCCTTTCCACCAAGCCCATTACCCTGCCCAGCGCCGAGATACATTATTTTCCCTTCGCAAACCCGTGCTGGTTTACCCTAAAACCCCCATTCCTACCAACTTCTTCCTCAATCCTATCCTTTATTATCCCTTCCATCAATTTACCCATACCAAACAGCAGGCTGATGGGCCTGTAGTCCCCCGCCCGGTTCCCCTCTCTATACCCGCCTTCTTCAGCAGTATTACCCTGGCCACCTTCCATCCTTCAGGTTTTTTTTTCGTTATATAAGTCTGGAGACGAGCAGTCGAGTCGATAGGACGAGACTCTGAAGCGAAGCTAGATGTAGAAGAGAAAGAGGAGATCAGGAAGAATCAACACGTGATGATAAGATGGGAAGAGCAGCGAAGAGGAAATGGACCGACGCAGTGATACAATTCCACCACGAACAGACAACATGCCAAATAAGCACCAAGTGCGTAGGACCACACCAATTTAACGAGTGCCCAAGAGCGAGATACAAACCAGCCATCTGTGCAAACTGCCAAAGAGAACAGCCAGCGAACTACAAAGGATACCCACAAGCCACAAACAACAGGTCGACAAAGAAAACGCCGAGGCCAACCCTAAAATGAACGACGTCAGGATCAGTTACTCCTAAGCAACAATCAAGAAAACGACGACGACCACCCCGACGAAGCAGCAGATTCTCGATCAGGTGACTGATGACTCAGCTATTGGCCTGAAGTTACCAGATAGATAACTCAGGAAAAGAAGAGGGCCCACCTAGGGGAAAGCCCGGCGAATCCACAGAAAGATGAGTCGAGGTTTCAACTAAAGATTTTATCCTTATGGGGGAAGCACAAAACAAACACAACAGAAGACAAAGAACAAGAAAGAAAACCACTGAAGATAAAACCGCCGAGGTAACACAGCGAAAAGGAAGACCGCTAGGACCCAGCCAATATCCATTCAGGCCGGGGATGAACTCGACATGCGAATCCCGAACGATGACGATGATGCCACATCGGATGAGCTGGGGATGTTTTTCCCGGGATGCATCTCTCCTGAAGGAGTGTATATAGGAAGGTACGGGCTCAGTACAAGTTGTGTGTGTGTGGTGTTAGTTATACATTATTATCATCATTGTCCTCATGGCGCTCTATACATCTAGCTGACGTCTGCGCTAAATGCTAAATTTTTTATCGTTTGGTGATGTGGGGTGGAGAAGGGTAGTTTAAATTTCTCTCCATTCTTCCCCTTGTCTTTTTGGCGTTACCAATCTACCGAGAAATTATTGGAATCGGTCAATAAACAAAGAAGTTAGGTCCGAACATACAAAATATATAAACATACACTTCCTTTTTTCAGAAGTCGGTTGAAAATGAGAAATACTGTGTTCTTGATTGTTATAATTGACAGATAGGTGAATATGAAAGTTTACATAATATTATAATGATTTAATCTATTTTAGAAACGCATATATTTCAAACATTAAAGAAAGAGCCTCTTCAAACCGTAAAATGTCTGATAGACTTATTAATCTCAGTTAATATTACAATTTCTTGCTGTTTCTGTATGTACTGTTCTTTTAATAAAAAAACATGCCACTTCTCAACGTCCTTTAGCTCAGAGAGAGATCCACAAGAAAATTCTAAAGAAATTTTTCAACGTCCCGCAATATGACACTTCTACCATCTTTCTAGAATCCCCGTAATGACCTGATTTATCTTCCGTCTCTTTATAAATAGTCTTAATATTTAAGATTGGAGGGGAAAAAAAAACATTATTTTTCGGTATTCAACGTAATTCCATCCTATAAATATCAATTTTCTTGATGCAATTCTGTAATATTCATTTCTGGTATGGTGTTGTGAAACAAAAGTTTTGAAATAAATATCAAGTTTGCTAATGGGAGGTAGAAAGATGAGACATTAATTAATTTCTTATGATAGGTATATTTATCTAAACTTTTCTTAATTAGATTTAGGAAAAAATGATCAATTTTTGTGTTCTCTCAAATTTTCTCATTCCTTATTTGATACGCTGGTCTCCTTTTTTACTTTTCCCACAAATAGTGGGTTTTGTTAGTCAATAATTCAATCTCCATGGCAAAAAGTTTTCTCAACATATCAAACAGGGCAAGCTGAAAAAGCTGCGAAGATAAAAAAATGCTGGAGCAGCCCATGATCATTAATCTATTGAATCGCGTTCCAAATATGGACTCAGTGAACAGATTCGTAATGGAGTGGATAAGTTATTTGATCTGCATTTGAAACCGAAAGCTATTATTCACAACTTGGCCTAATAACCCGACATACAGCTTCCATCTTCAACGCAGCTAAGCAAATATCTTTCAAATTGACGTTGTTTCAAATATGGCCCATCGACAATACATTTTGGTGAATTTGAAACATGGCTACAAACACAGGTATCTGATGTCATCCATGTCTAGTGATTTTCTGTGAAACAACAAATTAGGAGTCCACAACAAGCTTTCGTTTTGTGTTGTCAAATAAGTACTTATTTACTTAATTACAGATACCTGTAAATAATTGTCATATTTTAGTAAAGCGTGATCTATAGACGTCAAAAAATAATAGTTCAATTCTATTATAACGCTTTACAAATTTGAAAAATAATTTTCAAAGAACAGACTAAGAAGCAACAAATACTTCTCGGACTATATGCCCCGACATACATTCTGATTTGCGATTAGAAGGAATAACCGGTTTCGGCGTATTTGCGCCCCATCAGTACAAGGTAGATGCTATTCTTCCAGAAGCTCTGAGAGCATAATCCTGGACTGGAGACTACGTTGATACCACACCATTACATTAACCTCAGTGAAGGAAATGCTAAGAGTGCGATATCAGTCAACAAAAAGGATAAAAAACCAAGATTTTGTGTAGACTATAGGAGACTCAACGCCATCACCCTGGACGAGGTATCACAGCTTCCGCCGATACACGAGACCGTCCAGGAGCTGGGAGCCGCCAAGAACTTTACTTCTCTTGACCTGAAGAGCGGCTTCTGGCAGATACCGATGGATCCCGAGCCTACACAATATACGGGTTTTACCCGACGGCTCAGCGTACGAGTTTAGGGTAATGCCGTTTAAACTAAAAAACAGACCGGCCGCCTTCCAGAAGCTAATAACTGCTATCTTGGCTGGCCTCATAGACAACTGCGTCAAGGTATATATGGAAGATATAATCATATATTCCGAAGACCTTGACGCCCACATATACCACCTCCACCTGGTTCTGGAGCGCCTGCGTGCCCATGGCCTGTGGATATCAATAGAAAAGTGCCACTTTGCCATTCCGGAGCTAGAATATCTTGGCCACAAGGTGACAGCCGACGCCACCCTGCCACTAGAGCGACACCAAACGAAAATCAGAGGTTTCACCACACCAGCCACAACAAAGCAGCTCAGATCATTCATAGGCAAAGCGAGATGGCTGAGAGACTATATACCACACTTCGCAGAAGTAATCTCGCTACTCATGGACCTGACCAAGAAGGGGAAGAAATTCAGATGGTCAACCGAAGCCGAGACAGCATTCACAACAGTGAAGAACCAGCTCAGTCAACCCTTGAAGCTGTCCATCCCACAACCCAACCTCCCCTTCTTCCTCCAGACTGACGCATCCGCCGAAGGCATGGGAGCAGTCCTCTTTCAAGGCGACCCAACCAACTGCAAGGTGATAGCATATGCCAGTACAAGGACGGCAGAGACGAAATATCACGCCAATGAGACGGAATGCCTGGCAGTCACATGGGCCTTAAGACGATTCCGCCACTTCCTGCAAGACCAGAAGATCACGCTACTCACGCACGCTCACAGCCTAGCCCTCACCTAGCTCGACAGATTCAAGGATGAAAAGGCGAAATTCACCCGATGAGCCATCCTATTGCAGGAATTCAACTTCCAAATCACCCATAAGCCGGGCAAACTGAACCAGCTGCCAGACCACCTTTCCAGGAACCCCGAAGACCTTTCCAGAGACGCGGCCCAAGAGGAAGACGACCAGATCGACAGACACGCCTGGCCAACAACCCAAAACACACCCGCCGCCGCCGACGACGAAAACTTCCTACTACTCTGCCTCTTGGAGGAAGAAGAAGAAACCGAGACACCCCTGCCACCACACCCACGAAGGGATGATGAGGTTCAACAGAGGAAAGAAAACATCCACTCCCGTGAACCGCAGGGACCAGTGGAGACTGACATCCGAGACCAATTCACGGAGGAAAACGGCGTGATATACTTGACACCAACACCAGAGACCAAAAACGCCGTTGTCCCATCAGCCTTCCGGATCGACGTCATACGAGAATACCACGACTACCCCACATCAAACAACCCAGGCCAGAAAGAAACCATCAGGGCAATCAGAAGGAAATTCTACTGGCCCAGCGTCCGAAAAGACGTGCAGCAACACGTCAAAAGCTGTATCACCTGCGCCACTACCAAAGCCGCGGCTAGACAACAGCCAGCCCCAGTGCAACCTAGGCAACCAGAGGCACCATGGCACACGGTATCGTTCGATATCCTCGGACCATACCCACAATCCAAAGGGGAGGAGAACAGATTCATTCTGCTGGCAACCGACACCTTCTCCCACTGGGTCCAATACCGCTGTGTCCCGGCCGCCAAGAGTCTACAAGCAGTAGCCTTCATGAAAGAAGAGGAGTGCAACCGCTGGGGCTATTCATCCAGAATAATCATGGACAATGGAACCCAATTCCGTGGAGACATCTGGGAACGCTTCCTGGCGCAGAACCACATAACTCAAGAAGTCTCGCCGATCTACCTCCAAAGGGCAAACCCAGTGGAAAGACGGGTCCAGGAGCTAAAGAAAATCCTCAGAGCAAAAGTCACTTCCCCAGATGACTTGTTCTAACGTCGCATCACAGACCACCCCAGAGCAGCTCCTGCTAGGCTATGACCCCCGAAGACCGGAAGAGCAACGACCCATGGACCAGCCAAACACCCCAGAACGGCGAGAACAGCGCATCCAGGAAGCAAAACGACGAGCCACGGTCTACGCTAGGAATCTGATCCCAGAGATGACTAAACAACAGCCTTCCTATCAGCCAAATGATATCATCCTCATCTAACTTGCTGCTTGTTGGGTCTAGGATGCAATTTATAATTTATTCAAGGTGATGCAAGCTATAAAGTAATTTGGTAGGGATTTCCAGTATGCGACGCTGCAAAAAGTATACAAAAGTTTTTAGGCATGGAGTAACGGTACGAATAGGTTGGGCTCACGCCAAAAGAAAAATACAAATGCGACTAGAACAGTCAGTAGAAAAACATCACAAAAATAAATGCTATTTGATAATATGCCTTGTAAATGGCAGCGACTCTCGAAAAGGATGGTTTAATCTGATTCCGAATTCGGAAATTCAGAGCAACCAACGGTCACTTTAAGCAATGGAGTGACGCCTAGCAATGGAATGACGCCTATCTGTGGTCTGTAATGACTCAAAGGGTGCTAAAAAAACATTATTCATTTCAGAATTCCGAGTGAGGATGCATCAGAATTGCAATCGTTAGAAGAGTAATGGAAAAATTTGATGACTACAAGAAATACGGTTTTAGTGAATGGTGGAATAGTGAAGTGTATTTGCCGGAACAAAGTTAGTTGTAATTGTCCAATGGTTATGAAAGAGGCCAAACAGGCAAGACTCCAAACAGTTTTTCGCCGAGGCGCATATTACATTTTTTCGTTGACCTTCACAAACAATTACTAATTTCCGAATGAAAAATCTACTACTTTTGAAGACAAGTATTTTTCGTCCGCTGTGCAAAAGATAATTTTCATCTGGGGCATCATGAAGAGATATGTTTATTTTATCTCGACCAAATACTCTAGATTTTTTTCGATTTGTGTCCAACGCCATGTTTTTTCAAAAATGCAATAAGTTTAGGAAATTTGGAATTGTTAACGTTTTAGCGGACGAAAAGTGTTTGTGAACGAAAAGTGTCTGCGGACGAAAAATACTTAGTCGATTTTTCATCCGGAAATTAGTACGTAAAATGTCATTTTTTGTAGAGGTCGACGAAAAATATATTTTTAGTTTCACGTTCGTTAGCTCTCGGTTATTTATTTGTATTACTTTAGAGACATAATATAATGGATATTTTCCGATACGACCGGTTGCCACCTCTAATGAAACACCCTTTATAGTATCCCCACGTGCACAGTCTGTGTTCTGACGCATTAAGCTACAAACTCCTCTAAGCTTACCGTACACGAGGTATCCAAATCTCTCCGACAATATTGTAGCACGACAACTACCCTAACATGTTTATATTTTTTCAAGCGTCAAAAGCAGCAATACCTATATTTGGATCATCCTTTCATACCCATCACCGGTAATACAAATTTTCCTTCAAACAATTTTTGAATTTTTAGATCTCTTAAAACGTACATCCCATAAATGAGCAGCTTCTGCAGACAACCTTATCACCTTTGAACTCTCAATTAAATTATTCAGAATTAAACTGCAGTAGCATTTTACTCGTGAACACCATCGCGAAAGGAACTTAGTTTGAATGAAAAAAGTACGTATGAAATTTTAAGCACTGAGAAAAAACGTAGATGAGTATAATAAATTCAGTCTAAGTTAACTGAAATATACGAGTCAGAAGTCAGTTTTTATATTTCAACGATTAAAGCTGATATAGAAATATTTCCTCATTTAATAGTAGATCACATACCCAGGTGAAAAGAATTGTTTTTTCTGTGGAAAGCTTCGCATAAAAGAAACTTTCCACAGGGGTTTTTGAGTATAAAGGGTTATCTTAAGAGGTAAGAAAGGAATTGAATAAATAAATATACTTTCACCATGATTTGGGAGCAATAAATAATTTTTGATTTCCAAATGCTTTACATTTGAAGTTTCATGTTTCCAGTGGCTGTTTCTCAAAAATTAGTTGGACGCAGTTCCAATAATTGTAAAATATCAAGGTATAATAAATAGCTTGCATTGAACTTACATAACATTTTCAGCAGTAATTGGTACTTGGGTTTTTTTGGAGAGATGGCTTACCTGAAACAAAATACAAAAGATTATATAAAATTATCATAAATAATATTTGATTACTGAATACAAAAGACAATTGATTCCAATTAATTGCAGTCCAGAAAATCATGCTTAACAACATGTAGTACAGGTTCTATCCTGAACGCGTATGGTATTTTTTCTATTAATTTGTAATTTATTCCCCCCACACGTACCTGTTAAATAATTACATAATAATCGGATAATACTAAATCGCCCCGGAAGTCTAAAATAAAATAGGTATTTGTAGTAGTTAACAGTAGAATTAAATTTTGATTTTTGTTCTAGATATCTTTATTTAGTGTGGTTAGAAATAAAGTATTTTCCAGATTCTTCATTCACTGGGTAGTGCTCAAAAGCCCAGGCACTCAAAATGAATCTTTGTACCATTTCTCATGTTATCTACTTCCATTCCAGAAGCTTCGTGTCTTCTATATATGCCAATAGTTTGTCTGTGAGTATTCTGATTAGTTGTGATGGTTGTATTACCTATTTCCCCTCCAAAGTTCTTCCGCCTGAGTCCTTGTAGGTTCTCACAGAAGCAAAGTATATAATTGTGAGTAGGTTTTTCATCATATAATTCACATTTTCAGCACATAGGTCCACTAATTTTTCCCTGATTCAGATTCTGTAACACATTGCATCGCAGTGCCTTCAAACTAACCAAAAATCTCTACTGTGTTTAAAGTTACAGTTTACTTCTTTGTTCAAAAAAATGAACTTATTTCGCGGGCTACGTACATTTTAGTTTGTTTGTTATTTTGGTACATAAATTGACACTGTTTAATCCATTTTCCATTTGTTTTAGAAATATATAGAAATTGAAAGTAGGTATTTTGGGGTGCCTGGTGACTTCTTGCTATTGAATAAAATTGATCAGATAATCCCTTAAATATTGTGCGGAAAATAAAAATGGTACAGAAGGCCAAGAAGATGTTAATGATGATGCTCGTATTGGACGCACCAGCACATCAACAACCTATGAAAGTGTCTAATGACTATTAGAAGCATGCAGACGAGACGACATCAATTGTCGTTGAGGCTGAGCGACTCAAGTCGTTGTTAAACATTTAGAACACAAATTCAGTTGTGGCTATCATGACTGGCGTTTGTTTGCTTAGCTGTTTTCAATAATTAATGATATTATGATATAAGTTCATCAGAACTTAGAAACATTGAATGAAAATGAAAAGAGAATAGGATGAACATGAAATAAAACCAAAACAAAAGTGATTCAGATACATAGAGACAAAATAAAAATGAATAAAGCAATAGATAGAACAAATATTGATCAGGTGGAAAGCTTGAAATACTCAGGAGTGAAAATTGAAGAAAACGGGAAACAAGGTATTAAAATTGATAAAAGGATACAAAACACTTTGAAACTATACTAAGCAATCAACCGGTCATTCATAAACAAGAAAGAAATATCAAAGGAAACGGAAACCAATGTTTATAAAACCATATTTATAGACGAATCCTCACATTTGGATGTGAATCAAGGGTGCTACCACAGCGACAAAAGAGATAAATTCAGGCAGTAAAAATAAAGTATCTCAGAAGAGTCAAGGGTGTCACGAAAAGAGACAAAATTGGAAACACAAAAATAAGACAAGACTTGGAAATAGAGCCAATGCTGGATAAGGTCGATAAGACAATCGACAGCTCAGCTGATGAGGCCATCTCCGAAGGATGCATAATAAGAAGAAGAAGAAGTGTAGGAATCCAAGGTACAGCGGAAGACCGAAACAAACATGGGATGGAGTAATAGGAAAAATAAAGAGGAAATAGAGACGTTAGCTGCCAAGGCGGTAGTGAAAATCAAAAAAGAATGGGTAAAATTTGCTTACCGACATTGTGAAATTTTGTTTACAATATAGACATTAACATATACCCTACACCATTAAATGGTAACAAGGATTTTGATTATATATAATAAAAGTTTTACTGTAAGAAGAGGAATAAGAAGACGACTTGTTGTTGCAGTGCTATTTATATAAAAGGAGAAGACCAGTGCTACTATTGTATAGGAACAGAATCACTGAAGGCTCTTTTGAGTCATTGATGGAAATACACTTAAATGAGAATAATACCGTATTTGAAAATTACTGCCGATTAAATAAGAACAGTTGCCGTCTGCCGCATGCTTGAAACCCATACTTTTACAAAAGTAAGGTCGTTATATTAGTTGGCTCAAGCCATATAATTTTTTCAAATGTCTTGGGATTAAAACGTAAAGCAAATTTTGTTCCCAATCTGCTAAATGTGGACCAAAAGAACCGTCCAGGAGCTGTCGAATTACGTCAACGAGGATCCAGATTCTCTCAAATGGATCATGACTTATGACGAGACATAGATATATGGATATGACGTCAAAAGCTCAATCATCCCAATAGAACGCGGAAAGAAAAGTTAAAAATTAAAAAAAGCACGCCAAGTTTGGCCAAATTTGAATGCATCGTGCTATGTTTTCCATTGATTACAATGGCGTGGTGCACCATGGTTCTTGCCAGAAGTCGTACAGTAACTAATAAATCAAGGTATGCACTGTTTGCTAGAAACAATCCGGAAAAACGCCGTAATCATGCCTCAGACACTGTATTCAGCGGACTTGGCCTCTGTGACCTTTTCCTGTAGCCAAAAATGAGAAGACCCATGGAAGGACAATTACTGAGAAATAACGACCGTATCGCTGGAACAGTTCAAGGCAACACCAATCAATGTATATCAGAAGTGCTCCGCGGATTTTTCAAGAAAACTAAAATCAACTTAAAGTACTTTTGAAGTGCTTAGGAATACCTGAAAATTTGAAAATCTTCGCATAATTTGAAATATCCTTTCAAAAATATACCTAATTTATTTTTGTCGAATAATACATTCAGACATTCTCAAAGACGCTTACACTTGATGGTGTTTGTATGTTTCAAAATATTTTTTCCTGCATTGAAGTACATAAAGGAGAGATTAAAAGGTCTTAGGGGTTTTTAAAAACATCAAAAGATATTAAATTACTCTTGTGTCGACGAAAGGATAATAATTCTCTTTTGGAGTAAAAAAAAATGTCACCAAGGTGACGAATACTAATTAGATAATTAAAATGACCATTTCTCTTTTTATGCATTGGCCTGAGCTTACCTTTTCTTTCTATATAATAAATGAATGTTCCTTTCATACACATATTTTCCTGAGTTTTAATATCAGAAGTCGAAACTGTTGAAAAATGAGGTCTCTATAAAAAAAAAATTCTTGTTTCAAAATATATTGCCGAATGTATATTATTTTAACCAATTATATTATTTGTTCCTGTATAGATACCGCGAGAGAAATTTGGACAGCTCATCCTGATTTTTCTTATTTTTGATGAAATAAACTTTTGTCTAATATCCATATAAGTAGTTCCTTTGATATTATTTCAAAAAGTACAAAAATAACGAAATTTAGAAATTCAAAATTTAGAGCAGCCTTGAATTTTTATATCCATAATAATTTCTATAATCAATATTCATCATTCATACAGCTAATTAGGACAGTTTAAATTTATCATGTTTTTGGTTTATTCATTTCACGATACAGGATTCCAGGATGTTTTTAACAGCCTATAACTAAGAAAGTAATGATTATTTGTATTTGAAAATTGGGAACTATCAATTGAACCTATATTTAAAGTATACTTGAGATCTGTGACGTGATCACAGGCGCGGTGACGTCATCACATCGAAAAGACTTTAAATAGATCAGGCGGGTGAAAGTTAGCTCAAATGAAAAGGTTTATCCCGAATTCAACGATCTACCACAATGCATTAATTTTAATATATATGCTATATTCTCAATTTAATGTTGCATTTATCAAGTCCAAAGTAACCTGAAGCTGGCCTATTTTTACTTTTCAACTAGTTTTTACAAATTCAGAAGAATAGGAAGTTGGCCTTGGGATATTAATGGAATTGTTTTTTGAGAACTACAAATAGTATACTAACACCTAATGTCACTTATTTCTTCCTAATACGTAGATTGCAGTGTAAAAAAAAATTTGAAATATCATAATTTCATGCAGTAGTAAAAATGCCATTCATTTTTCCTAATGAATACGTAGATATGTTGTTAATTTATGGTAAAAAACATGCTCGAAACGATCAAGCTTTATACGCGGAACGCTTTCCAGAAATAAGAACACCGTCTTATGTTTCCTTTGCTATGGTTGAGGAGAAGATGCGGCAAGGTTCATTTCCGAATGCTAAACATAGAAATCATGAAAAACCAATACAGACCGAACAATACGTGGTGAATGTTTTAGCATATGTACCGATTAATCTACATGTGTCCAAAAGGTTTTGGAACACCCCGTATATTTTTTTGTACCTTCCAAACAAATTATTTAAAAAAGCGAGCGAGCCTTACAAAAGTCCCATATGATGTGTAACATCAGACATCTCACCTTGGTAATAAGCAACATTAAAATAAAATCTTTAAAAAAATGATTCAGGTATTATTTGAAATAATTTTTGGTAACGAAGAATCATTTTTTTAATGAAAATTGTAATTTAGGTAAATAAAACTAGATGTAATACAATTTTTCATGAAATACATTTTTCATTTTTGTTCAAATTTGGGGGAGAGCTGAGGGTATATGTATCGAAAGCGAGAGTATGAATAGGCTTATGACAGAAACAAACCTTAAAATTTAATAAATCTAAATAATGACGGCGAAATTCACCACCACTCACGCTCATTGGTTAAATCAGATATCGCGCGTTTAACTGGCATCCTGTTACACACGTCCCATTTCACGAAGTCACTACCACAAATTGCAAGGAACCGAGCGGAAAAATGTTACACATCAAAAATCTAATAGCAGCAATACACTACAAATATCGAAAGCAATTTCGCTCATCAGAAACGGTTTATAAAGAGTGCCCGTTAAGTATGGAATAAACTAGATGGGAAACCAAACGAAAAATCTCAAAAACGTCGATTTTTAGTTCCAATGTTCTACATTTTACATCGAAATTTTATTATACAGGGTGATACAATTCAATGTGATGGCGACATTGGAAATTTTCTTAAATATAACACCCCATTCATATTTCTATTTTCTAAGTTTCCTTGAAGATCCGATTTCAGGAATACTACATGCACAGGGTCTTCAGTGATTACAGAGCTACAGGGTGTTAAAAATCACATTTTATCAACTTCACGTTGTTTTATTTGATAAAAATACTGAATATTTTTTCAAACGGCTCACGTGTGGAGTTTTTGACCACCCTGTATTAATTATTTCTAGCCACGATTGGATAGGAAAAGTTAATAGAGTGACACGTAGGGCGTTTTGTCAAATAGTCAGTAGTTTTGTCAAAAAAACGACGTAAAGTTGAAAAAATGTGATTTCTAACACCCTGTAACGCAGTAAGTATTCACTTCAAATTCCATGTATGTAGTATTCCCAAGATCAGCTCTTCAAGGAAATTCAGAAGATAGAAAAATGTATGAAGTGTTACATTTGGAAAAAAATGCCGATGGCGTCATCATATTAATGTGTATTACCCTGTACAATGAAATTTTGATGTAAAATGTAAGACATTGAAATTAAAAATCGACGTGTTTCAAATTTTATTTAAAAAGACTTTCTTTTGGGAAATATCGAATTTATTCCATACTTTACAGACGTACTGTATGATTCACGGAATCATAATTCATCTGAAAATAAGAATCCAGTCGAGTATAATAATATTTATTTGTCAGTTAAAGTACATTGTGCTCACCACTATCCCACTTAAAAAAATACAAATCTAATTAGATCTGAGGTTTATTCTATATAGTTCATAAATTCATGGCACTAGATTATAAGATTTGTTTAAAGCAATTTGGCAATAAGTAGTCACCTAAATATTTATATTCAACAGACCAATCTCCAAAGAGTTATTAACCTAATATATTATTGTATACACACCTAGTCTGTTTGAAGTAGAACCCGGTATGTACAGGGTGGATCCGGACGAGATTAAACTATTTAAAACTTACACCAAAAACAAAATAATTGTGATCATTATCTCCAAAATTAAAGATAAAATATGGAAAATTGGAACGTGGAACATTAGAAGTATAACAGGGAAAGAATATGAATTAGAAGAGGAATTCACTAAAGCAGGATTAGACATATTGGGAATAACGGAAACTAAGATGAAAGGTAAGGGAGAAAAAATATTAAAGGGAGAGAACACACTAATATACTGTGGAGTAGAACAAAACCAGAGAGCGAGAGAAGGAGTCGGATGCATAGTTAAACACGAAAACTTAAAATACATTAAAAAGTGGACTGGAATAACGGAAAGAATCCTAATAATAGAACTTGAATTACAAAAATAAGCCAAAACAACGATTGTAGTAGTATATGGACCAAGTGAAGATGAAAAAATGCAAGTAAAAGATAGTTTCTGGGAACAGCTATCAGATACAATAGAAAATATAAAAGATAGACTAATTATAATAGGATACTTAAATGGAAGGGTAGAGAAAAATGATTCAGAAACAGGAGGAACAGTCGGAAAGTACGGCGAAAATATAAGAAACAATATATAGACTTCTGTATAATTAACAATTTGATCATAACAAACACATGCTTTGAACATAAAAATATTCATAAATATACAAGAGAGGTTATAAGCAGAAACGAGAGATCAATAATAGACTATATAATAATAAATAAAAACTACAGAAAATATGTAAAAGATACAAGAGTCAAAAGAGGGGTCGAATTGTATACAGATCACTTCCTAGTAATGTCACAAATTAAAGTACCGACAGAGGGAAAAGAAAATAAAGGAGCAAGTGAAACAACTAACCATAAGAATATTAACACAATAAAAACATACAAACTAAGAGAAAAAGAAATAGCAATAATATATACAGAAGGAACAGAAAAAGTAATGACAAGAATTGTTGAAAATACAGAGGGATATACGGTAGAGCTGTGGCAATTATTTAAAGAAGCAATAATAAAAGTAGCCAGAACAACATGC
Source organism: Lochmaea crataegi (assembly GCA_947563755.1). Lineage (NCBI taxonomy): Eukaryota > Metazoa > Arthropoda > Insecta > Coleoptera > Chrysomelidae > Lochmaea > Lochmaea crataegi. The sequence goes on along the minus strand of OX387425.1, from coordinate 36,890,613 downwards.
GGAATAACCATTGTTAATAAAAATAAAAATAAAAAAAATTGGTGGAATGATGAAATAAAAATCGAAATTAAAGTGAAAAAGAATAAATGGAAAAAATACCTGCAAAATAGGAGCACTGAGAATTATGCAGCATATAAAACTCAAAGAACGAAGGTTAAAGAAATGGTAGAAAAATCATGGGTAGAGTTCGGAGAGAAAATAGAACAAGACAGATTCAGAAACCAGAAACTATTTTATAGAACATTGAAAACAATTAGAAAAGGTGAAAAAAGCCAAGAAATGTATTTGTTATCTAAAGAACACAAACTATTAACAGAAAGTAGAGATATACTATCAAGATGGAGAGAACACTTTGAGTACACATTGAACACACATCAAACAGGGGCCAAGGTTATGGAAGAAGAAGTTAGAGAAACAGAAGACGCACAGAACGAGCAAGAAGAATTCAGAGCAGATGAAGTAAAGGAAGCAATAAAACTGTTAAAAAGAGGAAAAGCTGAACTTGGGTAGCAAGGGTATTGAGACAGTAACAAAAGTGATTAACAAAATTTCAAAGGAATGCTGTATACCAAAAGACTGGGAAATAGGGATAATACTGCCGATACATAAAAAGGATAATAACCGTGTTTGCAATAATTATAGAGGGATCACGTTGTTAAGTATTGTTTCTAAAGTGTACGAAAGATTACTAGACAATAGATAAAAAATAATAATAGAACCCCAAATGGAAGAGTCGCAAAGTGGTTTTAGGAGAGGAAGAGGTATACAAGACCGTATATTTACTATAAAACAAATGATTGAAAAGAATTACGTTTACAACATATACGTAGCCTTCATAGACCTGCAAAAGGCATTCGATAGCGTGCCAAGGAAAACAATTTGGAATAGCCTGAAACAAAGAGGAGTTAGTACTGTACTAAAGAAAAATATAGAAAGTATCTACAAATTCATGAGAAACTATATAAGAACAAACAATGAGCACTCCGAAGAATTCAACACCCATGAAGGATTAAGACAAGGGGGAGTGAAGTTATACGGTCTTTGAGATGTCTTGAAGTATGTCCTATGTAATTTTGTTCGCAATCTTTACAAGGAATTTTGTATATGATATTAGAATGTTGTTCTTTTTTAATTTTATCTTTCAATTTAGAAAAAACATTAGCTACCTTCTTAATTGGTTTGTTTGCGATTCTTATGTTATTACCGTCTTTTAAAGACCGTATAACTTCACATAAAAGTGATTGCAAACGATATGTGAACCGATGTGCATTAGCCCAACATACCCATAACACCGGACATAGTATAGACTTTGAGAATACTGAAATACTTGACAAATGTAAAAATTATACAGAACAACTTTTTACTGAAATGGCTAGAATATCTCAAGAAAAACATCCCATGAATACCAAAACAGACACTGACGGACTAAATTTAATTTACTCAAACCTGATAGACTTAGACTTGCAACTAAAAAAGAAGAAACATAATTATAATTCCGTAAGAAATACCAGTCAAAACATTGACACATTAGCTCCGATCAATCAATGAACTACCGGACAATTCAATACAAGATACCACCTTCAAAATTGCTATTTACCAACACAAATTTAAAACTTTTCATTTTTAACGTTATTTTGACGTTTGACATTAGTTTGGTAAAATAATCAAAATTTGAACGTGTTTTCTATAAAATTATTCTGTATTTTTTATTATGATGAAGATTTTTGATATCATTTTTTAATCACGGATTTTGTTCTGATGAAGTTGACGAAGTGCAACGAAAGCTAAACAAAATAAAGTGTGTACTTTGAAAATAGGTATTTTTCTCTAAAAAGCCACAATATATAATAAGAGTTATTATATTACTAGAGATGAACAATACAATCTATATATATATATATATATATATATATATATATATATATATATATGTATATATATATATGTCTAACTATTATTGTGGGGGATGCGGCAATGTGAATAAGTGAACTCTTTTTAGTTTGTTCTGAGCTTTCGGTAATTTATTATCACCATTATCAAAGAACTACAAAAGATACATTTATAGATATTTCAAACAGGTATAAATAAATTCAGTTTAAAAGTAAAACATTAATTACTTACAACTAAGCGAGGTTAATCACAATATCTATATATAATATGTATAATATGGAGAAAAAACATGGTATAAGATATAATTTTCTTTTTCAAGAAATTAAATTAAAAATAAAACTATCAAAATTGACATTACGACATCGATGTTAATTTTTAGTAGTCATAGAAATGTCTTTAAATATGTTTAGTATATTAGCAAGTGAAATAATAGTTGGTAAGTTAATATAAAGGAACGATGCATGATAAAAACTTACATATATTATCTAACCTATTTATTAATAATGGTTATCCTAAAACATTAGTAAGAAAAATTCTGTTTAACACCCCTCATCCCATACATACTGCAATTGAACCAAATTTAGTTATTACGAACTCAGAAAATGTAACGAATACAACTACAACTAACATATTTTTTGCATCTTTACCTTAGTTTAGAGAGCTTACACCTAGAATTTCCAAAATATTAAAAGAAGTAACTAATATAAAACTTGCAAATAAAAATGTTCTCTCACTTAATTGTGTTTATAGTAAGTTGAAAGAAATTGATCCTCTTACTGATCTTTCTAATGTAATATATAGATTGACTTGCTCTACATGTAAATCTGCATATGTAGGTGAAACATCACAAAAAATAACTAAACGTATAGCTCTACATAAGAGCGATGCAAGATTATATCCAGAAAGATCAGCATTAGCTGAACATGTTTTTTCTACAAATCATATAATAGATTATAAAAACTTTGAAATTTTACATAAAGAAAACAACTACTCTAAAAGGATTTTCCTGGAAATGGCATTCATATCTCAAGAAGATAATTGCTTAAATAAAAGAACTGATATTCAAAAACTTAGTACAATTTATAGCTATTTATTATCTTTTGACAAAAAAACAAAAAATTCAAATATTGAAGATGAGAATTCTGTTCCCAGACGAACTAATGAATCTATATCTGTGTATGTAAGAATGTGTATATTGAGGTGAAATTCACTAAGACCTAAAATATCTATTGTGCCCCTTCTTCTAGTCAGTTCCTGAGCAATGTCTTAGAGACTAGTAGCTTATTTAGTCTTATCGTTAAAATTGTGCACGTTTTTGCTCTTATCTTAGTGCGTATTCAATGAAATCTTCAAATAATTGTAAAATTTGTACTTTAAATAAAAATTTTTATGAACCAAATAAAAGTCATTCTTGAACATTCTTGCGCAATATCCGTATATGTATACTTGTATACTTCTTTTGATATTCGAATCGTTTTTGATAACTTTTTCGTACATCGAAAATAACCCTCAAGCAACGAATATCGTCTGGGGAGCCTCCCGTTGTGTACATACTAACGACAAAGAACGTATGCATGAAAAATGGGAGACATTTGCTACTATGAAGCATAACGACGCATTTACTGGTCGCTGTTAGATATTTCATATAGGTAATTACATTTCGTATTTCGCGTGATTTACGAGGCGTGAAAATGGAAAAACTAGACAACACCAATTCTATATCGAGTTAGTTAATATTGAAATGTTGGAAAAATCCACAACCATAATTTTTTGTAAATCCCTTATGTCAAAATTATTCACACAACACTGCGTCAAGTACTTGAGTCATTGGGAGTTTGACAATATGGCTAGTACATACAATATGTATCCACAGATATTAAAAATAAATATAAAATGAAATAACTACTAGATTAAGGTATAGAGCGTTTCCAATTGACGTCACCATCCAGCTGATCCCGGACAACCTTTAGAAAGAAGCTTATATGGAAGTAACATTTTTTACTGATTTAAATATAAATCGAGAACAAAAGTTAATTGATTTTGGTAAATTAGTGTACTGGTGTGTACTAGTTGGATACTTTAATAATTTAAGTGTAAAAAGGCAATTGTTAGGAGTGTTATCATGTTGTATTATTCGGTTTGAGGTTATATTAGAATTAAGTGTGAAGGTTGTCCGGTGACAGAAATTCGTCACGATGAATGATCAAGATGTGGACAATATATTATAATTTATTTCACTGGTACCATTCACACAAAGCAGAGGCTTCTTTAGCGATAATGTATCAGCTTTGCCTAATGGTCCTCATTTGTTCAGATCTATTGTGAGATACGGAAGGAAGTCTAGGATCATCGTTGGTTCGCAACTGATAAGTTACAATTGGTAGAACAGTATAACATTGTTCAAATAATCTGCTTAATTGTGCCTAGAATGACTATTGCGTGTTATCATTGGCACTGAAATACATAAGTTCCATTTTATCAGAGTGTTAGTGATTATTCCGGAGAATTTCACTTGGTAAGTGATTAGTTTGGTGATATTTTTGTATTATCTAATTTTGTTTCGGTGCTGCTGCGCTGTCAGAAGGTACTACCCAGAGCAGTATTTCGTGCCAATAGCTGCACCATCTCTGTTTTTCATTTTTAACTTATTTCAACGCTATAACGATATGCGCTGAATGTCTTTTGCTCTGCTTCAACTTGAGAGAGCGACTACCTTTAATAGTCCCTTTTCCGTCTTTCTACAATAGGCTTTTTACACCAAATGCTGCTTTGGCAGAGAAAAATAAAAAGAATACTGTGAGGCAAAGTGAGGCACATTGGCTAACATGATAAAACCTCAAATGTTTGTCGGTGTATTAAGCTATTGTTTGAAAATGTCCCAATTTGTTGCAGCTTCTCTTCAAAATAAGACATCAGTCTAGTTACCATGTACTAAATTTCCTAAAAAATGTCTTATCTTCCGAAAATCTACCACCAATAATTACAATTTTAAATTTCAGGAGCAAGTAGTACTGAGCTTTATAAGAATATTTATCACCCTGTTTAATATATTTTATCAGATAGGTAATGGAAAATGTTTTGTTGGAAATTGGTACATGTTTATCAAGCTTTGAAATTAAAACTGGATTTTTAAATAATCTCATGGTCTTATCGATCGATATAATGAAAACTAAATTATCTATAATTAATCTAAAAGCTTTTTTCCGCTAAAAAAAAACAAAAAAATACGCGTTTTTGCAAATGTTTATTTTCGAATTTTGTTATTAAAACATTACTTAACAAACAGTTATCCGAATACGATCGTAATAACTTTATTTTTGGTAAGAGAACAACTATTTTAACTAAAAGCTATCTAAAAAATAATTTTCTAATTTGTTAATTGGGAACATGAAAATCATTTGTTATAGGATTCCAGCAACAAAAAATAAAACAGATCCAAATAAATATAGTAAATTCACTATAACTACAATGTTATGGTCTACTTTCACAGTCCAAAGTGTGTTGGAGCTAAATTCGAAATTAATATGAAAACACTAATGTTTGCCATATGTTGCTACGTTCTTGTTTCAGAGTTGACCGTAAGTTTTGTTATTCCAGAGCCTATGAATTTCCAGAAGCTACTATACAGTTTTAGTTTGCTCCCACTCAGTTGTAGACATCCAAGGGCGTACAATTTTTTTTACAAAAGGCACGATTTTGACAATACTAAACGGATCTGTAAATTGGTGAATAATAATATTTTGATTTTTAGGACATTTCTTGTAATTTAAATGAAATAAATGATACAAGTAGCATTGTCTCTCGAGGATTTAAGAACTACTGCTGACCATAATAGAGGTTATACATATTGTAAGCACCAAATATTATTGAAATTGAGTGAGCCCAAAAAGTGTACTACCATTTTTTTCATATTATCGGTCTGGTGGTCTACCTACTGATCTCCTCGTGTTCGGTTTCTTTTCTGTTCTGACATTTTGTCAATATTACCGAAATCTCTTGTTTGTGATAATTTTGTTATTTATATTTGTTTTTGAAACAGAAGCCACAACTTTTGGACAACAACGGACGTGGAAGAGGAAATTGCGAAACTGGATGTGTTTGATAATTTCTCCATTATCACCTTAAGACCATTCATACTAGTATGTGCATACTTCAAATTATTTTGTCAGTGAATGCTTCGTTAATTTATATTCATATACCATGCCATGATCGACAGGATGTAATCTGGACACGCACTTCGTGCTCAGAGGCTGGTCATGGTCATTAATGGACAGATCAAATGGGTCTCGAATGTAACGTCAACTTAAACGAATCTACGAAATAAATTAGGACGGCATAAGTAACCGAAGAATGAAATATCTATAAATAAAAGAATTTAAATATATTGAAGTGGAAACTTCCATTAATCTGTATATACAATGACCATGATAGCCGATTATGTGTTGGAAATATACGTATTTTTTGGTTCCGGATTATTAACAGATGAAGTGTGACTTTACTCGCAGTTATCACGAACGAACCGAAAATTATAAGATGAATAGCACGGATTAGTATGAGATGGGGAGATAACCCTTATCAAAAACTGTCGAAAACCGTCAGAGAATAGTCGACCATTGCAATCAGTGATAGGAATTACGCAAAATTATACTCGTTGTTATTTTCTGATCATTGCTGACATTGTCTAATTGTTGTTGGAATCGATTGTACCCAGTTTTTCTTAATGGCCTCTATTAATTTCTCCTTATAGTTTATTTATACTATATCTAAGAGTTTTCAGGAATAGAGGTATGTTTTTTGGGATAAACGTTCACTGATACCTAAGAGATCTATAAGGCCCCCTTTTTTAGTCAATTTCTAGGAAACGTTTCAACGACTATTGGATCCCTCAATACTATTCCTCGAAGGAATTTTAAGATAACAGAAGGCCTCAGTTTAAGGAAGACTTCCTGTCCTAACCAGAAGTCTCCCAGGAGCTCTGGGAATTGGTAGTGCTTTGCATCCCGCAAGTATGTGAATGAGTGCTTTTTGTTCCTTCTCACAGAATCTACATTCTTCTCCCTCCACTAGTTTGAGCTTTTTGTGTGAGTCCTGGTAGGACACCCGTCAAAGCTCTTGGTACAGGCCTACTCAGGTTGTAATCTCCTAAGAGTACTTTTCATTGTCTCAGTCCTACTAGATGTGTTCAATTGTCCGATCTTCGTTTTTTCGGTTTAACCTTTTTCTTCCATTCATATTGGTGCTGATACCGCAAAAAGTTTTCCGTTTCAACAAAAGAGTGTTTCAGCCCCTCTTTTTGCTATATCATCTGCTATTTCGTTTCTTTCCATTCTAGTGTGCCCTGCAACACACAGTAGTATGACTATATACAGGGTGATTCATTACTAATTGGAAATAATTCAACAGTAGAATCCTGACTTCAAATTATGAAGATTTAACCCAAAATACCTAAATAAAATGTAGCTACTTACTTAGTTACAGGGTGTTTTGTTTAAAAATTTAAAAACTATTTGTGCTCAGTACTTTAAAACTATTTTACGTATTCATTTCATATTTGGCAAAAAGTGTGGACACTCTACACCCTACTAAATTATGTTAAACAAACGTTTCTGGCTACTACCAGAGGCGTACGACAGGGGCAAGTGACAGGTTAATCATTCCCAAATTCTACGCCACTGGCGGAATAGAAATTTTAGCACAATTTTTCGATTCTCCAACACTTTTCACGTAAATAAAGTACTCTTTTCTCATAACGATAAAGTCAATATTCCTCGAGATATTTTAAGTTAAACTGAAGCTGCACAATTTTGATGTGTAATAACTATGTCGATGTTTTGGACCAGTGAATTGCATTTAATACGCAAATGATCCGTAGATAAATATATTGAAATTTATTGACAATAAAACTTTAAAATAATATTAAAATGATTTAAAAATATTTTCAAACAAATAAACTGATCTCTATTTTTAATTCCAATCAGATAAGTGGCATTTGATGAATAATTTTTCAATATCAGTTGGCTCTGGTCTAAATTAATTGTTTCGATCTAGTGGGGTGCTGTCATTGCTGTCATAGCTATTAGTTGTTGCTAATGTCACTTGAAATTGTGATTGTTGTAAAATTCAAAGTCGGTTAAGTGAAAATGCCTCGAAACTACAATTTTACTAATCTTGAAATGCGAGACATGCTTTGTGTTTATGTACAAGAAAATTATTCCTGTGTTGCTGCTGCTCGCAGATATCAACAAATGTATCCAAACAGAGTTCAACCCAATCGGCAATCTTTCAGCAATATTCTTCGTCGATTAGGAGAAACTAGACAATTTAGGCGTAATAGCGGTATGGGACGACCGAAAATAATAACTGTGGATCAGGAGGATGATATTTTAGTGCGAGTTGCTAATAATCCGGAACTAAGTACTCGGCGTTTAGCAGCAATGACTGGAGTAAGTCAATCTTCAGTTTTGCGAATTTTAAAATAGGAAAATTTACGATCCCACCATTTTACACCGGTACAAAATGTATCGCCTAGAGATTATTATTTAAGAATGAACTTTGCTCAGTGGATGATAAATAAAAAAAATGAAGATCGAAATTTTGTTAACAAAATTCTTTTTACTGACGAGGCCACATTCACTCGTAGAGGAGTTTTTAACTGGAGAAACAGTCACAATTGGGATATTGCAAATCCCCATATATTCCGAGAATCAAATTTTCAGCACGAATTTAAGATAAATGTATGGTGCGGTATCTTTGGAGATAGTTTGTTGTGTCCATATGAATTACCAGCAAATTTGAATGGTAACTCATATTTACAATTTTTACGAACTCTTTTCGATCATCTCGAAGAATTGCCACTTAATCGAAGAAGATACATGTGGTTCATGCAGGATGGAGCACCACCTCATTATCAGATAATAGTGAGGAATTATCTCGATAACCAATTTCCTCATCGTTGGATTGGCAGAGGTAGTGAATTTCCGTGGCCGCCTAGAACTCCCGAAGGTAACCCCCTAGATTTTTATTTTTGGGGCCATATGAAATCATTAGTATATTCACAAGAAATAAACAATCGCCAGGAACTATGGCAGCAAATTGTAAATTTGGCTAATTTTATTGCCAATCAAACCAACATATTTTTCAAGGTAAGAAGATCATTCAGCCAAAGAGTGAATAAGCTTATTGACGTAAACGGGTGTCACATAGAACATTTGTTATAAAAGGTTTTTAGGTACTGTTCGTTTCTGATATTTCCGATATGTTATTAAAATTGTAGGTACTTTTATTTAGATTACATTTTCAGAAACACAATTTGTTTACAATTCATCCGTTCATTTAATAGTTGTATTCTTTATTGTTGACACGGATTAAAGTTCCATTTGCGTATTAAATGCAATTCACTGGTCCAAAACATAGTTATTACACATCAAAATTATGCAGCTTCATGTTTAACTTAAAATATCTCGAAAAATATTGACTTTATCGTTATGAGAAAAGAGTACTTTATTTACGTAAAAAGTACTGGAAAATCTAAAAATTGAGCTAACATTTCTATTCCGCCAGTGGCGTAGAATTTGGGAACGATCAACCTTTCACTTGCCCCTTCCGTACGCCTCTGGTAGTAGCCAGAAAAGTTTGTTTAACATAATTTAGTAGGGTACACACAGTGCCTACACTTTCTGCCAAATATGAAATGAATAAGTAAAACAGTTTTGAAGTACTGAGCAGAAATAGTTTTTAAATTTTTGAACAAAACACCCTGTAACTAAGTAAGCAGCTACATTTTATTTAGGTGTTTTGGGTTAAATCTTCATAATTTGAAGTCAGGATTCTACTGTTAAATTATTTCCAATTAGTAATGAATCACCCTGTATATATAGTAAATTTTATACCCATTTAGAATAAGACCATCCTTATTTATTATTAATAAATCGGTTGAAACAAAAAATTACCAACAAAAATGAACGTCGTAACTAATTTATTAGATGTCACGTTTTTGAAGTTACGTCAAATTTTGATTTCATGTTAATGTCAGATGGTTCAAGAAGCCGCATACGTTAAGTTACTAAAAGGGCTGGTACCTCTAAATAGGTATTAATTTTACTATAGATTTTTTTAACAATTCCCTTACCAATAAAGAACTGATTAAAGCTCATCGCTTTATTGACAGTTCAACTATTCCCAGCTAAGCACACTTTCCTATGGTGTGAAAGATGCTTGAAGTTTCTCCCAAACTCCCAAAATGTTTGGTTCCTGGCCAGTACACTTCTATATTAGTTCCTTCTTTTGTTCAGGAATACACCCGCTTTATTTTTTTGGACCCCCCATCATTATTAGCCCTTCCATTTCGGGTATTTGGAATATTCACAAGAATTAATTATACAATATGTATGTCCCTTATTATTTCAAGTAATCCTCATCACGTCTTCATGATCTTCATTTTTCTTATACTCACTCCATTTCACATAACAGTTTAGTACAATAGTTTTATTATTGAATTCAATATTTTCCAAAAACAAAATACTGTTTATTTTTAACGAATTAATTGTACCGGGTGATTCAATAAGGGTAGCGAGGTGTCATATCTCGGAAACCGTATGTCATAGAGTTTGGGGAAAAAATTCTTATGAGAAAATCGGCCCTAAAAAAATTATTAAAAATATTTCCATAGTTTTTCGCAAGGTGGCGCAATCTATCACTTGCAAAATATAATTGGATTTTTTACAACATATTTCTCAATTTAGTATGGTAAAAAATATCAACTTTAGAAACTACCTATTGTCCTTATTCGACAGCTTTTGTTGAAGTCTTTTTTCTGTATCACCTCCTCTGAATAAGGGGGGGAAGTGTTCTTTAGTTTAGACTGTAACTTCCCTATGCCTGAACCGATTTTCAAAAATATAGACTCCATGCAGAGCATTAAAGGTAGATTCCAGAAAAAAAACATTTTTAATTTTTCAATCGGCAACTAGTGGGCGTTATGATTTTTTCTGAGAAATTTCAAATAAAATGCTATAACTCTAGCTAGCTTACAAGAAGGCAAATAAGATGACTTATTGATCTGTTAAAACCGCAAACTGATATCTCTTGTCATTCCAAAGATATTGGCATTTTTTGGTGAGTGTTAATTATTGTTGACTCTCCCAGTAAGTTGTAAGAGAAATTATGCTGCTGGAATTATTTTGAATATGAAATAACAAGTAAAAACGTATCACAAAAAAATATGTTTTAACATTACATAATGAAATAAAACTAAGGGAGCTGCTCAAAATAGAGATTTACAAAACGCACCTATTACCTAATTAGTTTGTATACTCAAAATTCTTGCCATATTAACTATTCACAAATCCATGGTTTCCGAGTTATGATACCTCGTTACCTTTATTGAATCACCCGTTGTACACGTGCAAATGGAAATGCATCCGAAGCTCGGAACGGTCCAATTTCTTTAGCGAAAAGTATATTCCAAGTGCTCTAGTGAATGTGACAACAAGACGCATATAAAAACTATGAAATCCAAGCTAATGGAAATGTCACAAATATACGCTGTTTACTTTCTTGTGAAGTTATTGATCGTGTGTGAATTTCATTCCATGAAAGCGCACTATATATTTACCAATAAAACCGATAAAAACAGTTGAGAGACTTTGCAATTACTCAATAAAACATGGAATTATTCATAAGAAGAGGACAAACATTCGCGGTTACTTTATAAATGGTGGATATGAAAAAATGAAATTCTTCTTCAGAAATATGAAAATTAAAGTATCTGATTTTCATATGATGACTGTTACAAGCTGGGTGTTGGTAGAAACCCACTTAATTTGTAGGAGCTAACGGTGAACATGCTTTATTTCTTCAATTAGTTGACGTTGACGTTGAATAGGTTGAGTAGGTTGTAACACCCCGTATATCAAAGTAGTCCGTCAGTTGTTGCATGGACATTAAAATGTAGGTTAAATAGTTGGATATTGGCGAATAGTTACTTCACTTTAACATATTGAATATATAGGGTTGATACAAGAAATTAGGACGACATTCATTATTGAACTGATTCGAATAATGTCTGCTTACTTATTATATACTTGAACAAGAGTGTAATATAACATACAATTCGTGTTAGTACCCCAGACTGCAGATATTACAATACGTCTCCTGCAAATACAAATCTTAATGTTAATTAACTTTTTCACGAGACTCTGGATCTGTTATTAGTCCCTTCCTCATAGTGAAAGCCCAATTCTTTTCATGCATGAATATTGAACAATTTAAAAAGTTCATGTCTGTCCTGTTATCAAAACTCGTTGTGCACTCTCACTCTGGCTTAGGCATTTATTTGTTGTCATCTGGTTGTAGTTTCTCAGGACAATTTTTTATTGTCTTAGCCCCACTAGATCTTTCCAATGATCAGATATTCTTTATTTTGTGGCGTTGCCCATTTCTTCTAATATTGCATTGGTGATGATACCGTAAAAAGGTTCCGGCCCCTCACTTTGCTAGGTATTTTGCTGTTTCATGTCCTTCTATTCCAGTGTGTCCTGGAACCCACAGTAAGGTAACGATGATGTTCTCTCCTAGTTCATTGAATTTTCTAGGCATTTCCATACCATTTTGGAGCTTATCACGCAAGAGGTCAATGCTTTAATGGCTGCTCAACTATTCGACATGATGATAATCCTTCACCTTTCATATCTCTTATCAATATTGTACTGGACACACTTTCCTATGGATTGAATTCCCGCTTGAAAGATACTTGGGCTTTAGGAGTGTCTGGTTCTGGTCCGTATTCTCCTATTCCAGTCCATTCTATTGCTTTTGAGCTGTGTGTATAGGATTGAATGACATTCTGTCCAAGTCTGGTGATGGTGTTGGGATACCATTTCTTCTTGTTACTGAATTCCGTATCGAATTTTTTTGAAAAGATATTCTTTTTCATGATACCAACCTGTGACATATTCAGGGATTTTTTATTTCCAAAAAAACAGTGAGGTAGTTTTTTCATAGATTTCCTCTTTACTTAGCCTGTATCTTGTCCTCTCTGCAGCACTTTCCGCAACCATAGTGTAGAGGCGTGAAGTTAAAAACTACTTCCTTGGCCACCGTTGAACATTGCTCCTCTAATGCATATAGACTAGTATTTGAATTCTGGGGGGGGGTTGTTTCTCTTCGTCAATAGGCTAGTCCTCTTTACAATGGCTTCATAAGTGATGATTGGTCTCACTATGGCTGTGTATATCCACCTCTAAATTCAGCTTCCTCCCAATTCTTATTCTGCTTAACGCTATTTTCTCATTTTAGAGGACGATTCAATAAACACGAAACGGTGGAGATACCATTTTTAAACTTGATTTTGAGCATTATATTAAAGCTATAAATAAATGGAACTATAAATAGAGTACTATCAAACATCTCCACCCATTACTCAAGTTATTTCTCAAAAAGACAATTTATACTCCAAAACTCTTACTTTCCATCCCTTTTCGAACGCCAGTGATACCTTTAGCCTTTTGGCCACGCTAATGTGCTTTTGTTTCTGTTTCCAGAGTGGGTAATTGTTAGTTCGATAATGGTTAAGGCGTAAAGTGTACCTTGGAAATGTCTAAGCAGTATTATCGTTGGAGGTATTAAGTACAAGATATCGACTTTTCTGTCGTTAAATGTGTGCATTTAGTTAACCTAGAGAGAGCAACTCGCAAGTCTGGAAACTGCTGTCTTACGTATTACTTTCATTTTGTGAAAATGTACAACAAAAAAATTAATCATTGACGAAAAAGAGAGAATTTTGCACTGGTGTTCGTCCTTTGGTTGCGACGGTGTGTTTTTGTTTTTGTTTCCTGGGACGCTTCCGACACGTAAAAAATAAAAATATTGAGATTAAATACCTAGTAAAAACAAACCAAAAATATAGTACAGGGAATGTACAGAAGATATTGAATTTATTTACGGGAAAATTAGTAATCGTATTATAAGCTTGTGACATCCAGTTCCTATGTATTTTACCCAGGGCATCAATACTTGACGATAATAGAATAGAACGTTCCCCGGGGATCATTCCTCCATTTTACTCTACTGCTGTTCTCTTAAGATCATAATTACGTATTCTGGAACAAGGAGAAGCATGAAACAGGAAACAAAGTCAAATTTCTTGACCAATCATAAAACCGAATTTATTGATGGACACCATGCGTGTATTTGAATATGTCATGTGAATTTTCATCAGTTTTTAATTGTCACATTTAATTTTGATGTGATGATGATATACTGAATACTCCATCTAAATGCCTTTCTAATGATGTACCGCACATGGTATATTCCCTTTTCAAAAATAAGGGGTTGGTGGAGTGGAAGGGAGGGGGCTGACAAATGACAGATGCATGTATTGTAAAAATGTGTCCCCCTTAGAACAAAAATCGAAGTGTTTCCTAATTTCCTTAAAATGTAAGGAATACTGCCAAATATCGGGGTGGACTGTTTTCTATGGCCGACGCTGTATATACAATATGAGCGAACAACTATGGTAATTGCCTATCGCCGTTTATGCCTAATTAATTCATAAGCTGCTTCGAGGCTCAAGTTAAAAAATAATTTAAGTATTTTACTAGAGTATGTTAGTATGTGGATGATATTTTTGCTGTATTTGATAGATTTAGTGACTTAATATTTATTGACATTTTTTTATTTATACAGATGTTCTTTAACAAACCTCGTATAGGACATAAAATGATTTACTCCCTATAATCTACAGACAATTGAACAACCAATCTTCACGAGCGTAGTGAAAATAAATCCCTCAATATCTCAGTTAAGAACCTTATAAGTCTACGGACAACAATTTCGAGGAGTGGGCATTCACTGATAATATCCCAATGTCAATTCGGACTTCCTGATTCCATCCTGACGTTTGTCCAGGCTTATTTGTAAAGACGATGATGGTGTTTAACTTTCGGCAATTTCCAAGCTACGTTATCTCCTATTCAAACAAAATACTCCATCTCACTTGTCAGATATATGTCATTTCTATTGTGTGTTTCAGTTTAATAGAGTGACGCGTAATTCGGATTATTAAAAGAGGATAAAAAACTTCCTTGAATAAATTGTCTAAGCCACAAAATTTCTTTCTGAGGTAGATCAACTAGAATCTCTACTAGTATTGCAAGGGCACGTTCCAAAAATCCGATACAATGACAAATGATGATTTTTCTTAGTCGATAACAAAGGTTAATATATTAGGAAAGTTGTCATTAATGTTATGTAGAAATTTATAGAATATTACGAGATAATACAAGCTACAGTTATGTTAAGGTGAAAGGTCAAAGGTGAGCTCTCATTCATTGTAACAAGTCTATCGACCCGAGTCCGGTCCTGGTAACAGTACCGATACCAGCTTTTGTAAGCAGCTCTTACATTATCTAAGTTTAAAGTGGGATAAACAAATAGTTTAAAGTGAAAACAGTATATTACTGTGCAGTTTTACACAGTTTTGAAAAAACCTGTAAGTTAATAAATTCCATCTAGTAATATAAGAGATATTCGAATTTAGAAATATCAACATATTAATAAAACACAGTCAGTTGTCAATAATACCAGTTTTTATTGTTCTCTTGTTATCGGTCAGGCGATACCTGACCACAATAGGACAGGACTGTAGTTGGAAACTTTCTGCGATTATCAATGTAAATCAGTTTAATTATGACCGAAAATTTAACGGAACCCCCTGATGACAGGGGTCATTCTTCGAATCAACCTAAACTGACAAATTTAATGAGTGCTTCAGATCATAGAGGTCCCTCTCTTACCCAATCACAAAAAAGTTATTCTCAATCTTATTCAAATGTTGCAGCTAAATCACTCTTTCCCTCTAAAGATCAGGGTATTTTATTTCCTTCTATTGATGGAGTTAAATTAGAGGAGTACATCTTTGCCGTAGGAGCTAAAATTCTTCCTAAAAACATTACTTTGCTTCAAGAATATCAAATAACAGAGTATGTATCTACCTATCGAACAAGACCGTGGTTGATCACTTCATGGCAACATATTCTAGCATCACAATCAATAATCAAGATATTCAAGCAAGACGACTAATTACACCAGCAAGCAGAATTACATTATCCAACGTCTGCCCTAGTATTCCACACGGGAGCTTAGAGAATGAATTGAAGAAATTAGGTTTAAATCTAGTATCACCAATAACCTTTATAAGAATAGGAGTTTCCAACCCAGAATACGGAAATATTTTTAGTTTTCGTCGCCAGGTATTCACCTCTCCTTTATCTCCTGAAAGTAACATTCCTGAATCGTTTACATTAAACTATGAAAATACTCTATATCGAATTTTCGTATCCGTTGATGGCATGACCTGCTTCAAGTGCAAACAGCCAGGTCATATTGCTGTCAATTGCTGTAATGCACCCACCGCTCCCCGCACTTCCGAAAATAACTCAGAAACTTCACCTAAATCCTCTGATGAGTCAAGTAGTTCTAGGGAAACCTCCAGTACAAAAGATCTTGTAGAAGCATCTCAATCTGATGCGAATTCACAAAATCAACATGATATAAATGATTCTCCCTCCGCGCCAAAAAAATCTGACCCAGCCATCAAAAGAACCAGTTCCGACCGGGAAACACCTGAAATTGAGGAAGAAGGAAATTCAACAAACAATATCTTTTTCACACCTGAAACCCCCCCCCCCCCCCCCAAAAAAACAAAAGCCTGCTTTACAGGAATTGCGTAAACCAGCAAAAGTTTTCATAAATTCCCACGAACCACCCTTTGTTCTAAATTTCGACCAATTGGTGGATTTGTTCGAAAACTGTTACGGTTCACCAAACCCCGACCAAATTGCTTTAAATTACACTAATGACTTACCCCTCCTTTGCTATATGTTACATGAAATTCATCCTCACTTGAATGATAGAAGCATAAAATCTGCACCAAACTTGTGAACTTCTCGACTCTCAGCCATCAACTGACAATGAAAGTGACGCGTCATCGGAAGTTAATAGTTTTTAATTTTTATTTGTTTTCTTTTTTTCTCTTCCAATTAAATTTTTATAATCACACATATTATGTACAAAAACATTCTCCAATGGAATATTAACGGCATTTACACTCACTTAGAATCACTACAATTACTCATGTCTGAACTAGATCCTTCTATCATCTGCATTCAGGAGACAAACTTTGCTGATAAAACGTACAGTAATAAAAACTATAATGGTTATTTCTTAAATAGGGTCGATTGTCTACGTGCAAGTGGAGGTGTTGCAATATATGTGAAAAAAGATATCAGCTCATCACTTATTCCTCTGAATACAGACCTAGAAGCCATTTGCGTTGCTTTACCTGGTGACAAAAAACTACATATATGCAATGTTTACATTCCATCTAACGTAGAACTCAATTCACACAATTTATCCAACCTTTTAAATCAAATTCCTTGCCCCCGAATTATTGTTGGTGACTTCAATGGACATCATTTAACTTGGGGTTCTCCATCAAATGATAACAGAGGTACTTTAATTTTGGATGTTATCGAACAGCATAACCTAAGTATTTTAAATAATGGTCATCCTACTCGCTTTAATGCCAGAAACGGTAGTTTTTCACACATAGATTTAAGCATATCGGATCGAGTTTCGAATATTAATATAACATGGAATGTTTTGCCCGATCTATATGGTAGTGATCACTACCCCATTGAAATATATAACAACTCATTTATTCCTAACAAAAACCCTGTTATGAACAAATGGAAGATTAAAACTGCAAACTGGGATCTATACAAACAATTAATGGCCAGCTTTCTCGGTCAAGCTGATTTCGATCACAGAAACCAGTCAAAATGGCTAGATATTCTAACTTCTAACTTCTTCAAATAGAAGCACAATTCCCCATTATTGTAACCGAACATCAAAACGACCCTCTAAATATGCCAATATCACTAGAGGAACTCCAAAATGCTATCAAATCCACAAAAAATAGTTGTTCGGGTCCGGATAACATACCAGTGATTTTCATAAAGAATTTACCTGAACAATCTATTCTTTATTTGTTAAAAATATTTAACTACTACTGGCTTAACCAAAGTCTACCAATCTCCTGGAAAGAGGCATATATACTTCCAATTTTAAAAAATAATAATCCACCGCACCTTCCCACATCATACAGACCCATTTCTCTTACATCAAGCATTGGTAAGTTATTGGAAAAAATTATTAATAATCGCTTAACGTGGTTTCTTGAAAAAAATTCTCTTTTATCCAAACATCAAACTGGGTTCAGGAAAAATCACTCAACTTTAGATAACATAGTTGATCTAGAATCAGATATCCATGAAGCTTTTCTTAATAAACAAAAAGTTCTCAGCGTATTCTTTGACATAAATCGAGCTTATGACTCAGCGTGGCGCCATAATATCCTGAGAACTTTATCTGGGATGAGAATTAATGGAAATATGCTAGCTTTTATTCAAAATTTCTTCCAAAATCGTTGTTTTCGTGTACAAGCAAACGGTCAATTGTCACAATTAAAATCACTAGAGAATGGCACACCCCAGGGATCAGTCATTAGTGTAACACTTTTTTTAATAGCAATAAACAGCGTGTTATCCAATATAAATTACCCTTTAAAAGGTAGACTGTTTGCCGATGACTTAGTAATTTCTATTAAAGGCAAAAGTTTAGATTTCATGAAAACCGCAATGAAGCAGCAAATTCACCAATTTGAGATTTGGTCCAGAGAAACTGGATTTACCTTCTCCATATCGAAAACAAAATGTCTAATGTTTTCTAAATCTCCTTTGCTGGTTTATCCCAGCTTGAAATTGTATAATGAAAACCTCCACTTTCATGGAAACCTTACATTTCTTGGAGTTATTCTGGACTCAAAAATGACTTGGGAGTCCCACATCAATAATCTAATTACTAAATCTACCAATGGAATTAATATGTTAAGAGCATTATCGAATAAAAATTGGGGTGCTGATTCTGTCTGTCTACTTCGCTTATATCGTGCCATAATAAGGTCTCGCCTGGACTACAGCAGTGTAGCATACACCTCAGCTAAACAAAACGTTCTAAATCGCCTCAACTCCGTTCAAAACTCTGCAATCCGAATCTGCCTTGGGGCCTTCCGCTCGAGTCCTATTGACAGTCTGTTATGTGAAGCTTCTGAACTTCCCCTACATCTTCGACGTTATTATCTAAGCCTCTCATACACCGCATCTGTATCCTCAAATCTAAATCATCCGGTATATCAAAATGCACTGTCAAAACGTTTTAGCTCCGAGTATGCTAAAAGAAAACGAATTGATCTCCCTCTATATGAGAGAATAAATAGATCTCTCATCTTATTTGATACCTCCATTCCTCCAACTTTTCCGCTGAACATTAATCCCATTCCTCCCTGGCTAACGAAACTTCCGTACTGCGATACTTCTTTATTAAATTTCAACAAATATGGCACAAATCAAACTTTAATAAAAACAGCGTTTCAAGAAAAAGTGTCCAGACTTAGTGAATACTCACAAATCTATACAGATTCTTCGAAAATGGAAAAGGGGAAAGGAGTAGGAATTTCAGTTATTACTCCCAGTGCCGTCATTAAATTTAGGCTACCTAAAATGGCAAGTGTCTACTCTGGAGAACTGTATGCAATCTTTCAAGCCCTTATATATGCAAAAATCCACGAACCGAGTCATTTTTTGATCATTACGGACTCTCTAAGCTCTCTTGAAAGCATTCTCCAAATGTACTCCTCGAATTCCCTAGTACAAATTATCAGAAGAGAGCTGTTTAATCTACAAGAAGCTGATAAAGATATTCGTTTTTTATGGGTTCCGTCACACATAGGAATAATCGGAAACGAAAAGGCAGATCTTGAGGCCAAAAATGCAACTGATGACCCAAATTGTGCTTTAGTGTCAAGAACTACTGTGACAGACTGTAAAAACTTTTTTAAACAGTTAGTCACCAGCTACTGGCAAAACTGCTGGTCTCGATCTCCATCAAAATTGAGGATTGTGAAGAAAAGTGTAGCTGCCTGGAAATTCCTACCAACCAAGAGAAGAGATCAAATAATTTTAAGTCGACTTAGAATTGGACATACTCGTTTCTCCCACGGCTACTTGATGTCTCATATTACGGCACCCATATGTGAAACGTGTCAGGCCCCAGTGTCGGTAGTGCATGTGCTAGTGGATTGTACCCGTTTTGCTCATCAAAGAACAATGTATAATCTATCGAACAAAATCACAGACATTATCGGTGAAAACTGTGACGTTCAAAAATTGTTACTTTTCTTGAAAGCGGTTAACTTACTGTATACAATTTGGTAATTATAGTATGTAAATCATTTCTATCAAATGTATTAATTGTTGAGCGCTAATAACCCTAGGGGTTGATGCGCATTTAAAAATTTCAAAATAAAAAAAAAAAGTCTATCGACCTGTTTCCTTTCAATTGCCGCTCGTCGTCATATTAGCCACTTCCAATTATAGTTCTGTGATCTCAAATTCTTCAACCCTGACCATAAGACAATTGACGACTGCCAACGGTGGCTTCCATTTTTTCCGCTATCGACCCTTTTCGTGAAAAGACCTCCATTTTTTTATCGCTTTTATACCTATTTAACACGTGGTCATAAACTGTTCTTTAACACGTGGTCATAAACTGTTCTTTTATACTAATATGGTAGTTTTAAACTGAATATTCTTCTCTAATTCACTGTTTTACTTTTGTGCAAACATTTGCAAGCTGTTTCTGTTGCAGAATAACTTTTTTAACGATAAAATAACATTTTTATAACATAAAGAATCAGTTAACCTTTTGTACCGCCAGTGCCGGTTTCATATATTTCTTAAGCACGATATTTTTTCATGCCTTTGGCTATAATTAGTTTCTTTCAGATCATTAGTATATTTTTTTAATTTTGCCGATAATTGCTTTTTTACTGTTTTAATATGGGACAATAATGTCATTGTCATTAAATAAAACATTTTTTACTTTCAAACAACTGCCTTCCTTTTTTTAACCTGAAAAGCTGACCAACATAATATGCCCATTATATTCAAGTTCCTATATATCCCTGATCCACCTGTACTTCTAGGTAAGCACAGCCCCTAGGCTAGGATAAAAGCCCTAGACCAGGATACCGCCCTAGACCAGGACACAGCTGCTAGGATACCGTTCTAATCAAGACATATTTATCTTCCTATCTTTTTCTAAATCTAGTCTCCATCTTGTGAAGACGTCGTAGAGGCAAGACCTACCTACCTTCTTCAACCATTACCTTTTGCGGAAACATCAGTTCATAAGCTAAGTACCTATAAAAGTACAAATTCTCCTCACATTCGTTTATTTCCTGTGGCAGAATAATAAAATATAAATTTGTTTTGAATCTACTTTTTTTCTAAACCCTCAACTATAAAAGTTGAGGGAGATATCGCCCGGGGTAAAGTTTAAAATTTTTTTTTAAGTAACTTTTTTATTTATGATTTCTTTTTTTTTAATTCTACAAGGCGTTTCTACCTTTTCCGCCTCAGTTTTTTTTTAAATTCATTAGTATTTTTTATCGACGTCAAAAAGGTAGTGGCGCCCTCAAAATTTTTACAACCCTTCTGTTATCCTTCTGTGTCATAAACTTGGGGTCGAATCACCCTTGAGAGGAGTCTCTAGCCGGAGCCCTTCAAGCTGGCGCCCCTTACCGTTACAAATTGGCGCCCTGTAAGGTTACAAATTGGCGTCCTCTTACCGTTACCTCATTCGACAATCGTAGTATTTATATATGGCAACGCCGCATAAAAGCAAAGAAAGTATGAGTGAAAAACAGACCTTCAAAAGAGCCATGCTGGAAAAGCGTCCAGTGATAAGTAGTGAATAAATGGAGACTAGACGGCACCAGCGTGGGAAAACATGTAGACAGAGTGAAGTACATCGAGTTCCGAGTTAACCTAACATAATCTGTACCTGACCAAAAAAATAGAAATATTTGCATATGCAAATAAATTACCACGCCATCCATACTAGTCTGGCTTTTTGTTTGAAATTAGTTTACCTGCAAGAGTAGCTCCACCAATTTAACCCATTTCGACGGACACTTTTCATATTATTCAGTGTCAAAATAATTTGACTTAAAATCATAAATGAGAAGACGTCATTTTTGACTGGTTTTAAAGCTGGAAAATATACAATAGTTGACTTTTACTTTTCATCCGTATTGTCGGCCTGGCAATGCCAATGATTATAGCGCTTGACATTTGATCCGCCTTATAGTATCTTTTGTTCACTTTTCTCCGGTAATAAGTTTTGTTCAGCCCATTCGTCACTGGATGATATTTTCACATCAAAATTTGATTAATTAAGTGCTGCCGAAATTAAGAAACCGGTATGTGCCAAAATAGTATATTATTCAACAAGCATATAATAATGGCTATTATTCAGGAAGGTGCATTTATGTCGCGAGCCGCAGGCGAGTGACATAAGACATAAATACCTAAATGAATATTAGCCATTATATGCGATTAGAACACTATATTTTGTCCACCACTACTAATTACCTGTTTATAGATGAATTTATTTTTTCTCTTTTCTCCAATTTAGGAAGGGATTTCATATATAATTGTTTCGACTTTTCTGGCAATAAATTTAAGGATACTATTTATTCTGCTTCTCTTATTTATGGCGGGATAATATTCATTTCAGTGTCTGATTCGCTTTCCATATTATATTCTCTAGTAATTTCAATTTAAATTGAGAATAATAATTAAAATTCTTGCAATCAGATATAAATTATTCAAAACGTCACTTCTTTTCGTTTTGACATTATCATACGCTCTTATATACAACAGCTTGATAAATTATTTTGTCAACAACTATTTGATAATGTTTACATTTTACGTGTGCTTCTTCAAGTATAATGACGTACATTATTCATCATTGAATAATAGATGTGGATAATAGGCGTGGATAATGAACAGGAAAACATGACACGGGTAAATGGGTAATTATTAGGGGTGGACAAAATATAGTGTTCTAATCGCATATAATGGCTAATATTCACTTAGGTGTTTATGTCACTCGCCTGCGGCTCGCACCTTCATGAATAATAGCCATCATTATATGCTTGTTGAATAATATACTAATGTATGTCTCCGTAGCGTAGTGATTTAGAGGTCTGACTTCGTGAAATGAAGAATTGAAGGCATGGGGTTCGAATCCTGGTCGCGGTGATAATTTTTATTTATTATATTGTGACATTTGTATATAAATAACCTTCATCAGTCTCATGTGACCAGTTCATTACAGTATTCGCCAGTTAACTTGATGTCCTAAACGCTTTCTAGGGAGCTATTGACGCCGCCCATCCGATAACTGTAAACAGTGCCGTGCAAGTTCTGAGGATACGCTTTCTGTTACAAATTAACACAACTTGTACAATTAATAAAGTAAAGTCCGTCCGGAAATATATGATCCTAACTTAATAAATAATATTTAATTTTTTGTTATAATCATTGGTATATTGATTTTAATAGAAACGGATCTGCTTTATACCTGAATTCTGAGTACATACACACCTATTATTTACTGGTGAATACCTAATGTACGTCATTATACTTGAAGAAGCACACGTAAAATGTAAACATTATCAAATAGTCGTTGACAAAATAGTTTATAAAACTGTCAGTGAGATTGGCCTACCAGTGAAATGGATAAAATTAAGTCCAAATTTCAACGTTTACTACATATATGCATTAATTAAAAATTTATTATGATCGTGAGTAAAATAGTTTCAAAGCCTCGGAAGAAAGTTTTTCCCCTTTGTCGATTTATAACAGCGCTCGTGGTTTTACACGCAAGCATTCATAAAATACTTATAACTGCAGTAGTAAATATTGTATGCAGTTCGTTAAGAATAAAGTTTCATTTGGCATTTCAAATTTATGTTTTCCAAGATTGGATCTCCTCTTCACCTCCTGGAAAATTTTGTATGTGTTGGAAGTATTTTATATCTGGGTTACAGCAACTTTTGAAGCTATTTCGATACTATAGTTCATTCAAGAATGACAGGTCGGCCATATTGTTCTGGGTAGCTGGTAAACAACGGATAATAGCTAGACTTCAATTAACAATTAGTTCTCAAAGGTATCTAAACTGCTATCGTTTTGTAGTGTTGTTAAGTGTAGAGTGCAGGAAGAAAGAGATGAGGTATATTTTTTTCGATTTCCGGCTGTTTCAACGAATCGAGAGACGATTGATTTATATTTCTGATCAACGCCGCGATGCTTGGATTACTGCTTTAAAACCGCCCTCCTCAGTGAATCACAACTTTAAACTTGGCGTGTGTGTTCTCGACATTTTATCTAAGTTAGTGTACAGTCAATTTTTGTTCATAAAGCACAAACACACAAGGTTCAAGTCCAACTAATCGATCTGGTTGCTCTCCAGCATAATATGACCGACCTGTCAAAGTCATGTGTTCTGGAATGGTCTATTAATACATTACTCTTTAAAGAGGGGAGAGCAATAAAGGAGTATTCAGGAATAATATAAAGAAAATTAATACTAATGAAAATGTATTTTTCAAACAAATCATGAATTGAAAATGTCAATCAGTCCCTTTGGCGTTTGTAGTTCAGGATAGTTATCAATCGATAGCCTTGAATGATAGCCACTCATGGTAAGTTTTTATTTTGCACAAGTTTTTTTTTTGCATAAGCATTATATTTAATTGTTTCCAATGTGCCAATAAATTTTTGGTATAGGTCGACTAGAACAGCTAGTGGTCGAGAATTGTATGCGCGTCAGCAAACTTCTTGTTACGCTGACGGAGCTCAGTCGATAATAGTTTGTCAGACAACGCACTGGGATTTCGCTGGAGAGAAACTGGAAGCGATAGAGCAATATTGGTAGATCGTGATTCAAGCCGGCATTTGAGATTGGTATTTTTGAGAAAAATGAAAACATTTAAAGAAGAAGAAAGGCCGGTTGTTTATAAGGGTGAAACCTATATTCACTCTACTCACGCACATAAGAAAGGTTGGAGTAAAAGCGGTGAATTAGGCTTAGGAAACCTACTAGTAAAGGAGCTCGTATGATCATCGTACACGCAAGTACCTACTATTTGTATTTGATTATTTTGTTGGTACGCTACTGCTGCAGCAAGCAAACGCATTAATGTTCTATCTTTCATTTCTTTATCTTTCGCTCTTTTTATTCGCGCACATCCAACACTTTATGTTCTGGTCGTATTATAGTAAACTTATGGAATTCAGTCCAAAGTTACTTTATACACTGTATATAAACAAAAAATTTGACGCCGGCAATTTAAGTTTTGATTCTGCTGAAACTGCTATTTTAATTCGAATACACTGTATATTTTGAATAGTAACGTTACTGAGTTAAAGGTAAAGTTGAATAAAAAATAATTTCTAACAAGTTATTGGAATAATATTAAAAGTAAACGTTTCCATGAAGCTTTCAGTTATCCAAACTTCACATACCATTTTTTTTATTACTTTGTAAAACCGACTTTCCTCGCGTTTCAATTTTCAGATGTCCCGTTGATCTCGTAAATTTCATCTTTCCTTATCCCAGAACAAACAGAGAACGCCATGAAATACGCCGGGGTGATAATACGACACACTTATGCACCCCCATAGCGAGATGTTATAAATATGACAGAAGTTGGGGATGTAGATTTTTGGATTACGGAAGCGTTCTGACGACAAACTTTTATATCCAAGTGGACCTTTTCTATTTCATCGATAAATTCCCGTTGAAATCCAAGAGAACTTTCTACAGAGTTACGGCCCTAAGAGGAGGTGAGCGAGAAAGAATTTCAAACTGTAATATTAAGTATTTCATGAAGCATGAAACATGACAAAAATGTAGGAGTAGGTTTATTATTACATATTCCAATTACGAAGATTGATCAAAGACTAATAATTTTTCGACCGGGTCAGATTCAAATAGTATATTTAATTTCAACTTAGTCTCTGTTTATTATTATGCTGATAATTAATTGTTGTTTTGCTTCGAACAATGAACATACTAGAAAAGTAATCAGATGTATTTTCTGATTCCAACCAACATATATAATATCAAATTTCATTTATTCATTTTGTTGGCTTCCACAGATTTTATCATGTCATATTATAGTTCGGTCAATGTAGACATTTGGAGTAACAAAAATTCCCCGAGAGCCATATTTTGGTGAGACCTTGGGTTCACCATAAGAAATAAGGTGTCAAAAGTCCCCATCGATCCCATGTGTGCTAAAAAAGTCATTCGGGGTCAAGGGACAAAATTTTTTGTATTTTTTCGAAAATGGTTTTATCAGAAAAGTACCTCAGACCAAAGTTGTAGATCACAAAAATGGTGTCCATGATTTTTTTTCTAAAATCACCATTCTTGAGATATCACGGTTCTAAGAGTCACGTTCTACATGATACGCACATATATACATAGTCAGGCACTTAAGACAAGTAAAATGCCTACTTGTGTCTCTTTTATGTATAAACTACACTATTCTGGAAATATACACTCAAAAGATAGTTAGTCCCTTACAGAATCCCCACTACCCGCATGGCCATGAATAACATCTGGTTATTTTATTGTCCGTGTGCTGTGTGGTGGTGTGCATAGATAAATACAGATATTTGACCTTTGTCAAAAATACACGAAACAAGAAGCAAGTACAACTATTCTATCTTCCTCCAACATCTGCATCTGCTATTCAACACTTGTATCGAGAATACTATCAAGTTCAATCAACTGAACCCAGAAGACTGGGGTTGGAAATTAATATATAATACTATGAAACCCATTCAAACTTTACTTCCACCTGCTCCAGAAAAACTCCTCAACACTATTTTTTGCAATTGCAAAAAAGGTTGTAGTGCCAAATGTGGCTGTAGAAAAGTGGGATTAATGTGTTCTCCAGCGGGTACCAACTGGCAAGGTCTGTCGTGCTCAAATGTCCAATTGAATACAACATAGGAATATTCATGTGATTTTGATGAAGAGACAACTGATTCATCTTCATTTGAACAATTTATGAACATCCAGCAAGAGGAAAAAGAAGAAGAGATCGAAGAAGACATGACTGTTGAAGTTGACTTTGAAGTATTGTCCCTGAAAATTATGTCATAACAGTTCGTGGAGTAAGCCTACCGGGGTAACCACGTTAAAAAAAACGCTTAGAGTTAACTATCTCACAGGTGGCGTGGAAATGTGGGCATATCATATGGAACATGACTCTTAGAATCGCGATATCTCAGGAATAGTGATTCTTAGATAATTTTAACGTCTACAACTTCGGTGGGAAATACTTTTTTGATAAAGCTTACCGTTTTCGGAAAAAATCCAATCAAAACCTGAAATTTTGACCTTTGACTCCGAATAACTTTTTTAGCACAAATGGAATCGATGGAGACTTTTGACACTTTATTTCTTATGGTGAACCCAGGGTCTCCACAAAAATTTGGCTCTCCGGGAATTTTTGTTATTTGACCACTATTTTTATGGCTAATTTGACCGGACTAATTATTCGAAAGTAAAAATCATCCAATGACTTCAATTTTTTTGTGGTTCCTCAATATGTATCCTACAATAATTATTATATAACTGAGATAAATATACAAAACTTCATTATTTATACATGAATGAATGTTTATAAACAGGAAGTTAATCTGAAGGTTTTCCTAATTCTTCATTTTTCAGTAAACTTATATTTATGATTAAATTTGTTGACATATGTTTGTTTTGTTTTCAATCAAATATTGTATGGCTGATGTATTCAACCGTGGTAGATATTGTTAAGGAATAATGTAAATCAATTGAGGATATTTTATTTACTCATTAAATTTACAAACGGTTGAATCGTTGTGTACTATGCAAAAAATGTATAAGTGGTGTTTAAAATACATTGTTTCCCAGGTAATGAACGAATTCTGAACATTTCTGAGTCTACCAGTGTCGTATCATTTTATATACTATTTGGGTACCCATTCTAATAAGAATACAATAAGTTCTGTATGGTATTGTTGCACTGTTGGTGTCAATGTAACTGAATTTTTGGGTTCCTCGAGATGCAAATCAACTTCAGCGATAAAAAAATATCATTAAAAACGGAATATTCTGGAAGCTAGACTATATTCTAGCCATTTCATTCCGAATGATATAATAAGAAGGCCAGGTGAAAATAAGTCTCTTAGGGCAGGAGCAGAGCCTCTATGCAATAAGGAACCGGATTATTGACTGAATTCATTTCCCGAGCAATAAATAAATCTAAGATTTCTGTTATTACACGAGAATTTTAATATTATTCAAGCACCCGTCCTTGCTCAGAACGATACTGTTGTTGGAAGCTGCAACCTTTGCTATCCTTGTTTTGGAATTCAATAATCGATTCACATGTTAATTACTGTAATAATATTATAGTTTCTTCCAAGGCTAGGTCGTTAAGGGTATACAATAACTTGACTAAAGCTAAGTTTATTAATAAATCGATAAAATGTTTCCTATAAAACAATAATTATTGCTTGGCCATCAAAACTACAATTTCCTACCTTAATGTAATTTTTGCATGTTAGCATTATTAATGTCGCAATCAACAACGTGTGCCAATAATTGCCAAAATGCACACGCACACATTCACCAATATTTATACTTAACTAATTATTGAATAAAATATAATATATATATAATACTACATTACAGTTACAGTTATTTTGTCAGTATTGCGGGTTATTCATCTAGTCTGTTCAATGATCGAATTTACCACACCAACACTAGAAGCTTACACTATCTTACGAGCGTTTCGATCACCAATTTATCTTCTTCAGAGACTGAAGATAAACTAACACTATGGTGCTTTGTCATCCATATATACTAAATTTTTATCGTGCCAAACTGGTCAACCCGCGGGAAAAGACCATCACGGCGCGAGAAAATATTTAGAATTGCTTTTTTCCTAATAAACTATACAACGGACTATAAGGTACTTTGTCTTCATTCAAACTATTGTTAAATTTAACTATTTCTATGCTCTGAAATGCATCCAACATTCTATTGTTAGATAAATTTTTCAAACAATTTTACACTATCTAAACTTATTAAATGATTACAATCTAAAACATGTTCAGCAACACTCGACTTCTCTGTACGCCCATATTTTAAATGAGCTTCAATCACAATCATTACAACTAATTTCATAAATACTCTTTTCCAAATCCATTATTTTATCCTTGGGTGGGGCTTCACACGAGACGAGAGTGGGCGAGAGTATCAAAAATCTCGTCTCGTTCTCGTCAATTCCGAAGAAATTGAGTCTCGTTACCAGTTGTCTCGTCTCGTTCAAGTCTCGTTCTCGTCTCGTTACTGGTTGTCTCGTCTCGTCTCGCTTAATTCTAAATATTGATAATAAATTCCATAAATAATTTTTTAAAACTATATTTATAACGCTATTATACAAAATTATTTTTACATATAAAACATAATTTTTTTAATTTTACACTCTTTTTTCTCTTAAATTACACGACTGAAGGTATAATGAAAATTTTTTAATTTATACAGTGCATAAATACGGAATTTTAAGAATATTGACAAAGTATTACAAAATGATTACATGGAAATAAAGTAAGTACAAAAAATTCCTAAATACGGAATTCAACGAATATTAACAAAATTATTGAACAAGTTTTCCTCGAAATTCATTCATAGCAATTACTCCTGGCCTATCTTCTAGGTAAATAAGATTAGTAAGGGAGAATGGTTGATATCTATTTGGTCGTTAAGAAGATTACCAGAATTTTTTTATATTTATCTCAAGAGCTTAACCATTCTGCTGAATTTTACTACCCTATTGTATTTGAGACGATACAGGACGTGACGATTTAATTTTGGTAAAACCGACCTGTTTCATCATTTTATTTCACATAGAAAAAATTAAAGACCCCCTATTTTTATAGTACTTTTGAATAAATAATGGGTACTTTGCTCCTTCGGAAAATAAAATAAATAGTATAGTTTTTATATTTGTAAATTCTATTTTTTCTTGAAAGATAATCTTAATTATCGCAAGTTTATAACAAAAATAATAATCAATATTCTTTCAAAAAAACGTTTATTTGTGAAACAATCGATGTATAATATAGACAAAACACACTGGCGATTATTGTGGAAATTCTCTATATTTAATTATTTTATATAGGTGTTGAAAAAGGTCCGTTAAATATAAAAAGAGTTTACTGAATGTCTGTTTAGTAAGGTAGAAAATTTCGAGCCAAAGAAACCCCTTCAATAGTACACACGTTTATGACTCTCTAGCTCGTAGATACACATACACAACCGAAATTAAGTTAACCCGTCGATCTTTTGAAAGGAATCATTCGATATTAAACCTAAAATATAATAATCTGCAAGGATGAGTATTTATGATCAGTGATAAGTAACTATAAAAAGAGTTAACAAATTAAAGTAAAAATATGGAAAAATCAAACTCTGTTAAGGATGCCATGATGTTTTGTATTGATAAGCTACGATATATATTGATATGTATTCTCCAAAAATTAGAGTTTTAACCTTTAGTTTTTTTTTAATTCACAATAAAATATTTCACAGATGGTCACCAGATTTTATGTATTGTAAAATGTATTGTTCTCTATGTAGACCTTTTCTAATTTTTATAATAAAAACCAAAGCTTTTTCGAGACGAGAACGAGACGAGACGAGAAAAATCTCGCTCTCGTGTGAAGCCCTAGTCTCGTCTCGTCTCGTCTCGCTTTTACGAGACGAGACGAGAAAAATCTCGCTCTTGTGTGAATTCCTATCCTTGGGGTTACCAAACTGCTGTTCTAAAGTATTGTTTGATTTATAAACTAAATTTAATCCAGTTCTATTGAAAATCTGTTAAACCTTGTGTGTATCAAGGGTTAAAAGGTAATAAAATGGAATTTTTCTATTTTACTTTTTTGATTTTCAAGAAAAGTGGTATCATGGAGAGACTTCTTAAACATATGGCGATTAATTAGCTTATCTACTATTTTCCTATCATACCCGTTAATAACAGCTATATCCCCAATTGCAATCTTTTCATTATTATATCTATTATTAAGAGGAAAATAAATCAGTCTATGTACTAAAAAATTGAGACTAGCCATTTTATGTTGATTACAATGAAAAGAATCAGCTGGGATATATCTGTGAGTAGCAGTATCTCTTCTATAAATATCAAAATCTAACCTATTTTTATCCCTTACTACTAATGTGTCTAAAATGGTATCTGTCCATTCATTTCTAATTCATAAGTAAATTCAATATTTGAAAACTTTGAATTTAATTTTAAAATGAAATTGTCAACTTTTGCTTCATTTGTATCAAATACAGCAAAAATATTATTAAAAATACTCATATTATTTCCTAGCTTGTGCCTCAAAGCAGCTCATGAATGAATTAGCCATAAACGGCGATAGGCAATTACCCATAGCCGTTCTCTCATATTGTTTATAATATCGACCCCCATACTGAAAATGATTTTGATCCATGCACATCTTTGCCAAACGTAAATAATCTGCGGTTACTTCGTGACTCAAATTATTGGACACAAGTAACATAAAAAAAATTAGTACATATGGGTAAGGAAGCACCATAGTGTTAGTTTACCTTCGGTCTTTGAAGAAAATAACTTGGTTACCTAGAACGGGCGTAAGATAGTGTAAAGTGTTAGTGTTGGTGTAGTGGTAGTCTCAACAGTGTTCAGTGTCAAGTATCGCCAACGCTTCCAGAATTACCAACTAAGAAGCAATTGAAAAATATTTTGAATTATTAAAGTTTTAACCAAAAAATTCTTGTTTTTTTATTTTGTGTCATTTCAACTGAAAATCAAAAAATTAGAATATAAAAAAATAGGGTAAAGATTGTAAAAATTGAATAGATGAGGCTTTTACTTGATGAAGATCCATACTAAACGATGAAATAAAACAACACAACACAACAACACGTGCCTATTAAGGAACGATAGTTTTTTTTTGGGCAACACGGTCTATTAGTGAACGATATTTTTTTAGGGCAACACGGCCTATTAGCGAACGATGGTTTTTATTGGGCAACACGGCCTATTAGCGAACGATAGTTTTTTTGGACAACACGGCCTATCAGCGAACGATAGTTTTTTTTTGGCAACACGTGCCTATGTATGTATGTATGTATGTAAATTGGGGTGACATTCACTGAGACCTAAAAGATCTATTGTACCCCCTTACTTCTACTTAGTTCTTGAGGAAAGTCTCAGAGACTAGTAGCTCCTTTAGTCCTATTTCCCGGAGGAATTTTAGGATATCTGCAGGCTTTAACTTAGGTAAATGTCCCTCTTCTATCCAGTGATCTCCAAGGTGTTGAGCCCTAGGATTCTGAATTGCTGTGCAGTTCGCAAGTATGTGGATGGAGGTTTCTTCTTCCATACCACAGAATCTACATTCTTCTTCCTCCACTATTTTGAGCTTTTTCAGGTGCCCATTCAGGCGACAATATCCCGTAAGGATGCCTGTTAAAACTCTTAGTGCAGTTTTACTTTGACTTATGCATTCATTTGATCTCAACAGGTTGCAGTCACCCAGATGAATCTTTGATTGCCTAAGTCCTACTAGATCTTTCCAATGGTCAGATCTTCTCTTTTCTTCGGCTTTGCCTATTTCTTCCAATATTACATTGGAGCTGATACCGCAAAAAGGTTCCGGCCCCCAAAAGGGTGTTACAGTCCCCCTCTTTGCTAGTTCATCTGCTATTTCATTTCCTAACACGTGCCTATTAGCGAACAATAGTTTTTTTGGCAACACGTGCCTATAAGCAAACGTCGCTTGTGTTTTTTGGCAAACACGTTGCCTTTGTATTTTAATTGGCAGAACATGTTGCCTGTGAATAAGCAAAAAGACACTTCAGTACCATGGATTATGTTTTTTATGTTTTTTATACTGTTCTAACGATTATTACTAGTTTGTATTCTACGATGATATATTGTGTATTCTTCGATGATATATTTTGTATTCTACGATGATGTATTTTGTGTTCTGCGATGATATATTTTGTGTTCTGCGATAATACATTTTTTATTCTACGATGATATAATATGTTATATTTTATTCTAGCGTATTATTTTCATTATATGCCTTTGTATAAGTTGTTTTGATTCAAGTTAATTCTTATTGAATGGTATATTTAGGGTCTGAGGACAGTCCAATTATCGAGATGGCAGAGTGTTATATTTTAACTATTGTATAAGTTATTTCGATTCAAGCTAATTTAATTAAGTTTTTTTAACTCAGTTATTTTAGTAGTATATATTTAGGGTCTGAGGATAGACCAATTGTCAGGATGGCCGAATGTTATATTTTTAGACAAGACCCATTAATATGTCACCTTACTTTATTTATTAGACAAGACCCATTAACAAACATGTTACTTCAATGTTGAACACAGTTTTGTTTCTCATCTCCTGTAACATATGCACATGGCCAAGGGTCGAGGGGATCTGAAAAGGGAAGTGATCTGGAATAGGCAGTCTATGTGTAACCGTGACATTGAAGAGAATAAATTCAGATAGTTGTATTATTATCGAGTTTTATTATACTTTATCTTTTTTGAGTCTTACATTAAATTGTTTTATTTCATCGTAAAGATTGTACTCGAAATGTATTATTTTTTAGATATGGGTATTGTTGATGGAATTAATTTACTAACGAGTCTCCTGGCTGACACTGATTACATTGTCATAGTATCTATAATAAATGATTGGAATTATTATTTCAAGCGAGGATATATTTTCTAATGCTATGTAAAAGGTAAAGAGCAGATAGAATGTCTATCATACAAACAATTCAATTTTAATTAGTTGCAACTGGATCTTGCATGGAGCAATGCCAGCATGTTTAATTTTAAAATATGTATGACGATTATGAAGATGATTTTATTGTTTTTCATTCCTACCAGGACAATTATTATATTTCTAGCAAAAATATTAGCTTTATGATGGCTCACGAGAATTTTTTCACTTATAATTTATAAGAAAGAATTTTTAATGGTATCCTTTTAATGAATGGATTCCATTAATATATGCTTCTATAAATAAATCATGCCAGAAATAATTTTTCATTGAATTAAAACATTAAATTCAGATTTTGTATTGTCTCAGAACATTAAGTTCTGATTTATATTGGACACAGATGATAATAAAGGGGTATGCCTATCCTCAAATGCTGCTAAAAATAATCCACGAATTTGTCTAACCGTATTATTTATGTAATACCATTCTATTGTTTTTTCAAATTTTTCTCTCCCTTAAGTTGTACATGACAATGAACAGATCATTTAAAATTTTACCTATTATTTCCAAGCGCTAATTTAATCGAAACGAAATGAAAGTATCGAAAATGTCGCTTGATAAGTTGATTTAGGTCCGAATCCTACCGCTTACAGTTACGCTTACAGTATTGAAGATAGATAAACCTTGTTCACATTTTAGTTGTCTCCAACATAATTTAAAACGAGACTCTCCTCACATGATGCCGTATAACAATAATCGTAATTATGATTAATATTTTTGCAGTTTTTTACGTTGAGAAGAAAAAAGTAAAAAGCATTTAAAATATATAGGTATCACCAGCTTACAGTCCAGCTCGTTATTTTTTTCGGTTAGGATTTTTGATTTTCTATCAATATCAAATAGTAAAATAGTTTATAAATTTTTAGCTTGGCAACCTCGAACTACTTTTTAAGATCTGTCAATATTATTTTAATTATAATTGTGTTTTTATTTGGTTTTTTTATTGTAATTTGTTTTATTTAAGTGCTTAGAAGACATTTATGATGTGCAGTTTGTAAAAATACATGGAATGAGAAAGATAATCATTTCTCAAGTAAGGTTATATCATCGTACATCTAGTTGATGTACGATGGTTATATTAACATAAGCGTAGTATAGATAAGACGAGGGATTCGATATTTTAGAGAAGTATTGTTATAATTATCGATAGCTATATACACAATAATTATTTAATTATTAGTAATTTTAAAGAAATAGACAAATGAATTTATGTTGAATTTTGATAAACTTTATTGAAACAAATTTAAATTTATTTTATTTATTAAACAAAAGATATTTCTTTAATTGTTTGTCAAATATTGAAAAGAAACAACTATTATTATGTATATTAATATTCAAATACCATCAAATTGTAATTGGAAGCTTCCGCAAATATCCATTCATTCATGAATAATCTTATTAATTTTAAGTTTTCTTCAAAAAAAATAATATTTAGATATTTAACTCTAAACAATGTACTAATGAATGAACTAAATTTTAATATTAAATTTTTACTAAATATTCATGAAAAAATGTCTTAATCATATCCTTTTACAAACTAATTCTAATCACAGTCCTATCGATTCTTATTTAGAATCGATTCTTGGCTATCGAAATACGTAAACTGGGAAACATAACATTTACCAGTAAATCACAACATAATGGACAAGATTAGATATAGTAAAATTAATACCTATTTAGAGGTACCAGCCGTTTTAGTAACTTAACGTATGCGGCTTCTTGAACCATCTGACATTAACATGAAATCAAAATTTGACGTAACTTCAAAAACGTGACATCTAATAAATTAGTTACGACGTTCATTTTTGTTGGTAATTTTTTGTTTCAACCGATTTATTAATAATAAATAAGGATGGTCTTATTCTAAATGGGTATAAAATTTACTATATCTACAATTATCTGATACAAATTTAGTACATAGAGGTAAATATAATTATTAATTTCCTAAACACAACTTGTTATATTGAAAATTTTGTTGATAATTATTACTGCAAATGGTTATTTCAACGGCTTGTTCAATAGATATGTTTTTAAAACGAAATTGTTTGTTACTCTAGGTGATAAATACCACAATGGCGGTTCACTATCGAAGTCAAAAATGAATTTTGAAATCTCCAATATCAAAATACAGCTATGAACATAACAATATCATGTTTCTGGATCTAGTCTAAATCTTGGAATGTGAATTAATCATTCCATGTGTTTTTTTATACAAGATAATAAAATTGTCTTACCAGGAATATAACTTTACGTGTTATAAATGAACAGGTAAGTGTTAATTGTTCTTTACCATGAATTCCATGAATATTCTTCTCTTATCTTAATATTTTTTTAACATTTTGATAACTTTAATTTTAATTTTTCAAATTTTTAATACTCACACACCAACCCTTTTTCTTTTTCCTCTCGTTACTAATCAATAATCTCCTATCCAATTATTTCGTGCTTGTCACTGTCAGTTTAACTTTATTCGCGTTAGTGATAAACGAACACTTTCCTATGATAAATTTCACAATTTATATTACATTATAATTATTTACATTGTTGTTTCTTTTTATTTTTTTATGTCATACTAGTTCATTATTGTGTTTTTATTGCTTACTTACCAACTATCTAATGTCGTACTTTATGCCCGTGCGGGCATAAAGTTCACTTTATGGCACGTGCGGGCATAAAGAGAAATAATTCTAACTTTGACACATATAAAAATTATTGTGATTTTATGACATTTACGTTTGTCAACATTCACCTAGCAGCGATAGTGTCTACTATGATAAAATGGCACTTTTATTAATTCAAACCTGATTTGTATTGAGATTGGATTGCAATAACGAACTAGTATGACATAAAAGTTTGTATGTACCAAGGGCATAAACATCTATTTATACCCTTGGTACATAAATAACTATGATTTATTATTCGACATTTTATATCATTATTCTTTTAATTCCTTTAGATATCATAACAGTATTTAGACATTCGGCTTCACTACGAAATACGAATTCAATAAATTAAAAACTGCTGATGAGGTGATTTATGAAACTGTCAAACAGTTCGATTTTGGGTGTTAGCTTCATGTTGTAGGTAATCCTTGTTATATAATCGTAAATAATTGTTGAGAACAATGAATATATTTATTACGATTATTGTTTTAATTCTTCTATTTTTGTAAGAACAAAATGAAAAACCTTTCAATATTATATTAACATGTTTATAATATGTATTGCAAAACTTGTTTTAACTTTAAAATCCTTCGTGCGTATGTTCTAAAATTTCACCTATCTAAGGGTTACGATTTTTGATATAATTTACACTTACCCAATCGAAAAATTAATAAGATACATCATTTAGTCTATAAAAACGTTTGTCATGAAATAGTTTAAATGAAGCCTTCCGAATTGATACGCTACCGTGCATTGTACTCGCCTTGACTTATGTTGGGACCAAAACATTGTATAGGCAATAATGTGTGAAGGCTGGTCTATTTTTAATACGTCATTGGTCCTACCGCCTCTTGGAAAATCCCAACTTAAAATAGAAGCCCAACTAGCAGTTTCAGCATAACTGCCAGTTTGCAAAACGGAGGATTAAACAGGTAGCGGTAAGATCGGCAGTTAGTGGAAGAGGGTAACGGGGACATTATCAATTGTCTCTGTTTTCAAGTCCCACGTTGGCGACTGGCTTTGTCTGTATATAAGTACTGCTTGATATATCACAGGAAAATTTTTCATTTCATAACTTACGTATCCTTCAAATGCTGTCAGTTTTAAAAACGCGAGATAAGGTAAACCGATGGAAATTTCTTTTTCTTCAATATTAGGCCAAGCAATAGAGCATCAATATCTTCAATGTTTTATTGAATAATATACTGAATTGTTTGGATTAAAATTAAAATTAAATTCGAAAAAAAAACATGCTCATCTAAGTCAATTATTCCTATCTAAATTGAACACCATAGTAGGGAGACCGAGGAGAGTTGTGACAGAGGAGAGTTGTGACATCGTCGATTTCTCGGAACCTATAACCACTAGCGAACTAGCAACAGCGCGCGTTTGTTGTTTTTGATACTCGCTATTTGACGCAGTACGCGATAACAGTGCGCGGAAAGCGGTAGTGAATATACGACATTAGTGTACATAAAATTGCCAAAAGTAAGTTTTTTACCAAAATTTTGATTACATATATATCGTTATGTATATGTTTGCATTGTTATGATAATTTTTCTTATATGCTTTAGTCTTCCAAGTTTCCTAGCGTAGTATTGTTTTTTTGTATTGACATCTTATTTCGACAATACGAATTATTATTGTGACCGGCTCACTATTTTTTGCACCTAGGCGAGTTGTGACAGCTTGTCGCAACTCTCCTATTATTGTTTATTTCTCTGGCAAGGTTCTTTTATTTGTCTTGTGGTGTCATATTGCATGGTAAATTGCTGTTTTTGTTTCAGAATACCAAATAAATATAAACAAAAGACTGATAGGGGTATTTATGAACTGGCCTTTGAGGAAGTCACATTAAGAGGTAAAAATCTTCGAAATGCCGCATCCTTTTACAATCTGAAATATATGTCCTTGCAAAGATATATTAAAAAGAAAAAGGCATATCAAGCTAATCGAACAAACGAGACTCCATCTGTTGTTGATGATGGAGAGGATGAAGCCGAAGAAGATGCAGAAAATAAATGTTTTTGCTTGTGTTGCCTTGAGACATTTGTCAATAGTAAATCAAAAGAGAAGTGGATACAGTGTCTCGAATGCAAAGGCTGGTCTCACGAAGCTTGCACTGGGGGCGAGCTTCAATACGTGTGCCATAATTGTTTATCCAGTTAAATTTTGATTTTTGAGTGAATATTATATGCTATTTTAGTACATACATGTACAAGCATACCAAATGATAATTAAAGTACTTCTTTCGAACGAAATGTGTTATTTATTGATAATGGTATTTTTTATTTATTAAATAATCTAAATACATAGGTATCACAACTCACCTTGGAATCTGTCACAACTTACCTTGGTCTCCCCCATTTTAAAAATCGTTACTAAGCTACTGCACTAAAAATTAAACAGGATAGACACTTATATAGTTTTCACTATATCTTCCAATCATACTATACCACCTGTCTATAGCCTGTTTGAAATATACAGAGAGTAATAAAATCTAAATTAACATGCCAGGGGTGGGCAACTAAAACTCCAGAATTTTAAAACGATTTATAATTTACATCTTTATTCTGTTATTTGCCTACCCAACCCTGTAGAACGCCGATATACAATAGAAATCCCATATTCGGGTCGCTCATAATTGCAGGCATAACCGTACCTTCAGGTAGGGCTATCAGTAGGAATGATATTAAATGATAAAAACATGATTGCGACAAAGACTAGCCATATAATACAATATCAATTAATAATAAAACGTTCATTACAGATTCAATTATAATAATATTTATAATAATCAATAATTTTTATATTATGATATATAGAACTATAAAACTTATTCATAGCACGGGGTTATTATTATTATTCGAACACGAAATATTAGTTAACGGAAAATGAAAAATCTGATGAATTTTCATCTGGTCCGAACTTTATAACTATTGGCTCTGTTGTTTGCTCCAATAAATTGTCTAATTTCCCCATTTGCTGCACTTCTTTGATTACATGTTCTATGCATTTTCGCCATTTCTCTGCATTAACTTGTTCCAAAGCTTCTTCAAAATGTGGACGGACATCTTTCATTTTATTTGTGGTATTTTTCCCTACCACCAATCCTTTCACCTAAGCCCATATCAACTCTATAGGGTTTAGCTCGCGATCGTAAGGAGGAATTCGGAGTATTATAATATTCCGGTTTTTTGCCATTTCGTCAAAAGTATAGCTTAGGAAACGATGTTTATGTATATTAACAATTGCCATCAGTTCTTTTTTAACATGTCCTCTTTAAATGTAATTTCTTTATTTAGAAGCCACGGAATGATTACCGCTTTTTTCCAAGCGGTGGTAGGCAATTTCTCACATCTTGAATCATAATGAGCGATGTCCAAAACAATTACCGAGTTGGGCGGAATTTGAGTTATCATTTTTGATGGTAACAAGCCATCAGTACTTCCAATATGCGTAATTATCAGTCGTTTTCCTTTTCCACAAGGTGCTTTTATTCCTCCAGATAAACCATCCAAAAACGCTTGACAGGAAGAGGTTACATTTTCATCTTGCCATTTTGTTCCGACGGTGTAGCCTTCGTTTGGACTCGTCCAAATAGTATATTTTTCTATTTCCACTATTTAACTATTTTCTAGGTATAAATAGATCTATAGAACTATAAATGGAAAGGAGATAAGCAGCAAAATAAGCTATTAATGAGTCAGAATGATTTTTCATGAAAATAACTTTACATGGTTTTAGGATATAAACTTAGCAATTATTGAGATTTTTAGAATCACAAGAGGTCCGCCCTAGGAATGGTCATTTTGCAAGGGTTGATTGCTCTCTGCATTTTTCAAATAATAGTAATAATTATAGTTTTGTTATTATAATTTTTAACACGACGTCGCTACTGATTCATATTTTTTTTTGGTCATGCACCCACATAATTTCATGTAATACCCGATCATCGGATATTCTTGTATATCGTTTTTTTTTGTAGACCAAACTTCAGTCGTTATAAACTTAACAAAATATTATACAGCCTTTCATTTAGGTCTTGAATTACTTACGTCACACACCGTTATTTCCAGATAATTTTGTTTATTTTAGCAGATAAAATACAGGTACACGTTGATACCAGATGTTGTTATAATAATTCTGTTTTAAGAACTTTGTGTCGCTTCTATTTCGTTACTCTCGGTCGGTCGTAGGGAATATTTTTAGAAACTGAACTACAGCCGTGGAATTTCAATTAGACTGTTGGACGGATATAACCAAGATCAAGATAACGATCAGGTGTTTTTCGGGAGAATAATTTAGCATATTTTGAAATTTATATTCGAAAAAAGGAAAATTAAAACAGGTCAAGGTGAATAAAAGTGAAGATTTCAACAATAAGAAATTCCACTAGAAGTTTATGGTTAATTTTCCCACTACTGGTTCAAATCCAACTACATTATTATCAGGATGATAAAATTAATAATTTTTAAAATTTGAGTACTTGAGTGTATGACCCTTTCCAAACTGTACACCGCCCGCTTGCCCCAGACGTACGCCTCTGGTATCAGTCAGAAACGGTTATTTACAGTGGTCGCCTTTTATATCATACTTTCATATCGACGGCTATTAGTTAAGCATATTCGAGCAAACACCCAACCAGTGTAAAACACTTAGTAGCATGTAATCTGTATGTATTGTATTACTATAATAATTAACGAACGACTTAAACCGACGCCACTGCCTATCATAATTCATTCGTCAGACGAATGGTTGTCGGTCGAGAGGAGTCATAACCTCCCTAGACTCATTTTAGTACATTTAAGTAATTAGCGACTACTGTAACATAATTTAGTAGGGTGTACCGGGTGTCTAATTAAGAGAGGTAACCCTCTGTATCTCAGAAAGTATTTATCATACAGCTTAGAGAAAAAAATCTGTACTACAAACTTGCATCCGAGAAACTGCTGGAAATTATTTTCAAGTATCCTTCTCCACCGCTAGAGGGCGTAGTTCACAATAATATCTCAAAAACATCATTTAAATGTTCCGTTAGAGTACCAGAAAATTCGTAATCATTAGATCCTTTTAAGTACATTCGCTCCAGTACTTTTTTCTTAATCTTGTAAAATTACTGGAAGGGGCGAGTGGGAAAGCTGACACAATAAAACTGTTAAACTTTTGTTCCGCTTTATGGATTTTGACAAATTTAGTATCATTTGAAATGCCTAATAAAATATTATATCATCGTTTTATTTCAGTGGTTTTAACGGTCGCCAGTTGACGGTGATTGAACAATTGTTTGGTTTTCAACTTTTCTTGGGAATCTTCGGATGCGATGCTATATTTTTCAATCACTCACTTGAAAGAGGATATAATTTAAAAAAAAAATGGTAGAAACCGCATCTCAAGATCTATTTTCTAAGCGAAGATACAGTTTTTCGTAGGCGAGTTTGTAATAGAGATATTTTTCTCCAAGCTGTACGATACATAGTTCCTGAGATACAGCGGGTTACCTTTCTTAATCAGACACCCGGTACAGTACAGCTACACTTCCTGACAAGTAGGTCGAGGATATTTTTACACCCTGTATCTCAGTGACTTGGGTAAAATTTTACTATTTTAAATTCAGGATTCTACTTCTACATTTAAAATATTGTCAAAGGTTTGTACGAGTAGTACTGGGTGAGAAAGTGATAACAGCAGTCGGTCATACCTTATGATCGGATTGTAGTACAGCTTTGGGAAAACAAATCTATTACAAAAGCGACCTCGAGACTTAAAGGTCCTCCGTTATAGAACGTAATTGCATTTAAGAAAATTAAATAACCCAATAGCTCCAAAAATTCTGTGTATATTTGATATTACAAGTTTTAGTCCATCTTCTTAAATAATAGGTGGGGGAGAGTGGGAATCTTGTCATGTAAAACGCCTGTAAGTACGGTTCTGCATGTTTTGTTGTGACTAGTAAATAGTCTCAATAATTTAATTCACAAATTATATACATTTATTTATATCAACTGACATTTATAATATTCATATTTCTATAAATATCCTAAATGATAAATAGTTTAATTTGATTTTAAGGAAGTAATAGAGCACGATTTATAATCACAACAAAGCGTTTAAACATACACGTAAGTAGCACGCATTATTGTGTTTTTAAATTATTATAGCAATATATATACTCCAACTATTTGTCTTTTTGGCATCAAGTCAAAAACTAGTAATAATTACACACATTGCAAGGCAACCAACATGTTTATACGCCGATTCTCTAATCGCACTGTCAACTACTTTGTGTGATTTATCAGATTTAACCAACTATTTCATTGTGAAAATACTTGTAGTTAGCAGAATTTCCATTTAAAAACGTTTGAAATACCCCGATGATATTTTTCCAACAGTGAGGGGTAGGTGCCTACTAGATATGACCCGCACAAGACTCAAACAAGGCAAGCTGAATAAAATAGTTTATCCACAATCACATTAAATTTGGAGTTTTATCCACACTTATGAAGCATATAAAGTACCACTTTATCCACTAGTGAAATAATGAAAAATAGAATCTTAAATCAATTACATTTTAGTTATTTATTATTAATATTAACATTTACATTAATAAGTATTTCCTTTTTTGTTTTATCATCTTTCACTTCGTTTCCATTATTAACAAACTTGTAGTTGTCATCGGTTTCAGAACGCATAGTGCTTGTAAAAGTTTTGGATATATCTGTGGACACAGTGGATGGCTCCTCTTGTAAGGAACGACTAGTACCAAGATTACCTTGAATCTTCCTTGCGATAGCAAGCTTATTAGATATAGAATCCTTGATATAACTTTTTGCTATAGCGAAGCTTCTCCAGCCACCATGTTGTTTAATTGTTGTAAGGTCAGCACCTTGATTAGCCAGTAAAGTTGTTGATTTGCGCCTGTGCACTGGCCGCTATGAGCTTCATTTTATGGATAGAACACTATCTAATACAATAAATAACTATTAATATAATATAATTCAAGTTCACAAATTTCAATATCTAATAA
Organism: Lochmaea crataegi; assembly: GCA_947563755.1. Taxonomy (NCBI): domain Eukaryota; kingdom Metazoa; phylum Arthropoda; class Insecta; order Coleoptera; family Chrysomelidae; genus Lochmaea; species Lochmaea crataegi. The sequence goes on along the minus strand of OX387425.1, from coordinate 36,847,160 downwards.
TTACAATAAGTATAACAATAATGTAATTAATGACATCGTCGCTACAAGCTCAGTGTAACTGCAATTTATTTTACTCTGCTATTATCAAAAATAACAAGAAAGCTTCCAGCACTTGCAATAAGTTTAAGAAAATCCTATAGAACACCGATTCTTGATTTTGAATCAGCGCTTTGAAACTTTAACTATGAATGTGTCGTCCTCAGTTTACTTTAAATTAGATTTTGATAGATTTCCTAAGTTTCTCTCAATGGGGAAAATATACCCAGGATTTAGTAGCGCTAAATTTAGAAAAGCTGTGGGTTCAGTAAGATATGTTTAACGAAGAAGAAGTGAATGTGAGTATAATTTAAATTGTTTAATTTGTGATAATCCCAAATTTGCATCGAACTTTTCGCGATTATTTTTGTAGAGAATTGAAAATCCAAACTTTTACCAATTCCAAACACAGACGTCCTTACTACACTTTTTCATGGCCAATAAATAAAACTCGTCAGAAAAACGTTTGTCTCAATTATAAATAATATCAACCTCACCAAAACCATTCCCCTTCCACCCTCACCTACTTTTTCCTGGATAAAATATCTCCGACGGTTTGCAAATACAACAAACACAAGTCCACAAATAAACTCATACAAACATTTCTGGTAATTATATGCACCGCTCTATACTGATGCTTCCAAAAGCAAGACTGGAGTAGGCCACTCAGTAAGTACTGCCTATAACCACATATGTTAATCTGTCACTCCTTATTTCAATGTTCACACTGAAGAGTTGTTCAGTATCCTCCAAGCCTTTGAGTTCATTTCTCCACTCAACAAACAACGCGCACTGAGTCCCCTGCTTCGATTGAATCATTGAATTGAATGTCACCTTCACCGACCATCCCTTGATTCAAAACGAACATGATTCCAACCAATATCTCCTCTCCCATGATATAACAGTAACTGTCATTTGGTTACTCCCACACATTGGTATTACCGACTCAAACTCGCTGATCACCTCGCAAAGAAGCCTGCCTCATCCACTACTCCAGCAACGAGCATCCAAATTTGCAGCGACCTTGAATCTACGATCAAAGGAAATCAAGACAAACAGGGCAAAACCACTTAACATGCTTTTATGGAATTCAGCCCACACTTGGACAACCAACCTACCCCGGTCTGCCTAGAAAAGAAATCGTCATCGCTAGAAGACGAATCGGCCTCACAAAACTGTCTCATACTTTCTTAATGGCATCTAGTAATAGACCTACATGTCAGAACTGGAAATTTTCATTGACAGAGAAGCATATACTCACCGAATGTCAACTGTACACAACCAAACAACTTTAGTAAAACTAAAACCTTACGTCAGAGACATATTGGACACCCCAGAACCAATATTACTATTTTAAATGAAACTAACTGTTTCTAATTAATTCCACTATGTAATGATCAAATTCACTTGGTAGTCTAATTACTTAGGGAAGAGCTAAAATTATTGTCGCTGAATCTAAATATTTTTAATACAATTGTTGTATAATTAGGCACGTGTCATCAGCTATAGTTGCTGAGACTCGAATTCTTTTTTAGAAAACACAGATCGTTTACTAATAACATTCACTAGACATCCACTACACATTTTTTATTCATTTTCTCCCTTCCTGTCCTATTAATACCGTTTTCAAGCAAGAACTTCCAGTCCAAAAATTGGAATACACTACATATGCCGACACTAGTTATGGACAGGGGGGGGGGATTTGGAATTTCGTTACGGTCACTTTCTTCACGGTAGTTCCCTCACCATAGTCCGTGTCAAGAAGTATAGCTTTAATTTTTTTTATTTTTCATTTAACGAATTAAGTAACATTATCTAGGTATATTTTATAATCTTTTCCCTAGTAGTCTTTAATTTGATACCCACATTTTACTACCTTCTTATTATAATATAAACACACCTATGTTGAATTATTACAGTTTCCTGTAAAATTGTCGTATTTAGTAAAGCGGGTTACCAACAGATATCAAAGAATAAATGTATATTCTACGCTTTACAAACTAAGTTTTGAAAAATATTTTTCAAAAACAGTGACCGTTCAACGAAGAAGAATCAACTACTTCCGGGCTACATGCCCCGACAGACATTGAATTACACTTCTAAGTCACGATATCGTCCGCATATGCTATTATTTGGCTGCCACTTGATCTTAAGCTACCCTTGTGTAGTTTTCTCATTGTGTATTCTAATGATAGATTAAATAGCGTTGTGGACAATGAGTCACCTTGTTTTACCCCTTTATTAATCATAAATTCATTTGTTTCTCTTTTTTGTGTTATTATACTAACCCTTGTATGATTCATTGTCATTTTGATTAACCTTCTTAGTTTTGCATCTACTCCTTGTTCTTTAAATGCTGTCATGAGTTCACTTCTTTTGATTGAGTCGAAGGCTTGTTGAAAATCGATGAAGAGCATTTCTATGTTAAATATGTATCCATGGGCTTTTTCCATTATTTGTTTTAATGTGAGTATAGCATCAGTTGTTGATCTGCCCTTTGTGAAGCCGCATTGGTACTGCCCTACCACCTCCTTTGTACTTCTTACAAGTCTTCTGTTAATTAATGTTGATAGTATTTTATATGCAATGTTTAATAATGTGATTTTTCTGTAGTTTTTACATTCATGTTGGTCTTCTTTTTTATGCAGGGTGACAATTTGTCCAATATCCCATTCTTGCGGCATCCTTTCCTCGTTCCATATTTTATTAATCAGATATATTCTTTCATGTAGAGCATTCCCTCCATATTTAATTAGCTCTATGCTTATTCCATCCTTTCCAGGGGCTTCCTCAATTGTTGGTTCTTCTATTAATGTCTCTTGGTTATTATCTTCTATTAGTTCTTTATCTTCATCTATTCAGTTAATAGTTTCTCAAAGTGCTCTATCCATATTTTTTCATACTGGTGTTCTTCTTCTGACAGCCTTCCTTGTTTTTTATTCCTTTTGTTTTGCCCTTATATGTTTTGTTGTTTTCATTAATTTTATTATAGTAACCGTGTTTCGTGTTTCCCCTCGACTTTTCTGTTTCAATTTCACTGATATTATTATCTATCCACTCTCGCTTTCTCTTTCTAATTATTTTATTGCTTTCCTCTCTTTTCTTTTCCTATTCTTGCCTGTCCTCTAGATTATTAGTTTTATCCATTTTAATCTTGCTTTTTCTTTCTTCTCCACCGCACTATTGCATGTCGTGTCAAACCACTCTTGTATTGTCCCCTTCTCACCTAACTGTGTTTCCGGGATAAAGGTTATAGGAATAAATACCTATGCAATAATAGGGGGGAAGCCGTAAAACTGTGTGGCCCATATTTTTAGCGATAGTATCACAAACGTATTCTTTTTCGATATTGAATGTTGCTAAAACTTCTAAGACATAAGGTTTTTTGTACGATTCTTCAAAATACGGTCATTTTTAACAAATACTCTTGAATTTCCATTTTACTGCTATTGTTATTTGGTACTTTATCCAATTGACGGCTATGATAAGATGCATTGTCCATCACAATTATACTTGTTTCCGGAATATTCGGCAATAAATAATTTTCAATTCAATCTTCGAAGAGTTCTGTTGTTGTATCTTGGTGATAATCTAAACTTGAATCTTTAATATTGTTTGATGACAACAATAAACCGTTTGGAACGCAACCTGTTTCCACCATCTATTATTGTTATTCTTTGTCCTTTATTTGATGGAGCCTTTGTTTTGCAGTTTCCCGATGAATCCACAAAACTCTTCGTTGGAGTATCATTAGTATCATACCGTGTCTCGGTAGATAATTGAACGATTTTCACATCTATATTTTTGAATATCTTGTAAGTAATCATGACTCCACATTTGTAAACGATATGACTCCATTATCGCTTGCCTCTTATTGATGGTACCTTATTTAAATCCCATTTGAGTAATAGCTCTCCCCAAACTTGTTCCGCTACAAACAATTCCCGTTTTTATACAATCTAGGGTTGGTGTTATTATTTAACTTAAGAAAATTTACTGGTTTAGTAAATTTTCTTCCATAACACTTTTTATTGCCTAGATAAAACAATATAACATTTTTTTTATCAATTATATTCAACGACATTTTTATTTCATCAAGTGTCCAAAATTACTGTCAAATTCTAACATCTTTTTTAAGCAAAACAAAAAATAAATAGATTTCGCGCGATGGTCCGATTGCAACCAGACTAGGTCCGCTAAGATAACACAAGCGCACTGCTATTTTGACACCGCACGGCCGCTAAAGTCTTTGAGGCGTTAACATACCCCCCAACTTGAAGTCACTAGGCTTCAATCTAAATCAACTCTAAATAATCAAGTTTACTGTTAATTCTAACGGTTATGGGAAAAGCTTTTGAAAACCGCGTTTTATTATCTTAATGGTTACCACTCGTGGTTTTTCATCCTTTCCACGATAAATTTCTAGGACTCTACCAAGTTCCCATCGACCAGGCAGCAAATTTTCTTTTTTACGATAACAAGAGCATTTTCCTTCAGTGATCTTTGGTTAGCTTCCCATGTCACACGCTTCCGAAACGAACTCTATGCTCCATATTTTCCAAAAATGATACTTTATTTGCTGTATTTATTGAAATACGGAGAGGCGATTTACGGGAATTGTACTAATGTCGTGTTCTGGTACTGAGTTTGGCGGCCTAACGACTAAGAAGTGAGCTGGTGTCAAAGGTAAAAGGTCGCCGGGCTCAGAAGATAAGGGAGAGAGGGCTCTTGAATTGAGCACAGCCTCGATCTGCACCAAAAGTGTATACCTACAAGCATTCAAATATTGAAGGCGTTTCACCGATTACCCTTTTCAAGTGATAATTGGTACAGCGTACACCCGACTCTCACAGTCCACCGAAATGTGGCGAGTACGGAGGTATAAATTTCCAAGACACTGAACTAGCTGCTACAAGGTTTTTTACGTTATTAGAAAATACTATGGAGGGCTTTCCGCGACGTCCTCAAAACCTGCAAAATTACATTAAAAAGGATTCTTTAGAGAGGTCTGAGACCAACTCCAAACGGATCGCTTTAGTAACAGAACAGACGAACGAACAAATGTAAGATTTTGTAAACCGAGAAGAACGACCAATTTTATTTTTTATTAACACTTGACCCGCATAGTCCAACCCAATAACCTCAAATGGTTTCCTTGATTCTAGCTGCTCACGAGGCAGTTCCCCCATTATAGGTGCAGAAGGTTTTGCATTATACCTAAAACATCGAATACACTCATGCACAATTCTTCTAGCCAATGATCTGCCATTTATTGGCCAAAACTTATTTCGAACATTTGCTAGTAACTGCTGTGGACCACAATGCAATGACGTTGCAATGTGTTCATTTTTCAAAATTAATTTTGTTAAATAATGCTTTTATGATAAAGTAGAAGGATGTTTCTTTTCATACTTGAAATTGGAAAATCCAAGACGACCTGCAACTCTCAAAATACCGATTTCATCCAAAAAAGGATTCAAGGAAGGAATTTTATCATGGGGGACAAACTTTTTATCTTTAAGTTTCCTAATCTCCTTAAAAAAGTTTTCATTCCGGGAAATTTTTATAATGACATGGAAGGAGTTATTTAATTCTAAAACACTAAGGGGGCCTAGTGAGCGAATTTCTTTCGACTGTTTATAGTTATTCTTCCATCTTAACATATAAGCAAGCAACCACTCTTTTTAATTTAAGTAATGAAGAGAAATTATTTATGAAATTACATTTAGTTATTTGTTAAAATGAAAAAGTAATAGACTTGCTTATATCTGGAAGATTGTTTGATTTAACAGTAGTGCTGGGCCAGGATGATTTTTCGTGCATCAAAAACTTTGGGCCGAACCACCATAAACTTAGACTTTTGATTTCACTTGTTTTGACCCCACGTGTCAAAATATCTGCAGGATTAATGTCGCAAGGAATATGGTTCCAAGAATGGCCGAAGTAATATCTTATATTTCTGCGATGCGACTGCTCACAAAATCTTTTAACATACTTGGCTCTGTCTTTAATCATCCCAGTGCTACCGTCGAATCTGACCACAAATATTTTGCGTTAAATGATAACTTAAACGATTTAACCACCTGCTCTGCCAACCTTGAAACTACTAAACAGCCACAAAGCTCTAATCTGGGCATGGTTATTGTTTTTAGCGAAGCCACTTTCGTTTTAGAGCACAACAATTTTATGGTTACATTGCCATGTTGATCGATTGATCGAATATAAATACATCCACCAAAAGCACGCTCGCTGGAATCTGCGAAACCATGAAGCTCTATCCATTGAGGATTGTCACAAATAACATGTCTATCAATTTATAGACTATTCAGTAAAGGAAGTTCTTCGCTGAAGATTGCCCAAGCTGTATGCAAATGTAATGGAATACCCTCGTCCCAAGAGATTCTCTCCAACCATAACTTTTGCATTAGAAGTTCTCTAATATTTATGCATGGACTTAAGAGTCCAAGTGGATCAAATACTAGAGAAACTCATGATAAGATTTCCCGTTTGGTTACAGGTACGTTATTTTGTTGTTCACTTATTTTATACATTAACTTATCTAAGGACGGCTTCCAAATTAAGCCTAATGTTAATTTTCATTTTCACTTAGGTTCACTATTTTAGCATTTTCATTACTACCGGGAATCTGTTTCAAAACTTTAGGGCTATTTGACATACATTTTCGAAGATTAAAGCAGCCCTGATGCAAAATATTGGATACGCCAATGTATATGCGACCCGATGCTTCAACTGACTCACAACCAGTAAGCAAATCGTCCACATAAAAATCGGACTTGATAATTTCTGAAAACTATGGGGCCACCTTTTAATTTTCTTATGCAAGCTGGTAAAGACAACAGATTGCTAAAAATGACCCGGAAGTAGTAACGTAAGTAACCGCCAGGATTAAACCTCCACAGAATTCATTGCAGAGGCGAGTACTCGTTAGAAATATTCACGTTTCGGTACATTTTTTCGATGTCAGCGGAGACCACTATACTATGCTTTCGAAATCGTATTAGAATTGAGAACAGAGTGTCTTGTAATGTAGGGCCAATAGGCTGTAAATTATTCAAAGAATAGCCAGAGGATGAAGGTGCAGATGCATCGAAATCAGTGCGTAATTTTGTTGTTAGACTGTCCTCCCGGAGGACACCGTGATGTGGCATGTAATATGTAATTTTATTATCTTGCTTTTTATCTGTAACCCTTTTCCTTTTGTGTCCCATTGTAATATATTCTTCCATAAAACCGCAATACAATTTTCTAAAAACTGGATCTTTTTGTAATTTATTTTTTTCTAGGTTTACAAAACGAATTTTAGCTTGACTGTACGACTCACCAAGTTTAGAAACAGAATCCTTCAATGGTAACGAAACAACGAAACGACCTTAAAATTTTCCACAAAATGCCTTTCGCATAAAGAATCTTCCTGGGACAAGGTATTACATCAGGTAATTCCTCAATTTCCCAGAACCTAGATAGTTGATTGTGAATATTTTTTTCAAAATTATGTGAAAAATTGCATGAAATAGACGAAGTCTGAGGATTGGCTACAGGATCGGACACGATCCATCCAAGTCGAGTTTACTGTTATATTGGTTTGTTGATACTTAGTAAATACTGACCGTTACTTAATAAACTCCAAAATAGGTCCGCACCTATCAGCATATCGACTGTTCCAGGCACATAAAATGTTGGATCGGCTAAAGGTCTTTAACAGTTGGTATCATTTGTTCTTGGCGTAGGACATATATCGTTTTCGGATAATATCCTTATCCTTTGGTATCTTTAATTGTGGATATTGGGGTATTGGTCAACTTACTGTTCCTTTTGCTGCATCGGTTATACTATAACCTCGATCTTTCAATTATTCAAACACATTTTTCATAATTTGCCGGCGATAAATGCACTTTTTTTGACCTAGGACGCCACAAAAAAACACAATATTACTTTCGGAGTGGTAATATTTATTACAAACAAATATTCTGAGACAATATTAAAAATGATTATCTCGAAATCCCAACTTTCTATTTTATCTATAAATATTTTGATCCCATTATATGTAAATATAAAAAGGGCAAGAGAAGTAAAGTAGGTAGGTGCAATACAGGTGAGACAAAGAAAAACAAGCAGTGAAAGCTCTTTTCATATTTACAGAATCAGATTAAAATATTTATAGATAAGGTGGTGAACCATTAATCGAGAAAAATACTTTTAACTTGAAAAATAAAAATTGAATAGATGAGGCTTTTACTGGATGAAGATCCATACTGACACGATTAAATAAAACAATTTAATTTTTTTATACTAGATTTCAGAAAGGTATAGAATAATTAAACCTCATTAGGTATGCAAAGGGACCACAGAGTGACCCAACGAAAATTTAAGCCACTTTCATAGTTTGGCACTGATTTCATTGTCAAATTCTTTCTTTTTATCAAGTGCAGGTAGTACCACCCGGGTTGGGGTCAATATTATGGGTTTAGCCCATTGTTATCCATTAACAAACACTGAAAATAGTGTGCCAAAGGCGTGCCGGTAGGTTACTCGTAAAAAGGAAAGAATTTTATTTCAACAGAATAAAAATTAGGCATTATGTACATAGTATTGGGTACACTGATTTTTTATTGAACATTATAGAAAAAAATACATTATACAGAAATTAACTTATGAAAAATCATAATATTCTTCGTCATCTGATCACGAGTCTATCACTAATAGAAGGTTAAACGGTACCTGTTAAACGCAAAACGTAACTGTTTAATCTTCTACCTAGGTAATCCCTACACAATATTTCGATATTGACACTTCAGGCCAGAAAACATACTTTTCCTAATTCTTTTACGCAATTACTTGAACTTTTAATATTACAAACAATACTATTTCAAGACCTACGCCTATGGCCGACACCGAAATTGAGCCGAACTGGACGGAATTCCTCATTTTATTACTCTATACCTTTCTGAAAAAGACTTAGATCTTATATATTTGAACCTATGTTCAACTTAAACTTGCGATGCACTTAGCTAACACAGAAGCTTAATTTTAAACAAAATAAATTGTTTTATAGATATCAAAGAATAAATATATTATTTTTATTCTTCGATATCTATTGGTAACGAGCTTTACTAAATACGACAATTTTACAGGAAACTGTAATAATACTAAATTGTTTTATTTCATCGAGAAAAATAAAAATTCGGAAATATATCTTCGGAAGCACAGATAAATAATAGAATAATTAAAAAATTAGTCTCGAATATTATTTCACCAGCCAAACATTGCAGTTGTAAAAAAATCATACTATTAGCGATTATCTTTCCGCTTTTCGAAGAAACTAGTATGATACTGTGCTATTGTTAACGAATTAACGATGCTGTGGGTTTTGGTCTTAAATCAATCACGATCGCATAAGTCAAAACGAAATATTTTAGTAGGAAGTTATATCAAGAAATGTATTCACACCCTTCCATATCACTAGACGGGCTTAGAAATTACAAGAATTACATAATAAGGAGAGGATAAATTACATAATTGTAACGAAGCTGCTTCACAAAAGGTTTTATCTACTCAGAAGCAAAAAAAGTGTCTCACTGTCCAGGAAGTGGAAAGTTTACAAAATTCGGTTATTTCAAAAGTATGTAACTCCCAAAAAGTTATGAAAAACTGTGTACCAAAGTCAATAGGTAAATCTTGAAAAAATTGAATAACAAAACAAATCATGAGAATCTTCTAACGTTTTCATAATTCAAACTTAAATAAAACATTCTGATCCGTTGTACGTCTACAGTATGTCAGTTGTCAGAATCTCGCATTTCCCATAGAGAGTGATTAACCCTTATACAAGATTTAGAACCGTCATCACGAATCGTGCAGACTTTTTGTTGTTAAAGTCAACAGTGTTTTTAGTTTTTGCCCTGGAAACTCCGTAATTCTTTCATCCCGGCTCGACGAGCTCGCTACAGCCATTCAGGATTTTCCAACGTTTTTACAAATAGCACAAAAAATACACGCAAAAAACATTTATTTTTATCGTTGGAGAGTTTAAGAGACAAACGGCACATGTTAGATACAAAAAGACGGAGTTTACAGAAAAAAAATATACAACTTCAGTAGTCAGCAGCACCACAAATAGTGTGGGAGATTTTAAGCATTAACTTGCGAATGAAAATATTTGTATTCACAGTGTGTATGTATTATACAGTGTGCCTCGAAAGAAACGTGAAACATACATAAGATTTGAACATAATAAATTACTTTCAAATGGTGCTTGATTTGAAGGAACTGTAAAGTCATTATTTTGTCAAATGTAAAAATTGGCTAGTTGCATAGGGTATTTGCCAATTCACTGCCTCGAATTCCTTTGTGCCCTGGGATCCACCCAAGTGGTTTTCCAGGGTTGAGAGTTTTTGAAGGTTTTTTTGGTCCCAAAAAACTAGTCTGCTTACCAAACGTACCATTTTTCGTTTTCTGATTACCATGACCTTGTGTTTGAATTTGCTTAGCATAATAGTGATCGTGTAATGAAATTATCGACTTCCTTCAGTATTGGCATTGTCATGTCAGTATCAGATATTGACAGTAAAACCACTGTTTTTTTACATCTCACGATACTGCTTTAAGTTTTGTTCTGGCAATATGCTTCGAAACTGAGTCAACTCAAGGATGAAGTTTGGAAGATTGGAATTCAGGCGGTAAATTTGAATTTGATGCTTATGGTATGAAACGTTGTAGTTGAAAAATGAATTAATTCATTCGAATGTCTCAAAAAGAAAAGAACCTTAAAATAAATCAAACTCACCAATTTATTACATTTCACAATTTATATGATATTAAAGCTTGTCGCGAGATCTACCTCCGTAAATGGGTGCATACATTTTTTCTCAGAATTACTTTTGTCAAGATCAAGTTACGAATTGTATTCTTGTCAATATAAGCTTTCATATCATAAATTGTATCATGAAATAAATTGACTGGTTTAATGTAATTAAAAGTTTATTTCAATTTTTTTAAGTTTAGATCTTTTTGAGTTGTACTGTACTGTATTGTACTTTACTGTACTGTTAATTCAATTCCAAATTTTTTGTAAATAGTATTCCTCGCTCAGTCAATCGTCCACCATAAAAAAGTTAGTGTTATTTTATTTTCCGTTTTCTTCTCAGCAAACCCTTTCGTTTGATATCGTGGGGTCAATAAAAAATAACTGGTCCGCCATTTTGGATGTAAAATGTCGGCGCCATTGCTCCATCAGCTGAGCTGGGCCGGCCGACAGCATTTGTCGCCGGAATGGGCCACGATCCTGTTTTGCCAGTGGGTAAATGTAGGTGAAGATTAAAGTATTCATACATACTAACAAAGTTTTATTTAAATTTGTTTGTGATAAATGTGGTTGAAGTTTCAAATAATTTTCAGGTCAATGAGCGAATTAGTTTTCAAAATCTGTTTCTCTCATGCTTACAAAATTTTGGAAGAAGCATCTTGGCCAGGCAATAGACCATAATCATTTCTCATTCATACCCAGAACTTGCACTTTTCATGATCGATAACGATTTTCATGTCCATATAGTCTGAAATAATGTTATTGTCTTCAAACATTCCCGACAAGAACCATAGCAATCCAGTTTGGGGTAGTCGAATTTAGTTCTGTGGCACGCATCAGAGTTTTATTCTAGCGGCAAGGCCATTAGTGTCGCCGGCCTAGCCCAGTTTGGTAGAGCCCAGCATTTACCATACAGTTTATTGCAAACTTGGCGTTTATCTAGAATTTTATCTCATGCGGTAAGTGGGTCAAATTTGACTTGCACGGTTTGATTTCAGACTGATCGTAATTTCATATTAAGTACTTGTAATATAAAGTTTGTACTTGACAAGAGATGAATTCCCCAAACTTCATTCATCATTACCTCTCGAAATATGAACTTTGTATCCGTATTTACCTAAAATTAACATCAAATGTAAATTTACAATTTTGTTGATTACATAAATAATTTTCGTACCGTACCCTTACTTTCCGGTTTCAACAACATAAACAGATTAAATATCAAAATATTTAAACTATCCATTTAACAAACATATGAAAACATAGTCCAAGAGCTGGCACCAATGTTTGGGTAGGTATTTGAGGCAAGCTGAGAACTTGTCTTATAATAATCTCCTATTTTATCCCTAACAGGGAATGTAAGACAATTTTTTTTTCTCACCCTGTTATTCTTAAAATAGTTTTCGTTCCAAGTAAAATGAATTAAATCATGGGTATACCCTAATATTTCAGAAATGCATTTCTCGACCAAACAACCAATTGTCTGAAACAGATAAGTAAAGTATCAAAGTGTCACGTAGTCTTCGAGGCCACGAAAGGGGAAAGAAAATTTTAAGAACGATTTGAGATTTAGTTTATAGAAAATAACTAAAGTGTTCACTTGAGCCAAATATATCTATTAAAATATAGTGTGTATTGTGGTGCATATTAGGAGTTAAATAGGTGAGTCTATCTCACAGAGTAATTCATTTCTGCCTGTTATTTGATATTTGATTTTAAAAGATATTTTATCACATAGAGTATATATATTTGCTAATTATTTTTAATAATTACTTTGTTTAATGTTCTTTAATATTCAACGTTATTAAGAACATTAATTTGTTGTTGCATTTCCTATTCATCCAATTCTACTGTACTGTGGAGAGTTTGTGCCACTTGCAGTTTACCTCACATACCTATACTGTATTGTGGAGAGTTTGCGCCACTTGCGGTTTGTCCATTCCTGATAAAGGGTGACTTCTCACGTCACCCATATCTCCTTCCACCCCCCTGTATTGTGGAGAGCTTGAGCCACTTGCAGTGTAACCTTATTTAGCTGTACTGTGGAGAGTTTGTGCCACTTGCAGTTTAACTCATATACCTATACTGTATTGTGGAGAGTTTGCGCCACTTGCGGTTTGTCCATTCCTGATACAGGGTGACTTCTCACGTCACCCACATCTCCTTCCACCCCCCTGTATTGTGGAGAGCTTGAGCCACTTGCAGTGTAACCTTATTTAGCTGTACTGTGGAGAGTTTGTGCCACTTGCAGTTCAACTCATATACCTATACTGTATTGTGGAGAGTTTGCGCCACTTGCGGTTTGTCCATTCCTGATACAGGGTGACTTCTCACGTCACCCATATCTCCTTCCACCCCCCTGTATTGTGGAGAGCTTGAGCCACTTGCAGTGTAACCTTATTTTTGCTGTACTGTGGAGAGTTTGTGCCACTTGCAGTGTATTATTATTTTGCTGTACTGTGGAGAGTTTGTGCCACTTGCAGTGTATTATTATTTTGCTGTACTGTGGAGAGTTTGTGCCACTTGCAGTGTATTATTATTTAGCTGTACTGTGGAGAGTTTGTGCCACTTGCAGTTTAACTCACATACCTATACTGTATTGTAGAGAGTTTGCGCCACTTGCGGTTTGTCCATTCCTGATACAGGGTGACTTCTCACGTCACCCATATCTCCTTCCACCCCCCTGTATTGCGGAGAGCTTGAGCCACTTGCAGTGTAACCTTATTTTGCTGTACTGTGGAGAGTTTGAGCCACTTGCAGTGTAACCTTATTTTGCTGTACTGTGGAGAGTTTGTGCCACTTGCAGTGTGTTATTATTTTGCTGTACTGTGGAGAGTTTGTGCCACTTGCAGTAGGTATAATATTGTTTGTGGAGAGTTTGTGCCACATATTCCTTACATGCACTGGGGAGAGTTTGCGCCCCTTGCACTTTTCCTAATAACCCTAAATATTTACTATTAGGCATTTATTTTTGATCAAGTGAAGTTTTAACTTTACTTTAGTACTGATATGCATAATCACAGTTCAAACACATAAGATGCACCTTGTATATTATTAATACTTTTATTAATTTTGGGGATTTCAACTATACTAATCGTTAGTTAAATAATTAATCATTATTTATGGCAAATTGAATACTCAGAGTGTTTTTCTATCTAATTCCAGGTACGTCATCTCGGTTGTTCAACCTACTTGGACCATGTCCACATGGACTGTTCAATTAAATCCAGGCATCACGTCCAGTGTCTTGTAAATAGTTATTTTCAACATTTAGATTTGTTTTATTATCTATATTATAAACAATATAATGTAAGTACACAGTAAGTAATTAAAAGTTAAATTCTAATTAAATATATCAATCTTTACAAATCACTCATTCTCCTCAAGTCAAGTTTTTCCCTCCTTACAGGAATTGCAGACCTGGCTGTTCAGTAGCGGGGATAAATCAACCCCTGAATTTTTAGGAATATTTTTTTTTGTCAACCATATGAAATTTTTATATGATATAGTTTAAGGTTTAAAGAGTTTAGAAAAAATAAGCTAGGCAATTCAGCCAGATTTTTAACCTTGCCAGACGCGTGCAAAAATATTTTACGAAAAAATATAAAAAAATGTATTTGAGACAACTTAACATTATGGTGGGACTTTCAGCCTGCCAGGTGATCTAAAAAAGTATGTATACGTGCGAGTGAGTAGCGCTATAGGTAAGCTGAAGTGTGAGAGAGAGCGTTTATCGGCAGCTGTCTCTCTCGCCTCATCCCATTATTTGATTTTGTTGGTAGTGCGTGTTCGCCCTGCTCAACCAACGTACCAAAGAAAACTGTTGTGGAATCTGTTGTGACAAAAAACCACGAACTCTATTAAGTTTGACGTATTGAACGAAAAATCAGAGGATTTATAAAAAGAGGTAAGAAAATTTTCTTTAAAATTTTAAATAATAAATCAATTTTGAAATAGCTATTTTCTCAGTCTCCAAGTACTGTTCTTTTTATCCAAATTTTGCTTTTGATTTTAAGACTATGCAACATTTTTTCAAAGACCAGTCAAATTAAAATTTATAAAGGAATTACCGTCCAGTAAGCTAGAAATCATTCAAATACCTTATTTGGGTCCTAAATTTGTGTGATCTGAGTTTGTACCATCCCTGGAGGTGAACATATCATTTAAGAGCCAAAAAAACACAAAAATTTTGCATTCCAGTGGTTCAGACAAAATTGAAAGTTAGAAACATGGAAAATTTCTGATTTTAGTGTAAACTCACGATTTGTGACATTCCAAGACCACATTTCTGTGAAACAGATGTAGATACCTCAATTTTGGAATCCAGTAATTTTTTCAGATGTTCAGGCAAATTGTTGAACATTTTATGACTACTTTTCGTCAGCTGCACTTCTTTGTGCACCCTTTCGTACATCTTACGAACAGGGGATTTCAGCTGAAGCTGGATCATTGGTGCTAATGATGGGGAGCAGGCCAAGGTCCCTCCTCGTCCAATCCCAACTGAGAGGATGCTTTGGTCTTTTATACGAGCCTTATATTCGGAGGTAGACCCGCAGAATATGTTGGGAGGTAGCTACATTTTTTGGGGTAGAAAGGCTGAACTGGAAGTTGGCTTTATGAGGGATTTTACTATCTTGTGGCGGATTGTGTCATCCGTCTTGGGTGGCAAAAAGAGTTGACCTGTTGAAATGAGGTCCTCAGAATCAGCAACTGCACGGTGGAAAATTTGATAGTCTTCTGTGGAACCGTGTTTTTTTCAAGGGAGCTTAACAAACTTCAACCTGAAGATAGACTGCAAAGGCTATATCACTTACACGGATTGCGTGTGAGAATAGAGGAATCTGTTTGACAGCAGAAGAAACAATTAAGAGAGAATGGAATGTATTCTGAGAGGTTCCCTTTCTAGGTTCTATGTAGTAAAATGTTTTAGAGGGATTTGATGCTTTGACGGTTGATAGGATCCATAGATTAGTATGTTGTCGCACATTCCCTTCCACTTCAATGGCAAAAATTGTCAAAAATGGTCAATTATTGTCAGAACCTGTCAAAAATGGTCAATAATTGTCAGAAACTGTCAAAAATGGCCAATAATTGTTAAAATTTTGAAAAATGGTAAGAAATTGTCAAAATTTTGAAAAAATGGTCAATAATTATGAAAAACTGTCAAAAATGGTCAATAATTGCTGAAAATTGTCAAAATTTTTGAAAAATGGTCAAAATTTTTGAAAAAATGTCAAAATTGGTAAATTATTGACAGAACCTGTCAATAATTGTTAAAATTTGGGAAAATGGTCAACATTTTTGAAAAATTGTCAAAAATGATCAATAATTGTCAAAATTATCAATAATTATCAAAAATGATCAATAATTGTTAAATTTCGGAAAAATTGTCAAAAATTGTTAAAAATTTAGAAAAAATGGTCAATAATTATGAAAAACTGTCAAAAATGGTCAATAATTGCTGGAAATTGTCAAAATTTTTGAAAAATGGTCAAAATTTTTGAAAAAATGTCAAAATTGGTAAATTATTGACAGAACCTGTCAATAATTGTTAAAATTTGGGAAAATGGTCAACATTTTTGAAAAATTGTCAAAAATGATCAATAATTGTCAAAATTATCAATAATTATCAAAAATGATCAATAATTGTTAAATTTTGGAAAAATGGTCAAAAATTGTTAAAAATTTTGAAAAAATGGTCAATAATTATAAAAAACTGTCAAAAATGGTCAATAATTGTTGAAAATTGTCAAATTTTTTGAAAAATGGTCAAAATTTTTAAAAAATTGTCAAAATTTTTAAAAAATTGTCAAAAATGGTCAATTATTGTCAGAACCTGTCAAAAATGGTTAATAATTGTTAAAATTTGGGAAAATGGTCTGGAATGGTAAACATTTTTAAAAAATTGTCAAAAATGATCAATAATTGTCCAAACTGTCAAAATTATCAATAATTGTCAAAAATTGAAAATAATCGTTGAAATTTGAAAAAAGATATCGCAATTACAATATGGCCAATAATTTCAATGACTATCGACGAGAAATGGTTTTGTTGCACATTCCTTTTAGAAGTGAAGATAATGATGTTCTTGCATTCTATTGCGCGTATTTTTATTGATGGTTTTCCCAGCCTCGAATTCTATTGTGCATAAGAAGCAAGCTTCTTTCGGCGGTCCGACGACCGCTCACCTTTTTTTTGTTTTGAAATAACTCAGTTGGATGCTTGGAGTACGGCATAGATTTCACCTGTGAAGACACTGCTAATATTTGGTAATCTGAATGCCTAGAATCATTTTATGTGAATATTGCTGCACCTAAATTATCGGACATCTTTGAAGCATCTGTATAAAAATGAAGGTGTATCCGATTTATTGTGTGATGCTAATGAACTGTCAGATGGAATGAGTTGAATTGACTATGGCGGCAGGGTTTCGATTTGATTGGAAAAGAGGCTCGGACGTTCGAT
The DNA here is from genome assembly GCA_947563755.1 of Lochmaea crataegi. NCBI lineage: Eukaryota > Metazoa > Arthropoda > Insecta > Coleoptera > Chrysomelidae > Lochmaea > Lochmaea crataegi. The sequence continues at coordinate 36,829,837 of OX387425.1, read as the reverse complement.
ATCAAGTTCCCAAATGATATATTTAACTCTTTCGTGATATGGTGGGATAACAGTTCTATTGGATGTATATAGTTTACGATACCGGAACGTCGGGTTTGATTGATTATCACTCACTGAAAGAGAATAGGATATTGTAAGATGTTTTCTCCATAGATTTGAAAAATTGTTTTTTTTGTGAACGCATTTTAACTAAAAATGTGTACTATAAATTGAATATATTTTTTTATGTTAAAATTACTGATGACTAACGTATTAAAGAAATGATAACAAAAATATAAAATTACAAAATCAGATTTATTCAGATAAAATAATTATACAATTGAAAAATTATTATTCAGTTCAAAAATATAAATTTGATTCATCCCCCGTCAGAATTGAATTGTTCTTCATCTTCGGCTGCCGATAAACGCCTATAGTGATACTCACTCGCACCTATACATAATTTTTTAGATCAGCTGGTAGGCAGAAAGTCCCACCAAAATCATCTGGCTTTTTCAAAATATATTTTTTAATAATTATAAATAATATCCTATTAAAATTTCAAGTTGCCTCAAATACATTTTTTATTTTTTCTGCAAAATATCTTTGCACGCGCCTGGCAAGGTTAAAAACCCGACTTAATCGTCTGGTTTACTTTTTTCTTAACTCTTCAAATATTGAACTACAACATATAAGTTGCCTCAAACATATTTTTGGAAAAAGAAAATTAATATTTAAAAAAATTTAAGGGTAGATCATTACTCACTAGCTAGGTGGAGAGAGATATAGGACAAGTTTTCAGCTTGCCTCAAACACCTACCCAAAAATTGGTACCAGCTCTCCTATTCATTCATGTAGTATAAATTACATAAATATGATCTACCACCTAAAATCCTGAATCCAAAACAAACAAAAATGCACACAAATAGGAATATTTATCAAGTAACAGATAAAAAGGAAGATGTAATTTTATTCTCTATTGTAAAGAGACGCTATGTGATCTGGTTCGTACTGACCCTACTGCTATGATAAAAACTTCTGGAAAGCTCAGCATTGCAGTTTTTCGAGTGCAAACCCAAAGCGTTATTACTGCAAATTGCTCAGTTCCAAAAACAAATAACAAAAAGGGATTAAAAATCAAGTATGACATTATGCAGTCATCTAACAATCCACCTTTCCAGTTTTCCATATTTTTCTATATTCTTACTTATTGTTTACGCTATTTTCATAATTAACGTAATTGGAGGAATACGGTCGGAATACGGTCGCCCGAAAAGTTACACATTAGATATAAAATGTTCACAAGGTGAGTGGTTTGCGAGTCAAAGAGACTTATTCACATTCCACGGAAAAAATGGGCAAAATAGCCATATAGCTACTCTCAAACAGTAACTTCTACCACACTGTTCTTGGACGCATTCAAATTGCAAGCTTTACTTTGTAGAACTCGAAATAGAAGAAGTCAAATATCTCCTGTAGAAATGCATCAGTCAATATTAAAATCTTATACGCATTCATGTATTTTAAGTGTATTGGCATATACTTGTTCTTTTGTATAGAGGAAGAGAATGTTAGAGAAACATTCACCAAATAAGGTTATATTCGAATAAGGTTAGACTATAATAGAAGGGAATCAAAAATAATGAAATGCCACAACACAAACTGCACTTAAAACAAAAATACTCTTACTTGACTCAGCTTCTATTCGGTCCAGGAGTTTTTATCACACTGATTAGAAGAAACGGATGAAAACTGCAAATATTTCCATGATTTTGTTTTTAAAAGATGAAAAATAAACGCCGTTTACAACAAAAAACTGATTGTTTCCAAATAATTATATTCCATACGATTCTGTCATAATTTATTATTCCACTACGCTAAAATATTGGTCTAATTATTGCCTTGAGGGCTCTGGTTGTTCGTGTTTATAGCCTTTGATAGGTCGGTTATTTTCGTTTAAGTAATACCCTGAAGCGTTTAGGAAAAAATATTCACTTCCAAGGAGAATATGTTGTTTATACGAATGGATTTAAAGTGGAAAATGATATGGCAATAAAAAAAAAAGAATATATGTAGAGAAGCAAGAATAATTCTACAGAAATAATGCTCAACCATACATTTATTCTCATTTTTCTTCATAATAGCTTTTGATACTTTGTCTATTTGACTATAAGAACTCTTCAGTGATAGAGCGGGCCAAAAAAACTGGAAAAATAAATATTTTTGGAATGTATTGATAAGTAGTATATAAAATGTGTAATCAGTAACATTGAAAAATTTGTGAGCCTCACAATATTGAAGTAGCGAAAATATGTCCAGAATCATTGTCAGATAATTTGCAAAAAAAATCAAAATAAGAATTAGGCAGTGATGCAGACTGCCGACAGAAGTGAAAACACAAATAAATAAACCACTTATAAAAACTTTATCGTACACCTATGGTAAATGGAAATAATTACAAATTAATCCTCTCTTGAAATTTCATCGTACGCACATGATATAAAAATTATGACAAATAAATTAATTTCTAATAAATATTTTATCGTACGCCTATCATAGAACGAAATTTTTGCTAACAGACGAATCCCTTTTCAAATATTTAATCGTATCCACATGGTAAATGGTAATTTTTTGCAAATAAACCATTTTCTTTTGAAACTTTCACAAATACCTTTCAAAATTAAATCATACTTCTCACTTTAATAAATCGCAATTCAAACAATGGACATTGTACATGAATTAAGCGTTTCACCTATGTGTTGTTTAATGTATAATTCTCACTAACATTCTCGCCCGAATAGTCTGAAAAGTTGCTGGCTTAACTAGTCAAGATTTAGTTCGAGTTCCCATTTGCAGATATTCGATTGCCTAGAGCAAGACCAGAATATTTCCCCTGTATAAGCTGGGAAAATTATCGCCTGGTACATTACTAAATAAAAATATCAATAAAAAGAAGGACCCAACCTAACCTCACTCACTACAGCATGACAGTGACAGGTGTCGGATTAGGCAATCCAGATCAAGTGACCTGTGCAAACTATTTGGACAGCTGGTCAGTTTTGCATTGTCTATTCAATGGTAAACAGTGTTCAAGAATTTTTTTCGTCGATTTTATCAGTGTTTTTCATATTATACACTGTGTTTTGACTTTGTGTTTCTTCATTAGATTTTCTAGATATGGAAATAAATAGTTATTTGGTATTTTCAAACAGTTTTTGCACCAAAGGGAAGATGGAGGCATTCAAATCTTCACATGCCTACAAATATTTTGAATTTGGCTTTGTACTGAAAGTAGGATCTAGTTTAGTCAATGGAGCTTTTGTTTTAGTAGGCAAGGTCATACTTGAGTTCATTATTTTGAATGTTATATTGATATCCTTTATATTAAAAAAAATTCCTGAGAAACCCTACAAAATGTAGAGGATGTTTCCATATAAGTAGATGAATAAGAATAGCTAGTTCAAAATTTTATTGCAAGTATACGTTGATCCGACTACGCCACCAATCCAAGTTTTAGCCCAACCAAAAATTTCTCAACGTGGCTAAATAAGTTTACACGTCAAAAAATAGTTGCAATTTCATACAACCACCAGCTCACCTCAAAAAAATTATATTTTGCAGCAGCGCAATATTGAGGTTTGTTTTTATAAGGAGGTAAATCTCCACAATTTTTGTTCGGATATATCCATCTCTTGCTTCACTTCCGCTTACTTTGGAGAATGTCTCTGTTGAAACTTTGACATATCTTTCAGTTGTTTGAGTACGCCAAGGATAATCGCCAATAATCAGCTTCTGTTGACTCGTTTGTTCTGCCAATTAGTCAATTGAAAACGCTTTGGTAATTGGAGGTTCGGTCAGTCAATAATATATAATTATGTAGACATCTCCACATCGGAGTTCTGAGAACATCTCCATTTGATTGTCCAAACCAGACTAGATATTTATTAGTTACCTATTTTCTCTATATTGATACCGTGAAAGGGTTTCAGTTCCTAAAAGGATGTTTCAGCCTTTCTACTAGCTGGTTCACATGCTATTTCGTTTATATCTATAGCGTGTCTTAGAATCAGTAGGATTATGTTAATCTCCCCTAATTCAATGAGATTTCCCAGACATTTCCATAACACTTGCCTTCAATATCCCTTATCATCCTTGAACAGGGCACACTTTCCTATGGAGAGAATTTGAAGATGCCTTGGATTTTTCCTGAAGGGTTACATTGGGGTTTTTTGAGATTTGAATTTTTTTCCAGATAATCTCTTCATTATATAAGTGGTTTTGAGTCTATTTTGTCGGTTAAATTGATAGGTTTTTGTTTGGAAATGATTGAAGATACTATAGAACAACTGATTCATTCAGATCTTCGAAAAAATATAAAAGGAATGTTCAGTCTCAGATTCTGTTGAGTAATTGATAAAAGATGTAATTGATTGATTTTGCTTCAAACTTTGTTTCAACAACTGCTATATCGTTAGTGATCTGGTTTTATGATAAATTAGAATATAACATTTTTTCAAGAGTCAATTGCATTGTGTTAAAATAAACTTGTTTCGAATTTATTAAACAAGAAAATATTTACAATATAATCCTCTTCACTAACACAAAATCTTTACCGACCGAAAAGTAAAAATATTTTCGAGGATAAAATTGCAAAAGTAGAAGATTCACTAAATCCAGGGGTTTTATAGGGATTTTGTGTTTTTGTTTTATGGTTGAAGTATTGAAAAAACATTTTCGTGAGATAGAAAAGGATACGTTTATGTTAAAGGGGGATTTTTCGAGGGTAGGTTTTATGCGACCGACCAACAAACCTCAATTTTGCGTTGCACATTTGATAGTAAAACTTTATTTTCTGAATTTAGTTTATATTCTGTTTTGACTTTTTCAATTCAACAAGATTGGATCAGATCGGTGGTTGTATTTAGTAGCTATTAAGTTTTATTCTCTTCGAATTTATTGAGTGTATGATGTGTCTTTCTCTATCATCGGAATTTTGAAATTTCAAACAGACGACGAATTTATCTTGGCATTTCCAAATCAGATGCGCGAATACATAACCACTGGCCACGCCCAATGAAGCTCAGTCTGATCCAGAACTGACTTACACAACAAATAATTATGGCGAAAATTACTTAATTTTCTTAAAACCGGTATTACACGGGCAATGAATCTCCCAAAAAATTTCGGAGTGATTCATACGTAACTAACAGTAAACAAGCACACTTTCACTAACCTAAATTTACAATAATAAGATTTATTTTATTTTAATAATGGTGAACAGGAAAGAACTTGTAATGTAAGATGCTACAGCAATTTAGTGTTTGTGAGAAGGCGGGTCCAAACTAAGTAACATTGCTAGGAAACTTTTGTATAAAACATAGTCGCGTCCACACTTGAGTTCATTCAGAAAACCAACTACTTGCTGATGTGACGTACGTAGTTCTGCTTGGAGTAAGGAAAAACCGTGGAGAAAGCGGTTTTGGGCTCGACCTACACTGAGGTCCAGGAGTCAATATAGTGGCTCTCATTTGTTGGAAGATCTGAAACGAGACGATTTCGGTTCCATCGAATACAGAATAACATACAGGGGAAGCTTCAAGATCTTCTGTAGATTGTCTAGTGCGGATTTCGACCACGTGCTGTGTTCAATTGGCCCTAACATTTTTAAGAATGACACGAGATTAAGAGATGCAATTGAAGATGAGAATATTTCGAGAGTTTGAAGACGTCGAATGTGTTCACCAAAACAAACATACTTTTTTACACGATTTTTTCTCTTGAAAAATTGAAGCCTGGACTGCTATAACTGGTATTTTGTATCAAGTAATATTTATCTACTATTATTGTGAATAGTTTAACGATGGGAGTCAAGTAGTAACTATTTTCCATGAAAATTATTATTGATATTATGGTAATTTAATGAGATGAAAAAGATTATTGTCGGATTGTCTTTTCCTGTTTTACATAATTTTAGAGGAGATAAAAACAAAACTTTATACCCAACAATAAAAGAAGTTTATAGTACATTTCTCCAAATCCAAAAAACAACTGCAATAATATTAATCGGATTTGTTTGGAACAATATAGGACCATAAAATCCGTTTTCCGACGATCTACTTGAGAAACGTATTATTTCGCACCGTAAGCAAGCACGAAAAGGAATGAAATATTCCGCAGTAGTACGGAATGGAATGCCATGTTTAAGTCGCGTAAACTTTTGATTTTCAATAAATTATATAGGCAGTTGTGATAATGGCAAGTCTACAAGTAAATTTATCACAGATATCATAGGTGTTTTCACGATGCTACAAATTTCATTCATATATTAATTATTTAAAAGCACTTATAACTTATAAAAAGGTCCTATGAATCTCTGTGTCTATCGAAATGTTGTTCATTGTTCGTTCAATGTTTTCTTTCTTTTTGTCCCACACATCTTTCTACTAGGTATGCATTTTTGATAAATTATTATGTTGTGCCCTTCGTATAATTGAAGTAAATGTAGGTTATTAATGGAATTCTAGAGTCAGTGTTACTGTTTACTGTACATTGAGGGATTTATAAACTTTTATTATTAAATCCTCAAGACCCGATACCGAGTGAATGAAATATTGTGAAATATACTTTAGTTTTATATTATTGGATAGACAGTAGATACGTTTATTAACAAACGTATAAAAGTATTAGTAAGCATAATAGTTATTTGTGTATTTAGAGCGTAAAGTAACAGATTGCCGCTTGAGAAAGAATGTTGCGGCGATCTTTCGAAAGCGGCAATTTTACTACACACATAATTTTTTCTACAGTCGCCCTTTTAATAATTAAAACAGTTTTTCATGTTATCTTAGGTTATAATAGGAGTGCTAGAATAATCGTCATTTTCGCTATTCATCATTTTTAGTAAATCGATTTTATAAATTACGTGTTTAAATCGATTTTCGGAAACGGCTCGTATTATTTATTGACTATTTTTCAAAATTTTGACAACTTTTGACGATTATTGACAATTTCTCAAAATTTTGACAATTATTGACCATTTTTTCAAATTTTAACAATTATTGACCATTTTTGACAATTATTGACCATTTTCACTGTTTTTCAAATTAGTGACCATTTTTCAAAATTTTTATAATTTTTGACCATTTTTCAAAATGATGACAATTTTTAACCATTTTTGACAGTTTTTAACAATAATTGACAATTTTCAACCATTTTTGATAGTTTTTTACCATTTTTGACAACTTTTCATAATTTTAGACCATTTTTCAGAATTATTGAACATTTTTGACAATTATTGACAATTGTTGACAATTATGGACAATTTTTCCAAATTTTTGACCATTTTTGACCATATTTCAATAATTTTGACAATTTTTCAAAAACATTAACAATTTTTGACAATTATCAACTATTTTTCAAAATTTTGACAATTTTTAACAATTGTCCATTTTGACAGTTTTTGGCCATTTTTTATAGTTTTTGACAATTGTTGGCCATTTATGACATGTTTTCAAAATTTTTGACAGTTTTTCAAAACTTTTGACAATTTTTAGAAAATTTTAAAAATTTTACAAAATTTTTGACAGTTTTTCAAAATTATTGACAATTATTGACCAATTTTGACAATAATTGTCCATTTTTGACAGGTTTTAAAATTAATTGACAATTTTTAAACATTTTTGATAGTCTTTGACCATTTTTGACAATTTTTCAAAATTTTAGACAATTTTTCAAAATTATTGACCATTTTTCAAAATTATTGACCATTTTTCAAATTTATTGACCATTTTTTATAATTATTGACAATTGTTGACGATTATGGACCATTTTTCCCAATTTTTGACCATTATTGACAATTATTGACCATTTTTGACCATATTTCAAAAACTATAACAATTTTTGACAATTATCAACTATTTTTAAAAATTTTGAAAATTTTTAGCAATAATTGTCCATTCTTGACAATTTTTAACAAAAATTGTCCATTTTTGACAATTTTTGATAATTTTTCACAATTATTGGTCATTTTTGACAATTTTTCAAAATTTTTGATAATTTTTCAAAATTTTTTGACCATTTTTCAAAATTATTGACCATTTTTAATAGTTTTTGACAATTATCGACCATTTTTCAAAATTTTAACAATTTTTGACAATTATTGACCAATTTTGACAGTAATTGCCCATTTTTGATAGTTTTTGACAATTGTTGACCACTTTTGACAATTTTCGAAAATTTTCGACCATTTTTCAAAAAAATTTAAAATTTTTGACAATTGACCATTTTTGACAATTTTTGAAAATGTTTGACCATTTTTGACAATTATCGACCATTTTTGGCAGTTTTTGGCAAAAATTGTCCATTTTTAACAGTTTTTGACAATAATTGACAATAATTGACCATTTTTGACCATATTTTAAAATGTTCGACAATTTTCATATAATTTTATTTAATTTTTGATCTGATAAATTATTAATTTTTCACCAATTGAGTTAATTCGGAGGGCGTGGTTTGATTAAATAGGCGAGCGAAAAAGATTCCTTTTTTGCGCTAGAGCGTAAAGTAACAATCCTCGGCATTTGTCGACTTTACGATTTCATTTGAATATAGTAATTAGTCATTTTACGCGCGACTGTAGAAAAATATATTTATTTTTGATATTGATGATCTTATATAACATATTAGGTATTATTAGAAAAAAAATTAATTATTACTTGAACTCCACTTGGCCAGATGGACTTGAATATAAATATATATTCTGTAGAATAATTATGGAGATATAAAATACAAGTGACATATTAATGATCCTTCGATAGCTTTGTCGACTTATAGAAATTATAGTAGTAGTAGTTTACCTTGTAAATGAAAAGTGGACCAGAGCGAACAAGATAAAAAAAATTGGCTGAAAAATCAAAAGAAACAAAGAAAAGGGCCAATAAAATATTTCCTTAAATTATACGAGGATGTGGATACTTTTAACCGCTTCAGAATACTTAGGACCGGTTATTCCATGAAAGTTCAATTCACTGATTAGTGAAGGGGGTTCAATATTTAACTATGGATTAGAGCATTTCACTCTACCACTACACCAATACTTTGCACAATCTTACGCAAGTTATCTTCTTCATAGACTGAAGGTAAACTAACACTATGGAGCTTTCTCATCCTTGTATGCCTTTTATCCCGTCAAACTGGTAAATTCGTGGAAGAAGCCGTCCAGACACGAAAAATGTTCCAATTGCTTTTTCCGTTTTGCTTTATAAAGTATGGGTCTTTTGTCTTCATTCAAACTATCACATTTAACTATCTTTATACTTTCAAATGTATCCAACATTATATTGTTTGATACATTTTCAAATTTTGTATCGTCTTGTGATGGCCTTGATGACTTCATTGGGCATATTGAAAGTTATATCCAATACCTTTCTCTTGATGCTAACGGTTTCATCTGGAAGGCGTGCAGAAGTGAAATATCTGGGAATAATTCAAATAATGAAATAAGATTTCATCTCAAAGGGAAATGAATATGGTCAAAATTTTAAGGAAAAGGGATTTTTTTACTCAAAAGCAGATAAAGGATACAAAGTTGTTATGGAGGACAAACAGGATTATTTCGATGATTTGATCGAAGCACGTACTTGTAGTAAAGAATTCATTGAATGAACGAATATTACAGTTACTCTTGAAAATTGTAACAACGTTTTAACCGGTACCTTAAAACATAAGTTACCTGTTAGTAGCCCTATGTCAAAGCTCGTTATTTGGGCGCCCTCCATATATAACATAACCTTACTTTTTCCGATTTTGATCTTTTTTATCGTTTGTCTGTCTTCTTCCGTTGACATAAAAAAAATATTCCACTCAGCAATATTTCTTCCGATACCGACACAAACGTATTGCTTGAGGATGGATTTTTAAAAACAAAGTAGGTACCTACTTTATAATGTATAATGTCATCATAGGGTTGCAATAAATTTAAATTTAAAGTCTGAGTTAGAATCGGTCAGTTATCTAAACCAGGTTTATCACATGGATTTTTATTGAAAAACAGAATTGGTAAATCTGGTTCAGTCGAAATCGCTAGATTATCCCCGATTAAACAGCCAGCTCTTAGTGCAAAAGCTTGTGTTTAATCCACTTGAACAATTCAATTTAGACTGACGCATAAACAATTATTTAATGGTACGATCACATGTTCCGGTATTTCCCGGCTAAACACGACAGCTGTGAGCTGACTTAATAATTCGTGCGTTTGATGTGGTACATTAACAGATTTCTACATTAATTTTGCGTTAGGGAACTTCGAAGTAATAAAATATGATTATCTGTTAGGACGTCTCTGGACGATGTATTTAGGTGTCACAGCACACGTAATCACGCTAACGTCTATAAACGTTGTTGGCACATAAAGTGCATATTTACTGATATTATAAATATCTACCAGTTAAAGTGTTGATAGATAAATCAACTATTGAGAATATAACAGGTTCTTTAGAATAAATATTATCTCAGCAAATCGAAGATATTACAACATCCGATTCTTTGATATACGTTTTAAATTTTGGGAAGAACATAAAAAACGGCGGTGATAAACTGGGCGGTAAAATATCATAGGTTGCTGGAACCAGTTAAATATTTTATATAATTCATGTACACCCTGTAAACGAATAGGAAGCAGTTCATTAGTTCACTTGAATATTTTTGAGTAAAAGTGTGATGCCTGCAATACAATAGGCAAGAATAACTGAAATAATAATTATATTCAATTCCGAGACTCGAAAGAAATCACTCCCATTTTACATGTACGACTATATTCATATTATTGAAAATATAACACTCCACATATTGGCTCAAACACGGCTCAGAAGCTCGTGACGTTCGAATGTCCATTGTATTTGCTGGTTTTGCATCCGTTATGTGATATTTCCTTGTTATAGGTAAAGCAAATTTCTTGAGAATCGACTTGTTGATATTGGGAGTATTTTTTGTTGAACAATGTTCAGTTGAAATTTGAAATGTTAAGACGTCAATGTGAGTATTGGTTATACAATGATATTAGTAATTATAGCTTGTTCGCCGAATTTGCGCCCGTTTAGGATTAAGTAAGAAAAGGTTGATACAGGTGGCCAGCTATTTTAATCATAGGCAGGTGCCAATTTGAGCCTCTGAGAATAAAATTGTATTAATTTTAATAATAGTTTAACAGTTTTAAAATTTATTATTATTGAAAGTTGAAATGACCATTGGCATTTTTGTTTTTGTTTAAAATTAGAAAGTAAATCTTTTAAACTCTTCTGTTTATTATGGTAAATATCTAAACAGTTTATGATTTTCATATTTTCAAAATCACCATCATGATCTGATTCACTACTAGTGTCGCTTACATCGTTAGGATAAATAATGATTGGGTTAATCTCATTAATCCTGTTTTCTCGTGTCCACCAATTGTCAATATTTTATTCTTAGAGGTTTAATTTGGCAACCGCCTATGGTTAAAACAGCTGGCCACTTGTATCGATCTTTTATTACTCAATCCTAAACGGGCGCAAATTCGGTGAACAAGTTATAAGATATAATCTAGTACTCAAATCATAAGATACAGTTGCTGGGTCTATCCTTGCAAGATTTAGCCACACATTTCTAATTGTTTTTTTCTTTGGATCGTTAACAAATATCTTGTTCGGAGTTTTTACCGATGTATTATAACATCATGGAACTGCACAAGTATTTACAAAAGTGTGATGTCATAGACAGGTGCCATTACTATTCTAGCGTTTTGGCACGAAATTTGAATTGTATTTTAAAAAGGTAAATTTGTTATTTGTAACTTTGGTTTTCTACAGAATCAACATTTATTTTGGGCAAAGTTTATGCCTGCAAACATTGTGGAGCAGTTTTTGTAACATCAGTCGGCAATTGTCAGCGCTGCAGCTCTTATACTTGTCATTCTTTATGACCCTACTTGAGTCCGTTTACCGACAGTCAAACTGTTAATTATAATATTTTGTTGCTTTATAATTATTGTATACAGTTTTAATCATCAGTATGGCTAAGAATTTAGGAAGCAACAAAGGTATTTTCACCGTTGCGGAAAATTCGAACCTCCTGATCTTTAATTTTTATTTAAGTATTGTTAGTATTTGTTTGTTTATTTCACCATTGTAAAAGAAGGTAGCACTAAAGGATTTGTACGAAATATTTGAAAACGGCCAAAACGGAAAGTTTTGTAGATTGAACGACCAATCTTATAGGTAATTTCGGCGGAATCGAATAAACAAAAATGACCGGCTCAGGTAAACTGGACGTCGAAATAATGTTCCTGATTTCCGAGAAGGTTTCTTATGGTTGTTTTTTTCTTGTTTTTTTCGGGTCGAGATGGGAAACTCATCAAATGGGTCCAGGACCCAAACAGTGTTGGACTCATCCCCAAGGGATGCCTACCAACCAAACCCACCTCAAACTCGCCGTTACCCCCGCCTCGGAATCACTACCCTAGCATACTTCGAGACGGGCGGCGGTCCCTCGATCACTCTCCGCTCACACCGTCGTCTTCTCCCTAACTATCACTCCTACCTCTCATACCATATCGAGTCCTTCTCTCCCCCTTACCCTGCTCTCTACTACGCCACTCACCACCATCCATTCTTTCTCCCCTCTCAACATTATATTCACCATGTTCTCCCAATACACCGCCTCCCCTAGTTTCCTCTCCAACTTCTTCAGCACTTCCTCGTTCCTCCAGCATCTAAACACATGCCCCATATCATCATCCACTTCACACCTCTCGCACATTCCAGTCTCTCTTTTCCCAATTTTGTGGAGGTACCCTACTCTCGACCCATGTCCAGTGAACACCTGTGTCAAGAAGTAGTTCACGTCCCCGAATTTCCGGTCCATCCAATCTCTCCTTCTAGCGCGCCCTCATACTCCTCCCACCTTCTCTCCATTTCCTCCTCCATCAATTTCTGTACTTCCTCTCTGGTCGCGCCCCTCCAACGTTTATTCCTGGCTCTAGCCATCACGTCCAATGGGTAGGACCTTGCCAGCACCGCTGCTGTCAGTCCACCCACTGTCCTGTACCCCTGCACCACCCTCTCTGCACCCGCAGGCCTAACCCTCGCATTCACTCCCGCTCTTTCACACCACACATCCGCACCGAACAGAATACTCTGCTATACCGTCCTATCAATTACCCTCCTCTTCCACTATCCCGGCCCTTTCAATTACACATCAATCTTCCCAGCCATGCTGCCCTCACTTTCCCCTTCTCTGCCGCCTTTAACATATGAGTTTTGAAGGATAATTGGCTATCCAACCATACCCCTAGGTATTTCACAGACCCCTCCATACCCCTCCCTCCTTCTTGTGGTTGTGGAGATTCTCATCACTCATCACCAATTATTTTCTGCGGACTCGGCCAAATATCTAAAAATTATGCAATGAACCCTTCTCCGTTTTTCAAGAAGAGGAAGGAAAAATAATCATGGCATTCACCTTTCCCCTTCTTGAAAAATATCCAATACTTTTCATTTACATCATGTTTAATGTGATGTCATGTGTGCGTGTGCCAGATGAAGTTAGGTTTCCATTTGTGTCTTAGGCGGTTTGAAAATTCAGTCAAACAATAATTTCAAAGTTATATTTTGTTCAGATGCAGGTTTCAAATACGTTAGTTTTTCCATTAAACATTGAGAATTATTCGTTATTATTCATCTTTGAAATACAAACTAAAAATATTTCTATTGATATTCATTCGAGAAACTGACACTTATTATGTCCGTTTGTTACTAATTACTTCGTTTCTATTTGAATGTGACATAATTAGATCAGCCTAAAGCTAATGATAATGGAAACAATTAAAAATAAGGAGGTCTACATATTTCATCATATTTTAGGTGACGAGTAGTGTCACAGGCAACAGAGAAATACTTTCTGCTGCCAACAAATTACTACATCCATCAACGTATTCATTCATTCATGATTTTTTTTTCTTTATATGTTTGACAATCAGAAGAATCACTGTTTACATGTTAAAAACTATGATAAATATTCGTGTTTCACGTTGTAAATTCACTCCAAAGAATTTATGCGACATTGTAATATTAATAAACATATGGTAGTTTTGTAGTAGAACAAATAATTTCTGGATTCCATAATACATATTATAAAACTGTGAAATTTATTTAATTTCAAAGGTAATCAATTTGAATATTTGAACTAATAATTACATTGTTAATTAAAAAGACAGCTAAAAAGTTGATAATTCATTCAATTATAATTCTGCATTGAAAATCCATAAATGTCTTATAATTCCTGATTCTGTCAAAAAGTACATCACTTGATATTTTTGGTTTTGTATTGTATTTTTTGAATGATTGGAGTTGTCCGGTTTCATAGAGCGTATTTCAAAAGTCTGGAAACGTTCCTGTATTTAAAAAACTACAAATGATAAATTTTCCAAATTCGGGATTTGGATTAGACGAGATTTGATGAGGTGTCTAATCGACCTATTTCGCAGCGACCTTTTCAGATCTATTATGGTCCTATGAATCATTCGTGTAATTTCTCATTGCCTAGTACAAGAAACCGCACATTCGCCAAGCAGTCGCACTGGCATAGGATATGTTCTGCAGTTTCCTCTTTTAGGTGACAGAATCTACACATAGCTTCGTCTGTCAACCCCATCAGCTTTGGGTGCCTGTTAAGCTTACAGTACCCTGTTCACATATCTATTACGTCTTTGACAGTTTTCCTATCTTTGCTCCTTAGGTCTGCCGTGAAAGTTGGCGAATGTCCTCTAATGAACTGTTTCGCCTGCCTCTGACCTGGTGAGATTACCTACCATTCCAGAGATTTCTGTGCCACCCCCTTCCTAGTGGCCATATTTATTTTCTTCAACGCAGTGGTTAATCGCCGTCACTTCCGCTTGGAAAGTGTGACGTCCTTAGATAGGCTTACTGGAATTGTTATCCTTCGTTTTATCCCTACAATTCCGGCCCCTTCACCTACTTTTGTCTTGGAGCTGTCCGTATACCAGGTTGCCTCAGCCTATATGGCACTTTTCTTCCAGTATTCCCTAGTTATTTGTAACTTATCATTAAAGCTATATCTTGTGGCCGTTGCGTCAATGGGTTGTCTCATTAAGACATCCGCTTTTAGCTCCTCGATAAGCTTTCGATAGTCAGCACCGTGCGTTTGGCTTATGTGTTGTTGACTTCGCAGTAGGCTGTGCCTTACAGATCTGGTTTCGCCTTGTATAAAAATGTGTAGTGGAGGTAGATTCAGCAAGACTTCCATCTAACTTGTGGAAGTGGTTTTTATGGCTCCCAAAAGTTCCGGCCGGAGGACAGAAAAGTTAATCTCGCTGTTTATAAACGAAAAGCAATATGGGACCCAGCAGATGAATTACGAAAAAACTTCAAAATTCTGAAAACATTGTGGGTAGAAATTGCCATGGAAGTTGGTATGAACGGTAATTGCATTATTTATACAAAGTTAAAAAATTTAAATCTTTTTTGTATTAAAACAAAAAAATATACAAATTATCATTGCATTATAGTTTGCGTTGTAACGTTGGATTATATTTTCTGGAAATGCATCATCTTCTTGCCATGGAATAGAGCCAATTCCATTAAAGAAATTCATAAATATATCCCGTATTCTGAGTGCAACCGCTGCAAAATGATGGTTGTCTGGTACCATATCTTCTTCGCCACCGCCTGTTGTTAGGACCCTTATTGGGTTTATGCTGCTTTCATTCCCTGAACATGACAGAACGTAATAGTGCAAAATGCAAATTGCTTTCACTATTTCAACGACCAAAGAGGAGGTACGGGAATTGATGGAGGAGGAAATGGAGAGTGGGAGGAGTATGAGTGCGCGCTAACAGGAGCGATTGGGAATAGGAGAGATTAGATGGACCGGAAATTCGGGGAGGTGAACTACTTCTTGACACAAGTGCTCACTGGACATGGGTCGAGAGTAGGGTACCTCCACAAGATTGGGAAACGAGACACTGGTGTGTGCGAGAGGTGGGAAGTGGAGGATGATGTGGGGCATGTGTTCAGATGCTGGAGGAACGAGGAAGTGCTGAAGAAGTTGGAGAGGAAACTAGGGGAGGCGGTGTACTGGGAAAACATGGTGGAGATAATGTTGAGGGGGGAGGAGGAATGGATGGAGGTGAGTGGAGTAATACAGAGCATGGTTAGGGGGAGAGAAGGACTCGATATGGCATGAGAGGCAGGAGTGATGGGAGGGAGAAGATGACGGTGTGAGCGGAGAGTGTGCGAGGGACCGCCGCCCGTCTCGAAGTATGCTAGGGTAGTGATTCCGAGGCGGGGGTAACGGCGAGTTTGAGGTGGGTTTGGTTGGTAGGCATCTCCTTGAGGATGAGTCCAACACTGTTTGGGTCCTGGACCCATTCGAACATGAGTTTCCCATCTCGGCCCGAAAAAAAAACCCTCTACCCATTGACCTTCACCCTCTACCCGCCAAGCTTCCCTCCACCCGCCTGTACTGCGGCTTAGCGTTAAGAGTTTACTGTAACGTTGTTTAGTGAATAAACTGCAGCATTCATATCGGCTAGGTAATTTAAGGCAGATATATAGGGCAATCAAAAATCAAAAGTATGTTTAGGAGAGACTTTCTATTAATCTGTAAAGAGCGAAGGAAGAGATTGTTTCAAGTAAGATTGGCATCAATAAAGTAAAGAAGTAAAGAGTGATTTTACCTGAGCTCCCAATTAAACTTGGTATCACACTACATCAGCATCACATGGAAATACTAATCAATCCTGAAAATGGAGGATTTATATCTAGCAGTTTTTGCTTTACAGTACCGTCTCCAGACTTTTGGAACATTCAATAAAGTTGTGATTTAATCACATGTTTCTTCAGAAGCGATAGATGTTGCTTTATGTATTATTTCCAAAATATCTGAAATGTTCACACAATAGGTTGTATTTTCTGACATTCATTCAAATAAAACTGTGAACATTGTAGACTTTTGTTATTCACAAATTCCTTTATCCATTTCAATCGTCAAAGTGAACACAAACAAAAATGAAAAAAGTATGGATCAAGTCCAGGAAGTGGAACCTTTTTAATAGGAGGGAGAGATTGCGCTAAGTTGAAAACATAAATAAGATCGAATTTTAAAAATATCGATATAGAAGCAAAGAAAAATAGACAGTGAACATCGGACATATGCAAAATAAGGTAGTCGTCAAACGGAAGTCGCTAAATGAGCTTAACAGAAACAGTTGCAGGTCACAGAAATATTTCTAAGAGTTAAAGTGAAGGGAAAATATGTGGAATGTGTTTTGCAGATAATTAATTTACCAGCATAACAAAGGACATCGTTTGTCCGAAATTAATAGTTGCAGAAGCCATCGTTGATAAGGGCTACGAACACGTGCTCGTCGGTTCTGTAATTAATTTTGGACAAACTTCAACCACAGTGGGAAGATATCCAAACAGTGAAAAAACTCCTTTCTTCTATCTCTAGCCAGCTTTTTTTGCAACGGGTCATAAGTAATGTCTAATCGACGTCCTGTATTAGGGTAAAATTAGTAGTGCATGGACGGGTGTTTTAATAGGTTCGCTCCAACTGGCGATAGAACCGTTCTAGGTATCGTTCACGCAAGTGCTGTATTTCTTTCGCGTTCCAACTGATTATATTATCGTTCTTGGGACGGTACAAAAACTACCTTCTGGAAGGGGTGATATAGTTTGCGAACTATACATACTCGAAACAATTCCAGAACGGTTCCTAAATTCTAGTTGGAACAAACCAAATATATTCTGGCATACACAGCGGTCAGCTGAGGAGAAAGAGTTTCAGACCTTTTTTATTTCAAAAACAACCCATTACCAAAAACATTTTTTCACTTCCTTTAAAATGAATAGAATACTTCAACTACTGGCTTTACTGGAAATCTACTCAATGTTTGGATATCCTTAGCTGCGGTTTAACTCAGTTTTATGGCATTTTTACCCATAAACTGTGAAGCAACATCTACTTTAAGTTATTTTTAAGCCGGATATAAATTTTATTTTTGTTTACATTGTTCGATTCGTGAAGGAATAAATCAGAGAAAAATATTTCCTTTGAGGTAGAAATTCCGAAAGATGGAACCGAAATAATGCACACAAAATTGTCGATATTGATTTTGAAAGAAAAAATTCAATATTTAAATGCAATTTCGCAATATTCAGAATGAATACATATCATTAGTTTTTTCAAATACAATTTAATAAGTATTTGATTTATACTCGTAATTTGTATAAAAAAAATGCTGATATCGAGTAAATTTTGATAAAACCAAACTTATATTATACTTTATACTAGTAGAGAGGCTACCTTTCCGCCCACATCAGCATTCTTACCCGACAGACAGATCTACAGAGACTGCACTGCTACAGCAGACGAAGAATATCAGAGGTGCTCAAGACAACCAAAAAACTGTAGTATGTGCAATCTTGGACATAGAAGAAACCTTTACCAATACTCCACATGAGACTATTAAAAGACCATTAAATAGAAGAGGTGTAGACAGCACAACATCCAAACGGATGTCAAAACTACTCACCTTTTGAGTAGCAGCGAAAAAGACGAGTAAATATATCGTCTCCACCTGCACAATCAGAAGATGTCCACAAGGAGAAGTAGCATCCCCGTTATTGTGGAGTCTGACGGTAGAGGAACTGTGGTTTAACTCACCTAGGAATATCCTATCAAGGATATGTCGATGACATTGGGAAAATTTTAGAGTACCCTATGTGAAATCGTATAAAGAGGACTTATGTATATAGCTGGTGTAGGCAGGTGGAACATCATCAACACAAACAAAACCATCTTAATAGCATTTACTAAAAAAAGAAAAATCAACCTCAAAACCGGTAAACTTCATGGGAGTGAGGTTAAATGGGAACAAGAATTCAAGTATCTTGATCTGACCCTAGATAGCAAATTCATGTTAAACAAACACAACAGTGTGCAGGAAACCTGGGAATTGGGGTGGTTACCCAAGGATACTGAGGTGGATGTACATTTTACACATTCAAAGAATTCAAAGACCAGCCTACATTACAGGAGAGACACCATTTCCAGAATTCAAAGACATGCCCAACGGCCCCTTTTTAAGACCGGAATCTTTTTGCGGTATCGGCATCAATGTAGTATGGGAAGAAATAGGTAACGTACAAGATCTGATCTATGGAAATTAGAGCTTGGACAATTGAAAATACTGCTGGTAAACTATGAACGGGTGGGTACGAATGCCTAGACCACAAAAAGGCTGTGCATTTAGAGCTTCGATAGGTTTCCTAATAGGACACTGTCGCCAGAATGGACGCATCAAGAAGCTCAAACAAGGTTCTAGAAGAAAGTAGATTCTGAGGAATGGAAGAAGATACCTTTATTCACATACTTGCGGAATGCATAACTCCACAGAATCATAGGGCACAACCCCTTGGAGACTGATGGATAGGAGAGATGCACTCATTTAAACTGAAGCCTGCGGATATCTTGAAATTCCCTACAGGATAAAGGAGCTTTTACTCCCTAGGACTTTCCTTGGGATAGTAGAAAGTTTTTTTTTTCGTTCCATCGGCATATGATGATCAAAGGAAAAAGGCAACAAGGGAGACGAAAACATGTTTTAACTTTTGCAATTGATTTTGGAAAAACTTCACCTTCCTTTATTTTTTAGCTGCCTGTCAGACTGCATAGCAACTTTTCTAGCGAAATTAGCCCTTTTTACTCTAAACATTCAAAAATAATCCACTAGAAGCCGCACTAGCGGGGGAACATATGTTTTGATTTTCCATTTGACAGCAAAGTTAAACGTACCCAATAAGAATGATTATTTTTTGAGGTTTTCAAAAATTCATTTTTTTCTTGCCAATGACAAAAAGTAAGAATTGTTATCGTTGCTGTCAAATGGAAAACGAAAACATATATACCCCACTAGTGCGGCCTCTAGTGGATTATAAATCTTTAGAGGAAACAGGCTAATAAAATGGTTCGCGGGGTGATCCTGCTATGTTGCCGACTTTAAAAGTCCGAATGCACCGTCACAAAGTATTGCTTTTAAATATTTAGAGGAAGCAGGCTAATTGAATGCAATTTCATATTTTTCATAACTTTAATCATAGTTTACCGGAGAAACAAAATATGCTTTTATTTAAACTGAAGAAACAAGGTGTAAGTAGCAAATCAATACTGAATTAAAGTTCAAATTCGTGATCATTATGCCAATGAACATAAAATTACCAACCACATAAACAATTGTATTTTGGATCTATAAAATAATTTAATGGCGAATATACTTGAAAATCCAGAATTAAGCTGCCAAGAATGTTGACGTTTCAAGGCGCTTCTATACTTCATAAAATAATTTTTATTGAAAAAAATAATCATAACAGGTGGAGGGACGCGTATACAGATCTTGAAAATCCCTTTCTTACTATGCGACTTATACAAGTACGACAAGGAAAATATGAGCAAAACTACGTGAAAGAGAGAGAATACTTGTTAGCCCCTCTACCAAAACAATTGGGCGTGTATTCAGTCCCCTCCTATTTATTTTAACTGTTGTGTTGCCAAATGTACTTATCTGTAAAAATTATTCCTAATTTTTGTCTATCGTTGTTTTAAAATTTTCAATGGCATTTCAAGCGGCAACAATGTTAAATACCAATAATTGTTAAATCGAAAGCAGTGTACGGATTTTATTTATTGCAGATTGTAATTTGTCCAAATTTTTTCTTGAACTCCATTATTTTATTCTTATTTGTGTTGATCTCACTTATTTTTCAAAAGTCTATATTACCAATCTCGATTTTCTCCTACTGAATACACCGTTATCCGGTGTTAAAAGTCACTAGGTTCACTAGGCTGGGTTCAGTAGTTTCCCAACATGGAAGGAGTGAGGTTGTTAAGGAAATAAAAAAATACACTCGTTATTACGTAACCTGTACATCTTAAAATTCATTTTTGTCAATTTGATCGTTTCTGACCAAGCTGACAATTAATTTCTAACTACAATAGGATATTATTTTAGCCATTGTAACTTGAAAATAAAACATTTTTCCTTGAGATAAAAATAATAAAGTAATTGGGTATAAAAAACTAAAGATCCATTCCATTAATAAATTGAATTGAAAAAATTAAATAATTACTTATTCTAAACATAAAATATGAACTTAAATTGAAATTAAATTAAAAATCCGTTCTAAAGGTAAACACTGTTGCCGGATGAAAGTGTTTAATTTTACCTAATAGTGCATGAGCTCGAAAAAAAGTTAACGATAACGAGACAAAAATATCATTTGTACAAATTAATCTGAGCTTCTGGCAACAGCGGTTGAAATAGTGGGGCGATGAACACACGCCCAACTGTTTTTGGTAGAGGGGACCGATCGCTGGGCTAACAAGTCTCCTCTCTCTTTCACGTAGTCATATTTTCCTTGTCGTACTTGTATAAGTCGCATAGTAAGACAGGGATTTTCGGAATATGTAGGTACCAAAAAATATATTTGGTAAATGAATTGTGCTTCTATTTATATTATAGATCTCAATTTGTATCAGTCACAATAAAGATAATTATTATCTACACTCGTTTAGATCAATTTGAGATAAAAAAGTCGCGGACAACATAATTAGATACAAAAATTACATTTTTATTATAATAACTGTCACATGCATTTGACGATGATGAATGAATTTTTTTCTACTCTCTTACTAGTAAATTGCATATTACTTACCTACTATTTGGATGCTATTTAAATATATCATAACAGCTTCTGAGACGTAATGAGTAGCACGTAATAAAAAATTACGCTTCAATTCTATAAAAATGTGTAATAAGTATATCATATAGGCCTTGTGAGTCCGTTGGTCGAGTTACCATGGAAACGAAAATATACGTTATGTCCACATATTTAAATTAATAATCTGTCAGTATAAATATAGTGAATTTAAATACAAAAAAAATGTTCATCGAATAGT
This sequence comes from Lochmaea crataegi, assembly GCA_947563755.1. Taxonomy (NCBI): domain Eukaryota; kingdom Metazoa; phylum Arthropoda; class Insecta; order Coleoptera; family Chrysomelidae; genus Lochmaea; species Lochmaea crataegi. Next base: position 36,807,847 of record OX387425.1, on the reverse strand, counting down.
GAATATGAATTTAGTAGCACACCACCCAATATTATGCAGTTAGCTGCGAACTCTACCGAGAACCTATTACCAGAAAACTAAAGAGGAAGATAATATGAAAAGGTATATCAGCAATTTATGGATTGGCGTATAACAAATAATGTAAATTCATTTTCTGGAAACGTACTCCTGGCTTATTTTGGAGAAATCGCTAAGAAATTTAAATCATCCCCATTATGGGCAATATATAAAGAAGTGTTATAACTGAAAAATAATGTTAATATTGAAAATTTAAAGAGGCAATCAGAAGGTTAGAATTTTACACTCTGATCAAATAAAACTTTTTTTAAATGAAGCTCCTGCTAAACAGTACTTGTTAATAAAGGTGTTATTCAAAAGTATAACATAAATGTAACTACTTATAATACTTTTATTTAAAGGTTATTGCAATTGTTGGAATATGTGGAACTTGTAGGAAACAAGAGTTAAAAAATCTTAAAATTAGTGACATTGATGATTTAAGTACCATGTTATTGGTTAAAATACCTGAAACGAAAACCAAAGTATCTAGATCTTTCGTTATTTCGTAATATAGAGATTCTACAACAAATTAGCGATCCGCAAATAAATCACTTTTTCCTTAACTATCGAGGACTTGAATGTACGAAACAAGTGGTAGGATCAAACTAAATGGGCGGTGTTCCTAAACAAATAGCCGAATATTTAAAGTTACCAGATCCCAAAATGTACAAATGTCACTGTTCAAGACGAAATTCTGCAACTCTTTTGGTTGATGTCTGTGGTGATTTAATGGCTCTTAAACGACATGGAGGATAGAAATATTCAACAACAGCCGAAGGATATGTTGATGAGTCAATAAATAATGAGACGTCAATAGCGAATAGAATTATAATTTAATTTGAAAGTAATTTACAGACCATCACATACACACACGTCATCTCACCATTCACCGCGTATTATTAAACAACCGCCAAACACGGATAGGGGTATAGTTTCAAATAATTGCCAACATTTTACAATTAAATATTTCAAATAAATGTTTCATTTAAATTGTTCCCGAATTTTCTTAAATAAATAAAAGTTACTTGTTAGGCTTTTTATTTTTATAAATGGAAATAATCGTAGAAAAATTATTGTACACAACTTGAGTTGTAAGCTTATTACATGCTTGTAAAATCACTTTTTTACTCGCATGTGATAAGCTCCTTACAACTCTCGTTATGCAATATATGCAATATATATGTTACGGTTTTTATGAACCTAATGTATTAGAGGATAAAGAATGTAAGTAAAATAAAAGGAGGATTCTGCATGATTGGTATAATATTTTGAGTTGTTGTATATTGAAGATTACAGATACACATAAGCCCTAGCCATATAAAAATACTAGTGCAAACGTTATATCATAACATCGCTGCAATTAAATATCTTTATTGTTTATTGTTCATTAGTTATAATTCATCTAGATGATTACACCTTAATTTGGTCTCCCCACTATGTAAAATCTGAAGTTAAACTAGACAAAGCTTCCAAATTACGTCTTTATCATGATTATTATTATTTTTTTGGCATCACCTCCCTTGAAGTTCGCAGAAAATAAAAAAATGTGGAATTATTGAATAAAATCAATAAGTTACAAACCCCACATCAGACACACATTACTCGACCGGTTTTCCAAATAAGGATGCGGTCAAAGTAGCTCCGGTATCGGCAGAGCTTTCAACTCCGCCGTATTCGTCCGAACGAGGAGTTAATAACATTAATTTTTGTAAGAAACGCGTTTTGGGATACAAGAATTAGTATCACTTACACCAGAATGTCTCCAATTTCATTTTAAAATATTCAAAAAACTTGAAGTGAGTGAAGTGGTGTGAAATTCGCCTTATTGATCTTCTTTCTTCGTTAATGGGTATTGATCCAGAGATGTTTTCGTTTCCGAATAATTATTCTTTTAGTAGGGGACAAGTTTCCAACAAGTATTGTTGCGAATTGTAATCTATCGCTGACAACTTTCAGTTGTTCCCGCTATAAGTCTTAAACTGGTGCCCTCTGATCGCATGACATGGAATTCCGTATTCGACAGTACACGGATGAGAATATAATCTACCAATACCGCAGCTACTTTAACCGCACCCATACATGTGAAAATGGTCGAGTAATAGGTACTTGTTATATTTCTGTTGTGGATTCTATTTAATAAATATGGTAAGATTCCAGTTAGTGAGGGTTGAAACAATTAATTTGTTAAAGGCATCTTAAGAATTTAATTATTTTTGATAACGGAAGCTGGAACGATACCGAAGCGATGAACTGAAAATATAAGAAAAATGGGGTTTTATTTCCTTGAAAAATACCGAAAATAATAATCTGGTTTAACTATTTAAGATAACCAACTGAAAGTGAAACTGCTCCAAACTTTTTACCAAAGTTGACCAATTCGTTCCCCCATGTTTTACTTGATAGATACTAACTTCCTTTGTTCCCTTTCACAGCTTTCACAGCATAGCTTTATTCGATTATTACTCAGATTAGCGGGTTCAATGGAAAATATTTCAATTTGTGTTACAGCGTGTACATCAATATTTCAGTTTCTTATTGCATTTATTCATTACTTTAATGTTATTACCTTTTTATTTGAATCAGTTGATTCAGTGCATATTTATTGTAGCTTTTACCAACTATGTATATTTTGCTGAATTAAGCTTGCCCGTTTATACACTACGCATTAGAAAAAACGGGTTGCCCAAAAAAACCAAGTTATTTTCCAAATTTCTACACATATTTATTATTTGATAATTGATTCAAAACTTTCAACCGCAACGTGTCCTTTTCGAGAGTGGATTATGACTCGGTGGAAGAATATCATAATGCAATGTAATAACATCAGTTCGGACATCATCGTATCACGACCGAAAACTTTAACGTTGCGCTTTTCTTCCACAACACTCGGCCGACACTCGGATCTGGCACGGTGCGGTTGCGTGCGGTTATGTGTCTCGGTAAACAGATTTATGTGTACTGCGAAGGCATACTGTCCCTATAAATTTCATAAACAAATTCGCGTAATCAAAGTAACAAGAAATTCTTAGAACAAATTTGTTCGAGAAAAGTATAGTTTGGCAAACATAACTGAAGCTGTGAAAGGAATGCGGTCGAAGTCATTCGATATTCCCACGTTTAACTATGAAAAAGCTAAAGTGCTTAGTATGTAGTGATAATAATTAGAAAATGGACTTTTTATTATTAACAATATGTCAATAATGATTAAACGTTAGTTCTTTAATGTGCTTGTTTCATTGTATTTTTTCTATTAACATTATTTTTTCAATTTCTGAATATTAAAAGATGAACCCTTCACCAAATAAGTTATCGGTTTCCTTCAAGCCGGCAACGTCGTGCGAAAATCATAATTCCCACGCCCTCCGGACTAACTCAATTGGTGAATATTCATCGAACCGCAGCTGCTAAGTAACCACCTGACTTCCTATTGGCAAGCGCGTGCGTGTGTTCTTCCCTCTTGCTCCGACAACTGACTGATATTGATTATCCAGTGGCGTTTATATTGTCAGTATTTACCTTCGTATTTTCAGTTTTACTTGGTATATTATTATTTCGTATCCATATTGAATTCAAGTACGATTTTTACCGTTATTTGTTTTTAACAAATACCGTGTTTTGAAAAATACCTTACCTTCAAAGCAAAGCATATATCAGTTTCTATATAGATATAATTATTATATAATAATATTCATTATCTTTAATACTTTTATAAAATAGGTACCGTACGCCATTGGTACGTTTGTAACAGATATCGGCCATGTTTCCTCGCCCCTTACCGATGCCGCGTAGCTTCAGATATACTTGCCAAACTATTTGTATGTTTTTGGAGGTAGTGGACCTGTATAGTATAGTGCTTTGAAGAGTTTCAGGTGTATCTTAGTATTGCTGTTGCATTCGTGAGTAAGTAATCATAGCTCCACTTCATTATTCAGCGTTTTCTGCAATACAAATAACAAAGCCAGTTTCAAAGTCGTTTTCCAAGAATAAGTGAGATATCGCTCGAATTTAGCTTAGATGCAAGAGTTTTCTGATCAAATACATAACAAATGATTCAATAAATTAGGAATTTGTACACAACTATTGTTTAAAATTCTTTTAAATGGATGATTTAAAATAGCTCACATCAATGGAGAATTTCTTCGGTGCGTTTGTATTACTGATCCCTTTGTATTTTGAAGAAGGTATTATATTATATAAATTTTTTTGTATGTCCTTGGCATTAAAGATTAAATAGCGGTGGACCCAATAAGTAAATTTCTCTAGAAACACTGAAATTCCCTCCATTTGCAGTTAACATATATATCGGTTTACCTATGGAACATCCTGTACATTTCTGAACTATTTTTAATTTTAAAAATATTCCGAGCAATATTCAATCATTCATAAACGTCCTGCTTTGAAATATTTCCCTAAAAACTTTTCTGCATCGAAAAATCTGCATATTTATTCGCCGAGGTATAAACTTTACTAAACATAACCGTGTTCATTCGCAAAACATTTCTCTTTTATTTTCCCTTTATTAAAACAGAAAGCCCGAGCAAAATGATTGATAGAATTCCAGAAATACATAACGAAGCAACAAGTTTATAAACCGAGAGTATATCTCAGAGTTACTTTATCTCCCATTCATGTTCTATAGATACTTCTCGGTGTATATTCGTTTCAATCAACTCACTCTTTTATAACCAATCTTGACAGGGTGTTGATGAATACAAATTTATGAATTAATTGTATTAAAAAATGAATTATGCATGAGGTATGAAGTACACGCAACTCCATTATACGGCATTTGATTTAATTGGTGCAAATAACAAGTTCAGCTTAATTGCTAGTGAACTTTTTTCTATTCATTGGAAACTACTTGAGTAGGAAGGAAAAAGTGAATAAATTGAAACTAAAAAATGGCTATTCATGAAACAAGTGCAGAAAGACCTTTTATCGAGCCTTTTATGCATGGGAAGCATACAATATTGTCAGGAAAATAAAGAGGATGAATATATAAAATAATATATTTTATCTACGACCACCATTGAAATTAACTCATATAAATACGTGAAATTACATTTTATACATACGTCTAAAGCGTGCGAAAAAGAACAATGCTTTTTAAATGGTAGTTTCATTATAACACCCAAAAGAGTGCGAAAAAGTACAATGCTATTTAAATGGGATAATCATTATAACACTCTTTTTTATTTGTATATTTATTAAGTTACCTTAGATAATTTTGTGTTTTGTTTTCTGTCAAAGGTTCTGTAATTGTAATAATTTTGTACTGTTATCAAGAAGTGTGAAACGTGAATGGTTAATAATTGTTAGAATATGTCAAAAATTGTTAAAAACTGTCAAAAATTGCCAAAAATTGTTAAATATTTTCATAAATGGTCAAAAACAGTCAATAATTGTCAAAATTTTTGAAAGTTGTCGAAAATAGTCAAAAATTGTTAAAATTTTGAAAAAATGGTCAATACTTATGAAAAACTGTCAAAAATAGTCAATAATTGTTGAAAATTTTCAAAATTTTTGAAAAATGGTCAAAAATGGTCAATAATTGTCAGAAACTGTCAAAAATGGTCAATAATTGTTAAAATTTGGAAAAATTGTCAAAATTTTGAAAAAATGGTCAATAATTGTTAAAAATTCTCAAAATTGTTGAAAAATTGTCAAAAATGGTCAATAATTGTTAAAATTTGGAAAAATGGTCTAAAATGGTCAAAATTTTTGAAAAATTGTCAAAAATGATCAATAATTGTCAAAACTGTCAAAAATGGTCACTAATTGTTAAAATTTGAAAAAATGGTCTAAAATGGTCGAAATTTTTGAAAAATTGTCAAAAATGATCAATAATTGTCAAAACTGTCAAAATTGGTCAATAATTGTCAAAAATGGTCAAAAATTGTCAAAAATGATCAATAATTGTCAAAATTGGTCAATAATTGTCAAAATTGGTCAATAATTGTCAAAAATGGTCAATAATTGTTAAAATTTGGAAAATGGTTTAAAATGGTCAAAATTTTTGAAAAATTGTCAAAAATGATCACTAATTGACAAAACTGTCAAAATTGGTCAATAATTGTCAAAAATGCTCAATAATTGTTAAAATTTGAAAAAATAGTCAAAAATGGTCAAATTTTTTGAAAAAATGGTCAATAATTGTCAAAAATTTTCAAAATTTTTGAAAAATGGTCAAAATTTTCGAAAAATTGTAAAAAATGGTCATTTTATTGTGCATAAGAAGCAAGCTTCTGTCGACGACCGCTCACCTTTTTTTGGATTGGTGTAACACTAAAAAAATAAAAAATAAGACGGAAAATGTTCTTATTGCATATTTCTCGGAAAAGTCAATGGAAATCATCAACGTTATGGTCCCATTATTCAATGTTGGAAACTACCACAAATTTGAATTTAAACATCGATATAAGTTAATTTCATAAACTTATTACCTTCATAAAACGACAATCAGAGAGCCATAACCAAAAAAATCAAAAATTTTCACAAGGGAATAGATTTTGGATTTTATAAATGGAGCACCAGATAATGAATTTCCTATGATGAAGGTAGGCAATAATTCAAACACAATTATTAAAAAGAGAGGTTATGTAATATATAATTAAGGGAAAGTACTTTTAATGTGGTCGTAGATAAAACATTGTATCCCAGCAAACAACAATGCGTTGACGGCAAAAGTCCGGGCCAATGACGGGATTACCGGGAAAATGCATGTAATGGCAGACCATTCAAAGGCTGTAAATGGCCTATTATACGTGGGCCGGTACCAACTTACTTTGTGATGGGCCAGTAACGTCCAGCCATTATTAAACCATATCAACTAATATTTAGTCATGGCCTATAGCCGGCCTGCTGTAAACGGGCCGATAATGGTCAGACGCCTGATGGACCAGTAAAGCCAATCCGTTATTCATCCTTACCAACGCATATTGACCAAAATTCAGCAATCCCGTAGTCGAGAAATCTATTAACACGAAACAGTGCCGACCAATATATTTTGTTTTGTTTTGAAATTATTAAAATAACTGTGAAGTTCAAAATAAATATATCTTTATGGATGAACGGCTTAAAAATTTAGGACCCAATCTAACGAGAGAAACAGAAGAAGAAACTCCGAACTCGTGTTATGAACAGAGGTTATGTCATGAGATATTTTTATTGCTTATGAGCTTTATTGATGATTTTGTACAGTGCAAGCGTTCTATTAATTTTAATTCTTATAGTAATGGCGAAGAGTAGTTTTAACTCTATTAATAACAAGTAAGTACAATGTAATAAAACTTTGTTACGTAGATGTCACAGATTGTTGAATTTGATATTTTTTACTCAACTATTGCAGTTAATCTTTATTTAAACTACAATCTTTTAGTGTCTTAGTTAGTTTCTTTTACAGCTACAATAGGTATCTTATTTTTTTAGTACCTATTACACTTTCTAAAATTGATGTTTTTGTTATATACTTATCCATTTTATGTATTTATTTTAGAAATAGTACCAGAAATGAAATTTAAAAAAAGACATGCAGTTTATTACCCAACTAATTCAGCTTCAGATACATCCAGATGCCAAGAAGGTCCAAGTTGAAAGTGATTTGGAAACACAATTGCTGTTGAACACTATTGAAGCAATAACAATATTTAACTGCTTAAAGATGACAATTTGCTGAAGTAAGTTTAAAATACTCACCTTTATCTACACTACAATTTTATTATTTGTATTTTCCAATGCTTGTTAAAAATCAATTTAAAAATTTATGTCCTACTCAACAAAACTGTAATTCAATTATTATATATATTTTCACATTTTTAATCGAAGTACTATTGTTTGCAACCTGAGCTATTGAAAAGAGCTTCTATAAGAGCAAAATGTCATTGTCTCTACTAACTCTTATTATTTTAGTGCGATTGGATGACAATTCCACCAATTAGTGCTGATGACAAGGAAACAGTGAGAATGCTTGTGTAAAAGATGATGAGCCATGAATTTGCACTGCCTATGGATAAATAGCAAGCCAACATTCCAAGATTACAATAAAGTGATCGAGCTGATAATAAATTGGTAATTATCTTCCTCTAATATTGTAGCTTTTTAATTATTCTTATTGAAGTTATATTTACTGGGTAGTAGGATAACAACAAAAAGATACATTTGTCAAACAGTGTATTAGCTATGCCCTGTTACTGTACTTGAATGATTATAATTCAGTCGATAATAGTTATAGGTCACAAGCAATATACTTTTTCTACTCGTATGTTTAGATTTTATCATTAAATATTTAGGAACTGTACTTTGATGATATCCATCAAGATACGGATTTTTTATTTAGATACAAGTTTGCATCCAATAGATACAATAAATAAATAAATAAAATAAGAACACATCATTCTAATATTCAGCCAATATCTGATATAGCTATATATATCTGGCAGATCATAATTTAATTAAATTTGACAGCTCTCTTAAAATTTGTGCATATCTAATGATGAAATTGAAGTATGGGAGTAGTAAAAATAGTGATGTAACTAACATTTAATACAAATTTAATGGCAAACCCCTTAGGCAATGTTCATATTTGTGTCTAAATAGCCATCATTAAATACTCACTGCATAAAATATACTATTTTATGAAATATATTTTAGGGGTAACAAGCAAAAAAGCATGTGAAGTTATAACCTCATTGGAAATAGAGCAGAGAGAGGCAGAGAAAAAATTAATTAGATATAATTTTTTTATTGATAAATGTACAGAACGTTTTGATGTTTAGTTTGTATTAAAAGTTTTATTTCAACTATTTATGAATTTTACTACAATACACCTTTCAGTGTCAATTAAATTACGTTAGGCTGGAAACGGCCCGTCATAAAAATAATTCACGGCCTACTGACGGGCCTTTATAGGCAACGCGAACATAAACGTCATTGGGCCGGCTGTCGGCCAGAGTGTGCAAAAATTTACTGGCCAGGACCGGGGGGTAGGCATTAGGCCAATGTAGTTGAGCACTGGGGTGCTTTAATGGGCCCCCAGTGACCCACCATTACATTGTTTGTTGGGATGATACTCATGCGTGAATTACTTTTGCGCACTCGTCCTACGCACTAGCTGCCAATTTTCCGCCTCCCTCCATCCAATCTTCACGCTCCTCTCAGGCCTCTTCAATCCATGGAGAATCCATACTCTCCCAAATCAACGAAGAAACCTCAGCTCAGACTTCTTCTTCTTCTAAACCTCCCTCCCACCAATCATCATCATCTACAACTCCACTACAAACTCTAAATTTCCGAAACCTCCCATCTAAATTCTACTCTCAGAAGGAACTTTTCATCCTTCTGAACAGAAATTAAATTCTAAGAGGCCACATTTCCTACCTTAAAGAAAATCCAACTTGCACAGCCCTCCTCAAAATTTCAAAGAACATCTACCACAAAACTCTTCAATCAAAAATCCGTAATGCCATAGGAGACAGCCAAGTGGTATACATACCTCGCCTCTCTTAAACTCCTGCCTCCAGGAAGCACCTTCCTGCCAAAAACATTACCCTAAACTTCTCCTTTGTCATCTCCAATGTTGACAAACACATCTCCAACGAAGAAATCTTTGATATTCTCAAAGATCTTCAAATTAAAATGCTAAAATTCTGAAGGATCGTCTCTAAAACCACCAATTCTCCTACCTCAATAACCAGAGTTATTGCTAACTCTAAAACACAACTCCACCAGGCACTCTCAAAACGAATCTTCCTGTGCCGCGATACATTGCGTAAATTAACCAAATGGCCATCCTTGGGTGCACAGCCACCAGCTGTCCCTACCGCGACCGTAAATTCATTTGCCTTTACTAATTTTCAATTCAAACTCTGAAGAGGACTAACTCTCCTATAACAGGTTAGATTTCAATATTTGCAAATCTAATGGAGGATAATTTAAAAATTCAAAGTAAAATCAATTTCGAACAAAAAAAATACCATACCTCAAAATTGACTGGCGTCTCCAAAATACACGCATATTTTCACCCACTAAGTAGTCTCGTCTTTTATATTAATTTATTTATATTTGTTTCTGTTGAATCTTTTGTTTTGGATTTGAAACAATCAAATGTAATTTTCCAAGATGTATTTTCCATTTTCTAAGGATCCTGCCTTCTTTTGCTCGAGAAAATATAAAGTATACAATATTGAAACTCATTTTCGAAAACGAGTGTAGTGCTAAAGAAAATGTTTGAATAAACTATTTTCCACTTACATTAAGTATTTAAGAAAATGGAAGTTTACAGCTGAGCGCAAGATAATGGAATCGTTATTTTGCTCGTTAAATGGTATGTGAAACTTTTGAAAAAGTAGAATTTTAAAGTCCAAATTGCTATATCCACTTCCAGTTAAGGTATATTATGTATCACGACGTAATCTACTGCATTGAAGGCACAATTTTACAAGCATTTTAGGTTTTACCTGCCTGATTATGGGAAATCAAGCGTGAAATGTAAGGCTGTGAACTTTTAAAAATAACCTTATGATATTACAAGAAGGAGTATGAAAGGAAAAAGATACATAAAACGGTTAATATTTAATTAAGCCCTTTTTGAGATTTTTTAGGGAGAACTTCGGCTTGTAGACCATTTATTCAATTCTTTATCGATTCTTATGGCTAGTTATTATCTCGAGCAGCATTTTCTGCTAATTTTAATACTTCATCAGCAAATTTTTCTCAGATATACAGGAACTCCAGTACTAACCCTTTCTGAATAATCTCCATTTCTTACTTAAAGGTGTATACATCCATACATCCTACTAAAAAATGTAGCTCAGCACAATTTTATCGGGATGAAACATCTGGTTAATTTCCTCGCCACAACAGACTGTTGGTCTATTTGTTCGAATATTACATTGGAGCTGATAACGCAAAAGGGTGTTTCAGTCCATCTCTTTGCTAGTTTATCTGCTTCTTCACTTCCTTTCATTACAATATGTCCTGGAATCCACAGTAAGGTGACGGTGCTGTTCTCCAGTTTTCTTAGGCATTCCCTTGCCACTTATTACACTGGAGCTCAGTGCTCTAATGGCTGCTTGACTATCCGACATGATGATAATCCTTCTTTTTCTATATATTCTATCAATATTGAACTGAGCATACTTCCATATAGCGTGAGTTTCCGCTTGAAAGTTACTTGGGGTTTTCACAAGCTTTCAGAACATTTGGTTACTAGGGTAGTGATTATCATAAGAAATTTGCAGCTTGCTGAAACTAGGAAAATCTCAAAAAACTAGTATTTTATGTACATCAATTTAAAAAATTTGTCATCTTAACATATTCAATTAGTTTACTGTTCAAAGCTTCCTGAACCTGAGAATCAGACTATTAGAAAGAAGTAATTAATTGCTAAAGTTTTTTTCTCGTAAATATATAATAAAAATAGGGTTTTCAGATGAAAAAATGTTTTATTTAAGACCATCTAGGAATACAAGGCTTCACGCTGACGTACTATTTAAAATAGGAATCCTGTTGAAACATCTTTTAAATCAAATTAAGGTGTTATGATGACTGAGGCAGTCTCCATATTGGAAAAACGAAACAATAGCATAAGAATGTTTACAAAGATGTATTTTCTTGATATTCATCAAATTTTCTTCTCTTCTCTTCATGGCAAAGGCACTTAAAGAGCTGGTAATATTTGAGTGAAAAAATATATTTCGCGAATCCAAAAAGTTTGTTTTTACTGTATTACTGTTTTCTGGATAGTTCACGTACCAAAAGGGCATATAAGCCCAAATTTAACTAAGGCAGATTTTATTTGCAGCGTGCTCAAATGCATCGTTAAAGATAAAGGTCTGGTCCTGAGAACCATTCCTTATCTAATCTAGGCGGCTTTTTGAGGATATGCTGAGTTTATTATTCCTGTAAAAATAAAAAAGTAAAAAATGCACTTCTTCACTTTGGGTCACAGCGTACATATTTTTTCATAATAATTTTAGGTAATTTTGCATTAGAAACTTCAAATTGTCCGAAGAGTATTATTATATTCACTTATTTATAAGAACAAAAGTGAATTAATGGGTGAAATTTAAATTTTATGTAGAACAGTGTGATTGGAATGAAAAAGTTATGCCGTTTTTCTCGTAAATGTTGGCGTATAAATAGATATAAATAAAAATTAATATCGAGAATTTAATTCCCGTTTCACGGTCTTTTTGGAGATTTGAGAGCTTAATTCGTTCTGTGCAAGGTTCGTTTCAATAATTTACACTCAATCGATAGGATGTCTGATTTTGCGGAACAACTCGATTAAAAATTAAAATGCGGGTCAGTCAGGCATTGCGGGCAATTCATTTAATGATCACTGTGATTTCTATTTTATCCTCTGATTCAAACAGATATAAATGCGGATATTATCGGTTTCTACGGAGATTTTACCATCATAAAAATAGGAGACTTATTCACAAAAAATTAAGTTTTTTGTAATAGAGTTGTGGTAGAATAACGATTACTGCCTGTATTTGTAATGAAAATCGTGGTACAAATTTTTTATACAACCATATTTAAAGAATAAACCATGATTTTTTGGTTTTGGTTTTAGTATATTTATAAATGCGGCAGAGTAATAAATCTTCGTAACCCTTGCAAAACCAATACAGGATGAACCATCCAAGAAATATTGAAATATTATCATGAATTTTTTTTTATTTCTGTGTTGGGCAGGTAATAAAGAGTGAATTATTATATAATTGTATAATTTGAGAGTTGAGTTGAGAATTGATTGTTTCTCTTTTGTTTTTTTTTATGGAAACAACGGAATACGCCGAATTTTTATTTTAATATTGAATCAACTGTCAACAGCCATCGAAATACCTCTGAACCTACTTTCCTTCTATAAACGTTTGGAGAAGGAGGATAGTTGACAGCATAAAAAATTGCGTATAATGCACAAAATGGGCTTATACGGATCATAACAGATTGCTGGTGGACAATGGAAGCCACAGTATTCTGGGAATAATGCCTCCAACAGTAAACTTCGACCTGCCCTATACAGTCCTAATATGTACCTGCTTAGGATCCTATGAAACTAAATGTAAGGCAAAAATTTACACCATCGATAGTGGAGAAATTGGAAGAAACCAATCTCACACATGGACCAATAGAAAGTTTGTCGGACAGCCAAGTTGCTTCAAAAGCACTAAGCTCTTACCGTGTAAGGTCGAAATTGGTGAATTAATTGTTTCAGCTCCAACTAAGTGAAATCTTTCCATAATCAATAAATGTTATTATGGAAAGCGGTCGAGTAATATATATTCATCTGTTGTTGAATTTGTTATTAGTTGATTTTATTCAATAATTGTGGAAATTGGTATCAAACTCCACGATCAATAGGAAGACAAAAAAAAGGTGAGCGGTCGTCGGACCGCCGACAGAAGCTTGCTTCTTACGCACAATAGATTTTTGACCATTTTTCGTAAATTTTTGACCAGTATTCAAAAATTTGACAATTATTGACCATTTTTCCCAAATTTTTTACTATTTTTTCAAATTTTAACAATTATTGACCAATTTTGACAGTTTCAACAATTATTGATCATTTTTGACGATTTTTCAAAAATTTTGACAATTTTATACCATTTTTCCAAATTTTAACAATTATTGACCATTTTTTAGCATTTTTGACAGGTTCTGACAATTATTGACCATTTTTGACTATT